>JBBGZY010000391.1:2426250-3855000 GCA_037952925.1 Lithobates clamitans | reverse complement strand
TTACATCGGGTAGCCCTATACCTCCTTCGAGTTTGGGAGTTGTTAGCTTGAGGTAGTTAAGTCTTGGTTTTAGTTTGCCCCACACAAATTTTATGCAAGCTGTTCGATACCTTGATAAAAAAGCAGATGGGATCTTAATTGGGATTGTCTGCAAAAGGTACAATATTCTGGACAAAATATTCATTTTAATGATTGCGGCTCTTCCAAACCAGGAAAAGAGACCGGAGGTCCATTTTGTTAAATCTTTTATTATGTTTTGTAGTAATGGTAAGTGGTTCAGGGAGTATAATTCAGTAAGGGACTTTGGGAGTTGTATGCCCAGATAGGTAATCGCTCGATCATTCCAAGTGAATGGAAACAGTGTTTGGCAATGTTTGCGTGTTGCGGAGGATAAAGTAATGTTTAAAGCATTGGATTTCGTGAAATTAATTTGTAGGTTAGTTAGTGTCCTAAAGGTATCCAAATCTTTGAGTAAGTTCCGGATTGTGATGAGCGGGTCGGTAAGAAAAAGGAGAATGTCGTCCGCAAAGGCTGCTAATTTGTATGTTCGTTTTTCAATCTCAATACCTTTAACATCTGGATTCTCCCTTAGTCTTCTCAGAAGAGGTTCAAGGGTGAGGATGAATATTATAGGGGAAAGGGGGCATCCCTGGCGTGTTCCATTCGATATGGAGAAGGCATTCGACAGGTGGCCATTCACTCGGACCCTGGCGGTAGGGTGAGAATATAGCATCAGTATGAGGTTTAGCATTTTGTAAGGGAGGCCTATGGCCCGTAAGGCTTCCATCATGTAGTCCCAGGCCACTCTGTCGAATGCCTTCTCCGCATCGAGGGAAAGAATGAATCCCTGTTGCTGTGTGGAAGTAAGCCAGTGGTGTATGTTGATGGCCTTGAGCGTATTATCTCTCGCTTCTCTGCCTGGGACAAAACCAACCTGGTCGAGATGTACTAGTTGGGGGAGAAGGGGGAGAAGTCGGTTTGCTATTGTTTTGGCATACCATTTGAGATCTACGTTGAGTAGCGAAATGGATCTGTAACTAGAGACCACTGGTGGGTCCTTGTCCGGCTTAGGGATTACTGTAATGTGGGCAGTTAGTAGATCTGGGGGGGGTTCCGAAGAAGACGCGAATGAGTTAAAGGAGGATAGAAAAAGGGGGATAAGGATACTCGCATACGTTTTGTAGTATCCTACAGTCAGACCATCGGGCCCTGGACTTTTGCCCATTTTCTTTGGGTTCTTCTTTACCTCTCTCACCTAGGCTCTTCTCCCCCGATGGCTCAATGTGGCTGGACGGCCAGCTCTAGGAAGGGTTCTGGTCATCCCAAATGTCTTCCATGTAAGGATTATGGAGGCCACTGTGCTCTTAGGAACCTTAAATGCAGCAGAATTTTTTGTAACCTTGGCCAGATCTGTGCCTTGCCACAATTCTGTCTCTGAGACCTTCAGGCAGTTCCTTTGACCTCATGATTCTCATTTGCTCTGACATGCACTGTGAGCTGTAAGGTCTTATATAGACAGGTGTGTGGCTTTCCTAATCAAGTCCAATGAGTATAATCAAACACAGCTGGACTCAAATGAAGGTATAGAACCATCTCAAGGATGATCAGAAGAAATGGACAGCACCTGAGTTAAATATTTGAGTGTCACATCAAAGGGTCTGAATACTTAGGACCATGTGATATTTCAGTTTTTCTTCTTTAATAAATCTGCAAAAATGTCAACAATTCTGTGTTTTTCTGTCAATATGGGGTGCTGTGTGTACATTAATGAGGAAAAAAATGAACTTAAATGATTTTAGCAAATGGCTGCAATATAACAAAGAGAGAAAAATTTAAGGGGGTCTGAATACTTTCCGTCCCTACTGTAAATACATAAAATGTGTTTTATTGGTAACATATTAAAAACAAAAGTTGTAAAAACAATACACAAGGCCACAAAGAAAACTTATGTGATCAATGCATATTGTTTACAATTCTTTTAGATCCCAACATGTTTTGAATTTTTTTTCTTTCTCAGGGAAAATGAAAATCTGTAAATTAGAAAACAATTAACAGTACTATAATAAACCTATAGTGCTGAATCTAACATCAATATGTATAAATACACATCACAATGAACTTACAGACTTAAGTAATAACTCCCTTAGGTGAGCTCCAAGATCACTTCCCTCAGCAGAACCTGTGGGTGCCAATTCAATTGAAAGGGTAACCAGTTAGTAAATATAGTAAAAAATATAGGGGCACCTAAATATACATCAGCTCACCCGATGAATACTCCGTCACCTAAGGGAGTTTCTGTGTGATCTTTTAACATATTGATGATATTAAAGGTTGCATATCGATTATGGTCACTTGGGTCTGTAAGTCCATTGTGATGCATATTTACATGCATTGATATTAGATACAACACTATTCTTGGAATTCATTCAAGACTGGCACAGACAGATTTTGTAAAAGTGTAGAGTTGGGCGAACAGTTCGGCTCGAGCATCAGTTGGCTGTTTTCTCCATTCGGGAAATACCCAAATTTGCAGGGTGTTCCTCGGGTGTTTGCCCCGCTGAATGCCTTGCAATGCAATGCGCACTGCACAGTGCATTTTGTGCCCTGATTGGGTTGTTAAGAAGCTGGTTGTTAAGCTGGTTGTTAAGGAGTGAGACCAGGAAGCCGGTCGCGGCATCCTTAACAACCGATGAGTCATCAGCTAAATAAAAAAAACATTGCCAGTAAAAAAAAAATGGCATGGGCCCCCCCAAATCCATACCAGACCCTTATCCAGGCATGCACGGCAGGTCAGGAAAGGGGGGTGAGCGAGCGCACCCCTCCTGAACCATACCAGGCCATATGCCCTCAACATGGGGGGGTGCTTTGTGGCAGAGGGAGCTCTGACCCCCCTACCTCAAAGCACCCTGTCCCCATGTTGATGGGGACAAGGGTCTCATCCCCACAACCATGGCTGGTGGTTGTGGGGGTCTGGGGGCAGGGGGCTTTTTGGAATCTGGAAGCCCCCTTTAACAAGGGCTCTCCCAGATCTTGCCCCCCCCATGTGAATGAGTATCGGTACATAGTATACCTACCCATTCACCAAAAAAGTGTCAAAAAGTAATAAAAAAACACAGTTTTTGATAAATAAAAAAAACAGTATCTCCCGATGTAAATCTATCTTCAATCACACCGCATGCCGCACCTACAAAAAACAAAGTGCTGTCGCCAACATGAAGGCTGGCTGTGGGCTCCACCATTTGAAACTTCTTAACCACATCAGTACTGGGCACTTTCGCCCCCTTCCTTCACAGACCAATTTTCATCTTTCAGCGCTCTCGCAATTTCAATGACAATTGCGCAGTCATGCTATGCTGTACCCAAATGAAATTTTTATCATTTTGTTTGCATAAATAGAGCTTTCTTTTGGTGGTATTTATTCACAACTCCGTTTTTTATTTTTTGCGATATAAGCTAAAAAACAGAAAAAAAGAAATCCAATAAAATTGAATTTTGTCATACATTTAAGCTAAAATGTATTCTGCTACATGTTTTTGGTAAAAGAATTTCTGTTAAGTGTATAATAATTGGTTCGTGTGATCACGGACAGATGTACGTAAATGATCATGTACAGATGTTCGCAGGTGATCACGGACATATGTGTGCAGATAATCATTGGGACATGTGATTTTAGTGGGACATATGTGGGAGACAGGTGTTTTTATTATTTGGGGATGTGTGTTTTGGGGACATGTGTTTTGGGGACATTGTGTGGGGACATGTGTGTTTTACATTGTGTGGTGACACTAGGTTGGTGATCAGTGAGTAAAAAGCTGTAAAAAACAACTCATACTCACTGATCACCAGCTGGCTGCAGCGATCCCCTCTCCACTCCTCACCGATAACTTCTGTGTGAGGAGAGCTGATTGCCTAGCAACCGCCTCTGTGTTTACATCACATGATGGCTGTGATTATACACGGCCGTCATGTGATCAGGAGGGCCAATCACAGAGCCCTCCTGTCGATCGGCGATGCGCCGTGTCCGGGTGACACGAGTGCATCGGGATTACGCCACTGCGCGGGTTTGCGCGCGGGATCACCCTCCTTCTGAGGCACGTTCCTGAACATCCACTAAGAAGGAGAGAGCGCCTGGCCGTTTATGTACATTGGCTGGGTGGGAAGTAGTTAAATAGGTAAGAGATGGGGCCACCTGGCATCGCCCTTTCTGATGTCACGGACCCAGCATGCACCAGTCCGTGACAGTGATTGACAATGGATTTACATCGGGGGACACTTTTTTAAAAAAATTTTAATAAAGGAATTGCCAAAAATTGTGTGTGTGTTTTTTTTTAAATTTTTGGCACTTTTTTGGTGAATGGGTAGGGGTACTATGTACCCAATACTCATTCACATAGGGGGAGCGGGATCTTGTGGGAGGCTAAAGGGGGCTTCCAGATTCTGATAAGCCCCCTGCCTGCAGACCCCCACTATCAGCGGCCATGGTTCAGGTTAGAACTTTTCCCCTGTTCGGGAGTTTGGGAGTTCTGCTGCGAAACTAACAGGGGGGTGTTCCGCCCATCTCTATTCTCATGCATTGAAAAAGTGGTGAAGAATACACCAAAGTCATGCACCTTTCTAGAACTTCTATTTAAGTTTGGCTCATGCTCTGCCACTTTTAGAATGCACGCAAGATATTTTCATAAAATCTCTCTGAGACAGTTTTTCTCCCTGTAAGCCTAAAGAGAGCTGGTCTTACATAGTTCCATTTTAAACTGGAACTTTGGCACATGCAATGCAACACAATGTAAAAGTGGAGAATTTTAGAACTACCTGAATTTAGTGCACAAGTCACTGTCAGAATCAAAAGTGTGAACATGCTTTATGAATTTGGTGCAATACAGTAATAAGAGTGATTAATGCCAGAAAAGTGGCACAGCATCCTTAATGAATTCCCCCTATATGTTTATTATATTACTTGTTATTATATTATTGTTTTCTAGTTTTAAGATTCTTGTTTCCCCTGAGGAAGAAAGCATTTTCAAAACAAGTTGGGATTGAACAGTGTTGTACCTAATATGATTTGATCACATACAATGCCTTGAAAAAGTATTGATACCCCTCTTGAAATTTTCCACATTTTATCATGTTACAACCAAAAATGTAAATGCATTTTATTGATATTTTATGTGATAGACCAACACAAAGTGACACATAATTGTAAAGTGGAAGAGAAATGATGAAAGTTTTTCAATTTTTTTTACAAAGAAATATGTGAAAAGTGTGGTGTGCATTTGTATCCAGCCCCCTTTACTCTAATACCCCCAACCAAAATCTAGTGGAACCAATTGCCTTCTGAAGTCACCTAATTAGTAAATAGAGTCCACCAGTGTGTAATTTAGTCTCAGAATGAATACAGCTGTTCTTTGAAGCCCCCAGAGGTTTGTTAGAGAACCTTAGTGAACAAACAGCATAATAAAGGCCAAGGAACACACCAGACAGGTCAGGGATAAAGTTGGGTCAGGTTATAAAAAAATATATCCAAAGCTTTGAACATCTCACAGCGCACTGTTCAAAATGGAAAGAGTATGGCACAACTGTAAACCTTCCAAGACCGTTCACCTAAACTGACAGGTCGGACAAGGAGAGCCTTTATCAGAGAAACAGCCAAGAGGCCCATGGTAACTCTGGAGGAGCTGAATAGCCCAGATGGGAGGATCTGTCCACAGGACACCTATTAGTCGTGCACTTCACAAATCTGGCCTTTGTGGAATAATGGCAAAAAGAAAGCGGCTGTTGAAAGAAAGCCATAAGAAGTCCCGTTTGCAGTTTACGAGAAGCCATGTGGAGGACACAGAAAACATGTGGAAGAAGGTGCTCTGGTCACATGAGACCAAAATTTAACTTTTTGGCCCAAAAGTTAAACACTATGTGTGGCGGAAAACTAACACTGCACATCATCCTGAACACACCATCAGCATCATGTTGTGGGGATGCTTTTCTTCAGCAGGGACAGGGAAGCTAGTCAGAGTTGATGGATAGATGGATGGAGACCAATACAGGGCAATCCTAGAAGAAAACATGTTAGAGTTTGCAAAAGACTTGAGACTGGGGCAAAGGTTCACCTTACAGCAGGACAACGACCCTAAACATACAGCCTGAGATACAAAGGAATGGTTTAGAGCAAAGCATATTCATGTGCTAGAATGGCCCAGTCAAGACCTAAAACCAATTGAGAATCTGTGGCAAGACTTGAAAGATACTCTCCATCCAATCTGACAGAGCTTGAGCTATCTTGCAAAGAAGAATGGGCAAAAATGTCACTCTGTAAATGTGTAAAGCTGGAAGAGACATCTCTAAAAAGACTTGAAGCTGTAATTGCAACGAAAGGTGGTTCTACAAAGTACAGATGCAGGGGGGCTGAATACAAATGCATGCCACATTTTTTACATATTTATTCCACTTTACAATTATGTGCCACTTTGTGTTGGTCTATCACATAAAATCCCAATAAAATACATTTACGTTTCGGGTTGTAACATGACAAAATGTGGAAAATGTCAAGGATTATGAATACTTTTTCAAGGCACTGTATGTTTCGTTTGTGGTCTCATGTATTGTTTTTACAACTTTTGTCTTTAAATAGCTTTCCAACAAAACATATTTTATATATTTATCTATGTGTATATATGAAATCCCTGATTTTATTATTTGTGGAACATTTCAACCAAAAATAGCAAAACAGGTTTATCACTTGAATTAGAAAAAAAAAGTTAATCTTGAAGACACGCCCTTACATGTACTGTATCTGTGGTTGGTTTTGTACTAAGCACTGAATGGGGTACCAGCTTCCTGCCTGAGGCCGAGCTCCCCGAGTGTGCCAGGTTAGCGTACGGACCCGGCAGGGAGGACATGCGGGTGGACATGCGTCTGGAGGAGATCGCGGATCGCGAGTTAGAGGAAGTATTGCAGAAATTTCAGAGGATTTCTCTGAAGAAGTCACGTGACGTGACGATATGCATTAGGATTGGAGCACGGGACGTTGCCACAGACAAACAACAGGAGACGAGCTCGGCACTACAGTTACTACACACTGCAGCATTGTTTTAAATGTAAGTTGATTGGACTTGTTTTATTAAATAAATATACCTTTTATATGGGATCACGCTATGTGCATCTCTTTCCCCCTCACACTGTACATCACTACTCTACCTGACGAACACTGAGGAGAGAGGCACGGGGACATATTCCAGTTTCCAGGCACGGGGACAGATTCCAGATTGGTGACACTCCTGGAGGCATACGAGCTCGGCGCTCGTGGATTGATGCCCACACTCACTTCATGAAAGTGAGTGCAACCTCCCCCTGTGTGTGTCTTGCCCCCCCCTCCACTGTGGTCGTTGCAGAGTTATTTTACATGCTGTATACTTTTTATTTTTTATATTTCGCTTGGCATGTTCATCATTGTCACTGCCTGTATACACGGAACGTCTACACCTGCGGGTCATTTGCAACACAGGCTGTACACCTTACAGCTGTAAGGTAAGTGGCTTGCAAACACGGAGGTGTCCTCACTGAAGATCCCCCCCCCCTTCACGATTGGACTTGTTTTGTGTTTCTCATCACGTGTTTTTGCGTTTTGGACTGGATGATAGTACTAATATTCATGTTTGTCCTAGGGATTTGTCACTTGTAGTTCACCAGGATCTGGCACGTTTTTGCTAATGGGGCACTAGCCCACATATATTTTTCTTGCATTATATATATATATATTTTTTTTCATTGTGTCATTATTCACCCTATTTGTGTTAGTATATGCATTTTTGTTTTGCTATATTCAAGTAGTCACTGTTTCACGATTACCTCTATATATTAGGCTTTGTCTGCCCGCAACATGTCAGGTTGATCAGCCACGTTGCACTGCACTGCATCCCCACCATGTTCTTTTAGCATGTAGGATCTATTCATGCATTGGCCCGTTTCTGCTTTTTTAGTTCACCTTGCCACTTTAGTCATCTTTGTAGCTTACCTCCCCCCCTTCATCACAGCGCAACTACCATCTTCCCCCACTTTTGTCCCATTTGTCCTGCCTTGGATCAGTACTTAGGTGTTGCAGCAGTGTCCTTTTAGCATAGCCCCCCCCCCCGACAGCGCAGGAGTTTCCACTTTTACATTGTTTCAGTACTAAGCGCGCCACCCTTTGGGCTCCTTTTGCTAATCTCGTGTTAGTAAAATTTTGGTGAAAGACGAATCGCGCTTTTTCAGACTCGTGGTTTTCAGATCGTATTTCTGCTGTTCAGTTTGTGCTTGTGGGTTTGTATCTGTTCTTCAGTGCGTGCAGCGAGTTCTCATTGACTTGTCTTTGTGTTCTTGTTCGTTTGTTACTGATTTTCAGGTCGCTCTTCACAGGCCTTGCTGTTCTTCAGTGCATTCTGTTACTTCGTTCTGAGCAGCCAACCATTTTCTAGCCATGTTGCGTATACGTACTCATCGTAGAGTTCGTGCTGTGCGGGGGCTTGGTGTTGGGGTTCTTACTTTGACACAAGCCCAGTCCATGAACAGGGTGGGGAGGAGTTCATGGATGAAGAATTGGTTGCTCCAGCGTGACCAGTTCTGTCACATGCCTTTGCTCTGTGAGATCCATGAGAATAATCCTGATGATTTCAGGAACTTTCTCCGGATGACAAACCTTGTATTTCACCATTTGTTGGCTTTGCTGACCCCCTAAATCAACAGGCAGGATGCCTGCATGAGGCAAGCCATCGCTCCGGAGCAGAGGCTAGTCACTACCCTGCGGTACTTGGCGATGGGGGGAAGCCTGCAGGACCTCGAGTTCTCAGCAGGCATCTCCCCCCAGGCTCTGGGGATCATTATCCCGGAGACCTGTTCTGCCATCATTCAGGTCCTGCAGAAGGTGTATATGAAGGTAAGATTTTTAACATCACATTTTATTGTATAGAATATTTGATAATTTATTGCATTTCTTTCCTCATTTCCTAATTACCATGATTGTAATATGCTGTGAATGTCCCCCTTGTCCTCATGCATGCTGGATTTTTAGGTATTTTTTTTGTCCTTCATACATATTTGCCTTCACTTACCTCCCCAGCATGCTCTCCTGGGCCTATATTCACCTCGTGTAGTCACTTAATAATGTATTTTGTCAGCGCCATTGTAGTAATTTACCCCAAACACCCCCTAAAATGTTGAAAATTGTGATGTGTGCTTTAAATTCTGGCAGAGTGCCAGAGGCTTTTTTTTTGGGTCCCACAATCATTTGGAACCCTCCCTCCCCCCCAACTGCTAACGCGTGCACGCGTTCGGACCATGCCTGATGAAGGAGCACACATGCTCCGAATGCGTGCACGCCCCCAGCGTCACTAATACCCGGAAAATACAACTACAAACAGACAATCCACGCTGTGCCTGTCTCAACCCAGCCTGTGACACTGGTTACCACTGGTGCCGCCAGACGGGACAAAGAGACAAGTGTAACACACTCCAGCACATAGGATCGCCCCCTGTGGAGCTCTGCTGCCCACCACACAGCCTCCCGGACGGATTTTTTTACCTGATGTGCCTGTATCTACCTTACTCTGAGTGAGTGCATGTTTATGCTTCAGTACTGCACTTAGGTCGGTGCTGCTTTTCTTCTTTTTTATCTCCCTCCAAAGGTGAATTCTACCCTTCAAGCATGCTGCCTCCTGTGTTTGTATCTGTGTCAGTATCTCTCTCCCTGAGGTCATAGACCTATACTCTGTATTCCCCCCTTCCACCCCTCCATTCTTCCCCTTCCCCCCCTCCCCAATCATCCATTTTATCCCAGCTTTATGCCTGGACTACTGTTCATCAACCCAGCACCATCCCTGGATTATTTTTATAATTTTTCATCATTTTTTTTATATATTTTATATATTTTTTTATAATCTGAATGTATTGTAATTCATATATAACTGTTATATAATTGATATCTCTTACAAGCTATTTTTAATTTTTTATCAATTTTGTTATTACTTAATATCCCTTTGTATATTGCTCACCCCTATCCACAGCTGTCTTCCCGTAGCGCAACAAAATATTGTAAATTATTTAGGCATTCAGCTCTCAATGAAGTGGGAGGGTTACCTGTCCAAAACACCCCCCCATAACATTTTTGAAATGGCCCATGAGAGGGGGGCAATCTGATAGGTGGACCTTATACCTTTGTCTTTAAGTAATCCCTAAAAAAAAGTTATACTGATGTTGGCCAAGAATGTTTGTGTCTAATCTGCTTTCCATGTTTATGTGCAAAATGATTAATTTTATTTTCTTGTTTGACTCCACAGTTTCCTTCCAACCCACAGGAATGGCAGACTGTGGCCTCCCACAGCGGTGGGACTTTCCTAACTGCGGAGGGTCAATTGATGGGAAACACGTCCACATCGTCCCACCACCCAACTCGGGGTCATATTATTACAACTACAAGGGGTTCAATAGTATTGTGATGTTGGCGGTGGTGTCGGCTACTTATGAGTTCCTGTTTGTGGACATGGGGAAGAATGGCCCGATGTCAGATGGTGGAGTCATCGCCCACACGGAGTTCTACAGGCGTCTCCAGAATGGCAGCTTGGACTTGCCACCTCTAGAAGACAATGCAGAAGGACTCCCATTCATCTTTGTTGTGAATGAAACGTTTGCGCTGGGGGAGGGTTTTTAATTACCGGCTGGCCAGAGCCAGAAGGGTGGTGGAGAACACGTTTGGAATAATGGCCAGCCGGTTCTGCCTATTTCTTACACCCATACACATGGCGGAGTATAAACTCAATCACATCATCCTGGCTTGCTGTGTTCTCCACAACTTTTTAAGGAGAAATTCTGTGAACTATGCTGGCTCAGTTGGGCCTGAAGCCGGAATTAATCTCAATGAAACAACCCTGACGGCGCTTGAAGCTGGCCCCTGATTGCCCGCGAGGTCCGTATAAGATACATGGAAAACTTTGCGGGTAGGGGGGCCATCGATATGCCAAACAATGTCTGAGACGTTATTTAAAAAAAAAAAAAATTTAAACTGAACAAATATTTGCTTACATTTACTGCTTGTCTTTCTTTTAGCTGACCATGACAGAAATTTGGGGAGTCCTGAAAATGGCGTAATTCTGTAAAATTATAAAGCACTGTTGGGTGTTATTTACTAAAGGCAAAGACACTTTGCACTCCAAGTGCACTTAAGACTGCACTGAAACTGCACTTTTAGTGCAAAGTGGATTTGGACTTAGGAAATAACCCCCATTGTCACTGAAAACACCAATTTTACCACAAAAAAAGTTTATGAGCATTGAAAGAAGAAGCCACACATTGTTGATTAGCAATCTTTTTAATCAAAGCACAATCACATGTGCGTTTATAAACGGTTTTTAAAACAAACCAACATGTTTGTTGTATAACAAATTATTTGGTCACATTAATAAAAGTAGAAATGTCCTTTTAAGGTAAAATAGGCATGTTTAAAACCAACAAGAAATACACAAATCTGGAACTTACAAAGTTCAACTTTTGTAGAAAGTGAAGGCAATATCAAACATGAGTATTTATAAACTGTGTTTGATGTTGTGTTCAGCAGATGGGGTGAAGTCATTTCTGGAAAAGTCAAATTTTGAAGATGCACACAAATTGCCGAATGTCAACATGTGCTAGCTGCCATCATGGGGGATCAAGGGACGTGTTTTGTGGGTGCAACCCCTACCTCTCAGCTACTTTATTATTGAGGAAGGGGTTGCACCCGCAAAACGCATACATTGATCTCCCAGGATGGCAGATAGCACATGTTGACACACTGTGTGCATCTACAAAATTTGGCTTTTCCAGAATATATTTTAAAATGTGTAATAAAATATTCAGGGAAAAAAGGCAACAATATTAGGTATTTCGAGGGGTTTTAAACTCTCCCTAAAACATCATTGATGTTCTTCATTTTGTTTTGAACATCATTGATGTTTTGCTTGATGTTTTCCAAGTCCCTATTACACCCCATGATCTCCCTGATCAGGATCTGGGCACTTTCACTGGTGAAATGACCTTCATCCACAACATCACGATCACCTAAATATATATAACCAAAAAAAATCCATGTATTAGAAATATGCCGGCATCCATCTCTTACCTGAGCCTGTGGTCGCAGACACTCACCTGTTGTGGTGACAATTTCCACCACGTCTTCCTCCTCCTCCTGTTGGCTTTGGGGGATTTCCACTTCTTCATGAGGTGGGGGGTCTGTGGTCTCCTCTGATGAGTGGTGTCCTCCGAGTCTTTGCTCTCCTATGTAAAAAAAAATAGGTATACTTAGCACACAGATATTTGATGGCAGAAATAGGAATATGAAACATTGCTTGGAAGTGGGGTACAATTGTCTGTTTTGGCAGAGTTGCAAGATGAAGAAATATTGTTTTCCTTTGTCAAGCTTGAATACTTACCTGTTTTGTTCAAGCTTCACAGATGGAGTCACCCCTATAGTATACACTGGAGCACCTGTGTAGGCCTACTAATAAAAAAGGGTGTTTTGGTGTCCCACACTAGTGCTCCAGCGTCCTGATGTGTAAACAGCTGCTGAGTGTCCTCTCCTTACACAGAATGTAGTTTGCATTTCATTCTAATTACAAACCCATCTAGACAACAAAATTATTTTAAGAGAAGTAGGCCCGACAAAATGTATTGAAATGCATCTGGCCAAAATATGGTGTTTTATTGGCCGAACGAACAATGTTTCCTACGAACGAATAATGTGCCCATGAACATAAAATTTGCCATTTTAAACTGTACAACAGTAAAGAAAAGCACATGGAGCAGCACGAACGTTATAAAAATAACGAATAGAAACACAGGACATCTACTTACTTTTTTGCAGCACTCTCCTGATCCTTCTATACTGATCGTGCTCCCTTAATTTGAGGTCCAACCACTGCTTCCTCAGTTGATCCTTGGATCGCCGTACCCCAAAATTTCTGTGCAGACTCTTCACAACTTTCGCCATGATCTTGGTCTTTCTGACATTGGGGTTGGGGTAAGGTCCATACTTCCCATCATAGTCGGCGCTCTTAATT
This sequence comes from Lithobates clamitans, assembly GCA_037952925.1. Taxonomy (NCBI): domain Eukaryota; kingdom Metazoa; phylum Chordata; class Amphibia; order Anura; family Ranidae; genus Lithobates; species Lithobates clamitans. Next base: position 3,841,948 of record JBBGZY010000391.1, on the reverse strand, counting down.
ATGTTTACCATCTCCACCATCTCCACAAAGGACATATTTGAGGCCTTAAATCGTCTCTTCCGGGATCGTGACGTTTCTGGCTCCGGGCTTTCCTCCTCCTCATTGTTGTAATTAGCACTCACCTTCTCTGTCTCCGCCATGTGCCCTTCCCCCACGCCAAATGAGAAGGAGTGGGGAATAGACTAGAAAGAACATCAGGGGCGGGCGGAGTTTCACACATGCGCAGTGTATATAAAGCATAACACACGTGCGTAATACGTACGATCTGTGAGCAGAGGAAGGAGTATCAGAGGCGCAGATCGTGATAATGAAGGTAACATTTAAACTTGGCCCTATACTGCTTCTAGATTGAGACCTATATTGGGACAAGATTAGGAGACTTTAGCCTGACATTAGGGTTTGTCTTGTGTATTGCAGCTAAAATGGATGGCTTCAATGACCACAATTTCCTCCCCCTGTTCATAGACAAATACAGAGAGCTGCCCTGTCTGTGGCAGATCAAACACCCACAGTATAATCATAAACAAAAGAGCCAGGCAGCGCTGGAGAAACTGCTGGAGTTGGTGAAGCCAGTGGTCCCCACGGCAACCATCCCCTATTTAAAAGCCAAAATTTGTGGCCTGAGGAGCACTTATCTTTGATGAGATGAGGCTTCCGATATCCAACCTGGGACTTCCAGCCAGAAAGAAGTGGAGGAGCTCAGCTAGAGCCAGGTATAGCATTGTTCTACAGATTTCTGGTCAATAAATAAATGATGTTTACTAGATGTTATTATTGATCACTTATTGCTGATTTAATAAAGTGTTTGACATATCAATAGACAATAGTGGGCAAAAATAATTGGGACAAGAATAAAAAATGCTGGGCTCAGAATGATAATCTGTTATATTTGTTAACATTCCATTTGCAACAGTCATGAGCTAAAAATTGTGTGTGATTGATGAAGAAAAAACTAAAACTATGTCCCTTTTTCATACACAGGAAGACCTCAGCCAGGAGGAGGCTGTGGAATGTGGCACACAGGAGGAGGCTGTGGAATGTGGCAGCCAGGAGGAGGCAGGGGTTAGTGGCAGCCAGGAGGAGGCGGGGCTAAGTGGCAGCCAGGAGAAAGCCAGGCCCAGTAGGAGCCTGATAGAATCACAGGTCCCTCCCCTCCGCCTTCCAAACAAAAGACCCAGGAAGGGGAGTAACGTGCACGATTCAGCACTCAGGCTGATTCTGGAGACTTCTGCATCCCTCAGAGCCTTCCCTACTTGTGAAGAGGCCTTTGCCTGCATGGCTGCCACAAAACTGCAGGGCATGCAGGAGGGCCAACGCCTCATGTGTGAGGAAATAATTTATCAAACCTTAAATAATGGGTTTAGGGGCGAAATCACACCCAATACCCACCTGAGTGAGTTGCATCATCATCCTCCTCCTCCTCTTGCCACAACTCCACCACCACAGACACAGTGTGGAAGGAAGCGTGGAAGGAAGACCAGAGAGTGATGGCCTGGGTTCAGTCTGATCTGACAAAACATGCAGGCTCTTGTATGACGACAGCCTGGGCACATACATGTCATCTGCTGCTGTTCATGATTCTCTTGGACTTCTGGACCAGATTGAACTCCCTTAGATAAGGACTCCTCAGGCCACCAATTTTGCAAGAAAATAATTGATGTGTGCCCTGGGGGCCAAAGGCTTCAACAATTTTTGTTGTCTCTCCAGCGTTGCCTCCCTCTTTCTTTGGTTATGAGCCCTTAATAAATTTTTGTTTTGTTTTATTATACTCGCCTAAGTGTGTTTTCCTTCTAAAAGGACAGTTTGTTTGTGAGAAGCCAGGTACATTTCAAAAATAAAATGTGAAATTAACAAGAGACACCAACATCAAGCAATCTCCTTGAGATTAAATAATACAAGATAATAATGGTGTTGTAGTAACTTGACACACAAAACACACCCAAAACTATTCTGGAGTAAAGAAAACTAAGAAAAATAAGAATAAAACACAATATCAGGATTTTAAAAAATAACTAAAAAACAAATTAAAGCTAAAAACATCCCAAAAATAGTATTTTTTTCAGCAGATGTGACAAATAAATATTATATTGAGGAAATCACGATAAATAATAAAGAAAGAAATTTGTGAGAAGTCTGTGTGAATATGAGCAGCAAAACTACTTCATTCTTCTAGCATTATAAAGAAGAAGAGAGTGCACTGCATTAAACAATTTAAAACATTGCAGCGTGACGAAAGTGCTATATCCATTCCGAACAAGATATGTGGGGGGCACACCTTCTCATTAAAGCTGGTGCAGCCATAAGACCGTACAATAGAAGAAAAATATTACAGCACACACATGCAAAAAAAAATCACCTCCAGCAAGGCTAGTTTAAAAACACCTAAACATTCACAAAACGACATTTTCAAAAATATGGGGATTTGGTCACACCATATTGCTATATGGTGCTAAGCCCACTTACTGCGACAAAGTACCTCATGATTAGTGGGTCCTACACTATCCATAGATTTGTGAGATCCTGCATCTCTGAACCATGAGAGCTTCCCATGAGGGAATAGGGTGCTCCTATCCCAAAAGGGATTTGGTCAGAATCCATACAATACACAAACAAGATATTTGGGGGGCACACCTTCTCATTAAAGCTGGTGCAGCCATAAGACCATACAATAGAAGAAAAATATTACAGCGCACACATGCAAAAAATGGTTCAGAGAAGCAGGATCTCACAAATCTATGGATAGCGTAGGACCCACTAATCATGGGGTACTTTGTCGCAGTAAGTGGGCTTAGCACCATATAGCAATATGGTGTCACCAAATCCCCATATTTTTGAAAATGTCTTTTTGAGAATGTTTAGGTGTTTTTAAACTAGCCTTGCTGGAGGTGAATGTTTTTTTGCATGTGTGCACTGTAATATTTTTCTTCTATATCCATTCCGAACGCTAATTTTACCAGACCAAGCAGTTCCGTCTCGGAAATTATTCTGAGAATGCGTGACACTTTGTGCGTCGGAATTGTCCACACACGGTCGGAATTGACACGATCGGATTTTGTTGTCGGAAAATTTTATAGCCTGCTTTCAAACTTTGCGTGTCGGAAATTCCGGTGGAAAAAGTCAGATGGAGCCCACACACGGTCGGAATTTCCGACAACAAGCTCCGATCGCACATTTTCCATTGGAAAATCCGACCGTGTGTACAGGGCATAACAAACATAAACATTTTGCTTGCATTTTTTTTTTGAGTTGTTGGCGGGGGAAGGTTATGTAATTTGACAGATAGACACTTAAATTTTCCCTAAAAATTTATACTCATTTATACATACCTCACCCTTTTTTGTGGAAATATGATGCCATAAAGCTACAGACAGTATTTTATATAACTATTTATCTCTATATATATATATCTATATATATCTACAGTATCTCACAAAAGTGAGTACACCCCTCACATTTTTGTAAATATTTTATTATATCTTTTCATGTGACATCACTGAAGAAATTACACTTTGCTACAATGTAAAGTAGTGAGTATACAGCTTGTATAACAGTGTAAATTTGCTGTCCCCTCAAAATAACTCAACACACAGCCATTAATGTCTAAACCGCTGGCAACAAAAGTGAGTACACCCCTAAGTAAAAATGTCCAATTTGAGCCCAATTAGCCATTTTCCCTCCCTGGTGTCATGTGACACATTAGTGTTACAAGGTGTCAGGTGTGAATGGGGAGCAGGTGTGTTAAATTTGGTGTTATCGCTCTCACTCTCTCATACTGGTCACTGGAAGTTCAACATGGCACCTCATGGCAAAGAACTCTCTGAGGCTCTGATAAAAAGAATTGTTGCTCTACATAAAGATGGCCTAGGCTATAAGAAGATTGCCAAGACCCTGAAACTGAGCTGCAGCATGGTGGCAAAGACCATACAGCGGTTTAACAGGACAGGTTCCACTCAGAACAGGCCTCGATATGGTCGACCAAAGAGGTTGAGTGCATGTGCTCAGCGTCACATCCAGAGGTTGTCTTTGGGAAATAGATGTATGAGTGCTGTCAGCATTGTTGCAGAGGTTGAAGGGGTGGGAGTCAGCCTGTCAGTGCTCAGACCATACGCCGCACACTGCATCAAATTGGTCTGCATAGCTGTCATCCCAGAAGGAACCTTTTTCTAAAGATGATGCACAAGAAAGCCCCCAAACTGTTTGCTGAAGACAAGCAGACTAAGGACATGGATTACTGGAACCATGTCCTGTGGTCTGATGGGACCAAGATAAACTTATTTGGTTCAGATGGTGTCAAGCGTGTGTGGCGGCAACCAGGTGAGGAGCACAAAGACAAGCATGCCTTGCCTACAGTCAAGCATGGTGGTGGGAGTGTCATGGTCTGGGGCTGCATGAGTGCTGCTGGCACTGGGGAGCTACAGTTCATTGAGGGAACCATGAATGCCAACATGTACTGTGACATACTGAAGCAGAGCATGATCCCCTCCCTTCGAAGACTGGGCCGCATTGCAGTATTCCAACATTATAACGACCCCAAACACACCTCCAAGACGACCACTGCCTTGCTAAAGAAGCTGAGGGTAAAGCTGATGGACTGGCCAAGCCTGTCTCCAGACCTAAACCCTATTGAGCATCTGTGGGGCATCCTCAAACGGAAGGTGGAGGAGCGCAAGGTCTCTAACATCCACCAACTCCGTGATGTCGTCATGGAGGAGTGGAAGAGGACTCCAGTGGCAACCTGTGTAGCTCTGGTGAACTCCATGCCCAAGAGGGTTAAGGCAGTGCTGGAAAATAATATTGACACTTTGGGCCCAATTTGGGCCCCAGCGGTTTAGACATTAATGGCTGTGTGTTAAGTTATTTTGAGGGGACAGCAAATTTACACTGTTATACAAGCTGTACACTAACTGCTTTACATTGTAGCAAAGTGTCATTTCTTCAGTGTTGTCATGTGAAAAGATAGAATAAAATATTTACAAAAATGTGAGGGGTGTACTCACTTTTGTGAGATACTGTATATATACATAAAAAATTATATACAACAGGTGGAATTATTTTCTAAACTGTTTGTGCTGCCTTTTTTAGTTAATAGTGTTTTGGTGTTATTTCTTTGTGTGTTTTTGTGTTTTTTTAGGTCTCTGATACTGGAAACAATGGGTACACTATAGGACTTCAAATGGTTTTCCCAGAATGTTTTCATGAGCTCTACATTTTCTTTTTGCGATGTTCTTTTTTTTGTGTTTTGAAAATAAAATTCCTATACAGTATTTGTGTCTACACATTGTATATAGTTTATTTACATAAATAATGAATCAGGTTTTTAATACTGTATGTACTTTTAATACTTTTTATAAAGAAGATTTCATAATGCCTTCCTTCCTTCCAGTTGCTTTATGTGGATGTGCTCTTGTTAAATTCCCGAGGTGGCCCAAATATTCTGCACACAAAACTTTATCCTGAAAATACACAACCAGACCCTGTGCAGCTGTGTTTAATTGTTCAGAACATAATCCAGCAGTGACAGCTTTAGTGGTAAGGGAGGTAGTTAGTGTATGTCACCCACCTACTTATATCATAAAAGGACTCATGACCTAAATATTTATGGTGGTGTGTACTACATCCTCCATGATGCACAGCGGCGATGGACTCCTCCCCTCACTTTCCACAAAAGCTTCACGGTCACGCCTACCACCACGGACGTCCAGGAACAGTTCTCCAATCAAACCTCACAAAAGACCTCTCCAGCCTTAGTGACTCATCCCAGCTTCCCTCACTCAGCGAAAAGGCTGCTCCAATGTTGTTCCTGATGAACTTCCGCCACCCATCGGCTCGCCCAGGACTCGAGAAACCCCGGTCCACAAGATTTGCACACCCGATGCCCCTCCTTGATTGGCTACGGACGTGACCTCCAAGCCGAGCTTCCGCTCTCTTCTGCTTCAGCTGGACTTGTCTGGTAAAATACCCCGGTGTTACTCCGGTTCTCTAACCACATGCCTTTTACTGTCTACCGTATATATTTTATACCAGAACTTTCTCAGTACTTTTTACATATGTACGGCTTACAGTTTGGGTACGAAACTCCTGCTGATTTGACATACCATCCAGAGGGGTGACAACGGGGGTGGCCCATCCCTTGAGTTTGGGCTACATCTGTTGACGCTCCCCTCCCCATCCTTGGCACATACTACCTGCCACCACGTTTGCCTCTCCTACTCCAGGTAATCGTTACTGGCCAGGTAGAGGGGGCATAGATGGCCAGGGCAGGTGGTCGGTCCCTAAGCAAGCTAATCTCCCATTCGCAATTGTCCACTAGAATACACTCTAGCAACTTTGTTTTTGGTCACTAGCTCAGGTTACAATGCCCAAGAGCCACTGTTCTTACTATGCAATCCCCACTTAAGTATTCCCAAGACCGCACTAGGCAAACCATAACTACACTACCTCCTCTGTGGCTATACACCATTCCTATGGCGACAGCTCATGTCTTCCCGTCTGACCCCTACTTCTATCTGTCCCTCCCTGCCTTGGTTTTGATCAACCCCCACACGGATTCATGTCGGTGTGCGGTTTCCCACCGGGGGTCTCGCGCACCGCTCACGTTCTGTACCACTCCGATCCTAGACTCTCGAGGCTGTTGGACACTCAGATCCACACCTCTTCGGATCACTACTTGACACCCACACCCTTATACCACATCTACTCCTTACTCCTCCGAACCTACCCCTCTTCCCTCATTACCGTTCCACCCCCCTCACCCCTCATCAATGGCGACCCCATTAGCAATGTGCTCACCTCCAGGGGCAGAACAGCCCCAGCACCACACAATTAAACTATACTCACTGAACATCAGGGGCCTCAACACCCCCGAAAAACGGTCAAAACTCCTATATTCTCTAAAACAATCTAAAGCCTACATTGCCCTCCTACAGGAAACTCATTTTCAAATGGACTCCATCCCCAAACTTCAAGACAAACACTTCCCCACGGCCTTCCATTACTCCAACTCAGAGGCAAAATCTAAAGGGGTAACCATTCTCATCTCTAGCATTTGCCCCTTACAGGTGACCGACGTACAAAGAGACCCACTAGGATGCTTCCTTTTTCTTAAAGGCACACTGCATAATATGCCCCTCACGATCCCCAACATCTATGCCCCCAATGCAGGCCAAGTCACCTTCTTTCGCAACACCCTTCAGCTACTCTCTAACTTCCAATCAGGAACCCTTATTGTTGGTGGTGACTTCAATGTCTCACTGACACCCGCTGTTGACACATCAAACGGCACATCCTCTCTACCCTACAGGGCCTTAAGGGCGATCAAACAGCAGCTCAGTAACCTACTGCTACATGACACATGGTGTACGTTACACCCCAAAGATAAGGACTTTACTTTCTTTTCCGCTCCACACAACAAGTATTCTAGACTGGATCATTTCTTTCTCTCCCAAAAGGATCTTACGTACCTCACCAAAGCTACCATTGACCCTGCCATACTTTCTGTCCACAACCCCATCTCCATGACCTTACAACTGACCTCATCACACGTGAAGACACGTATCTGGCACCTTGACAACTCCTTGCTCACTGACGAGACCAATATTCAAAGGTTAACCACGTGCCTCTCCAACTTCTTTAAGGACAACTCTTCGCCCGATGTAGCACCCACAGTGACATGGGCTGCACACAAATGTGTCATTCGAGGTGAACTGTTCTCTATGGCAGCTCACCGGAACAAACTTAAAACCGCCCGCATCGCTGAATTAACCGCACGCATTTGCTCGCTCAAACAAAAACACAAAGCTTCCCTCGCTAACTCTTCCCTGTCCGAACTGTCCCAGGCCAGAGAAGAACTCTTGGAAGTACTGAATACTACACTAAAACGCAAGTTCGCATTGACACAAAAATTATACTATGAGTTGGCAATAAAGCCGGCAAACTCCTAGCGCGGGCTCTTCAATCCAAAAAGGCTTCACACACCATACATAAAATCAACAATACCATGGGAGATGCAGTGGTTACCAATGAAGGCATCTCGTCCCAATTCCTACAATATTTCTCCAAACTTTACAAAATTCCCAACGTCCCAACCCACGGACACTACAGTTAACCGTCTGAGGGCCATTAATGACTTTTTAACACAATTCGGCCCAACCGCGCTTTCCCCAGAAGACTCACAAATGTTAGACCTTCCCCTTTCGACCGATGAACTCCTCTTAGCCCTAAAACAAATGAAGACGGGCAAAAGCCCTGGTCCAGATGGCTTTTCGGCCAGCTATTACAAATCCTTTCCAACCATTCTCCTCCCACACCTAGCCAAAGCCCTCAACAACCTCTCGCCGAACTCGGCAGCACACAGCAATTTACTTGAAGCCCATATCACACTTATACCTAAACAAGGCAAGGACCCCACATTGGTTACCAACTACCGTCCCATTTCACTACTTAATGTGGACCTTAAGCTATAAGCAAAAGCATTAGCCAATCGCATCCTCCCCTTTATTCCAACTCTGGTCTCACTTGACCAAGCTGGCTTTGTCCCTGGACGAGAGGCCAGGGACAACACCACGAAAGCCCTAAACATCCACCACTGGCTCTCTAAATCATCTACACAAGGCTTCTTCCTCTCACTGGATGCAGAGAAGGTGTTCAACAGGGTGGCTTGGGACCCATGGCCTCCATGTAGTCCCAAGCCACCCTGTCGAACACCTTCTCTGCATCCAGTGAGAGAAAGAAGCCTTCTGTAGATGATTTAGAGAGCGGTGGGTCTACCACCCCACATGCTACATATGATTTTAGCCCTCTACGCCTCCCCGAAAGCCAGGCTTCGGATTAATGGTGCACTGTCGGACGCCTTCTCTGTATCCAATGGGACTCGTCAGGGCTGCCCTTTGTCCCCCCTAATATTTATACTGACCATGGAACCCATGCTTCGTAGACTGAGACTCAACCCCTCCATCAGAGGCATAGATATCCATCGGAATCAATACAAAATGGCAGCCTATGCCGATGACATCTTACTCTTCTTTACAGACCCTATCACAACCCTCCCCAACCTTTTAGCTGACTTCGCCCTTTTCAAAACTTTATCTAACCTGCAAATGAATTTAGAAAAATCCAAGGCCCTCAATATCACCCTGCTGATTGAAACTGTCCACCTATGTAAAAGTAACTTCCCATTCGTATGGGAACAATCCAAAATATCTTATCTCGGAATCAAAATCACAACCAATTTAAAAGATTTATATACCAAAATTTTTTTGCCGCTGCTCCAGTACATCCAACATGATCTCCAGAAGTGGCATCTGGGCTCTTTCTCTTGAATGGGAAGGATAGCGGTGGTAAAAATGAACATTTTGCCCAGAATCCCCTACCTCCTCCAAGCCGTACCGATTAAGATACCGGTTTCCTTCTTTTCTTCCTATAAACGTATCTGTAGGTCTTTTGTATGGGCCGCCAAACACCCACGACTTAGCTAGGATAGGTTGGTTCTTCCCAAGCAGTTAGGAGGCCTGGGCCTCCCAGACCTTCAAAAATACCACTGGGCCTGCCACCTGACCAGACTGGTAGACTGGCATACACACCGCCTCTCCAAAGACTGGATCTCTCCTTTACAAGCCTCCCCATAGCGAATTTGCCCTGGATCGATCACAAACACGTACCCAAAGATCTATTATCACACCAGCTCATTGGCACCACACTATCTATTTTCAAACTGGCATGCAAATCGCTCACTTTCACCCCCTCACCCGGCCCCATGACCCCAATGGTCGACAACCCGCACTTCCCCCCGGGATTGAAACTGAAAGACCCAACCGGGTGGCACACTCTTCACGAGCCAGAGCACATGAATTTTTTATGAATGGGACCCTCCTACCCTACCCTACTCTTTCTACACAATTACCCAACCATGGTATTCCCTTCTACAAATACCTACAACTGAGACATTTCTTTCAATCACACCAACACAACCCCTTTGGCATAGGGAACTTACACAGTTTGAAATCCGCTGCTCTAGCCTGGAACCCCAAGGCCACCTAATCTCGGTTATCTATTCCCTCCTGTTTTCCCGACACAAGGTCAAGGCTGATAAAATTGTGCGCCAATGGGAACACGATTTATCCATAGATCTCACCGCGTTGGATTGGGACCGCATATTCACCCTCATGCACAAAGGCTCCGTTAATGTCTCGACTCAGGAAAATAGATATAAACTGTTCTCAAAATGGTATAGGATGCCCGATAAGGTCCACCACTTTCATCCCACCATTCCCCCGACTTGCTGGAGATGTAATGCAGCACGCGGTACCCTACTTCACACCTGGTGGGACTGCACCCTTATACAACCATTCTGGTCAGAAATTCACCAACTGATCTCCCACATCACCACATACTCACCGACCTTCTCACCTGCTAGCTATTTACTACATCACACCACCAACTTCTGCAGCTCCTACAAAAAATGTCTAACTCTACACCTCATTAACACTGCCAATTTATGCATCCCTGCCCTGTGGAGGAAATCCGCTCCCCCCATGGTGAAAGACTGGATCCATAGGGTAGATAAAATAGCTGATATGGAACAACTTATATGCCAAGCGAATGACAACCCTACCAAATATAGTACCACCTGGGCATGCTGGACACATTATAGGCAATCCCAAACACAGTCCGCTTCATCTCCAATACCAACACCTACACCCTGAAGGCTTTTAACTGTCTTCCACCACATATCTCCCCACCCCGTTAACCTGCCACCCCCCCCCCCCTTACACCACTCCTCCCTTTCCACGTTGACCTGATAATGTCTTAATCACTGGAGCTCTCCCTACCTACCCTACTTTTATACTCTTATGTACAGTACCTTACAAGGACTCTATCCTTAGATGGATATTCTAACTTCTACCATTACTTCCACCCTGCCAACCTGACTCTCTATCTGGAACCTAGACTAAAAAGCCAGCCACACCGTCCCCCCCGGACTTACTCACTGACTCTTCCTACTCCCCGTGCCGTTCACAGTGAAGGTCCCATTAGGGGTGAACGGAGCGGGTGTAGAACCTTGACGGTGTGGATGTTCTTCCCATACTCATCCCGATTTTCACAATGCTAGGCTTGTCGTACACTGGGGCGCAAATTATAATAACATTGGATAGACTTAATGTTTTTCTTTCTTTCTCAACAACTGTTGACGTGCCCTATAGATTCCCCCTAACATCCCACGACCACTGACCACATACGGTCTCTAACACAAGGGCCTCTCTCCTAGCATTCCTTCATATCGTTCAGTAATATTTTGCACCCTTCATTCATTTTGTTAGCCTGTTGCAAACGTCTGTTCATGCATATTAATCACCTGTACTTGTGCTTATTGCATTGTATGTCATGTACTACTGGTTAACTTGTAAAACTCAATAAAATCTTTTTGAAAAAAAAAAAAAAAAAGATTGCTCAAAAAAACAGTAATGCCCCGTACACACGGTCGGACTTTGTTCGGACATTCCGACAACAAAATCCTAAGATTTTTTCTGACGGATGTTGGCTCAAACTTGTTTTGCCTACACACGGTCGCACAAAGTTGTCGGAATTTCCAATCGCCAAGAACGCGGTGACGTCAAGCACGTACGACGAGACTAGAAAAGGCCGGTTCAGAACCAAGCGAGGCACCCTTTGGGCTCCTTTTGCTAATCTCGTGTTAGTAAAAGTTTGGTGAGAGACGATTCGCGCTTTTTCAGACTCGTGGCTTTCAGATCGTTTTCTGCCGTTCAGTTTGTGCTTGTGGGTTTGTATCTGCTCTTCAGTGCGTGCAGTCAGTTCGTATTGGAGTTTTCTGTGCGATCTTGTCCGCTCGTTGCTGTTTTTCAGGTCGCTCTTCACAGGCCTTGCTGTTCTTCAGTGCGTTCTGTTACTTCGTTCTGAGCAGCCGACCGTGTTCTAGCCATGTTTCGTATGCGTACTCCTCGTAGAGTTCGTGCTGTGCGGGGGCTTGGTGTTGGGGTCCTGACCTTGACACAAGTCCAGTCCATGAACAGGGTGGGGAGGAGTTCATGGACCAAGAATTGGTTGCTTCAGCGTGACCAGTTCTGTCATATGCCTTTGCTCCGTGAGATCCGTGAGAATAATCCTGATGATTTCAGGAACTTTCTCAGGATGACGGACCCCATATTTCACCGTTTGTTGGCTTCGCTGACCCCCTATATCAGCAGGCAGGATACCTGCATGAGGCAAGCCATCACTCCGGAGCAAAGGTTGGTCGCTACCTTGCGGTATTTGGCCACAGGGAGAAGCCTGCAGGACCTCAAGTTCTCGACAGGCATCTCCCCCCAGGCTCTGGGGATCATTATCCCAGAGACCTGTTCTGCCATCATCCAGGTCCTACAGAAGGAGTATATGAAGGTAAGATTTTTATCCTTTTATATCACATTTTATTGTATTGAATGTTTGATAATATATTGTATTTCTTTCCTCATTCCCTAATTACTATGATTGTAATATGCTGTGAATGTCCCCTTTGTCCTCATGCATGCTGGATTTTTATGTAATTATTATTTTATGTCCTTCATACATATTTGCCCTTCAATAACCTCCCCAGCATGGTGTCTCCTGCCCTATATTCACCTCATGTAGTCACTTAACAATGTATTTTATCAGCTCCATAGTAGTGCTTTACCCCAAACACCCCCTAAAATGTTTTGAAATGTTATTTTTGATTTAAATTCAGGCAGAGGGCCAGAGGCTTTTTTTTGTGGTGTCCCCAAATTTTTTGTAACCCTCCCTCCCCCAACTGCTAAGTCAGCTGATCCCAATTCTCTATCCTCAATCATCTATCTGCTGACTTTGCCAAACCCATACACACTATACCCACCTCTTTAGTGCTCAGATTTATGGATGAATTCCCCAAAGCATGTAGTGCAAGGGCCTGCCTGTATACTTTCCAATGGTACTGTTTAAAGTTCTTGTATCCTATTATGATCTTGATAGGTAATAGCAGAATGTCCAAATGTGCTCAAATGTGTCCATTGTGTATTTATATCTTTGTATTATGACACTTTTTACCTGTCCAGTGGGCTGCCAATAGTGTAACTAAGGAGGGGCTGTTCCAAGTCATACCCATTATTTAGGCATTCATCTCTCAATGAAGTGAAGAGGGTTACATGTCCAAGAGTTTCTCCCCCCTATAATGTTAGAAATGGCCCATGAGAGGGGGGGAGGGGGAATATGATAGGTGTACCTTATACTTTGTTATTGTTAAATTCCCCTTAATAAATGCTATCTGGAGGTTGACCCATAATGTTTGTGTCTAATCTGCTTGCCATGTTTCTGTGAAAAAATAGTAATGTTTATTGTTTTTTCCTCAACAGTTTCCTTCCACGCCACAGGAATGGCAGACTGTGGCCTCCCACTTTGCCCAGCGGTGGGACTTTCCTAACTGCGGAGGGGCAATTGATGGGAAACACGTCCACATCGTCCCACCACCCAACTCGGGGTCGTACTATTATAATTACAAGGGGTTTAATAGTATAGTGATGTTGGCGGTGGTGTCGGCTAATTACGACTTCTTGTATGTGGACGTGGGGAAGAATGGCCGGATGTCCGATGGTGGAGTGATCGCCCAGACGGAGTTCTACAGGCGTCTCCAGAATGGCAGCTTGGACTTGCCACCTCCAGAGGACAATGTTGAAGGTCTCCCATTTGTGTTTGTTGCTGATGAAGCATTTGCGCTGGGGGACCACTTGATGCGGCCATTCCCGATGAGGACCCTCACCCCGGAACAGAGGGTTTTTAATTACCGGCTGGCCAGAGCCCGAAGAGTGGTGGAGAACACATTTGAAATCCTGGCCAGCCGGTTCCGATTATTTATGACACCCATCCATATGGCGGAGTATAAACTGAACCATATAATACTTGCCTGCTGTGTTCTCCATAATTTTCTACGAAAACATTCAGCCAACTATGCTGGCTCAGTTGGGCCTGAGGCCGGAATCCCAAATACTTCAACAATGACGGCACTTGAAAGCGGCCGTCCTGGCTTGCCCTCCCTGAATGCCCGTGACGTCCGGTTACGATACCTGGAGTTCTTTGCGGGTAGGGGGGCTATCAATATGCCAGATAATATGTGACACCTTTTTCAAATAAAAAACAACCAAAAGAAATTCTTGGTGGACATTTACTGCTTGTGTTTGTTTTAGCTGACCCTGACAGAAATGTGTTGAGTGCAGAAAATGTCGTGATTGGGTAACCTTATAAAAAACAGTGTTGGCTGGTACTTCCTAAATGCAAAAACACATTTCACTACAAGTGCACTTGCAACTGCACTGAACCTGCACTTGTAGTGCAAAGAGGATTTGCCCTTAGGAAATAACCCCCATTTGTGCATAAAACAACAATTACATCACCCCAAAAGTGTTGTAGTGTTGAGACAATAATCCACACATTCTTGAGTAAGGCACTTTTTTATACCTGCACAATCACATGCGCATTTACCAAAGGTTTTTAAAACAAACCAACATGTTTGTTGTATAACAATGTTTGCAGTAGCATTATGAAAAATCAAAATATCCATTTCAGATAAAACAGGCCTGTGTAAAACCAACAAGAAAGCCAAAAAACTTGAACTTACAAAGTTCACATTAGGTAAAACCTGAAGGCTATATCAGACATCAGTATTTAGGAACTGGGTTTGATATAGCGTTCAGATGGGGGGAAATCACCCCTGGAAAAGCCAAATTTGGAAGATGCACACCAATTTACAAATGTCCACATGTGCTATCTGCCATCAGGGGGGATCAAGGGACGTGTTTTGGGGGAGCAAGCCCTTCCTCAACGCTACTTTATAATTGAGGAAGGGGTTGCCCCCCCAAAACGCGTCCATTGATCTCCCGTGATGGCAGATAGCACATGTTGGCACACTGTGTGCATCCTCCAAATTTGGCTTTTCTAAACATTGAAAAAAGTTTGGTACCATAAAACAGGTGATTTTGTGGGGTTTAAATTCGCCCCAAAACATCAATGATGTTATTATTTTTTTTAATAACATCACTGATTTGTTGCTGGATGTTTTGCAATTGGAGATTACACCCCATGATCTCCCCTATCAGTATCTGGGCACTTTCAGATGTAAATCGTTCTGGATCCCTCACATCACGATCACCTAAAAAGAGATAAAGAACAAAAAAAAAGGTCTCAAAAATCTGCCATCTCTTTTACCTGAGTCTGTGGTCGTAGACACTCACCTGTTGTGGTGCCAATCTCCACCACGTCTTCTTCTTCCACCTGCTCTTCTTCTTGTGTTGGTATTTCCCCTTCTTCCAGAGGGGGGTCTCTGGTCTCCTGGGATGAGGGGTGTCCGAGTCTTTTCTCCCCTATGTAAAACAAAAATGGTATACTTAGCACACAGATATTTGATGGCAGAACGAGAAATAGGAAACATTGCTTGGAAGTGGGGAACAATGATCTATTTTAGCCGAGTTCCAAGATGTATATTTTTTATTGCCCTTTGTCAAGCTGCAATACTTTACCTGTTTGGTACAAGCTTCACAGATGGAGACCCCCCTATAGTATACACTGGAGCACCAGTGTGCCCCCCCTAATAAAAATGGTGTTCTTGTGTCCCACACTAGTGCTCCAGTGTCCAGATGTGAAAACAGCTGCTCAGTGTCCTCTCCTTACACACAATCTAGTTTGCATTTCATTCTAGTAACAAACCCATCTACACAAACAAATATTTGGCATCCAAGTAGGCCCCCAAAAATGTGTGAAAATGCATATGGCCTAAACAATGGTGTTCTAGAGGCCGAAAGAAAAATGTTTGATGCGAACGAATAATGTGCCCATGAACATTAAAGTTGACCTTTGGAAACGTTACAACTAATCAAAGCATATGGAGCAGAACGAACGTAATAAAGACAGAAAGAATAGGAACACAGCACAACTACTTACTTTTTTGCAGCACTCTCCGGATCTTTCGGTACTGCTCTGGCTCTCTCAACTTCAGGTCCGACCACCGCTTCCTGAGCTGATCTTTAGACCTTCGTACCCCGAAATTCCGCTCTAGACTCCGGACCACTTTACCAATGATTTTGGCCTTTCGGATGTTGGGGTGGGGGTAAGGCCCATATTTTCCGTCATAGTCGGACTTCCTCATGATGTCTACCATCTCCAACATCTCCCCAAACGACATATTTGTGGCCTTAAAACGTCTCCTTCTGGATCGGGACGTGCCTGGATCCGCCCTTTCCTCCTCCTCCTCGTTGCTACAATTAGCCCGCACCTGCTGTATGTCCGCCATCATGCTCTTCCCCCACTGCGCCGAACGAAAAGGGGCGGGGAATACACTAGAAAGAACGTCAGGGGCGGGCGGAGTTACACGCATGCGCAGTGTATATAAAGCGTAACACGCGTGCGTATTACGTTTGATCTGTGAGCGGAGGAAGGAGCATTGAACGCGGCGATCGTAAGAACGAAGGTAAGAGACAAACTTGGGCCTATACTGCTTCTATAGATTGAGGCCTATATTGTAACCAGATTAGGAGAGTTTGGTGTGACATTAGGCTTTGTCTTGTGTTGTGTCTTGCAGTGAACATGGATATGGTACTGGAAGATCAGGACTTCATTTCAGTCTTCATAGAGATGCTAAGGGAGCTGCCCTGTCTGTGGGAGATTAAACACCCCCATTACAAGAACCAAGCAAAGAGGAAGGCAGCACTGGAGCAATTGTGTGAAATTGTGAAGCAGGTGATCCCCACGGCAGACATCACTTTTTTAAAGATTTTCATTGGTGGCCTGAGGAGCACATATCTGAGGGAGCGCAATAAAGTCCTGGATTCACAGAGATCCGGAGCAGCAGATGACATCTATGTCCCCAGGATGTTGTACTATGACAGGCTGCACTTTCTGGCAGGCCAGACTGAACCCAGGCCATCCCTCTCCAGTCTTCCTTCCACGCTTCCTTCCCCCCTGGCTGAGGCTTCTGACGCCCAACCTGGGCCTTCCAGGCCACATGTGGAGGAGCCCAGATTGAGCCAGGTATAGCATTCCTCTAAATATTTCTGCTTGTCCAATCAATGATGTTAACTAGATGTTAGTTGGGAGTACTAATTTATGATTGTGATTGATGATTCAAAAACTAAAACCATGTCCCTTTTTCATACACAGGGAAGTCTCAGCCAGGAGGTGGTTGATCTGCAGGTCCCTCCACCCCCCCTGGAAAGAGAAAGTGGCAGGAGGAGGAGTACCCTAGAGGAGGCTGCTATCAGTTTTTTTTGTAGGGCTACAGAGGTCCTGGGAGCACCCCACACCAGGCAGGAGAACCTTGCGGCATTCATAGCCTATAAAATGCAGAGGATGGAGGAGGGCCAAAAAGCCATGTGTGAGGCCCTCATATCAGAGGCTCTGGCGAAAGGTGTGAGGGGCCAACTTACACCTCACACACAGCTTTGGGATGGTCCTCCTCCTCCTCCTGCAGGTCCTACTCCTCCTCCAGGTCCTATTCCTCCTCCTGCCACATCTCCAACTGCACAGCCACAGCCCGGAAGGAAGTGTGAAAGGAAGACCAGACAGTGAGGACCCTGGATCCAGTCTGGTCGGCCAAAAGATGCAGCCTCTTGTGGTACCACAGCCTGGGGACACTGATGTCATCTGCTGCTATCCAAGTCTCTGTGAATCCCGGACCAGACTGCCCTCCCTTATATATGGACTCCTCAGGCCACCAATTTTGAGGTTTAAGAATTGATGTCTGCCGTGGGGGTCCCAGGCTTCACTAATTTCTCCTGTTGATCCAGTGTTGCCTTCCTCTTTGCTTGGTTCTGAGCCCTTAATAAAGGATTTTTGTTTTGAATTATACTCTCCTATGTGTTTTACTTCTTCAAAAATGATGGTTTGTTTGTGAGGATTCAGGTACATTTCTAATATACAATGTGAAATGAACAAGGGACACCAACAACAAAAAATCTCATGGAGATTACATAATAAAAGATATCAATGGTGTTGGGGTAACTTGCCACACAAAACACACACAAAAATATTCTGGAGTAAAAATAAAAATAACATTGAACAAAGATCAGCCTTGGAAAAAATCCAAACATTAAAGAAAAAAAAAGGCTTAAAAACAAACAAAAAAAACATAAAAAATATAAAACTGTCAGATGTGACAACTAATAACAATATATTGAGGGAATCCCACTAAAAAAACACAAATAAAACTTTGTGAGAAGTGTGTGTGAATATGAGCAGCAAAACTACTTAATTCTTGTCACATTATAAAGAAGAAGAGAGTGCGCTGTATTAAACCATTTTTTACATTGCAGCGTGACGAAAGTGCTGTATCCATTGCGAACGCTAAGTTTACCAGAACGAGCTGTCCCGTGTCGGAATTTCTTCTGAGCATGCGTGGCACTTTGTGCGTCGGAACAGGCCACACACGGTCAGAATTGACGCGATCGGATTTTGTTGTCGGAAAATTTTATCTCCTGCTGTCCAACTTTGTGTGTCGGAAAATCCGATGGAAAATGTCCGATGGAGCCCACACACGGTCGGAATTTCCGACAACACGCTCCGATCGGACATTTTCCATCGGAAAATCCGACCGTGTGTACGGGGCATAACACTTTGCTATACAGAAAATGTGATTCTGTCAAATTAAATTGATAAAATGCTTTCAAATACAGGATATGCACATGTGTACTGCCTATGCTTATTCATTCACATGGAATGTAAAATAGACATCCCAAAAGAAAGCCCCAATAAACCAGGTCTTAAAAATTCAGCTGTAGAGATTTTCTCATTATATTTGTTTTTTTTAAAATTAAAATATTTATGGTGGTGTGTAAAGCTTATCAATTCTTTAACCGATTCACACCCAGCCACTTCCCATAAACGGTTGGCTGGGACAGGTGCCATTCTGATTGGATGTACCCTTACATCCCTCATAATGTGGGCTTTTGTGTGACCCTTCTGATCACATGATGGCTGTGTCCATCATGTAATGTAAACACTGCAGCCTTTCACTCGATCGGCTCTTCTTCTACCCATGCATAACCTGCCAGTAAGGAGAAAGAGAGTGTGATCTATGTTGCCAGCCAGGGATCAATGAGATTACAGCATTTTCACTGCTTTACATACACTGATCACTAGAGATGGGTCAAACACCCCCCTGTTCGGTTCACTGCAGAACTCCCGAACAGGGAAATATTCTAACCTGAACGACGAACCCCATTGAAGTCTATGGGAGTTGAACAGGAGAAATCAAAAGTGCCCATTTTGAAGGCTTAAATGCAAGTAATTGGCCATAAAATGTGTATGGGGGTTTGGGTACTGCTCTGGGGCACATGTGTTAATGCAAATCACATTTTTAAAAGCGATAATTTTTTCAGGAGCAGTGATTTTAATGATGCTTAAAGTACAACAATAAAAATGAAAAAATAATTTAAATGTAGTGCCTTGGAGGTCCCCTTAGTCTGCCTGTAAAGTGGTGCATCTGTAGCATGTATAGATCATGTTGCAGCAAAAATTAAATTTGGAGACAGTCTGACAGATTGGGGTAGGGAATTCCAGAGGATGGGCGGGGTTCGGGAGAAGTCCTGGAGGCGGATATGGGAGGAGGTGATGAGGGAGCTGGAGAGCAGGAGGTCCTTGGAGAAATGGAGAGGGCGATTAGGTTGGTATTTTGAAACTAGGCTAGTGATGTAGCTGGGGGCAGGGTTGTGGATGACTTTGTAACTTATTGTTAGTATTTTGAATTTAATTTGTTGGGCGAGTGGCAGCCAATGGAGGGATTGGCAAAGGGGGGTAGCAGACACTGAGCGGCTTGTAAGGTGGATGAGTCTGGAAGCAGCATTCATCATGGACTGAAGAGGGATAGTCTATTTAAAGTTAAGCCAATGAGGAGGGAGTTGCAGTAGTCGAGGTGAGAGATAACCAGGGAGTGAATCAGAAGCTTTGTGGTTTCGATGGTTAGAAAGGGACGTAGTTTAGAGATGTTGCGGAGGTTGAGGTGGCAAGCTTTGGAAAGTGATTGGATGTGGGGCCGAAAGGAGAGTTCAGAGTCCAGGATAACACCAAGTACCCTGACATGTGGGGACAGGTGGATGGTTGTGCCATTGCTCTTGACAGACAAGTCAGGGGAAGAGGCATGTGAGGGAGGAAATATTATAAGCTCGGGTTTGGACAAGTTGAGTTTGAGGAAGTGGTGTAACATTCATACAGATATGTCGGTTAGTAAGTTAGTGATGCGTGAGGAGACTGATGGAGTGAGTTGAGGGGTGGAGAGATAGATTTGTGTGTCGTAAGCATAGAAATTATATTGAAAGCCATGAGAGGCTATCAGCTGACCCAGTGAAGGTGTAGATTGAAAATAAAAGAGGTCCAAGAACAGAACCTTGGGGGACCCCGACAGAGAAGGGAAGAGGAGTGGAGGAAGTAGAATTGTAAGTGACACTGAAGGTGCGTTGGGATAGGTATGATGAGAGCCACTGAAGAGCACAGTCACGGAGACCGAATGAGTAAAGTTTTTTTTGAGGAGGGGGTGGTCAACCGTGTCAAAGGCAGCTGAAAGATCCAGAAGTAGGAGTACAGAATAGTGTTCGTTGGTTTTTGCAGTTTGTAGGTCATTTGTGAGTTTTAAAAGAGCAGTTTCTGTGGAGTGTTGAGAGCGAAATCCAGATTAAAGGGGATCAAGAAGGTTGTTTTTAATGAGGTGGTCACTCAGTTGGTTGTAAACCAGGCGTTCAAGGAGTTTAGAGGAAAAGGGGAGCAAGGAGATAGGGCGTAGGTTGTTAAGATTGGTAGGATCCAAGGACGGCTTTTTAAGTATGGGGGTGACCAGTACATGTTTTAGAGCATTGGGGAAGACACCAGAGGTGAGGGAGAGATTGAAGATGTGGGTTAGAGAGTGTAGGATGGAGTCAGAGGGCGACCGTAACATATGAGAGGGAATAGGGTCCAGGGGACAGGTGTTTAGGTGGGCGGTAGAAAGGAGTTTAGCAACTTCGTCTGTAGTAGCAGATTTGAATAGGGGGAGTGTCAGTTGTACCTGTTGACATGGTGTCTTAGCTGGGGGAGATACCTGTAGAGCGGAGATTTCATTGCGGATTGTATCAATCTTGTTTTTGAAGTGATTAGCAATCTCCTGGGCAGTGAGTAAGTCAGTGGGTGGAGGCGGTGGAGGACAAAGTAGAGAGTTGAAGGTAGAGAAGAGTTTACAGGAACTAGATGAGAAGGTGTTAATAAGAGCTGTAAAATAGGTTTGCTTGGCAGTGTGGAGGAAAGAATAGTATTTTTGGAGGGCAGATTTGTATTGGTTGAAGTCTTTGAGAGAGGTAGTCTTGTGCCACAGATGCTCAAGAGCGCGACTATGTTTTTTGAGAATTTTAGTGTCATCTGTTTGCCAGGGTTGTAGGGGTCGAGGCCTGATTCTGCGTGTAGTGAGGGGAGCGAGCTTGTCCAGGGTGGAGGACAGGGATTTATTGTAGATGGATGTGGCTTGGTTGGGGCAGGACAGGGGAGAGATTTTGTCATAGAGGTGGTCAGTAGCAGAATAGAGAAGAGAGGAGTTGAAGTTGCGAAAATTTCTACAGGTGATGGTTAGGCGATTGGAGGGAAAGGTGGTGGAAGACAGGAGGAGGGAGAAACTAATAAGGTGATGGTCGGAGAGAGGAAAAGGATTGTTTGAGAAGTTGCATGGAGTGCATAGGTAGGAGAATACAAGGTCAAGGGTGTTGCCATCAGAGTGAGTAGAAGCCTGTACCCATTGTTTTAGGTCAAATGAAGAGGTTAGACTAAAAAGTTTAGAAGTAGCAAGAGTGTTTGTATTAGCATGGATGTTGAAATCACAGAGAAGGATTGTGGGAATTTCTGAAGAGAAAAAGTAGGGTAGCCAGGCAGAAAACTCATCAAGGAAAGTTGATAATGGTCCAGGGGGCCAGTAGATCACAGCAATTTTTAGGGAAGTAGGAGAGAATAGATGTATACAGTGGGCTTCAAATGATGAGAGAGAAAAAGAGGGAGGAGAGTGAATAACCTGGAAGGTGTATTGGGGGGATAGGAGGAATCCCATTCCACCTCCCTTGTGTCCATTAGGCCTAGGGGAGTGAGTCCAGTGAAGGCCACCCTGGGATAGGGAAGCAGGAGAAGGGGTGTCATATTCGTGGAGCCAGGTTTTGGTGAGAGCAAGTAGATTGAAGGAATTAGTGACAAAGAGGTTATGAACAGCAGTGTGTTTGTTGCAGACAGAGCGGGCGTTCCAGAGGGCGCAGGAGAGGGGGAGGCTGGTGTTGGGAGAGCAAGATCAGCTTTACACCTGGTGAAACCTAAACTAGTGCGGGGATAGCTTTTGTATTGCAACTATATTGTGCTAGCTGCTATTAATCCCCACACATATTGGAGCCCTAGCGTGTTTTTTCCAAATACACATCTCAAACAGCACTACGTTTACCACTTGGTATTTTTTGTACTCTACTACTAGCTGTGTACACAGAACAGCATACAACACTATGAAACTATATAAATAATGCATATCTTATGCAGGTAAAAATCACAAGGTGCAGACTGCAAGCTGCCTGGTTCCAGTTACCTGCCCCTACTTATCTCCCACTGTGGGAAAGGCTGTTTTAAGACCTCATTGAGGTGAAAGGCTAGCATTACTGGTGGTGGATCGTTATCACTATATCAGTCACTCATTGTTATTGGATATCACTTGCACACTGGGATCTTCATCTGGAATTCCCCTTTTCTTTATGGACATTCATTTATGGACATTTATGTTTATTGATTATCTTTAGGGAAATTGTCAGCGCTGTACTGCTTTTTTATTTGGTGTTGGGAAGAAGAGGAATGGAGACTAAATTGCGTAGATTGCGACTACTGCCAGAGGGTGTAGGGTGATGGGTGTGTTGGGCACAGTTAAATAAGGGAGGCCCAGCGTTTGGGGAAATATCTCCAGCGGTTAGGAGAAGCAGAAGAGTAAGTGAGGTAATATGAGAATATGATTTGTATGAGGGGACATGCTTCAGTATCCTGGGGGGTTTGTTAGCAAGTGGGCTTAGAGTTAGAAAGAGGTGATGAGTGCAGTAATAGGGGGAGGGGAGAAGTGAGGGTGATATGTACAGATTGTGGGGTGGAGAAGAGGGGTGAAGAAAAGAGAGTTTAAGGAGAGAGGCAGCAATTGTGAAAAGGAGGAGAGGTAAAGAGTGCATGTTTCAGAGAGGAAGGTGAGATAATTTGGAATTGAGGTCATCTGCTGTCTGTTGTAGTTTGCATTGTGCAAATCGCTGAAGTGCAAGAGCAGAAGTGCCACTTATGTAAAGAACCCCACTTCTTTGGAAGAACCCCTGTATGTGCAGCCCCCTGTATGTGTTCCCCCGTAAAGAAGGCCTTGTTTTTATACTGTGTGTTGGGTGTGGATAGAATCTGGCAATTAATCAATTAAGAGGACATATTAGGAACACAGCTAGCAGAGCATAACTTTCACACCACAATCAAACTGCAAGGGGACTAAAAGGCCAAAATTGTAAAGATAAGGGAATCCATAATTTCGGTAAGACTTAATGGCTAAATAAACATTGAAATAATGTGAGCATGGCTACAGATGGACTTGAAACAGTGGTAACAAACAGATTTACCAAATATGCATTTGAGCAGTCAGTCAATGTTCAGTTTAAAAGGTATATGGAGGTATAAACGCAGGTTTATAAAGAGAAAAATTTGCGCCAACTCCTACAAAGTGTAGCAGCCAACACAACAACCTGACCCGTGTAAATATGTGAAAAAAATAAAAAAGTGTGGCGCTAGAAAGTGGTATAATCAGAAAAGGTATTACTACCAAAAGTGGAAAATAGATGAGCACAATCCTGAAGTGTGTGCAAAGATAAATATGGTGAAGAAAGAGTTAAAAGGTGATAGTCCCTATACATATACCTAGCGTCTTAGTGATGACCCTAGGAGGGTATGGAGGGGTAATCCCTACCCAAAATATCTTATAAACCAAAAGCAACAATAATGCAAATTGTATATAGTGGTAGAATTAAAACTTAGTATCGATAATAAGTAAAAACAATGAGGTGGTATCCAATACAGCAGTATTGGATAGAGTGACTTTACTTATATCTGAGTGCCAAAGGGAGCAAAAAAATATCTAAAAATTGAAAGTAACACAATAAAGTATAATGCTGCTCCTACAACCCTATCAATAGACCAAAGAATGTAAGATTAGAGGTCCATCAGAATAATGAGTATAAAGGTGACCTTTAAAGTCCAATAATAATTATGGGTTCATAACACTCTAGGTATAGGCAGTCCTTTTTGATGTATCAAAACGGAAAATGTTGGCTGTATCCCAGCACATAGGTCAATCCTTCCTTAGTATGGTAATATTGGCTCAAGGAAATAGGTGTACAATGCCCTTACCAGATAAGGTGGACTCAGGCCCGTGGCGGTGAGTCAAACGAGCTTGTACCGTCAAGCGGTGTGGGGTTGTAAGGATCTCTCCTAGCAACGCAGGATGGCACGCCTCTAGCTCAAAGCCGCTCATCAGATGTCATCTGGAGGGGTATCCTTGGTATGACTCAGCTGGTGTCCCAGGTCTGTCTCAATCTTTTCTTGTCCTAATCCACATTTCCATTAGTAATATCTTCTACCTTACAGACTTTAGGTCATGACACAGGAAGGAGTTGACCAACTGATCTAATTAGCACACACTGTGCTAATTAGATCAGTTGGTCAACTCCTTCCTGTGTCATGACCTAAAGTCTGTAAGGTAGAAGATATTACTAATGGAAATGTGGATTAGGACAAGAAAAGATTGAGACAGACCTGGAACACCAGCTGAGTCATACCAAGGATACCCCTCCAGATGACATCTGATGAGCGGCTTTGAGCTAGAGGCGTGCCATCCTGCGTTACTAGGAGAGATCCTTACAACCCCACACCGCTTGACGGTACAAGCTCGTTTGACTCACCGCCACAGGCCTGTGAGTCCACCTTATCTGGTAAGGGCATTGTATACCTATTTCCTTGAGCCAATATTACCATACTAAGGAAGGATTGACCTATGTGCGGGGATACGGCCAACATTTTCCGTTTTGATACATCAAAAAGGACTGCCTATACCTAGAGTGTTATGAACCCATAATTATTATTGGACTTTAAAGGTCACCTTTATACTCATTATTCTGATGGACCTCTAATCTTACATTCTTTGGTCTATTGATAGGGTTGTAGGAGCAGCATTATACTTTATTGTGTTACTTTCAATTTTTAGATTTTTTTTGCTCAATTTGGCACTCAGATATAAGTAAAGTCACTCTATCCAATACTGCTGTATTGGATACCACCTCATTGTTTTTACTTATTATCGATACTAAGTTTTAATTCTACCACTATATACAATTTGCATTATTGTTGCTTTTGGTTTATAAGATATTTTGGGTAGGGATTACCCCTCCATACCCTCCTAGGGTCATCACTAAGACGCTAGGTATATGTATAGGGACTATCACCCTTTAACTCTTTCTTCACCATATTTATCTTTGCACACACTTCAGGATTGTGCTCATCTATTTTTCACTTTTGGTAGTAATACCTTTTCTGATTATAAACGCAGGTTTACCAAATATGCATTTGAGCAGTCAGTCAATGTTCGGTTTAGGTATATGGAGGTATAAAACGCAGGTTTACCAAGTATGCATTTGAGCAGTCAGTCAATGTTTGATTTAGGTATATGGAGTTATAAAATGCAGGTTTACCAAATATGCAATTGAGCAGTCAGTCAATGTTCGGTTTAGGTATATGGAGGTATAAAAAGCAGGTTTACCAAATATGCATTTGAGCAGTCAGTCAATGTTCGGTTTAGGTATATGGAGGTATGAAACGCAGGTTTACCAAATATGCATTTGAGCAGTCAGTCAATGTTCGGTTTAGGTATATGGAGGTATAAAACGCAGGTTTACCTGTGAAGAGAGAAGAAAATGTTCAGATGGATGGTGCAAGAGCAGAAGTGCCACTTATTTAAAGAACCCCACTTCTTTGGAAGAACCCCTGTATGTGCAGCCCCTTTTATTTTTTATACTGATGGTTTACTAAATTACACAGTGGAGCAGTGTAATCTTCATGCCAACCAATATACTGACAACAATCCTAATTCATCATATGCCCACCAACCAGTTTTGGACAACACTCTCAACGAGATGCTCATGTCCTTAAGGAGCTCTCTTCAATCAGACATGATCTCCCTCAAGCACAAATTTGGGCATACTGTCACTGCATTAGAGGATAGAGTGTCACACATTGAAACCAATGGGAGACATCACCACCACTGTTAACAATTCGATAGGTGTGCACAATGATCAAGTGGGAGAAAACAGATGGATCAAAGCTAAAAAGATAAACTTGCGGACATTGAGGATAGGTCTTGCCTCAATAAAATTAAGATCCACGGCATCCCATAGAGTGTGCAACCGCTGGACCTGCCCTCTTATGTCCGCAGCATGATCAAAGTCATTTTACCAGATCTGAAAAACATAGAATTGCTCATTAATCGGGTCCACAGACTTCCCAAACCCCATTTCCTACACGACACAGCACCCAGGGACGTATTTATTTTTTTCCAGTAAAGGAGCAGCTTATGCAAATTGCGAGGTTCCTTGGCTCCAGATCCGTATACTCAATTACAACTTTTTGCAGACTTGTCCCAGCACACTCTGCAAAGATGCAGACAGCTCAATACGATCACAAAAGTCCTGCGCAACCATCATTTCCAGTACCAATGTGCTGCACCGGCAAAAATGCTGATCAATCACAATGGAGCAAGACATTTTGTAACTTCGCTTCAGGAGGGCTTACACCTTTTACAACATTGGGATATCATTCCAGACCCCCCCTTCCTCCATTACAATGGAACACAGCACAGAAGAAGGGAGACAGGGTCATCCACTGCCTCAACACACAAATAAGCTGCAATATCGCACTTAAACTACCACAGGAAGACATCTACAACAATATACCTTTCCGGCGAATAGTCACACTCGGGCTTTGGAACTCTTTAACCCTATCTTTCTTTATCTTCCTGGGTACTAATTGTGCCTCAGTTCAGGATGTTTTCTAGGACTTCGGTTCTATCTCTGTTTACCAATTTGTTATTACAGCACTTAAAGTTCACCCTTTTTTTTTCTTTAGGTTGCCTACAGCATTAGTTTTGATCACTTGTACTGATCTTCACTTGCATCTCTTACAAACACCACCAGCTTTATCACCTCCCCAATATGAAACCTAATGTAACCGTTTTGCCAGTGACCTCTAAAGATATTGTGACACCAAGCTGACTCCTTGACTAACTTCCAAACAAGATGACCAATAAAATACTGAGCATCAATTCCAAAGGGTTGAACCACCCGGCTAAATAAGCACCACTCTGGAGGTTAGCAAAGCAAACTCAGTGTGACATCCTATGTGTGCAAGAGACACACTTCCAAGCAGATAACACACCCATGTGCTCCAACAAAAACGTCACCAATATATTTTTCAGCTAATGCACAGTCAACTCCATAAATGTATTATAGACCCTGAAGGTCAGATCCATACTAGTAGAAAACTTTGATAAATCACAAAAAATGCATTAAAATTAACTTCGATACATCAGAAAACAAAGCAGGGAAACTTCTTGCCCACCAAATTAAAGGCCATCAAGATAAAAACAACCATCTTTTTCATCCTACCACCAAAGACAAAAAAAAGAATCCACAAGAAATAGCAGATGCGTTTAGCACCTACTACAGTAACCTTTACAACGTAAAGTGGAGTTCCACCCAAAAGTGGAACTTCCGCGATTTGTACTCCCCCAGCCAAGGAAGGATACTAACCTCACGCCAAAACTTCCACCCTATATCTCTACTCAACCATGACACAAAACTTTATGCCAAAGTAATAGCTAACAAATTGATTGACCTTCTCCCATTTTTTATTCACCCCGATCAATTAGGCTTTACAAAAAGCCGTCAAACTTCCGATGCCACCTGCTGGATGATCAACATCTTACACCATACCAGAAGCTAGAGAGTGCCTTCTCTGCTTTTATCTTTAGATGCAGAGGAGGCATTCAACAGAGTACATTGGAATTACATGGCTATGGCATTGCAAAAACCTGGCTTTCAAGGTAATATTTTTTCAGCAATAATGGCTCTTTACACATGTCCCTCAGCCCAAGAATACTCCTCTTCCATGCTATCCAAACTATTCAGTATATTTAATGGTACAAGACAGGGGTGCCATCTATCCCCCCTAATCTTCAATTTGATTATGGAACCCCTAGCTGAAAAAATCAGATCACAGACTGGCATTACCAGTTTTATCATTGACCCTACCAAACACAAAATAAACTTTTTTGCAGATAATGTCATCCTCATGTTGACTAATCCCACGTCCTCTCTGGCTTTGGTACAGGAAATATTAGACGGATTCAGCTATATTTATTACTATAAGGTAAATGCATCTAAATCACGCATCTTACCCCTAGGGCTCCCTCCAATACAATACACCACCATTCAAAGCAAGTATCCCTACGCATAGATGTCTAACTCCCTGATTTACCTTGGAGTTAAATTAACTCTCTCCACAGCATTCCTATATCAGGCTAATTTCATTCCCTTTTTGAACAACTTACCGCAAGGCTTAAATAACATCTCCAATACTTAGCACACAGATATTTGATGTCAGAACTATAAAGATGAAACATTGCTTGGAAGTGGGGTACAATTATTTGTAGTCAGAGTCTTCGAGTGAGAAAGTGATGGTCCTAAGCACCAAGGCCTGAGGTGTGCCTTGGCCTGACTGGTCAGTATGCCTGAAAAGAGGGCATACCCTGAATGTAAGAAAAAGTAAAAGTAATATGAGTATGAGTATGTATAAAGATTGGGGGAAACGGGTGGGTGGGAACCCAGAGACGCCGATGAGCCCTGGCCTGAAGGAGGAGGAGGCTTAAGTAGCCCTCTCAGCCTCCTCCCACAAATACAGGCTAGCCTTCAGCTAGCCTTTACACTTGTAGTCAGAGTCTTCGAGTGAGAAAGTGATAGTCCTAAGCACCAAGGCCTGAGGTGTGCCTTGGCCTGACTGGTCAGTATGCCTGAAAAGAGGGCAAAAGACACAAATTTAGGTGAAGAAGGGAAGGTAACAATCGATCAAGAGTAGTAGCGTGCGCCCGGATGGCAACAGTGTGTATCCTAAAATCCGAAAAAGTGTCCCCTATGACCGGAGAAACATCCCCCCCCCACGACTTCTTGGTGATGAGACAGAACCCCCTACAGACCTGTGAAGCTACCAAGAACCCAACTAAACATCCCGTGAATGATTGGACAGGGCCTGAAGTCCGAGCTGACCCAGAAATGAGAATGAACTGCTTGTGAATGAGGATGCGTGGGGGAGGGGGAGCAATGGCTGCCCCGAGGAGCCCCTGCAAAATGAATGGCCGAGAAGATCAAAACTACAAACGGACACCAGTGAAGTACTCAGTGAACCCCTCCCAAGCCCTGGCCTGGCCATACTGGTATGGGGAAGTGCGAGGGTGAGTGCCAAAGAACAACTGGTAGGAGTTCAAAATGCTAAATACCTGAAGGATGTGATGAAGTAGGTGGATGAGGCCCATGCACTATGGCATTAAGTATTGACAACATGGAGAAACCATGCCAGACACATTATACTGGTCCACCCTGATGCGATCGGGTCGTGCTTCAGACTGTGACTTGACAGCCGAGCCTAAAACAGAACCGAGGAAGGAGGGCCAGACTCCACCCCAGGGAAATAAGTCCCATGGCATGAAAACAGTCATACCCAAAGTGACTGAAAACCCCCCTACCTGGAACCGGCTGGGGAACAGAAAAAATGACCGGACTGACGTCCCTGAGCAGTCTTCAAGGCCACATCCTAGATAAGATCCAAGCCGAGAGTGGAATTCAGAATCATGATGACGTTTGCCCAAACCTACCACTTAAGGACCAATAAAGGGATAACGAATGCCAATACAGCCCAACCTGAGAACATGCACAAGAATGAATGAATGAATGAATGAATGAATGATTTGTAAAAGCGCAGCAAATGCGAACTGAATCGCCTCAAGGCGCTAAGATAACAATCTCTGTTGTCAGCTTGTTAGAAGAGGAAGGTCTTTAGTTTTTTCCTGAAGGCCTGGTGGTTTTCTTCCATGCGGATGTTGGTAGGAAGAGCATTCCATAGTCGGGGTCCTTGGACTGCGAATCTTCGTTCTCCCTTTGCTTTGTAGCGATATTTGGGAATGATAAGGAGGTTTTGGTTGGCTGATCGAAGACTGCGATTCGGTGTGTAGTGTTTTATTTTCTCCCGGAGATATAGCGGAGCATTTCCTTGTATACATTTGTGGGTGAGGCAGAGGGTCTTGAATGTGATCCGATTCTTCACGGTTAGCCAGTGTAGGCTCTTTAGGGATGGGGAGATGGATTCCCAGGTTTTTTTTCCTGTTAACAGTCTTGCCGCCGTGTTTTGGATGAGTTGTAAGCGCGCAAGCTGATATTGGGGAAGTCCTACGTAGAGGGAATTTGCGTAGTCGAGTCGGGAATTGATGATTGTTCCCACAACTGCCGCTTTGTCCTCTTCTGGGATGAAGGGGATTAGTCTGCGTAGCTGGCGGAGGAGATGGTGGGATCCGCTCACCACTGATCCTATTTGTGCATCCATTGTCATTCCTGAGTCGAAAATGACTCCGAGGCTCTTGGCTTTGGTGCTTGGAGAGATGGTCTGTCCGAGGATGGTGGGAGGTGTCCACGGAGTCTTTGTTGTGGAATTTTTGTTAGCTTGAAGGAGAAGAAGTTCTGTTTTTGAACCGTTGAGTTTGAGGGAGCTACTTGAGCTACAAGAGAAATAACAGACAAGACAAGAGAACAACAACGCCCCTCTGTGTCTACCTAAGTAGGAGCGGAAATGCCAAGACCACTGCGCATGAATAAACCTGATGATGGACCCCCCCCCTCGTGTGAGTAAAGAGTGAGCCCGAGTAACCTGCCGCGCAGAGACAGGTAATTAACTGAAAACTCAGGGCTGGTGCACCCACAGACCGTGGTGGGTAATCATACAGGTGTGGTGAATGAACGTGCATTGTATGATGTATGTTATACGGGCGAGAAGATTGTGGTCAACAATCATTAACAAACGAAACCTCAGCCCATATGGATCTGTAGACGTGACAGATCCTGACATGTGGGCCCTAGCTAACTGACGCAGGTACAACCATGAACAAAAAACTGAGACATGACAAACAATGAAGATGAAACAGCTACCGGAGTATGTGCTGTGACTGAACAACGATGCCCCTCTGAGAGATGCTGAGGCTGAATACTGAAACAGAAACGTTAGGGCGGAAACATGAGCACAATAACGCTATGACAGAAATGCTGAACTAAATGCTGAGACAGAAACGTGATGACAGTAAAACCCTGGGGCAGAAATGTAATGACAGAAAATACCTGGGGCAGAAATGTAATGACAGAAAATCCCTGGGGCAGAAATGTAATGACAGAAAATCCCTGGGGCAGAAATGTAATGACAGAAAATCCCTGGGGCAGAAATGTAATGACAGAAAATACCTGGGACAGAAATGTAATGACAGAAAATACCTGGGGCAGAAATGTAATGACAGAAAATACCTGGGGCAGAAATGTAATGACAGAAAATACCTGGGGCAGAAATGTAATGACAGAAAATACCTGGGGCAGAAGTGTAATGACAGAAACCCAGGGGCAGAAATGTATTAACAGAAACCCAGGGGCAGAAATGTAATGGCAGAAACCCAGGGGCAGAAATGTAATGACAGAAACCCAGGGGCAGAAATGTAATAACAGAAACCCAGGGGCAGAAATTTAATGACAGAAACCCTGGGGCAGAAATGCAATTACAAAAAACCCTGAGGCAGAAAAGTAATGACAGAAACCCTGGGGCAGAAATGTAATGACAGAAACCCTGGGGCAGAAATGTAATGACAGAAACCCAGGGGCAGAAATGTAACGACAGAAACCCAGGGGTAGACATGTAACGACAGAAACCCAGGGGCAGAAATGTAACGACAGAAACCCAGGGGTAGACATGTAACGACAGAAACCCAGGGGCAGAAATTTAATGACAGAAACCCAGGGGCAGAAATGCCATGACAGAAAATGCTGGGGTAGAAAACGCTCAGACAGAACGCAGAGGCAGAAATACGATGACAGAAATCCTGGGGCAGAAACACTGAGGCAGAAATGCCATGACCGAAACGCAATGACAGAAAAGCTGAGACTGAAATACTGATGGCAGAAATGCAAAGACAGAACCCTGGGGCAGAAACGCTATGACGGAAATGCCGAGACAGAAAAATTGAGCCCGAACGCTGAGCCAGAAATGCTGGGGCAGAACACTATGACAGAAAACACCAGGACCGAATAAAAAAAAAATGCCATGACAGAAATCCTGGGTCAGAGATGCCATGACAGAAATCCTGAGCCAGAAACGCTATACAGAAATCCTACGGCAGAACCTTTATGACAGAAATGCCGAGACTGTACGCCGAGACAGAAATGCCGGGGCAGAAAGCTATGACAGAAAAGCTAGGTCAGAACGCTGAGACGGAAATGCTGAACGCTTATGACAGCAAGCTAGGGTAAAACTCTAAGAGAGAAATGCTGAATGCTATGACAGAAATGCTGGACAGAACGTTGAGCCAGAAATGCTGAATGCTATGACAGAAATGCTGAACCCCTGCGACAGAAATGCTGAACCCCTGCGACAGAAATGCTGAACCCCTGCGACAGAAATGCTGAACCCTTGCAACAGAAATGCTGAACCCCTACGACAGAAATGCTGAACCCCTGCGACAGAAATGCTGAACCCCTGCGACAGAAATGCTGAACCCCTGCGACAGAAATGCTGAACCCCTACGACAGAAATGCTGAACGCTACAACAGAAATGCTGGGTAGAACATTTGAGACAGAAATGCTGAATGCTACGCCAGAAATGCTGAGGCAGGAAACGCCATGACAGGAAAACAAGCGATGAGACTAAACGCCTAAACAGAAACGCTATGACAGAAGTCCTGGGACCGAAATGCTGCGATATGAACACTTATGACTGAAGTGGTGGATGCCCGGGAGGCATGCGGCCCCCCCCCCACATAATGCCCCACGTGAATACCGGGAGGTGAGCGGTCGGGTGAGCGCCACCCCCGGCTATGAAAACTAGGAGATGTGCGGGCGTCCCCTCCACAGTGCACGGCGTGGTACCAGGGAGGTGTATTAGCGGGCAAGTGGCAAGTGGGTGGGTGGAGAATGGACGGACGCGCCCCCCCTCTTCCCCTGGCATGAGAGCCGGGAGACGTGGGTGGGCAGCACCCCCCCTGGACAGATGGGGCTGTGGGGAAAGTGGGTGGTTGGAGGATGGATGACCGGACAGACGGCACAACCCCCCCTCCTCCCCCGCAGTGTGGGTGGCGGGAGAAGCGGGTGGGCAGCCCCCCCCCAGCACTTACAGGAACAGAGGGACAGCGGTGCCCCCCCCAACTATGCAGGATTGTGCCCAGCTGGATGGATAGACGCCCCCCCCTTTGGGCGCCGGGAGAAGCCGGTGGGCAGACAGCACGCTGACCAAATGGAGCCGTAGGTGATGGCTGGATGCCCCCCCCCGCCGTGAGAAGTGGGCAGCTCCCCACAGCTCTGGCAGGCACCTGGATGAAAGGGAAAAGAAGCAGGCGGCAGCTGCTATACAAGACGAACGCCCCCTCCCATGAGCACCGGGAGAAGCGGGCGGGCAGCACCTGGCCAGCTGCAGCCAAAGGAGGGTGGATGGACGGCCCCCCTCCCTCCCCCGGCATGATCACCGGGAGAAGGGGGCGGACCGCACCTGATTTAGCTGCTGCCGAAGGGAAGAAAGGTGGGTGGAGGATGGATGAATGGACGGCCCCCCTCCCTCCCCCGGCATGATCGCCAAGAGAAGCGGGCGGGTGGCGCCGTATGCAGAGAGGAACAGACGGCTGGCTGGACTTTCTCCCCCCCAACACCCAGAAAAACGGGCTGGCGGCTCCCCCCTACAGCAAGCTGGTAAGGGGAGAGAATGCTGGTGGTGGCGGCAGAGCACCCCCCCCCTGAAATACTGGGAGAAACAGGGACCCGTGAATATGGGTGCAGGAGGGTAGACAGGCGAACTCCCCAGTGAAGCACCGACAGAGGTACCGCCGCCATGTTGCAGCCGACCCGGAAGTGACGTGTAGGCCCCACCCCCTATTGAACCCAGAGACGCCGACGAGCCCTGGCCTGAAGGAGGAGGAGGCTTAAGTAGCCTTCTCAGCCTCCTCCCACAAATACAGGCTAGCCTCCAGCTAGCCTTTACACCTATTTTAGCCGAGTTCCAACATGTAGCTTTTTTAGTGTCCTTTGTCAAGCTTCAATACTTTACCTGTTTGGTACAAGCTTCACAGATGTAGCCCCCCCTATAGTATACACTGGAGCACCTGTGTGGCCCCCCTAATAAAAATGGTGTTCTTTTGTCCCACACTAGTGCTCCAGTGTCCAGATGTGAAAACAGCTGCTGAGTGTCCTCTCATTGCACACAATCTAGTTTGCATTTCATTCTAGTAACAAAGCCATCTACACAACCCAATTCTTTGAAGACAAGTATAGGGCGTCAAAATGGTGGCCAATTGCATATGGCCTAAACAATGGTATTTTATCGTCCAAAATAAAAATGTGTGATCTGAACGAATAATGTGCCCATGAACATGAAAGTTGCCATTTTAAACTGTACAACAGTTCCAAAAAGCACATGGAGCAGGACGAACGTCATAAACATAAAGAATAGGAACACAGCACAAATACTTACTTTTTTGCAGCACTCTCCGGATCTTTCTGTACTGCTCATGTTCTCGTAATTTGAGGCCCGACCACCGCTTCCTGAGCTGATCTTTCGATCGTCGTACCCCGAATTTCCGGTGCAGACTCCTGACCACTTTCGCCATGATCTTTGCCTTTCGGACATTGTGGTTGGGGTAAGGCCCATACTTTCCATCATAGTCGGCCTTCTTCAGGATAACCACCATCTCCAACATCTCCCCAAAGGACATATTTGAGTCCTTCAATCTCCTTCTGGATCGGGACGTTTCAGGCTCCGGCCTTTCCTCTTCCTCCTCGTTGCTGTAATTAGCACGATCCTGCTGTCTATCCGCCATGTGCTCTTCCTCCACTGCGCCGAACGTAAAGGGGCGGGGAATAGACTAGAAAGAACGTCAGGGGCGGGCGGAGTTATTCGCATGCGCAGTGTGTATAAATCGTAACACGCGCGTCTTACGTACGATCTGTGAGCGGAGGAAGGAGCATCGGAGACGCCGATCGTGCTAACGAAGGTAGGATCTAAACTTGGGCCTATACTGCTTCGAAATGGAAGCCTATATTGTAACAAGATTAGGGGAGTTTGGCCTGACATTAGGGTTTGTCTTGTGTTGTGTCTTGCAGAGAAAATGGATGGGTTCAACGACCACAATTTCCTCCCCCTGTTTATTGACAAGTACAGGGAGCTGCCCTGTGAAGCCGGTGGTCCCCACAGCAACCATCCCTTATTTAAAAGCCAAAATTGGTGGCCTGAGGAGCACATATCTTAGGGAGCTCAAGAAGGTCACAGATTCCCAGAGGTCCGGAGCTGCAGCAGATGACGTTTATGTCCCCAGGCTGTGGTACTATGAGAGACTGCGATTTCTGTCAGACCACACTGAAGTCAGGGAATCCCTCTCCACTCTTCCTTCCACGCTTCCTTCCATACCAGCTGAGGCTTCTGATGTCCAACCTGGGCCTTCCAGCCAGGAAGAAGTGGAGGAGCCCAGCTGGAGTCAGGTATAGCATTCTTCTACAGATTTCTGGGCAATAAATAAATGATGTTTACTAGATGTTATTATTGATCACTAATTGCTGATTTCATAAAGTGTTTTACATATCAATAGACAGTAGTGGGCACCCAAAATTGGGACAAGAATGCAAAATGCTGGGCTCAGAATGATAGTCTGTTATATTTGTTAACATTCAATTTTCAGCAGTCAGGAGGTGAAAATTGTGTGTGATTGATGTAAAAAATACTAAAACTATGTCCCTTTTTCATACACAGGAAGACCTCAGCCAGGAGGAGGTTGTGGAATGTGGCAGCCAGGAGGAGGCGGGGATTAGTGTCAGCCAGCAGAAGGCGGGGCTAAGTGTCAGCCAAGAGAAGCCTGGGACAAGTCGCAGCCTGACTGAGTCTCAGGTTCCTCCCCTCCGCCTGCCACATAAATGAGCCAGGAAGATGACTCCCAGTCCTGTGCAGGATTCAGCATACAGGCTGATCCAGGAGGCTTCTGCGTCCCTCAGAGCCTTCCCCAGTCCTGAAGAGGCCTTTGTCTGCATGGCTGCCACCAAATTGCAGGGCATGCAGGAGGGCCAATGCAAGATCTCTGAGGACCTGATTTATAAAGTCCTACGTAAGGGGGAGAGTGGGGAACTGACACACAAGACGGATGTCATTGAGATCGACAATCCTCCTCCTCCTGCTGCCACAACTCCACCACCACAGCCAAAGCCTGGAAGGAAGCGTGGAAGGAAGACCAAAGAGTGATGACCCTGGGTTCAGTCTGGTCTGACAGAAGATGCAGTCTCTCGTATGACCACAGCCTGGGTACACAGATGTCATCTGCTGCTTTCCGGATCTCTGGGACTTCTGGACCAGACTGCCCTCCCTTAGATATGGACTCCTCAGGCCACCAATTTTGCTTTTAAATAATTGATGTCTGCCCTGGGGGTCCAAGGCTTCACCCACTTCTGCAGTTTCTCCAGCGTTGCCTCCCTTTGTTTAGTTGTGACCCCTTAATAAAATTTTTTAGGTAAATTCTACTCTCCTGTGTGTGTTTTCATCCAAAAAGGACAGTTTGTTGGTGACGATTCAGGTACATTTCTAAAAACATAAAATGTGAAATTAACAAGGGACAACAACACCAAACAATCTCCTACAGATTAAATAGAACAACATATTAGTGGTGTTGTGGGAACTTGTCACAAAAAACACACAAACATTTTCGGGAGTACAAATCAAAATCACCAAAAAAAACAATTAAAAAAGAGAAACACAAAAAAAGAATCTACATTAAAGTCAAAAAAATATGTTGTCAGATGTGAGAAATCAAAATATATCGAGGGAATCCCGATAAATAGTAACGAAAGAAGCTTGTGAGAAGTGTGTGTGAATATGAGTATCAAAACTACTTAATTCTTGTCACATTATAAAGAAGAAGAGAGTGCGCTGTATTAAACCATTTTGAACATTGCAGCGTGACGAAAGTGCTGTATCCATTGCGAACGCTAAGTTTACCAGAACGAGCTGTCCCGTGTCGGAATTTCTTCTGAGCATGCGTGGCACTTTGTGCGTCGGAACAGGCCACACACGGTCGGAATTGACGCGATCGGATTTTGTTGTCGGAAAATTTTATCTCCTGCTGTCCAACTTTGTGTGTCGGAAAATCCGATGGAAAATGTCCGATGGAGCCCACACACGGTCGGAATTTCCGACAACACGCTCCGATCGGACATTGTCCATCGGAAAATCCGACCATGTGTACGGGGCATTAGAGTGCGAAGAAACTGCACTGAGCTGGAGGACTATCACACCCAAGTTAAAGTACTGAAGGATAAATTCATGCAGAAGGGCTATCAAGAACAGATGTTGGACAATACAATACAGGAGGTAGCACACACATCTAGGGACCAGTGTTTTGGGAGTGGACAGCCACCAGTAGTTAGTGACCAACACCAAATAAGATTTATCACTGGCTTCCATTTCCAATTTAGGGATGTGGAAGCTATTCTTAAAAAACACTGGCACATTCTGGACCGAGATAGACAATTAGGGGAAATTTTACCCTCATCACCAAAATTTGTCTATAGGTGAGCCCTGAACTTTGGGGACCGGGTGGTGAAAAAAATCTTAGACCCACCAGGCCAACAGACCTTGAGGATTGACCTAAAAGGTTTTTATCCGTGTAGAAAGTGTGTATGTTGCAAGACTGTAAGGGTCTCAAATAGGGGGATGACAAGTGTCGCCAATTCAGATCAGGAAACCTTTGAGATAAAGGAGTTCATCTCATGCAATTCTTCGCATGTCGTTTACCTATTATGGTGCCCATGTGGATTATTGTATGTAGGAAGGACGAAAAGATTACTTAGAATTCAAATATCTGAACATCTTACGAATATTAAAAATGGCTTTAAATATCATAGCGTATCGCTACACTTCAAAGAGAAACATAATCAAGATCCCTCTTTAGTACAATTTTGCGGGATAGACTGTGTGCATCCATCATGGAGAGGGTCAAACAGGGTAAGGGATCTCTCACAAAGGGAGACCCTATGGATATTTCGTCTGAAGTGTCTTGCCCCCAGGGGCCTTAATATTGAAGTAGACTTGAACTGTTTCATCAATGACTTTTGATTGCAGCAATGTTTATTTGTTAACTTTTATTTGCTGATCAAAAGAGGTTTTCGTGCCTGCAGCACACAACTAAGAACACTGTGCCACATCTTTGATAATTTCTCCACTGATGCAGCTTAGATCTAAATGTGTGAGACCTTTTTTATGGCAGGGGGGCGGTAATTGTGCGGATTAATTCCGCACTGAACTGTTATTATGCTTAAAATGATGTAATCATAACTCTCACCACTAGAGGGCCTTTGCATGTACCACGTATGTCAGCAGTGGACGGGCACCTTGAGGTTAAACAGTATAGGCTAATCTACTATGCGCACATGCATTTAAGACTCACATTTGTTTAAACAATTCTTACTGGTACTGTGTATGAACTAAGGGAATGTTCTGATTATTTGGATAGATTGGTTACTATCCAGGCTATGGGAAAATTTTTATTACAGAAATGCAATATCTGTATATAAATGTTTACAAGTATTTTATGGTTTTTATAGATTAACTAGTGCATATGTGAGAAATGTATTGCTGACTATGCTACTTGTGATTATTATATAGTATTATAAGTATGGCTCATGTATCATATTATTTCATTTATGCAATGTTTTCTGATACACTCTATTTTTAGGATGTTTTTAAATGTAAGCGCCTCCTAGAATTTGTGATCGGCCCAGTGCTGTTGTTTT
The DNA here is from genome assembly GCA_037952925.1 of Lithobates clamitans. Taxonomy (NCBI): domain Eukaryota; kingdom Metazoa; phylum Chordata; class Amphibia; order Anura; family Ranidae; genus Lithobates; species Lithobates clamitans. The sequence continues at coordinate 3,802,801 of JBBGZY010000391.1, read as the reverse complement.
AGGGCCGCGGGGACCTGGCGAATGCGGAAGTACAGTACATTGCAATCTTTAACGTGGATAGCGAGGGGTATAAGAGTAGGAGGTGCAGTACCGTACAGCCAATCCCATAAATAAGTCAGGTATGACGAAACATGTCGGGGCATGGCTGTACGGCATCCATCAGTAGCAGAGAGTGACGGACGGGATGCTGCATCTCATCGCCCTGTGTCAGCGGGAGATCCATGCTCGATTTAAGGAGCTTAGTGAGCGGGGGTGAGAGCCTGTTATCGCTTACCTTGGGTCCGCCGCGACCTTCATTTACAGTGGTGCTGGGCGTTTCACAGAGGAGGATTGATTTTTGGATTGCTGTGTTGATTTGGCTTTATTTAAAGAGGTTATCATGTGAGTGCAATGATTGAAGTTGTTCACAAGTTTAATAAATTTTATGCTTTACGGTATCACACTATTTGTGCATCTTTATTTTTATATGGAATGAGATGACACAGGAACGGATGGGACTTGGAGTTTTCACCTTCATCTGACCATCCAGTTGATTATGCTTGATTGCCAAAACACGAGAGTGTGAGGCATATTTAGCCGGTGAGTGTTGAATTCAGAGGGAGAGGAATCACTGGCACTGTGTGAACTGGTGGACATTTTGGAAAATCACACACTTTTTCACGGTGTTCTCTCTATGGACTCTTCATGGATGAAATGCTGATATTTATTTATTTATTTATTTATTATTTTTTTCCTATTTTTCTCACTTATGATGCAATTTTGATTTGTGGCATGTTTACAGATTGTTATGTGTATGGTACACCCAATTATCACGCAATATCATTATAGCATTATAGCACCAAGGGTCTAATATTTTGAACACTAGGTGGTGTCATCACTGATACTAGCGCCACTTATATTGATTTGCATAAATTTTTTGGTTTTTGTAAGTTAATAGAGGTTTTCAAAATACTCACCATGCCTCTCAGCAAATAGCTTGGGGTGTCTACTTTCTAAAATGGGGTCATTTGGGGGGGTTTTGTGCCACCTGGGCATTCCATGGCCTCCGAAACTGTGATAGGTAGTGAAGAGTGAAATCAAAAATTTACACCCTTAGAAATCCTGAAGGCGGTGATTGGTTTTCGGGGCCCCGTACGCATCTAGGCTCCCAAAAAGTCCCACACATGTGGTATCCCCATACTCAGGAGAAGCAGCTAAATATATTTTGGGGTGCAATTCCACATATGCCCATGGCCTGTGTGAGCAATATATCATTTAGTGACAACTTTGTGCAAAAAAAAAATAAATAAAAAAAAATTTGTCACATTCCCGCAACTTGTGTCAAAAAATATAATATTCCATGGACTTAACATGCCTCTCAGCAAATAGCTAGGGGTGTCTACTTTCCAAAATGGGGTCATTTGGGCGATTTTGTGCCATCTGGGCATTTTATGGCCTTCAAAACTGTGATAGGTAGTGAGGAGTGAAATCAAAAATTTACGCCCTGGGGCGTGGCCAGCAGCCGAGGAGAATGGCCGCTGTGTGAGAGAGCTCCATCATCCACGGACATACCGGAGCACATAGAGCGACTCCTGAGCCTCAAAGAGCGGCGATTTTCACCCACAGCAGGTCGGGCACATCCTGGGAACATGTCCAGGAAAAGAAAAGAGACTGGGAAACTCAGCAGAATGACGGACTTCTACACGCTTCCCCGCAGCACACAGGCCCAAGATGGCGCTGGTAAGCATAACGGCGGAGAGCGTGGCAGGCTCTCTAGTCACAGCAGCAACACGCGCTCCATGTCTCACCCTCACAAGGGGCACAAGGAGAAATATACGAATTCCCAGTCATCTTCCTCCTCATCCAGCCCAGTTAAGGCAAAACAACAACACATGCAAGGAGGAATTATGGCTGGGGAGGAAACAGACACATCTTTTAATGACACCAGAGAGCTCCAGGACTCCATCTTGGAATTCCCTACTAAAAATCAGCCAGTAATTGACACAACATTAAAGGACATGTTGGTGTCCCTCCGCAGCACCTTGCATGCGGATATTTTAACCCTTACCAGTCATTTCAAAACAGAAATTAAAGCTGTCAATAACAGGGTTACCCATATAGAACATAAGGTGGGAGAATTTGCTGGTGCCATCAATGAAGTGATTGACACCCACAATGAAAAGAAAGATGAACTACACCAATTAAAGTCCAAAATTGCCGACCTCGAAGATCGTTCAAGAAGAAATAACATTAAAATCCGGGGGTTACTCGAGTCGGTGAAACTACCAGAATTAAACGCTTACTTTCAAAACATCCTCCAAGAAATACTTCCTGATGCTTCGGTGACAGACCTATCTATTGATAGGATTCACAGAATGCCAAAACCTAAACATTTACCTGATCATCTGCCAAGAGATACGGTTGCACGGATTCATTTCTACCAAACTAAAGAGAAGTTTCTTCAGTGCATGAGAAACCCTGACAATGCATTGCCCTGCATCCAAGGCTTTTCTTTTTATACTGATTTGTCAGCATATACAATGCAAAGAAGGAAGAATTTGGCCACCATTACCAAACCATTGCGGAACCACCATATTGCCTACAGATGGACCTATCCAGCAAAACTGCTAATAACAAAGGATGGTAAAACGTTCCCTATCCAGTCAGTGGAAAAAGGTATATGGTTACTGAAAGAATGGGACATTCTAGACAAAACAGAGGATCCACCCTCCAGTGCTTCATCACCCCATCCACATTCTCCCACCTGGCCACGAGACGCGATTGATTGAGGTTCAGGCTATGCAGAGCTACTAATATACAAAGTTGTGCTCCGGTGCACCCGTGGAACTTTATTCAGTTCTCTGAGAAGATACGGGATTATATCCCCACAGATTAAGTTGAATCGTTACTTTTTTATTAGTTTTCTTTTTCTTTACCTCCCATTGGAGATTTCTTGTTTTTTTTGTATTAATCTCTGAGACAATACTTAGACTGCTTTACAACATCTGGACTCTGGCTCACTGTTAGAATAACTCATCTACACAACATCTTACTTCAGTCTATATACCAACAAAGACTAACAATCTAAGGAACACTGTAATACTCACCCTTTACGATAGACAACATCAGGTTCAAAATATCTTCGTTCAATGTTCGCGCACTGAACAGCCCACAGAAAAGATCAATGCTATGGAAAGAAACTCGACTCCTACAAAGTGACATTCTTTGTCTTCAAGAGACTCATTTCTCTGCATCCAAGCCTCCAAAATTTTCCCATCAAAACTTTCCAACAATTATTTGCTCCAATGCCCCAAAAAAGAAGAGGGGGGTGGCTATTCTCATCAAAGACACTATTTCTTTTCATCAGATCTACAAGGAAGCAGATGAAATGGGTAGATTTATTATACTCGTTGGTGAGGTAAACAACACAGTATATACCATAGTGAATGTTTATTTACCTAATGTGAAACAAATCTCTTTCTTAAACAAAGTTTGGAAACGAGTACGTGCAGTACGAAAGGGGTACACCATAATCTGTGGAGATTTCAATGCTATACCAAACAAATCTTTAGATGTCTCGGCCGAGACCCCGAAGTGTCGGGAAAGAGTGACCCTTCGTGCTTCATGGCCTCAGAAAGTTTACACAACGTATGGCGATGTCAAAACTCGACTGAGCGGGATTATTCCTACTTCTCGAGTGTGCATCGCACATATTCAAGAATTGATTTCTTTTTGGTGGATACATTTCTGTTGCAGAATATTAGTTCATCCAATGTACACAACAATATGTGGTCTGACCACGCTCCGGTCTCTATAGTGGTGGAGGGATCCCGCATTGAGACAAGGGCAAATAGATGGAAAAATGATATCTCACTTTTTATACATCGAGAATATAAACATAAAGTTATTAAAGAACTATGCGAGTTCTTCACTACTAATGCCATGTCTGTGCCGGATCCCTTCACGGTCTGGAACTGTCACAAAGCTTACATAAGAGGTATCCTTATGAAAATGAGCAGTGTGGCTAAGAAGCAAAAAAACAAACAATTAAACGATCTAATCCTTCAAATAGAAAATTTAGAATCGCTAAATAAGAAATCCCCTGATCCTAACATTAGTTCACAACTGGATAAAGTCAGACATGATCTCCGACTGTTACTTATCTCCCAACACAAGCACACGGTTCAAAAATGGAAGGCACATTACTATAGTCAAGGTAACAAAGCAGGTAAATTGCTAGCAAATCAAGTAAAGGAAAAAATCATCAAACAAAAAATACCATTTATCTCACACCCAATTACAGGCACTAGATTATCCAACCCAAAAGATATTGCTAATGCATTTAGGGATTACTATAACAATCTCTATAATCTAAAAGAAGACGCTACTAGCCATCAGCCATCCCCTAAGATGATCCAGACATTTCTAGACTCTATCTCAATGCCCAAATTGAACTCAGACCTACAAAAACTATGAACTACATATTATAAATGAACCAATTTCCATGTCTGAACTTCACAAAACAATACTATCTCTCCCCAACAACAAATCCCCAGGCCCAGACGGTTTTTCATCCGAATACTACCGTACATTTTACTCCATATTAGGCCCACACTTATTAAAAGTATACGCATCAGCTATATCCACATCTTCATTCCCCTCAGAAATGTTAACAGCCACAATTGTGACTTTACCCAAACCTGGAAAATCACTTGATACGCCACAAAACTTCAGGCCTATATCTTTGTTAAATGTAGACCTAAAGATTTATGCCAAGATCTTAGCCAACAGACTGGCCCAATTCCTGCCCACTTTAGTAAAACATGACCAAGTTGGGTTTATCCCTGGTCGACAGGCGCCAGACGCCAGACGAAGAATTATTAATTTACTTCACGCTGCAGAATCTTCAGGTACTCCTTCTCTGCTTCTATCATTAGATGCAGAGAAGGCCTTTGATAGGATCCACTGGGGATATTTTAAACTCATATTAGACAAATTTGGCATTTCAGGAACAATTAATTCAGCTATCTTAGCACTATATACTAACCCCTCTGCAATGGTGTACACAGAAGGAATGTTCTCTGACAGCTTCAATATTACTAACGGGACGAGGCAGGGTTGCCCCCTGTCTCCCCTCATTTTTGCTTTGTTAATGGAACCCTTGGCTGAAAAAATCAGATCTCATCCAGACATCTCGGGTATCCCAATTTCCAAACAGGTACATACTATCTCCCTTTTCGCAGATGATGTGATTCTATCCCTTTCCAATCCCAATACCTCCCTACAAACAGTACACAACATATTAAACAACTTCAACCAAATCTCATACTACAAAGTGAATGCATCCAAATCTAATTTACTTGCCATAAACATAGAAGAAAAACTCTGCAAATCCCTCTCTTCATGATTTCCATATCCATGGGCTGACAAACCTATCCAATACCTAGGGATTCAGCTAACGACGCCAAGCAGTAATTTATTCAAAGTGAACCTAGTTCCCTTTATTTCCTCTATCCAACCAGAACTGACCAGGTTAAAATCCTTTTGTTTGTCTTGGATGGGAAGACTGGCGGCATACAAAATGCTTATTTTACCAAAAATACTTTACTACTTCAGAGCTCTCCCGATTTTCATACCAGCAAAATTTTTCAAAACAGCTCAATCGCAGTTACACAAGTTTGTATGGGCTAATAAAAAACCAAGATGCTCTCAGTCTTCTTTATCAAGACATAGAAAGGCAGGTGGGATGGGGCTCCCAATTTTAAGAGACTACTTCACTGCTAGTATACTGGATCAAACAAAATATTGGTTCCAAAATCATTCTTCTAAACACTGGGCCACTATAGAGCAAGCCTGGCTACACCCTAATTCCTTGAGATCCACATTACTAGCAAATTCATTCTCAAATATTCACCTCAAATCTAATTATCCTATTATACAACTAGTACTAGACACATGGAAAAAATTCTGCTCCGAAACAAGACACAATACAGAACTTACGGAAGTACCTACCCCACTGAATTCGATTTGCACACACATTAGCAATCTAAAAACAACACAATGGGAATATAAAGGAATTACCCTAATCTCGGACCTGCTTGATCGAGGTAAAATCATTCCCTTCAATGTACTAGCCCAAAAGTATTCTCTCCCCACTTCTGATTATTACATGTACATAAGAATTACGACATTCTTGAAAACTCACCCGCTACAATCTACTAAAATTCCACATAAGGAATGGACATACTGGAACGACACATCTACCACAAAAAAAGGAATTTCCTTATTCTACACTCTAATGCCCCGTACACACGGTCAGACTTTGTTCGGACATTCCGACAACAAAATCCTAGGATTTTTTCCGACGGATGTTGGCTCAAACTTGTCTTGCATACACACGGTCACACAAAGTTGTCGGAAAATCCGATCGTTCTGAACGCGGTGACGTAAAACACGTAAGTCGGGACTATAAACGGGGCAGTGGCCAATAGCTTTCATCTCTTTATTTATTCTGAGCATGCAAGGCACTTTGACCGTCGGCTTTGTATACACACGATCGGAATTTCCGATAACGGATTTTGTTGTTGGAAAATTTTATCTCCTGCTCTCCAACTTTGTGTGTCGGAAAATCTGATGGAAAATGTCCGATGGAGCCCACACACGGTCGGAATTTCCGACAACACGCTCCGATCGGACATTTTCCATCGGAAAATCCGACCGTGTGTACGGGGCATAATACAACAAAAAGACTTTCAATAAATTACCAGCACACCAAAAATGGGAATCAGAACACTCTATGACCTTTTCAGAAAAGCAATGGTTAGACGCCATTAAATCTAATAACTGTTTCACAAGATCCACAGCACATTGGAAGACAACCCAAAAACTTTTACTCAGATAGTACTATACCCCCTATCTAACTGTAAAATTTTCTAAAAACAGCTCCAATGAGTGTTGGCGAGGTTGTGGAAAAGTAGGCACACTTCTTCACATGCTGTGGGAGTGCCCCAACCTTTGGAGTTTTTGGAAAGCAATATTCAGATTAATATCAAAAATCACAGGCTTTATTAGGAAAGGTGAAGCAGAGTTGGCCATATTAAGTATACACATAGACCAATACCCACCTGCTCTTAGACCAATGGTGTTACAAATTCTGATGGCAGCCAGATTAACAATCACTAGCAAATGGAAATCTAACAGCTCACCGAATATTAGTGATGTCGTTAGAAAAGTAGATGAAGCTTATAAATATGAACAGATTATGGCAAATATGCATGAAAATATACCCCGTTTGTACAAACAATGGGATCCTTAGATTAGATTTAGACAAACTGCATAAAAAACTTTCTTTGTGTACTTTCTTTTTCTTTTTGTATCTTTATTGTGATAAGGAGCCAGAGTCCCTACCCTTTCCATTAATACTGCTTTCTTTTCCCTTTGACAATCTATTAGTCTTAGATACATATTCTCCAGTTCAATATATTGATTGACAATATGTCTATATGCTGATTATAATCAATCAACGTTGTTTAAACATAAGATACTGTTATCGCTTTAAGCTCTTTTGAGGATATGTTAACTAACCTTGTTCAATTGTTATACCATTTCTGAAAATACCTTGTATGGTATAATATTGTGAATTATCTTTTGAAAAATCTTTAACAAAAAATATTTGAAAAATAAAAAAAAATTTACGCCCTTAGAAATCCTGAAGGCGGTGATTGGATTTCGGGGCCCCGTACGCGGCTAGGCTCCCAAAAAGTCCCACACATGTGGTATCCCTGTACTCAGGAGAAGCAGCTGAATGTATTTTGGGGTGCAATTCCACATATGCCCATGGCCTGTGTGAGCAATATATCATTTAGTGACAACTTTTTGTAATTTTTTTTTTGTCATTATTCAATCACTTGGGACAAAAAAAATGAATATTCAATGGGCTCAACATGCCTCTCAGCAATTTCCTTGGGGTGTCTACTTTCCAAAATGGGGTCATTTGGGGGGGGGGGGTTTGTACTGCCCTGCCATTTTAGCACCTCGAGAAATGACATAGGCAGTCATAAACTAAAAGCTGTTTAAATTACAGAAAATGTACCCTAGCTTGTAGACGCTATAACTTTTGCGCAAACCAATAAATATACACTTATTGACATTTTTTTTTACCAAAGACATGTGGCCAAATACATTTTGGCCTAAATGTATGACTAAAATTGAGTTTATTGGATTTTTTTTATAACAAAAAGTAAAAAACATTTTTTTTTCAAAATTTTCGGTCTTTTTCCGTTTATAGCGCAAAAAATAAAAACCGCAGAGGTGATCAAATACCATCAAAAGAAAGCTCTGTTTGTGGAAAGAAACAAACGATAACGAAAGTGCAGAATCCGAAAAACGAAAGATCCGACATAAACAAATGCTTTATTTTCGTTGCTACAACAGTTCGATATAGATAGGAGATTCGACATGATGATGACAATAACAATCTGTGTCTATCGAACCTGTGGTCGAATGTGCCTAACCTTAACTCTATTAGTCCAAAATTATTCTACATAGAGAGAAAAGATTTGACGTAGGGGAGAAAAGATTAGACGTAGGGGAGAAAAGATTCGACGTAGGGGAGAAAAGATAAATAAAAATAATGATGATGATGAATGTTATTGGCTGATTGTAACCAAAGAGGAGGAGCAGTAAAATAGCTAGAACTAAGTACACACGTACTTTGGCTTATGGTGTCTGTTGAAAGTTCTAAGAAGATTCGACGGAGCAGGTAAACTATACGGCGTCGTACAGTTTACAGTACCTGACCGCGAGATTGTGTTTCCAGCGCGATACCATCGCGCTGGTTCTCGGCGACAGGGTACTGTGAATGTCGCGCTGGCTCGCTCATCGGGAAAGGAAAACTTTGTTTTCCTTCCGCGATGAGTGACAGGCAGCGCTGACAGCTGCCTAGTATGAATCCTGAGGCGGGAACACCGCGCCAAATTTTAAATGAAAAAACCGGCGTGGGTTCCCCCCTCGGAGGCATACCAGGCCCTTAGGTCTGGCATGGATTGTAAGGGGAACCCCCTATGCCAAAAAATCGGCGTGGGGGTCCCCCCCAAATCCATACCAGACCCTTATCCGAGCACGCAGCCCGGCCGGCCAGGAAAGGGGGTGGGGACGAGCGAGCGCCCCCCCCCCTGAGCCGTACCAGGCCGCATGCCACGCCCCCTTATGACGCCAGAGTCCCTGCGCATGCTGGGACCACGACGTCGTAAGGGGGTGGGGTTACCGCCTATATAAATGGCTCCGCAGCTCGCACACAGCATTCGAGCCGGAGAGAGCATTGTGTCAACATCGGGGAAGAAGAAAAGAAGAGAAGAAGCGGAGAGACAGCGGCGGCGACGAGACAGCGGCGACAAGACAGCGGCAGCAAACCGGGCCCCTCGCTGGCAATAGAGCTGGAAGAAGATAGCGGCGGGGCCCGGGAGAAGAGGCCGAACACCGGGAGAAGTCGGAAGGAGACCCCCCGAAGTCGGAAGAAGACCCCGGAGCTGACTAATAAATTACTCTTAAAACCTGTGTAGTGTGTTTTTTTTTTATATTGACACTTTTCCCTAGGTGAATGGGTAGGGGTACCATGTACCCCAAACTCATTCACACAGGGTGGGGGGCCGGGATCTGGGGGCCCCCTTATTAAGGGGGGCTCCCGGATTCCGATAAGCCCCCCACCCGCAGACCCCGACAACCAACGGCCAGGGTTGTCGGGAAGAGGCCCTTGTCCTCATCAACATGGGGACAAGGTGCTTTGGGGTGGGGGGGCCGCAGGGCGCCCCCCTCCCCCAAGGCACCCACCCCCCCATGTTGAGGGCATGTGGCCTGGTACGGCTCAGGGGGGGGGCGCTCGCTCGTCCCCACCCCCTTTCCTGGCCGGCCGGGCTGCGTGCTCGGATAAGGGTCTGGTATGGATTTGGGGGGGGGACCCCCACGCCGATTTTTCGGCATAGGGGGTTCCCCTTACAATCCATGCCAGACCTAAGGGCCTGGTATGCCTCCGAGGGGGGAATCCATGCCGGTTTTTTCATTTAAAATTTGGCGCGGTGTTCCCGCCTCAGGATTCATACTAGGCAGCTGTCAGCGCTGCCTGTCACTCATCGCGGAAGGAAACAAAGTTTTCCTTTCCCGATGAGTGAGCCATCTCGGCGCTGGCTCCTGCGACGGGGCTCGTAGGTGTCAAATCTAGCCGAGAAGTGCGGCGAGATTGACACAATATCGCGGTCACCTACTGTAGCTGCTCCGTCGAATCTTCTTTGAACATTCGACAGACACCAAAAGCCTTTAATGACAGATTCGACCTTAATTTGGATTTTCGGACTAATGCAATTTTTAACGAAAAACAAAATAAATAAAAATGAATTTCGGGAGTAACTAAATAAATTTTAGTTTTCGGACGAAAACGAAATTCTGAAATGAAATATTTCAGTGTGCACATGTCTAGTTCTCTGGTCTTTAGGCAGCCAAAAGGTCTGGGGCTAAAGTGGTTAAAGTTTTGTTCTCTTATTATCTTGATAGGTAATTGCAGAATGTAAAAAAGTGCTTCAATTTGTATAGTGTGCATTTATATTTTTGTATTCTGACTCTTCTTATCTGTCCAATGGGCTGCCAATAGTGTAAGTAAGCAGTGGCTGGCCAAAGAAACACATTATTTATGCATTCAGCTCCCAATGAAGTGGAGATGGTTACCTGTCCAAAACATACCCCCCCCCTAATTTTTTTCCAATGGGCCATCAGAGGGGGTGAGGAATCTGATAAGTGGACCTTAGATTTTTGTCTTTAAATACTCTTTAAAATAAATGTTATACTGATGTTGGCCAAGAATGTTTGTGTCTAATCTGCTTGCGATGTTATGTGCAAAAGTATTATTTTTTATTCTTGTTTGACTCCACAGTTTCCTTCAATGCCACAGGAATGGCAGACTGTGGCTTCCCAGTTTGCCCAGCGGTGGGACTTTCTCAACTGCAGAGGGGCAGTAGATGGGAAACATGTCCATATCATCCCATCCCCCAACTCGGGGTCATACTATTATAATTACAGGGGTTTAATAGTATTACAGGTTTAATAGTATTGTGATGTTGGCGATGGTGTTGGCGACTTACGAGTTCCTGTATGTGAACGTGGGAAAAAATGGCTGGATGTCGGATGGTGGAGTCATCGCCCAGACGGAGTTTTACAGACGGCTCCAGAATGGCAGCTTGGGCTTGCCACCTCCGGAAGACAATGTGGTGGGACTCCCATTCGTCTTCGTCGCAGATGAAGCATTTGCGCTAGGGGACCTTCTTATGCGGCCATTCCCCTATGAGTACCCTCACCCCAGACCAGAGGATTTTTAATTACCGGCTGGCCAGAGGCAGAAGAGTGGTGGAGAATACCTTTGGAATAATGGCCAGCTGGTTCCGCCTATTCCTCACAGCTATTAATATGGCAGAATAAAAACCTCAATCACACAATTCTTGCATGCTGCATTTTACAACAAACTATGTGGCCTCAGTTGGGACTGAGGCCAGATTATTACCGAATACAACAACCCTGAAGTTGCTCTTGAAGTTGGCCGTCCTGGCTTGCCCCCCCAAAGTGCCCGCAAAGTTCGCCAAAAGTGTCTACAGTACTATGCGGGTAGGGGGGGCCATTGATATGCCACAGAATCTCTAAACATTTTAAAAATACATTTTTTTGGGGAGAAGCTGAAATAATATTTCCTTTGATTTACTGCTTGTGTTTCTTTTAGCTGTCTCCTAGGTTCTCCCATGTGCTATTTTTTTGCCATTTTCTTCAACAGTGCAAACTTAATTTATTTGATCCATGAGATGACAATCTCTTCTTCAGCAAACTATTATGTTGTGGGTCTGCTACACACACACCTTGTTTTTGTTGTTAATGTATGTAATGCATTAATGATAAAAATATTCATCATTTTCAGCACCATGAATGAATTTTTGGGAGTCACGAAAATGACGTGATTGTGGCAAATTATAAAGCACTGTGGGAGTTATTTACTAAAGGAAAACACACTTTGCACTCCAAGTGCACTGCAAAAGTGTACATGAAACTGCACTTGAAAATGCAATGAAAGTGCATTTGTAGTGCAAAGTGGATTTGCCTCTAGTAAATAACCCCCATTGTCACAGTAAACACCAACTTAGTACCAAAACTGCTATTGAGCATTAAAAGAAGAAGCCACATATTGTTGATTTTCTCAATTTTTACTCTGTGCACATTCACATGTGCATTAAGAAAAGGGTTTTTGAACAAACCAGCATATTTTTGGAATAACATTTTTGCGTTTGACAGTAAAAAATAGCCTTTTTTTGTGGTAAACAGGCATGTTTAAAAGCATAAAACAATACACAACTCAGGAACTTACAAAGATCAACTTTGATAAATTGAAGGCAATATCAGACATTAGTATGTCCAAATTGGGTTGATCTTGCCTTCATCAGATGGGGTGATGTCACCCCTGTGAAAACCACATTTGAAAGATGCACACAAATTGAGATTCAAAATGGGAATTTCCCTCCTGATCCCATGCCTAATGTCAACATGTGCTAGCTCCCATAATGGGGGATCAATGGACATGTTTTGGGGGTGCAACCCCTTTCCTCTCATCTACTTGAGTTGTGAGGAAGGGGTTGCACCCACAAAACACGTACCTTGATATCCCGTGATGGCAGATAGCACATGTTGACACACTGTGTGCATCTTCAAAATTTGGCTTTCTATATACTTCAAAAAAGTTTCTTAAAAATTTAAAATATCAACAAATTTTAAAATTTGTGTGTGTTTTCGATTCTGCCTAAAACATCAATGATGTTTTTGAGTCTTTTTTCCACATCATTGATGTCTGCCTTGATCTTCTGTAAATCACGATTGCACACCATGATTTCCCCGATGAGGACGTGTGCACTTGCACTTGTGAAATGAGATTCTTCTTCCACAACATCCACATCACCTAAAAGAAAAAAACACACCATGTATTATAAATATGCAGGCATCCATCTATTACCTGAAGCTGTGGTCTCAGACACTCACCTGTTGTGGTCACTATTTTGCCCACTCCATAAATCTCTTCTACCTCCACATCCTCAGATTGTGGTGTGGGGATTTCCTTTTCTTTAGGAGGTTGGGGGTCCCTGTTGTCCTCAGATGGCCAGAGTCTTTTCTCCCCTATGTGAATAAAAAAAAGGTATACTTAGCACACAGATATTTGAGGGCAGAAATAGTAATATGAAACATTGCTTGGAAGTGTCGTACAATTGTCTTTTTAGGCAGAGTTCCAAGCTGAAGCCATTTTTCCCCTTTCTAATGCTGGAATACTTACCTTTTTTGTACTATTTTCACACATGGAGACACCCCTAGTATCCACTGGAGCACCTGTGTGGGACAACCTAAAAAGTTTGTTCTGGTGTCCCACACTAGTGATCCTGCATCCAGATGTGTAAACAGCTGCTGAGTGTCCTCTCCTTACACTAAATCAAGTTTTCATTTCATTCTAGTTACAAAACTATCCAGACAACAATGTACTAAACTTCTTTTAATACAAATAGGCATGAACAAATGTAGTTGACCTTGATCTGCTCTAAACATCGTATTAGTGGGCGAACGAACGATGTTTACTATGAGCGATTACTGTGCCCACGAACCTGAAAGTTGCCACTTTAAACTGTACAACAATAAACAAAAGCACATGGAGCAGCATGCAAGTAATATTAATAATAGGAACACACGACAACTGCTTACTTATTTGAAGAACTCTCTAAATCCTTCTGTACTGATCATGCTCCCTCAATTTAAGGTCTGACCAGCATTTCCTCAGTTGATCCTTGGATCGCCGTACCCCAAAATTCAGGCGCAGACTTTTCACAACTTTAGTTATGATCTTGGCCTTTCTCACATTTGGGTTTGGGTAAGGTCCATGCTTTCCATCATAGTTGGCCCTCTTCAAGATGTCCACCATCTCCACCATCTCTACAAAGGACATATTTGAGGCCTTAAATCTCCTCCGGGATCGGGACGTTTGTGGCTTTTGTCTTTCATCATTGCTGCTGCTGTCTGCATGCACTTGCTCTGTCTCCGCCCTGTGCTCTCCCACTGCGCCGAAAGACAATGGGCCAGGAATAGACTACAAAGAACGTCTGGGGCGGGCAGAGTTTCATGCATTCGCAGTGTATATAAAGCGTAACACGCATGTGTCGTACGTACAATCTGTGAGCAGAGGAAGGAGTAGTGGAAGCGCTGATCGTTCTAACGAAGGTACAATTTTAACTTGGTGCATCAGTGGCCTATACTGCTTATAGATTAAGGCCTATATTGGGACAAGATTATGAGAGTTTAGCCTGACATTAGGGTTTGTCATGTGTTGTGTCTTGCAGAAAAAATGGATGGCTTCAATGATCATAACTTTCTCCCCCTATTCATAGACAATGACCCGAAGAAGATGGAAAGAAGAAGACTTTAAATAAAGGAATTGTCAAAAACTGTCTCTTGTCATTTTTAACATTTTTGACACTTTTTTTGTAAAATGGAAGGGGTACTTTTGTACCCCATTACCATTTCACACAAGGGGGGTCTGGGATCTGGGGGTCCCCTTGTTAAAGGGGGCTTCCAGATTCTGATAAGCCCCCCACCCGCAGACCCCCACAACCACCGGCCAAGGGTTGTAGGGATGAGGCCCTTGTCCTCATCAACATGGGGACAAGGTGCTTTGGGGAGCTTCCGCAAAGCACCCTCCCAATGTTGAGGGCATGTGGCCTGGTATGGTTCAGGAGGGCGGCAGCTCTCTCGCCCCCCTCTTTTCCTGTGGCCTGTCAGGTTGCGTGCTTGGATAAGGGTCTGGTATAGATTTTTGGGGAGACCCCACGCCACTTTTTTAAATTTTGGCACGAGGTTCCCCTTAAAATCCATATCAGACCCTTCAGGTCTGGTATGAATTTTGAGGGGGACCCCCACGCCAGTTTTTTTTTAATTTTGGCGCGGGGTTCCCCTTAATATCCATACCAGACCTGAAGGGCCTGGTATGGAATTTAGGGGGACCCCCACACCATTTTTTTAAAAATTTTGGTTCGGGGTTCCCCTGTGGGGAAATCCCATGCCATTTTAATCAATGAATTTTTATGTGTATTGTCGGAGTGACAATTCATTAATAGCCGCGAGTAGTTTTAAATGACTTTTTTTCCTTTGAAATGTCATTTTGCTGTCAGACTGTTCTAAACACGGGAAACATGCGCCCCTTTACAGGCATACTATAGACACCCTCCAGGTACGAAATTTAAAGGAATATTACACTTTTATTGTTTCACTTTAAACAGTATTAAAATCACTGCTCCCAAAAAAATGTCCATTTTTAAAACTTTTTTTTGCATTGATACATGTCCCCTGGGGCAGGACCCAGGTCCCCAAACACTTTTTATGACAATACCATGCATATAAGCCTTTAAAATTAGCACTTTTGATTTATCCCATAAACTTTTAAAGGGTGTTCTGCGGCTTTCGAATTTGCCGCAAACACCCCAAATTGTTCACTGTTCGGCGAACTGGCGAACAGCCCATGTTCAAGTCGAACATGAGTTCGACTCAAACTTGAAGCTCATCCCTACCCATAATAACCACTTCAGCCCTGGAAGATTTTACCCCCTTCCTGACCAGAGCATTTTTTGCGATTCTGCACTGTGTCGCTTTAACTGACAATTGTGCGGTCGTGCGACGTGGCTCCCAAACAAAATTGACGCCCTTTTTTTCCCACAAATAGAGCTTTCTTTTGGTGGTATTTGATCGCCTCTGCGATTTTTATTTTTTGCGCTATAAACAAAATAAGAGCGTCAATTTTGAAAAAAAACACATTATTTTTTACATTTTGCTATAATAAATATCCCCCAAAAATATATAAAAAATCATTTTTTTCTTCAGTTTAGGCTGATCGTTTTCTTCTACATATTTTTGGTAAAAAAAATTGCAATAAGCGTTTATCAATTGGTTTGCGCAAATGTTATAGCGTTTACTAAATAGGGGATAGTTTTATGGCATTTTTATTAATAATTTGTTTTTTACTAGTAATGGCGGCGATCAGCGATTTTTGTTGTGACTGCGACGTTATGGTGGACATGTCGGACATTTTTGACACATTTTTTGGGACCATTGTCATTTATACAGCGATCAGTGCGATTAAAAATGCACTGATTCCTGTGTAAATGACACTGGCAGTGAAGGGGTTAACCACTTGGGGAGGGGTTAAGTGTGTTCTAGGGAGTGATTACTAACTGTAGGGGGATGGGCTGTGTGTGTGACGTCACTGATCTCTGCTCCGATGACAGGGAGCAGAGATCCAGTGGCACTGTCACTAGGCAAAACGGGGAGATGCTGTTTACATCAGCATCTCCCCGTTCGTCCTCTCCATGAGCCGATCGCGGGAATCCCCGCGGTGATCGATTCCGCGGGACCCGCGACCCAACTCCCCGAGCTCCTGGCCGGCGTGCATGCAATGGCACGGCGGGGAATTCAAATGGACGCCCATTTGCCCAGCCATGCCATTCTGCCAACGTACATCAGTGTGCGCCAGTCGGGAACCGGTTAAATGGCTATTTTTTTCACAAATACAAAAAAGGATAGTTTGTTTGTGAGTAGGCAGATACATTTCAAAAATACAATGTCAAATTAACAAGGGACACCAACACAAACCACCTCCTTGAGGTTTAAAAAATACAAGTTGGTAATGGTTTTGTGGTAACTTGACACACAAAAATAAAAACAATATTATAGAGAGCACTAGAAAAAAACAAAAAAACAAGGGGATCTTGATAAAAAAAAAAAAAACACTATAAACCAAAATTAAATACATTATTTTGGAGATCTGACGAAAACCAAAAAATAAAATATTCAGGAGATCACGAGAAATAATAAAGAAATCAGTTTGTCAGAACTCTGTGTGAATATAAGCAGCAAAACAAATTCATTATTCTAGCATTCTAAAGAAGAAAAGAATGCGCCGCATTAAAAGATTAAAAAAATTCCAGCGTGACAATGTGCTATCTCCATTACAAACGCTAGTTTTACCAGACGAACGTTTCCGTCTCGTACTTTATTCTGAGCATGCGTGGAACTTTGTGCACTGGAATTGTGTACACATGATTGGAATTTACGAGAACGGATTTTGTTGTCTGAAAATTTGAGATCCAGATCTCAAATTTTGTGTGTAGGAAATTCCGATGGAAAATGTCCAATGGAGCCTACACACAGTCAGAATTTCCGACAAAAAGCTCCCATTGAACATTTTCCATTGGAAAATCCGACCGTGTGTACGGGGCATTAGACCTGTTCAGAGCATCAGAAAAGCTCATAGCAAACATGGGAAGATGAAGACATGAAGATAAAAAAATTGAAGTACACATAGAAACCAACATTTTGAGCTCCATCAACTCTAGTATCTAAGTTTTAATGAAATACATTATGCTAGGATTCATTTGTGGTACCCTGGCATGAGTAAACCATGAGGGGAGGAAACAATTGGGAATTACCCAGTGTTTGCAAGCCTAATGAAAAAGTAGAGTAATAATTACTCTCAGATACAGTCTCAATGGTTCAAGAGGGAAACTCTACTGTAAAAAAACAAAAAACAAAAAAAGAGGATGAAAAAGTATCTTCTTCCCAACCGCCCCCCCCCCATCCGTGGCTCCCCCATCCCAAGAACAGATCACTAGAAAAAGAGAGGCATAAGCCTAGGATCAATCTCTGTTTGTCTGCTATTCTGAAGGGTCATCTAGATATAAATGTATATATATATATATATATATATATATATATATATATATATATATATATACAATGATGTGAAAAAGTATTTGCCCCTTTTCTGATTTTTTTGCATATTTGTCACACACACAAATCCCTGTTCTGTGAGGCAAGGAGAGGAGAGGCAGATTGTGAGTTCCTACAAGCTAGGAACCATGATCTGTCATCTACTATAGTCAGTCCCCTCCCCCATAGTTAGAACACACACTAGGGAACACAGTTAACCCCTTGATCGCCCCCTGGTGTTAACCCCTTCCCTGCCAGTGACATTTACACAGTAATCAGTGCATTTTTATAGCACTGATTGCTGTATAATTGTAAATGGTCCCAAAAATGTGTCAAAAGTGTGCGATCTGTCACCGCCATTACTATTAAAAAAATAATAATAATAAAAATGCCATAAATCTATCCCCTATTTTATAGACGCTATAACTTTTGTGCAAACCAACCAATATACGATTATTGCGATTTTTATTACAGAAAATATGTAGAAGAATACATATCGGCCTAAACTGAGGAAAAAAACAGCTTTTTTAAAGAAAAAATGGGGATATTTATTATAGCAAAAAGTACAAAATATTGTGTTTTTTTCAAAATTGTCGCTCTTTTTTTGTTTATAGCACAAAAAATAAAAAACACAGAGATGATCAAATACCACCAAAAGAAAGCTCTACTTGTGGGAAAAAAAGGATGTCAATTTTGTTTGGGTGCAGCATCGCATGACTGCACAATTGCAGCGCAGTGCCGTATCACAAAAAATGGCCTGATCATTGACCAGCCAAATCTTCCTGTGGTGAAGTGGTTAATTGGACCTGGAGGGGGTTCTTGCTAATGAACACAGAGAGGTCTTCTGTTAGAAAGAACCCCCAAACTTACTGCAGACATAGTACAGGAGATGGTCTGAGACTGCAGACATGATACAATAGATGGTCAGAGACTGGAGACATACTACAAGAGATGGCCAGAGACTGCAGACGTACTACAGGGTATGGTGAAATGATACAAGAGATCAATGCATCATATGTATCCTACCAGTGCCCACCAAATTCAGCCTACCAGTGCCCACCAAATGCAGCCTTACCAGTGCCCACCAAATGCAGCCCTACCAGTGCCCACCAAATGCAGCCCTACCAGTGCCCACCAAATGCAGCCTACCAATGCCCACCAATTGCAGCCTACCAGTGCCCACAAATTGCAGCCTACCAGTGCCCACCAAATGCAGCCCTACCAGTGCCCACCAAATGCAGCCCTACCAGTGCCCACCAAATGTATTTACATGAACAGGGCAGGGACAGTCAACCCTTGGCACCGCATTCCATATATAAATACACAAAGGAGAGGGGAATGGGGTAAAATTAACCCTGGGACTTTAAAGGTGCTTGGGTACTGAGGTATATAAGGTAGAAAAAAGGGTGTATGCAACATCTGATCATATAAACAGTTTTTTATTATTAAATCTATTTAATACATAAAATCAAAAAATTTAAAAACAAGTCTCTCAATATTAAGATCCACTTTAACATAGGCAATGAAAGTGACCACTTAATAGATACCACTCGACATGTTTCGCTCATTTGTGAGCTTCATCAGGAGTTCTGGTACATATGTGGTATACTGGAGGTAAGAGAAAGAAAGTACATATCAAATGATGAAAACATAATGTAATTCATAATTAATAAGCGCATCGGTTAGAACAATTGTTGCATACATGAATTAAAATTCAATAAATTTTAAACAAACATTAATCATGTAATTAATTGATCAATTTGAAAGAAAATATAAGAAAATATAATGAATATGTTACAATGATTATATATGAAAGTCCACCTTATATACCTCAGTACCCAAGCACCTTTAAAGTCCCAGGGGTAATTTTACCCCATTCCCCTCTCCTTTGCCCACCAAATGCAGCCTAGCAATGCCCACCAATTGCAGCCTACCAGTGCCCACAAATTGCAGCCTACCAGTGCCCACCAGATGCAGCCTACCAGTGTCCATCAAATTCAGCATATCAGTGCCCACCAAATGCAGCCTACCAGTGCAGTTTCCATCAAATGTAGCCTACAAGTGCCCACCAATTGCAGCCTACCAGTGCCCACCAATTGCAGCCAACCAGTGCTCACCAATTGCAGCCAACCAGTGCTCACCAAATGCAGCTTACCAGTGCCCATCAAATGCAGTTTACCTGTGTCCACCAAATGTAGACTACCAGTGCCCACCAAATACAGCCCACCAGTGCCCATCAAATGCAACCTACCAGTGCCCACCAAATACAGCCTACCAATGCCCACCAAATGTAGCCTACCAATGCCCACCAAATGCAGCCTACCAGTGCCCACCAAATGCAGCCTACCAGTGCAGTGTCCAACAAATGTAGCCTACCGGTGCCAACCAATTGCAGCCTACCAGTGCCCACCAAATGCAGCCTACCAGTGTCCACTAAATGCAGCCATCTTAGTGCCCATCAAATTCAGCCTGATCAGTGTCCACCAAATTGCAGCCTAATCAGTAGGGATGGGCTGAATGGACCCCTGTTCAGTTCGGACCAGAACTTCGAACACCGCGAACGTTCAGACCTGAACACCAAAACCCAATAAAGTCAATGGGACCCGAACATTAAATATCAAAAGTGCCCATTTTGAAGGCTTAAATGCAAGTAATTAGGCATACAATGGTTATTGGGGTCCAGGTCCTGTCCTGGGGGACATGGATCAATAAAAAAAAGTTTGTGAAAAACGTCATATTTAAATGAGCAGTGATTTTTTTATTTTTAAAGTGAAAGCCTAAAAATGAAAAATTCCTTCCAATATAGTGCCAGGGGGTTCCCCTTAGTCTAACTGTAGAGTGGCAGATCTGTACCATGTCTAGAATTTGCTGCAGCAATAATTGAATTTATAAAGACAAAAAAATGACTTTTTTCCTGCAAGCTGCCTTTATTTTGCTCAGCAACATCTGGGAAGCCAGTGTATATGATGAGGCCACAATGTAGTGCACTGGGAACAAGATTAGAGATTTTTGGATACATTCTGGTGTCACTTTGACTTTGGATAGAAGTAACGGGTGCGTTAAAATTGGTCTTTGGGTGTTGGTGGCGCCTTCCTATCGCAACCCTATAGAGATAATCTTGATGAAAGCAAGAATGTGGGTGGCAGGGACTGTATTTTTTTTCTGCTGCAGAAGATGGGGTAGAGAAATTTGCTGGCAACAGTCTACAGCTGGTGGTGTGCTTCTGGTAAATGAGCTGCTAGGACCTTGGACACCCTGTGCTATTCCATCATCCCTGTCAGTGGAGGTTGCTGAAAGGTAATGACTCTGTATCGCAGGGGCAGACTGAAGTGGGTAAGGAGAAGGAGGAGGAGGGACAGATTTGTGCCCCTTTTGTGTGGCTTTTAGGTGCTCTTGCCAACGGGCTGAGTGGTTGGATGTTACATGCCTTGTTAGGCATGTGGTACCTAAATGGTTGGTGTTTTTGCCACGTTTGATGTGCCTATGACACAGTTTGCAGATAGCAACAGTGCAATCTGCTGCAGATGTGCTGAAAAAGGCCCAGACAGCTAAGCTGTGGGGAGTGGGCTGGGAGAACAGCTGCAGATTGTGATGGAATAGGGTGGCTGCTCTCTACTCTTTCTTGATGCCGACCTCCTTGGGGTTGTGCCGCCTCACCTTAAGTTTCCTCCTCTACTCTATCTGGCACCCAAGTCACATCAGTGACCTCATCATCATCATCATCTCCATCTCCTCCATCTTCATCATTACCACTGGAGACAACTTGGCAATATGCTGCAGCTTGGGGAACATGAATGCCAATTTGTTTACCAGTGTTCCTCCCTTTCTCTAGGCTTATGTTCCTGTCATCCTCAACCTCAGAACCAGCATCTGAATCCAGTAATGGCTGGGCATCATCAAGGAGCAAGTGGCTGACGCTGTGGTCAAATAACTCAGCTGACTCCTCAATGGCTGATGTTAGGGCTGTGGCAGGAATAGATGTGGACAAGGAGGCAGGTTTATCCACTCTGGCAACTGCAGGGGACTGAACACTTGTCTCTGCTTGTGTGACAGAGGATGAGGAGGATGAGGAAGGTTTAGTAAGCCAGTCCACCACCTCCTTTGCATGCTGTGGCTGGATAGCACAGGCAAACTCACTAAACAGAGGAAATGATGCCCTGCTGAGGACTGACCACCATGTCCACCATTGCCTGTGGATACATTTGTTGCTGGCCCCCTTACAGTGCCAAGGGAACTTCTGCCTCTCCTTGTTGTTCTCCCAGACATTATTGGGAGGGAGGGGGCTGTGCTTATAAGCAAATGTAAAGGAGAAGTTGAAACCTGTATGTAGATGAACTTTAATCAATGTAAAGAGGTGTTTGGTGCCCTTTAATTTGAGTACTCGCACTGCACAGACACACTCCACGGATACAATATAATATACTGCAATATAATGTGCCAAACATACAGTGATGCACAGAACTATATGGCGTTAAACTGGCAGTAACACACGCAAAACAATATGGCGTTAAACTGGTAGTAACGCACAAAATTATATGCCGTTAAACTGGCAGTAACACACGCAAAATGATATGGCGTTAAACTGGCAGTAACGCACAAAACTACATGGCGTTGAACTGGTAGTAACGCACGCAAAACTATATGGCGTTAAACTGGCAGTAACGCACGCAAAACTATATGGAGTTAAACTGGCAGTAACGCACGCAATACGATATTGCGTTAAACTGGCAGTAACGCAATCAAATAGACGGTGTTCAACCGTCACTACACTGAAGCTATCTGAACTGTCCCTACTCTAGCTATATACTAATGTCAAGATTACTGACATGGTCTCACTACACTACATTGAAACTATCTGAGCTGTCCCTACTCTAGCTGCACACTATGAAAAGCTGAATTATGGTCCTCCTCACTACACTCACACTATCCCTAGACTGACACTAAACTAATATTCTACACTGACAATTGAAGCAAAATAGCACAGTATAGCACACTAACTAATAGCACTAACCAGAGCCTTGTTCTATCCCTCTCCACACCAAAATCACACTGAAAATGGCTGCCATTGAAATAATACTTTTATACTGTGGGGCAGGAATGAGCCATGATTGGATAAAGTCATGATGACAGTGTCCATCATGACTCTGACGGTGCTCTGTGCCCTAAACGGTGCACTGCAAGCCCTGATTGGCTGAAGCAGTGAAAACTTCAGCCAATCAGGGCTTGCAGTGCACTATTCAACGCCACAATGCATTGTGGTCGGTTCGGGGGGCCGAACAACCGGTCGAACGTCCCGTTTGTTTGGTTGTTCTCCGAACAGCCGAACAACGAAAGTTTGGCCCGAACTTATGCTCGAACCTTTTGCCCATCCCTACTAATCAGTGCCCACCAAATGCATCTTATCAGTGCCCATCAAATGCAGACTACCAGTGTCCACCAAATGCAGCCTTATCAGTGCTATTCAAATGCAGCCTTATCAGTGCCAATCAAATGCAGCCTGATCAGTACCCACCAAATGCAGCCTTATAAGTGCCCACCAAATGCAGCCTTATCAGTGCCCATCAAATGCAGCTTATTGAGGGGGCGTGGCTTATTTGCACACAAGATGGTTGCCTGAGCTCTGAGCTCCTCACAACCGACTGGACATCCACCACTACAGGGCAGGAATACAGCCCCATCGAGCCCCACAGGATGCTCCTACACTGCTTCGGCACTCACCGCAATGATGTCCTGCAAGCAGAGCCAAGAGAGAGGTCTCTAAAAAACTCACAGTCTTCTTCCCTCAGGCCCACTGACAACATGGAAGGAACCAAGATGGCACCGCCGGAGCGGCTTCACGAACATTCGCAGCATACACGGAACTTCCCGGATACACAAGTTTTCTGCTGATATGCAGCATATGGGGGATAGAGTACATTATATGGAAAATAAAATGGAGGAATGCACTGACACAGTGAATGACCTGGTAGATGCCCATGCAGAGCAAAAAGAGGAATCTATGTGGCTCAAGGCAAAGCTGGCGGACCTCGAGGACCACTCTAGATGCAATAACATTAAAATTCGTGACATCCCTGAATCCATTGCACCTGAAGAGCTGTGCACATATGCTAGCACTATGTTCTCTGCACTTCTACCATAGTTATCTCCAGTAGAGCTCACTATTGACTGTATTCATAGAATACCTATACCGCGCCACCTAGAAGAAGATATCCCCAGGGATGTGCTTCTGCGGATCCATTTCTTTCAGGCCAAGGAACAAATCCTATCAAAGGCCAATGAGACTCCCACACTCCCAGCACCATATTCAGATTTCCAATTGTTTGCAGATCTCTCACGATTTACACTAAAAATGAGAAGACAACTGAAAATGGTGACAAAAGCTCTTAATAACCACAAGATAACCTACCCGGTGACCATACTGGCTACTTATAATGGAGCCTCACACACAATTTTCACAATGGAAGGAGGATTGAAACTTCTACACAAGTGGGGTATTATCCCGGAACTCCCACACAACCTTCCCGAACACAACGGGAAACCCAACCCCTTCTCCTTTGGGAACAACCGTGGAAATTTCAAGCCCAATCACAAATGACTGATCTTACCCTGCCAACATGAATAGACAGCAATATGTCTGGTCAGGTTTCATGATCATTCAACCAGTTTTTTTAACTTTCCTCCAAGTTCGGTCAGCACCTCTCTAGAGTTATACGCTGCTGACGTGTTTATTTGTTGTTTTTTGAGCTGTATATTTTTTTTTCTTCTTCTTTTGTTTATTATTTCCTTATTTCTGTCAAAGTCATTTTTGTACTTACCGTTCCAAAACCTTAATCCGGAAGCTACTCATCCACAGATCATTACTAACTTGTTATAACCTTCTTAAAGTCCTTGACAACTTAACAATTTTGCAGTACAAGTCAGAGCTCCTGAGGACAGACCACATTCCTGAGGAACCAACCACCGAACACTTCCAATCGTAAGTCACCTACAACCTTACGTAGGTCACCTACAACCTTTCTGTATATCAACACCCACTAACATGTCTTTCAACATATTGTCCCTGAATGCAAAGGGTCTAAACCATCCTACAAAAAGAACTTCCATGTGGAAAACCGCTTTAGCACTTAAATGCAATATCCTTTGCATCCAAGAGACACATTTTGTTCAGGGTGCAGCTCCCCATTGCCAAAATAAACTTTTCCAACATATGTTTCACGCCTGCTACTCCAGGAAACAAAGAGGAATTTTTATAGCCATAAGGAACACTATTGCCTTTCACCTCATAAAAAGCATTTCAGATCCAGAAAGACGTTACATCATTCTAATTTGTATAGTCAACAACGTACAATATACATTAGTCTCCATCTATGCCCCAAACCAACACCAGATGCACTTCCTTTAAAAGGACTCTGAAAGCAGCGAAAAAAGCACAACAGGGTCCCCTGTTGATTTGTGGGGACTTCAATTTGATTCTAGATAATGTGAGGGACTTTACCACAGGAGCTAAGAGGCATGCATCCCCTCTAAACAAATTTATTGCTTCTAACAATTTATTTGTTGTGTGGAGATATTGTCATGCGAGCAAACGGGACTATACTTACCTGTCGCCATGCCACAATGCCTACTCACGAATAGATCTCTTCCTTTCTGACAAGTGGTTACTTCAATACATATCGGCTTCTGTCATCCGCACTACCAACTGGTCAGACCATCAATCTTCTCAACCTAACTTCTACCTATGGAGTGTTAACAGCTACCTTCTTCAAAACTCCTGCTATTCCACCCCCCTCCAACTCCAATTGGAGGAATTTTTCACAATTAATTCTGAATCGGTATCTGACCCACTGATAGTGTGGAATACCCATAAAGCCGCCATGAGAGGCGTATTTATTGAAATGGGGACAAGAATAAATAAAAAGAGGATTCAGAGATTAGATTAAATAACAGCAGACATAGCAGCCACTGAATCTCTGAATAAGACTAATCCTTCCCCTCTACTTCAATCCAAAATCTTCTCATTACGCTATGACTTACGCTCCCTACTCCTTGAGTCCTTTGAGAAGACATATAGCAAGCTTAAAGCGACTATATATACAACTGGGAACAAGGTGGGTAAAGCAATATCCTTACATGTCAAAGGCCATAGAACCAAAACTAAAATGAAATCCCATTCCTATTCCACCCTCAAACTAATGAGAAATTACTCAAACCTAACTCATTCGCTATTGCTTTCAGTGCACATTATAAAGATCTCTACAATATCAAAGAAGACAAAAGTACCCATCAACAGTCACAGGAGGAAATTTTAACCTTTCTGGAACAAAAAAATCTCTACTCTATATCGCCACAACAACTTTCTGATCGAAACACACCCTTTACTGCCCCTGAAATACTACAAGCAATTAACAACCTTCCAAATTCTAAATCACCAGGGCCGGATGGCTACACTGGAGAATACTATAAAAAATGTCAACATATCCTAAATTATGTAAGATCTGTAATTCAGCTGTCTCATCTTCAACATTCCCCTCTGTAATGTTAAATGCATTAGTTGTAACACTCCCAAAACCAGGAAAAGAACCCACCTCACCGCAATTTCCACCCCTTCTCCCTACTTAACATAGATTTAAAACTTTATGCAAAGCTTATAGCAAATAGATTAGTTGACATATTGCCATCACTTATTCACAAGGACCAATCAGGTTTTACGCAAGGGCGTCAGGCATCAGACACCATCAGAAGAGTAGTAAATGCTATCCACCACGAAGAACAATCGAGCACTCCATCTTTATTTGTATCCCTAGACGCAGAAAAAGCATTTGATAGAGTAAATTGGAACTACCTATCATTAACACTATCCAAATTCGGAATTAAAGGACACATCTACAATGCCATAATGGCCTTGTATTCTGTCCCATCAACCCAAGTATATACAGAAGACATCCTAACATTGCCGTTCCAGATCACGAATGGAATGAGACAAGGTTGCCCTATTTCCCCTCTAATCTTTAATCTCGTAATGGAGCCTCTAGCTGAAAACATCAGATCTAACACAAAAATATCAGTGATACCCATCGCAGATCAAGAACATAAAATCTGCTTATTTGCTGACGACGTTATACTTATGGTCACAAACCCAGTCGCTTCTCTACCGGAGATTCAAAAGACGCTGGTTTAGCAAAATCTCATACCATAAAGTGAACAAAACTAAATTGTTTATCTTGAATCTAAGGGTGAACACTATTACTAGCAAAAACCTTAGACAACAATATCCTTATGTCTGGGCA
Source organism: Lithobates clamitans (assembly GCA_037952925.1). Classification (NCBI taxonomy): domain Eukaryota; kingdom Metazoa; phylum Chordata; class Amphibia; order Anura; family Ranidae; genus Lithobates; species Lithobates clamitans. The sequence continues at coordinate 3,775,718 of JBBGZY010000391.1, read as the reverse complement.
ACAAACAGTATAACCTATATAGGAGTACAATTAACTAATGCAACTAAATCACTGTATCATCACAACTACTTACCACTCCGTACCAAACTCCAAGAAGGTCTCACAAGGCTGGCGCCATTTGAGTTTTCATGGATGGGGCGACTCTCGGCTTTTAAAATGTTCCATCTGCCACAAACCCTCTATCTATTCAGGACCCTCCAAATACTGATTCCACTAGCTACTTTAAATCACTTCAAACTATACTCTCAAAGTATATCTGGCAAGGTAAAAAAAACAGATGTGCACGTGCAAAATGAATTAAACTACGCCAGTCAGGGGGAACTGGTTACGTAGATTTTCAGGACTATTACTTGGCCTCAGTACTTACACAAACAAAATAATGGTTTCTATATTCCCCCTCTACATTATGGGGGAAAATAGAACATTCTACCATACCAGGAGGTAATTTATCCGCATGGTTATTCTCTGTCACAATTGGAGCTAAAATCCCAACACATCTCTCCCCAACCATCTTAGCAACACTCAAGGCCTGGGACCGATTTCTAAAAAGTTACTAATCAAGCCCCCTAGCGTCTTTTCTCCAAATACCCTTAGAAGCAATGCAAAATTTAATGCAATCAACATCCTATGTGTCATGGAAATCAAAAGGAATAATGCACATAAATGATCTGATCAGTAGGGAAACCATCAAAACATTCCCCAACTTACAAAAAGAATTTCACTTACCAAACTCAGACCTTTTCCTATACCTCCGCACCCAACACTGCATCACCACACTTCCCACATGGTCTTGCAAAATCCCCCAATTAGCATAGATATTTCTTAGAGCCCCTAAACCTCATCAAAAAGGGATATTATTGTAAGGGATATTATTGTTCTAAATTCTTCTTCAACATAAATATGTCTTTGTTAAAAAAAAAACACTACATAGGTGGGAATCAGATCTGGGGTGTAATTACACTGTGGATCAATGGGCCAAAGCCTGTAACTCCACATACAAAGCCACCTGCTGCACCACCCTCTGGGAGCTATCAATCAAACTGACACAATGTTGGTACCTTAACCCTGACAGATTGTCCAAGTTTGACTTAAAAATAGAAGATAGATGCTGGAGGCTGTGCGGGCAAAGAGGCAATATGCTCCATATCTTCTGGCAATGCCCCAAACTGACACACCATTGGAAAGCAATATTCCAATTACTCTCTGAAATCACACAAACGACAATCCCCATGAGGCCTACACTGGCACTACTGTCCCTTGACATTGAAAAATTCCCGACAATGATTAGATACATCATAAGTAGGGATGAGGCGAACACCCCCCGGTTCGGTTCGCACCAGATACTGCGAACGGACCGGAAATTCGCACGAACGTTAGAACCCCATTGACGTCTATGGGACTCGAACGTTCAAAATCAAAAGTGTTTATTTTAAAGGCTAATTCGCATGGTATTGTCCTAAAAAGGGTTTGGGGGCCCAGGAGACATGTATCAATGCAAAAAAAAGTTTTAAAAACTACCGTTTTTTCGGGAGCAGTGATTTTATGATGCTTAAAGTAAAAAAAGTGAAATATTCCTTTAAATATCATACCTGGGGGGTGTCTATAGTATGCCTGTAAAGTGGCGCGTGTTTCCCGTGCTTAGAACAGTCCCTGCACAAAATGTAATTTTTAGAGGAAAAAAAGTCATTTAAAACTGCTTGCGGCTTTAATGTAATGTCGGGTCCTGGCAATATGTATGAAAATCAGTGAGACAAATGGCATGGGTACCCCCTAGTCGATTACCAGGCCCTTTGGGTCTTGTATGGATATTAAGGGGAACCCTGCACCGAAATTAAAAAAGGAAACAGCAGTATGCAGGCTCTGTACTCTGAACAGCAGTATACAGGCGGTGCAAACTAGACAGGGACTGTAGGTTTGTTGTTAAGTAGAATCTGTTTGTAATTTTGAACGGGTACATTTTTAACGTGTTTAGCTCCAGCCAAAAAATCTATTTTAAGCTTTTTGGAAAACATAGGGAAGGGTTATCACCCCTGTGACATTTGTTTTGCTGTCTGAGCTTCTCTTCAGAAGATTTCACCTCACTTTTTGTCCCAATGACAAATGTTTTTTGAAAATTTGGGTTTGTTTGTGAAACAAGGATTGGTGATAAAGCATCAGTGGAAAGGAGAAATGTTTTTCCCATATTAACTCTTACAGGAGAGAATTTCCCTTCCTAGGGGTAGATATCTCACTTCCTTTCTTGTCTCCTTCCGTTTGCAAGTAAGAGTCGTTTGTAAGTTGGATGTTTGAAAGTAGGGGCCTGCCCTATATACTCAGCAGAAATTTGGGCCTTAGGTGTTGTTGTGGCCACAACACTGTAAGCCCTCACAGGGCCCTGCTGTGAAATATTAGATCAAGAATTGTAATTACATGCCCCTGTTGAACAGGGGCAGAAAAATTGGGCCTTTGGTGGTGGTGCTGGTGCCACAACACTGTAAGTCCTCACTTGCTCTAGTTGGAACGCAGAAACGAGCCCTGCTGCATAGTATTGCATCAAAAATTGTAATTACATGCCCCTGTTAAACAGGGGCTGAAAAATTGGGCCTTAGGCACTGGTGCTGGTGCCACAACACTGCAACCCCTCACAGATACTCTAGTTGGAATGAGCCCTGCTGCAAAGTATTGCATCAAAAATTGTAATTACACGCCCCTGTTAAACGGGCTTAAAAATTAATCCTTAAGCACTGGTGCTGGTGCCACAACACTGCAACCCCTCACAGATACTCTAGTTGGAACGCAGGAACGAGTCCTGCTGCAAAGTATTGCATCAAAAATTGTAATTACACGCCCCTGTTAAACAGGGGCTGAAAAATTAGGCCTTAGGCACTGGTGCTGGTGCCACAACACTGCAACCCCTCACAGATACTCTAGTTGAAACGCAGGAACGAGCCCTGCTGCAAAGTATTGCATCAAAAATTGCAATTAAATGGTACTGTTAAACAGGGGCTGAAAAATTGGGCCTTAGGCACTGGTGCTGGTGTCACAACACTGCAACCCCTCACAGAAACTCTAGTTGGAACGCAGGAACGAGCCCTGCTGCAAAGTATTGCATCAAAAATTGTAATTACACACCCCTGTTAAACAGGGGCTGAAAAATTGGGCCTTAGGCACTGGTGCTGGTGCCACAACACTGCAACCCCTCACAGATACTCTAGTTGGAACGCAGGAACAAGCCCTGCTGCAAAGTATTGCATCAAAAATTGTAATTACACGCCCCTGTTAAACAGGGGCTGAAAAATTGGGCCTTAGACACTGGTGCTGGTGCCACAGCACTGCAACCCCTCACAGAAACTCTAGTTGGAACGCAGGAACGAGCCCTGCTGCAAAGTATTGCATCAAAAATTGTGATTACACGCCCCTGTTAAACAGAGGCTGAAAAATTGGACCTTAGGCACTGGTGCTGGTGCCACAACACTGCAACCCCTCACAGAAACTCTAGTTGGAAAGCAGGAACGAGCCCTGCTGCAAAGTATTGCATCAAAAATTGTAATTACAAGCCCCTGTTAAACAGAGGCTGAAAAATTGGGCCTTAGGCACTGGTGCTGGTACCACAACACTGCAACCCCTCACAGAAACTATAGTTGGAACGCAGGAACGAGCTCTGCTGCAAAGTATTGCATCAAAAATTGTAATTACACGCCCCTGTTACACAGGGGCTGAAAAATTGGGCCTTAGGCACTGGTGCTGGTGCCACAACACTGCAACCCCTCACAGAAACTCTAGTTGGAACGCAGGAATGAGCCCTGCTGCAAAGTATTGCATCAAAAATTGTAAATACATGCCCCTGTTAAACAGGGGCTCAAAAATTGGGCCTTAGGCACTGGTGCTGGTGCCACAACACTGCAACCCCTCACAGAAACTCTAGCTGGAAAGCAGAAATGAGCCCTGCTGCAAAGTATTGCATCAAAAATTGTAATTACATGCCCCTGTTAAACAGGAGCTGAAAAATTGGGCCTTAGGCACTGGTGGCGCCGCCCAGAACCAAAAATGTTCTTACAAGCTATCAGCGTGATCATTGAGGAGGAAGAGGATCATTACTCAGGATAGTCAATCAGCATCACCATAGGCAGTCTTTGAAGGGATCTGACATTTCAAAAAAAATTATTCGGTTACATCAGCATCAGCTGCTTGGTAGCTGGTGGTGATCCAAGACTGATTCATTTTTATGAAGGTCAGTCAATTGACCGAGTCGGTGGACAGATGCACCCTGTGATCGGTTACAAAGCCTCCAGCGCGGTGAAACACCACCAACCTTCTACAGGTAGCTTTAGGTGAACACTGTGCAGAGCTTGCAAAAAACTAACTTGTAGCTTATTTAGCTGCCTGCGGTAGTGATAGGATCAGGAAAAAACCACCAACCTTCTACAGGTAGCTTTAGGTGAACACTGCAGAGCTTGCAAAAACTAACTTGTAGCTTATTTAGCTGCCTGTGGTAGTGATAGGATCAGGAAAAGACCACCAACCTTCTACAGGTAGCTTTAGGTGAACACTGTGCAAAGCTTGCAAAAGACTAACTTGTAGCTTATTTAGCTGCCTGCGGTAGTGATAGGATCAGGAAAACACCACCAACCTTCTACAGGTAGCTTTAGGTGAATACTGTGCAGAGCTCACAAAAAACTAACTTGTAGCTTATTTAGCTGCCTGTGGTAGTGATAGGATCAGGAAAACACCACCAACCTTCTACAGGTAGCTTTAGGTGAACACTGTACAGAGCTTGCAAAAAATTAACTTGTAGCTTATTTAGCTGCCTGCGGTAGTGATAGGATCAGGAAAACACCACAAACCTTCTACAGGTAGCTTTAGGTGAACACTGTGCAGAGCTTGCAAAAAACTAACTTGTAGCTTATTTAGCTGCCTGCGGTAGTGATAGGATCAGGAAAAGACCACCAACCTTCTAAAGGTACCTTTAGGTGAACACTGTGCAAAGCTTGCAAAAGACTAACTTGTAGCTTATTTAGCTGCCTGCGGTAGTGATAGGATCAGGAAAACACCACCAACCTTCTACAGGTAGCTTTAGGTGAATACTGTGCAGAGCTCACAAAAAACTAACTTGTAGCTTATTTAGCTGCCTGCGGTAGTGATAGGATCAGGAAAACACCACCAACCTTCTACAGGTAGCTTTAGGTGAACACTGTGCAGAGCTTGCAAAAAACTAACTTGTAGCTTATTTAGCTGCCTACGGTAGTGATAGGATCAGGAAAGCAGCACCAAGCTTCTACAGGTAGCTTTAGGTTAACACTGTGCAGAGCACGCAAAAAACTAACTTGTAGCTTATTTAGCTGCCTGCGGTAGTGATAGGATCAGGAAAACACCACCAACCTTCTACAGGTAGCTTTAGGTGAACACTGCAGAGCTTGCAAAAGACTAACTTGTAGCTTATTTAGCTGCCTGCAGTAGTGATAGGATCAGGAAAACACCACCAACCTTCTACAGGTAGCTTTAGGTGAATACTGTGCAGAGCTCACAAAAAACTAACTTGTAGCTTATTTAGCTGCCTGCAGTAGTGATAGGTTCAGGAAAACACCACCAACCTTCTACAGGTAGCTTTAGGTGAACACTGTGCAGAGCTCGTAAAAAATTAACTTGTAGCTTATTTAGCTGCCTGCGGTAGTGATAGGATCAGGAAAACACCACCAAGCTTCTACAGGTAGCTTTAGGTGAACACTGTGCAGAGCTCGCAAAAAACTAACTTGTACAGTAGCTTATTTAGCTGCCTGCGGTAGTGACAGGATCAGGAAAACACCACCAATCTTGTACAGGTAGCTTTAGGTGAACACTGTGCAGAGCACGCAAAAAACTAACTTGTAGCTTATTTAGCTGCCTGTGGTAGTAATAGGATCAGGAAAACACCACCAACCTTCTACAGGTAGCTTTAGGTGAATACTGTGTAGAGCTCACAAAAAACTAACTTGTAGCTTATTTAGCTGCCTGCGGTAGTGATAGGATCAGGAAAACACCACCAACCTTCTACAGGTAGCTTTAGGTGAACACTGTGCAGAGCTTGCAAAAAACTAACTTATAGCTTATTTAGCTGCCTGCGGTAGTGATAGGATCAGGAAAACACCACCAAGCTTCTACAGGTAGCTTTAGGTTAACACTGTGCAGAGCTCGCAAAAAACTAACTTATAGCTTATTTAGCTGCCTGCGGTAGTGATAGGATTAGGAAAACACCACCAACCTTGTACAAGTAGCTTTAGGTGAACACTGTGCAGAGCACGCAAAAAACTAACTTGTAGCTTATTTAGCTGCCTGCAGTAGTGATAGGATCAGGAAAACACCACCAACCTTCTACAGGAAGCTTTAGGTGAACACTGCAGAGCTTGCAAAAGACTAACGTGTAGCTTATTTAGCTGCCTGCAGTAGTGATAGGATCAGGAAAACACCACCAACCTTCTACAGGTAGCTTTAGGTGAATACTGTGCAAAGCTCACAAAAAACTAACTTGTAGCTTTTTTAGCTGCCTGCGGTAGTGATAGGATCAGGAAAACACCACCAAGCTTCTACAGGTAGCTTTAGGTGAACACTGTGCAGAGCTTGCAAAAAACTAACTTGTAGCTTATTTACTGTAGCTGCCTGCGGTAGTGATAGGATCAGGAAAACACCACCTAGCTTCTACAGGTAGCTTTAGGTTAACACTATGCAGAGCTCGCAAAAAACTAACTTGTAGCTTATTTAGCTGCCTGCAGTGGTGATAGGATCAGGAAAACACCACCAACCTTGTACAGGTAGCTTTAGGTGAACACTGTGCAGAGCATGCAAAAAACTAACTTGTAGCTTATTTAGCTGCCTGCGGTAGTGATAGGATCAGGAAAACACCACCAACCTTCTACAGGTAGCTTTAGCTGAACACTGCAGAGCTTGCAAAAGACTAACTTGTAGCTTATTTAGCTGCCTGCGGTAGTGATAGGATCAGGAAAACACCACCAACCTTTTACAGGTAGCTTTAGGTGAATACTGTGCAGAGCTCACAAAAAACTAACTTGTAGCTTATTTAGCTGCCTGTGGTAGTGATAGGATCAGGAAAACACCACCAACCTTCTACAGGTAGCTTTAGGTGAACACTATGCAGAGCTCGCAAAAAACTAACTTGTAGCTTATTTAGCTGCCTGCGGTAGTGATAGGATCAGGAAAACACCACCAACCTTCTACAGGTAGCTTTAGGTGAACACTGTGCAGAGCTCGCAAAAAACTAACTTGTAGCTTATTTAGCTGCCTGTGGTAGTGATAGGATCAGGAAAACACCACCAACCTTCTACAGGTAGCTTTAGGTGAACACTGTGCAGAGCTCACAAAAAAACTAACTTATAGCTTATTTAGCTGCCTGTGGTAGTGATAGGATCAGGAAAACACCACCAACCTACTACAGGTAGCTTTAGGTGAACACTGCAGAGCTTGCAAAAAAATAACTTGTAGCTTATTTAGCTGCCTGTGGTAGTGATATGATCAGGAAAACACCACCAACCTTCTACAGGTAGCTTTAGGTGAACACTGTGCAGAGCTCGCAAAAGACTAACTTGTAGCTTATTTAGCTGCCTGCGGTAGTGATAGGATCAGGAAAACACCACCAACCTTCTATGGGTAGCTTTAGGTGAACACTGTGCAGAGCTCGCAAAAAACTAACTTGTAGCTTATTTAGCTGCCTGCGGTAGTGATAGGATCAGGAAAACACCACCTAGCTTCTACAGGTAGCTTTAGGTGAACACTGTGCAGAGCATGCAAAAAACTAACTTGTAGCTTATTTAGCTGCCTGCGGTAGTGATAGGATCAGGAAAACACCAACAACCTTCTACAGGTAGCTTTAGGTGAACACTGTGCAGAGCTCGCAAAAAACTAACTTGTAGCTTATTTAGCTGCCTGCGGTAGTGATAGGATCAGGAAAACACCACCAACCTTCTACAGGTAGCATTAGGTGAACACTGTGCAGAGCTCACAAAAAACTAACTTGTAGCTTATTTAGCTGCCTGCGGTAGTGAAAGGATCAGTAAAACACCACCAACCTTGTACAGGTAGCTTTAGGTGAACACTGTGCAGAGCACGCAAAAAACTAACTTGTAGCTTATTTAGCTGCCTGTGGTAGTGATAGGATCAGGAAAACACCACCAACCTTCTACAGGTAGCTTTAGGTGAACACTGCAGAGCTTACAAAAGACTAACTTGTAGCTTATTTAGCTGCCTGTGGTAGTGATAGGATCAGGAAAACACCACCAACCTTCTACAGGTAGCTTTAGGTGAATACTGTGCAGAGCTCACAAAAAACTAACTTGTAGCTTATTTAGCTGCCTGCGGTAGTGATAGGATCAGGAAAACACCGCCAACCTTCTACAGGTAGCTTTAGGTGAACACTGTGCAGAGCTCGCAAAAAACTAACTTGTAGCTTATTTAGCTGCCTGCGGTAGTGATAGGATCAGGAAAACACCACCAACCTTCTACAGGTAGCTTTAGGTGAACACTGTGCAGAGCTCGCAAAAAACTAACTTGTAGCTTATTTAGCTGCCTGCGGTAGTGATAGGATCAGGAAAACACCACCAACCTTCTACAGGTAGCTTTAGGTGAACACTGTGCAGAGCTCGCAAAAAACTAACTTATAGCTTATTTAGCTGCCTGCGGTAGTGATAGGATCAGGAAAACATCACCTAGCTTCTACAGGTAGCTTTAGGTTAACACTATGCAGAGCTCGCAAAAAAACTAACTTGTAGCTTATTTTGCTGCCTGCGGTAGTGATAGGATCAGGAAAACACCACCTAGCTTCTACAGGTAGCTTTAGGTGAACACTGCAGAGCTTGCAAAAGACTAACTTGTAGCTTATTTAGCTGCCTGCGGTAGTGATAGGATCAGGAAAACACCACCAACCTTCTACAGGTAGCTTTAGGTGAACACTGTGCAGAACATGCAAAAAACTAACTTGTAGCTTATTTAGCTGCCTGCGGTAGTGATAGGATCAGGAAAACACCACCAACCTTCTACAGGTAGCTTTAGGTGAACACTGTGCAGAGCTCGCAAAAAACTAACTTGTAGCTTATTTAGCTGCCTGCGGTAGTGATAGGATCAGGAAAACACCACCAAGCTTCTACAGGTAGCATTAGGTGAACACTGTGCAGAGCTCACAAAAAACTAACTTGTAGCTTATTTAGCTGCCTGCGGTAGTGATAGGATCAGGAAAACACCACCAAGCTTCTACAGGTAGCATTAGGTGAACACTGTGCAGAGCTCACAAAAAACTAACTTGTAGCTTATTTAGCTGCCTGCGGTAGTGATAGGATCAGGAAAACACCACCAACCTTGTACAGGTAGCTTTAGGTGAACACTGTGCAGAGCACGCAAAAAACTAACTTGTAGCTTATTTAGCTGCCTGTGGTAGTGATAGGATCAGGAAAACACCACCAACCTTCTACAGGTAGCTTTAGGTGAACACTGCAGAGCTTACAAAAGACTAACTTGTAGCTTATTTAGCTGCCTGTGGTAGTGATAGGATCAGGAAAACACCACCAACCTTCTACAGGTAGCTTTAGGTGAATACTGTGCAGAGCTCACAAAAAACTAACTTGTAGCTTATTTAGCTGCCTGCGGTAGTGATAGGATCAGGAAAACACCACCAACCTTCTACAGGTAGCTTTAGGTGAACACTGTGCAGAGCTCGCAAAAAACTAACTTGTAGCTTATTTAGCTGCCTGCGGTAGTGATAGGATCAGGAAAACACCACCAACCTTCTACAGGTAGCTTTAGGTGAACACTGTGCAGAGCTCGCAAAAAACTAACTTGTAGCTTATTTAGCTGCCTGCGGTAGTGATAGGATCAGGAAAACACCACCAACCTTCTACAGATAGCTTTAGGTGAACACTGTGCAGAGCTCGCAAAAAACTAACTTATAGCTTATTTAGCTGCCTGCGGTAGTGATAGGATCAGGAAAACATCACCTAGCTTCTACAGGTAGCTTTAGGTTAACACTATGCAGAGCTCGCAAAAAAACTAACTTGTAGCTTATTTTGCTGCCTGCGGTAATGATAGGATCAGGAAAACACCACCTAGCTTCTACAGGTAGCTTTAGGTGAACACTGCAGAGCTTGCAAAAGACTAACTTGTAGCTTATTTAGCTGCCTGCGGTAGTGATAGGATCAGGAAAACACCACCAACCTTCTACAGGTAGCTTTAGGTGAACACTGTGCAGAACATGCAAAAAACTAACTTGTAGCTTATTTAGCTGCCTGCGGTAGTGATAGGATCAGGAAAACACCACCAACCTTCTACAGGTAGCTTTAGGTGAACACTGTGCAGAGCTCGCAAAAAACTAACTTGTAGCTTATTTAGCTGCCTGCGGTAGTGATAGGATCAGGAAAACACCACCAAGCTTCTACAGGTAGCATTAGGTGAACACTGTGCAGAGCTCACAAAAAACTAACTTGTAGCTTATTTAGCTGCCTGCGGTAGTGATAGGATCAGGAAAACACCACCAACCTTCTACAGGTAGCTTTAGGTGAATACTGTGCAGAGCTCACAAAAAACTAACTTGTAGCTTATTTAGCTGCCTGCGGTAGTGATAGGATCAGGAAAACACCACCAACCTTCTACAGGTAGCTTTAGGTGAACACTGTGCAGAGCTCGCAAAAAACTAACTTGTAGCTTATTTAGCTGCCTGCGGTAGTGATAGGATCAGGAAAACACCACCAACCTTCTACAGGTAGCTTTAGGTGAACACTGTGCAGAGCTCGCAAAAAACTAACTTGTAGCTTATTTAGCTGCCTGCGGTAGTGATAGGATCAGGAAAACACCACCAACCTTCTACAGGTAGCTTTAGGTGAACACTGTGCAGAGCTCGCAAAAAACTAACTTATAGCTTATTTAGCTGCCTGCGGTAGTGATAGGATCAGGAAAACATCACCTAGCTTCTACAGGTAGCTTTAGGTTAACACTATGCAGAGCTCGCAAAAAAACTAACTTGTAGCTTATTTTGCTGCCTGCGGTAGTGATAGGATCAGGAAAACACCACCTAGCTTCTACAGGTAGCTTTAGGTGAACACTGCAGAGCTTGCAAAAGACTAACTTGTAGCTTATTTAGCTGCCTGCGGTAGTGATAGGATCAGGAAAACACCACCAACCTTCTACAGGTAGCTTTAGGTGAACACTGTGCAGAACATGCAAAAAACTAACTTGTAGCTTATTTAGCTGCCTGCGGTAGTGATAGGATCAGGAAAACACCACCAACCTTCTACAGGTAGCTTTAGGTGAACACTGTGCAGAGCTCGCAAAAAACTAACTTGTAGCTTATTTAGCTGCCTGCGGTAGTGATAGGATCAGGAAAACACCACCAAGCTTCTACAGGTAGCATTAGGTGAACACTGTGCAGAGCTCACAAAAAACTAACTTGTAGCTTATTTAGCTGCCTGCGGTAGTGATAGGATCAGGAAAACACCACCAAGCTTCTACAGGTAGCATTAGGTGAACACTGTGCAGAGCTCACAAAAAACTAACTTGTAGCTTATTTAGCTGCCTGCGGTAGTGATAGGATCAGGAAAACACCACCAACCTTGTACAGGTAGCTTTAGGTGAACACTGTGCAGAGCACGCAAAAAACTAACTTGTAGCTTATTTAGCTGCCTGTGGTAGTGATAGGATCAGGAAAACACCACCAACCTTCTACAGGTAGCTTTAGGTGAACACTGCAGAGCTTACAAAAGACTAACTTGTAGCTTATTTAGCTGCCTGTGGTAGTGATAGGATCAGGAAAACACCACCAACCTTCTACAGGTAGCTTTAGGTGAATACTGTGCAGAGCTCACAAAAAACTAACTTGTAGCTTATTTAGCTGCCTGCGGTAGTGATAGGATCAGGAAAACACCACCAACCTTCTACAGGTAGCTTTAGGTGAACACTGTGCAGAGCTCGCAAAAAACTAACTTGTAGCTTATTTAGCTGCCTGCGGTAGTGATAGGATCAGGAAAACACCACCAACCTTCTACAGGTAGCTTTAGGTGAACACTGTGCAGAGCTCGCAAAAAACTAACTTGTAGCTTATTTAGCTGCCTGCGGTAGTGATAGGATCAGGAAAACACCACCAACCTTCTACAGATAGCTTTAGGTGAACACTGTGCAGAGCTCGCAAAAAACTAACTTATAGCTTATTTAGCTGCCTGCGGTAGTGATAGGATCAGGAAAACATCACCTAGCTTCTACAGGTAGCTTTAGGTTAACACTATGCAGAGCTCGCAAAAAAACTAACTTGTAGCTTATTTTGCTGCCTGCGGTAGTGATAGGATCAGGAAAACACCACCTAGCTTCTACAGGTAGCTTTAGGTGAACACTGCAGAGCTTGCAAAAGACTAACTTGTAGCTTATTTAGCTGCCTGCGGTAGTGATAGGATCAGGAAAACACCACCAACCTTCTACAGGTAGCTTTAGGTGAACACTGTGCAGAACATGCAAAAAACTAACTTGTAGCTTATTTAGCTGCCTGCGGTAGTGATAGGATCAGGAAAACACCACCAACCTTCTACAGGTAGCTTTAGGTGAACACTGTGCAGAGCTCGCAAAAAACTAACTTGTAGCTTATTTAGCTGCCTGCGGTAGTGATAGGATCAGGAAAACACCACCAAGCTTCTACAGGTAGCATTAGGTGAACACTGTGCAGAGCTCACAAAAAACTAACTTGTAGCTTATTTAGCTGCCTGCGGTAGTGATAGGATCAGGAAAACACCACCAACCTTGTACAGGTAGCTTTAGGTGAACACTGTGCAGAGCACGCAAAAAACTAACTTGTAGCTTATTTAGCTGCCTGTGGTAGTGATAGGATCAGGAAAACACCACCAAGCTTCTACAGGTAGCTTTAGGTGAACACTGCAGAGCTTGCAAAAGACTAACTTGTAACTTATTTAGCTGCCTGCAGTAGTGATAGGATCAGGAAAACACCACCAACCTTCTACTGGTAGCTTTAGGTGAATACTGTGCAGAGCTCACAAAAAACTAACTTGTAGCTTTTTTAGCTGCCTGCGGTAGTGATAGGATCAGGAAAACACCACCAACCTTCTACAGGTAGCTTTAGGTGAACACTGTGCAGAGCTTGCAAAAAACTAACTTGTAGCTTATTTAGCTGCCTGCGGTAGTGATAGGATCAGGAAAACACCACCTAGCTTCTACAGGTAGCTTTAGGTTAACACTATGCAGAGCTCGCAAAAAACTAACTTGTAGCTTATTTAGCTGCCTGCGGTAGTTATAGGATCAGGAAAACAACACCAACCTTGTACAGGTAGCTTTAGGTGAACACTGTGCAGAGCATGCAAAAAACTAACTTGTAGCTTATTTAGCTGCCTGCGGTAGTGATAGGATCAGGAAAACACCACCAACCTTCTACAGGTAGCTTTAGGTGAACACTGTGCAGAGCTCGCAAAAAACTAACTTGTAGCTTATTTAGCTGCCTGCGGTAGTGATAGGATCAGGAAAACACCACCAACCTTCTACAGGTAGCTTTAGGTGAACACTGAGCAAAGCTTGCAAAAGACTAACTTAAAGCTTTTTTAGCTGCCTGCGGTAGTGATAGGATCAGGAAAATACCACCAAACTTCTACCGGTAGCTTTAGGTGAACACTGCAGAGCTTGAAAAAAAATAACTTGTAGCTTATTTAGCTGCCTGTGGTAGTGATAGGATCAGGAAAAGACCACCAACCTTCTACAGGTAGCTTTAGGTGAACACTGTGCAAAGCTTGCAAAAGACTAACTTGTAGCTTATTTAGCTGCCTGCGGTAGTGATAGGATCAGGAAAACACCACCAACCTTCTACAGGTAGCTTTAGGTGAATACTGTGCAGAGCTCACAAAAAACTAACTTGTAGCTTATTTAGCTGCCTGCGGTAGTGATAGCATCAGGAAAACACCAGCAACCTTCTACAGGTAGCTTTATGTGAACACTGTGCAGAGCTCGCAAAAAACTAACTTGTAGCTTATTTAGCTGCCTGCGGTAGTGATAGGATCAGGAAAACACCACCAAGCTTCTACAGGTAGCTTTAGGTTAACACTGTGCAGAGCTCGCAAAAAACTAACTTGTAGCTTATTTAGCTGCCTGCGGTAGTGATAGGATCAGGAAAACACCACCAACCTTGTACAGGTAGCTTTAGGTGAACACTGTGCAGAGCACGCAAAAAACCAACTTGTAGCTTATTTAGCTGCCTGCGGTAGTAATAGGATCAGGAAAACACCACCAACCTTCTACAGGTAGCTTTAGGTGAACACTGTGCAGAGCTCGCAAAAAACTAACTTGTATCTTATTTAGCTGCCTGCGGTAGTGATAGGATCAGGAAAACACCACCAACCTTCTACAGGTAGCTTTAGGTGAATACTGTGCAGAGCTCACAAAAAACTAACTTGTAGCTTATTTAGCTGCCTGTGGTAGTGATAGGATCAGGAAAACACCACCAACCTTCTACAGGTAGCTTTAGGTGAACACTGTGCAGAGCTCGCAAAAAACTAACTTGTATCTTATTTAGCTGCCTGCTTTAGTGATAGGATCAGGAAAACACCACCAAGCTTCTACAGGTAGCTTTAGGTGAACACTGTGCAGAGCTCGCAAAAAAACTAACTTGTAGCTTATTTAGCTGCCTGCGGTAGTGATAGGATCAGGAAAACACCACCAACCTTCCAAAGGTAGCTTTAGGTGAACACTGTGCAGAGCTCGCAAAAAACTAACTTGTAGCTTATTTAGCTGCCTGTGGTAGTGATAGGATCAGGAAAACACCACCAACCTTCTACAGGTAGCTTTAGGTGAACACTGTGCAGAGCTCGCAAAAAACTAACTGATAGCTTATTTAGCTGCCTGTGGTAGTGATAGGATCAGGAAAACAGCACCAAACTTCTACAGGTAGCTTTAGGTGAACACTGCAGAGCTTGCAAAAAACTAACTTGTAGCTTATTTAGCTGCCTGCGGTAGTGATAGGATCAGGAAAACACCACCAACCTTGTACAGGTAGCTTTAGGTGAACATTGTACAGAGCACGCAAAAAACTAACTTGTAGCTTATTTTGCTGCCTGCGGTAGTGATAGGATCAGGAAAACACCACCAACCTTCTACAGGTAGCTTTAGGTGAACACTGTGCAGAGCTCGCAAAAAACTAACTTGTAGCTTATTTAGCTGCCTGCAGTAGTGATAGGATCAGGAAAACACCACCAACCTTCTACAGGTAGCTTTAGGTGAATACTGTGCAGAGTTCGCAAAAAACTAACTTGTAGCTTATTTAGCTGCCTGCGGTAGTGATAGGATCAGGAAACCACCACCAACCTTCTACAGGTAGCTTTAGGTGAACACTGTGCAGAGCTCGCAAAAAACTAACTTGTAGCTTATTTAGCTGCCTGCGGTAGTGATAGGATCAGGAAAACACCACCAACCTTCTACAGGTAGCTTTAGGTGAACACTGTGCAGAGCTCGCAAAAAACTAACTTGTAGCTTATTTAGCTGCCTGCGGTAGTGATAGGATCAGGAAAACACCACCAACCTTCTACAGGTAGCTTTAGGTGAACACTGTGCAGAGCTCGCAAAAAACTAACCTGTAGCTTATTTAGCTGCCTGCGGTAGTGATAGGATCAGGAAAACACCACCAACCTTCTACAGGTAGCTTTAGGTGAACACTGTGCAGAGCTCGCAAAAAACTAACTTGTAGCTTATTTAGCTGCCTGCGGTAGTGATAGGATCAGGAAAACACCACCAACCTTCTACAGGTAGCTTTAGGTGAACACTGTGCAGAGCTCGCAAAAAAACTAACTTGTAGCTTATTTAGCTGCCTGCGGTAGTGATAGGATCAGGAAAACACCACCAACCTTCTACAGGTAGCTTTAGGTGAACACTGTGTAGAGCTCGCAAAAAACTAACTTGTAGCATATTTAGCTGCCTGCGGTAGTGATAGGATCAGGAAAACACCACCAACCTTCTACAGGTAGCTTTAGGTGAACACTGTGCAGAGCTCGCAAAAAACTAACTTGTAGCTTATTTAGCTGCCTGCGGTAGTGATAGGATCAGGAAAACACCACCAACCTTCTACAGGTAGCTTTAGGTGAACACTGTGCAGAGCTCGCAAAAAACTAACTTGTATCTTATTTAGCTGCCTGCGGTAGTGATAGGATCAGGAAAACACCACCATGCTTCTACAGGTAGCTTTAGGTGAACACTGTGCAGAGCTCGCAAAAAAACTAACTTGTAGCTTATTTAGCTGCCTGCGGTAGTGATAGGATCAGGAAAACACCACCAACCTTCTACAGGTAGCTTTAGGTGAACACTGTGCAGAGCTCATAAAAAACTAACTTGTAGCTTATTTAGCTGCCTGCGGTAGTGATAGGATCAGGAAAACACCACCAACCTTCTACAGGTAGCTTTAGGTGAATACTGTGCAGAGCTCACAAAAAACTAACTTGTAGCTTATTTAGCTGCCTGCGGTAGTGATAGGATCAGGAAAACACCACCAACCTTCTACAGGTAGCTTTAGGTGAATACTGTGCAGAGCTCACAAAAAACTAACTTGTAGCTTTTTTAGCTGCCTGTGGTAGTGATAGGATCAGGAAAACACCACCAACCTTCTACAGGTAGCTTTAGGTGAACACTGTGCAGAGCTCGCAAAAAACTAACTTGTATCTTATTTAGCTGCCTGCTTTAGTGATAGGATCAGGAAAACACCACCAAGCTTCTACAGGTAGCTTTAGGTGAACACTGTGCAGAGCTCGCAAAAAACTAACTTGTAGCTTATTTAGCTGCCTGCGGTAGTGATAGGATCAGGAAAACACCACCAAGCTTCTACAGGTAGCATTAGGTGAACACTGTGCAGAGCTCACAAAAAACTAACTTGTAGCTTATTTAGCTGCCTGCGGTAGTGATAGGATCAGGAAAACACCACCAACCTTGTACAGGTAGCTTTAGGTGAACACTGTGCAGAGCACGCAAAAAACTAACTTGTAGCTTATTTAGCTGCCTGTGGTAGTGATAGGATCAGGAAAACACCACCAAGCTTCTACAGGTAGCTTTAGGTGAACACTGCAGAGCTTGCAAAAGACTAACTTGTAACTTATTTAGCTGCCTGCAGTAGTGATAGGATCAGGAAAACACCACCAACCTTCTACTGGTAGCTTTAGGTGAATACTGTGCAGAGCTCACAAAAAACTAACTTGTAGCTTTTTTAGCTGCCTGCGGTAGTGATAGGATCAGGAAAACACCACCAACCTTCTACAGGTAGCTTTAGGTGAACACTGTGCAGAGCTTGCAAAAAACTAACTTGTAGCTTATTTAGCTGCCTGCGGTAGTGATAGGATCAGGAAAACACCACCTAGCTTCTACAGGTAGCTTTAGGTTAACACTATGCAGAGCTCGCAAAAAACTAACTTGTAGCTTATTTAGCTGCCTGCGGTAGTTATAGGATCAGGAAAACAACACCAACCTTGTACAGGTAGCTTTAGGTGAACACTGTGCAGAGCATGCAAAAAACTAACTTGTAGCTTATTTAGCTGCCTGCGGTAGTGATAGGATCAGGAAAACACCACCAACCTTCTACAGGTAGCTTTAGGTGAACACTGTGCAGAGCTCGCAAAAAACTAACTTGTAGCTTATTTAGCTGCCTGCGGTAGTGATAGGATCAGGAAAACACCACCAACCTTCTACAGGTAGCTTTAGGTGAACACTGAGCAAAGCTTGCAAAAGACTAACTTATAGCTTTTTTAGCTGCCTGCGGTAGTGATAGGATCAGGAAAATACCACCAAACTTCTACCGGTAGCTTTAGGTGAACACTGCAGAGCTTGAAAAAAAATAACTTGTAGCTTATTTAGCTGCCTGTGGTAGTGATAGGATCAGGAAAAGACCACCAACCTTCTACAGGTAGCTTTAGGTGAACACTGTGCAAAGCTTGCAAAAGACTAACTTGTAGCTTATTTAGCTGCCTGCGGTAGTGATAGGATCAGGAAAACACCACCAACCTTCTACAGGTAGCTTTAGGTGAATACTGTGCAGAGCTCACAAAAAACTAACTTGTAGCTTATTTAGCTGCCTGCGGTAGTGATAGCATCAGGAAAACACCAGCAACCTTCTACAGGTAGCTTTATGTGAACACTGTGCAGAGCTCGCAAAAAACTAACTTGTAGCTTATTTAGCTGCCTGCGGTAGTGATAGGATCAGGAAAACACCACCAAGCTTCTACAGGTAGCTTTAGGTTAACACTGTGCAGAGCTCGCAAAAAACTAACTTGTAGCTTATTTAGCTGCCTGCGGTAGTGATAGGATCAGGAAAACACCACCAACCTTCTACAGGTAGCTTTAGGTGAACACTGTGCAGAGCACGCAAAAAACCAACTTGTAGCTTATTTAGCTGCCTGCGGTAGTAATAGGATCAGGAAAACACCACCAACCTTCTACAGGTAGCTTTAGGTGAACACTGTGCAGAGCTCGCAAAAAACTAACTTGTATCTTATTTAGCTGCCTGCGGTAGTGATAGGATCAGGAAAACACCACCAACCTTCTACAGGTAGCTTTAGGTGAATACTGTGCAGAGCTCACAAAAAACTAACTTGTAGCTTATTTAGCTGCCTGTGGTAGTGATAGGATCAGGAAAACACCACCAACCTTCTACAGGTAGCTTTAGGTGAACACTGTGCAGAGCTCGCAAAAAACTAACTTGTATCTTATTTAGCTGCCTGCTTTAGTGATAGGATCAGGAAAACACCACCAAGCTTCTACAGGTAGCTTTAGGTGAACACTGTGCAGAGCTCGCAAAAAAACTAACTTGTAGCTTATTTAGCTGCCTGCGGTAGTGATAGGATCAGGAAAACACCACCAACCTTCCAAAGGTAGCTTTAGGTGAACACTGTGCAGAGCTCGCAAAAAACTAACTTGTAGCTTATTTAGCTGCCTGTGGTAGTGATAGGATCAGGAAAACACCACCAACCTTCTACAGGTAGCTTTAGGTGAACACTGTGCAGAGCTCGCAAAAAACTAACTGATAGCTTATTTAGCTGCCTGTGGTAGTGATAGGATCAGGAAAACAGCACCAAACTTCTACAGGTAGCTTTAGGTGAACACTGCAGAGCTTGCAAAAAACTAACTTGTAGCTTATTTAGCTGCCTGCGGTAGTGATAGGATCAGGAAAACACCACCAACCTTGTACAGGTAGCTTTAGGTGAACATTGTACAGAGCACGCAAAAAACTAACTTGTAGCTTATTTTGCTGCCTGCGGTAGTGATAGGATCAGGAAAACACCACCAACCTTCTACAGGTAGCTTTAGGTGAACACTGTGCAGAGCTCGCAAAAAACTAACTTGTAGCTTATTTAGCTGCCTGCAGTAGTGATAGGATCAGGAAAACACCACCAACCTTCTACAGGTAGCTTTAGGTGAATACTGTGCAGAGTTCGCAAAAAACTAACTTGTAGCTTATTTAGCTGCCTGCGGTAGTGATAGGATCAGGAAACCACCACCAACCTTCTACAGGTAGCTTTAGGTGAACACTGTGCAGAGCTCGCAAAAAACTAACTTGTAGCTTATTTAGCTGCCTGCGGTAGTGATAGGATCAGGAAAACACCACCAACCTTCTACAGGTAGCTTTAGGTGAACACTGTGCAGAGCTCGCAAAAAACTAACTTGTAGCTTATTTAGCTGCCTGCGGTAGTGATAGGATTAGGAAAACACCACCAACCTTCTACAGGTAGCTTTAGGTGAACACTGTGCAGAGCTCGCAAAAAACTAACCTGTAGCTTATTTAGCTGCCTGCGGTAGTGATAGGATCAGGAAAACACCACCAACCTTCTACAGGTAGCTTTAGGTGAACACTGTGCAGAGCTCGCAAAAAACTAACTTGTAGCTTATTTAGCTGCCTGCGGTAGTGATAGGATCAGGAAAACACCACCAACCTTCTACAGGTAGCTTTAGGTGAACACTGTGCAGAGCTCGCAAAAAAACTAACTTGTAGCTTATTTAGCTGCCTGCGGTAGTGATAGGATCAGGAAAACACCACCAACCTTCTACAGGTAGCTTTAGGTGAACACTGTGTAGAGCTCGCAAAAAACTAACTTGTAGCATATTTAGCTGCCTGCGGTAGTGATAGGATCAGGAAAACACCACCAACCTTCTACAGGTAGCTTTAGGTGAACACTGTGCAGAGCTCGCAAAAAACTAACTTGTAGCTTATTTAGCTGCCTGCGGTAGTGATAGGATCAGGAAAACACCACCAACCTTCTACAGGTAGCTTTAGGTGAACACTGTGCAGAGCTCGCAAAAAACTAACTTGTATCTTATTTAGCTGCCTGCGGTAGTGATAGGATCAGGAAAACACCACCATGCTTCTACAGGTAGCTTTAGGTGAACACTGTGCAGAGCTCGCAAAAAAACTAACTTGTAGCTTATTTAGCTGCCTGCGGTAGTGATAGGATCAGGAAAACACCACCAACCTTCTACAGGTAGCTTTAGGTGAACACTGTGCAGAGCTCGCAAAAAACTAACTTGTATCTTATTTAGCTGCCTGCTTTAGTGATAGGATCAGGAAAACACCACCAAGCTTCTACAGGTAGCTTTAGGTGAACACTGTGCAGAGCTCGCAAAAAACTAACTTGTAGCTTATTTAGCTGCCTGCGGTAGTGATAGGATCAGGAAAACACCACCAAGCTTCTACAGGTAGCATTAGGTGAACACTGTGCAGAGCTCACAAAAAACTAACTTGTAGCTTATTTAGCTGCCTGCGGTAGTGATAGGATCAGGAAAACACCACCAACCTTGTACAGGTAGCTTTAGGTGAACACTGTGCAGAGCACGCAAAAAACTAACTTGTAGCTTATTTAGCTGCCTGTGGTAGTGATAGGATCAGGAAAACACCACCAAGCTTCTACAGGTAGCTTTAGGTGAACACTGCAGAGCTTGCAAAAGACTAACTTGTAACTTATTTAGCTGCCTGCAGTAGTGATAGGATCAGGAAAACACCACCAACCTTCTACTGGTAGCTTTAGGTGAATACTGTGCAGAGCTCACAAAAAACTAACTTGTAGCTTTTTTAGCTGCCTGCGGTAGTGATAGGATCAGGAAAACACCACCAACCTTCTACAGGTAGCTTTAGGTGAACACTGTGCAGAGCTTGCAAAAAACTAACTTGTAGCTTATTTAGCTGCCTGCGGTAGTGATAGGATCAGGAAAACACCACCTAGCTTCTACAGGTAGCTTTAGGTTAACACTATGCAGAGCTCGCAAAAAACTAACTTGTAGCTTATTTAGCTGCCTGCGGTAGTTATAGGATCAGGAAAACAACACCAACCTTGTACAGGTAGCTTTAGGTGAACACTGTGCAGAGCATGCAAAAAACTAACTTGTAGCTTATTTAGCTGCCTGCGGTAGTAATAGGATCAGGAAAACACCACCAACCTTCTACAGGTAGCTTTAGGTGAACACTGTGCAGAGCTCGCAAAAAACTAACTTGTAGCTTATTTAGCTGCCTGCGGTAGTGATAGGATCAGGAAAACACCACCAACCTTCTACAGGTAGCTTTAGGTGAACACTGAGCAAAGCTTGCAAAAGACTAACTTATAGCTTTTTTAGCTGCCTGCGGTAGTGATAGGATCAGGAAAATACCACCAAACTTCTACCGGTAGCTTTAGGTGAACACTGCAGAGCTTGAAAAAAAATAACTTGTAGCTTATTTAGCTGCCTGTGGTAGTGATAGGATCAGGAAAAGACCACCAACCTTCTACAGGTAGCTTTAGGTGAACACTGTGCAAAGCTTGCAAAAGACTAACTTGTAGCTTATTTAGCTGCCTGCGGTAGTGATAGGATCAGGAAAACACCACCAACCTTCTACAGGTAGCTTTAGGTGAATACTGTGCAGAGCTCACAAAAAACTAACTTGTAGCTTATTTAGCTGCCTGCGGTAGTGATAGCATCAGGAAAACACCAGCAACCTTCTACAGGTAGCTTTATGTGAACACTGTGCAGAGCTCGCAAAAAACTAACTTGTAGCTTATTTAGCTGCCTGCGGTAGTGATAGGATCAGGAAAACACCACCAAGCTTCTACAGGTAGCTTTAGGTTAACACTGTGCAGAGCTCGCAAAAAACTAACTTGTAGCTTATTTAGCTGCCTGCGGTAGTGATAGGATCAGGAAAACACCACCAACCTTGTACAGGTAGCTTTAGGTGAACACTGTGCAGAGCACGCAAAAAACCAACTTGTAGCTTATTTAGCTGCCTGCGGTAGTAATAGGATCAGGAAAACACCACCAACCTTCTACAGGTAGCTTTAGGTGAACACTGTGCAGAGCTCGCAAAAAACTAACTTGTATCTTATTTAGCTGCCTGCGGTAGTGATAGGATCAGGAAAACACCACCAACCTTCTACAGGTAGCTTTAAGTGAATACTGTGCAGAGCTCACAAAAAACTAACTTGTAGCTTATTTAGCTGCCTGTGGTAGTGATAGGATCAGGAAAACACCACCAACCTTCTACAGGTAGCTTTAGGTGAACACTGTGCAGAGCTCGCAAAAAACTAACTTGTATCTTATTTAGCTGCCTGCTTTAGTGATAGGATCAGGAAAACACCACCAAGCTTCTACAGGTAGCTTTAGGTGAACACTGTGCAGAGCTCGCAAAAAAACTAACTTGTAGCTTATTTAGCTGCCTGCGGTAGTGATAGGATCAGGAAAACACCACCAACCTTCCAAAGGTAGCTTTAGGTGAACACTGTGCAGAGCTCGCAAAAAACTAACTTGTAGCTTATTTAGCTGCCTGTGGTAGTGATAGGATCAGGAAAACACCACCAACCTTCTACAGGTAGCTTTAGGTGAACACTGTGCAGAGCTCGCAAAAAACTAACTGATAGCTTATTTAGCTGCCTGTGGTAGTGATAGGATCAGGAAAACAGCACCAAACTTCTACAGGTAGCTTTAGGTGAACACTGCAGAGCTTGCAAAAAACTAACTTGTAGCTTATTTAGCTGCCTGCGGTAGTGATAGGATCAGGAAAACACCACCAACCTTGTACAGGTAGCTTTAGGTGAACATTGTACAGAGCACGCAAAAAACTAACTTGTAGCTTATTTTGCTGCCTGCGGTAGTGATAGGATCAGGAAAACACCACCAACCTTCTACAGGTAGCTTTAGGTGAACACTGTGCAGAGCTCGCAAAAAACTAACTTGTAGCTTATTTAGCTGCCTGCAGTAGTGATAGGATCAGGAAAACACCACCAACCTTCTACAGGTAGCTTTAGGTGAATACTGTGCAGAGTTCGCAAAAAACTAACTTGTAGCTTATTTAGCTGCCTGCGGTAGTGATAGGATCAGGAAACCACCACCAACCTTCTACAGGTAGCTTTAGGTGAACACTGTGCAGAGCTCGCAAAAAACTAACTTGTAGCTTATTTAGCTGCCTGCGGTAGTGATAGGATCAGGAAAACACCACCAACCTTCTACAGGTAGCTTTAGGTGAACACTGTGCAGAGCTCGCAAAAAACTAACTTGTAGCTTATTTAGCTGCCTGCGGTAGTGATAGGATCAGGAAAACACCACCAACCTTCTACAGGTAGCTTTAGGTGAACACTGTGCAGAGCTCGCAAAAAACTAACCTGTAGCTTATTTAGCTGCCTGCGGTAGTGATAGGATCAGGAAAACACCACCAACCTTCTACAGGTAGCTTTAGGTGAACACTGTGCAGAGCTCGCAAAAAACTAACTTGTAGCTTATTTAGCTGCCTGCGGTAGTGATAGGATCAGGAAAACACCACCAACCTTCTACAGGTAGCTTTAGGTGAACACTGTGCAGAGCTCGCAAAAAAACTAACTTGTAGCTTATTTAGCTGCCTGCGGTAGTGATAGGATCAGGAAAACACCACCAACCTTCTACAGGTAGCTTTAGGTGAACACTGTGTAGAGCTCGCAAAAAACTAACTTGTAGCATATTTAGCTGCCTGCGGTAGTGATAGGATCAGGAAAACACCACCAACCTTCTACAGGTAGCTTTAGGTGAACACTGTGCAGAGCTCGCAAAAAACTAACTTGTAGCTTATTTAGCTGCCTGCGGTAGTGATAGGATCAGGAAAACACCACCAACCTTCTACAGGTAGCTTTAGGTGAACACTGTGCAGAGCTCGCAAAAAACTAACTTGTATCTTATTTAGCTGCCTGCGGTAGTGATAGGATCAGGAAAACACCACCATGCTTCTACAGGTAGCTTTAGGTGAACACTGTGCAGAGCTCGCAAAAAAACTAACTTGTAGCTTATTTAGCTGCCTGCGGTAGTGATAGGATCAGGAAAACACCACCAACCTTCTACAGGTAGCTTTAGGTGAACACTGTGCAGAGCTCATAAAAAACTAACTTGTAGCTTATTTAGCTGCCTGCGGTAGTGATAGGATCAGGAAAACACCACCAACCTTCTACAGGTAGCTTTAGGTGAATACTGTGCAGAGCTCACAAAAAACTAACTTGTAGCTTATTTAGCTGCCTGCGGTAGTGATAGGATCAGGAAAACACCACCAACCTTCTACAGGTAGCTTTAGGTGAATACTGTGCAGAGCTCACAAAAAACTAACTTGTAGCTTTTTTAGCTGCCTGTGGTAGTGATAGGATCAGGAAAACACCACCAACCTTCTACAGGTAGCTTTAGGTGAACACTGTGCAGAGCTCGCAAAAAACTAACTTGTATCTTATTTAGCTGCCTGCTTTAGTGATAGGATCAGGAAAACACCACCAAGCTTCTACAGGTAGCTTTAGGTGAACATTGTGCAGAGCTCGCAAAAAAACTAACTTGTAGCTTATTTAGCTGCCTGCGGTAGTGATAGGATCAGGAAAACACCACCAACCTTCCAAAGGTAGCTTTAGGTGAACACTGTGCAGAGCTCGCAAAAAACTAACTTGTAGCTTATTTAGCTGCCTGTGGTAGTGATAGGATCAGGAAAACACCACCAACCTTCTACAGGTAGCTTTAGGTGAACACTGTGCAGAGCTCGCAAAAAACTAACTGATAGCTTATTTAGCTGCCTGTGGTAGTGATAGGATCAGGAAAACATCACCTAGCTTCTACAGGTAGCTTTAGGTTAACACTATGCAGAGCTCGCAAAAAAACTAACTTGTAGCTTATTTTGCTGCCTGCGGTAGTGATAGGATCAGGAAAACACCACCTAGCTTCTACAGGTAGCTTTAGGTGAACACTGCAGAGCTTGCAAAAGACTAACTTGTAGCTTATTTAGCTGCCTGCGGTAGTGATAGGATCAGGAAAACACCACCAACCTTCTACAGGTAGCTTTAGGTGAACACTGTGCAGAACATGCAAAAAACTAACTTGTAGCTTATTTAGCTGCCTGCGGTAGTGATAGGATCAGGAAAACACCACCAACCTTCTACAGGTAGCTTTAGGTGAACACTGTGCAGAGCTCGCAAAAAACTAACTTGTAGCTTATTTAGCTGCCTGCGGTAGTGATAGGATCAGGAAAACACCACCAAGCTTCTACAGGTAGCATTAGGTGAACACTGTGCAGAGCTCACAAAAAACTAACTTGTAGCTTATTTAGCTGCCTGCGGTAGTGATAGGATCAGGAAAACACCACCAACCTTGTACAGGTAGCTTTAGGTGAACACTGTGCAGAGCACGCAAAAAACTAACTTGTAGCTTATTTAGCTGCCTGTGGTATTGATAGGATCAGGAAAACACCACCAAGCTTCTACAGGTAGCTTTAGGTGAACACTGCAGAGCTTGCAAAAGACTAACTTGTAGCTTATTTAGCTGCCTGCAGTAGTGATAGGATCAGGAAAACACCACCAACCTTCTACAGGTAGCTTTAGGTGAATACTGTGCAGAGCTCACAAAAAACTAACTTGTAGCTTTTTTAGCTGCCTGCGGTAGTGATAGGATCAGGAAAACACCACCAACCTTCTACAGGTAGCTTTAGGTGAACACTGTGCAGAGCTTGCAAAAAACTAACTTGTAGCTTATTTAGCTGCCTGCGGTAGTGATAGGATCAGGAAAACACCACCTAGCTTCTACAGGTAGCTTTAGGTTAACACTATGCAGAGCTCGCAAAAAACTAACTTGTAGCTTATTTAGCTGCCTGCGGTAGTTATAGGATCAGGAAAACACCACCAACCTTGTACAGGTAGCTTTAGGTGAACACTGTGCAGAGCATGCAAAAAACTAACTTGTAGCTTATTTAGCTGCCTGCGGTAGTGATAGGATCAGGAAAACACCACCAACCTTCTACAGGTAGCTTTAGGTGAACACTGTGCAGAGCTCGCAAAAAACTAACTTGTAGCTTATTTAGCTGCCTGCGGTAGTGATAGGATCAGGAAAACACCACCAACCTTCTACAGGTAGCTTTAGGTGAACACTGAGCAAAGCTTGCAAAAGACTAACTTATAGCTTTTTTAGCTGCCTGCGGTAGTGATAGGATCAGGAAAAGACCACCAACCTTCTACAGGTAGCTTTAGGTGAACACTGTGCAAATCTTGCAAAAGACTAACTTGTAGCTTATTTAGCTGCCTCCGGTAGTGATAGGATCAGGAAAACACCACCAACCTTCTACAGGTAGCTTTAGGTGAATACTGTGCAGAGCTCACAAAAAACTAACTTGTAGCTTATTTAGCTGCCTGCGGTAGTGATAGCATCAGGAAAACACCAGCAACCTTCTACAGGTAGCTTTATGTGAACACTGTGCAGAGCTCGCAAAAAACTAACTTGTAGCTTATTTAGCTGCCTGCGGTAGTGATAGGATCAGGAAAACACCACCAAGCTTCTACAGGTAGCTTTAGGTTAACACTGTGCAGAGCTCGCAAAAAACTAACTTGTAGCTTATTTAGCTGCCTGCGGTAGTGATAGGATCAGGAAAACACCACCAACCTTGTACAGGTAGCTTTAGGTGAACACTGTGCAGAGCACGAAAAAAACTAACTTGTAGCTTATTTAGCTGCCTGCGGTAGTAATAGGATCAGGAAAACACCACCAACCTTCTACAGGTAGCTTTAGGTGAACACTGTGCAGAGCTCGCAAAAAACTAACTTGTAGCTTATTTAGCTGCCTGCGGTAGTGATAGGATCAGGAAAACACCACCAACCTTCTACAGGTAGCTTTAGGTGAATACTGTGCAGAGCTCACAAAAAACTAACTTGTAGCTTATTTAGCTGCCTGTGGTAGTGATAGGATCAGGAAAACACCACCAACCTTCTACAGGTAGCTTTAGGTGAACACTGTGCAGAGCTCGCAAAAAACTAACTTGTATCTTATTTAGCTGCCTGCTTTAGTGATAGGATCAGGAAAACACCACCAAGCTTCTACAGGTAGCTTTAGGTGAACACTGTGCAGAGCTCGCAAAAAAACTAACTTGTAGCTTATTTAGCTGCCTGCGGTAGTGATAGGATCAGGAAAACACCACCAACCTTCCAAAGGTAGCTTTAGGTGAACACTGTGCAGAGCTCGCAAAAAACTAACTTGTAGCTTATTTAGCTGCCTGTGGTAGTGATAGGATCAGGAAAACACCACCAACCTTCTACAGGTAGCTTTAGGTGAACACTGTGCAGAGCTCGCAAAAAACTAACTGATAGCTTATTTAGCTGCCTGTGGTAGTGATAGGATCAGGAAAACAGCACCAAACTTCTACAGGTAGCTTTAGGTGAACACTGCAGAGCTTGCAAAAAACTAACTTGTAGCTTATTTAGCTGCCTGCGGTAGTGATAGGATCAGGAAAACACCACCAACCTTGTACAGGTAGCTTTAGGTGAACATTGTACAGAGCACGCAAAAAACTAACTTGTAGCTTATTTTGCTGCCTGCGGTAGTGATAGGATCAGGAAAACACCACCAACCTTCTACAGGTAGCTTTAGGTGAACACTGTGCAGAGCTCGTAAGAAACTAACTTGTAGCTTATTTAGCTGCCTGCAGTAGTGATAGGATCAGGAAAACACCACCAACCTTCTACAGGTAGCTTTAGGTGAATACTGTGCAGAGTTCGCAAAAAACTAACTTGTAGCTTATTTAGCTGCCTGCGGTAGTGATAGGATCAGGAAACCACCACCAACCTTCTACAGGTAGCTTTAGGTGAACACTGTGCAGAGCTCGCAAAAAACTAACTTGTAGCTTATTTAGCTGCCTGCGGTAGTGATAGGATCAGGAAAACACCACCAACCTTCTACAGGTAGCTTTAGGTGAACACTGTGCAGAGCTCGCAAAAAACTAACTTGTAGCTTATTTAGCTGCCTGCGGTAGTGATAGGATCAGGAAAACACCACCAACCTTCTACAGGTAGCTTTAGGTGAACACTGTGCAGAGCTCGCAAAAAACTAACCTGTAGCTTATTTAGCTGCCTGCGGTAGTGATAGGATCAGGAAAACACCACCAACCTTCTACAGGTAGCTTTAGGTGAACACTGTGCAGAGCTCGCAAAAAACTAACTTGTAGCTTATTTAGCTGCCTGCGGTAGTGATAGGATCAGGAAAACACCACCAACCTTCTACAGGTAGCTTTAGGTGAACACTGTGCAGAGCTCGCAAAAAAACTAACTTGTAGCTTATTTAGCTGCCTGCGGTAGTGATAGGATCAGGAAAACACCACCAACCTTCTACAGGTAGCTTTAGGTGAACACTGTGTAGAGCTCGCAAAAAACTAACTTGTAGCATATTTAGCTGCCTGCGGTAGTGATAGGATCAGGAAAACACCACCAACCTTCTACAGGTAGCTTTAGGTGAACACTGTGCAGAGCTCGCAAAAAACTAACTTGTAGCTTATTTAGCTGCCTGCGGTAGTGATAGGATCAGGAAAACACCACCAACCTTCTACAGGTAGCTTTAGGTGAACACTGTGCAGAGCTCGCAAAAAACTAACTTGTATCTTATTTAGCTGCCTGCGGTAGTGATAGGATCAGGAAAACACCACCATGCTTCTACAGGTAGCTTTAGGTGAACACTGTGCAGAGCTCGCAAAAAAACTAACTTGTAGCTTATTTAGCTGCTTGCGGTAGTGATAGGATCAGGAAAACACCACCAACCTTCTACAGGTAGCTTTAGGTGAACACTGTGCAGAGCTCATAAAAAACTAACTTGTAGCTTATTTAGCTGCCTGCGGTAGTGATAGGATCAGGAAAACACCACCAACCTTCTATAGGTAGCTTTAGGTGAATACTGTGCAGAGCTCACAAAAAACTAACTTGTAGCTTATTTAGCTGCCTGCGGTAGTGATAGGATCAGGAAAACACCACCAACCTTCTACAGGTAGCTTTAGGTGAATACTGTGCAGAGCTCACAAAAAACTAACTTGTAGCTTTTTTAGCTGCCTGTGGTAGTGATAGGATCAGGAAAACACCACCAACCTTCTACAGGTAGCTTTAGGTGAACACTGTGCAGAGCTCGCAAAAAACTAACTTGTATCTTATTTAGCTGCCTGCTTTAGTGATAGGATCAGGAAAACACCACCAAGCTTCTACAGGTAGCTTTAGGTGAACACTGTGCAGAGCTCGCAAAAAAACTAACTTGTAGCTTATTTAGCTGCCTGCGGTAGTGATAGGATCAGGAAAACACCACCAACCTTCTACAGGTAGCTTTAGGTGAACACTGTGCAGAGCTCGCAAAAAACTAACTTGTAGCTTATTTAGCTGCCTGTGGTAGTGATAGGATCAGGAAAACACCACCAACCTTCTACAGGTAGCTTTAGGTGAACACTGTGCAGAGCTCGCAAAAAACTAACTGATAGCTTATTTAGCTGCCTGTGGTAGTGATAGGATCAGGAAAACAGCACCAAACTTCTACAGGTAGCTTTAGGTGAACACTGCAGAGCTTGCAAAAAACTAACTTGTAGCTTATTTAGCTGCCTGCGGTAGTGATAGGATCAGGAAAACACCACCAACCTTGTACAGGTAGCTTTAGGTGAACACTGTACAGAGCACGCAAAAAACTAACTTGTAGCTTATTTTGCTGCCTGCGGTAGTGATAGGATCAGGAAAACACCACCAACCTTCTACAGGTAGCTTTAGGTGAACACTGTGCAGAGCTCGCAAAAAACTAACTTGTAGCTTATTTAGCTGCCTGCAGTAGTGATAGGATCAGGAAAACACCACCAACCTTCTACAGGTAGCTTTAGGTGAATACTGTGCAGAGCTCGCAAAAAACTAACTTGTAGCTTATTTAGCTGCCTGCGGTAGTGATAGGATCAGGAAACCACCACCAACCTTCTACAGGTAGCTTTAGGTGAACACTGTGCAGAGCTCGCAAAAAACTAACTTGTAGCTTATTTAGCTGCCTGCGGTAGTGATAGGATCAGGAAAACACCACCAACCTTCTACAGGTAGCTTTAGGTGAACACTGTGCAGAGCTCGCAAAAAACTAACTTGTAGCTTATTTAGCTGCCTGCGGTAGTGATAGGATCAGGAAAACACCACCAACCTTCTACAGGTAGCTTTAGGTGAACACTGTGCAGAGCTCGCAAAAAACTAACTTGTAGCTTATTTAGCTGCCTGCGGTAGTGATAGGATCAGGAAAACACCACCAACCTTCTACAGGTAGCTTTAGGTGAACACTGTGCAGAGCTCGCAAAAAACTAACTTGTAGCTTATTTAGCTGCCTGCGGTAGTGATAGGATCAGGAAAACACCACCAACCTTCTACAGGTAGCTTTAGGTGAACACTGTGCAGAGCTCGCAAAAAACTAACTTGTAGCTTATTTAGCTGCCTGCGGTAGTGATAGGATCAGGAAAACACCACCAACCTTGTACAGGTAGCTTTAGGTGAACACTGTGCAGAGCTCGCAAAAAACTAACTTGTAGCATATTTAGCTGCCTGCGGTAGTGATAGGATCAGGAAAACACCACCAACCTTCTACAGGTAGCTTTAGGTGAACACTGTGCAGAGCTCGCAAAAAACTAACTTGTAGCTTATTTAGCTGCCTGCGGTAGTGATAGGATCAGGAAAACACCACCAACCTTCTACAGGTAGCTTTAGGTGAACACTGTGCAGAGCTCGCAAAAAACTAACTTGTATCTTATTTAGCTGCCTGCGGTAGTGATAGGATCAGGAAAACACCACCATGCTTCTACAGGTAGCTTTAGGTGAACACTGTGCAGAGCTCGCAAAAAAACTAACTTGTAGCTTATTTAGCTGCCTGCGGTAGTGATAGGATCAGGAAAACACCACCAACCTTCTACAGGTAGTTTTAGGTGAACACTGTGCAGAGCTCACAAAAAACTAACTTGTAGCTTATTTAGCTGCCTGCGGTAGTGATAGGATCAGGAAAACACCACCAACCTTCTACAGGTAGCTTCAGGTGAATACTGTGCAGAGCTCACAAAAAACTAACTTGTAGCTTATTTAGCTGCCTGCGGTAGTGATAGGATCAGGAAAACACCACCAACCTTCTACAGGTAGCTTTAGGTGAATACTGTGCAGAGCTCACAAAAAACTAACTTGTAGCTTTTTTAGCTGCCTGTGGTAGTGATAGGATCAGGAAAACACCACCAACCTTCTACAGGTAGCTTTAGGTGAACACTGTGCAGAGCTTGCAAAAAACTAACTTGTAGCTTATTCAGCTGCCTGCGGTAGTGATAGGATCAGGAAAACACCACCTAGCTTCTACAGGTAGCTTTAGGTTAACACTATGCAGAGCTCGCAAAAAACTAGCTTGTAGCTTATTTAGCTGCCTGCGGTAGTGATAGGATCAGGAAAACACCACCAACCTTGTACAGGTAGCTTTAGGTGAACACTGTGCAGAGCATGCAAAAAACTAACTTGTAGCTTATTTAGCTGCCTGCGGTAGTGATAGGATCAGGAAAACACCACCAACCTTCTACAGGTAGCTTTAGGTGAATACTGTGCAGAGCTCACAAAAAACTAACTTGTAGCTTATTTAGCTGCCTGCGGTAGTGATAGGTTCAGGAAAAACCACCAACCTTCTACAGGTAGCTTTAGGTGAACACTGTGCAGAGCTCGCAAAAAACTAACTTGTAGCCTTTTTAGCTGCCTGCGGTAGTGATAGGATCAGGAAAACACCACCTAGCTTCTACAGGTAGCTTTAGGTGAACACTGTGCAGAGCATGCAAAAAACTAACTTGTAGCTTATTTAGCTGCCTGCGGTAGTGATAGGATCAGGAAAACACCACCAAGCTTCTACAGGTAGCATTAGGTGAACACTGTGCAGAGCTCACAAAAAACTAACTTGTAGCTTATTTAGCTGCCTGCGGTAGTGAAAAGATCAGTAAAACACCACCAACCTTGTACAGGTAGCTTTAGGTGAACACTGTTCAGAGCAATCAAAAAAACTAACTTGTAGCTTATTTAGCTGCCTGTGGTAGTGATAGGATCAGGAAAACACCACCAACCTTCTACAGGTAGCTTTAGGTGAACACTGCAGAGCTTACAAAAGACTAACTTGTAGCTAATTTAGCTGCCTGTGGTAGTGATAGGATCAGGAAAACACCACCAACCTTCTACAGGTAGCTTTAGGTGAATACTGTGCAGAGCTCACAAAAAACTAACTTGTAGCTTATTTAGCTGCCTGCGGTAGTGATAGGATCAGGAAAACACCACCAACCTTCTACAGGTAGCTTTAGGTGAACACTGCAGAGCTTGCAAAAGACTAACTTGTAGCTTATTTAGCTGCCTGCGGTAGTGATAGGATCAGGAAAACACCACCAACCTTCTACAGGTAGCTTTAGGTGAATACTGTGCAGAGCTCACAAAAAACTAACTTGTAGCTTATTTAGCTGCCTGCGGTAGTGATAGGATCAGGAAAACACCACCAACCTTCTACAGGTAGCTTTAGGTTAACACTGTGCAGAGCTCGCAAAAAACTAACTTGTAGCTTATTTAGCTGCCTGCGGTAGTGATAGGATCAGGAAAACACCACCAAGCTTCTACAGGTAGCTTTAGGTGAACACTGTGCAGAGCTCGCAAAAAACTAACTTGTAGCTTATTTAGCTGCCTGCGGTAGTGATAGGATCAGGAAAACACCACCAAGCTTCTACAGGTAGCTTTAGGTCAGTGGTTCTCAACTCCAGTCCTCGGGACCCACCAACAGACCAGATTTTAAGTATTACCTTGGGGAGTTGCAGACTAGAATACTGCAATCACTGAGCAGCAAGTGATATCACCTGTTATGTATTTCAGCTATCTTGCAAATCTGGCCTGTTGGTGGGTCCTGAGGACTGGAGTTGAGAACCACTGCTTTAGGTGAACACTGCAGAGCTTGCAAAAGACTAACTTGTAGCTTATTTAGCTGCCTGTGGTAGTGATAGGATCAGGAAAACACCACCATCCTTCTACAGGAAGCTTTAGGTGAACACTGCAGAGCTTGCAAAAGACTAACGTGTAGCTTATTTAGCTGCCTGCAGTAGTGATAGGATCAGGAAAACACCACCAACCTTCTACAGGTAGCTTTAGGTGAATACTGTGCAGAGCTCACAAAAAACTAACTTGTAGCTTATTTAGCTGCCTGCGGTAGTGATAGGATCAGGAAAACACCACCAACCTTCTACAGGTAGCTTTAGGTGAATACTGTGCAGAGCTCACAAAAAACTAACTTGTAGCTTTTTTAGCTGCCTGCGGTAGTGATAGGATCAGGAAAACACCACCAAGCTTCTACAGGTAGCTTTAGGTGAACACTGTGCAGAGCTTGCAAAAAACTAACTTGTAGCTTATTTAGCTGCCTGCGGTAGTGATAGGATCAGGAAAACACCACCTAGCTTCTACAGGTAGCTTTAGGTTAACACTATGCAGAGCTCGCAAAAAACTAACTTGTAGCTTATTTAGCTGCCTGCAGTGGTGATAGGATCAGGAAAACACCACCAACCTTGTACAGGTAGCTTTAGGTGAACACTGTGCAGAGCATGCAAAAAACTAACTTGTAGCTTATTTAGCTGCCTGCGGTAGTGATAGGATCAGGAAAACACCACCAACCTTCTACAGGTAGCTTTAGGTGAACACTGCAGAGCTTGCAAAAGACTAACTTGTAGCTTATTTAGCTGCCTGCGGTAGTGATAGGATCAGGAAAACACCACCTACCTTTTACAGGTTGCTTTAGGTGAATACTGTGCAGAGCTCACAAAAAACTAACTTGTAGCTTATTTAGCTGCCTGTGGTAGTGATAGGATCAGGAAAACCCCACCAACCTTCTACAGGTAGCTTTAGGTGAACACTATGCAGAGCTCGCAAAAAACTAACTTGTAGCTTATTTAGCTGCCTGCAGTAGTGATAGGATCAGGAAAACACCACCAACCTTCTACAGGTAGCTTTAGGTGAACACTGTGCAGAGCTCGCAAAAAACTAACTTGTAGCTTATTTAGCTGCCTGTGGTAGTGATAGGATCAGGAAAACACCACCAACCTTCTACAGGTAGCTTTAGGTGAACACTGTGCAGAGCTCGCAAAAAAACTAACTTATAGCTTATTTAGCTGCCTGTGGTAGTGATAGGATCAGGAAAACACCACCAACCTTCTACAGGTAGCTTTAGGTGAACACTGTGCAGAGCTCGCAAAAAAATAACTTGTAGCTTATTTAGCTGCCTGTGGTAGTGATAGGATCAGGAAAACACCACCAACCTTCTATAGGTAGCTTTAGGTGAATACTGTGCAGAGCTCACAAAAAACTAACTTGTAGCTTTTTTAGCTGCCTGTGGTAGTGATAGGATCAGGAAAACACCACCAACCTTCTACAGGTAGCTTTAGGTGAACACTGTGCAGAGCTTGCAAAAAACTAACTTGTAGCTTATTCAGCTGCCTGCGGTAGTGATAGGATCAGGAAAACACCACCTAGCTCCTACAGGTAGCTTTAGGTTAACACTATGCAAAGCTCGCAAAAAACTAGCTTGTAGCTTATTTAGCTGCCTGCGGTAGTGATAGGATCAGGAAAACACCACCAACCTTGTACAGGTAGCTTTAGGTGAACACTGTGCAGAGCATGCAAAAAACTAACTTGTAGCTTATTTAGCTGCCTGCAGTAGTGATAGGATCAGGAAAACACCACCAACCTTCTACAGGTAGCTTTAGGTGAATACTGTGCAGAGCTCACAAAAAACTCACTTGTAGCTTATTTAGCTGCCTGCGGTAGTGATAGGATTAGGAAAACACCACCAACCTTGTACAAGTAGCTTTAGGTGAACACTGTGCAGAGCACGCAAAAAACTAACTTGTATCTTATTTAGCTGCCTATGGTAGTGATAGGATCAGGAAAACACCACCAACCTTCTACAGGAAGCTTTAGGTGAACACTGCAGAGCTTGCAAAAGACTAACGTGTAGCTTATTTAGCTGCCTGCAGTAGTGATAGGATCAGGAAAACACCACCAACCTTCTACAGGTAGCTTTAGGTGAATACTGTGCAGAGCTCACAAAAAACTAACTTGTAGCTTATTTAGCTGCCTGCGGTAGTGATAGGATCAGGAAAACACCACCTAGCTTCTACAGGTAGCTTTAGGTTAACACTATGCAGAGCTCGCAAAAAACTAACTTGTAGCTTATTTAGCTGCCTGCAGTGGTGATAGGATCAGGAAAACACCACCAACCTTGTACAGGTAGCTTTAGGTAAACACTGTGCAGAGCATGCAAAAAACTAACTTGTAGCTTATTTAGCTGCCTGCGGTAGTGATAGGATCAGGAAAACACCACCAACCTTCTACAGGTAGCTTTAGGTGAACACTGTGCAGAGCTCGCAAAAAACTAACTTGTAGCTTATTTAGCTGCCTGCGGTAGTGATAGGATCAGGAAAACACCACCAACCTTCTACAGGTAGCTTTAGGTGAACACTGTGCAGAGCTCGCAAAAAACTAACTTGTAGCTTATTTAGCTGCCTGCGGTAGTGATAGGATCAGGAAAACACCACCAACCTTCTACAGGTAGCTTTAGGTGAACACTGTGCAGAGCTCGCAAAAAACTAACTTGTAGCTTATTTAGCTGCCTGCGGTAGTGATAGGATCAGGAAAACACCACCAACCTTCTACAGGTAGCTTTAGGTGAACATTGTGCAGAGCTCGCAAAAAACTAACTTGTAGCTTATTTAGCTGCCTGCGGTAGTGATAGGATCAGGAAAACACCACCAACCTTCTATAGGTAGCTTTAGGTGAACACTGTGCAGAGCTCGCAAAAAACTAACTTGTAGCATATTTAGCTGCCTGCGGTAGTGATAGGATCAGGAAAACACCACCAACCTTCTACAGGTAGCTTTAGGTGAACACTGTGCACAGCTCGCAAAAAACTAACTTGTAGCTTATTTAGCTGCCTGCGGTAGTGATAGGATCAGGAAAACACCACCAACCTTCTACAGGTAGCTTTAGGTGAACACTGTGCAGAGCTCGCAAAAAACTAACTTGTAGCTTATTTAGCTGCCTGCGGTAGTGATAGGTTCAGGAAAAACCACCAACCTTCTACAGGTAGCTTTAGGTGAACACTGTGCAGAGCTCGCAAAAAACTAACTTGTAGCCTTTTTAGCTGCCTGCGGTAGTGATAGGATCAGGAAAACACCACCTAGCTTCTACAGGTAGCTTTAGGTGAACACTGTGCAGAGCATGCAAAAAACTAACTTGTAGCTTATTTAGCTGCCTGCGGTAGTGATAGGATCAGGAAAACACCACCAAGCTTCTACAGGTAGCATTAGGTGAACACTGTGCAGAGCTCACAAAAAACTAACTTGTAGCTTATTTAGCTGCCTGCGGTAGTGAAAAGATCAGTAAAACACCACCAACCTTGTACAGGTAGCTTTAGGTGAACACTGTTCAGAGCAATCAAAAAAACTAACTTGTAGCTTATTTAGCTGCCTGTGGTAGTGATAGGATCAGGAAAACACCACCAACCTTCTACAGGTAGCTTTAGGTGAACACTGCAGAGCTTACAAAAGACTAACTTGTAGCTAATTTAGCTGCCTGTGGTAGTGATAGGATCAGGAAAACACCACCAACCTTCTACAGGTAGCTTTAGGTGAATACTGTGCAGAGCTCACAAAAAACTAACTTGTAGCTTATTTAGCTGCCTGCGGTAGTGATAGGATCAGGAAAACACCACCAACCTTCTACAGGTAGCTTTAGGTGAACACTGCAGAGCTTGCAAAAGACTAACTTGTAGCTTATTTAGCTGCCTGCGGTAGTGATAGGATCAGGAAAACACCACCAACCTTCTACAGGTAGCTTTAGGTGAATACTGTGCAGAGCTCACAAAAAACTAACTTGTAGCTTATTTAGCTGCCTGCGGTAGTGATAGGATCAGGAAAACACCACCAACCTTCTACAGGTAGCTTTAGGTGAACACTGTGCAGAGCTCGCAAAAAACTAACTTGTAGCTTATTTAGCTGCCTGCGGTAGTGATAGGATCAGGAAAACACCACCAAGCTTCTACAGGTAGCTTTAGGTGAACACTGTGCAGAGCTCGCAAAAAACTAACTTGTAGCTTATTTAGCTGCCTGCGGTAGTGATAGGATCAGGAAAACACCACCAAGCTTCTACAGGTAGCTTTAGGTGAACACTGCAGAGCTTGCAAAAGACTAACTTGTAGCTTATTTAGCTGCCTGCGGTAGTGATAGGATCAGGAAAACACCACCATCCTTCTACAGGAAGCTTTAGGTGAACACTGCAGAGCTTGCAAAAGACTAACGTGTAGCTTATTTAGCTGCCTGCAGTAGTGATAGGATCAGGAAAACACCACCAACCTTCTACAGGTAGCTTTAGGTGAATACTGTGCAGAGCTCACAAAAAACTAACTTGTAGCTTATTTAGCTGCCTGCGGTAGTGATAGGATCAGGAAAACACCACCAACCTTCTACAGGTAGCTTTAGGTGAATACTGTGCAGAGCTCACAAAAAACTAACTTGTAGCTTTTTTAGCTGCCTGCGGTAGTGATAGGATCAGGAAAACACCACCAAGCTTCTACAGGTAGCTTTAGGTGAACACTGTGCAGAGCTTGCAAAAAACTAACTTGTAGCTTATTTAGCTGCCTGCGGTAGTGATAGGATCAGGAAAACACCACCTAGCTTCTACAGGTAGCTTTAGGTTAACACTATGCAGAGCTCGCAAAAAACTAACTTGTAGCTTATTTAGCTGCCTGCAGTGGTGATAGGATCAGGAAAACACCACCAACCTTGTACAGGTAGCTTTAGGTGAACACTGTGCAGAGCATGCAAAAAACTAACTTGTAGCTTATTTAGCTGCCTGCGGTAGTGATAGGATCAGGAAAACACCACCAACCTTCTACAGGTAGCTTTAGGTGAACACTGCAGAGCTTGCAAAAGACTAACTTGTAGCTTATTTAGCTGCCTGCGGTAGTGATAGGATCAGGAAAACACCACCTACCTTTTACAGGTTGCTTTAGGTGAATACTGTGCAGAGCTCACAAAAAACTAACTTGTAGCTTATTTAGCTGCCTGTGGTAGTGATAGGATCAGGAAAACCCCACCAACCTTCTACAGGTAGCTTTAGGTGAACACTATGCAGAGCTCGCAAAAAACTAACTTGTAGCTTATTTAGCTGCCTGCAGTAGTGATAGGATCAGGAAAACACCACCAACCTTCTACAGGTAGCTTTAGGTGAACACTGTGCAGAGCTCGCAAAAAACTAACTTGTAGCTTATTTAGCTGCCTGTGGTAGTGATAGGATCAGGAAAACACCACCAACCTTCTACAGGTAGCTTTAGGTGAACACTGTGCAGAGCTCGCAAAAAAACTAACTTATAGCTTATTTAGCTGCCTGTGGTAGTGATAGGATCAGGAAAACACCACCAACCTTCTACAGGTAGCTTTAGGTGAACACTGTGCAGAGCTCGCAAAAAAATAACTTGTAGCTTATTTAGCTGCCTGTGGTAGTGATAGGATCAGGAAAACACCACCAACCTTCTATAGGTAGCTTTAGGTGAATACTGTGCAGAGCTCACAAAAAACTAACTTGTAGCTTTTTTAGCTGCCTGTGGTAGTGATAGGATCAGGAAAACACCACCAACCTTCTACAGGTAGCTTTAGGTGAACACTGTGCAGAGCTTGCAAAAAACTAACTTGTAGCTTATTCAGCTGCCTGCGGTAGTGATAGGATCAGGAAAACACCACCTAGCTCCTACAGGTAGCTTTAGGTTAACACTATGCAAAGCTCGCAAAAAACTAGCTTGTAGCTTATTTAGCTGCCTGCGGTAGTGATAGGATCAGGAAAACACCACCAACCTTGTACAGGTAGCTTTAGGTGAACACTGTGCAGAGCATGCAAAAAACTAACTTGTAGCTTATTTAGCTGCCTGCAGTAGTGATAGGATCAGGAAAACACCACCAACCTTCTACAGGTAGCTTTAGGTGAATACTGTGCAGAGCTCACAAAAAACTCACTTGTAGCTTATTTAGCTGTCTGCGGTAGTGATAGGATTAGGAAAACACCACCAACCTTGTACAAGTAGCTTTAGGTGAACACTGTGCAGAGCACGCAAAAAACTAACTTGTATCTTATTTAGCTGCCTATGGTAGTGATAGGATCAGGAAAACACCACCAACCTTCTACAGGAAGCTTTAGGTGAACACTGCAGAGCTTGCAAAAGACTAACGTGTAGCTTATTTAGCTGCCTGCAGTAGTGATAGGATCAGGAAAACACCACCAACCTTCTACAGGTAGCTTTAGGTGAATACTGTGCAGAGCTCACAAAAAACTAACTTGTAGCTTATTTAGCTGCCTGCGGTAGTGATAGGATCAGGAAAACACCACCTAGCTTCTACAGGTAGCTTTAGGTTAACACTATGCAGAGCTCGCAAAAAACTAACTTGTAGCTTATTTAGCTGCCTGCAGTGGTGATAGGATCAGGAAAACACCACCAACCTTGTACAGGTAGCTTTAGGTAAACACTGTGCAGAGCATGCAAAAAACTAACTTGTAGCTTATTTAGCTGCCTGCGGTAGTGATAGGATCAGGAAAACACCACCAAACTTCTACAGGTAGCTTTAGGTGAACACTGTGCAGAGCTCGCAAAAAACTAACTTGTAGCTTATTTAGCTGCCTGCGGTAGTGATAGGATCAGGAAAACACCACCAACCTTCTACAGGTAGCTTTAGGTGAACACTGTGCAGAGCTCGCAAAAAACTAACTTGTAGCTTATTTAGCTGCCTGCGGTAGTGATAGGATCAGGAAAACACCACCAACCTTCTACAGGTAGCTTTAGGTGAACACTGTGCAGAGCTCGCAAAAAACTAACTTGTAGCTTATTTAGCTGCCTGCGGTAGTGATAGGATCAGGAAAACACCACCAACCTTCTACAGGTAGCTTTAGGTGAACATTGTGCAGAGCTCGCAAAAAACTAACTTGTAGCTTATTTAGCTGCCTGCGGTAGTGATAGGATCAGGAAAACACCACCAACCTTCTACAGGTAGCTTTAGGTGAACACTGTGCAGAGCTCGCAAAAAACTAACTTGTAGCATATTTAGCTGCCTGCGGTAGTGATAGGATCAGGAAAACACCACCAACCTTCTACAGGTAGCTTTAGGTGAACACTGTGCAGAGCTCGCAAAAAACTAACTTGTAGCTTATTTAGCTGCCTGCGGTAGTGATAGGATCAGGAAAACACCACCAACCTTCTACAGGTAGCTTTAGGTGAACACTGTGCAGAGCTCGCAAAAAACTAACTTGTAGCTTATTTAGCTGCCTGCGGTAGTGATAGGATCAGGAAAACACCACCAACCTTCTACAGGTAGCTTTAGGTGAACACTGTGCAGAGCTTGCAAAAAACTAACTTGTAGCTTATTTAGCTGCCTGCAGTGGTGATAGGATCAGGAAAACACCACCAACCTTGTACAGGTAGCTTTAGGTAAACACTGTGCAGAGCATGCAAAAAACTAACTTGTAGCTTATTTAGCTGCCTGCGGTAGTGATAGGATCAGGAAAACACCACCAACCTTCTACAGGTAGCTTTAGGTGAACACTGTGCAGAGCTCGCAAAAAACTAACTTGTAGCTTATTTAGCTGCCTGCGGTAGTGATAGGATCAGGAAAACACCACCAACCTTCTACAGGTAGCTTTAGGTGAACACTGTGCAGAGCTCGCAAAAAACTAACTTGTAGCTTATTTAGCTGCCTGCGGTAGTGATAGGATCAGGAAAACACCACCAACCTTCTACAGGTAGCTTTAGGTGAACACTGTGCAGAGCTCGCAAAAAACTAACTTGTAGCTTATTTAGCTGCCTGCGGTAGTGATAGGATCAGGAAAACACCACCAACCTTCTACAGGTAGCTTTAGGTGAACATTGTGCAGAGCTCGCAAAAAACTAACTTGTAGCTTATTTAGCTGCCTGCGGTAGTGATAGGATCAGGAAAACACCACCAACCTTCTACAGGTAGCTTTAGGTGAACACTGTGCAGAGCTCGCAAAAAACTAACTTGTAGCATATTTAGCTGCCTGCGGTAGTGATAGGATCAGGAAAACACCACCAACCTTCTACAGGTAGCTTTAGGTGAACACTGTGCAGAGCTCGCAAAAAACTAACTTGTAGCTTATTTAGCTTCCTGCGGTAGTGATAGGATCAGGAAAACACCACCAACCTTCTACAGGTAGCTTTAGGTGAACACTGTGCAGAGCTCGCAAAAAACTAACTTGTATCTTATTTAGCTGCCTGCGGTAGTGATAGGATCAGGAAAACACCACCATGCTTCTACAGGTAGCTTTAGGTGAACACTGTGCAGAGCTCGCAAAAAAACTAACTTGTAGCTTATTTAGCTGCCTGCGGTAGTGATAGGATCAGGAAAACACCACCAACCTTCTACAGGTAGCTTTAGGTGAACACTGTGCAGAGCTCGCAAAAAACTAACTTGTAGCTTATTTAGCTGCCTGCGGTAGTGATAGGATCAGGAAAACACCACCAACCTTCTACAGGTAGCTTTAGCTGAATACTGTGCAGAGCTCACAAAAAACTAACTTGTAGCTTTTTTAGCTGCCTTTGGTAGTGATAGGATCAGGAAAACACCACCAACCTTCTACAGGTAGCTTTAGGTGAACACTGTGCAGAGCTTGCAAAAAACTAACTTGTAGCTTATTCAGCTGCCTGCGGTAGTGATAGGATCAGGAAAACACCACCTAGCTTCTACAGGTAGCTTTAGGTGAACACTGTGCAGAGCATGCAAAAAACTAACTTGTAGCTTATTTAGCTGCCTGCGGTAGTGATAGGATCAGGAAAACACCACCAACCTTCTACAGGTATCTTTAGGTGAATACTGTGCAGAGCTCACAAAAAACTAACTTGTAGCTTATTTAGCTGCCTGCGGTAGTGATAGGTTCAGGAAAACACCACCAACCTTCTACAGGTAGCTTTAGGTGAACACTGTGCAGAGCTCGCAAAAAACTAACTTGTAGCTTATTTAGCTGCCTGCGGTAGTGATAGGATCAGGAAAACACCACCTAGCTTCTACAGGTAGCTTTAGGTGAACACTGTGCAGAGCATGCAAAAAACTAACTTGTAGCTTATTTAGCTGCCTGTGGTAGTGATAGGATCAGGAAAACACCACCAACCTTCTACAGGTAGCTTTAGGTGAACACTGCAGAGCTTACAAAAGACTAACTTGTAGCTAATTTAGCTGCCTGTGGTAGTGATAGGATCAGGAAAACACCACCAACCTTCTACAGGTAGCTTTAGGTGAATACTGTGCAGAGCTCACAAAAAACTAACTTGTAGCTTATTTAGCTGCCTGCGGTAGTGATAGGATCAGGAAAACACCACCAACCTTCTACAGGTAGCTTTAGGTGAACACTGCAGAGCTTGCAAAAGACTAACTTGTAGCTTATTTAGCTGCCTGCGGTAGTGATAGGATCAGGAAAACACCACCAACCTTCTACAGGTAGCTTTAGGTGAATACTGTTCAGAGCTCACAAAAAACTAACTTGTAGCTTATTTAGCTGCCTGCGGTAGTGATAGGATCAGGAAAACACCACCAACCTTCTACAGGTAGCTTTAGGTGAACACTGTGCAGAGCTCGCAAAAAACTAACTTGTAGCTTATTTAGCTGCCTGCGGTAGTGATAGGATCAGGAAAACACCACCAAGCTTCTACAGGTAGCTTTAGGTGAACACTGTGCAGAGCTCGCAAAAAACTAACTTGTAGCTTATTTAGCTGCCTGCGGTAGTGATAGGATCAGGAAAACACCACCAAGCTTCTACAGGTAGCTTTAGGTGAACACTGCAGAGCTTGCAAAAGACTAACTTGTAGCTTATTTAGCTGCCTGCGGTAGTGATAGGATCAGGAAAACACCACCAACCTTCTACAGGTAGCTTTAGGTGAACACTGTGCAGAGCTCGCAAA
Source organism: Lithobates clamitans (assembly GCA_037952925.1). Classification (NCBI taxonomy): domain Eukaryota; kingdom Metazoa; phylum Chordata; class Amphibia; order Anura; family Ranidae; genus Lithobates; species Lithobates clamitans. The sequence continues at coordinate 3,732,503 of JBBGZY010000391.1, read as the reverse complement.
AAACTAACTTGTAGCTTATTTAGCTGCCTGCGGTAGTGATAGGATCAGGAAAACACCACCAACCTTCTACAGGTAGCTTTAGGTGAACACTGTGCAGAGCTCGCAAAAAACTAACTTGTAGCTTATTTAGCTGCCTGCAGTGGTGATAGGATCAGGAAAACACCACCAACCTTGTACAGGTAGCTTTAGGTAAACACTGTGCAGAGCATGCAAAAAACTAACTTGTAGCTTATTTAGCTGCCTGCGGTAGTGATAGGATCAGGAAAACACCACCAACCTTCTACAGGTAGCTTTAGGTGAACACTGTGCAGAGCTCGCAAAAAACTAACTTGTAGCTTATTTAGCTGCCTGCGGTAGTGATAGGATCAGGAAAACACCACCAACCTTCTACAGGTAGCTTTAGGTGAACACTGTGCAGAGCTCGCAAAAAACTAACTTGTAGCTTATTTAGCTGCCTGCGGTAGTGATAGGATCAGGAAAACACCACCAACCTTCTACAGGTAGCTTTAGGTGAACATTGTGCAGAGCTCGCAAAAAACTAACTTGTAGCTTATTTAGCTGCCTGCGGTAGTGATAGGATCAGGAAAACACCACCAACCTTCTACAGGTAGCTTTAGGTGAACACTGTGCAGAGCTCACAAAAAACTAACTTGTAGCTTATTTAGCTGCCTGCGGTAGTGATAGGATCAGGAAAACACCACCAACCTTCTACAGGTAGCTTTAGGTGAACACTGTGCAGAGCTCGCAAAAAACTAACTTGTATCTTATTTAGCTGCCTGCGGTAGTGATAGGATCAGGAAAACACCACCATGCTTCTACAGGTAGCTTTAGGTGAACACTGTGCAGAGCTCGCAAAAAAACTAACTTGTAGCTTATTTAGCTGCCTGCGGTAGTGATAGGATCAGGAAAACACCACCAACCTTCTACAGGTAGTTTTAGGTGAACACTGTGCAGAGCTCACAAAAAACTAACTTGTAGCTTATTTAGCTGCCTGCGGTAGTGATAGGATCAGGAAAACACCACCAACCTTCTACAGGTAGCTTCAGGTGAATACTGTGCAGAGCTCACAAAAAACTAACTTGTAGCTTATTTAGCTGCCTGCGGTAGTGATAGGATCAGGAAAACACCACCAACCTTCTACAGGTAGCTTTATGTGAATACTGTGCAGAGCTCACAAAAAACTAACTTGTAGCTTTTTTAGCTGCCTGTGGTAGTGATAGGATCAGGAAAACACCACCAACCTTCTACAGGTAGCTTTAGGTGAACACTGTGCAGAGCTTGCAAAAAACTAACTTGTAGCTTATTCAGCTGCCTGCGGTAGTGATAGGATCAGGAAAACACCACCTAGCTTCTACAGGTAGCTTTAGGTTAACACTATGCAGAGCTCGCAAAAAACTAGCTTGTAGCTTATTTAGCTGCCTGCGGTAGTGATAGGATCAGGAAAACACCACCAACCTTGTACAGGTAGCTTTAGGTGAACACTGTGCAGAGCATGCAAAAAACTAACTTGTAGCTTATTTAGCTGCCTGCGGTAGTGATAGGATCAGGAAAACACCACCAACCTTCTACAGGTAGCTTTAGGTGAATACTGTGCAGAGCTCACAAAAAACTAACTTGTAGCTTATTTAGCTGCCTGCGGTAGTGATAGGTTCAGGAAAAACCACCAACCTTCTACAGGTAGCTTTAGGTGAACACTGTGCAGAGCTCGCAAAAAACTAACTTGTAGCCTTTTTAGCTGCCTGCGGTAGTGATAGGATCAGGAAAACACCACCTAGCTTCTACAGGTAGCTTTAGGTGAACACTGTGCAGAGCATGCAAAAAACTAACTTGTAGCTTATTTAGCTGCCTGCGGTAGTGATAGGATCAGGAAAACACCACCAAGCTTCTACAGGTAGCATTAGGTGAACACTGTGCAGAGCTCACAAAAAACTAACTTGTAGCTTATTTAGCTGCCTGCGGTAGTGAAAAGATCAGTAAAACACCACCAACCTTGTACAGGTAGCTTTAGGTGAACACTGTTCAGAGCAATCAAAAAAACTAACTTGTAGCTTATTTAGCTGCCTGTGGTAGTGATAGGATCAGGAAAACACCACCAACCTTCTACAGGTAGCTTTAGGTGAACACTGCAGAGCTTACAAAAGACTAACTTGTAGCTAATTTAGCTGCCTGTGGTAGTGATAGGATCAGGAAAACACCACCAACCTTCTACAGGTAGCTTTAGGTGAATACTGTGCAGAGCTCACAAAAAACTAACTTGTAGCTTATTTAGCTGCCTGCGGTAGTGATAGGATCAGGAAAACACCACCAACCTTCTACAGGTAGCTTTAGGTGAACACTGCAGAGCTTGCAAAAGACTAACTTGTAGCTTATTTAGCTGCCTGCGGTAGTGATAGGATCAGGAAAACACCACCAACCTTCTACAGGTAGCTTTAGGTGAATACTGTGCAGAGCTCACAAAAAACTAACTTGTAGCTTATTTAGCTGCCTGCGGTAGTGATAGGATCAGGAAAACACCACCAACCTTCTACAGGTAGCTTTAGGTGAACACTGTGCAGAGCTCGCAAAAAACTAACTTGTAGCTTATTTAGCTGCCTGCGGTAGTGATAGGATCAGGAAAACACCACCAAGCTTCTACAGGTAGCTTTAGGTGAACACTGTGCAGAGCTCGCAAAAAACTAACTTGTAGCTTATTTAGCTGTCTGCGGTAGTGATAGGATCAGGAAAACACCACCAAGCTTCTACAGGTAGCTTTAGGTGAACACTGCAGAGCTTGCAAAAGACTAACTTGTAGCTTATTTAGCTGCCTGCGGTAGTGATAGGATCAGGAAAACACCACCAACCTTCTACAGGAAGCTTTAGGTGAACACTGCAGAGCTTGCAAAAGACTAACGTGTAGCTTATTTAGCTGCCTGCAGTAGTGATAGGATCAGGAAAACACCACCAACCTTCTACAGGTAGCTTTAGGTGAATACTGTGCAGAGCTCACAAAAAACTAACTTGTAGCTTATTTAGCTGCCTGCGGTAGTGATAGGATCAGGAAAACACCACCAACCTTCTACAGGTAGCTTTAGGTGAATACTGTGCAGAGCTCACAAAAAACTAACTTGTAGCTTTTTTAGCTGCCTGCGGTAGTGATAGGATCAGGAAAACACCACCAAGCTTCTACAGGTAGCTTTAGGTGAACACTGTGCAGAGCTTGCAAAAAACTAACTTGTAGCTTATTTAGCTGCCTGCGGTAGTGATAGGATCAGGAAAACACCACCTAGCTTCTACAGGTAGCTTTAGGTTAACACTATGCAGAGCTCGCAAAAAACTAACTTGTAGCTTATTTAGCTGCCTGCAGTGGTGATAGGATCAGGAAAACACCACCAACCTTGTACAGGTAGCTTTAGGTGAACACTGTGCAGAGCATGCAAAAAACTAACTTGTAGCTTATTTAGCTGCCTGTGGTAGTGATAGGATCAGGAAAACCCCACCAACCTTCTACAGGTAGCTTTAGGTGAACACTATGCAGAGCTCGCAAAAAACTAACTTGTAGCTTATTTAGCTGCCTGCAGTAGTGATAGGATCAGGAAAACACCACCAACCTTCTACAGGTAGCTTTAGGTGAACACTGTGCAGAGCTCGCAAAAAACTAACTTGTAGCTTATTTAGCTGCCTGTGGTAGTGATAGGATCAGGAAAACACCACCAACCTTCTACAGGTAGCTTTAGGTGAACACTGTGCAGAGCTCGCAAAAAAACTAACTTATAGCTTATTTAGCTGCCTGTGGTAGTGATAGGATCAGGAAAACACCACCAACCTTCTACAGGTAGCTTTAGGTGAACACTGTGCAGAGCTCGCAAAAAAATAACTTGTAGCTTATTTAGCTGCCTGCGGTAGTGATAGGATCAGGAAAACACCACCAACCTTCTACAGGTAGCTTTAGGTGAATACTGTGCAGAGCTCACAAAAAACTAACTTGTAGCTTTTTTAGCTGCCTGTGGTAGTGATAGGATCAGGAAAACACCACCAACCTTCTACAGGTAGCTTTAGGTGAACACTGTGCAGAGCTTGCAAAAAACTAACTTGTAGCTTATTCAGCTGCCTGCGGTAGTGATAGGATCAGGAAAACACCACCTAGCTCCTACAGGTAGCTTTAGGTTAACACTATGCAAAGCTCGCAAAAAACTAGCTTGTAGCTTATTTAGCTGCCTGCGGTAGTGATAGGATCAGGAAAACACCACCAACCTTGTACAGGTAGCTTTAGGTGAACACTGTGCAGAGCATGCAAAAAACTAACTTGTAGCTTATTTAGCTGCCTGCGGTAGTGATAGGATGAGGAAAACACCACCAACCTTCTACAGGTAGCTTTAGGTGAATACTGTGCAGAGCTCACAAAAAACTAACTTGTAGCTTATTTAGCTGCCTGCGGTAGTGATAGGATTAGGAAAACACCACCAACCTTGTACAAGTAGCTTTAGGTGAACACTGTGCAGAGCACGCAAAAAACTAACTTGTATCTTATTTAGCTGCCTATGGTAGTGATAGGATCAGGAAAACACCACCAACCTTCTACAGGAAGCTTTAGGTGAACACTGCAGAGCTTGCAAAAGACTAACGTGTAGCTTATTTAGCTGCCTGCAGTAGTGATAGGATCAGGAAAACACCACCAACCTTCTACAGGTAGCTTTAGGTGAATACTGTGCAGAGCTCACAAAAAACTAACTTGTAGCTTATTTAGCTGCCTGCGGTAGTGATAGGATCAGGAAAACACCACCTAGCTTCTACAGGTAGCTTTAGGTTAACACTATGCAGAGCTCGCAAAAAACTAACTTGTAGCTTATTTAGCTGCCTGCAGTGGTGATAGGATCAGGAAAATACCACCAACCTTGTACAGGTAGCTTTAGGTAAACACTGTGCAGAGCATGCAAAAAACTAACTTGTAGCTTATTTAGCTGCCTGCGGTAGTGATAGGATCAGGAGAACACCACCAACCTTCTACAGGTAGCTTTAGGTGAACACTGTGCAGAGCTCGCAAAAAACTAACTTGTAGCTTATTTAGCTGCCTGCGGTAGTGATAGGATCAGGAAAACACCACCAACCTTCTACAGGTAGCTTTAGGTGAACACTGTGCAGAGCTCGCAAAAAACTAACTTGTAGCTTATTTAGCTGCCTGCGGTAGTGATAGGATCAGGAAAACACCACCAACCTTCTACAGGTAGCTTTAGGTGAACACTGTGCAGAGCTCGCAAAAAACTAACTTGTAGCTTATTTAGCTGCCTGCGGTAGTGATAGGATCAGGAAAACACCACCAACCTTCTACAGGTAGCTTTAGGTGAACATTGTGCAGAGCTCGCAAAAAACTAACTTGTAGCTTATTTAGCTGCCTGCGGTAGTGATAGGATCAGGAAAACACCACCAACCTTCTACAGGTAGCTTTAGGTGAACACTGTGCAGAGCTCGCAAAAAACTAACTTGTAGCATATTTAGCTGCCTGCGGTAGTGATAGGATCAGGAAAACACCACCAACCTTCTACAGGTAGCTTTAGGTGAACACTGTGCAGAGCTCGCAAAAAACTAACTTGTAGCTTATTTAGCTGCCTGCGGTAGTGATAGGATCAGGAAAACACCACCAACCTTCTACAGGTAGCTTTAGGTGAACACTGTGCAGAGCTCGCAAAAAACTAACTTGTAGCTTATTTAGCTGCCTGCGGTAGTGATAGGATCAGGAAAACACCACCAACCTTCTACAGGTAGCTTTAGGTGAACACTGTGCAGAGCTCGCAAAAAACTAACTTGTAGCTTATTTAGCTGCCTGCGGTAGTGATAGGATCAGGAAAACACCACCAACCTTCTACAGGTAGCTTTAGGTGAACATTGTGCAGAGCTCGCAAAAAACTAACTTGTAGCTTATTTAGCTGCCTGCGGTAGTGATAGGATCAGGAAAACACCACCAACCTTCTACAGGTAGCTTTAGGTGAACACTGTGCAGAGCTCGCAAAAAACTAACTTGTAGCATATTTAGCTGCCTGCGGTAGTGATAGGATCAGGAAAACACCACCAACCTTCTACAGGTAGCTTTAGGTGAACACTGTGCAGAGCTCGCAAAAAACTAACTTGTAGCTTATTTAGCTGCCTGCGGTAGTGATAGGATCAGGAAAACACCACCAACCTTCTACAGGTAGCTTTAGGTGAACACTGTGCAGAGCTCGCAAAAAACTAACTTGTAGCATATTTAGCTGCCTGCGGTAGTGATAGGATCAGGAAAACACCACCAACCTTCTACAGGTAGCTTTAGGTGAACACTGTGCAGAGCTCGCAAAAAACTAACTTGTAGCATATTTAGCTGCCTGCGGTAGTGATAGGATCAGGAAAACACCACCAACCTTCTACAGGTAGCTTTAGGTGAACACTGTGCAGAGCTCGCAAAAAACTAACTTGTAGCTTATTTAGCTTCCTGCGGTAGTGATAGGATCAGGAAAACACCACCAACCTTCTACAGGTAGCTTTAGGTGAACACTGTGCAGAGCTCGCAAAAAACTAACTTGTATCTTATTTAGCTGCCTGCGGTAGTGATAGGATCAGGAAAACACCACCATGCTTCTACAGGTAGCTTTAGGTGAACACTGTGCAGAGCTCGCAAAAAAACTAACTTGTAGCTTATTTAGCTGCCTGCGGTAGTGATAGGATCAGGAAAACACCACCAACCTTCTACAGGTAGCTTTAGGTGAACACTGTGCAGAGCTCGCAAAAAACTAACTTGTAGCTTATTTAGCTGCCTGCGGTAGTGATAGGATCAGGAAAACACCACCAACCTTCTACAGGTAGCTTTAGCTGAATACTGTGCAGAGCTCACAAAAAACTAACTTGTAGCTTTTTTAGCTGCCTGTGGTAGTGATAGGATCAGGAAAACACCACCAACCTTCTACAGGTAGCTTTAGGTGAACACTGTGCAGAGCTTGCAAAAAACTAACTTGTAGCTTATTCAGCTGCCTGCGGTAGTGATAGGATCAGGAAAACACCACCTAGCTTCTACAGGTAGCTTTTGGTGAACACTGTGCAGAGCATGCAAAAAACTAACTTGTAGCTTATTTAGCTGCCTGCGGTAGTGATAGGATCAGGAAAACACCACCAACCTTCTACAGGTAGCTTTAGGTGAATACTGTGCAGAGCTCACAAAAAACTAACTTGTAGCTTATTTAGCTGCCTGCGGTAGTGATAGGTTCAGGAAAACACCACCAACCTTCTACAGGTAGCTTTAGGTGAACACTGTGCAGAGCTCGCAAAAAACTAACTTGTAGCTTATTTAGCTGCCTGCGGTAGTGATAGGATCAGGAAAACACCACCTAGCTTCTACAGGTAGCTTTAGGTGAACACTGTGCAGAGCATGCAAAAAACTAACTTGTAGCTTATTTAGCTGCCTGTGGTAGTGATAGGATCAGGAAAACACCACCAACCTTCTACAGGTAGCTTTAGGTGAACACTGCAGAGCTTACAAAAGACTAACTTGTAGCTAATTTAGCTGCCTGTGGTAGTGATAGGATCAGGAAAACACCACCAACCTTCTACAGGTAGCTTTAGGTGAATACTGTGCAGAGCTCACAAAAAACTAACTTGTAGCTTATTTAGCTGCCTGCGGTAGTGATAGGATCAGGAAAACACCACCAACCTTCTACAGGTAGCTTTAGGTGAACACTGCAGAGCTTGCAAAAGACTAACTTGTAGCTTATTTAGCTGCCTGCGGTAGTGATAGGATCAGGAAAACACCACCAACCTTCTACAGGTAGCTTTAGGTGAATACTGTTCAGAGCTCACAAAAAACTAACTTGTAGCTTATTTAGCTGCCTGCGGTAGTGATAGGATCAGGAAAACACCACCAACCTTCTACAGGTAGCTTTAGGTGAACACTGTGCAGAGCTCGCAAAAAACTAACTTGTAGCTTATTTAGCTGCCTGCGGTAGTGATAGGATCAGGAAAACACCACCAAGCTTCTACAGGTAGCTTTAGGTGAACACTGTGCAGAGCTCGCAAAAAACTAACTTGTAGCTTATTTAGCTGCCTGCGGTAGTGATAGGATCAGGAAAACACCACCAAGCTTCTACAGGTAGCTTTAGGTGAACACTGCAGAGCTTGCAAAAGACTAACTTGTAGCTTATTTAGCTGCCTGCGGTAGTGATAGGATCAGGAAAACACCACCAACCTTCTACAGGTAGCTTTAGGTGAACACTGTGCAGAGCTCGCAAAAAACTAACTTGTAGCTTATTTAGCTGCCTGCGGTAGTGATAGGATCAGGAAAACACCACCAACCTTCTACAGGTAGCTTTAGGTGAACACTGTGCAGAGCTCGCAAAAAACTAACTTGTAGCTTATTTAGCTGCCTGCAGTGGTGATAGGATCAGGAAAACACCACCAACCTTGTACAGGTAGCTTTAGGTAAACACTGTGCAGAGCATGCAAAAAACTAACTTGTAGCTTATTTAGCTGCCTGCGGTAGTGATAGGATCAGGAAAACACCACCAACCTTCTACAGGTAGCTTTAGGTGAACACTGTGCAGAGCTCGCAAAAAACTAACTTGTAGCTTATTTAGCTGCCTGCGGTAGTGATAGGATCAGGAAAACACCACCAACCTTCTACAGGTAGCTTTAGGTGAACACTGTGCAGAGCTCGCAAAAAACTAACTTGTAGCTTATTTAGCTGCCTGCGGTAGTGATAGGATCAGGAAAACACCACCAACCTTCTACAGGTAGCTTTAGGTGAACATTGTGCAGAGCTCGCAAAAAACTAACTTGTAGCTTATTTAGCTGCCTGCGGTAGTGATAGGATCAGGAAAACACCACCAACCTTCTACAGGTAGCTTTAGGTGAACACTGTGCAGAGCTCACAAAAAACTAACTTGTAGCTTATTTAGCTGCCTGCGGTAGTGATAGGATCAGGAAAACACCACCAACCTTCTACAGGTAGCTTTAGGTGAACACTGTGCAGAGCTCGCAAAAAACTAACTTGTATCTTATTTAGCTGCCTGCGGTAGTGATAGGATCAGGAAAACACCACCATGCTTCTACAGGTAGCTTTAGGTGAACACTGTGCAGAGCTCGCAAAAAAACTAACTTGTAGCTTATTTAGCTGCCTGCGGTAGTGATAGGATCAGGAAAACACCACCAACCTTCTACAGGTAGTTTTAGGTGAACACTGTGCAGAGCTCACAAAAAACTAACTTGTAGCTTATTTAGCTGCCTGCGGTAGTGATAGGATCAGGAAAACACCACCAACCTTCTACAGGTAGCTTCAGGTGAATACTGTGCAGAGCTCACAAAAAACTAACTTGTAGCTTATTTAGCTGCCTGCGGTAGTGATAGGATCAGGAAAACACCACCAACCTTCTACAGGTAGCTTTAGGTGAATACTGTGCAGAGCTCACAAAAAACTAACTTGTAGCTTTTTTAGCTGCCTGTGGTAGTGATAGGATCAGGAAAACACCACCAACCTTCTACAGGTAGCTTTAGGTGAACACTGTGCAGAGCTTGCAAAAAACTAACTTGTAGCTTATTCAGCTGCCTGCGGTAGTGATAGGATCAGGAAAACACCACCTAGCTTCTACAGGTAGCTTTAGGTTAACACTATGCAGAGCTCGCAAAAAACTAGCTTGTAGCTTATTTAGCTGCCTGCGGTAGTGATAGGATCAGGAAAACACCACCAACCTTGTACAGGTAGCTTTAGGTGAACACTGTGCAGAGCATGCAAAAAACTAACTTGTAGCTTATTTAGCTGCCTGCGGTAGTGATAGGATCAGGAAAACACCACCAACCTTCTACAGGTAGCTTTAGGTGAATACTGTGCAGAGCTCACAAAAAACTAACTTGTAGCTTATTTAGCTGCCTGCGGTAGTGATAGGTTCAGGAAAAACCACCAACCTTCTACAGGTAGCTTTAGGTGAACACTGTGCAGAGCTCGCAAAAAACTAACTTGTAGCCTTTTTAGCTGCCTGCGGTAGTGATAGGATCAGGAAAACACCACCTAGCTTCTACAGGTAGCTTTAGGTGAACACTGTGCAGAGCATGCAAAAAACTAACTTGTAGCTTATTTAGCTGCCTGCGGTAGTGATAGGATCAGGAAAACACCACCAAGCTTCTACAGGTAGCATTAGGTGAACACTGTGCAGAGCTCACAAAAAACTAACTTGTAGCTTATTTAGCTGCCTGCGGTAGTGAAAAGATCAGTAAAACACCACCAACCTTGTACAGGTAGCTTTAGGTGAACACTGTTCAGAGCAATCAAAAAAACTAACTTGTAGCTTATTTAGCTGCCTGTGGTAGTGATAGGATCAGGAAAACACCACCAACCTTCTACAGGTAGCTTTAGGTGAATACTGTGCAGAGCTCACAAAAAACTAACTTGTAGCTTATTTAGCTGCCTGCGGTAGTGATAGGATCAGGAAAACACCACCAACCTTCTACAGGTAGCTTTAGGTGAACACTGCAGAGCTTGCAAAAGACTAACTTGTAGCTTATTTAGCTGCCTGCGGTAGTGATAGGATCAGGAAAACACCACCAACCTTCTACAGGTAGCTTTAGGTGAATACTGTGCAGAGCTCACAAAAAACTAACTTGTAGCTTATTTAGCTGCCTGCGGTAGTGATAGGATCAGGAAAACACCACCAACCTTCTACAGGTAGCTTTAGGTGAACACTGTGCAGAGCTCGCAAAAAACTAACTTGTAGCTTATTTAGCTGCCTGCGGTAGTGATAGGATCAGGAAAACACCACCAAGCTTCTACAGGTAGCTTTAGGTGAACACTGTGCAGAGCTCGCAAAAAACTAACTTGTAGCTTATTTAGCTGCCTGCGGTAGTGATAGGATCAGGAAAACACCACCAAGCTTCTACAGGTAGCTTTAGGTGAACACTGCAGAGCTTGCAAAAGACTAACTTGTAGCTTATTTAGCTGCCTGCGGTAGTGATAGGATCAGGAAAACACCACCAACCTTCTACAGGAAGCTTTAGGTGAACACTGCAGAGCTTGCAAAAGACTAACGTGTAGCTTATTTAGCTGCCTGCAGTAGTGATAGGATCAGGAAAACACCACCAACCTTCTACAGGTAGCTTTAGGTGAATACTGTGCAGAGCTCACAAAAAACTAACTTGTAGCTTATTTAGCTGCCTGCGGTAGTGATAGGATCAGGAAAACACCACCAACCTTCTACAGGTAGCTTTAGGTGAATACTGTGCAGAGCTCACAAAAAACTAACTTGTAGCTTTTTTAGCTGCCTGCGGTAGTGATAGGATCAGGAAAACACCACCAAGCTTCTACAGGTAGCTTTAGGTGAACACTGTGCAGAGCTTGCAAAAAACTAACTTGTAGCTTATTTAGCTGCCTGCGGTAGTGATAGGATCAGGAAAACACCACCTAGCTTCTACAGGTAGCTTTAGGTTAACACTATGCAGAGCTCGCAAAAAACTAACTTGTAGCTTATTTAGCTGCCTGCAGTGGTGATAGGATCAGGAAAACACCACCAACCTTGTACAGGTAGCTTTAGGTGAACACTGTGCAGAGCATGCAAAAAACTAACTTGTAGCTTATTTAGCTGCCTGCGGTAGTGATAGGATCAGGAAAACACCACCAACCTTCTACAGGTAGCTTTAGGTGAACACTGCAGAGCTTGCAAAAGACTAACTTGTAGCTTATTTAGCTGCCTGCGGTAGTGATAGGATCAGGAAAACACCACCTACCTTTTACAGGTTGCTTTAGGTGAATACTGTGCAGAGCTCACAAAAAACTAACTTGTAGCTTATTTAGCTGCCTGTGGTAGTGATAGGATCAGGAAAACCCCACCAACCTTCTACAGGTAGCTTTAGGTGAACACTATGCAGAGCTCGCAAAAAACTAACTTGTAGCTTATTTAGCTGCCTGCAGTAGTGATAGGATCAGGAAAACACCACCAACCTTCTACAGGTAGCTTTAGGTGAACACTGTGCAGAGCTCGCAAAAAACTAACTTGTAGCTTATTTAGCTGCCTGTGGTAGTGATAGGATCAGGAAAACACCACCAACCTTCTACAGGTAGCTTTAGGTGAACACTGTGCAGAGGTCGCAAAAAAACTAACTTATAGCTTATTTAGCTGCCTGTGGTAGTGATAGGATCAGGAAAACACCACCAACCTTCTACAGGTAGCTTTAGGTGAACACTGTGCAGAGCTCGCAAAAAAATAACTTGTAGCTTATTTAGCTGCCTGCGGTAGTGATAGGATCAGGAAAACACCACCAACCTTCTACAGGTAGCTTTAGGTGAATACTGTGCAGAGCTCACAAAAAACTAACTTGTAGCTTTTTTAGCTGCCTGTGGTAGTGATAGGATCAGGAAAACACCACCAACCTTCTACAGGTAGCTTTAGGTGAACACTGTGCAGAGCTTGCAAAAAACTAACTTGTAGCTTATTCAGCTGCCTGCGGTAGTGATAGGATCAGGAAAACACCACCTAGCTCCTACAGGTAGCTTTAGGTTAACACTATGCAAAGCTCGCAAAAAACTAGCTTGTAGCTTATTTAGCTGCCTGCGGTAGTGATAGGATCAGGAAAACACCACCAACCTTGTACAGGTAGCTTTAGGTGAACACTGTGCAGAGCATGCAAAAAACTAACTTGTAGCTTATTTAGCTGCCTGCGGTAGTGATAGGATGAGGAAAACACCACCAACCTTCTACAGGTAGCTTTAGGTGAATACTGTGCAGAGCTCACAAAAAACTAACTTGTAGCTTATTTAGCTGCCTGCGGTAGTGATAGGATTAGGAAAACACCACCAACCTTGTACAAGTAGCTTTAGGTGAACACTGTGCAGAGCACGCAAAAAACTAACTTGTATCTTATTTAGCTGCCTATGGTAGTGATAGGATCAGGAAAACACCACCAACCTTCTACAGGAAGCTTTAGGTGAACACTGCAGAGCTTGCAAAAGACTAACGTGTAGCTTATTTAGCTGCCTGCAGTAGTGATAGGATCAGGAAAACACCACCAACCTTCTACAGGTAGCTTTAGGTGAATACTGTGCAGAGCTCACAAAAAACTAACTTGTAGCTTATTTAGCTGCCTGCGGTAGTGATAGGATCAGGAAAACACCACCTAGCTTCTACAGGTAGCTTTAGGTTAACACTATGCAGAGCTCGCAAAAAACTAACTTGTAGCTTATTTAGCTGCCTGCAGTGGTGATAGGATCAGGAAAATACCACCAACCTTGTACAGGTAGCTTTAGGTAAACACTGTGCAGAGCATGCAAAAAACTAACTTGTAGCTTATTTAGCTGCCTGCGGTAGTGATAGGATCAGGAGAACACCACCAACCTTCTACAGGTAGCTTTAGGTGAACACTGTGCAGAGCTCGCAAAAAACTAACTTGTAGCTTATTTAGCTGCCTGCGGTAGTGATAGGATCAGGAAAACACCACCAACCTTCTACAGGTAGCTTTAGGTGAACACTGTGCAGAGCTCGCAAAAAACTAACTTGTAGCTTATTTAGCTGCCTGCGGTAGTGATAGGATCAGGAAAACACCACCAACCTTCTACAGGTAGCTTTAGGTGAACACTGTGCAGAGCTCGCAAAAAACTAACTTGTAGCTTATTTAGCTGCCTGCGGTAGTGATAGGATCAGGAAAACACCACCAACCTTCTACAGGTAGCTTTAGGTGAACATTGTGCAGAGCTCGCAAAAAACTAACTTGTAGCTTATTTAGCTGCCTGCGGTAGTGATAGGATCAGGAAAACACCACCAACCTTCTACAGGTAGCTTTAGGTGAACACTGTGCAGAGCTCGCAAAAAACTAACTTGTAGCATATTTAGCTGCCTGCGGTAGTGATAGGATCAGGAAAACACCACCAACCTTCTACAGGTAGCTTTAGGTGAACACTGTGCAGAGCTCGCAAAAAACTAACTTGTAGCTTATTTAGCTGCCTGCGGTAGTGATAGGATCAGGAAAACACCACCAACCTTCTACAGGTAGCTTTAGGTGAACACTGTGCAGAGCTCGCAAAAAACTAACTTGTAGCTTATTTAGCTGCCTGCGGTAGTGATAGGATCAGGAAAACACCACCAACCTTCTACAGGTAGCTTTAGGTGAACACTGTGCAGAGCTCGCAAAAAACTAACTTGTAGCTTATTTAGCTGCCTGCGGTAGTGATAGGATCAGGAAAACACCACCAACCTTCTACAGGTAGCTTTAGGTGAACATTGTGCAGAGCTCGCAAAAAACTAACTTGTAGCTTATTTAGCTGCCTGCGGTAGTGATAGGATCAGGAAAACACCACCAACCTTCTACAGGTAGCTTTAGGTGAACACTGTGCAGAGCTCGCAAAAAACTAACTTGTAGCATATTTAGCTGCCTGCGGTAGTGATAGGATCAGGAAAACACCACCAACCTTCTACAGGTAGCTTTAGGTGAACACTGTGCAGAGCTCGCAAAAAACTAACTTGTAGCTTATTTAGCTGCCTGCGGTAGTGATAGGATCAGGAAAACACCACCAACCTTCTACAGGTAGCTTTAGGTGAACACTGTGCAGAGCTCGCAAAAAACTAACTTGTAGCTTATTTAGCTGCCTGCGGTAGTGATAGGATCAGGAAAACACCACCAACCTTCTACAGGTAGCTTTAGGTGAACACTGTGCAGAGCTCGCAAAAAACTAACTTGTAGCTTATTTAGCTGCCTGCGGTAGTGATAGGATCAGGAAAACACCACCAACCTTCTACAGGTAGCTTTAGGTGAACATTGTGCAGAGCTCGCAAAAAACTAACTTGTAGCTTATTTAGCTGCCTGCGGTAGTGATAGGATCAGGAAAACACCACCAACCTTCTACAGGTAGCTTTAGGTGAACACTGTGCAGAGCTCGCAAAAAACTAACTTGTAGCATATTTAGCTGCCTGCGGTAGTGATAGGATCAGGAAAACACCACCAACCTTCTACAGGTAGCTTTAGGTGAACACTGTGCAGAGCTCGCAAAAAACTAACTTGTAGCTTATTTAGCTGCCTGCGGTAGTGATAGGATCAGGAAAACACCACCAACCTTCTACAGGTAGCTTTAGGTGAACACTGTGCAGAGCTCGCAAAAAACTAACTTGTAGCTTATTTAGCTGCCTGCGGTAGTGATAGGATCAGGAAAACACCACCAACCTTCTACAGGTAGCTTTAGGTGAACACTGTGCAGAGCTCGCAAAAAACTAACTTGTAGCTTATTTAGCTGCCTGCGGTAGTGATAGGATCAGGAAAACACCACCAACCTTCTACAGGTAGCTTTAGGTGAACATTGTGCAGAGCTCGCAAAAAACTAACTTGTAGCTTATTTAGCTGCCTGCGGTAGTGATAGGATCAGGAAAACACCACCAACCTTCTACAGGTAGCTTTAGGTGAACACTGTGCAGAGCTCGCAAAAAACTAACTTGTAGCATATTTAGCTGCCTGCGGTAGTGATAGGATCAGGAAAACACCACCAACCTTCTACAGGTAGCTTTAGGTGAACACTGTGCAGAGCTCGCAAAAAACTAACTTGTAGCTTATTTAGCTGCCTGCGGTAGTGATAGGATCAGGAAAACACCACCAACCTTCTACAGGTAGCTTTAGGTGAACACTGTGCAGAGCTCGCAAAAAACTAACTTGTATCTTATTTAGCTGCCTGCGGTAGTGATAGGATCAGGAAAACACCACCATGCTTCTACAGGTAGCTTTAGGTGAACACTGTGCAGAGCTCGCAAAAAAACTAACTTGTAGCTTATTTAGCTGCCTGCGGTAGTGATAGGATCAGGAAAACACCACCAACCTTCTACAGGTAGCTTTAGGTGAACACTGTGCAGAGCTCGCAAAAAACTAACTTGTAGCTTATTTAGCTTCCTGCGGTAGTGATAGGATCAGGAAAACACCACCAACCTTCTACAGGTAGCTTTAGCTGAATACTGTGCAGAGCTCACAAAAAACTAACTTGTAGCTTTTTTAGCTGCCTGTGGTAGTGATAGGATCAGGAAAACACCACCAACCTTCTACAGGTAGCTTTAGGTGAACACTGTGCAGAGCTTGCAAAAAACTAACTTGTAGCTTATTCAGCTGCCTGCGGTAGTGATAGGATCAGGAAAACACCACCTAGCTTCTACAGGTAGCTTTAGGTGAACACTGTGCAGAGCATGCAAAAAACTAACTTGTAGCTTATTTAGCTGCCTGCGGTAGTGATAGGATCAGGAAAACACCACCAACCTTCTACAGGTAGCTTTAGGTGAATACTGTGCAGAGCTCACAAAAAACTAACTTGTAGCTTATTTAGCTGCCTGCGGTAGTGATAGGTTCAGGAAAACACCACCAACCTTCCACAGGTAGCTTTAGGTGAACACTGTGCAGAGCTCGCAAAAAACTAACTTGTAGCTTATTTAGCTGCCTGCGGTAGTGATAGGATCAGGAAAACACCACCTAGCTTCTACAGGTAGCTTTAGGTGAACACTGTGCAGAGCATGCAAAAAACTAACTTGTAGCTTATTTAGCTGCCTGTGGTAGTGATAGGATCAGGAAAACACCACCAACCTTCTACAGGTAGCTTTAGGTGAACACTGCAGAGCTTACAAAAGACTAACTTGTAGCTAATTTAGCTGCCTGTGGTAGTGATAGGATCAGGAAAACACCACCAACCTTCTACAGGTAGCTTTAGGTGAATACTGTGCAGAGCTCACAAAAAACTAACTTGTAGCTTATTTAGCTGCCTGCGGTAGTGATAGGATCAGGAAAACACCACCAACCTTCTACAGGTAGCTTTAGGTGAACACTGCAGAGCTTGCAAAAGACTAACTTGTAGCTTATTTAGCTGCCTGCGGTAGTGATAGGATCAGGAAAACACCACCAACCTTCTACAGGTAGCTTTAGGTGAATACTGTTCAGAGCTCACAAAAAACTAACTTGTAGCTTATTTAGCTGCCTGCGGTAGTGATAGGATCAGGAAAACACCACCAACCTTCTACAGGTAGCTTTAGGTGAACACTGTGCAGAGCTCGCAAAAAACTAACTTGTAGCTTATTTAGCTGCCTGCGGTAGTGATAGGATCAGGAAAACACCACCAAGCTTCTACAGGTAGCTTTAGGTGAACACTGTGCAGAGCTCGCAAAAAACTAACTTGTAGCTTATTTAGCTGCCTGCGGTAGTGATAGGATCAGGAAAACACCACCAAGCTTCTACAGGTAGCTTTAGGTGAACACTGCAGAGCTTGCAAAAGACTAACTTGTAGCTTATTTAGCTGCCTGCGGTAGTGATAGGATCAGGAAAACACCACCAACCTTCTACAGGTAGCTTTAGGTGAACACTGTGCAGAGCTCGCAAAAAACTAACTTGTAGCTTATTTAGCTGCCTGCGGTAGTGATAGGATCAGGAAAACACCACCAACCTTCTACAGGTAGCTTTAGGTGAACACTGTGCAGAGCTCGCAAAAAACTAACTTGTAGCTTATTTAGCTGCCTGCAGTGGTGATAGGATCAGGAAAACACCACCAACCTTGTACAGGTAGCTTTAGGTAAACACTGTGCAGAGCATGCAAAAAACTAACTTGTAGCTTATTTAGCTGCCTGCGGTAGTGATAGGATCAGGAAAACACCACCAACCTTCTACAGGTAGCTTTAGGTGAACACTGTGCAGAGCTCGCAAAAAACTAACTTGTAGCTTATTTAGCTGCCTGCGGTAGTGATAGGATCAGGAAAACACCACCAACCTTCTACAGGTAGCTTTAGGTGAACACTGTGCAGAGCTCGCAAAAAACTAACTTGTAGCTTATTTAGCTGCCTGCGGTAGTGATAGGATCAGGAAAACACCACCAACCTTCTACAGGTAGCTTTAGGTGAACACTGTGCAGAGCTCGCAAAAAACTAACTTGTAGCTTATTTAGCTGCCTGCGGTAGTGATAGGATCAGGAAAACACCACCAACCTTCTACAGGTAGCTTTAGGTGAACATTGTGCAGAGCTCGCAAAAAACTAACTTGTAGCTTATTTAGCTGCCTGCGGTAGTGATAGGATCAGGAAAACACCACCAACCTTCTACAGGTAGCTTTAGGTGAACACTGTGCAGAGCTCGCAAAAAACTAACTTGTAGCATATTTAGCTGCCTGCGGTAGTGATAGGATCAGGAAAACACCACCAACCTTCTACAGGTAGCTTTAGGTGAACACTGTGCAGAGCTCGCAAAAAACTAACTTGTAGCTTATTTAGCTGCCTGCGGTAGTGATAGGATCAGGAAAACACCACCAACCTTCTACAGGTAGCTTTAGGTGAACACTGTGCAGAGCTCGCAAAAAACTAACTTGTATCTTATTTAGCTGCCTGCGGTAGTGATAGGATCAGGAAAACACCACCATGCTTCTACAGGTAGCTTTAGGTGAACACTGTGCAGAGCTCGCAAAAAAACTAACTTGTAGCTTATTTAGCTGCCTGCGGTAGTGATAGGATCAGGAAAACACCACCAACCTTCTACAGGTAGCTTTAGGTGAACACTGTGCAGAGCTCGCAAAAAACTAACTTGTAGCTTATTTAGCTGCCTGCGGTAGTGATAGGATCAGGAAAACACCACCAACCTTCTACAGGTAGCTTTAGCTGAATACTGTGCAGAGCTCACAAAAAACTAACTTGTAGCTTTTTTAGCTGCCTGTGGTAGTGATAGGATCAGGAAAACACCACCAACCTTCTACAGGTAGCTTTAGGTGAACACTGTGCAGAGCTTGCAAAAAACTAACTTGTAGCTTATTCAGCTGCCTGCGGTAGTGATAGGATCAGGAAAACACCACCTAGCTTCTACAGGTAGCTTTAGGTGAACACTGTGCAGAGCATGCAAAAAACTAACTTGTAGCTTATTTAGCTGCCTGCGGTAGTGATAGGATCAGGAAAACACCACCAACCTTCTACAGGTAGCTTTAGGTGAATACTGTGCAGAGCTCACAAAAAACTAACTTGTAGCTTATTTAGCTGCCTGCGGTAGTGATAGGTTCAGGAAAACACCACCAACCTTCTACAGGTAGCTTTAGGTGAACACTGTGCAGAGCTCGCAAAAAACTAACTTGTAGCTTATTTAGCTGCCTGCGGTAGTGATAGGATCAGGAAAACACCACCTAGCTTCTACAGGTAGCTTTAGGTGAACACTGTGCAGAGTATGCAAAAAACTAACTTGTAGCTTATTTAGCTGCCTGTGGTAGTGATAGGATCAGGAAATCACCACCAACCTTCTACAGGTAGCTTTAGGTGAACACTGCAGAGCTTACAAAAGACTAACTTGTAGCTAATTTAGCTGCCTGTGGTAGTGATAGGATCAGGAAAACACCACCAACCTTCTACAGGTAGCTTTAGGTGAATACTGTGCAGAGCTCACAAAAAACTAACTTGTAGCTTATTTAGCTGCCTGCGGTAGTGATAGGATCAGGAAAACATCACCAACCTTCTACAGGTAGCTTTAGGTGAACACTGCAGAGCTTGCAAAAGACTAACTTGTAGCTTAATTAGCTGCCTGCGGTAGTGATAGGATCAGGAAAACACCACCAACCTTCTACAGGTAGCTTTAGGTGAATACTGTTCAGAGCTCACAAAAAACTAACTTGTAGCTTATTTAGCTGCCTGCGGTAGTGATAGGATCAGGAAAACACCACCAACCTTCTACAGGTAGCTTTAGGTGAACATTGTGCAGAGCTCGCAAAAAACTAACTTGTAGCTTATTTAGCTGCCTGCGGTAGTGATAGGATCAGGAAAACACCACCAAGCTTCTACAGGTAGCTTTAGGTGAACACTGTGCAGAGCTCGCAAAAAACTAACTTGTAGATTATTTAGCTGCCTGCGGTAGTGATAGGATCAGGAAAACACCACCAAGCTTCTACAGGTAGCTTTAGGTGAACACTGCAGAGCTTGCAAAAGACTAACTTGTAGCTTATTTAGCTGCCTGCGGTAGTGATAGGATCAGGAACACCACCAACCTTCTACAGGAAGCTTTAGGTGAAAACTGCAGAGCTTGCAAAAGACTAATGTGTAGCTTATTTAGCTGCCTGCAGTAGTGATAGGATCAGGAAAACACCACCAACCTTCTACAGGTAGCTTTAGGTGAATACTGTGCAGAGCTCACAAAAAACTAACTTGTAGCTTATTTAGCTGCCTGCGGTAGTGATAGGATCAGGAAAACACCACCAACCTTCTACAAGTAGCTTTAGGTGAATACTGTGCAGAGCTCACAAAAAACTAACTTGTAGCTTTTTTAGCTGCCTGCGGTAGTGATAGGATCAGGAAAACACCACCAAGCTTCTACAGGTAGCTTTAGGTGAACACTGTGCAGAGCTTGCAAAAAACTAACTTGTAGCTTATTTAGCTGCCTGCGGTAGTGATAGGATCAGGAAAACACCACCTAGCTTCTACAGGTAGCTTTAGGTTAACACTATGCAGAGCTCGCAAAAAACTAACTTGTAGCTTATTTAGCTGCCTGCAGTGGTGATAGGATCAGGAAAAAACCACCAACCTTGTACAGGTTGCTTTAGGTGAACACTGTGCAGAGCATGCAAAAAACTAACTTGTAGCTTATTTAGCTGCCTGCGGTAGTGATAGGATCAGGAAAACACCACCAACCTTCTACAGGTAGCTTTAGGTGAACACTGCAGAGCTTGCAAAAGACTAACTTGTAGCTTATTTAGCTGCCTGCGGTAGTGATAGGATCAGGAAAACACCACCTACCTTTTACAGGTAGCTTTAGGTGAATACTGTGCAGAGCTCACAAAAAACTAACTTGTAGCTTATTTAGCTGCCTGTGGTAGTGATAGGATCAGGAAAACACCACCAACCTTCTACAGGTAGCTTTAGGTGAACACTATGCAGAGCTCGCAAAAAACTAACTTGTAGCTTATTTAGCTGCCTGCGGTAGTGATAGGATCAGGAAAACACCACCAAACTTCTACAGGTAGCTTTAGGTGAACACTGTGCAGAGCTCGCAAAAAACTAACTTGTAGCTTATTTAGCTGCCTGTGGTAGTGATAGGATCAGGAAAACACCACCAACCTTCTACAGGTAGCTTTAGGTGAACACTGTGCAGAGCTCGCAAAAAAACTAACTTATAGCTTATTTAGCTGCCTGTGTTAGTGATAGGATCAGGAAAACACCACCAACCTTCTACAGGTAGCTTTAGGTGAACACTGTGCAGAGCTCGCAAAAAAATAACTTGTAGCTTATTTAGCTGCCTGCGGTAGTGATAGGATCAGGAAAACACCACCAACCTTCTACAGGTAGCTTTAGGTGAATACTGTGCAGAGCTCACAAAAAACTAACTTGTAGCTTTTTTAGCTGCCTGTGGTAGTAATAGGATCAGGAAAACACCACCAACCTTCTACAGGTAGCTTTAGGTGAACACTGTGCAGAGCTTGCAAAAAACTAACTTGTAGCTTATTCAGCTGCCTGCGGTAGTGATAGGATCAGGAAAACACCACCTAGCTCCTACAGGTAGCTTTAGGTTAACACTATGCAGAGCTCGCAAAAAACTAGCTTGTAGCTTATTTAGCTGCCTGCGGTAGTGATAGGATCAGGAAAACACCACCAACCTTGTACAGGTAGCTTTAGGTGAACACTGTGCAGAGCATGCAAAAAACTAACTTGTAGCTTATTTAGCTGCCTGCGGTAGTGATAGGATCAGGAAAACACCACCAACCTTCTACAGGTAGCTTTAGGTGAATACTGTGCAGAGCTTACAAAAAACTAACTTGTAGCTTATTTAGCTGCCTGCGGTAGTGATAGGATTAGGAAAACACCACCAACCTTGTACAAGTAGCTTTAGGTGAACACTGTGCAGAGCACGCAAAAAACTAACTTGTAGCTTATTTAGCTGCCTATGGTAGTGATAGGATCAGGAAAACACCACCAACCTTCTACAGGAAGCTTTAGGTGAACACTGCAGAGCTTGCAAAAGACTAACGTGTAGCTTATTTAGCTGCCTGCAGTAGTGATAGGATCAGGAAAACACCACCAACCTTCTACAGGTAGCTTTAGGTGAATACTGTGCAGAGCTCACAAAAAACTAACTTGTAGCTTATTTAGCTGCCTGCGGTAGTGATAGGATCAGGAAAACACCACCAACCTTCTACAGGTAGCTTTAGGTGAATACTGTGCAGAGCTCACAAAAAACTAACTTGTAGCTTTTTTAGCTGCCTGCGGTAGTGATAGGATCAGGAAAACACCACCAAGCTTCTACAGGTAGCTTTAGGTGAACACTGTGCAGAGCTTGCAAAAAACTAACTTGTAGCTTATTTAGCTGCCTGCGGTAGTGATAGGATCAGGAAAACACCACCTAGCTTCTACAGGTAGCTTTAGGTTAACACTATGCAGAGCTCGCAAAAAACTAACTTGTAGCTTATTTAGCTGCCTGCAGTGGTGATAGGATCAGGAAAAAACCACCAACCTTGTACAGGTTGCTTTAGGTGAACACTGTGCAGAGCATGCAAAAAACTAACTTGTAGCTTATTTAGCTGCCTGCGGTAGTGATAGGATCAGGAAAACACCACCAACCTTCTACAGGTAGCTTTAGGTGAACACTGCAGAGCTTGCAAAAGACTAACTTGTAGCTTATTTAGCTGCCTGCGGTAGTGATAGGATCAGGAAAACACCACCTACCTTTTACAGGTAGCTTTAGGTGAATACTGTGCAGAGCTCACAAAAAACTAACTTGTAGCTTATTTAGCTGCCTGTGGTAGTGATAGGATCAGGAAAACACCACCAACCTTCTACAGGTAGCTTTAGGTGAACACTATGCAGAGCTCGCAAAAAACTAACTTGTAGCTTATTTAGCTGCCTGCGGTAGTGATAGGATCAGGAAAACACCACCAAACTTCTACAGGTAGCTTTAGGTGAACACTGTGCAGAGCTCGCAAAAAACTAACTTGTAGCTTATTTAGCTGCCTGTGGTAGTGATAGGATCAGGAAAACACCACCAACCTTCTACAGGTAGCTTTAGGTGAACACTGTGCAGAGCTCGCAAAAAAACTAACTTATAGCTTATTTAGCTGCCTGTGTTAGTGATAGGATCAGGAAAACACCACCAACCTTCTACAGGTAGCTTTAGGTGAACACTGTGCAGAGCTCGCAAAAAAATAACTTGTAGCTTATTTAGCTGCCTGCGGTAGTGATAGGATCAGGAAAACACCACCAACCTTCTACAGGTAGATTTAGGTGAATACTGTGCAGAGCTCACAAAAAACTAACTTGTAGCTTTTTTAGCTGCCTGTGGTAGTAATAGGATCAGGAAAACACCACCAACCTTCTACAGGTAGCTTTAGGTGAACACTGTGCAGAGCTTGCAAAAAACTAACTTGTAGCTTATTCAGCTGCCTGCGGTAGTGATAGGATCAGGAAAACACCACCTAGCTCCTACAGGTAGCTTTAGGTTAACACTATGCAGAGCTCGCAAAAAACTAGCTTGTAGCTTATTTAGCTGCCTGCGGTAGTGATAGGATCAGGAAAACACCACCAACCTTGTACAGGTAGCTTTAGGTGAACACTGTGCAGAGCATGCAAAAAACTAACTTGTAGCTTATTTAGCTGCCTGCGGTAGTGATAGGATCAGGAAAACACCACCAACCTTCTACAGGTAGCTTTAGGTGAATACTGTGCAGAGCTCACAAAAAACTAACTTGTAGCTTATTTAGCTGCCTGCGGTAGTGATAGGATTAGGAAAACACCACCAACCTTGTACAAGTAGCTTTAGGTGAACACTGTGCAGAGCACGCAAAAAACTAACTTGTAGCTTATTTAGCTGCCTATGGTAGTGATAGGATCAGGAAAACACCACCAACCTTCTACAGGAAGCTTTAGGTGAACACTGCAGAGCTTGCAAAAGACTAACGTGTAGCTTATTTAGCTGCCTGCAGTAGTGATAGGATCAGGAAAACACCACCAACCTTCTACAGGTAGCTTTAGGTGAATACTGTGCAGAGCTCACAAAAAACTAACTTGTAGCTTATTTAGCTGCCTGCGGTAGTGATAGGATCAGGAAAACACCACCAACCTTCTACAGGTAGCTCTAGGTGAATACTGTGCAGAGCTCACAAAAAACTAACTTGTAGCTTTTTTAGCTGCCTGCGGTAGTGATAGGATCAGGAAAACACCACCAAGCTTCTACAGGTAGCTTTAGGTGAACACTGTGCAGAGCTTGCAAAAAACTAACTTGTAGCTTATTTAGCTGCCTGCGGTAGTGATAGGATCAGGAAAACACCACCTAGCTTCTACAGGTAGCTTTAGGTTAACACTATGCAGAGCTCGCAAAAAACTAACTTGTAGCTTATTTAGCTGCCTGCAGTGGTGATAGGATCAGGAAAAAACCACCAACCTTGTACAGGTTGCTTTAGGTGAACACTGTGCAGAGCATGCAAAAAACTAACTTGTAGCTTATTTAGCTGCCTGCGGTAGTGATAGGATCAGGAAAACACCACCAACCTTCTACAGGTAGCTTTAGGTGAACACTGCAGAGCTTGCAAAAGACTAACTTGTAGCTTATTTAGCTGCCTGCGGTAGTGATAGGATCAGGAAAACACCACCTACCTTTTACAGGTAGCTTTAGGTGAATACTGTGCAGAGCTCACAAAAAACTAACTTGTAGCTTATTTAGCTGCCTGTGGTAGTGATAGGATCAGGAAAACACCACCAACCTTCTACAGGTAGCTTTAGGTGAACACTATGCAGAGCTCGCAAAAAACTAACTTGTAGCTTATTTAGCTGCCTGCGGTAGTGATAGGATCAGGAAAACACCACCAAACTTCTACAGGTAGCTTTAGGTGAACACTGTGCAGAGCTCGCAAAAAACTAACTTGTAGCTTATTTAGCTGCCTGTGGTAGTGATAGGATCAGGAAAACACCACCAACCTTCTACAGGTAGCTTTAGGTGAACACTGTGCAGAGCTCGCAAAAAAACTAACTTATAGCTTATTTAGCTGCCTGTGTTAGTGATAGGATCAGGAAAACACCACCAACCTTCTACAGGTAGCTTTAGGTGAACACTGTGCAGAGCTCGCAAAAAAATAACTTGTAGCTTATTTAGCTGCCTGCGGTAGTGATAGGATCAGGAAAACACCACCAACCTTCTACAGGTAGCTTTAGGTGAATACTGTGCAGAGCTCACAAAAAACTAACTTGTAGCTTTTTTAGCTGCCTGTGGTAGTAATAGGATCAGGAAAACACCACCAACCTTCTACAGGTAGCTTTAGGTGAACACTGTGCAGAGCTTGCAAAAAACTAACTTGTAGCTTATTCAGCTGCCTGCGGTAGTGATAGGATCAGGAAAACACCACCTAGCTCCTACAGGTAGCTTTAGGTTAACACTATGCAGAGCTCGCAAAAAACTAGCTTGTAGCTTATTTAGCTGCCTGCGGTAGTGATAGGATCAGGAAAACACCACCAACCTTGTACAGGTAGCTTTAGGTGAACACTGTGCAGAGCATGCAAAAAACTAACTTGTAGCTTATTTAGCTGCCTGCGGTAGTGATAGGATCAGGAAAACACCACCAACCTTCTACAGGTAGCTTTAGGTGAATACTGTGCAGAGCTCACAAAAAACTAACTTGTAGCTTATTTAGCTGCCTGCGGTAGTGATAGGATTAGGAAAACACCACCAACCTTGTACAAGTAGCTTTAGGTGAACACTGTGCAGGGCACGCAAAAAACTAACTTGTAGCTTATTTAGCTGCCTATGGTAGTGATAGGATCAGGAAAACACCACCAACCTTCTACAGGAAGCTTTAGGTGAACACTGCAGAGCTTGCAAAAGACTAACGTGTAGCTTATTTAGCTGCCTGCAGTAGTGATAGGATCAGGAAAACACCACCAACCTTCTACAGGTAGCTTTAGGTGAATACTGTGCAGAGCTCACAAAAAACTAACTTGTAGCTTATTTAGCTGCCTGCGGTAGTGATAGGATCAGGAAAACACCACCAACCTTCTACAGGTAGCTTTAGGTGAATACTGTGCAGAGCTCGCAAAAAACTAACTTGTAGCTTTTTTAGCTGCCTGCGGTAGTGATAGGATCAGGAAAACACCACCAAGCTTCTACAGGTAGCTTTAGGTGAACACTGTGCAGAGCTTGCAAAAAACTAACTTGTAGCTTATTTAGCTGCCTGCGGTAGTGATAGGATCAGGAAAACACCACCTAGCTTCTACAGGTAGCTTTAGGTTAACACTATGCAGAGCTCGCAAAAAACTAACTTGTAGCTTATTTAGCTGCCTGCAGTGGTGATAGGATCAGGAAAACACCACCAACCTTGTACAGGTAGCTTTAGGTGAACACTGTGCAGAGCATGCAAAAAACTAACTTGTAGCTTATTTAGCTGCCTGCGGTAGTGATAGCATCAGGAAAACACCACCAACCTTTTACAGGTAGCTTTAGGTGAATACTGTGCAGAGCTCACAAAAAACTAACTTGTAGCTTATTTAGCTGCCTGTGGTAGTGATAGGATCAGGAAAACACCACCAACCTTCTACAGGTAGCTTTAGGTGAACACTATGCAGAGCTCGCAAAAAACTAACTTGTAGCTTATTTAGCTGCCTGCGGTAGTGATAGGATCAGGAAAACACCACCAACCTTCTACAGGTAGCTTTAGGTGAACACTGTGCAGAGCTCGCAAAAAACTAACTTGTAGCTTATTTAGCTGCCTGTGGTAGTGATAGGATCAGGAAAACACCACCAACCTTCTACAGGTAGCTTTAGGTGAACACTGTGCAGAGCTCGCAAAAAAACTAACTTATAGCTTATTTAGCTGCCTATGGTAGTGATAGGATCAGGAAAACACCACCAACCTACTACAGGTAGCTTTAGGTGAACACTGCAGAGCTTGCAAAAAAATAACTTGTAGCTTATTTAGCTGCCTGTGGTAGTGATATGATCAGGAAAACACCACCAACCTTCTACAGGTAGCTTTAGGTGAACACTGTGCAGAGCTCGCAAAAGACTAACTTGTAGCTTATTTAGCTGCCTGCGGTAGTGATAGGATCAGGAAAACAACACCAACCTTCTACAGGTAGCTTTAGGTGAATACTGTGCAGAGCTCACAAAAAACTAACTTGTAGCTTTTTTAGCTGCCTGTGGTAGTGATAGGATCAGGAAAACACCACCAACCTTCTACAGGTAGCTTTAGGTGAACACTGTGCAGAGCTTGCAAAAAACTAACTTGTAGCTAATTCAGCTGCCTGCGGTAGTGATAGGATCAGGAAAACACCACCTAGCTCCTACAGGTAGCTTTAGGTTAACACTATGCAGAGCTCGCAAAAAACTAGCTTGTAGCTTATTTAGCTGCCTGCGGTAGTGATAGGATCAGGAAAACACCACCAACCTTGTACAGGTAGCTTTAGGTGAACACTGTGCAGAGCATGCAAAAAACTAACTTGTAGCTTATTTAGCTGCCTGCGGTAGTGATAGGATCAGGAAAACACCACCAACCTTCTACAGGTAGCTTTAGGTGAACACTGTGCAGAGCTCGCAAAAAACTAACTTGTAGCTTATTTAGCTGCCTGCGGTAGTGATAGGATCAGGAAAACACCACCTAGCTTCTACAGGTAGCTTTAGGTGAACACTGTGCAGAGCATGCAAAAAACTAACTTGTAGCTTATTTAGCTGCCTGCGGTAGTGATAGGATCAGGAAAACACCACCAACCTTCTACAGGTAGCTTTAGGTGAACACTGTGCAGAGCTCGCAAAAAACTAACTTGTAGCTTATTTAGCTGCCTGCGGTAGTGATAGGATCAGGAAAACACCACCAAGCTTCTACAGGTAGCATTAGGTGAACACTGTGCAGAGCTCACAAAAAACTAACTTGTAGCTTATTTAGCTGCCTGCGGTAGTGAAAAGATCAGTAAAACACCACCAACCTTGTACAGGTAGCTTTAGGTGAACACTGTGCAGAGCACGCAAAAAACTAACTTGTAGCTTATTTAGCTGCCTGTGGTAGTGATAGGATCAGGAAAACACCACCAACCTTCTACAGGTAGCTTTAGGTGAACACTGCAGAGCTTACAAAAGACTAACTTGTAGCTAATTTAGCTGCCTGTGGTAGTGATAGGATCAGGAAAACACCACCAACCTTCTACAGGTAGCTTTAGGTGAATACTGTGCAGAGCTCACAAAAAACTAACTTGTAGCTTATTTAGCTGCCTGTGGTAGTGATAGGATCAGGAAAACACCACCAACCTTCTACAGGTAGCTTTAGGTGAACACTGCAGAGCTTGCAAAAGACTAACTTGTAGCTTATTTAGCTGCCTGCGGTAGTGATAGGATCAGGAAAACACCACCAAGCTTCTACAGGTAGCTTTAGGTGAACACTGTGCAGAGCTCGCAAAAAACTAACTTGTAGCTTATTTAGCTGCCTGCGGTAGTGATAGGATCAGGAAAACACCACCAACCTTCTACAGGTAGCTTTAGGTGAACACTGCAGAGCTTGCAAAAGACTAACTTGTAGCTTATTTAGCTGCCTGCGGTAGTGATAGGATCAGGAAAACACCACCAACCTTCTACAGGTAGCTTTAGGTGAACACTGTGCAGAGCTCGCAAAAAACTAACTTGTAGCTTATTTAGCTGCCTGCGGTAGTGATAGGATCAGGAAAACACCACCAACCTTCTACAGGTAGCTTTAGGTGAATACTGTGCAGAGCTCACAAAAAACTAACTTGTAGCTTATTTAGCTGCCTGCGGTAGTGATAGGTTCAGGAAAACACCACCAACCTTCTACAGGTAGCTTTAGGTGAACACTGTGCAGAGCTCGCAAAAAACTAACTTGTAGCTTATTTAGCTGCCTGCGGTAGTGATAGGATCAGGAAAACACCACCTAGCTTCTACAGGTAGCTTTAGGTGAACACTGTGCAGAGCATGCAAAAAACTAACTTGTAGCTTATTTAGCTGCCTGCGGTAGTGATAGGATCAGGAAAACACCACCAACCTTCTACAGGTAGCTTTAGGTGAACACTGTGCAGAGCTCGCAAAAAACTAACTTGTAGCTTATTTAGCTGCCTGCGGTAGTGATAGGATCAGGAAAACACCACCAAGCTTCTACAGGTAGCATTAGGTGAACACTGTGCAGAGCTCACAAAAAACTAACTTGTAGCTTATTTAGCTGCCTGCGGTAGTGAAAAGATCAGTAAAACACCACCAACCTTGTACAGGTAGCTTTAGGTGAACACTGTGCAGAGCACGCAAAAAACTAACTTGTAGCTTATTTAGCTGCCTGTGGTAGTGATAGGATCAGGAAAACACCACCAACCTTCTACAGGTAGCTTTAGGTGAACACTGCAGAGCTTACAAAAGACTAACTTGTAGCTAATTTAGCTGCCTGTGGTAGTGATAGGATCAGGAAAACACCACCAACCTTCTACAGGTAGCTTTAGGTGAATACTGTGCAGAGCTCACAAAAAACTAACTTGTAGCTTATTTAGCTGCCTGCGGTAGTGATAGGATCAGGAAAACACCACCAACCTTCTACAGGTAGCTTTAGGTGAACACTGCAGAGCTTGCAAAAGACTAACTTGTAGCTTATTTAGCTGCCTGCGGTAGTGATAGGATCAGGAAAACACCACCAAGCTTCTACAGGTAGCTTTAGGTGAACACTGTGCAGAGCTCGCAAAAAACTAACTTGTAGCTTATTTAGCTGCCTGCGGTAGTGATAGGATCAGGAAAACACCACCAAGCTTCTACAGGTAGCTTTAGGTGAACACTGCAGAGCTTGCAAAAGACTAACTTGTAGCTTATTTAGCTGCCTGCGGTAGTGATAGGATCAGGAAAACACCACCAACCTTCTACAGGTAGCTTTAGGTGAACACTGTGCAGAGCTCGCAAAAAACTAACTTGTAGCTTATTTAGCTGCCTGCGGTAGTGATAGGATCAGGAAAACACCACCAAGCTTCTACAGGTAGCATTAGGTGAGCACTGTGCAGAGCTCACAAAAAACTTACTTGTAGCTTATTTAGCTGCCTGCGGTAGTGATAGGATTAGGAAAACACCACCAACCTTGTACAAGTAGCTTTAGGTGAACACTGTGCAGAGCACGCAAAAAACTAACTTGTAGCTTATTTAGCTGCCTATGGTAGTGATAGGATCAGGAAAACACCACCAACCTTCTACAGGAAGCTTTAGGTGAACACTGCAGAGCTTGCAAAAGACTAACGTGTAGCTTATTTAGCTGCCTGCAGTAGTGATAGGATCAGGAAAACACCACCAACCTTCTACAGGTAGCTTTAGGTGAATACTGTGCAGAGCTCACAAAAAACTAACTTGTAGCTTATTTAGCTGCCTGCGGTAGTGATAGGATCAGGAAAACACCACCAACCTTCTACAGGTAGCTTTAGGTGAATACTGTGCAGAGCTCACAAAAAACTAACTTGTAGATTTTTTTAGCTGCCTGCGGTAGTGATAGGATCAGTAAAACACCACCAAGCTTCTACAGGTAGCTTTAGGTGAACACTGTGCAGAGCTTGCAAAAAACTAACTTGTAGCTTATTTAGCTGCCTGCGGTAGTGATAGGATCAGGAAAACACCACCAAGCTTCTACAGGTAGCTTTAGGTGAACACTGTGCAGAGCTCGCAAAAAACTAACTTGTAGCTTATTTAGCTGCCTGCGGTAGTGATAGGATCAGGAAAACACCACCAAGCTTCTACAGGTAGCTTTAGGTGAACACTGCAGAGCTTGCAAAAGACTAACTTGTAGCTTATTTAGCTTCCTGCGGTAGTGATAGGATCAGGAAAACACCACCAACCTTCTACAGGTAGCTTTAGGTGAACACTGTGCAGAGCTCGCAAAAAACTAACTTGTAGCTTATTTAGCTGCCTGCGGTAGTGATAGGATCAGGAAAACACCACCAAGCTTCTACAGGTAGCATTAGGTGAGCACTGTGCAGAGCTCACAAAAAACTTACTTGTAGCTTATTTAGCTGCCTGCGGTAGTGATAGGATTAGGAAAACACCACCAACCTTGTACAAGTAGCTTTAGGTGAACACTGTGCAGAGCACGCAAAAAACTAACTTGTAGCTTATTTAGCTGCCTATGGTAGTGATAGGATCAGGAAAACACCACCAACCTTCTACAGGAAGCTTTAGGTGAACACTGCAGAGCTTGCAAAAGACTAACGTGTAGCTTATTTAGCTGCCTGCAGTAGTGATAGGATCAGGAAAACACCACCAACCTTCTACAGGTAGCTTTAGGTGAATACTGTGCAGAGCTCACAAAAAACTAACTTGTAGCTTATTTAGCTGCCTGCGGTAGTGATAGGATCAGGAAAACACCACCAACCTTCTACAGGTAGCTTTAGGTGAATACTGTGCAGAGCTCACAAAAAACTAACTTGTAGCTTTTTTTAGCTGCCTGCGGTAGTGATAGGATCAGTAAAACACCACCAAGCTTCTACAGGTAGCTTTAGGTGAACACTGTGCAGAGCTTGCAAAAAACTAACTTGTAGCTTATTTAGCTGCCTGCGGTAGTGATAGGATCAGGAAAACACCACCTAGCTTCTACAGGTAGCTTTAGGTTAACACTATGCAGAGCTCGCAAAAAACTAACTTGTAGCTTATTTAGCTGCCTGCAGTGGTGATAGGATCAGGAAAACACCACCAACCTTGTACAGGTAGCTTTAGGTGAACACTGTGCAGAGCATGCAAAAAACTAACTTGTAGCTTATTTAGCTGCCTGCGGTAGTGATAGGATCAGGAAAACACCACCAACCTTCTACAGGTAGCTTTAGGTGAACACTGCAGAGCTTGCAAAAGACTAACTTGTAGCTTATTTAGCTGCCTGCGGTAGTGATAGGATCAGGAAAACACCACCTACCTTTTACAGGTAGCTTTAGGTGAATACTGTGCAGAGCTCACAAAAAACTAACTTGTAGCTTATTTAGCTACCTGTGGTAGTGATAGGATCAGGAAAACACCACCAACCTTCTACAGGTAGCTTTAGGTGAACACTATGCAGAGCTCGCAAAAAACTAACTTGTAGCTTATTTAGCTGCCTGCGGTAGTGATAGGATCAGGAAAACACCACCAACCTTCTACAGGTAGCTTTAGGTGAACACTGTGCAGAGCTCGCAAAAAACTAACTTGTAGCTTATTTAGCTGCCTGTGGTAGTGATAGGATCAGGAAAACACCACCAACCTTCTACAGTTAGCTTTAGGTGAACACTGTGCAGAGCTCACAAAAAAACTAACTTATAGCTTATTTAGCTGCCTGTGGTAGTGATAGGATCAGGAAAACACCACCAACCTACTACAGGTAGCTTTAGGTGAAAACTGCAGAGCTTGCAAAAAAATAACTTGCAGCTTATTTAGCTGCCTGTGGTAGTGATATGATCAGGAAAACACCACCAACCTTCTACAGGTAGCTTTAGGTGAACACTGTGCAGAGCTCGCAAAAGACTAACTTGTAGCTTATTAAGCTGCCTGCGGTAGTGATAGGATCAGGAAAACACCACCAACCTTCTACAGGTAGCTTTAGGTGAACACTGTGCAGAGCTCGCAAAAAACTAACTTGTAGCTTATTTAGCTGCCTGCGGTAGTGATAGGATCAGGAAAACACCACCAACCTTCTACAGGTAGCTTTAGGTCAACACTGCAGAGCTTGCAAAAAAATAACTTGTAGCTTATTTAGCTGCCTGTGGTAGTGATAGGATCAGGAAAAGACCACCAACCTTCTACAGGTAGCTTTAGGTGAACACTGTGCAAAGCTTGCAAAAGACTAACTTGTAGCTTATTTAGCTGCCTGCGGTAGTGATAGGATCAGGAAAACACCACCAACCTTCTACAGGTAGCTTTGGTTGAATACTGTGCAGAGCTCACAAAAAACTAACTTGTAGCTTATTTAGCTGCCTGCGGTAGTGATAGGATGAGGAAAACACCACCAACCTTGTACAGATAGCTTTAGGTGAACACTGTGCAAAGCTTGCAAAAGACTAACTTGTAGCTTATTTAGCTGCCTGCGGTAGTGATAGGATCAGGAAAACACCACCAACCTTCTACAGGTAGCTTTAGGTGAATACTGTGCAGAGCTCACAAAAAACTAACTTGTAGCTTATTTAGCTGCCTGCGGTAGTGATAGGATCAGGAAAACACCACCAACTTTCTACAGGTAGCTTTAGGTGAACACTGGGCAGAGCTCGCAAAAAACTAACTTGTAGCTTATTTAGCTGCCTGCGGTAGTGATAGGATCAGGAAAACACCACTAACCTTCTATAGGTAGCTTTAGGTTAACACTGTGCAGAGCTCGCAAAAAACTAACTTGTACCTTATTTAGCTGCCTGCGGTAGTGATAGGATCAGGAAAACACCACCAACCTTATACAGGTAGCTTTAGGTGAACACTGTGCAGAGCACGCAAAAAACTAACTTGTAGCTTATTTAGCTGCCTGCGTTAGTGATAGGATCAGGAAAACACCACCAACCTTCTACAGGTAGCTTTAGGTGAACACTGTGCAGAGCTTGCAAAAAACTAACTTGTAGCTTATTTAGCTGCCTGCGGTAGTGATAGGATCAGGAAAACACCACCAACCTTCTACAGGTAGCTTTAGGTGAACACTGTGCAGAGCTTGCAAAAAACTAACTTGTAGCTTATTTAGCTGCCTGCGGTAGTGATAGGATCAGGAAAACACCACCAACCTTCTACAGGTAGCTTTAGGTGAATACTGTGCAGAGCTCACAAAAAACTAACTTGTAGCTTATTTAGCTGCCTGCGGTAGTGATAGGATCAGGAAAACACCACCAACCTTCTACAGGTAGCTTTAGGTGAACACTGTGCAGAGCATGCAAAAAACTAACTTTAGCTTATTTAGCTGCCTGCGGTAGTGATAGGATCAGGAAAACACCACCAACCTTCTACAGGTAGCTTTAGGTGAACACTGTGCAGAGCTCGCAAAAAACTAACTTGTAGCTTATTTAGCTGCCTGCGGTAGTGATAGGATCAGGAAAACACCACCAAGCTTCTACAGGTAGCATTAGGTGAACACTGTGCAGAGCTCACAAAAAACTAACTTGTAGCTTATTTAGCTGCCTGCGGTAGTGAAAAGATCAGTAAAACACCACCAACCTTGTACAGGTAGCTTTAGGTGAACACTGTGCAGAGCACGCAAAAAACTAACTTGTAGCTTATTTCGCTGCCTGTGGTAGTGATAGGATCAGGAAAACACCACCAACCTTCTACAGGTAGCTTTAGGTGAACACTGCAGAGCTTACAAAAGACTAACTTGTAACTAATTTAGCTGCCTGTGGTAGTGATAGGATCAGGAAAACACCACCAACCTTCTACAGGTAGCTTTAGGTGAATACTGTGCAGAGCTCACAAAAAACTAACTTGTAGCTTATTTAGCTGCCTGCGGTAGTGATAGGATCAGGAAAACACCACCAAACTTCTACAGGTAGCTTTAGGTGAACACTGTGCAGAGCTCGCAAAAAACTAACTTGTAGCTTATTTAGCTGCCTGCGGTAGTGATAGGATCAGGAAAACACCACCAAGCTTCTACAGGTAGCTTTAGGTGAACACTGTGCAGAGCTCGCAAAAAACTAACTTGTAGCTTATTTAGCTGCCTGCGGTAGTGATAGGATCAGGAAAACACCACCAAGCTTCTACAGGTAGCTTTAGGTGAACACTGCAGAGCTTGCAAAAGACTAACTTGTAGCTTATTTAGCTGCCTGCGGTAGTGATAGGATCAGGAAAACACCACCAACCTTCTACAGGTAGCTTTAGGTGAACACTGTGCAGAGCTCGCAAAAAACTAACTTGTAGCTTATTTAGCTGCCTGCGGTAGTGATAGGATCAGGAAAACACCACCAAGCTTCTACAGGTAGCATTAGGTGAGCACTGTGCAGAGCTCACAAAAAACTAACTTGTAGCTTATTTAGCTGCCTGCGGTAGTGATAGGATTAGGAAAACACCACCAACCTTGTACAAGTAGCTTTAGGTGAACACTGTGCAGAGCACGCAAAAAACTAACTTGTAGCTTATTTAGCTGCCTATGGTAGTGATAGGATCAGGAAAACACCACCAACCTTCTACAGGAAGCTTTAGGTGAACACTGCAGAGCTTGCAAAAGACTAACGTGTAGCTTATTTAGCTGCCTGCAGTAGTGATAGGATCAGGAAAACACCACCAACCTTCTACAGGTAGCTTTAGGTGAATACTGTGCAGAGCTCACAAAAAACTAACTTGTAGCTTATTTAGCTGCCTGCGGTAGTGATAGGATCAGGAACACACCACCAACCTTCTACAGGTAGCTTTAGGTGAATACTGTGCAGAGCTCACAAAAAACTAACTTGTAGCTTTTTTAGCTGCCTGCGGTAGTGATAGGATCAGGAAAACACCACCAAGCTTCTACAGGTAGCTTTAGGTGAACACTGTGCAGAGCTTGCAAAAAACTAACTTGTAGCTTATTTAGCTGCCTGCGGTAGTGATAGGATCAGGAAAACACCACCTAGCTTCTACAGGTAGCTTTAGGTCAACACTATGCAGAGCTCACAAAAAACTAACTTGTAGCTTATTTAGCTGCCTGTGGTAGTGATAGGATCAGGAAAACACCACCAACCTTCTACAGGTAGCTTTAGGTGAACACTGCAGAGCTTGCAAAAGACTAACTTGTAGCTTATTTAGCTGCCTGCGGTAGTGATAGGATCAGGAAAACACCACCTACCTTTTACAGGTAGCTTTAGGTGAATACTGTGCAGAGCTCACAAAAAACTAACTTGTAGCTTATTTAGCTGCCTGTGGTAGTGATAGGATCAGGAAAACACCACCAACCTTCTACAGGTAGCTTTAGGTGAACACTATGCAGAGCTCGCAAAAAACTAACTTGTAGCTTATTTAGCTGCCTGCGGTAGTGATAGGATCAGGAAAACACCACCAACCTTCTACAGGTAGCTTTAGGTGAACACTGTGCAGAGCTCGCAAAAAACTAACTTGTAGCTTATTTAGCTGCCTGTGGTAGTGATAGGATCAGGAAAACACCACCAACCTTCTACAGTTAGCTTTAGGTGAACACTGTGCAGAGCTCACAAAAAAACTAACTTATAGCTTATTTAGCTGCCTGTGGTAGTGATAGGATCAGGAAAACACCACCAACCTACTACAGGTAGCTTTAGGTGAAAACTGCAGAGCTTGCAAAAAAATAACTTGCAGCTTATTTAGCTGCCTGTGGTAGTGATATGATCAGGAAAACACCACCAACCTTCTACAGGTAGCTTTAGGTGAACACTGTGCAGAGCTCGCAAAAGACTAACTTGTAGCTTATTAAGCTGCCTGCGGTAGTGATAGGATCAGGAAAACACCACCAACCTTCTACAGGTAGCTTTAGGTGAACACTGTGCAGAGCTCGCAAAAAACTAACTTGTAGCTTATTTAGCTGCCTGCGGTAGTGATAGGATCAGGAAAACACCACCAACCTTCTACAGGTAGCTTTAGGTCAACACTGCAGAGCTTGCAAAAAAATAACTTGTAGCTTATTTAGCTGCCTGTGGTAGTGATAGGATCAGGAAAAGACCACCAACCTTCTACAGGTAGCTTTAGGTGAACACTGTGCAAAGCTTGCAAAAGACTAACTTGTAGCTTATTTAGCTGCCTGCGGTAGTGATAGGATCAGGAAAACACCACCAACCTTCTACAGGTAGCTTTGGTTGAATACTGTGCAGAGCTCACAAAAAACTAACTTGTAGCTTATTTAGCTGCCTGCGGTAGTGATAGGATGAGGAAAACACCACCAACCTTGTACAGATAGCTTTAGGTGAACACTGTGCAAAGCTTGCAAAAGACTAACTTGTAGCTTATTTAGCTGCCTGCGGTAGTGATAGGATCAGGAAAACACCACCAACCTTCTACAGGTAGCTTTAGGTGAATACTGTGCAGAGCTCACAAAAAACTAACTTGTAGCTTATTTAGCTGCCTGCGGTAGTGATAGGATCAGGAAAACACCACCAACTTTCTACAGGTAGCTTTAGGTGAACACTGGGCAGAGCTCGCAAAAAACTAACTTGTAGCTTATTTAGCTGCCTGCGGTAGTGATAGGATCAGGAAAACACCACTAACCTTCTATAGGTAGCTTTAGGTTAACACTGTGCAGAGCTCGCAAAAAACTAACTTGTACCTTATTTAGCTGCCTGCGGTAGTGATAGGATCAGGAAAACACCACCAACCTTATACAGGTAGCTTTAGGTGAACACTGTGCAGAGCACGCAAAAAACTAACTTGTAGCTTATTTAGCTGCCTGCGTTAGTGATAGGATCAGGAAAACACCACCAACCTTCTACAGGTAGCTTTAGGTGAACACTGTGCAGAGCTTGCAAAAAACTAACTTGTAGCTTATTTAGCTGCCTGCGGTAGTGATAGGATCAGGAAAACACCACCAACCTTCTACAGGTAGCTTTAGGTGAACACTGTGCAGAGCTTGCAAAAAACTAACTTGTAGCTTATTTAGCTGCCTGCGGTAGTGATAGGATCAGGAAAACACCACCAACCTTCTACAGGTAGCTTTAGGTGAATACTGTGCAGAGCTCACAAAAAACTAACTTGTAGCTTATTTAGCTGCCTGCGGTAGTGATAGGATCAGGAAAACACCACCAACCTTCTACAGGTAGCTTTAGGTGAACACTGTGCAGAGCATGCAAAAAACTAACTTGTAGCTTATTTAGCTGCCTGCGGTAGTGATAGGATCAGGAAAACACCACCAACCTTCTACAGGTAGCTTTAGGTGAACACTGTGCAGAGCTCGCAAAAAACTAACTTGTAGCTTATTTAGCTGCCTGCGGTAGTGATAGGATCAGGAAAACACCACCAAGCTTCTACAGGTAGCATTAGGTGAACACTGTGCAGAGCTCACAAAAAACTAACTTGTAGCTTATTTAGCTGCCTGCGGTAGTGAAAAGATCAGTAAAACACCACCAACCTTGTACAGGTAGCTTTAGGTGAACACTGTGCAGAGCACGCAAAAAACTAACTTGTAGCTTATTTCGCTGCCTGTGGTAGTGATAGGATCAGGAAAACACCACCAACCTTCTACAGGTAGCTTTAGGTGAACACTGCAGAGCTTACAAAAGACTAACTTGTAACTAATTTAGCTGCCTGTGGTAGTGATAGGATCAGGAAAACACCACCAACCTTCTACAGGTAGCTTTAGGTGAATACTGTGCAGAGCTCACAAAAAACTAACTTGTAGCTTATTTAGCTGCCTGCGGTAGTGATAGGATCAGGAAAACACCACCAACCTTCTACAGGTAGCTTTAGGTGAACACTGCAGAGCTTGCAAAAGACTAACTTGTAGCTTATTTAGCTGCCTGCGGTAGTGATAGGATCAGGAAAACACCACCAAACTTCTACAGGTAGCTTTAGGTGAACACTGTGCAGAGCTCGCAAAAAACTAACTTGTAGCTTATTTAGCTGCCTGCGGTAGTGATAGGATCAGGAAAACACCACCAAGCTTCTACAGGTAGCTTTAGGTGAACACTGTGCAGAGCTCGCAAAAAACTAACTTGTAGCTTATTTAGCTGCCTGCGGTAGTGATAGGATCAGGAAAACACCACCAAGCTTCTACAGGTAGCTTTAGGTGAACACTGCAGAGCTTGCAAAAGACTAACTTGTAGCTTATTTAGCTGCCTGCGGTAGTGATAGGATCAGGAAAACACCACCAACCTTCTACAGGTAGCTTTAGGTGAACACTGTGCAGAGCTCGCAAAAAACTAACTTGTAGCTTATTTAGCTGCCTGCGGTAGTGATAGGATCAGGAAAACACCACCAAGCTTCTACAGGTAGCATTAGGTGAGCACTGTGCAGAGCTCACAAAAAACTAACTTGTAGCTTATTTAGCTGCCTGCGGTAGTGATAGGATTAGGAAAACACCACCAACCTTGTACAAGTAGCTTTAGGTGAACACTGTGCAGAGCACGCAAAAAACTAACTTGTAGCTTATTTAGCTGCCTATGGTAGTGATAGGATCAGGAAAACACCACCAACCTTCTACAGGAAGCTTTAGGTGAACACTGCAGAGCTTGCAAAAGACTAACGTGTAGCTTATTTAGCTGCCTGCAGTAGTGATAGGATCAGGAAAACACCACCAACCTTCTACAGGTAGCTTTAGGTGAATACTGTGCAGAGCTCACAAAAAACTAACTTGTAGCTTATTTAGCTGCCTGCGGTAGTGATAGGATCAGGAACACACCACCAACCTTCTACAGGTAGCTTTAGGTGAATACTGTGCAGAGCTCACAAAAAACTAACTTGTAGCTTTTTTAGCTGCCTGCGGTAGTGATAGGATCAGGAAAACACCACCAAGCTTCTACAGGTAGCTTTAGGTGAACACTGTGCAGAGCTTGCAAAAAACTAACTTGTAGCTTATTTAGCTGCCTGCGGTAGTGATAGGATCAGGAAAACACCACCTAGCTTCTACAGGTAGCTTTAGGTCAACACTATGCAGAGCTCGCAAAAAACTAACTTGTTGCTTATTTAGCTGCCTGCAGTGGTGATAGGATCAGGAAAACACCACCAACCTTGTACAGGTAGCTTTAGGTGAACACTGTGCAGAGCTCACAAAAAACTAACTTGTAGCTTATTTAGCTGCCTGCGGTAGTAATAGGATCAGGAAAACACCACCAACCTTCTACAGGTAGCTTTAGGTGAACACTGCAGAGCTTGCAAAAGACTAACTTGTAGCTTATTTAGCTGCCTGCGGTAGTGATAGGATCAGGAAAACACCACCTACCTTTTACAGGTAGCTTTAGGTGAATACTGTGCAGAGCTCACAAAAAACTAACTTGTAGCTTATTTAGCTGCCTGTGGTAGTGATAGAATCAGGAAAACACCACCAACCTTCCACAGGTAGCTTTAGGTGAACACTATGCAGAGCTCGCAAAAAACTAACTTGTAGCTTATTTAGCTGCCTGCGGTAGTGATAGGATCAGGAAAACACCACCAACCTACTACAGGTAGCTTTAGGTGAACACTGCAGAGCTTGCAAAAAAATAACTTGTAGCTTATTTAGCTACCTGTGGTAGTGATATGATCAGGAAAACACCACCAACCTTCTACAGGTAGCTTTAGGTGAAAACTGTGCAGAGCTCGCAAAAGACTAACTTGTAGCTTATTTAGCTGCCAGCGGTAGTGATAGGATCAGGAAAACACCACCAACCTTCTACAGGTAGCTTTAGGTGAACACTGTGCAGAGCTCGCAAAAAACTAACTTGTAGCTTATTTAGCTGCCTGCGGTAGTGATAGGATCAGGAAAACACCACCAACCTTCTACAGGTAGCTTTAGGTGAATACTGTGCAGAGCTCACAAAAAAATAACTTGTAGCTTATTTAGCTGCCTGCGGTAGTGATAGGATCAGGAAAAGACCACCAACCTTCTACAGGTAGCTTTAGGTGAACACTGTGCAAAGCTTGCAAAAGACTAACTTGTAGCTTATTTAGCTGCCTGCGGTAGTGATAGGATCAGGAAAACACCACCAACCTTCTACAGGTAGCTTTAGGTGAATACTGTGCAGAGCTCACCAAAAACTAACTTGTAGCTTATTTAGCTGCCTGCGGTAGTGATAGGATTAGGAAAACACCACCAACCTTGTACAGATAGCTTTAGGTGAACACTGTGCAAAGCTTGCAAAAGACTAACTTGTAGCTTATTTAGCTGCCTGCGGTAGTGATAGGATCAGGAAAACACCACCAACCTTCTACAGGTAGCTTTAGGTGAATACTGTGCAGAGCTCACAAAAAACTAACTTGTAGCTTATTTAGCTGCCTGTGGTAGTGATAGGATCAGGAAAACACCACCAACCTTGTACAGGTAGCTTTAGGTGAACACTGTGCAGAGCTCGCAAAAAACTAACTTGTAGCTTATTTAGCTGCCTGCGGTAGTGATAGGATCAGGAAAACACCACCAACCTTCTACAGGTAGCTTTAGGTGAACACTGAGCAGAGCTCGCAAAAAAATAACTTGTAGCTTATTTAGCTGTCTGTGGTAGTGATAGGATCAGGAAAACACCAACAACCTTCTACAGGTAGCTTTAGGTGAACACTGTGCAGAGCTCACAAAAAAACTAACTTATAGCTTATTTAGTGGCCTGTGGTAGTGATAGGATCAGGAAAACACCACCAACCTACTACAGGTAGCTTTAGGTGAACACTGCAGAGCTTGCAAAAAAATAACTTGTAGCTTATTTAGCTGCCTGTGGTAGTGATAGGATCAGGAAAAGACCACCAACCTTCTACAGGTAGCTTTAGGTGAACACTGTGCAAAGCTTGCAAAAGACTAACTTGTAGCTTATTTAGCTGCCTGCGGTAGTGATAGGATCAGGAAAACACCACCAACCTTCAACAGGTAGCTTTAGGTGAATACT
This sequence comes from Lithobates clamitans, assembly GCA_037952925.1. Lineage (NCBI taxonomy): Eukaryota > Metazoa > Chordata > Amphibia > Anura > Ranidae > Lithobates > Lithobates clamitans. Next base: position 3,691,201 of record JBBGZY010000391.1, on the reverse strand, counting down.
GTGCAGAGCTCACAAAAAACTAACTTGTAGCTTATTTAGCTGCCTGCGGTAGTGATAGGATGAGGAAAACACCACCAACCTTGTACAGATAGCTTTAGATGAACACTGTGCAAAGCTTGCAAAAGACTAACTTGTAGCTTATTTAGCTGCCTGTGGTAGTGATAGGATCAGGAAAACACCACCAACCTTCTACAGGTAGCTTTAGGTGAATACTGTGCAGAGCTCACAAAAAACTAACTTGTAGCTTATTTAGCTGCCTGCGGTAGTGATAGGATCAGGAAAACACCACCAACTTTCTACAGGTAGCTTTAGGTGAACACTGGGCAGAGCTCGCAAAAAACTAACTTGTAGCTTATTTAGCTGCCTGCGGTAGTGATAGGATCAGGAAAACACCACCAACCTTCTACAGGTAGCTTTAGGTTAACACTGTGCAGAACTCGCAAAAAACTAACTTGTACCTTATTTAGCTGCCTGCGGTAGTGATAGGATCAGGAAAACACCACCAACCTTGTACAGGTAGCTTTAGGTGAACACTGTGCAGAGCACGCAAAAAACTAACTTGTAGCTTATTTAGCTGCCTGCGGTAGTGATAGGATCAGGAAAACACCACCAACCTTCTACAGGTAGCTTTAGGTGAACACTGTGCAGAGCTTGCAAAAAACTAACTTGTAGCTTATTTAGCTGCCTGCGATAGTGATAGGATCAGGAAAACACCACCAACATTCTACAGGTAGCTTTAGGTGAACACTGTGCAGAGCTTGCAAAAAACTAACTTGTAGCTTATTTAGCTGCCTGCGATAGTGATAGGATCAGGAAAACACCACCAACATTCTACAGGTAGCTTTAGGTGAACACTGTGCAGAGCTTGCAAAAAACTAACTTGTAGCTTATTTAGCTGCCTGCGGTAGTGATAGGATCAGGAAAACACCACTAACCTTCTACAGGTAGCTTTAGGTGAATACTGTGCAGAGCTCACAAAAAACTAACTTGTAGCTTATTTAGCTGCCTGCGGTAGTGATAGGATCAGGAAAACACCACCAACCTTCTACAGGTAGCTTTAGGTGAACACTGTGCAGAGCTCGCAAAAAAAAATTACTTGTAGCTTATTTAGCCGCCTGTGGTAGTGATAGGATCAGGAAAACACCACCAACCTTCTACAGGTTGCTTTAGGTGAACACTGTGCAGAGCTCACAAAAAACTAACTGATAGCTTATTTAGCTGCCTGTGGTAGTGATAGGATCAGGAAAACACCACCAAACTTCTACAGGTAGCTTTAGGTGAACACTGCAGAGCTTGCAAAAAAATAACTTGTAGCTTATTTAGCTGCCTGTGGTAGTGATATGATCAGGAAAACACCACCAACCTGCTACAGGTAGCTTTAGGTGAACACTGTGCAGAGCTCGCAAAAGACTAACTTGTAGCTTATTTAGCTGCCTGCGGTAGTAATAGGATCAGGAAAACACCACCAACCTTCTACAGGTAGCTTTAGGTGAACACTGTGCAGAGCTCGCAAAAAACTAACTTGTAGCTTATTTAGCTGCCTGCGGTAGTGATAGGATCAGGAAAACACCACCAACCTTCTACAGGTAGCTTTAGGTCAACACTGCAGAGCTTGCAAAAAAATAACTTATAGCTTATTTAGCTGCCTGTGGTAGTGATAGGATCAGGAAAAGACCACCAACCTTCTACAGGTAGCTTTAGGTGAACACTGTGCAAAGCTTGCAAAAGACTAACTTGTAGCTTATTTAGCTGCCTGCGGTAGTGATAGGATCAGGAAAACACCACCAACCTTCTACAGGTAGCTTTAGGTGAACACTGCAGAGCTTGCAAAAGACTAACTTGTAGCTTATTTAGCTGCCTGCGGTAGTGATAGGATCAGGAAAACACACCAAGCTTCTACAGGTAGCTTTAGGTGAATACTGTGCAGAGCTCACAAAAAACTAACTTGTAGCTTATTTAGCTGCCTGCGGTAGTAATAGGATCAGGAAAACACCACCAACCTTGTACAGGTAGCTTTAGGTCAACACTGTGCAGAGCACGCAAAAAACTAACTTGTAGCTTATTTAGCTGCCTGCGGTAGTGATAGGATCAGGAAAACACCACCAAGCTTCTACAGGTAGCTTTAGGTGAACACTGTGCAGAGCTCGCAAAAAACTAACTTGTATCTTATTTAGCTGCCTGCGGTAGTGATAGGATCAGGAAAACACCACCAAGCTTCTACAGGTAGCTTTAGGTGAACACTGTGCAGAGCTCGCAAAAAAACTAACTTGTAGCTTATTTAGCTGCCTGCGGTAGTGATAGGATCAGGAAAACACCACCAACCTTCTACAGGTAGCTTTAGGTGAACACTGTGCAGAGCTCGCAAAAAACTAACTTGTAGCTTATTTAGCTGCCTGTGGTAGTGATAGGATCAGGAAAACACCACCAAACTTCTACAGGTAGCTTTAGGTGAACACTGCAGAGCTTGCAAAAAACTAACTAGTAGCTTACTTAGCTGCCTGCGGTAGTGATAGGATCAGGAAAACACCACCAAACTTGTACAGGTAGCTTTAGGTGAACACTGCAGAGCTTGCAAAAAAATAACTTGTAGCTTATTTAGCTGCCTGTGGTAGTGATAGGATCAGGAAAACACCACCAAACTTCTACAGGTAGCTTTAGGTGAACACTGTGCAGAGCTTGCAAAAAACTAACTAGTAGCTTACTTAGCTGCCTGCGGTAGTGATAGGATCAGGAAAACACCACCAACCTTCTACAGGTAGCTTTAGGTCAACACTGCAGAGCTTGCAAAAAAATAACTTGTAGCTTATTTAGCTGCCTGCGGTAGTGATAGGATCAGGAAAAGACCACCAACCTTCTACAGGTAGCTTTAGGTGAACACTGTGCAGAGCTCACAAAAAACTAACTTGTAGTTTATTTAGCTGCCTGCGGTAGTGATAGGATCAGGAAAAAACTACCAAGCTTCTACAGGTAGCTTTAGGTGAACACTGTGCAGAGCTCGCAAAAAACTAACTTGTAGCTTATTTAGCTGCCTGCGGTAGTGATAGGATCAGGAAAACACCACCAACCTTCTACAGGTAGCTTTAGGTGAACACTGTGCAGAGCTCGCAAAAAACTAACTTGTAGCTTATTTAGCTGCCTGTGGTAGTGATAGGATCAGGAAAACACCACCAAACTTCTACAGGTAGCTTTAGGTGAACACTGCAGAGCTTGCAAAAAAATAACTTGTAGCTTATTTAGCTGCCTGTGGTAGTGATATGATCAGGAAAACACCACCAACCTGCTACAGGTAGCTTTAGGTCAACACTGCAGAGCTTGCAAAAAAATAACTTATAGCTTATTTAGCTGCCTGTGGTAGTGATAGGATCAGGAAAAGACCACCAACCTTCTACAGGTAGCTTTAGGTGAACACTGCAGAGCTTGCAAAAGACTAACTTGTAGCTTATTTAGCTGCCTGCGGTAGTGATAGGATCAGGAAAACACAACAAGCTTCTACAGGTAGCTTTAGGTGAATACTGTGCAGAGCTCACAAAAAACTAACTTGTAGCTTATTTAGCTGCCTGCGGTAGTGATAGGATCAGGAAAACACCACCAACCTTCTACAGGTAGCTTTAGGTGAACACTGTGCAGAGCACGCAAAAAACTAACTTGTAGCTTATTTAGCTGCCTGCGGTAGTGATAGGATCAGGAAAACACCACCAAGCTTCTACAGGTAGCTTTAGGTGAACACTGTGCAGAGCTCGCAAAAAACTAACTTGTATCTTATTTAGCTGCCTGCGGTAGTGATAGGATCAGGAAAACAACACCAAGCTTCTACAGGTAGCTTTAGGTGAACACTGTGCAGAGCTCGCAAAAAAACTAACTTGTAGCTTATTTAGCTGCCTGCGGTAGTGATAGGATCAGGAAAACACCACCAAACTTCTACAGGTAGCTTTAGGTGAACACTGCAGAGCTTGCAAAAAACTAACTAGTAGCTTACTTAGCTGCCTGCGGTAGTGATCGGATCAGGAAAACACCACCAAACTTGTACAGGTAGCTTTAGGTGAACACTGCAGAGCTTGCAAAAAAATAACTTGTAGCTTATTTAGCTGCCTGTGGTAGTGATAGGATCAGGAAAAGACCACCAACCTTCTACAGGTAGCTTTAGGTGAACACTGTGCAGAGCTTGCAAAAAACTAACTTATAGCTTATTTAGCTGCCTGCGGTAGTGATAGGATCAGGAAAACACCACCTACCTTCTACAGGTAGCTTTAGGTCAACACTGCAGAGCTTGCAAAAAAATAACTTGTAGCTTATTTAGCTGCCTGTGGTAGTGATAGGATCAGGAAAACACCACCAACCTGCTACAGGTAGCTTTAGGTCAACACTGCAGAGCTTGCAAAAAAATAACTTATAGCTTATTTAGCTGCCTATGGTAGTGATAGGATCAGGAAAAGACCACCAACCTTCTACAGGTAGCTTTAGGTGAACACTGCAGAGCTTGCAAAAGACTAACTTGTAGCTTATTTAGCTGCCTGCGGTAGTGATAGGATCAGGAAAACACACCAAGCTTCTACAGGTAGCTTTAGGTGAATACTGTGCAGAGCTCACAAAAAACTAACTTGTAGCTTATTTAGCTGCCTGCGGTAGTGATAGGATCAGGAAAACACCACCAACCTTCTACAGGTAGCTTTAGGTGAACACTGTGCAGAGCACGCAAAAAACTAACTTGTAGCTTATTTAGCTGCCTGCGGTAGTGATAGGATCAGGAAAACACCACCAAGCTTCTACAGGTAGCTTTAGGTGAACACTGTGCAGAGCTCGCAAAAAACTAACTTGTATCTTATTTAGCTGCCTGCGGTAGTGATAGGATCAGGAAAACACCACCAAGCTTCTACAGGTAGCTTTAGGTGAACACTGTGCAGAGCTCGCAAAAAAACTAACTTGTAGCTTATTTAGCTGCCTGCGGTAGTGATAGGATCAGGAAAACACCACCAAACTTCTACAGGTAGCTTTAGGTGAACACTGCAGAGCTTGCAAAAAACTAACTAGTAGCTTACTTAGCTGCCTGCGGTAGTGATCGGATCAGGAAAACACCACCAAACTTGTACAGGTAGCTTTAGGTGAACACTGCAGAGCTTGCAAAAAAATAACTTGTAGCTTATTTAGCTGCCTGTGGTAGTGATAGGATCAGGAAAAGACCACCAACCTTCTACAGGTAGCTTTAGGTGAACACTGTGCAGAGCTTGCAAAAAACTAACTTATAGCTTATTTAGCTGCCTGCGGTAGTGATAGGATCAGGAAAACACCACCTACCTTCTACAGGTAGCTTTAGGTCAACACTGCAGAGCTTGCAAAAAAATAACTTGTAGCTTATTTAGCTGCCTGTGGTAGTGATAGGATCAGGAAAAGACCACCAACCTTCTACAGGTAGCTTTAGGTGAACACTGTGCAGAGCTCACAAAAAACTAACTTGTAGTTTATTTAGCTGCCTGCGGTAGTGATAGGATCAGGAAAACACTACCAAGCTTCTACAGGTAGCTTTAGGTGAACACTGTGCAGAGCTCGCAAAAAACTAACTTGTAGCTTATTTAGCTGCCTGCGGTAGTGATAGGATCAGGAAAACACCACCAACCTTCTACAGGTAGCTTTAGGTGAACACTGTGCAGAGCTCGCAAAAAACTAACTTGTAGCTTATTTAGCTGCCTGTGGTAGTGATAGGATCAGGAAAACACCACCAACCTTCTACAGGTAGCTTTAGGTGAACACTGTGCAGAGCTCGCAAAAAACTAACTTGTAGCTTATTTAGCTGCCTGCGGTAGTGATAGGATCAGGAAAACACCACCAAACTTCTACAGGTAGCTTTAGGTGAACACTGCAGAGCTTGCAAAAAAATAACTTGTAGCTTATTTAGCTGCCTGTGGTAGTGATATGATCAGGAAAACACCACCAACCTGCTTCAGGTAGCTTTAGGTGAACACTGTGCAGAGCTCGCAAAAGACTAACTTGTAGCTTATTTAGCTGCCTGCGGTAGTAATAGGATCAGGAAAACACCACCAACCTTCTACAGGTAGCTTTAGGTGAACACTGTGCAGAGCTCGCAAAAAACTAACTTGTAGCTTATTTAGCTGCCTGCGGTAGTGATAGGATCAGGAAAACACCACCAACCTTCTACAGGTAGCTTTGGGTGAACACTGCAGAGCTTGCAAAAGACTAACTTTTAGCTTATTTAGCTGCCTGCGGTAGTGATAGGATCAGGAAAACACACCAAGCTTCTACAGGTAGCTTTAGGTGAATACTGTGCAGAGCTCACAAAAAACTAACTTGTAGCTTATTTAGCTGCCTGCGGTAGTGATAGGATCAGGAAAACACCACCAACCTTCTACAGGTAGCTTTAGGTGAACACTGTGCAGAGTTCGCAAAAAACTAACTTGTAGCTTATTTAGCTGCCTGCGGTAGTGATAGGATCATGAAAACACCACCAAGTTTCTACAGGTAGCTTTAGGTTAACACTGTGCAGAGCTCGCAAAAAACTAACTTGTAGCTTATTTAGCTGCCTGCGGTAGTGATAGGATCAGGAAAACACCACCAACCTTGTACAGGTAGCTTTAGGTGAACACTGTGCAGAGCACGCAAAAAACTAACTTGTAGCTTATTTAGCTGCCTGCGGTAGTGATAGGATCAGGAAAACACCACCAAGCTTCTACAGGTAGCTTTAGGTGAACACTGTGCAGAGCTCGCAAAAAACTAACTTGTAGCTTATTTAGCTGCCTGCGGTAGTGAAAAGATCAGTAAAACACCACCAACCTTGTACAGGTAGCTTTAGGTGAACACTGTGCAGAGCACGCAAAAAACTAACTTGTAGCTTATTTCGCTGCCTGTGGTAGTGATAGGATCAGGAAAACACCACCAACCTTCTACAGGTAGCTTTAGGTGAACACTGCAGAGCTTACAAAAGACTAACTTGTAACTAATTTAGCTGCCTGTGGTAGTGATAGGATCAGGAAAACACCACCAACCTTCTACAGGTAGCTTTAGGTGAATACTGTGCAGAGCTCACAAAAAACTAACTTGTAGCTTATTTAGCTGCCTGCGGTAGTGATAGGATCAGGAAAACACCACCAACCTTCTACAGGTAGCTTTAGGTGAACACTGCAGAGCTTGCAAAAGACTAACTTGTAGCTTATTTAGCTGCCTGCGGTAGTGATAGGATCAGGAAAACACCACCAAACTTCTACAGGTAGCTTTAGGTGAACACTGTGCAGAGCTCGCAAAAAACTAACTTGTAGCTTATTTAGCTGCCTGCGGTAGTGATAGGATCAGGAAAACACCACCAAGCTTCTACAGGTAGCTTTAGGTGAACACTGTGCAGAGCTCGCAAAAAACTAACTTGTAGCTTATTTAGCTGCCTGCGGTAGTGATAGGATCAGGAAAACACCACCAAGCTTCTACAGGTAGCTTTAGGTGAACACTGCAGAGCTTGCAAAAGACTAACTTGTAGCTTATTTAGCTGCCTGCGGTAGTGATAGGATCAGGAAAACACCACCAACCTTCTACAGGTAGCTTTAGGTGAACACTGTGCAGAGCTCGCAAAAAACTAACTTGTAGCTTATTTAGCTGCCTGCGGTAGTGATAGGATCAGGAAAACACCACCAAGCTTCTACAGGTAGCATTAGGTGAGCACTGTGCAGAGCTCACAAAAAACTAACTTGTAGCTTATTTAGCTGCCTGCGGTAGTGATAGGATTAGGAAAACACCACCAACCTTGTACAAGTAGCTTTAGGTGAACACTGTGCAGAGCACGCAAAAAACTAACTTGTAGCTTATTTAGCTGCCTATGGTAGTGATAGGATCAGGAAAACACCACCAACCTTCTACAGGAAGCTTTAGGTGAACACTGCAGAGCTTGCAAAAGACTAACGTGTAGCTTATTTAGCTGCCTGCAGTAGTGATAGGATCAGGAAAACACCACCAACCTTCTACAGGTAGCTTTAGGTGAATACTGTGCAGAGCTCACAAAAAACTAACTTGTAGCTTATTTAGCTGCCTGCGGTAGTGATAGGATCAGGAACACACCACCAACCTTCTACAGGTAGCTTTAGGTGAATACTGTGCAGAGCTCACAAAAAACTAACTTGTAGCTTTTTTAGCTGCCTGCGGTAGTGATAGGATCAGGAAAACACCACCAAGCTTCTACAGGTAGCTTTAGGTGAACACTGTGCAGAGCTTGCAAAAAACTAACTTGTAGCTTATTTAGCTGCCTGCGGTAGTGATAGGATCAGGAAAACACCACCTAGCTTCTACAGGTAGCTTTAGGTCAACACTATGCAGAGCTCGCAAAAAACTAACTTGTTGCTTATTTAGCTGCCTGCAGTGGTGATAGGATCAGGAAAACACCACCAACCTTGTACAGGTAGCTTTAGGTGAACACTGTGCAGAGCTCACAAAAAACTAACTTGTAGCTTATTTAGCTGCCTGCGGTAGTAATAGGATCAGGAAAACACCACCAACCTTCTACAGGTAGCTTTAGGTGAACACTGCAGAGCTTGCAAAAGACTAACTTGTAGCTTATTTAGCTGCCTGCGGTAGTGATAGGATCAGGAAAACACCACCTACCTTTTACAGGTAGCTTTAGGTGAATACTGTGCAGAGCTCACAAAAAACTAACTTGTAGCTTATTTAGCTGCCTGTGGTAGTGATAGAATCAGGAAAACACCACCAACCTTCCACAGGTAGCTTTAGGTGAACACTATGCAGAGCTCGCAAAAAACTAACTTGTAGCTTATTTAGCTGCCTGCGGTAGTGATAGGATCAGGAAAACACCACCAACCTACTACAGGTAGCTTTAGGTGAACACTGCAGAGCTTGCAAAAAAATAACTTGTAGCTTATTTAGCTACCTGTGGTAGTGATATGATCAGGAAAACACCACCAACCTTCTACAGGTAGCTTTAGGTGAAAACTGTGCAGAGCTCGCAAAAGACTAACTTGTAGCTTATTTAGCTGCCAGCGGTAGTGATAGGATCAGGAAAACACCACCAACCTTCTACAGGTAGCTTTAGGTGAACACTGTGCAGAGCTCGCAAAAAACTAACTTGTAGCTTATTTAGCTGCCTGCGGTAGTGATAGGATCAGGAAAACACCACCAACCTTCTACAGGTAGCTTTAGGTGAATACTGTGCAGAGCTCACAAAAAAATAACTTGTAGCTTATTTAGCTGCCTGCGGTAGTGATAGGATCAGGAAAAGACCACCAACCTTCTACAGGTAGCTTTAGGTGAACACTGTGCAAAGCTTGCAAAAGACTAACTTGTAGCTTATTTAGCTGCCTGCGGTAGTGATAGGATCAGGAAAACACCACCAACCTTCTACAGGTAGCTTTAGGTGAATACTGTGCAGAGCTCACCAAAAACTAACTTGTAGCTTATTTAGCTGCCTGCGGTAGTGATAGGATTAGGAAAACACCACCAACCTTGTACAGATAGCTTTAGGTGAACACTGTGCAAAGCTTGCAAAAGACTAACTTGTAGCTTATTTAGCTGCCTGCGGTAGTGATAGGATCAGGAAAACACCACCAACCTTCTACAGGTAGCTTTAGGTGAATACTGTGCAGAGCTCACAAAAAACTAACTTGTAGCTTATTTAGCTGCCTGTGGTAGTGATAGGATCAGGAAAACACCACCAACCTTGTACAGGTAGCTTTAGGTGAACACTGTGCAGAGCTCGCAAAAAACTAACTTGTAGCTTATTTAGCTGCCTGCGGTAGTGATAGGATCAGGAAAACACCACCAACCTTCTACAGGTAGCTTTAGGTGAACACTGAGCAGAGCTCGCAAAAAAATAACTTGTAGCTTATTTAGCTGTCTGTGGTAGTGATAGGATCAGGAAAACACCAACAACCTTCTACAGGTAGCTTTAGGTGAACACTGTGCAGAGCTCACAAAAAAACTAACTTATAGCTTATTTAGTGGCCTGTGGTAGTGATAGGATCAGGAAAACACCACCAACCTACTACAGGTAGCTTTAGGTGAACACTGCAGAGCTTGCAAAAAAATAACTTGTAGCTTATTTAGCTGCCTGTGGTAGTGATAGGATCAGGAAAAGACCACCAACCTTCTACAGGTAGCTTTAGGTGAACACTGTGCAAAGCTTGCAAAAGACTAACTTGTAGCTTATTTAGCTGCCTGCGGTAGTGATAGGATCAGGAAAACACCACCAACCTTCAACAGGTAGCTTTAGGTGAATACTGTGCAGAGCTCACAAAAAACTAACTTGTAGCTTATTTAGCTGCCTGCGGTAGTGATAGGATGAGGAAAACACCACCAACCTTGTACAGATAGCTTTAGATGAACACTGTGCAAAGCTTGCAAAAGACTAACTTGTAGCTTATTTAGCTGCCTGTGGTAGTGATAGGATCAGGAAAACACCACCAACCTTCTACAGGTAGCTTTAGGTGAATACTGTGCAGAGCTCACAAAAAACTAACTTGTAGCTTATTTAGCTGCCTGCGGTAGTGATAGGATCAGGAAAACACCACCAACTTTCTACAGGTAGCTTTAGGTGAACACTGGGCAGAGCTCGCAAAAAACTAACTTGTAGCTTATTTAGCTGCCTGCGGTAGTGATAGGATCAGGAAAACACCACCAACCTTCTACAGGTAGCTTTAGGTTAACACTGTGCAGAACTCGCAAAAAACTAACTTGTACCTTATTTAGCTGCCTGCGGTAGTGATAGGATCAGGAAAACACCACCAACCTTGTACAGGTAGCTTTAGGTGAACACTGTGCAGAGCACGCAAAAAACTAACTTGTAGCTTATTTAGCTGCCTGCGGTAGTGATAGGATCAGGAAAACACCACCAACCTTCTACAGGTAGCTTTAGGTGAACACTGTGCAGAGCTTGCAAAAAACTAACTTGTAGCTTATTTAGCTGCCTGCGATAGTGATAGGATCAGGAAAACACCACCAACATTCTACAGGTAGCTTTAGGTGAACACTGTGCAGAGCTTGCAAAAAACTAACTTGTAGCTTATTTAGCTGCCTGCGATAGTGATAGGATCAGGAAAACACCACCAACATTCTACAGGTAGCTTTAGGTGAACACTGTGCAGAGCTTGCAAAAAACTAACTTGTAGCTTATTTAGCTGCCTGCGGTAGTGATAGGATCAGGAAAACACCACTAACCTTCTACAGGTAGCTTTAGGTGAATACTGTGCAGAGCTCACAAAAAACTAACTTGTAGCTTATTTAGCTGCCTGCGGTAGTGATAGGATCAGGAAAACACCACCAACCTTCTACAGGTAGCTTTAGGTGAACACTGTGCAGAGCTCGCAAAAAAAAATTACTTGTAGCTTATTTAGCCGCCTGTGGTAGTGATAGGATCAGGAAAACACCACCAACCTTCTACAGGTTGCTTTAGGTGAACACTGTGCAGAGCTCACAAAAAACTAACTGATAGCTTATTTAGCTGCCTGTGGTAGTGATAGGATCAGGAAAACACCACCAAACTTCTACAGGTAGCTTTAGGTGAACACTGCAGAGCTTGCAAAAAAATAACTTGTAGCTTATTTAGCTGCCTGTGGTAGTGATATGATCAGGAAAACACCACCAACCTGCTACAGGTAGCTTTAGGTGAACACTGTGCAGAGCTCGCAAAAGACTAACTTGTAGCTTATTTAGCTGCCTGCGGTAGTAATAGGATCAGGAAAACACCACCAACCTTCTACAGGTAGCTTTAGGTGAACACTGTGCAGAGCTCGCAAAAAACTAACTTGTAGCTTATTTAGCTGCCTGTGGTAGTGATAGGATCAGGAAAAGACCACCAACCTTCTACAGGTAGCTTTAGGTGAACACTGCAGAGCTTGCAAAAGACTAACTTGTAGCTTATTTAGCTGCCTGCGGTAGTGATAGGATCAGGAAAACACAACAAGCTTCTACAGGTAGCTTTAGGTGAATACTGTGCAGAGCTCACAAAAAACTAACTTGTAGCTTATTTAGCTGCCTGCGGTAGTGATAGGATCAGGAAAACACCACCAACCTTCTACAGGTAGCTTTAGGTGAACACTGTGCAGAGCACGCAAAAAACTAACTTGTAGCTTATTTAGCTGCCTGCGGTAGTGATAGGATCAGGAAAACACCACCAAGCTTCTACAGGTAGCTTTAGGTGAACACTGTGCAGAGCTCGCAAAAAACTAACTTGTATCTTATTTAGCTGCCTGCGGTAGTGATAGGATCAGGAAAACAACACCAAGCTTCTACAGGTAGCTTTAGGTGAACACTGTGCAGAGCTCGCAAAAAAACTAACTTGTAGCTTATTTAGCTGCCTGCGGTAGTGATAGGATCAGGAAAACACCACCAAACTTCTACAGGTAGCTTTAGGTGAACACTGCAGAGCTTGCAAAAAACTAACTAGTAGCTTACTTAGCTGCCTGCGGTAGTGATCGGATCAGGAAAACACCACCAAACTTGTACAGGTAGCTTTAGGTGAACACTGCAGAGCTTGCAAAAAAATAACTTGTAGCTTATTTAGCTGCCTGTGGTAGTGATAGGATCAGGAAAAGACCACCAACCTTCTACAGGTAGCTTTAGGTGAACACTGTGCAGAGCTTGCAAAAAACTAACTTATAGCTTATTTAGCTGCCTGCGGTAGTGATAGGATCAGGAAAACACCACCTACCTTCTACAGGTAGCTTTAGGTCAACACTGCAGAGCTTGCAAAAAAATAACTTGTAGCTTATTTAGCTGCCTGTGGTAGTGATAGGATCAGGAAAACACCACCAACCTGCTACAGGTAGCTTTAGGTCAACACTGCAGAGCTTGCAAAAAAATAACTTATAGCTTATTTAGCTGCCTATGGTAGTGATAGGATCAGGAAAAGACCACCAACCTTCTACAGGTAGCTTTAGGTGAACACTGCAGAGCTTGCAAAAGACTAACTTGTAGCTTATTTAGCTGCCTGCGGTAGTGATAGGATCAGGAAAACACACCAAGCTTCTACAGGTAGCTTTAGGTGAATACTGTGCAGAGCTCACAAAAAACTAACTTGTAGCTTATTTAGCTGCCTGCGGTAGTGATAGGATCAGGAAAACACCACCAACCTTCTACAGGTAGCTTTAGGTGAACACTGTGCAGAGCACGCAAAAAACTAACTTGTAGCTTATTTAGCTGCCTGCGGTAGTGATAGGATCAGGAAAACACCACCAAGCTTCTACAGGTAGCTTTAGGTGAACACTGTGCAGAGCTCGCAAAAAACTAACTTGTATCTTATTTAGCTGCCTGCGGTAGTGATAGGATCAGGAAAACACCACCAAGCTTCTACAGGTAGCTTTAGGTGAACACTGTGCAGAGCTCGCAAAAAAACTAACTTGTAGCTTATTTAGCTGCCTGCGGTAGTGATAGGATCAGGAAAACACCACCAAACTTCTACAGGTAGCTTTAGGTGAACACTGCAGAGCTTGCAAAAAACTAACTAGTAGCTTACTTAGCTGCCTGCGGTAGTGATCGGATCAGGAAAACACCACCAAACTTGTACAGGTAGCTTTAGGTGAACACTGCAGAGCTTGCAAAAAAATAACTTGTAGCTTATTTAGCTGCCTGTGGTAGTGATAGGATCAGGAAAAGACCACCAACCTTCTACAGGTAGCTTTAGGTGAACACTGTGCAGAGCTTGCAAAAAACTAACTTATAGCTTATTTAGCTGCCTGCGGTAGTGATAGGATCAGGAAAACACCACCTACCTTCTACAGGTAGCTTTAGGTCAACACTGCAGAGCTTGCAAAAAAATAACTTGTAGCTTATTTAGCTGCCTGTGGTAGTGATAGGATCAGGAAAAGACCACCAACCTTCTACAGGTAGCTTTAGGTGAACACTGTGCAGAGCTCACAAAAAACTAACTTGTAGTTTATTTAGCTGCCTGCGGTAGTGATAGGATCAGGAAAACACTACCAAGCTTCTACAGGTAGCTTTAGGTGAACACTGTGCAGAGCTCGCAAAAAACTAACTTGTAGCTTATTTAGCTGCCTGCGGTAGTGATAGGATCAGGAAAACACCACCAACCTTCTACAGGTAGCTTTAGGTGAACACTGTGCAGAGCTCGCAAAAAACTAACTTGTAGCTTATTTAGCTGCCTGTGGTAGTGATAGGATCAGGAAAACACCACCAACCTTCTACAGGTAGCTTTAGGTGAACACTGTGCAGAGCTCGCAAAAAACTAACTTGTAGCTTATTTAGCTGCCTGCGGTAGTGATAGGATCAGGAAAACACCACCAAACTTCTACAGGTAGCTTTAGGTGAACACTGCAGAGCTTGCAAAAAAATAACTTGTAGCTTATTTAGCTGCCTGTGGTAGTGATATGATCAGGAAAACACCACCAACCTGCTTCAGGTAGCTTTAGGTGAACACTGTGCAGAGCTCGCAAAAGACTAACTTGTAGCTTATTTAGCTGCCTGCGGTAGTAATAGGATCAGGAAAACACCACCAACCTTCTACAGGTAGCTTTAGGTGAACACTGTGCAGAGCTCGCAAAAAACTAACTTGTAGCTTATTTAGCTGCCTGCGGTAGTGATAGGATCAGGAAAACACCACCAACCTTCTACAGGTAGCTTTGGGTGAACACTGCAGAGCTTGCAAAAGACTAACTTTTAGCTTATTTAGCTGCCTGCGGTAGTGATAGGATCAGGAAAACACACCAAGCTTCTACAGGTAGCTTTAGGTGAATACTGTGCAGAGCTCACAAAAAACTAACTTGTAGCTTATTTAGCTGCCTGCGGTAGTGATAGGATCAGGAAAACACCACCAACCTTCTACAGGTAGCTTTAGGTGAACACTGTGCAGAGTTCGCAAAAAACTAACTTGTAGCTTATTTAGCTGCCTGCGGTAGTGATAGGATCATGAAAACACCACCAAGTTTCTACAGGTAGCTTTAGGTTAACACTGTGCAGAGCTCGCAAAAAACTAACTTGTAGCTTATTTAGCTGCCTGCGGTAGTGATAGGATCAGGAAAACACCACCAACCTTGTACAGGTAGCTTTAGGTGAACACTGTGCAGAGCACGCAAAAAACTAACTTGTAGCTTATTTAGCTGCCTGCGGTAGTGATAGGATCAGGAAAACACCACCAAGCTTCTACAGGTAGCTTTAGGTGAACACTGTGCAGAGCTCGCAAAAAACTAACTTGTAGCTTATTTAGCTGCCTGCGGTAGTGAAAAGATCAGTAAAACACCACCAACCTTGTACAGGTAGCTTTAGGTGAACACTGTGCAGAGCACGCAAAAAACTAACTTGTAGCTTATTTCGCTGCCTGTGGTAGTGATAGGATCAGGAAAACACCACCAACCTTCTACAGGTAGCTTTAGGTGAACACTGCAGAGCTTACAAAAGACTAACTTGTAACTAATTTAGCTGCCTGTGGTAGTGATAGGATCAGGAAAACACCACCAACCTTCTACAGGTAGCTTTAGGTGAATACTGTGCAGAGCTCACAAAAAACTAACTTGTAGCTTATTTAGCTGCCTGCGGTAGTGATAGGATCAGGAAAACACCACCAACCTTCTACAGGTAGCTTTAGGTGAACACTGCAGAGCTTGCAAAAGACTAACTTGTAGCTTATTTAGCTGCCTGCGGTAGTGATAGGATCAGGAAAACACCACCAAACTTCTACAGGTAGCTTTAGGTGAACACTGTGCAGAGCTCGCAAAAAACTAACTTGTAGCTTATTTAGCTGCCTGCGGTAGTGATAGGATCAGGAAAACACCACCAAGCTTCTACAGGTAGCTTTAGGTGAACACTGTGCAGAGCTCGCAAAAAACTAACTTGTAGCTTATTTAGCTGCCTGCGGTAGTGATAGGATCAGGAAAACACCACCAAGCTTCTACAGGTAGCTTTAGGTGAACACTGCAGAGCTTGCAAAAGACTAACTTGTAGCTTATTTAGCTGCCTGCGGTAGTGATAGGATCAGGAAAACACCACCAACCTTCTACAGGTAGCTTTAGGTGAACACTGTGCAGAGCTCGCAAAAAACTAACTTGTAGCTTATTTAGCTGCCTGCGGTAGTGATAGGATCAGGAAAACACCACCAAGCTTCTACAGGTAGCATTAGGTGAGCACTGTGCAGAGCTCACAAAAAACTAACTTGTAGCTTATTTAGCTGCCTGCGGTAGTGATAGGATTAGGAAAACACCACCAACCTTGTACAAGTAGCTTTAGGTGAACACTGTGCAGAGCACGCAAAAAACTAACTTGTAGCTTATTTAGCTGCCTATGGTAGTGATAGGATCAGGAAAACACCACCAACCTTCTACAGGAAGCTTTAGGTGAACACTGCAGAGCTTGCAAAAGACTAACGTGTAGCTTATTTAGCTGCCTGCAGTAGTGATAGGATCAGGAAAACACCACCAACCTTCTACAGGTAGCTTTAGGTGAATACTGTGCAGAGCTCACAAAAAACTAACTTGTAGCTTATTTAGCTGCCTGCGGTAGTGATAGGATCAGGAACACACCACCAACCTTCTACAGGTAGCTTTAGGTGAATACTGTGCAGAGCTCACAAAAAACTAACTTGTAGCTTTTTTAGCTGCCTGCGGTAGTGATAGGATCAGGAAAACACCACCAAGCTTCTACAGGTAGCTTTAGGTGAACACTGTGCAGAGCTTGCAAAAAACTAACTTGTAGCTTATTTAGCTGCCTGCGGTAGTGATAGGATCAGGAAAACACCACCTAGCTTCTACAGGTAGCTTTAGGTCAACACTATGCAGAGCTCGCAAAAAACTAACTTGTTGCTTATTTAGCTGCCTGCAGTGGTGATAGGATCAGGAAAACACCACCAACCTTGTACAGGTAGCTTTAGGTGAACACTGTGCAGAGCTCACAAAAAACTAACTTGTAGCTTATTTAGCTGCCTGCGGTAGTAATAGGATCAGGAAAACACCACCAACCTTCTACAGGTAGCTTTAGGTGAACACTGCAGAGCTTGCAAAAGACTAACTTGTAGCTTATTTAGCTGCCTGCGGTAGTGATAGGATCAGGAAAACACCACCTACCTTTTACAGGTAGCTTTAGGTGAATACTGTGCAGAGCTCACAAAAAACTAACTTGTAGCTTATTTAGCTGCCTGTGGTAGTGATAGAATCAGGAAAACACCACCAACCTTCCACAGGTAGCTTTAGGTGAACACTATGCAGAGCTCGCAAAAAACTAACTTGTAGCTTATTTAGCTGCCTGCGGTAGTGATAGGATCAGGAAAACACCACCAACCTACTACAGGTAGCTTTAGGTGAACACTGCAGAGCTTGCAAAAAAATAACTTGTAGCTTATTTAGCTACCTGTGGTAGTGATATGATCAGGAAAACACCACCAACCTTCTACAGGTAGCTTTAGGTGAAAACTGTGCAGAGCTCGCAAAAGACTAACTTGTAGCTTATTTAGCTGCCAGCGGTAGTGATAGGATCAGGAAAACACCACCAACCTTCTACAGGTAGCTTTAGGTGAACACTGTGCAGAGCTCGCAAAAAACTAACTTGTAGCTTATTTAGCTGCCTGCGGTAGTGATAGGATCAGGAAAACACCACCAACCTTCTACAGGTAGCTTTAGGTGAATACTGTGCAGAGCTCACAAAAAAATAACTTGTAGCTTATTTAGCTGCCTGCGGTAGTGATAGGATCAGGAAAAGACCACCAACCTTCTACAGGTAGCTTTAGGTGAACACTGTGCAAAGCTTGCAAAAGACTAACTTGTAGCTTATTTAGCTGCCTGCGGTAGTGATAGGATCAGGAAAACACCACCAACCTTCTACAGGTAGCTTTAGGTGAATACTGTGCAGAGCTCACCAAAAACTAACTTGTAGCTTATTTAGCTGCCTGCGGTAGTGATAGGATTAGGAAAACACCACCAACCTTGTACAGATAGCTTTAGGTGAACACTGTGCAAAGCTTGCAAAAGACTAACTTGTAGCTTATTTAGCTGCCTGCGGTAGTGATAGGATCAGGAAAACACCACCAACCTTCTACAGGTAGCTTTAGGTGAATACTGTGCAGAGCTCACAAAAAACTAACTTGTAGCTTATTTAGCTGCCTGTGGTAGTGATAGGATCAGGAAAACACCACCAACCTTGTACAGGTAGCTTTAGGTGAACACTGTGCAGAGCTCGCAAAAAACTAACTTGTAGCTTATTTAGCTGCCTGCGGTAGTGATAGGATCAGGAAAACACCACCAACCTTCTACAGGTAGCTTTAGGTGAACACTGAGCAGAGCTCGCAAAAAAATAACTTGTAGCTTATTTAGCTGTCTGTGGTAGTGATAGGATCAGGAAAACACCAACAACCTTCTACAGGTAGCTTTAGGTGAACACTGTGCAGAGCTCACAAAAAAACTAACTTATAGCTTATTTAGTGGCCTGTGGTAGTGATAGGATCAGGAAAACACCACCAACCTACTACAGGTAGCTTTAGGTGAACACTGCAGAGCTTGCAAAAAAATAACTTGTAGCTTATTTAGCTGCCTGTGGTAGTGATAGGATCAGGAAAAGACCACCAACCTTCTACAGGTAGCTTTAGGTGAACACTGTGCAAAGCTTGCAAAAGACTAACTTGTAGCTTATTTAGCTGCCTGCGGTAGTGATAGGATCAGGAAAACACCACCAACCTTCAACAGGTAGCTTTAGGTGAATACTGTGCAGAGCTCACAAAAAACTAACTTGTAGCTTATTTAGCTGCCTGCGGTAGTGATAGGATGAGGAAAACACCACCAACCTTGTACAGATAGCTTTAGATGAACACTGTGCAAAGCTTGCAAAAGACTAACTTGTAGCTTATTTAGCTGCCTGTGGTAGTGATAGGATCAGGAAAACACCACCAACCTTCTACAGGTAGCTTTAGGTGAATACTGTGCAGAGCTCACAAAAAACTAACTTGTAGCTTATTTAGCTGCCTGCGGTAGTGATAGGATCAGGAAAACACCACCAACTTTCTACAGGTAGCTTTAGGTGAACACTGGGCAGAGCTCGCAAAAAACTAACTTGTAGCTTATTTAGCTGCCTGCGGTAGTGATAGGATCAGGAAAACACCACCAACCTTCTACAGGTAGCTTTAGGTTAACACTGTGCAGAACTCGCAAAAAACTAACTTGTACCTTATTTAGCTGCCTGCGGTAGTGATAGGATCAGGAAAACACCACCAACCTTGTACAGGTAGCTTTAGGTGAACACTGTGCAGAGCACGCAAAAAACTAACTTGTAGCTTATTTAGCTGCCTGCGGTAGTGATAGGATCAGGAAAACACCACCAACCTTCTACAGGTAGCTTTAGGTGAACACTGTGCAGAGCTTGCAAAAAACTAACTTGTAGCTTATTTAGCTGCCTGCGATAGTGATAGGATCAGGAAAACACCACCAACATTCTACAGGTAGCTTTAGGTGAACACTGTGCAGAGCTTGCAAAAAACTAACTTGTAGCTTATTTAGCTGCCTGCGATAGTGATAGGATCAGGAAAACACCACCAACATTCTACAGGTAGCTTTAGGTGAACACTGTGCAGAGCTTGCAAAAAACTAACTTGTAGCTTATTTAGCTGCCTGCGGTAGTGATAGGATCAGGAAAACACCACTAACCTTCTACAGGTAGCTTTAGGTGAATACTGTGCAGAGCTCGCAAAAGACTAACTTGTAGCTTATTTAGCTGCCTGCGGTAGTGATAGGATCAGGAAAACACCACCAACCTTCTACAGGTAGCTTTAGGTGAACACTGTGCAGAGCTCGCAAAAAACTAACTTGTAGCTTATTTAGCTGCCTGCGGTAGTGATAGGATCAGGAAAACACCACCAAGCTTCTACAGGTAGCATTAGGTGAACACTGTGCAGAGCTCACAAAAAACTAACTTGTAGCTTATTTAGCTGCCTGCGGTAGTGATAGGATCAGGAAAACACCACCAACCTTGTACAGGTAGCTTTAGGTGAACACTGTGCAGAGCACGCAAAAAACTAACTTGTAGCTTATTTAGCTGCCTGTGGTAGTGATAGGATCAGGAAAACACCACCAACCTTCTACAGGTAGCTTTAGGTGAACACTGCAGAGCTTACAAAAGACTAACTTGTAGCTTATTTAGCTGCCTGTGGTAGTGATAGGATCAGGAAAACACCACCAACCTTCTACAGGTAGCTTTAGGTGAATACTGTGCAGAGCTCACAAAAAACTAACTTGTAGCTTATTTAGCTGCCTGCGGTAGTGATAGGATCAGGAAAACACCACCAACCTTCTACAGGTAGCTTTAGGTGAACACTGCAGAGCTTGCAAAAGACTAACTTGTAGCTTATTTAGCTGCCTGCGGTAGTGATAGGATCAGGAAAACACCACCAACCTTCTACAGGTAGCTTTAGGTGAACACTGTGCAGAGCTCGCAAAAAACTAACTTGTAGCTTATTTAGCTGCCTGCGGTAGTGATAGGATCAGGAAAACACCACCAAGCTTCTACAGGTAGCTTTAGGTGAACACTGTGCAGAGCTCGCAAAAAACTAACTTGTAGCTTATTTAGCTGCCTGCGGTAGTGATAGGATCAGGAAAACACCACCAACCTTCTACAGGTAGCTTTAGGTGAACACTGTGCAGATCTCGCAAAAAAACTAACTTGTAGCTTATTTAGCTGCCTGCGGTAGTGATAGGATCAGGAAAACACCACCAAGCTTCTACAGGTAGCATTAGGTGAACACTGTGCAGAGCTCACAAAAAACTAACTTGTAGCTCATTTAGCTGCCTGCGGTAGTGATAGGATTAGGAAAACACCACCAACCTTGTACAGGTAGCTTTAGGTGAACACTGTGCAGAGCATGCAAAAAACTAACTTGTAGCTTATTTAGCTGCCTGCGGTAGTGATAGGATCAGGAAAACACCACCAACCTTCTATAGGTAGCTTTAGGTGAATACTGTGCAGAGCTCACAAAAAACTAACTTGTAGCTTATTTAGCTGCCTGCGGTAGTGATAGGTTCAGGAAAACACCACCAACCTTCTACAGGTAGCTTTAGGTGAACACTGTGCAGAGCTCGCAAAAAACTAACTTGTAGCTTATTTAGCTGCCTGCTGTAGTGATAGGATCAGGAAAACACCACCTAGCTTCTACAGGTAGCTTTAGGTGAACACTGTGCAGAGCATGCAAAAAACTAACTTGTAGCTTATTTAGCTGCCTGCGGTAGTGATAGGATCAGGAAAACACCACCAACCTTCTACAGGTAGCTTTAGGTGAACACTGTGCAGAGCTCGCAAAAAACTAACTTGTAGCTTATTTAGCTGCCTGCGGTAGTGATAGGATCAGGAAAACACCACCAAGCTTCTACAGGTAGCATTAGGTGAACACTGTGCAGAGCTCACAAAAAACTAACTTGTAGCTTATTTAGCTGCCTGCGGTAGTGATAGGATCAGGAAAACACCACCAACCTTGTACAGGTAGCTTTATGTGAACACTGTGCAGAGCACGCAAAAAACTAACTTGTAGCTTATTTAGCTGCCTGTGGTAGTGATAGGATCAGGAAAACACCACCAACCTTCTACAGGTAGCTTTAGGTGAACACTGCAGAGCTTACAAAAGACTAACTTGTAGCTTATTTAGCTGCCTGTGGTAGTGATAGGATCAGGAAAACACCACCAACTTTCTACAGGTAGCTTTAGGTGAATACTGTGCAGAGCTCACAAAAAACTAACTTGTAGCTTATTTAGCTGCCTGCGGTAGTGATAGGATCAGGAAAACACCACCAACCTTCTACAGGTAGCTTTAGGTGAACACTGCAGAGCTTGCAAAAGACTAACTTGTAGCTTATTTAGCTGCCTGCGGTAGTGATAGGATCAGGAAAACACCACCAACCTTCTACAGGTAGCTTTAGGTGAACACTGTGCAGAGCTCGCAAAAAACTAACTTGTAGCTTATTTAGCTGCCTGCGGTAGTGATAGGATCAGGAAAACACCACCAAGCTTCTACAGGTAGCTTTAGGTGAACACTGTGCAGAGCTCGCAAAAAACTAACTTGTAGCTTATTTAGCTGCCTGCGGTAGTGATAGGATCAGGAAAACACCACCAACCTTCTACAGGTAGCTTTAGGTGAACACTGTGCAGATCTCGCAAAAAAACTAACTTGTAGCTTATTTAGCTGCCTGCGGTAGTGATAGGATCAGGAAAACACCACCAAGCTTCTACAGGTAGCATTAGGTGAACACTGTGCAGAGCTCACAAAAAACTAACTTGTAGCTCATTTAGCTGCCTGCGGTAGTGATAGGATTAGGAAAACACCACCAACCTTGTACAGGTAGCTTTAGGTGAACACTGTGCAGAGCATGCAAAAAACTAACTTGTAGCTTATTTAGCTGCCTGCGGTAGTGATAGGATCAGGAAAACACCACCAACCTTCTACAGGTAGCTTTAGGTGAACACTGTGCAGAGTTCGCAAAAAACGAACTTGTAGCTTATTTAGCTGCCTGCGGTAGTGATAGGATCAGGAAAACACCACCAAGCTTCTACAGGTAGCTTTAGGTTAACACTGTGCAGAGCTTGCAAAAAACTAACTTGTAGCTTATTTAGCTGCCTGTGGTAGTGATACGATCAGGAAAACACCACCAACCTTGTACAGGTAGCTTTAGGTGAACACTGTGCAGAGCACGCAAAAAACTAACTTGTAGCTTGTTTAGCTGCCTGCGGTAGTGATAGGATCAGGAAAACACCACCAACCTTCTATAGGTAGCTTTAGGTGAACACTGCAGAGCTCGCAAAAAAATAACTTGTAGCTTATTTAGCTGCCTGCGGTAGTGATAGGATCAAGAAAACACCACCAACCTTCTACAGGTAGCTTTAGGTGAACACTTTGCAGAGCTCGCAAAAAACTAACTTGTAGCTTATTTAGCTGCCTGCGGTAGTAATAGGATCAGGAAAACACCACCAACCTTCTACAGGTAGCTTTAGCTGAACACTGTGCAGAGCTTGCAGAAAACTAACTTGTAGCTTATTTAGCTGCCTGTGGTAGTGTTAGGATCAGGAAAACACCACCAACCTTCTAGAGGTAGCTTTAGGTGAACACTGTGCAGAGTTCGCGAAAAACTAACTTATAGCTTATTTAGCTGCCTGCGGTAGTAATAGGATCAGGAAAACACCACCAACCTTCTACAGGTAGCTTTAGGTGAACACTGTGCATAGCTTGCAAAAAATAACTTTTAGCTTATTTAGCTGCCTGCGGTAGTGATAAGATCAGGAAAACACCATCAACCTTCTACAGGTAGCTTTAGGTGAACACTGCAGAGCTCGAAAAAAAATATTTTGTAGCTTATTTAGCTGCCTGTGGTAGTGATAGGATCAGGAAAACACCACCAACCTTCTACAGGTAGCTTTAGGTGAACACTGTGCAGAGCTTGAAAAAAAATAACTTGTATTTTTAGCTGAACACTGTGAGGAGGACGCACTACACCAACTTGTAGATTTAGCTGAACACTGTGAGGAGGATGCACTACCCTAACTTGTAGCTTTAGCTGAACACTGTGCAGAGGTCACACTAAACTAACTTGTAGCTTTAGCTGAACACTGTGAGGAGGACGCACTACACTAACTATAAATAGTCTAGCTGCCTGACTTTGGTTCTAATAGGATCAAAAGAACACCAGCAATTTTCTTCAGGTAGCTGTAAATACTGTAACAAGACAAGCCTGCCTGTCAGTAGGAAGATAACAGGAACGGATTTAGCCAAACTGAATACAGTGTATATATATGTATATATATATATATATATATACAACACCTTGGATGCATATATATATATATATATATATATATATATATATATATATATATATATATATATATATATATATACACACACACAATACACTGTAAGTGCAGCTAACTCACTGACTGTCCTGCCTAATCTAGCTACCTCAAATGAAATGACACTGTCCCTCTCTCTCTGTAAGCATGCCGGAACACACTACACAGAGCTGCCATGTAGGCGACCTTATATAGTGTGGGGCGTGTTTTAAACCCCCTGAGCCATAATTGGCCAATTACAGCTATCTCTACCGACGGCGCTGTGATTGGCCAAGCATGCGGGTCATAGTGCACGCTTGGCCAATCATCCACCAATGCACTGCGATGCCGCAGTGAATTATGGGTCGTGATGCGCCACACAAATTTGGCGCGAACGGCCCATATCGTTTGCAATTCGGCGAACGATCAAACAGCCGATGTTCGAGTCGAACACGGAGCTCATCCCTAATCATAACACATATATTATTGTCAGCGAGACTCAACATCACCAAACAGTGGAAAAAACCAAACCCGCCCACAACTGATTAATGTGGTCAATATGACCCATGTATACTTCATTTACGAACAAATATTACTGGTAAGAAATAAAAACAAAAATCAATCCTATGGAATGTGACATTTATGGTCGAACTGGATAAGTTTTCCGGGAATTGTCAATGCTCTTGATTCCTAACCTCACCGCTGCGGTCGAGGTACTTTATTGAATTACCTTGACAAATACAGAACTGCAAGATTAAGGTGTAATCTCTAAGAGATGTGGGGTTGTCATCACCCTGGACACAGTTTTGCACCCATAGAGGTGTCCAGGATGGTAGCCAATCCTCCTACCTCCACATCATAGAGGATACCTAATGTAAAACCGCATAACAACATTATCATTACATGTTGATGCCATTATAGTGCCTAATATGTAGTTATATACAGATGACCTGTGATATGATCTAACACTACTCGACAGTTAATATTTGTATCTATACCTATCTGTACTTGTATAATTAATTTCTGTTACAAATGGAAAATATTAATAAAAAAACTATTGAACAAAAATGCAGCTTATCAGCGCCCATCAAATGCAGCCTGCCAGTGCCCACCAATTTCAGCCTACCAGTGTCCACCAATTTCAGCCTACCAGTGCCCACCAATTGCATCCTACCAGTGCCACTGGATCATAGAGAGCGGCAATGATCTCCTACTGTCGCGCAGCTTGGAATTGAATCTCCCGGGCGGCCACTGTAACAAAGTCCCACCTCCTAGACAGACTTGCTGCTCCTATGATACACATCACACTGATTCAATTTCACTGCATTGGATCAGTGTTCCGTCTATCTCACAGGAGCTGGTCTAGGAGGCAGGACTTTGTTACAGCACCGCCGGGCATTTCAGACCAAAGCTTGTGTGGTGTGTGTGACCAGGGCCAACTTTAATATTGATTGGACCCTCTGCAAACATTTTCTTGGGCCCCCTACCCCCATGCAATTTCACCCTCTACCCAAACATCACAAAAAACAAACACATAGACCTGTCTCAAAAACGTTAATATTATAAACATAAAATACTGGTCCATACTCACTGATTGGTCCAGGCTCACTGACTGATTGCTAGAGGTTATTGCACATCATTACCAATAGAGGTTACCGTACAATATTACTGCTCACTGATTGGTTGCTAGAGGTTACGACACAATATTACAGCTCACTGGTTGCAAGAGGTTACTGCTTTTCATTACCGCTCGATAGGGATGAGCCCGATGTTCGAATCGAACGTAAGTTCGATTTGAACATCAGGTGTTTGCCTGTTCACCAAACAGCGAACAATATGTTGTGTTCATAGCTAATTTTAACCACCTCAATACAGGGCACTTAAACCCCCTTCCTGCCCAGACCAATTTTCAGCTTTCGGTGCTCTCACACTTTGAATGACAATTACTCAGTCATGCAAAACTGTACCCAAATTAAATTGGTGTCCTTTTTTCACATAACTAGAGCTTTCTTTTGGTGGTATTTAATCACTAATGTTTTTTTAATTTTTTGTGACATAAATAAAAAAAAGCCCGTAAATTTTGTGAAAAATTGCCTTTTTCTTTGTTTTTATCATAAAATTTAGCAAATTAGTAATTTTTCTTCATAAATTTTGGTCAAAATTTATACTGCTATATATCTTTGGTAAAAAATAACCCATATTAGTGTATATTATTTGGTCTTTGTGAAAGTTATAGAGTCTACAAACTATGGTGCCAATCACTGATAATTGAAAACATCTGATCAGGCCTTCAGTACATCAGGTGAATCTCATTTCTTGAGGTACTAACAAGTCAAAAAAGTACAAATACCCCCCAAATTACCCCTTTTTATTTTTTATTTTTTTCAAATTTTTTATTTAAAGAATGGACACAAGACAAACGAAATACAACATCTCGAGATCATACATGAACAATGTATCATACAATAGGGTGAACAAAAGTCCCATATCATGATCTACCTAATAAAGAAACAAAAATACAACAGTAAAGAGAATACAGTGATCTTGACACTAGGACTGTTTCTAATCATGACTCCAGTTGGAACAAAAGGGCAACCTACTCCTAGGCTGCACTAGAAACTGTCGAGAGATTCCGTGAGTCTTGCTCCTATTTTTCAGGTTAGTAAAAAAGTAGAACCATGTAGGTCACAGGGCACCAATAATTACCCCCTACAACCACAGTAGTCCTAGTAAAAAAGAGAGCATAAAGTGGGGAGAAAGGGGGAACAGAGGAGGAGGGGGAAGAGGAGAGTAGGGAGGAGGGGTGTGGGACAACCATGGCACACCGAAGCAGCACTTGCGCCCCCCCCCGCGAATCAAAGAACAGGGTGGCAAAGTCATTCGATCACCATAGACTTATACACCTATCTTTATAGTTCAGTGGAACAATATTAATCAGTCGTGTCCCTCCCCAAGAGTGTCTGACCTTCATCTGAAAAGAAGAAAATATTCCAGATGGACCATTTCTTAGTAAAGCGTTCATTCTGGTGGCGGGCCGAGAGGATTAGATCCTCCATTTTTTTAATTTCTTCAACTTTCCTAATCCATAAACTAATAGGGGGAGATTGTGTGGATTTCCAGTACAAGGGGATGCATGCCTTCGCTGCGTCAAGCAGATGAGGTATTAATGATCGTTTGTATGCTTTCCAAGATTTGTCAGATGCGTGCAACAGGAAGAGGGCTGGGTCTGCCTGAACTGGATATTCAGTGAACTTCTGCAACGTCTGTTGGACAGTTTTCCAAAACCCCTCAAACAGAGGGCAAGACCAGAAAATGTGGAGAATCGTTCCACATTCTCTCTGACACCTCCAGCACTGATCCGTGACACCGGAAAATATCTTTTGTAACTTTGCCAGAGTGTTGTACCACCTGGTAATTATTTTATAGTTGGTCTCTTGTGTTTTCGAACAGATTGAAGATTTAAAAGTGAAGTGGAGAATGTTTTGTTTTTGTCGTGTAGAAAAGGTGCACGGAAGATCCCTTTCCCATTTATCCAGGCAACGAAGACGATGACCATCTAATGGCGTAATCAGCAATTGATAGATGGCCGATAGCGTGTGGGACATAGCACCCTCTTCTGAACAATAGGTCTCTAGGGTGGTTAGATTCTGGTCAGGGCTACTTGGGAGAGGTAGTGTTTTAAGAAAATGGCTGAGCTGTTGTGCTCTCCAAAAATCTAAATGAAAGGGACCGTCCATATCAATGAGTTCTGTCTGTGACGGCCAGTTACCATTAACCATAAAATGGGAGGCTTGGAAATGACCTGCTGCTCTCATTGCACGGAAGATAGGGTCTGTGTGACTGGGGGCAAACTCTGGGTTTCCTAATACCGGATGAAGAGGGGACCTCAGTGACACCAGGTCTGCACGTGCAAAGAGAGTCGAGCATATTTGTGTAGTAGTACCTATCAGAGGATGATTCCTCACGTCTCTTGGTAGTGAATTATGACACCAAGGAGCTCTGTTTAGGGGTATCTCACATTGGGTCTGTTCTAGATTAGTCCATAATTTTGTGGATTGTTGTCAGTTCCAGTCAACAAGTCTTGTTAGGTGAATTGCTTGGTGATACTTACGAAGGTCTGGTACTGCCAATCCCCCATATTGCTTAGGTAACATATTCTGTCGTCTATTCAGTCGAGGTCTTTTATGGGCCCAAATGAAGTCAAAGAATACCGCTCTGACTTGATCGAAATAGCTAGAGGGGATCTGGATCGGTAGTGCTTGGAGAAGATAGAGGAACTTAGGCAAGATGCACATCTTGAGAATATTGCATCTCCCGAACCATGAATGCAGACCCGTTTGCCATTTGGTAAGAAGGGCTCTAACTTTAGTCAGCAAAGGGGGGAAATTCAGAGGGAAGAGCTGTGAAAATTTGGTGGGGATATATGTACCAAGATATTTCAAGGCAGAGGTTGTCCATCTAAATTTGAAACTGGATTGGAGGGCTGTGAGGTGTTGTGTGGGAATTCCTATGTTCATAGCTTCGGACTTATTGAAATTAATCTTCAGGTTTGAAAGATCACCATATGTTTTAAATTCTTTTAGGAGGTTTGGAAGAGAGATCAGTGGGTTGGTGAGAGAGAACAACATATCGTCTGCATACGCGGCAATCTTCCGTTGTGATTCTCCCATAACCACTCCAGAGATGTCTGGATTGGCTCTCACGGTACGCAGAAAAGGTTCCAACGACAGGGCGAAAAGGAGTGGGGACAGGGGGCATCCCTGGCGTGTTCCGTTCTTGATTTCAAAGGAATCTGACAGTATTCCATTGGCCCGGACACGTGCTGAAAGGACCCCATACAACGATTTAATCCAGCCTAACATGTTACTGCCTAAGCCTATGTGTTTCAGAATCGCTATCATAAACTGCCAATTCACCCTGTCAAAGGCCTTCTCCGTATCCGTGCTTAAAAGAATACAGGGGATTTTATCTTTATTGACCACATGTAGGAGGTTCAGAACCTTAGTTGTGTTGTCCCTAGCCTCCCTAGTTGGGACAAAACCAACTTGGTCTAAGTGAATCAAGGAGGGAAGGTGGGATTGAATCCTAGTAGAGAGTATTTTGGTAAAAATTTTCAAATCTGTATTTAGGAGAGAAATTGGTCTATAACTCCCACACAGGGTTGGATCTTTCCCTTCCTTAAGGATCACAGTGATGTATATATAAATGGGTGGTGCTGCGCTAGTCCTGAATACAAAAACCAATGTGGCTTAGGTGGTAGTCATAACTTGTATCATCAGAAAAATAAAGATAATATTTTTAATATTTAGACTACTTGAGTGACTAATAAAGAGTGGTGCGTATCACTAATCTGGATATAAATAACATAAAACGTGACAAAGATTAATGTAATAAACCACACATATTGGAGAGTAAATGACCGTAATATATAGCTGACTCAAAGTCAGTATCTGAAAAACAATTCTAAATAAAGTGCAGAGTGGTTGAAGCTGTGTGCATCCACAGCTCAAAAGTGACAATGTGTACAGTGCAAACAATGTGTGCAATGTGAAAACCTCTAAACAGTGGGGTAGTAGTTTGCTATACTTTACATAAAGTGCATAATGTGCAAAACGTCATCAGAGATTGATACGATAGGTGTCCCAAAAAATGAAAAATGAAAAAAGAAAAAAATGAAAACAGTGAAAAAAATGGAAAAAAACTTTCACAAAACAAAAAAGTCCTTTTGAAATTAAAATGTGTGACAGCAATGTCCTAGCATACACACGTTGCAATTAAAGTGCTAAGGTGAATCACATCAGGTACTTCTTCGTGTGCAGACACTCAAGTGGGTAATGGCCCCTTACCTTAAGGTAATAGGGCAAAAGCATGTAACCAGGAGAGCTTTTGTAGCATCCACCATGGGGCTCCAGCGCGTCCCTCACCGACCTAGATCCTAGGATGGAGTTCCCTCAGATGTAGTGCAGGGGGGGATGTAAAGGATGATAAAGCAAGAAGAGACCCAATAGTGTAATCCCGTTTGGTAAATAATACTTCTTTTTATTCAAAATTATAGGTACTCACATTTAAGATTTAAAAAAACAGCAGTTTTATCCGACGAGCGGCGAGCTCGTAAGCCTCTGATAGTGTATGCAGCCTGTCCCGTCCCTACGCGTGACGTCACACCACACGTGACTTCATCAGGGGATAAGTACAGGCTGAAGAAGTGTCCTTAAATAGTTTAATATTGGCCGGTAATGGGTGGCCATTTTCCCGGAGTCAAGTGAATGTTAATGCGGTGGCCATTTTTCAAGAGATTATACGACGCAAGTTCCGCTTATGGTGTGCGTCTGTATGAGGCATCAGCTGACTTGTAGGGCCAATGGGCGCTGTTCAGCCAATTCTAATGCCTAGTACTGTCAGCAGAAAGAAGCAAGTACTGCCTCTGATATTCGTAACCTAGTGGGGAAGAGCTGGATGGGGATTTTTTTGCTAAATGAATGAGGCTGGCTATGAAATGATTTAGACAGAATTTTGCACAGTGATTGTAGCAAAACAACATGAATATTAAAAACGACTCCCGCCCTAGCTATCATGTATAACGGGCAGAGCTTATAATTTAGTATAAGCAATAGGTATAACGGGGGAAGAGAAAGGCAGCAATCACTAGTAGCATGCTTAATGTACATAATATATAGAAATATAAAAATATAAAACAGTTTATACTGATATATAGAAAGTGATTGGATATTTACCAAAGGACATATATTTAAAACCTATTACAAACAATAATAAAATATTGGTCCATTAAAATATATGATTAGCCATAAAAAAGGCAAAAAGATATATATAAAAAAAAAGTTAAAATTAAAAATGAGCTCAAGTAATAAATTACAGAAGGGAAAAGAAAGAAGGGACTACAACAGATGTGGATCATAGTCCTATGGGGGTATTTTTAGATGCCTACAGTCAGTTCAACCACATTCTGTGGCAGTATATAAATGAGCATACAGAAAGAACTTTGGCCTTTGACAGGAGTCTCCAGCCATAAAGTATATGCAGGTTGTTTATCTAATAGATGGCAAACTTGAGAGTCTGGGCATAAAGGCCGTATCGCGTATTGCATAGAATTTTTTCATAGAAAATAAGACAGTCACAGTGGGTATTTTTCTGAAAAACTAAGTGTAGAGTCTATATTAAAAACTATGTTAAAATTTATATTAAAAATTGTTATATTTAAAAGTCACTCAGGAAACAGTTTAGGTCAAACTCAATGTTTAGACCACGGGGCCAGAAAGTGTCTAAGGTGAAGATCCATTTGGATTCCAGTTTACTTAGGGTTCTCACCTTATGGCCACCCCGCCAATGTTTAATATATGGGGTAATGCCCCAGAAACTCAGATGGGTGGGATCTTTATTGTGGCAAGTTAAAAAATGTTTGGACACACAGTGTTTATCATAGCCATTAAGGATATTTTTAACGTGTTCCTTAATAGGAACTCTCAGGGGTCTTTTTGTGCGGCCTACATACTGGAGGCTGCAGCTACATTCAAGTGCGTATACTACCCCTTCGGTATTACAACAAATGAAATCTTTAATTTCATGGTTCTCTCCTGTACTAGTTGAAGTGAAGTTAAACACTTTCTTGTTTGGACATTTAGTCCTTAGGCAGGCAAAACACCTTTTGCACGAAAAAAATCCGTTACCGGTAAAAAAAGAAAACTGTTTTTTGGGTGGGTCTACAACATTTTTTACTACTATGTCCCTAATCGTGGGTGCCCTTTTATATATAAATTTCAGATTTTTGGGGAGAATATCTTGTAGTTGCTTATCTGCCAATAAAATATGCCAATGGCGCTTGATTATCCTTTCAATTTTCTTATATTGCACATTGAAATCTAGGATAAACGGTATTCCCTCAACTGTATTTTTTTTGTTGTATAGTCTTTTCTTCAATCAGTTGGTTCCGATCGAGTTTAGAAACTTCAGCAATTTTGGTCTTAATGAATTTGCGATCATAGCCTTTTGACATAAACCTCTCGCCTAATTTTTCTGCTTGTTCGAAATATGCATCTATTTTGGTACAGTTTCTTTTTATCTGCATCAATTGTCCTTTTGGAATATTAAAAATCCAGTTTTGATGGTGGCAACTTGTGGTTGGGAGGTAGCTGTTCCTATCAACTCCTTTAAAGTGCGTCTTCGTACTAAATATTGATTCATCTAGTGAAATCTCTAGGTCTAGGAAGTTGATTTTTTCTGTGCTGATATCCCAAGTTAGTGAGATATTTCTATTGTTATTGTTAAGTTTCACAAGGAATTCAGTTAGATCCCTTTCTTCTCCATCCCACAGTATGAAGATGTCATCGATATATCTTTTGTATATGACAAGCTGACTTGGGCGATCACTAAAAACGTTGTATTCTTCCCACTGTGCCATGAACAGGCCGGCTATACTCTGGTTGAACCTAGCACCCATAGCCACTCCGGTCTGCTGGTGGTAGTAGGACTTATTGTACCAAAAATAATTGTTTTTGAGGCTGAATTCTAAACATTTAATCAGGAACTTCCTCTGTATGCATGGGAGTTCGGTATATTTTCTTAAACCCCATTTTGCTGCCTCGTACGCCTTATGGTGGGAAATGATTGTATATAAAGCCGACACATCGGCAGTGGCCATAACCCATGATTTATCCTCTCCCTGGATGTTCTCTATGACTCGTAACATCTCTTTGCTATCTTTCAGATATGCTTCTGTTTTCTGGACCACGGCTGTAAAAAAACATCTATATATTGGCCCATCCTCGATGTTATTGACTCGATGCCATTAACTATCAGCCTCGGGGGTGGGTCAGTTCTATTTTTATGTATTTTAGGTACTGAGTAAATAATTGGCGTCCGACAGGAGTCTGGTATGAGGAATCTTGCTTCTTTTTTATTTAATATTGCCTTCTTTACTCCCAGATGTACCACTTGCTCAAGCGCTTTACGGCACCCAAAAACCAAGTTTTTCAATAGTCTGGTGTATGTATTGGTGTCATTCAACATAAGAGTCATTGTGTTGTGTTACTGTTCTTTAGAGAGGATCACAATCCCTCCTCCCTTGTCGGCTGGTCGGATGACAATATCCTGCCTCTTAGTTAACTTACGAATCCCACTTTTAATATAATTAGGTTCTTCTTTCTTCTTAATTTGCACATCTTTTATTTCATCTAAAACAATCTTTTTAAAAGCATCAATATGTTTATTGTCTTTTGCTGGCGGATTAAAAACAGATTTGTTCCTGAGTGAACTATGTAAAATCCCATTATCTGATGACTGTGCTATTTTGGGCAGTGGGGGATTTCCTACCATGTATTTTTGTATATTTAGCTTTCGTACAAATTTTTGAATCCCGATGTAGGTCTCGAATTTATTCAAGTTTTTTGTGGGTGCATATTTCAACCCTTTATGGAGTACCCCAACTTCTTCGTGTGTCAGTGCCCTCCCACTGAGGTTGAAAATCCCCTCTCCTTTTACTCTCTCTTTCTTTTGCTGTCTCTTGCCGGATCTTCGTCCTCTCTTCTTTCGGGACTTTTTCTGAGACCTCGCATCTCCTCTTGATTTCTCACCGGATGATTCTCTCTGCTCCTGTCTAAAAAAGGTCTGTTTGATTCTTGTTCTCCATAGGGTGGAGGGTAGGATCTGACTGATCTTTCTTCTCCTTCTCTGTTTGCCAGGGGAGCATAATAATCGTAAGTAGGGACTGGACTTCGTTCATCCGACCTGTCGTTTCTCTGCGATGGGCCTCTTCTGCCTTCATATCTGTATTCCTGCATGGGACTTCTGTCTCTAGGTCTGTAATATTCTAAATCTCTGTTGTCTCTATATTCTGGTAAGGGTCTCCTTTGGTCTCTAAATTCTAGTTCTTCATATGGGGGTCTATACCAGTTATTTCGGTTGTAGGGTCTTCTGTTATTCTTCCCACAATAAGGTTTTCTTCCTCCATTTCGTGGTGTCCGGTTATTTTGTTGGGGCCTCCTTTCATTCCGATAGGGGGTGTAGTTTTGATATTCGTTATTTCTCCCATCATTTTCTCTTTGTCTTGGGGTCATATTTCTATTTTCTTCTCTAGGGTACTGATGTCTTCGATTTTCCGTAACTGGCCTAGGTAGTTCATTTTGAGGCTGGGAGTGCATGCTTACTGTTTTTTCAGGTGTAGAGTATGTAGATAAAGATTCCATTTTCCCCAGTTGGCTTTGCCATTTAAAGACTTGGTCATTGCCAAAGTCGTTAGTGTCTCTTGTATGTTTCTTGCTTTTCCTTTGTTGGACCTCTTTATCTTTTTTGGCAAAGTCCTTATTCAATTGTGTCATTAAAGTTTTGTATTCAATCGTATCTTTATATTGTTCTATTTCTTCTTTGAGGTCCGCAATATTCTGATCTATTAGCTTGTTTTTCCTCCTTTTCCTATCTAACAGGAAACCTATAAGTTCTAGGCCTTTATCATTGAAAAATTTGTACCACACATCATTTGATTCCTGGTCAGTGAGACCATCATTTGGGGGGACATCCCACCTTAACCTTCGAGGGACAATGCTTTCTTTGAGGTATGTCTCAAAGGTGCAGATGTCCCACCAGAGGCTCACTTTCTTTTCCATATTGTGTCCTAATTTACGCAAGTTTTTTTCCATTTTTTTCACTGTTTTCATTTTTTTCTTTTTTCATTTTTCATTTTTTGGGACACCTATCGTATCAATCTCTGATGACGTTTTGCACATTATGCACTTTATGTAAAGTATAGCAAACTACTACCCCACTGTTTAGAGGTTTTCACATTGCACACATTGTTTGCACTGTACACATTGTCACTTTTGAGCTGTGGATGCACACAGCTTCAACCACTCTGCACTTTATTTAGAATTGTTTTTCAGATACTGACTTTGAGTCAGCTATATATTACGGTCATTTACTCTCCAATATGTGTGGTTTATTATATTAATCTTTGTCACGTTTTATGTTATTTATATCCAGATTAGTGATACGCACCACTCTTTATTAGTCACTCAACTAGTCTAAATATTAAAAATATTATCTTTATTTTTCTGGTGATACAAGTTATGACTACCACCTAAGCCACATTGATTTTTGTATTCAGGACTAGCGTAGTACCACCCATTTATATATTCATTCAAAAGGTCAGGTGTTTACCTAAATCGGCGCATGCAGCTTTTCCACCCCCAGCCGCCTCCATATCTGATAGGGAATAATTCTCCTAAACATTGATCACTGTGATGTGTGCCGATAGGAAGTCACGGGGGAAGTTTATATCGGAGCCTATAGAGTTGAAAAATTTATGCATGAATTTCACAAGGGAAGAGAGTAGTGTTTTAAAGTATTGTGCGGTGAGTCCGTCCGGTCCTGGGGCTTTCCCTAGCTTAGACGTCCCAACTGCTAATTGTATCTCTTCTGTGGAAATCGGTTTGTCAAGTAGATCCCCCATTTCCACTGAAAGTTTGGGCATGCCCGAGCTAGAGAGATAGTTTTCAATCCGAGAGAGCTGGGGAGCTGGAGTTTGCAGGTTGTAGAGAGACGCATAGAACTCCTTAAATTCTCCAACTATGTTGAGGTGGAGTGTGGTCTTCTGGCCTTTGGAGGTCCT
The DNA here is from genome assembly GCA_037952925.1 of Lithobates clamitans. NCBI lineage: Eukaryota > Metazoa > Chordata > Amphibia > Anura > Ranidae > Lithobates > Lithobates clamitans. Next base: position 3,655,851 of record JBBGZY010000391.1, on the reverse strand, counting down.
AATATGCGGTATGTAATTAGCCAATACTTAATCTCTTAATGACCTTGCCAGAAGTTTACCACACTTGTTACCTGACTCATATGAGAACCATGCTTGATAAGGACACACCGAAGCACAGCATTGTGAGCTTCCCAGATGATGCCGGGGTTGCTATCAGGGGTATCATTAGTTTGGAAGTAGACGTCCAGCTCCCTAACTACATCTCGAAGTATCTCTTTGTCTTCTAGGAGGCTCTCATTTAATCTCCAGGTTCTTGTTTTGGAGGTGAAAATGTCAGTCAGGGCATAGGTCAATAAAACAGGGGCATGGTCTGACCATGTGATAGATCCAATGGAGGACTCTCTAACAATGTGTAGTTGGGAATGAGGGATCAGGAAGTAGTTGATTCTTGAGTATTGTTTGTGTGATGTTGAATAAAAGGTGTAGTCCCTTTCAGTGGGATGGATGAGTCTCCAGGCATCAATTAGCTTAGCTTTATGTAGTGTACGCGCAATGCGTTTCCTAACACAAGGGGTGATTGAGGAATGCCCCACTGATGTGTCCTCTGATGGGATCAGTGGTACATTGAAGTCTCCTCACAGTATTGTCTGGCCTTTGGCGAATTCTAGCAGGGTGTCGATCACTTTAGAAATAAAATGATCTTGCCCATTGTTCAGGACATAAACATTAACAAGAGTCACTTCTACTCCTCCGATTGTTCCTCTGAGGAACAGAAAGCGTCCCTCTGGGTCAGCCCTCATATCCTCAAAGATCCATGGGACGGAGCGAGAGATAAGAATGGAAACACCTCTAGATTTGCTATTCCTGTTACTGGAGTGATATACCTTCGGAAAAAATTTGTTTTGCAATAAAGGAAAGTTATTTCCCTTAAAATGTGTCTCCTGAATGAACGCCAGGTCAGTCTTCAGTCGGTGTAAATCTTGAAATAACATACGCCTTTTCTCTGGTAGGTTTAGGTCTCTCGCATTAAGCGAGAGCACGTTTACTGCCTCCATGACCCAAGACCCACGTAAAAAAGGGGGAGGAGGGGACGGGAGGGAAGGGAGGCAAAGAAGGGGGAAGGGGAAAGCGAAAGACTAGTAAGTAGAGGAAAACTGGAGGAAGGAAGGTGATAGCAAAAGGAGAGAGAGGAGAAAAGAGAAGCAGACAGTAATATATGTACTAGCACCCCAAAAGGGTATTGTAGTACTAAGGTAGAAAGCTAAGACGCTCACCAGAATGATTCTGGTTATCGAGCGCAGGCCTAAATGGGGTTGTGGAAAGCAATGACCAGCGAGATACTCACTGACCTTCCCCCTTACCCGCGATATAATATATCATAGAGAAAAATATATATGATGACGGTGAACAAAGAGAGGCACACCGGTCTAATTCAAAGAAGGAAATTTAAGACACAATAAGCTATGGCAGTGCAACATAAGTCTGGCATTTGCCTGTCTTAATAAGGAACCATTAACTTTTGCTCCTACACATCTCAAATAAGGAACAATTAAAATACAAAAGAAACATAATAACAACAACCAAAATATGGACTCCAACCACCCCCTATGTGTGCTAGGTATGAGCAGGTAATTCCTAGTTGTTTACTAGTTGCTCACTATTGGGCTTATCAGAGTGCTGCGAGGATAGTTACCACAATATAACTGTGGGGACGACAGAGTGAGATAGGTATAAACTGTCAGGTCTAGATCAATTCTCATGTTAAGCAAAGATGTGTGCAGCACCATGGGTATTCCCTCCCTCCCTCCCTCCTCTATATGGTGTGTAAAAATAATCTATCCCCCTAGTGTATGTATCTCTCATGGAGCACTAGGCTCACACATCACGGATGTCTCCCCCCCAGACGAATGTCATGGTAAGCGGGAGGAGACAACCCACCCAGGTAATCACATGCCATATTCCATCTCATATCCTCTGTGATAATTAGAAACACACACATATACACTCATTTACAAACACTCCATTAGGACCTTGATTCCCATCCAATGTGGCAAAACAGAGTGTGTATAACAAGCATGGCAGGGAGGTGAGGGAGACCCACCAGATAAAATGAGGAAGGTCATATCTAAAGGAGGTCCCCATCTTTATTTCCTCTCAAGGGTCTGGGATTCTCTCTAGTGAGCAAAGAAGCAATCTCCTTAATCTTTAGTCTCAGTAAACCTCCTCAATGGCAGTCAGTAAGACACTCCAAAAGGCAGAATGTCCACTGGGCTCAAAGTTCCATGATAGGTGTAAAGCACAAGACACTATGTCCAGGCACTGGTACAGTATGTATAGGACTCAACTGAAACAACAGTGATATTAAAGTTTCCAACACATCTGACCGTGCTTACCTCCTGGCTGTAAGCTGAATCCAGCATGTCTCCAAATCCCTAGCACCGCGGTCGCGGCTCACTTTTAAAGTACCGCCGCTTGTTAACAGAATGGACACATTCACAGCGGTAAGAGCAGAGTTGGCAGGTGAGGTACGTCTGCCTCTGAGTGAGGTCGTAGTCTTCTCTGATGTGGTAGGGAAGGGAAATATGCTTCAAACCCACCTAAGGTAGGAGGTGATAGAGTCCAACACTCAGAAGTAACAAAATCAGATGTGTGCAGAGAACACAATGGGGGAAACTCACAGAAGCATAGCTCATGATTCCCGGGTACCTTCAGCGGAAGGAGAGCGTACTCTTCTTCTGTTCCGTTGTCGGCGAGGAGGTTGAGGGTTTTGTTGAGCAGAAGATCCCGGATGACCTGAAGTACGAGGCAGGATGGTCAGCCAGTTCTGTACATGTATGGGCTCTACTCCCAGGAAGGCAAAGAAGGCTGGTAGGTCCGCGGGTGTACGTAGCGTGAAGGCAGCGTTCATTTTGCGAAAACTGACCGCCAGGGGGTATCCCCAACGATAGGTGCAGTCTTGTCTCCTGGCCAGATCCAAAAGGGGTCTTAGCATGGCCCTTCTCTGTAACGTGGCTCTAGAGAGATCCGGGAGAATTTTAATTGTGGCACCATCAAATTCTACGGCCCCATGCTCCCAAGCCCTGCGCAGAATAAGCTCTTTTTGGTTGTAGTGATGTATCCTGCACATTACATCCCTTGGTCTGGCAGGGTCAGTCGATTTAGGTCCCAAGGTTCTGTGTACACGGTCCATTTCCACGGACGGTGAAGAAGGGCCCAGAATGTCTTGAAAAATAGCTGACACAGTAGCTGCCAGGTCCTCCGCGACAGTTGCCTCCGGGATGCCCCGTAGCCGAAGGTTATCTAGGTGATCTTCTAAATTAAGGTGCAGGTCGATTGCTGTGGAATCTTGGGACTCTTGAGAGCGTTCCAGTGCCTCAATCCTGTGAGTTAGAGACGAGATCGTGGCCTCCCCCGAGTCAACCCTGTCTGTGAGAGCATGCAGGGCTGTTCTTACTTCCTGAATATCCCTACTGTGCGCCTCTTCAATGCGGAGGATGAGGCCTTCTATGTCTGCTTTGGTCGGGAGGGATTGCAGGATAGCTCGGATATCGTCCGGCATGTCCCTCGACCTAGGAGAGGTGTCAGCCATGTTTGTGGGAATTATAATGGAAGTCTCTGAGGCTGAGTCCATATTTTCAGACGGTAAGGTGGATCTCAGTGAGTCCAGAGCACTATCCTCCATTAGGCTGCGCACACATGGGACTGCTATAATGGCACCCGGCGACACTCTCTGTGAGCCTTGGAAGTAACGTTGGATGCCACTGCTCGGGGTGGCTGGACGGTTACCTCCAGCTGACGATCTTGTCCGGTAGCGTCTAGTAGCTATCATGCCTCTCTGACACGCACGGAACACCGTCAATTCAGCGGGATATAGCAGGGTGGTCAGGAGCTCTCTTCAGATGCGTCCTCACTCTGCCATTGCTAAGCCACGCCCCCAAATGACCCATTTTTAGAAAGTAGACATTCCAAGGTATTAAAGTGGATGTAAACCCGAATTTTTTTTCTTCATATCATACTGTAGAGTATAAGATTTCCTATCATTTGAGCCCAGTCTTGCCACACAGAGTTAATCCATCTCTGCGCAATCCTCTTTTATTGTTCAGTGAGAGAAATCTTGACAAACTGACAAAAACTTTCTCAAATCCTCCCCCTTGCTGTGAGTGACAGGTAATTTACATCTCGTGCACTAGCCTAAGACATGCATTATTTTTTAATTCCCTCCCACTCCTTTCTTCAGCAGCTCTGCAAGGATTGGCTGTTCCACACCTCAGCATGATTTGACATGCTGAAATCATGTGGTTACTTTCCTGTCTTTTCACTGGATGTTAGAGATCATAGCAGAAGTTCTGTGTTCAAAATACACAGGAGAAAATGCATATTGACAAGGGGAGTGTAGAGGTGGGCGGGGAGTCTACTGACATTACGACTCCACCCACCGAGCTCCAGACAACAAACCCACCCACAGAATATGCAGTTTTTCAGCTCTCATAACAGACAGAGGGGAGACATTTGACAGGTAAAGATACATGCAGGAGGCATGTATATCTTTATAGATAACCCCTATGGCAGCAGTTTAGAAAGGATGACATTGGGTTTACATCCACTTTAAGTAAGTAGCATGGTGAGTTTTTTTTAAGTTGTAATTTTTTCCCACAATTCTTTGCAAAATGAAGATTTTTTTTTTTTTTTTTACAAAATTGTCATATTAACTGGTTATTTCTCTCACAGAGCATTTTCATACAACAAATTACACCCCAAAATACATTCTGCTACTCCTCTTGAGTATGGGGATACCACATGTGTGGGACTTTTACACAGCCTGGCCACATACAAAGGCCCAACATTGAAGGCGATCTACGAGCATAAATTGCACATCTCATTTCTCAACCACCTATTACACTTTTAAAGGCTCTGGAGCACCAGGACAATGGAATTTCCCACAAAATAACACCATTTTGGAAAGCAAACACCCCAACGTATAATCTATGAGGCATAATGAGTCTTTTGAATGGTTATTTTTTTTTCCAGAAGTTTTTGGAAAATGTGGTAAAAAAAATGAAAACGCATTTTTTTTACACAAAGTTGTCCTTTTATAAGATATTTCCAACACATAGCAAATACATAACAAAAATGACACCCCAAAATACATTCTGCTACTTCTCCTGAGTATGGAGATACCACATGTGTGAGACTTTTACACAACTTGCCCACATACAGAGGCCCAACATCCAAGTAGCATCATCAGGCGTTCTAGGAGCATACATTACATAGATAATTTCCTGGCAACCTATCATTTTTGGAGGCCCTTCATATTTCTAACACATAGCATGTACATACCAAGAATTACAATCCAAAATAAATTTTATTGCGAAAAGGGTAAAAAAAAAAGTATTACCTGTGCTTTTAGTAGTGTCCACAGAAGAGAGCACTGGTCTAGGCAGCAGTCAGGGATGTGCTTAGTGACAGCAATAGTAATTATCCAGGCAGCAGGCAGGAATATTGTCTATAGTCAGCACAAGGATATTATCAGCACAGCCCAAGCATTTGTCCATAGAAATTGTCCAGGCAGAGACAGACAGCACAGCCATAATATTGGTCCTGGTACACTGTTACCTGCAGACACTTGTTATTGTACCGCTCTCCAGCCCTTCATAAACATACTGTATCTTGCTACAGCTAATTATTTGCATAGTCCAGGTAGCAGGCAGAGGTGTGGTCCATTCATGCGGCAGGTAAAGGCATGATGGCAGTAAGTCAGCAGCAGGCTGAGGGCCTCAATCGGGTAAGACCTGTGCACAGGGGCACAGGGGTAGAGGCTTCGACCCACCCAAATCTCTATTAAGCCTCTTGACTTCAGACCCCAGTCAGAAAATTACAAAACCCGGAAAAAACAAAAAAAAATTGTTTTCTCCAGCCGGAAAAACTATTCTGGAGCCCCTCACATATGCGCGACCCCTGTGTACTACAGTAGCAGGACAACAGATCAGTCCAAGTGGTAGGCAAAAGCATAGTCCATAAAACAGTCCAGGGTCAGTTTACGTGCAAGCAGTCCAAGCGATGGGCAGAAGCATAGTCACAAAACAGGCCAGGGTCAGTTCATGTGGAAGCAGTCCAAACGGTAGGCAGAGACATAGTCAAAAAGCAGGCCAGGGTCAGTTTACATGGAGGGCAGTGGCATGGTTATTTGGGGAAGCATGGATAATGGTCAGCACAGATGATGAAAATGGGGAAAAAATCGGCTAATATTTTAGGGATGTATGATAAAGTTCGAAGCATTCACCAATGCAAAGGCCAGGTTGGGAGGGACACTGGGGACAATGGAAGCTGGGATCTTTTCAAAATCCTCTTCTGAGTTTTTTTGTTCAGGATGCGAAGGGGGGAGGAGCTGCTGATCAAGATGGCTGCATGAGGAGATCAAGGGTCTGACATGCCGCCACACTAACAAGCAGACGTGCTGAGAAACAGGCACGTGGAAAAGCAGGCTGAAAAAGGCTGAAATCTGAACACCAGAATGCCAACAATGATAATCAATGATAACCAGCTATTAACCAACTATTAAGCTGAAACATACTTGGAGCGATACGGAGCGAGACTGAGGGCTTCAAGACCAGTCCGGAGCATAGCAGTGAGTGCGGGAGGAGGAGACAAGGAAGCGGCTGACAGTTTGGCAACACTCGCAGCAACACTCGCGAGGATTGAGAAACCCGAAGGGAGCTAAGGAAAAACAAGCCTGTGGAGTGCCGACTGCTTCCGGGAGTGGAACCGGGAGACAGCGGGCGGTGGTGGACGGGAGCCTCCGTGAGTCTGCACTGCAGACAGCGGAGACACTCGGCTGTGGACGCCCTCACCGGTGGAGGTCTTGGAGGCTGAACGGCAGAGATCAGGCTACACGAACGGACTCGGGGTTATCCATAAGTGAAAACAGAAGCTGCCAAAGGTAAAACAAGCAGATATATTTAAAAAAGTAAACCGCACACACTGAGAAATAGAAGCATAGAAGGATAATCTTTAATCATATGCAATTACAAAATTCAAGAACTCTGGATATTAAAAGGTCACAGTACTAATAAGAGGAGGTTTGGAAGAGGAAAAGAAAAGAGAAGAAAAAAAGAGAAATCATATATATAAATTAAAAAGAGATATATCATCAGTAAAGGAGGATAATAAATTAAATAACTTACTAAATTAAAGAGTAATCAAAACCACTGAATTGCTACTGAATTGCTTATTGTTTGTAGGTGAATTAAAACTTAAAGGGATATTATAGACATATTACAGGACTATACCATACACTATGAGAAAAAAAAAAAGGACTCCTTTTTTCTCCCCCTCTCTCTCTCCCCTCCCCCTACTTTGGGATAGAAAATAAAAATTCAAAAAGCAAAAGGAAAGGGAAGATATAATGGCTATACAATTTAAAGGCTGCGCTGCTAGTGCAAATACATGATCATATTAACTGAAAATACCATAATTATGAATGAACACAAGTGAATTGTTTCATAACAAAAAAAAAAAAAAAAAAATGCACATAAATCGCATGCAAAAAAAAAGAATCGCATGCAAAAAAAATGAGTGGAACATTCAGTAAACAAAAACGATTAAATAGAGTCCATTTAGTCATAGATTGAAATGAACTGTAGGACTTGTGGGTGTAGAAAATGGTTGGATAGAGGGAGAAAGACACCCTTGCTTCAAGTGATATAAAGATTATCTCCGTAGGGAGCGTGATGTTAAAATAGAGAGAAGATCCTCCACCTCAAGTAAGGTAAGCCCCTTACCAGATCCAAAGATCTCCTGTCACAGAGATCATGCACACATGTGGCTGTGTCCCCCAGCCACTGGGTCTCTGTCAGTGCGCAGATCGGAAGCCACCTCTCCAGGGAATCAATCCAAACGTGATTTATCCGCTCACAGACCATGGATAAATAGGAAAGAAATGCTCCATAGCGTAATACAGTTAAAATCCACTTTAATTTATAAAAGAAAAGCACTTACAATTTGTGCAGTAAAGATCGCTTATAAAAACATGTAGCGCCGGCCGGCTTCAGCTGCTGCCCGTTTCTTCCGTGTTCAGCGTGGTATGGTGGTGACGTCAGCACGCCGCTCCTCCCTCCGCCGTTTCGACAAATCTGTCGTCTTCCCCAGTTCACTATTCACTATTCAGTTCAAATTCACTATTGTGAGCACTTTTCTTCATAGCCATTTGGTAAGCGGCTTTTGGTACAAATCTGTTTTATACATTTATACATACCCTTTTCCTCTTTTTTTTTTTTTGGTTTTTTTTTTTTTTGGTTTTTGTTTTTTGTTTTCTGCTTTTTCTGTTTCTCCCTCCGTCTTCGGGCACCAACTAGAAAACTTATTTGTTCACTCATGATTGTAATTTGCTGGCTTTACCTTAAATTTACCCATTTAGTTATTTACCCTAAACTATGTTATCCTACGTTCGCACTGGCCTCATTTATGGGGACCCCCCTAAAGTACCAGTTTGTGCTGTCCTTCCATTCGAGACCTTAGTCTTTTATAGGGCCCCTGCCATGTCTCACCTTGGGTAGGGCGGAATTTCCAACCCAGCTGTTACCCATATTTTGTTATAGATTATATAGTGTGAATAGTTTTCTAGTACTGTGATTATGATGTCTGTCCTTTTTGTTTGTATGTATTTTTAATAGAACCTCTAGCTCCTGAAGAAGCGTTCCTTGTCAACGTGAAACATGTAGAGCAATTAGAGACTACACCACCTTGGAACACCAGACCTGCAGTACTCTCTTAAATTCAACTTTACAGGGGAAGTGTACCCTTTATTCTACCCGTAACTACTGGTTATACTGTCTATACACAATTATAGAGAATTATTTAGGAGACTGCAGGATAGGATTCATTATGGTGTATGTAACCGTGTTGTATGCCTATATCTGATGCGTTTTTAACCTTCATGTCTATTCTCTGTGTTTTTTACGCTATTAATAAAAATTAAGTTTTTTATATATTTTCTGTAGTCTATTATGGTTGTGCCCTCAAAGTCCCACTATTTAGCCCCTTGATGCCTTCTATACATTATCGGGGACGTTGGCACAAATAATATCCAAAGTACCTACAGAGTCACCCTGTATATTAGGTACTTTAACACTAGGATTTTTCTGTTGCTAAGTATAGGAGAGAGTTGAGGGGGACGGATGGCTAGGTGGGCAGAGGGAGAATATGAATAAAGAAGAAGAATATAATCCTTAAAAAAGCAGTGTGTGCCACCGAAAAGGCGGCTAATCTTGGACGTCAGTGTCCAGTGACCCCTACATAGGGAACTTACTTTAATTAGTAAGGTAGACTTTAGATAAGTCAAATAGTTTAGGGTTGTCTCAGGAGTTGGGTGTGTGAGAGAGTTCTTTGTATTTTGTTTTTTGGGGTTTGTTGTTTTTTTTTTTTTTTTTTTTTTTTTCTGTCCCTACTGGTTTTGTTTGGAGATATGAAAATATGCTCTTATAATATTAGAGGTCTGAACTCAGCAACAAAAAGGTCACAGGTTCTGTATTCTCTCCATAAGCAAAAAGCAGGGGTAATTTTCCAGGAGACGCATTTCCGTACGGATCACGTCCCGAATCTACAAAATAGATTTTACACCACATGGTACCATGACTCCTTTATGTATTCAAAATCAAAACGTGTTTCTATAGCAATACATAAAACAATACCACATCAGGTGCTAGAAGAATGGCATAATAAGGATGGAAGAGCAATACTACTCAAACTCATTATATATGGCAAAAAATATACGTTTATTAATGTATATTTACCTAATCAAGGTCAACATAAGGTAGGAACACAAATGCTGAAAGAGCTTATGGAAAAAGCTGAGGGGATAACAATAATCGGAGGAGATTTTAATTTTGTTCTTGATAAAGAGATGGACACTACAGCACCTTCACTAATACGGATGGGCAGGGAGAAGGAACATTTTTTAGAAACGATGGCTAAATATCAGCTGACCGATATATGGAGGGCTCTACACCCAACAGAAAAAGATTTCACATTTTACTCAAAAGTCCATGGGACATACCATAGACTGGATTTTTTTTTGATAAACCAGATGGGGTTGGCGGTAACTGTAGCTACCGAGATAGGTAGTTCGTTATGGTCAGATCATGCACCAGTGTTCTTGGTACTGGACCCACTTAAGAGCAAAAATAGTAAGGGGAATTGGAAACTTAATGATAATCTGCTGCATGATGAGTCATGTGTTACAGAAATAAAGAAGGCAATATCAGATTTCTTACATGATCACAGGGAGGATACTACATCTCTGCCGATCAAGTGGGAAACATTAAAATGTGTAATTCGATGGCTTTTCATAAAACACGGGGCTAGATTGAAAAAATTAAAGGGCAATAGAATTACTCAATTATTAAAAGAAATACCCAAAATAGAAACTCAACACAAACATAATCCAACGCGTAAAATATCAATAGAGCTAACGGAAATGAAAACAGAACTAAAAACATTGATAAATGAGCAAACTCTACGTATAAGAGACAGTAACTGTGCCCTATACTATCAACAGGGTAATAAACCAGGTAAACTTCTCGCAAAGGCCCTGCGCCATCGGGGCAATACGCTGCCCATCGTTAAAATTAAGTCAGAAAAAGGAGATATGAGATACGACCCAAAGGAGATATTGAAAGAGTTTCAGACCTTTTACACAAAATTATACAACATTCCTAACTGTGTCACAAATAACGATTCAGCGGGATTCCAACAAAATATCGATCATTATGTAAGAGAAACAGCACTTCCTGTATTAGCATTGACAGAAAGGGTACAATTAGATCAGGACTTCTCCGAGATTGAAATACAAAATGTAATAGATGCATTAGTGCCTGGGAAAAGTCCAGGCCCTGATGGCTTTACCCCTAGATTCTATAAAATATTTAAAGAAGAACTTATTCCCATTATGAAACAGACATTCAACGCAATATCCACATCAGTGCCTTTTGTTCCACAAAGCATGCAGGCCTATATTTCACTTATACCCAAACCAGAGAAAGATCATACTTTATGTGGAAATTATAGACCAATCTCTTTAACAAATATTGACCTGAGACTGTATGCCAAAATAATTGCCAATAGACTCGCCCCTTTAATGCCGGTACACATACACTTCGATCAGGTGGGTTTTATTGGGGGAAGAGAAGCAAGAGATAATACTCTAAAAACACTTACATTAATGGAATATGCACAAAGGGGCTCCATTCCATCCTGCCTATTAGCGATCGATGCTTGCTGAAAAAACATTCAACAGGGTGGGATGGAGCTTCCTTAGAGAGACCTTGGTACAGTGGGGGTTGGGTCCTATACTTATGGATAAAATAATGGCCCTATATAAGAACCCAACAGCTAAGATACGGGCAAATGGCGACCTATCGGAGGTAGTCCCTATAACAAATGGAACCCGACAGGGTTGCCCGTTATCCCCAATACTTTATATACTGGTGATGGAGCACTTACTAACAGCGATACGGAAAAATAAAGATATCCAGGGAATTAAAGTAGGAGATGTGGAGTATAAGATGTCAGTATATGTGGATGATATTCTATTATATATTATAAATCCATTAATATCATTACCAAATCTGATATCTGAATTCAAACAATTTGGTACTTTAAGTAATTTCAAGGTAAACTATAACAAATCCGAAGCTTTGAATATTAATCTACCAAGTAACATGATAGAACTCCTTAAAAAAGATTTTTCTTTTAAATGGCAAGAGAATGCAATTAAATATCTGGGTACTTATATCCCCAATGATCTTGATAAACTACAGGAGTATAATTATGTCCCAATGGTGCAAAAAACGATGAGAACGCTACAACAATATGAAAAGGGAATGTTCTCCTGGATGGGTAGAATAAGTATAGTAAAGATGGATGTACTGCCCAAAATACTGTATATTCTTCAAGCGATACCCATCTTCCCTTCAACAAATACCTTGGAAAAAATCCGTAGATTAATAGGAAAATTTATCTGGGGAGGCAAGACCCCCAGAATCAAAAGAACAGTGTTATATAAACCAAAAAAAGATGGGTGCCTTGCCCTTCCAGAAATAGATATGTATCTTAGAGCAATACTGATAACTAGAATAGTGGATTGGTTCCATAATAGAGATAATAAACAGTGGGTGAAGCTTGAAGAAGAGATCACGGCCCTTAAATTAAAATCTTTACCTTGGATTAAAAGAGAGCAAAGACCACCGGAGCGTGAGATGCCCTCTCTAGTGGTATCAACATTAAAAGCTTGGGACACTATAATAAAGAGAGGGATCGGATCTACGTATAGAGGTCCTATGACCCCATTGTTCAGTAATCCAGAGTTTCCACTGACACTTAAGTCTAAAACATTTCTTGGATGGAAAAGAAGTGGGGACACTAGGATAGCGGAAACAATGGAAGGGAATAGACTCCTCCCATTGGAAACTTTGGGGATAGGACATAAAAACAAATGGATGCAGTATGGGCTACTCCAGCCGTATATTACATCTTTAACAAAGGAGTCCGTAATAGATAGGCCTTTGACAAATCTAGAAAAAATTTTCCTGCAAGAACCTAGACCCACCCATGTCTTATCTAAGATTTATACATATTTAATTTCAGAAAATAGAGGTCAGGAGCTACCATTTGTCAAAAAATGGGAATTAGAGATAGGAATAGAATTTCCCAGGGAAACATGGGAAAAAGCAATTATAGTAACCCATAAACTTTCAATATCGGCTAAACATCAGGAAAGAAATTATAAAATTTTAGCCAGATGGTATAGATGCCCTGTGGACTTACATAAAATGAACCCGGATAATGCAGACACCTGTTGGAGGTGTCATGTAGCTCAGGGTACGATGTCACATATTTGGTACTATTGCTCAGAAATCCAACCGTTCTGGCAAAAAATATTTGAGATCTTTAGAGCTATACCCGGAAATACAGGTGGCAGTACTATCTATGATTCCAGGATCACTAAAAAACATAAAAAAAGGAATTTTGAAATATTTTCTGACGGCGGCACAAACTGTTATAGCAAGAAAATGGAAAAATACAGTGGCACCGTCTGTTGTGGAGTGGGAGTGCGAGATGACGGAGATGCGTGCCCCGGAGGAAAGAATGATGATAGAAGAGGGGTTGAAGGAACAAATATTAAATATATGGGCTAGATGGGAGGAGTTCAGAGCCTCCTCGAGACTTTTGAGGACAATATAGAAATATTAAAGAACCTAACAGGTAGAGACCATTCTTGGAAAAATTTTCCCTTTTTTTTTTTTTTTTTCTCCTTTTTTTTTTTGTTGTTGTTGTTGTCGTGGTTGTTTGTCAGTATGAATGGGTATGAGTGAGGGTATATGGGTGGGGGGTAGGTTCAAAGTATGGGTTTCACATCTCTGATCTAATAACATAAATAATTAAAAAGGAAAAGAAATTTGAATAATGTTCTGATATAGAATAATAGAATTATGTCATGATCTGAATGTGTATATGTTTTATAATGTGTTAAAAAATGTTGTGATAAATAAAGATTGATAAAAAAATCCATACCAGACCCTTCAGGTCTGGTATGGCTTTTAAGGGGAACCCCGCACCAAAATTAATAAAAAAATGGCATGGGGTCCCCCCAAAAATCCATACCAGACCCTTATCCGAGCACGCAACCTATCAGGCCGCAGGAAAAGAGGGGGGACTAGAGAGTGCCTCCCCCCTCCTGAACCGTACCAGGCCACGTGCCCTCAACATTGGGAGGGTGCTTTGGGGTCCCCCCCAAAGCACCTTGTCCTCATGTTGATGGGGACAAGGGCCTCATCCCCACAACCATTGCCTGGTGGTTGTGGGGGTCTGCGGGTAGGGGGATTATCGGAATCTGGAAGCCCCCTTTAACAAGGGGACCCCCAGATCCCACCCCCCTGTGTGAAATGGTAAAGGTACAAAAGTACGCTTATCATTTCACAAAAAAAGTGTCAAAAATGTTAAAAATGACAAGAGACAGTTTTTGACAATTCCTTTATTTAAAGTCTTCTTCTTTCCATCTTCTTTCTTCTATCTTCTTTCTTCTATCTTCCTTCGGTTTCTTCCTTCATCTTCTTCTTTCTCTGGTTCTTCCTCCGATCCTCTGCTTCTTGCTCTAGTGTTCTCGTCCGGCATCTTCCACCGCAGCGTCTTCTTCCCTTCTTCATTCTCAGGCCGCTCCGCATCCATGATGGGAGGCTCCTGCTGTGTGACGCTTCTCGTCTTCTGACATTTGTTAAATAATTGAGGGCGGGGCCACCCGGTAACCCCGCCCCCCTCTGATGCACGGGGACTTGATGGGGACTTCCCTATAGGGTTCCCCGTGATGTCAGAGGGGGCGGGTCACCCGGTTACGTAATGGTATGCAATTTAGGGGGACCCCCACGCCATTTTTTAAAAATTTTGTTTTGGGGTTCCCCTGTGGGGAAATCCCATGCCGTTATTATCAATGAACTTTTATGTGTATTGTCGGACCAACAATTCATTAATAGCCGTGAGTAGTTTTAAATTACTTTTTTTCCTTTGAAATGTCATTTTGCTGTCAGACTGTTCTAAACACGGGAAACATGCACCCCTTTACAGGCATACTATAGACACCCCCCAGGTATGAAATTTAAAGGAATGCTACATTTTTATTGTTCCACTTTAAGCATTATTAAAATCACTGCTCTCGAAAAAACTGACGTTTTTAAAACTTTTTTTTGCATTTATCCATGTCCCCTGGGGCAGGACCCAGGTCCCCAAACACTTTTAATGACAATAACTTGCATATAAGCCTTTAAAATTAGCACTTTTGATTATTCATGTTCGAGTCCCATAGACTTTAATGGTGTTTGCGTGTTTGAACAAATTTTTTGCCTTTTCGCATGTTCTGGTGCGAACTGAACAGGGGGGTGTTTGGCTCTTCCCTAGTCACAAACTATTGAATGGACCCAGATCCCTATACTTTTGAAAATAATTAAACCAGCTGCAACTAAAGGACTAATCTCTGATCTATACGCTAGATTGGGGGCTAGAATAATAAGTGGAGTAGGACCTTCCAGGAGTAGAGCGGGGTAGGAGAGAAATGTGGGGGCAATGACTATGGAACAATGGAATAGGATCTTAGAATGAGGAGATTTGGTCTCGATTTTTCCCTCGCAGAAAGTATCCCATGTGTTCCTAATTCATAGAGTTTATTATACCCCCCAAAAAATGTTTACATTTGGAAGGAGACAAAATGATGAGTGCCCCAGGTGTAAGGCGTCAGGAGATCTGATCCATTTGGTATGGAAGTGTCCTAAGCTATTTATATACTGGGCGGAGATAGTAGCTAGGATAAATAGAACTTTTGGGACCACACTAGAATTGAAGATTAAGACTTGCCTATTAGGAAGCTTGGAAGAAGGTAGAGTCCCGACTGGCGCCATTGAAGCAGTGTTGAGATGCCTGTTTCAGGAGAGAAAATTAATAGCACAGAAATGGCAGGCACAGACTCCCCCGACAGTGGAGAGTGGGTTGAGACCATTAATTCAATGGAGCGAGAGGGCGACGTGTATTAGGCAGGGTAATTATAATATGTTTGAAAGAATGTGGAGGCCTTGGCTGGACGAGATGGGGTACCCCCTATAAGTGGATGGTGAGAGACTCTCTCTCGTTCCTTGCCACTCCATCGTTCTTGCTTCTCTTCCTTATGTGGCCTTGGATACTTTTCCCTTTTACATCTCTCCTGTCTAGGCAGATAGTTCTCCCCCTACCCTTTTGGCCATGTGACTAACAGAAATATATGCATAACTAATAATTGAGTGGTGTGTGGGTGCAGGTTGGGAGGGATAGGGAAGATAAAGTAATAACAGTTTGGTTTTGTTTTCTTTCTGTACCATGAGATGTTATACGATATGTTATGTCATTGTTTGTTTTCTTTTTGATACTTGAAGAATAATAAAAATAAAGTATTTAAAAAAAAGACACGTGGTGCTACTCCATTTCAAGATTAAATTACATCCAGAATTGTTCAACCAATCTACACCTTGTGAGCCCAAGTGGTGGTGCAGCATTTAACATCTGGCCAGCACCTGGAAAATAATGGGGGGAAGAGAAACTGTTACAATATCGAAGATACCTGAAAAAAAAAAGTATGCATCTTATTTTTTTTTAAGGGTGGAGTACTGACTGGGGCTAATGGGAGTGAAATGCTTGGGGTGGGCTCATAAAAGTCATAAAGTCTCAGTGTAAGGTCCTCTTTTACTCACTCACTGGCTTTCACCCAGACACACATTTGGGATCTCCCTAAATCCTGCTAATCCTCACTTCCTATTTATGGTTGCTTCCTTCTTAGCTCTATCTGCTCAGATTTTTTCAGGACTTTTTAAAGTAACTGTTCTTTGACATCTTCTGTTGGGTCCTCATGTGGCTTCTCTCCATTGGCAAACATCAGTCTTAACTTTATGTTTTCTTTACAGGCTGGGGCAACATGTCTGTCTGCAGGGGTTCAATTGAGCTTGCCAATTAATGGGCATCATCATCAATCAATTTGTGACACTCTCAAGTTCCTTGTGATAGAGTTCGTTAGCTCATGGATGCACTATTTTATTATGATTACGACTTACTTTAGTCGTTGACCTTGTTTGACCACTTACTTTGACTACTTGTAAGTTTCTTGTTTGTTTTGTCTCTTGCTCTGGTTTAACCTTTTTTGCTCTGGTCATCCCAAGAATTAATCATTGCTACATTCCCTGAATGTACAGTATATTTAAAATATTGCTAAATGCTCGTTTACAAAAAAAATTTAAGCACATATTCTTAACTTAAAAAAGTACCTTATATTGCTGCATGGATCTGACTTCCTTTTGGAGGGTGCTTACATCCATTCTCAATGGTCCCACTTTATGTAGGAACATAGACACCCTCTCTTGCTCACTCCTGAAAAAACGAAAAACTAGGGATATAGACTGTAAAATTTTTAGTGTGCACAGATCAGTGCACATGGGTGCACAAGCAAAAATAAGTGAGGGGGAAAAGGAGAGGTTCAGGAGCACATTAAAGTGGGGGTCCACCTATCTATCGTTTTTTTTTTTTTTAGTTCATTCACAAACTTTTCTTCTCAGCATTACATACTCACATATTGTGTGTAATATGTCCGCCTGTGTCAGATTTCGTCAGAAAGAATAACTTATATTATTCACTGCAGGCGGTTTCCATCTTCATTGTGGGCATTTGAAGCCCACAAGCATTTATTTCCTGGATGTGGTGAATGCTGTGCTCCCAGCATTCACCACTCGTTCCCGCACATGCTCAGTGGCAGCCTGGGAAGCCTGGGACTAGCTCCCAGGAGTCTGGGAGAGGCTAGAAACACGCCTACTCCCACGGGAGGAGAACCAGGAAGTGCAAAGAAGAATAGAAAAATAAAAGGTAATTAGGCGATTTAAATTTTTTTAAACGGCATGTCAGCATCTAGGCAAGGAAGAGAATACATACAGATATTGTTCAAAATTTGGGTAGAACCCCGCTTTAAAAGGAGGCAGAGAAACACAGTTGGAAATAGTTTCACGTAAATTGATAACAGGGCCATTAAAGTGATTTTAAAGGTTGTGAAAAAAAATAACAAACACGTTATACTTACCTGCTCTGTGCAATGGTTTTGCACAGAGCAGCCCCAATCCTCTTCTTTTTGTGTCCACCCTGGAAGTCCTGGCTCCCCTGCTGAGTGCCCCCAATAGCAAGCTTTTTATAATGAGGCACTTGAACAGGCTCGCTCCCGAGCCACACTTCTGTGAATGGACATTGTCCATTCACACACAAAGGTCAGCTTGACCCCACCTCCCACTTTCTTCTCATGGCTGCCATTGCTGTGTGAGCCAATGAGGAAAAAGAAACCTGGGAGAGCCGCTGCTCTAGTGCAAATCACTAGATCGAGATGAAGCTCAGGTAAGTAGAAGTGGGTATAAGCTCAAAGTAGAAACACCTCCTGTGAATAAGTATTGTGTATTGGGGACAAATCCTCATGTGTATTTCCTTTAATGCACCACTGGGGATAAATCAGACCTTGCTGCCCTCTGACAACTGGGGTAGTCCAAAAGGAAACTAAAAACACAAACAAAAGAGGGTGCACCGACAGTGCATTATCCCATGGGAACTTTATTACAAATAAATAAAATACATACTCACAAACAATGTTGGTTCACAGCATGTCAAGTCACTAGTGTGTGGCACAGTAGTTAGTCAGACCCAGAGTGTTCTGAGCCATCCAGAGATATCAGAGACACCACAGAGCTGCCATTCAGGATCCAAACTTGCTAAAGCGCCTCTACAGTTCTGGAGAAGTCTGTGGTTCCCATGACATGGCCAGCAGGATATATAAGGTGTAATGGATGGATCTTACGTATGTAGCTTGGAAGAAACGTATTTCGTTTTAGACCCCGACTGCCTGGTATTGGAACATTGTGGGTCTGACTAATAGGGATGAGTGAGCGGTTTGGGCCGAGCATAATTTCGGTCAGTACATTGCCCGTCCGTTTTCGCCTAACACCCAAATTTTCTTTGCGCTCAGTGAGATGTTCACCTGTCAAGCACACAGTCAATAGGTTGTTAAAGCGGAACTTCAGTCACTTTTTCATCTTTCCATTTATTAAATCCTCTGCCGATGTTGTTTTAACTTTGGGTAGTAAAACATTTTTTTCTGTCAATAAATACCTTATACAGCCCACTTCCTGTTTCATGTCTGTCAAAAAGCCTAGGCTTATGACATCATGCACAGCTCTCTCTCACTGGAGGTGTGCCTCTGTGTGTCTGTGTAAATCCAGGAAGTGAACAGGCAGCAGCTTCAGCTGCCCACAAAAATGGTTGCAGCCAGACTCAGCGGAGAGAGATTTCTGCAGCATATTTGGCAAAATGACAGTCTACACAGAATCACAGTATATATAAAATAATATGCAAAGTGGTTGGAGGGAAGCTTCAGAATGGAAAATATGTTTTCATTACAAATTATGTGAGCAGACTGCAGTTCCTCTTTAAGGAGTGGGGCTGGGAAGCTGGCTGCCACGTCCTTAAAAACGGATGAGTCATCAGCTGTCAGTGGGCTTCCAGCTGACAGCAAAATGAAAAAAAAAACACTGCTGAATTAGCTGGCATTAGAAAATTTCAAGAGAAAACAATGTAAGGGCCCCCCAAATCCATAAAAGGCCCTTTGGGTCTGGTATGGACTTTAAGTGGAACCCTATGCCAAAATTAAGAAAAAAAATGATGTGGGTTCCCCCAAAATCCATACCAGACCCTTATCCGAGAATGCAGGCCAGGAAAGGGGAGCAGGACAGGAAAGGGTTCCCCTCCTGAACCATACAAGGCCACATGCCATAATCAGAGGGGGAGCTTTGGGGCAGGGGGGCTCTGTCCCTCCACCTCAAGCACCTTGTCCCGATGTTGATGACAAGGGCCTTTTTCCCACAGCCCTGGGTGGTGGGGGTCTGCGAGCAGGGGGCTTATTGTAATCTAGAAGCCCCCTTTAACAAGGGGTCCCCAGATCCTGGCC
The DNA here is from genome assembly GCA_037952925.1 of Lithobates clamitans. Lineage (NCBI taxonomy): Eukaryota > Metazoa > Chordata > Amphibia > Anura > Ranidae > Lithobates > Lithobates clamitans. The sequence goes on along the minus strand of JBBGZY010000391.1, from coordinate 3,636,374 downwards.
CCTGCCTATGTGAACAAGTATAGGGTACATTGTACCACTACCCAATCACCCAAAAAAAACTAGTGTAGTGTAACAAAAACAAGAGCCAGTTTTTGATAAGTCCTTTATTAAAAAATAAAAAGCAATGTCCCATGATGTAGATCCCTCTGCAATCACGAAGCCCGCCGCACCGCTGGACCTGAAAAAAATGCTTTGCCTGTAACAAAGGTTAACCACCAACTGCCTGCTCCACTGTCTGACAGTTCTTAAATAGGTAAGGGGCAGAGCCACCTAGTGATGTCACATGGAGGCACCGTCCCCTAATGACATCACCAAACCAACATGCAACAGTCTGTAACATCACAAGGGGGCAGTGCCACCAGGTGTCATCACCAGGTGCCCTGTACCTTACCTATTTAACCTCCCTGGCGGTATGATTATTTCTGATTTTAGGTGCTGAAAGTGGTATTATTTTGCATGAAAATTTGGCATTTTATATTGTAGGCCTGTAATTCTTAGGAATAACGCACTTAAATCTGTCCAAACCAGACTGGTCTAGTAGACATCTCGGGTATGATAAAGTTTGAAACACAAAATCATAAATTATATTATAATGAATAACTATAAATAATAACAAATAATAATATAATAATAATAATGCTTTTTATTCAATAAATTTTAGTAAATAATATAATCAAAAACACTGACTTTTTTTTGGCCAAACAAGCGTGCAATATTAGTAGTCATATTGCTTCAGTAAACGTTCAGGGTATGGAAAATTTTGAAACATGGTACAGCACAAAGTCCGACATCACAGTAAGGACAGTAGAACCTGGTTTCTTTTCTGATTTTCCTTCCAGTGTCGTCACGCTTAGAGCAGCAAACCACACATCCTTGTGGGTGCTGACTTCTTTTCCATTGGTGGAATGTAGTCCATAAAGTGATGACCAGTCAGGCATTCACAATGCCAGCAGCATGACGTCCAGATCTATTTACAGTCCTTGGTGTTTGGTGCTTGAGAAATATAAGTTCAGCAAATTTCCAAACAAAGTCTGCATGAACCACAGGCTTGTCACTCTTTTTTTTTTTAGAAGAATGAATTCATTCCACAGGCACTGTTCAAGAAGATGCCTAAAGATTTTTTCTGTCATTTTTTTGTTGCTTTCTCATCGCTGGATAAAAAGTCATGGCCTGTTCAGCTCTGTCAACACCTCCCATGGTGTTGTTGTAGTCCATCACGTCTTGTGGTTTCATTACGTCTTTTCCACCTTTTATGTGTACCATGACAGTAGAGGTGTTGTAAATAGTACTCATTAGGCACACATCTTTTTTGTCATGCCATCTCAGTGCCATCATTTTGCCTTTCTGCCAGTCTACTATTTCTCATGCCTTAAGCTTTTTATTGCCAAAGGTTGGCGGCATGTCACGCCGGTTAGCTCTAACGGTCCCATATGCATCCCTCTTGTGCTGTAGAAGGAACTCATATGCCCTGTACACACGGTCGGATTTTCCGATGGAAAATGTGCGATCGGAGCGTGTTGTCGGACATTCCGACCGTGTGTGGGCTCCATCGGACATTTTCCATGGGATTTTCCGACACCCAAAGTTTGAGAGCAGGCTATGAAATTTTCCAACAACAAAATCCCATCGCGTCAATTCCGACCGTGTGTGGCGAGTTCCGATGCACAAAGTGCCACACATGCTCAGAAGAAATTCCGAGACGGAACAGCTCGGTCTGGTAAAATGAGCGTTCGGAATGGATACAGCACTTTCGTCACGCTGCAATATTTTAAATAGTTTAATACAGAGCACTCTGTTCATCTTTATAACGTGAGAAGAATTAAGTAGTTTTGTTGCTCATATTCAGACAGACTTCTCACAAACTTCTTTATTTATTCTTTATCAGAATAACCCCAATATATTTAGATTTGTCACATCTGAACAATTTTTTTTGGTTGTTTTTAATTTTTTTAAAAAAAATTTCAAGGCTGTTTAATTTTTTGGGGGGGTTTGTATTTTTTTCAAGGCTGTTTTTTTTTTTCTTTTTTTGGGTTTTTCCTCCAGAATATTTTTGTGTGTGTTTTGTGTGTCAAGTTACCACAACACCATTGATATCTTGTATTATTTAATCTCAAGGAGATTGTTTGGTGTTGGTGCCTCTTGTAAATTTCACATTGTATTTTTGAAATGTACCTGCCTCCTCACAAACAAACTGTCCTTTTTGAAGGAAAACACACATAGGCGAGTATAATTGAAACAAAAATTCCTTTATTAGGGGCTCAGAACCAAACAAAGAGGGAGGCAACGCTGGAGAAACAGCTGAAATTGGCGAAGCCTTTGACCCCCAGGGCACACATCAATTCTTTTCCAGCAAAATTGGTGGCCTGAGGAGTCCATATCTAAGGGAGTGCAGTCTGCTCCAGAAGTCCCAGAGATCCGGAAAGCAGCAGATGACATCTATGTCCCCAGGCTGTAGTACTACAAGAGGCTGCATCTTTTACCAGACCAGACTGATCCCAGGGCCATCACTCTCTGGTCTTCCTTAGATGCTTCCTTCCACGCTGTGGCTCTGGTGTTGGAGATGTGGCAGGAGGAGGAGTAGGACCTGGAGGTGGAGGAGGTTGAGGAGGAGGAGGAGTAGGAGGAGGAGGAGGACCATGTGTGAGGTCACAAATGTGGGTAGCACATGTTATTTGGCCCCTCAACTCCTTATTGAGAGCTTCCAAAATTAGGAACTCACACAGGAGTCGTTGGCCCTCCTCCATCTGCATCATTTTGCAGGCAGTTATGCCAGCAAAGTCCTCCTCCACAGTGTGGGGGGTTCTCAGGGCCTCTGTAGACTTCCAAAAAAGTCCTATGGCAGCCTCCTCCAGGTTACTCCTCTTCCTGGCACTTTGTCTTTGCAGGTGTAGGGGAGAGACCTGGATATCAGGTAGCCTGCTTGGCCCGGCCACCTCCTGGCTGAGACTTCCCTGTGTATGAAAAAGGGACATGGTTTTTGTTTTTGCTTCATCATTCACAATCATAAATTAGTACTCCTAACTAACATCTAGTTAACATCATTGATTGGACAACCAGCAATATTTAGAAGAATGCTAAACTTGGCTCAAGCTGGGCTCCTCCACATGTTGCTGCCTGGAAGGCCCGGGTTGGGCGTCAGAAGCCTCAGCTGGGGGGGAAGGAAGCGTGGAAGGAAGAGTGGAGAGTGCTGGCCTGGGTTCAGTCTGACCTACCAGAAAATGCAGCCTGTCATAGTACCACAGCCTGGGGACATAAACATCATCTGCAGCTCTGGATCTCTGGGATCCCTGGACCTTCTTGCGCTCCCTTAGATATGTGCTCCTCAGGCCACCAATTAGAACCTTCAAATAGGTGATGTCTGCCGTGGGGATCACCGTCTTCACAAATTCCAACAAATTATCCAGCGCTGCCTTCCTCTTTGTTTGGTTCTTATATTTAGGGTGGTTTATCTCCCATAGACAGGGCAGCTCCCTGAACATATCAATGAAGATTGGCATAAAGTCCTTATCTTTCAAGATATCCATTTTCACTGCAAGACACAACACAAGACAAACCATAATGTCAGCCTAAAGTCTTCTAAACTTGTGCAAATACAGGCCTCAATCTTGAAGCAGTATAGGCCCAATGTTAAATCTTACCTTCGCTATCACGATCGGCGCCTCCATTACTCCTTCCTCCGCTCACAGATCGTATGTACTACGCACGCGTGTTACGCTTTATAGACACTGCGCATGTGTGAAACTCCGCCCGCCCCTGACGTTCTTTCTAGTCTATTCCCCACCCCTTCTCGTTCGTCACAGTGGGGGAAGAGCACATGGCGGAGACACAGCAGGTGTCAGATAATTACACCAACGAGGAGGAGGAGGAAAGCACAGAGGCAGAAACATCTTGATCCAGAAGGAGACGATATAAGGCATCAAATATGTCCTTTGGGGAGATGTTGGAGATGGTCGACATAATGAAGAGGGCCGACTATGATGGAACCCCAACCCCAATGTCAGAAAGGCCAAGATCATGGCGAAAGTGGTCAAGAGTCTGCACCAGAATCTCAGGGTACGACGATCGAAAGATCAGCCCAGGAAGCAGTGGTCGGACCTCAAATTAAGAGAGCATGAGCAGTACAGAAAGATCCAGAGAGTGCTGCAAAAAAGTAAGTAGTTGTGCTGTGTTCCTATTCTTTTATGTTTATTACGTTCGTGCTGCTCCATGTGCTTTTCTTAACTGTTGTCCTGTTTAAAATGGCAACTTTCAGGTTCATGGGCACATTATTTGTTTGTATCAAACATTGTTCGTTCGGCCTAGAAAACACCATGGTTTTGTCCATATGCATTTGGCCACATTTTTTAGGGCCTACTTGTCTGAAACTAATTTGGTTGGGTAGATGGGTTTGTAACTAGAATGAAATGCAAACTAGATTCTGTGTAAGGAGAGGACACTCAGCAGCAGTTTTCACATCTGGATGCTGGAGCACTAGTGTGGCACACAAGAACACCCTTTTTATTAGGGGGCCCACACAGGTGCTCCAGTGTATACTATAGGGGTATCATCTGTGAAGCTTGTACAAGACAGGTAAAGTATACAAGCTTGACAAAGGCCAAGAAAAATGCTACATCTTGGAACTCTGGCCACAAAAAAAATTGTACCCCCTTTCCAAACAATGTTTCATATTTATAGTTCTGCCATCAAATATCTGTGTGCTAAGTATACCATTTTTTTTTTACATAGGGGAGAAAAGACTCGGAGGACACCCCTCATCCGAGGAGACCAGAGATCCCCCACCTCTGGCAGAAGGGGAAATCCACCCAAGACAAACAGAGCAGAAGGAGGAAGATGTGGTGTAAATTGGCACCACAACAGGTGAGTGTCTGTGACCACAGGCTCAGGTAAGAGATGGATGCCGGCATATTTATAATACATTTTTTTTTTGGTTTCTATCTTTTTAGGTGATCCTGATGTTGTGGATCCAGATCCTTTCACCTTGGAAAGTGCACAGATCCTGATCGGGGAGATCATGGGGTGTAATAGGGACTTGGAAAACATCAAGAAAAACATCAATGATGTTCTTCAAAAAAAAAGAACATAATTGAAGTTTTGGGGAGAGTTTAAAACCCCTCCAAATCCCTTTGTTTTTTGGTGTGCTACAATTTTGTAACATTTTTTGTCAAATTGGAGAAAAGCCAAATTTTGAAGAGGCACACAGTGTGTCAACATGTGCTATCTGCCATCACAGGAGATCAATGGACGCGTTTTGGGGGTGCAACCCCTTCCTCAATAATAAAGTAGCTGAGAGGAAGGGGTTGCACCCCCAAAACACATCCCTTGATCCCCCGTGATGGCAGGTCGCACATGTTGACATTCAGCTATTTGTGTGCATCTTCAAAATTTGGCTTTTCCGGGGGTGACTTCACCCCATCTGAACGCAATATCAAACACAGTTTGTAAATACTCATGTCTGATATTGCCTTCAACCTCTACCAAATGTGAACTTTGTAAGTTCAAGATTTGTGTCTTTCTTGTTGGTTTTAAACATGCCTGTTTTATCTTAAATGGACATTTCTACTTTTTCTAATGTGACCCCAAAAATTGTTATACAACAAACATGTTAGTTTGTTTTAAAAACCTTTTCTAAATGCACATTTGATTGTGCAGGTATTAAAAAGATTGTTAATCAAGAATGTGTGGATTATTGTCTCAACGCTACAACACTTTTGTGGTGCTCTATTTGCTGTTTTCTGTGACAATGGGTGTTATTTCCTAAGGGAAAATCCACTTTGCACTACAAGTGCAGTTTCAAGTGCACTTGTAGTGCAAAGTGTCTTTGCCTTTAGTAAATAACATCCAACAGTGCTTTGTAAGGTTACACAATCATGCCATTTTCAGGACTCGCCACATTTCTGTCAGGGTCAGCTAAAACAAACACAAGCAGTAAATGTCACCAAAGATTTGCTTTTTTTTTTTTATTATTTGAAAAAGGTTTTACACATTGTCTGGCATATTGATAGCCCCCTACCCGCAAAGAATTCAAGGTTTCTTAGCCGGACATCACGGGCACTCAGGGGGGGCAAGCCTGGACGGCCACTTTCAAGCGCCATCAGGGTTGGTTCATTTTGAAAGCCTCAGGCCCAACTGAGCCAGCAAAGTTGGCAGAATGTTGCCGTTAAAAGTTGTGTAGAACACAGCACGCCAGGATAATGTGATTCAGTTTGTACTCCGCCATATGTATGGGTGTGAGAAATAGGCGGAACTGGCTGGCCATGATTCCAAACGTGTTCTCCACCACTCTTCTGGCTCTGGCCAGCCAGTAATTAAAAACCCTCTGATCCGGGGTGAGAGTCCTCATCGGGAATGGCCGCATAAGATGGTCCCCCAGCGCAAAAGCTTCATCCGCAATGAAGATGAATGGGAGTCCTTCCATATTGTCTTCTGGAGGTGGCAAGTCCAAGCTGCCATTCTGGAGACGCCTGTAGACTCCACCATCGGACATCCGGCCATCCTTCCCCACAACCACATACAGGAACTAATAAGTAGCCGACACCACAGCCAACTTCACAATACTATTGAACCCCTTATAATTATAATAGTACGACCCTGAGTTGGGTGGTGGGACAATGTGGACGTGTTTCCCATCAATTGCCCCTCCGCAGTTAGGAAAGTCCCACCGCTGGGAAAAGTGGGAGGCCACAGTCTGCCAGTGGAAGGAAACTGTGGAGTAAAACAAAAAAAATAGTATTTTTGCACATAAACATGGAAAGCAGATTAGACACAAACATTATTAGCCAACATCAAGATACAATTTATTTATGGGAGGTTTTAAAGACCAAAGTATAAGGTACACCTATCAGATTAACCCCCCCTCTCATGGGCTATTTGTATCTTTATAGGGGGAGGACTCTTGGACAGGTAACCCTCTCCACTTCATTGAGAGATGAATGCCTATATAATGTGTATTACTTTGAACAGCCCCTCCTTAGTTACACTATTGACAGCCCACTGGACAGGTAAGAAGTGTCATAATACAAAGATAGAAATACACATTGTACACATTTTAGAACATTTTTACATTCTGCTATTACCTATCAAGATAATAATAGTATACAAAAACTTTAAACAGTACCATTTGAAAGTATACAGGCAGGCCCTTGCACTACATGCTTTGAGGAATTCATCCATACATCTGAGCACAAAAGAGATGGGTATAGTGTGTATGGGTTTGCCAAAGTCAGCAGATAGATGATTGAGGATAGATAGAAAATTGGTATCAGCTGACTTAGCATTCGTGGGGAGGGAGGGTTCAAAATGATTTGGGGACCCCCCCAAAAAAGCCTCTGGCACTCTGCCTGAATTTTATGCACCAATCACATTTCAAAACATTTTAGGAGTGTTTGAGGTAAAGCACTACTATGGAGCTGATAAAATACATTGTTAAGTGACTACATGAGGTGAATATAGGGCCAGGAGAGCATGCTGGGGAGGTAAGTGAAGGCAAATATGTATGAAGGACAAAAAAATAATTACATAAAATTCCAGCATGCATGAGGACAAAGGGGACATTCACAGCATATTACAATCATGGTAATTAGGGAATGAGGAAAGAAATACAATATATTAGCATTAAATACAATAAAATGTGATGTTAAAGGATAAAAATCTTACCTTAATATACTCCTTCTGCAGGACCTGGATGATGGCAGAACAGGTCTGTGGGATAATGATCCCCAGAGCCTGGGGGGAGATGCCTGTCGAGAACTTGAGGTCCTGCAGGCTTCTCCCCGTCGCCAAGTACCGAAGGGTGGCGACGATCCTCTGTTCCGGAGTGATGGCTTGCCTCATGCAGGTATCCTGCCTGCTAATATAAGGGGTCAGCAAAGCTAACAAACGGTGAAATACGGGGTCCGTCATCCGGAGAAAGTTCCTGAAATCATCAGGATTATTCTCACGGATCTCTCGGAGCAAAGGCATATGACAGAACTGGTCACGCTGAAGCAACCAATTCTTGGTCCATGAACTCCTCCCCACCCTGTTCATGGACTGGGCTTGTGTCAAGGTCAGAAACCCAACATCAAGCCCCCACACAACACAAATTCTATGAGGAGTACGTATACGCAACATGCCTAGAAAACGGTCAGCTGCTCAGAATGAAGTAACAGAATGCACTGAAGAACAGCAAGACCTGTGAAAAGCGACCTGAAAAACAGTAACGAGCGGACAAGATCGCACTGAATAGTACAATACGAACTGACTGCACGCACTGAAGAGCAGATACAAACCCACAAGCACAAACTGAACAGCAGAAAATTATCTGAAAACCACAAGTCTGAAAAAGCGCAAATCGTCTCTCACTAAACTTTTACTAACACAAGATTAGCAAAAGGAGCCCAAAGGGTGCCGCACTTGGTTCTGAAATGGCCTTTTCTAGTCTCGTCATACGTGATGTACGTCACCGCATTCTTAGCGGTGACGTACACCAGTATGACGAGCCAACATCTGTCGGAAAAAATCCATGAATTTTGTTGTCGGAATGTCCGATCAATGTGCAACCGTGTGTACGGGGCAATAGAGTTCTGGAGAAGTGTAAAAATGATCTGTGGTTACACAGTAGCCCTGATTCAGCATTGGCTCAATCAAAGTAAGAACAGAAGCGGTTGCCATTCCATAATTACTTAATCTTTCGTTGAATTTGGTTCCTTTCCCGGTGTAAAGGACCGAATTCCATATGTAAACAGTGCTGGATTCACAGAGCATGAATGATTTTATGCCAAATCGTGCTCTCTTATGCCGCGTACACACAATCGAAATTTCAGCCCGCAAAAGACTGATGAGAGTTTTTTGTCTGAAAATGTGACCGTGTGTATGCTCCATAGGACTTTTCCTGGCCGAATTCCAGCCAGCAAAAGACTGAGAGCATTCTTAATTTTTCGGTTGGAAAAAGTTCCTATCCGAAAATGCGATCGTCTGTGGCAATTCCGACGCGCAAAATTCCTACGTATGCTCGGAAACAATTCGTCGCATGCTCGGAAGCATTGAACTTCATTATCTCGGCTCACCTTAGTGTTGTACGTCACCACGTTCTTGACGGTCATAAGTTCAGCGAACTTTTGCTTGACTGTGTGTATGCAAGGCAAACTTGAGCGGAATCCCATCGGAAAAGCCGTCATATCTTTTTCCAACGAGAATTCCAATCGTGTGTACGCGGCATTAGCAGCGATATACTGTATCCAGCTGTGTCTTCCTTTGTAGGCCATTAGACTTTCATCAATACTGATGTCTCTATCTGGTACATAGGTCTGCTGGTAATTTTTCTAAATTATTTGATATACCTCCCAGATCTTTTTCAGTTTTGGTGCTGGATGATCAAATTCTTTACTATTTTGAAAGTGCAAATATTTCATTATCAGAGAAAATTTGTACTCCGACATGACCGTGCCAAAAAAAGGAGTGGCTAGTAGTTTGTTGGTTGTCCAATACCACTTCTGCAGGGGTTTCCCCTCCACTCCCTGAAGAATTATGAGGCCCAGAAACTTCCAGATGTCCTCTTTGGTCACTGGTTCCCACTTTTTGCTCCTTGTAAACCTCTGATGCGTAGCAGCTTGTTGCTCCTGGTATCGATTTGTCTCCGTAACAATTTTTTCCTCATCGGTCAAAAAGAGTTGGAGGTATGCCAATGCGTTGTCATCTTCCACATCCACTTTGATACCAGGTGCTCCAGTAACTGGGAATCTTGGGGACACTGCGTGCTCCGTACCGCAGTCAATCTAGCACCAAGTCCACACATCACTAGGCGTAGTCGCAGGATCATCGCTGGAATTGCTTTCCATGCCTGATGATGAACTTCCCCACAAATCGCTATCACTCAATTCTGCAAGCGATTCTGTATCGCTGTCACTGTTTTCCAGCAGGTCATATGCCACTTTTGAGGTAGAGGCGCACTTTTTTCATGCCATGGTCGCTCTGCAGTTTCCAGACAGAAAGTACAGTAAAACTGCAGGCAAGGGCACTGGATAAAGCACTGGGGGGCAAACTAAGGTCAATTTTATTTTATTTAGAAATGTAATCCAATAATATTACAATGTATCAGTGTGTTTGTGCTTTATACTATTTGAATTTGCCGCCGGTTCCACCCCCCCGCGTCGCGATGCTCGGAGGATATGGAATCCAGTGCACACAGTGCATCAGGCAGAAAATCTGGCCGCCGTACAGAGCGAGAGTACATCACGGGATCCCGGGGACAAGGTAAGTAACCTCTTTCAGGATCCTGCCATGCGATCCCGAGTGTGGCTCGGGGTTACCGCTAATGGAACTGAAGTCTCACCCCGAGCCACACTCGGGAATACCGCCAGGGGGGGGTTAAAAACTGTCAGACAGAGGAGCAGGCAGTTGGTGGTTAACCTTTGTCAAGGGGGGGGCATTTTTTTTTCTTTTTTTGGCTACGGAGGTGCGAGGGGCATAGTGATTAATGATGGATCTACATTGTTTTTTTATTTTTTACTAAGGACTTGGCAAAAATTGGCTCCAGTTTTTTTTTTACACTACACTGTTTTTTGGGTGAATGGGTAGGACCCTATACTCATTCAAATAGGGGGGGGGGCAGGATCTGGGTGATGCCAATAAGTCTCCTGCCCACATACCCCCACAACTACTGCCCAAGTGGGGAAGAGGCCATTGTACTCATCAACATGGGGACAAGATGCTTTGGGGTGGGGGCCAGAACCCCCTGCTCCAAAGCACCCCCCCATGTTGAGGGCATGTGGCCTGGTGTGGTTCCAGAGGAGGGTGCTCACTTGTCCCTCCCCTTTTTTTGGCCTGTCAGGCTGTGTACTTGGATAAGGGTCTGGTATGGATTTTGGGGGGACCCCATGTCATTTTTTAATTTATTTTGGCATGGGGTTCCCCTTAAAATTTTTACTAGACCCTAAGGTCATTTTTTTTATTCCTGGCAATGACTTGCAGCTGGAAAAATCTATTTAAATGTCATTTTCTTCTTTACATAAGTCAGTTTTTCTGCAGCAGGTTCTATACACAGTACAGATGCACCACTTTACAGGCAGACTAAGGGGACTCCTCTGGCACTATATTTAAAGGATTTTTTCATTTTTGTTGTTGCACAAAAAAATCATTGTAATCACTGCTCCTTTAAAAACTATATTTTAAAAAATTGCATTGATAATATTATCAATGCAATTTTTTTTTTTTAAATATCCTTTTAAAGGAGCAGGGATTTTAATTATAAATTCCTTTAAATGTAGTGCCTGGGGGGTCCTCCTATTATTGGGGCAATAGAAAAAAAAATTTATGACGTGGGGGTCCCCTTCAAATCCATACCAGGCCCTTTGGGTCTGATGAAGGCTAACCGCTGACTGCCTGCTCCTCCGACTGTCTGCTCTGCCATTTGACAGTTCTTAAATAGGTAAGGGGTGAGGCCACCGACCCAAGATGCACCGATTGGTGACATCATGTGGGGTGGTAACACCAGGTGGTGTCACCAGGTGACTCTGCCCCTTACCTATTTAAGAACTGTCAGATGGCAGAGCAGGCAGTAGCAGTTCACCTTAGTTGTGGGCGATTTTTTTAACTTTTTTTGGGGTCCAGCAGTGTGGTGGGTGACAGGATTGATAATGGATCTACATCGGGGGACATTTTTTTTTTAATAAAGGAATTGTCAAACACTGTGTGCGTGTTTTTATTTCTTTTTGATGCTTTTTTGGTGAATGAGTAGGGGTACTATGTACCCCATACTCATTCACATGGGGAGTGGGATCTAGGGGCCCCCTTGTTAAATATTTCTATAAGCCCCTTGCCCGCAGACCCACAACCACATCCCAGGGGTAGCGTGAAGAGGCTCTTGGGGAAAAGGTGCTTCGGGGTGGGGAGGGCGGAGCGGGGGCTGCATGCCCGGATAAGGGTTTTTTTTTTATTTTGGCATAAGGTTCCCCTTAAAATCTATACCAGGCCCAATGGGCCTGGTATAAATTGGGGGGGGGTGCACACTATTTTTGTTAACATTTTTGTATTGCTGGCAATGGCTTGCAGCTGGAAATGTTTAATGTATTTTTTTTTCATTTTGTTGTTTGTCAGTTTTGCTACAGAAGGTTCTTTACATGGTACAGATGGGCCACTTTACAGGCAGACTAAGGGGACCCCCCCCCCAGCACTATATTTTAAGCATCCTTAAAATGACTGCTCCTTTAAAAGCAATCTTTTATAACCTTAAAACATATTTTTGCATTGATACATGTCCCTCAGGGTAGTACCCTACCCCAGAATTTTCAAGTTCAGGTCCCATAGACTTTAAAAGAGTTTGCAGCTCAGGTTCAAACTTTTTGCTTATTCATGAGTTCTGGTGTGAACTAGTGGCATGACATGCTGTGAACCTATATCATTTGTGATTATGTATTTTATCAATTTGTAATTAAGTTCCCATGGGATAATGCACTAGGCTGGTGCGCTCTTTTTTGTTTGTGTTTTTGGGTATAAGGATGGGGGTGGGAGCTGGACCCAGATTTTTTACCTTAATGCATAGATTGCAATAAGGTAAAAAACTTTCTACCTTTAGAACCACATTAAGTAGTGGATGTGTATGGATTATTTTTGGGGAATAATGATAAAATGTAATGCCATTTGAGATGTTTGTGCCAACTCTAGTAGCTGAATACAAACTTTAGCCTGACTATCATTTGCAAAAACAATGCCAAAAAAACAGACTTGGTGGAGCCAATTTATTAAAAGGCAAATAGATTGTTATCCAATAATGTGCAAGAACTATGCTGTTTTCTATTCTCCTTGCATGTGACTGGATATTCTCTGCAAAGTGAAACATTACCACAGTCACTAAACTCTGGGTAAAATCCCCTTGCAAAGGGAACTGTTACTTGCAAAGTGAACATGTGTCTTTAGTAAAACAACCCCTAAACGTGCAACCAACACATGTTTTAAACCCCTGCATCAGAGGCCCTTTTAAAGTTTTGCTATAGATTACATGTTGGCAAGAGTGTATCTCCATCCTGAATACATGAACTCTGAATATCCTAATTCTAAGTAAGTGTTTTTTTGTTTTTTTTCTTTACAATGCTGGTTGTTTTATTAGTAGTGTCAGTTCATCATTTTGTTTCACTAAGTTACTCTTAACTTACACATTTCCAGTATAAAATATTTTCACTGTCATATACTGCGTGTATGTATGACAACATGTTTTTAATTATTTGGTAAAAACATTCTGATATATCCATCAAACTGAAAATTACAGGGTTCTATTATAAATTAGTAAGATCTTTGTTCTGCGTTTTCCTAATAACAATGAGCCAAGATAATGAGTTCTGGGAAACAGCAGAAATGCCATAAAAAAAGGTTGTTGGTTACAGTATCTAATGAGAGGTCAATAGTAATACTGCACTGAGTCTCTTCCTAATTAGTTTAACAAATGAGTAATAAAATAATCAAAGAAGAATTAAAAGAGCAAAGTGAACTGACAAGTGGGTTTGTTTTCTTCTATTGTAGGGGTAGTAAGGTAGTAAAAGTGCAAGAGTTATATATTGCCCTATCTGAGTATGTGATATTTCTATAATTTTATATATTTACATTTGTGCAGGTGAGAAAATTCGTGCCCATACCAAAGTAATTACAATAGCTCATGAACATGTGAATAGAAATTATCACACACGCTCAGCTAAAAGCAGGTAATGCCTTGAAAGTTGTATTTATTTATTTAGTTATGTATTCATTCATTTTTTTCTTATATGTATATTGAATATAAAAGTTCACATTTTACATCTAAAGCCATATAACGCATTGTTCCTCATTAACAGGTTTTTAAAAATATATTGAAATAATATATATATCTATATATCTAGATATATATAGATCTATATCTATATCTATATCTATATCTATATCTATATCTATATCTATATCTATATCTATATCTATCTATCTATCTATCTATCTATCTATCTATCTATCTATCTATCTATCTATCTATCTATCTATCTATCTATCTATCTATCTATCTATCTATCTATCTATCTATTTCAAAAGTGAGTACACCCCTCACATTTTTGTAAATATTTTTTGTTATATCTTTTAATGTGACAATACTGGAGAAATTACACTTTTTTACAATGTAAAGTAGTGAGTGTACAGCTTGTATAACAGTGTAAATTTGATGTCCCCTCAAAATAACTTAACACACAGCCATTAATGTCTAAACCACTGGCATCATCAGAGCTTCACAGGTTGCCAGTGGAGTCCTCTTCACGCCTCTATGACGACATCACTGAGCTGGTGGATGTTAGAGACTTTGTGCTCCTCCACCTTCTGTTTCAGGATGCCCCACAGATGTTCAGTAGGGTTTAGGTCTGGAGACATGCTTGTTCAGTCCATCAACTTTACCCTCAGCTTCTTAAACAAGGCAGTGGTTGTCTTGAAGGTGTGTTTGGGATCGTTATCATGTTGGAATAGTGCCCTGCGGCCCAGTCTCTGAAGGGAGGGGATCATGCTCTGCTTCAGTATGCCAAAGTAAATTTTGGCATTAATGGTTCTCTCAATGAACTGTAGCTCCCCAGTGCTGGCAGCACTTATGCAGCCCCAGACCATGACACTCCCAATACCATGCTTGACTGTATGCAAGACCCACTTGTCTTTGTACCCCTCAACTGGTTGCCACCACACATGCTTGACACCATTTGAACCAAATAAGTTTATCTTGGTCTCATCAGACCACAGGACATGGTTTCAGTAATCCGTGTCATTAGTTTGTTTGTCTTCAGCAAACTGTGGGCTTTCTTGTGCATCACCTTTAGAAGAGGCTTCCTTCAGGGATAACAGCCATGCAGACCAACTTGATGCAGTGTGTGGCATATGGTCTGAGCACTGACAAGATGACCCCCCGCTCCTTCAACCTCTGCAGTAATGCTGGCAGCACTCATGTGTCTATTTCCCAAAGACAACCTCTGGATATGATGCTGAGCACATGCACTCAACTTCTTTGGTCGACCATGGCGAGGTCTGTTCTGAGTGGAACCTGTCCTGTTAAATAGCTGTATGGTCTTGGCCACTGTGCTGAAGCTCAGCTTCAGGTTCTTGGAAATCTTCTTATAGCCTAGGCCTTCTTTATGTAGACCAAGAATTCTTTCTTCAGATCCTCAGAGAGTTCTTTGCAATGAGGTGCCATGTTGAACTTTCAGTGACCAGTATTAAAGAATGAGAGTGATAACACCAAATTTAACACACCTGCTCCCCATTCACACCTGAGACCTTGTAACACTAATGAATAACATGACACTGGGGAGGGGAAATGGCTAATTGGGCTTAATTTGGATATTTTCACTTAGGGATGTACTCACTTTTGTTACCAGCAGTTTAGACATTAATGGCTGTGTGTTGAGTTATTTTGAGGGGACAGCAATTTTACACTGTTATACAAGCTGTACATTCACTACTTTACATTGTAGCAAAGTGCCATTTCTTAACATAAAAAGATATAATAAATATTTACAAGAATATGAGGGGTGTACTCACTTTTGTCAGATACTGTATGTGTGTGTGTGTGTGTGTATATATATATATATATATATATATATATATATATATATATATATATATACAAATATACAGAGAGAATTAATTATTGATATGTTTACCTTGAATACATTTTTATGCAACTTTTACATTATAGAATACTTAGGAGTAATATTTATAAAGCAGTGAATGTGACTTTTACCAAACATTCACCAGTAGTGAATCAACCACTGTTATTTAAAATATGTATGAAGAAGATTTATCTGCAGAGAATTAGTGATGGGCAAAACCCCCCCGGGTTCTATTCTACACCAGAACTCCAGAACAGAGAAAAAGTTCTGACCAGAACCCAGATCCCTATTAAAGTCTATGTGACCAAAACTTGAAAAATCATCAAGTCCCCATTTTTAAGGCTTATATGCAACTTATTTGCCATAAAAAGTGTACGGGGGCCCTGGTACTGCCCTGCGGGACATGTATTAATGCAAAAAAACTTTAAAAAAATCTCTTTAAATATAGTGCTTGGGGGGGTCCCCTTAGCCTGCCTGTAAAGTGGCATATCTGTACCATGTATAGAACCTGCTGCAGCAAAAACTGACATATTTAAAGAAAAAAAAAAGACATTTAAATTGATTTTCACTGCAAGCTTTCTTTATTTTGTAAACAACGGCTTGGGGAGCCAGTCTGTATGATGAGGCCACATTTAAGTGCATTCAGAACAAGATTCAAGATTTTTTGGATAAATTCTGGTATCTCTTTGGCAGACTTTGAATGGAAATAACAAAGGTTTGCACAACAATGAGCAAGCCTTATGCAAAGAAGCCAAATTATAGTACCCTCAGGCCAAGATTAATGGGCCTGATTAAATTGAGCCTTGAGTGTTGGTGGTGCCTGCACACCGTAACTCCTAAGTTACTCTTGGAGGGCGCAGGACTGGACCTGACCATGCTTGCTTAACCACGTTTCAGCAGTAATATGGACCTTGCTGCTGACTGCCCTGCCCAATTATGCCAAAACATTGCCTTCCATGTGATGGTACAAAGCTGAAATAGCCTTATGTGCAAAGAAATTGTGGTTGAGCACATTCTGCAAATTCATGGAAGGGGGCAGAATCCATTAGCTGCACACGTGCTAAAAAAGGCTTACACAACTGAGCTCTGAGAAGTGGTCCGGGAGAGAAAAGCTCTACAATCTGATGTCTGGATGTCTGCCTCTGGAAGACATCCTGCCTCATTGGGGTTGTGCCTCCCCCTCACTTTCCGTATCTGCTTTGTCAAGCAAAATCCAGAAATGACAGGGAAATAAATATCACCGCTCCAGGCAGTTCCTCTAGACTGGAAGACACAGGTGCTGGCAATGCATATAGCAATACATTTGAGAAAAATCCTGGACAGCAGCACTCAAAAAAATTAGTGCGACAGTCCAGAATTTTTCTCAAATGTATTGCTCTGTCAAGCACCCAAGTAGAGTCAGTGGCCTCATCATCATCATCCCCTCCATCCTCATCACTGGAGCCAACTTGGCAATACACTGTGGCTGGGGGAACATGACTGCCAATTTGTTGTTTATCAGTGTAATACCCTTTCTGTAGACTGTTACTCCCTTCCTCAACCTCAGAACCAATATCAGAATCAAGCAAGTGGCCGACACTGTGTTCAAATAATTTAACTGACTCCTCCATGCATGATGGTGGGGCTATGGTAGGAGTAGCTGTAGACAAAGAGGCAGTATAGGCCACTCTGGCAGCTGTGATGAACTGTGAACTAGTGACAGCTTAGGTGATAGAGGATGAGGATGGCTAAGTAAGCCAGTCCACCACTTTGTCTGCATGCTGTGGCTGAATAGCATGGCCAACATCAGTAAAAAGAGACAAGCGTGCCCTGCCTGAGGACAGACAATATCCACCTTTGCCTGTGGACATAGTTGCTGCTGGCCCCCTCATAGTGGCTTGGGAACATCTGCTTCTCTGGACTCCCAGGCATGTTGGGGGTGCTTATTACACACATTTATTAGATGATAGGAAATGGGTGATTGGATGCACTTTATTTAATGAAATGTGGTGTTTGGTGCACTATAAACAGTGTACAATTTATGACTGCCACTGACACAAATTGAAAAACTTAAAAAAAAAATAACAAAAAAAGGGGAACACCAGCACGCAGTAATACAAACTGTGGTTGACAATTTAAAAAAGGGGGGCAGTGACAAAAAAATAAATAAATATGCTGCTTGGTGCACTATAACTTGTGTACAATTGGGGACTGCCGCTGACGCAAATTGAAAAACTAAAAAAAAAAAAAAAAAAATCACAAAAAGGAGGAACACCAGTCCCACAGTAAGGCGTCATATATACTGCTACTCGTAAACGGACATTTAGGAGCAGTTGGGCATTTTTTAAACTGCTCCTGAACTCTCCTCTATGTTATCTTATCAGTACATGTACATAGGTTTGTTTATAGTCACTTCTAGGCAGTTGCATTTAGAGGCTTATTTTGGAACCCAAAAAAATGCGTTCAAAAGCGTTCAGAAGCTGTGTTTAGAGTCTTTTCAATTTCCAAACGCGGCTATTATCACTGTATGCAAGCTTGATATATGTGATATTCCCCTCATCAGCCAATTATACTGTACAATACACAACTTGCATTACTTGACGCTGAAGTTGAATAGGAATTTCACTCACCCGTCAACCAATGAAAATTTGCGAACTAGACGGGGTCTAACCTTTTCCAAGAGAACGTCAAAGGTGGCAGTTGACATGTGTGTAAAATAAAAAAAATTCTCTGGATAATTACGCAGCTGAACATACATATTAGAAAAGTATCCTGTGGACATGCTTTGAGACATCAATGGATGTGTCCAGTAGCGATGAACTCTGGTCCTCTCACACAATTTTCTTTGTCTTTGGAGCCTCAGCAAAAGCAACATCAGGACCATTTCCTCACACATGCTCATCATGGAATCCATATTAACCACTTCCTGACCGCCCACCATCATTATACGCTGGTACTTTGAAGAGGAATATCATTGTTATGGCAGCAGCTAGCTGCCATAACCCTGGTATCCTCTTCCTCCGCGTGCGGTCCGCTTCAAAATAAAAGTGGTCTCTGTGGTGGATTTGCCGTGAGATCACTTTTATTGGCGGAGGGAGAGGGGCAATCGGATCCTCTCCCTAGCCTGACATGGAGATGAGTGAGGGGAAGATGACCCCCATCCATCTCCATATCATTGCAGGGCAGAAGCAATGTCAAAATGTCACTTCCGCCCATAGCTCTTAAAGGGCAATTTTTTTTTTCTTTTTTACATTTTTTTTATTGCATTTTAGTGTAAATATGAGATCTGAGGTCTTTTTAACCCCAGATCTCATATTTAAGAGGTCCTGTCATGCTTCTTTTCTATTACAAGGGATGTTTACATTCCTTGTAATAGGAATAAAAGTAACACTTTTTTTTAAAAAAAGAACAGTGTAAAAATAAAAAAATAGAAGGTAAAATAAATAAGAAAAAAATAATCTTTGCCCTATCCCGTCGAGTTTGCATGCAGAAGAGAGTGCATACGTGAGTAGCGCCCGCATATGAAAATGGTGTTCAAACCACACATGTGAGATATCACCGAGATCAGTAGAGCAAGAGCAATAATAATAACTTATGGAATTTTTTAAACGTTGCCTATGGAGATTTTTAAGGGTAAAAGTTTGTCTCCATTCCATGAGTGGGCGCAATTTTGAAGCCTGACATGTTGGGTATCAATTTACTCAGCGTATCATTATCTTTTACAATATAAAAAAAAACTAAAATACTGCCTATATTCATATAATACCCAAACCAAATAAAGATCATGGAGACTGTGCAAATTACCGCCCAATATCGCTAATTAATTTAGACTTAAAGATAATGACTAAAGTTTTGGCCACTCGAATGAATTCATTTATATCCAAATATATTCACCCAGACCAGGTGGGATTCGTACCCAATCGTCAGGCCTCAGATCAAACTAGAAGAATTATTAATATAATATCTGCTCTGAACTCAGGGTGGGACGGGGGAGGCCAGAGAGGAGCACTTTTGGTCTCTCTGGACTTACACAAGGCCTTTGACTCCATTTCATGGGACTATCTATTTTTCATATTGAAACGCTATGGGTTTGGTCCTAATTTCTTGAAGACATTAGAAAACGTTTACCATACTCCCACAGCACACCTAATTGTCAAGGGTTTCCGGTCTCAGCAAATAGACATACACAGAGGAACCAGGCAGGGATGTCCGTTGTCCCCCTTGTTGTTCATTCTAGCAGTGGAACCATTAGCTATAAAGATACGAGCCCACCCAGACATACTGGGAGTGAGGAGTGGTGACAGGGAACATAAGTGTGCGTTATTTGCAGATGACCTGCTGCTGCTCCTCTCCTCTCCGATCACCACACTACCTACCGTGCACATATTACTAACACACTTCACGTCAATCTCAGGCCTAAAAGTAAATCATTCGAAATCTCAAGCCCTTAATGTACGTTTACCAACACACATAATTCGTGCTTTACGAAACTCATACACATTCCAGTGGAAAGATACAGCTCTTCCATATTTAGGTATCTTCCTTACCCCATCGCTAGCCACATTATATAAACATAATTACCCCCCCTTATTTAAAAAACTATTGGAGGATCTCAAAAGATGGTCAAATAATCCCCCATCCTGGTTCGGTCGACTGTACTCATTAAAAATGACTATTCTTCCAAAGGTGTTATACCTGTTCAGAACCCTCCCCATAGCAATAGACAGAGCAGACCTAGCGAGGTTCCAAAATAAACTCCTGGAATTTATCTGGGGAAACAAGAGACCCAGGGTGAATAGACGAACATTATACACCCCCAAACTGCAAGGGGGATTGGGGGTACCAGACCTGATAAAATATTATCATGCAGCACAATTAGCACAGCTAACACGATTCCATACCCGACAATCAAACCCACTTTGGATGAAAATGGAAAAAGCTTTATTTCCCAATAAGGAGATCTGCCACCTAATGTGGATGAAACCGAAGGACAGACCGACAATAATGTGTCCGACACTGTCCTTGTCATTCGATCTGTGGGATAGACTAGCAACTACTTATAAGTTTAAATCTCCTCATACTCCATTGGCCCCATTATTAAATAATCCTGTCTTCGCCCCGGGTCTCTGCCCCCACGAGTTTAAATGGTGGACTAACAAGGGATTGTTACGGATTGCAGATTTATGCGACCACAGAGGGGTTATATCTAAACAGGTTCTGCAGGAAAAGTACCAACTACCGAATACAGAAATATACCGCTATTCCCAGATAGCGCATTTTTTAACTACATTAAACCGTAGTTCGGATCTAACTAAATCCACCCAAATGGAAAATTTCTGCAGAACCATAGATAAGCACTCGGGCCACATATCATTGATATATGGTATTTTATCATCATCCTCTCAGAAATTGTTTTATATGGAAAAATGGGAACAAGATACAGGTATCAACCTAACAGTTGAAGAATGGCACAAAATATCTCTCCAGGCTTCCAAGTCATACATTAATACCTCCTTAATAGAGGCAAACTACAAGGTTCTGGTGAGATGGTATATGGTTCCAGTGAAAGTGGCAGCTTTTGTCCCGGGGGCCTCCCCGCAGTGCTTTAGAGGATGCAACAACGAAGGCACCATGATACACACATGGTGGTCCTGCCCAAAAGTACGTAGATTTTGGATCCGTACATACAATTTTATATATTCATTAACCCAAGTGAACTTAATGAAGTCGCCCTTGCAAGCGCTGCTGGGACACCCAGTAGATGGCACATCGAAATATATGCGAAAACTCATAAATTTTGTGTTTGTTGCAGCAAGAATAGCGATAGCGAAATCATGGAAGTCTCCAACGATTCCCTTTTATCTCATCAAATCTAAACTGTCATGGATTATGGTTAATGAACGTTTGTCCGCTATATTAAATGACAAAATGCATTTGTTTGAAAGAATATGGGACCCTTGGTTAAAATATATCTCGAATACATAATGTGAGGGAATACTTAAAACTCCCTAACCCTAAGACAGGAGTGCACCTCCCCATCCTCTTCTTCTCTCTATCCTCTACTTCCTACTGTTCTATCCTTTTCCTTCTTGTAACTCTATCAAATATAATAAGCATTAAAGAGTATAGGGTTGATCGAAGCCCTAAAGTTGTTATGGGAGGATCATATACAAGTTGCACTAGGTTGGGGAGCTTGGGAGTGAGAAT
The DNA here is from genome assembly GCA_037952925.1 of Lithobates clamitans. Classification (NCBI taxonomy): domain Eukaryota; kingdom Metazoa; phylum Chordata; class Amphibia; order Anura; family Ranidae; genus Lithobates; species Lithobates clamitans. The sequence continues at coordinate 3,614,607 of JBBGZY010000391.1, read as the reverse complement.
TCTCCTCCTGAGACTCCTCAGGCTATACATGAAACGCCATAAAGAATTAACAATCATATGGAATTATTGGTCGTGTAACCTCCCTATCTCTTTCATTTTGTTCTTTTTATTTTTGTACGGTTATTTTGTACAAATGTCTTGTTGTTGGTTCTTATACCTCAAACAGAACATGTAAAACTTTATTTTGTGTAAAATCTTGAATAAAAATATTGGAAAACAAAATACAAAAAAAAAAAAAAAAAACTACTAACTTTACTACTGTCTTATTTTTTAATTCAATAAAGTGTATTTTTTTCTCAAAAAGTTTTTTGGAAAGCTTGTAAGACCGCTGCACAAATATGTGTGACAGAAAGTATTGCAACAACCGCCATTTTATTCTCTAGGGTGTTAGAAAAAAAATATATAATGTTTGGGGGGGTCTTGTGAGGTTATCTTTAGTAAACGCTCCTGAATGCAAACGCTGCTAAACACAGCTTGTAAATTCTGCTAAATACACGTTTTTAAAAGTGGATTACTAGCTGTGATGTTGTAGCGTTCAGGAGAGGTTGAGAAACGTCCCATGTACATAAATGCAAAATGCGGCTGACAATTTAAAAAAAGGGGGCAGGGGAATGAAAAAAAAAAGGAAGCAGCAACTTTAACCACTTCAGCCCCGGAAGAATTTATCACCTTCCTGACCAGAGCATTTTTTGAGATTTGGCACTGCATCACTATAGCTGACAATTGTGTAGTCGTGCGACCTTGTGACCCAAACAAAATTGTTTTTTTCCCACAAATAGAGCTTTCTTTTGGTGGTATTTGATCACCTCTGCGTTTTTTATTTTTTGCTTTAGTAAATATCCCCAAAAAATATATAAAAAAACGAATTTCTTCCACAGTTTAGGCCAATATGTATTCTTCTACATATTTTTGGTAAAAAAAATTGCAATAAGTGTATATTGATTGGTTTATATAGTTATTTATATAGCTATAGCGTCTACATTATCGGGGATAGATTTATGGCATTTTTATTATTAATTTTTTTTTACTAGTAATGGTGACAATTTTTATCAGGACTGCAACATTATGGTGGACAGATCGGAAACTTTTGACACTATGTTGGGAACATTGACATTTATACAGCGATCAGAGCTACAAATAGCCACTGATTACTGTATAAATGACACTGGCAGGGAAAGGGTTAAACACTAGGGGGCGATCAAGGGGTTAAGTGTGTTCTAACTGTAGGGGGGGTTGTCTCACTACAACATGACAGAGATCACTGCTCCAGATGACAGGGAGCAGGAGATCCCTGTCATGCTACTAGGCAGAACAGCGAAATGCCTTGTTTACATATGCATCTACCCATTCTTCCTTTCCTCGCTGCAATTGCGGGCCGTCTGCAAACATAGAGTCCGTGGGACCCACAGGCATGCTCCCGGGGCACCTGCTAGGTGGCAAATTCAAAGGGACGTACAGGTATGCCCTTTTGCCTGCCCGTGCCATTCTGCCGACGTAAATCAGTGTGCGGCGGTCAGCAAGCAGGTACACAGCACTAATTAGCTTGCTAAAAATGTATTGTCACTGAGCCCTGCTCTGATCTCCAACTTCACACTGCAAAAGCTTCCTTGGGAAGGAATCATGATCCAATCAGGGCTCTCACAGTGCTCTGGTTCAGCCAATCAGGGCTGTTACAATGCATTGTGCAACGCGCAGTGCGTTGTGGGGAGCTCGGCGGAAGAACATTGAGCAAAGCTCACTACAAAATGGGCGCTGCTTGAGGCTGAACTGATGCTAAGCCCAGACAGCTTGCCCATCACTATAGAGAATGTTTGATGAGTGTTTTATAAATACATCCCTTATTAAATAATGTAAATAGAGTCTACATTTTAAATTATGAATAAAGGAAAACAGTAACAGGAATTTTTTCTTGCCCATGGTGGGATAAGCATGGCTTCACCTACTTACTAAACTCAGTAAACCATAATTTCTTTAGTAATATTTTTTTTTTTTTTTTGTAAATCGATCCATAGACTTTGTAAGAAGGAACAGTAAAGCACAACTATCGTATAGATTAACAAAGCAGGATGCAGAGCCTGCATGTGTATTGCGAAATAGTGTATGAATTATCCGCATATAATTAAAAACAGTACATGGAAATATGATTTTTAAATGTAAACATACATTGATTGTATGATTTATACACTGCACTAATTTACATGTATACCTATAAGAATTATATTACAGGTCGTCTTTAGTATTGTAGCTAGGTTTATGGTGCAGTTGACAAAAACCTTTAGTGGTTGCCATCTAAGACAGTCAATTACCATTAGGAATTCAACTGTCCACTGATAACACTAAAATAGTTTCAAGGTAATATTCCAGGTATAAACCAGTATCAGTGCTGCCACAAACTTACTTCTACTTCTTGTTTGTCTGTTGTATAAATCCATTAGTCACCCACATAATATATTGTGTATTCTTAAGTTCTTAAGAATCCAAAGTTCCTTTGCATTCATAGCAGGACACATTCTTTTCATGTAACTTACCTCTAGTTACTACCTTATTGTGACATTAAAGTGGATGTAAACCCAATGTCATCCTTTCTAAACTACTGCCATAGGGGTTATCTATAAGGATATACATGCCTTCTGCATGTATCTTTACCTGTCAAATGCAAATCTCCCCTCTGTCTGTTATTAGACCCAAAAAATTGCATATTCTGTGGGTGGGTCTGTTGTCTGGAGCTCGGTGGGTGGAGTCGTGATGTCAGTAGACTCCCTGCCCACCTCTACACTCCCCTGTGTATTTCTAACACTGAACTTCTGCTATGATCTCTAACATCCAGTGAAAAGACAGGAAAGTAACCACATGACTTCAGCATGCCAAATAATGCTGAGGTGTGGAACAGCCAATCCTTGCAGAGCTGCTGAATAAAGGAGTGGGGGAGGGAATTAAAAAATACTGCATGTGTCTTAGGCTGTCACTCACAGCAAAGGGGAGTATTTGACAAAGTTTTTCTCAGTTTGTCAAGAATTTTCTCACTAAACAATAAAAGAGGATTGCTCAGAGATTAATTAACTCTGTGTGGCAAGACTGGTCTCAAATGATAGGAAATCTTATACTCTACAGTATGATATAAAAAAAAAATGTTTTCGGGTTTACATCCACTTTAACCACTTTAATACTGCACTATAGCCAAAAGATGACTACAGCACAGCTCTCTCATTCTGTGAGGGCATCTATAGACATCCTCCCAGAACACACTTCACACGCACCCCCTGTGGCAGACATCAGACGCACTCTGTGACTCCTTTTTCCTTTGCACAGAGCTGATCACAGATCACATTAAAGGGCCAATCACAGCGGGCAATTACTATTTGAGTGATCACTATGTGTGTCTAATCACAGCTGATCACATGTAAACAGACTTGCCCATTATCAGCAGTTTTTTCCTTACAGACTGTGTCTGTGGGCAGAAGAGTCTGCTGAGACCTGGCAAGCCTGTCTGCACTGTGTTTACACAGGTAATCAGGGCACTGATCATCAATGCCCTGATTATCTGTGCAACCCATCAGTGCCTCCTCATCACTGCAACCTCATCAGTGCCCATCAGTGCAGCTTATCAGTTCTGCCTCATCAGTGCCCATCAGTGCAGTTTGATCAGTGTGCAGTAATTTGGATATTTTCACTTAGGGATGTACTCACTTTTGTTACCAGCAGTTTAGACATTAATGGCTGTGTGTTGAGTTATTTTGAGGGGACAGCAATTTTACACTGTTATACAACCTGTACATTCACTACTTTACATTGTAGCAAAGTGCCATTTCTTAACATAAAAAGATATAATAAATATTTACAAGAATATGAGGGGTGTACTCACTTTTGTCAGATACTGTATGTGTGTGTGTGTGTGTGTGTGTGTATATATATATATATATATATATATATATATATATATATATATATATAAATATACAGAGAGAATTAATTATTGATATGTTTACCTTGAATACATTTTTATGCAACTTTCACATTATAGAATACTTAGGAGTAATATTTATAAAGCAGTGAATGTGACTTTTACCAAACATTCACCAGTAGTGAATCAACCACTATTATTTAAAATATATGTATGAAGAAGATTTATCTGCAGAGAATTAGTGATGGGCAAAACACCCCGGGTTCTATTCTACACCAGAACTCCAGAACAGAGAAAAAGTTCTGCAGAACCCAGATCCCTATTAAAGTCTATGTGACCAAAACTTGAAAATCATCAAGTCCCCATTTTTAAGGCTTATATGCAACTTATTTGCCATAAAAAGTGTACGGGGGCCCCAGTACTGCCCTGCGGGACATGTATTAATACGAAAAAATCTCTTTAAATATAGTGCTTGGGGGGGGTCCCCTTAGCCTGCCTGTAAAGTGGCATATCTGTACCATGTATAGAACCTGCTGCAGCAAAAACTGACATATTTAAAGAAAAAAAAAAGACATTTAAATTGATTTTCACTGCAAGCTTTCTTTATTTTGTAAACAACGGCTTGGGGAGCCAGTCTGTATGATGAGGCCACATTTAAGTGCATTCAGAACAATATTCAAGATTTTTTGGATAAATTCTGGTATCTCTTTGGCAGACTTTGAATGGAAATAACAAAGGTTTGCACAACAATGAGCAAGCCTTATGCAAAGAAGCCAAATTATAGTACCCTCAGGCCAAGATTAATGGGCCTGATTAAATTGAGCCTTGAGTGTTGGTGGTGCCTGCACACCGTAACTCCTAAGTTACTCTTGGAGGGCGCAGGACTGGACCTGACCATGCTTGCTTAACCACGTTTCAGCAGTAATATGGACCTTGCTGCTGACTGCCCTGCCCAATTATGCCAAAACATTGCCTTCCATGTGATGGTACAAAGCTGAAATAGCCTTATGTGCAAAGAAATTGTGGTTGAGCACATTCTGCAAATTCATGGAAGGGGGCAGAATCCATTAGCTGCACACGTGCTAAAAAAGGCTTACACAACTGAGCTCTGAGAAGTGGTCCGGGAGAGAAAAGCTCTACAATCTGATGTCTGGATGTCTGCCTCTGGAAGACATCCTGCCTCATTGGGGTTGTGCCTCCCCCTCACTTTCCGTATCTGCTTTGTCAAGCAAAATCCAGAAATGACAGGGAAATAAATATCACCGCTCCAGGCAGGTCAGTTAGAAATGAACCTCTCCTCTAGACTGGAAGACACAGGTGCTGGCAATGCATATAGCAATACATTTGAGAAAAATCCTGGACAGCAGCACTCAAAAAAATTAGTGCGACAGTCCAGAATTTTTCTCAAATGTATTGCTCTGTCAAGCACCCAAGTAGAGTCAGTGGCCTCATCATCATCATCCCCTCCATCCTCATCACTGGAGCCAACTTGGCAATACGCTGTGGCTGGGGGAACATGACTGCCAATTTGTTGTTTATCAGTGTAATACCCTTTCTGTAGACTGATACTCCCTTCCTCAACCTCAGAACCAATATCAGAATCAAGCAAGTGGCCGACACTGTGTTCAAATAATTTAACTGACTCCTCCATGCATGATGGTGGGGCTATGGTAAGAGTAGCTGTAGACAAAGAGGCAGTATAGGCCACTCTGGCAGCTGTGGTGAACTGTGAACTAGTGACAGCTTAGGTGATAGAGGATGAGGATGGCTAAGTAAGCCAGTCCAACACTTTGTCTGCATGCTGTGGCTGAATAGCATGGCCAACATCAGTAAAAAGAGACAAGCGTGCCCTACCTGAGGACAGACAATATCCACCTTTGCCTGTGGACATAGTTGCTGCTGGCCCCCTCATAGTGGCTTGGGAACATCTGCTTCTCTGGACTCCCAGGCATGTTGGGGGTGCTTATTACACACATTTATTAGATGATAGGAAATGGGTGATTGGATGCACTTTATTTAATGAAATGTGGTGTTTGGTGCACTATAAACAGTGTACAATTTATGACTGCCACTGACACAAATTGAAAAACTTAAAAAAAAAATAACAAAAAAAGGGGAACACCAGCACGCAGTAATACAAACTGTGGCTGACAATTTAAAAAAGGGGGGCAGTGACAAAAAAATAAATAAATATGCTGCTTGGTGCACTATAACCTGTGTACAATTGGGGACTGCCGCTGACGCAAATTGAAAAACTAAACTAAAAAAAAAAAAAATCACAAAAAGGAGGAACACCAGTCCCACAGTAAGGCGTCATATATACTGCTACTCGTAAACGGACATTTAGGAGCAGTTGGGCATTTTTTAAACTGCTCCTGAACTCTCCTCTATGTTATCTTATCAGTACATGTACATAGGTTTGTTTATAGTCACTTCTAGGCAGTTGCATTTAGAGGCTTATTTTGGAACCCAAAAAAATGCGTTCAAAAGCGTTCAGAAGCTGTGTTTAGAGTCATTTCAATTTCCAAACGCGGCTATTATCACTGTATGCAAGCTTGATATATGTGATATTCCCCTCATCAGCCAATTATACTGTACAATACACAACTTGCATTACTTGACGCTGAAGTTGAATAGGAATTTCACTTACCCGTCAACCAATGAAAATTTGCGAACTAGACGGGGTCTAACCTTTTCCAAGAGAACGTCAAAGGTGGCAGTTGACATGTGTGTAAAATAAAAAAAATTCTCTGGATAATTACGCAGCTGAACATACATATTAGAAAAGTATCCTGTGGACATGCGTTGAGACATCAATGGATGTGTCCAGTAGCGATGAACTCTGGTCCTCTCACACAATTTTCTACGTCTTTGGAGCCTCAGCAAAAGCAACATCAGGACCATTTCCTCACACATGCTCATCATGGAATCCATATTAACCACTTCCTGACCGCCCACCATCATTATACGCTGGTACTTTGAAGAGGAATATCATTGTTATGGCAGCAGCTAGCTGCCATAACCCTGGTATCCTCTTCCTCCGCGTGCGGTCCGCTTCAAAATAAAAGTGGTCTCTGTGGTGGATTTGCCGTGAGATCACTTTTATTGGCGGAGGGAGAGGGGCAATCGGATCCTCTCCCTAGCCTGACATGGAGATGAGTGAGGGGAAGATGGCCCCCATCCATCTCCATATCATTGCAGGGCAGAAGCAACGTCAAAATGTCACTTCCGCCCATAGCTCTTAAAGGGCAATTTTTTTTTTCTTTTTTACATTTTTTTTATTGCATTTTAGTGTAAATATGAGATCTGAGGTCTTTTTAACCCCAGATCTCATATTTAAGAGGTCCTGTCATGCTTCTTTTCTATTACAAGGGATGTTTACATTCCTTGTAATAGGAATAAAAGTAACACTTTTTTTTAAAAAAAGAACAGTGTAAAAATAAAAAAATAGAAGGTAAAATAAATAAGAAAAAAATAATCTTTGCCCTATCCCGTCGAGTTTGCATGCAGAAGAGAGTGCATACGTGAGTAGCGCCCGCATATGAAAATGGTGTTCAAACCACACATGTGAGATATCACCGAGATCAGTAGAGCAAGAACAATAATAATAACTTATGGAATTTTTTAAACGTTGCCTATGGAGATTTTTAAGGGTAAAAGTTTGTCTCCATTCCATGAGTGGGCGCAATTTTGAAGCCTGACATGTTGGGTATCAATTTACTCAGCGTATCATTATCTTTTACAATATAAAAAAAAACTACTAACTTTACTACTGTCTTATTTTTTAATTCAATAAAGTGTATTTTTTTCTCAAAAAGTTTTTTGGAAAGCTTGTAAGACCGCTGCACAAATATGTGTGACAGAAAGTATTGCAACAACCGCCATTTTATTCTCTAGGGTGTTAGAAAAAAAATATATAATGTTTGGGGGGGTCTTGTGAGGTTATCTTTAGTAAACGCTCCTGAATGCAAACGCTGCTAAACACAGCTTGTAAATTCTGCTAAATACACGTTTTTAAAAGTGGATTACTAGCTGTGATGTTGTAGCGTTCAGGAGAGGTTGAGAAACGTCCCATGTACATGAATGCAAAATGCGGCTGACAATTTAAAAAAAGGGGGCAGGGGAATGAAAAAAAAAGGAAGCAGCAACTTTAACCACTTCAGCCCCGGAAGAATTTATCACCTTCCTGACCAGAGCATTTTTTGAGATTTGGCACTGCATCACTATAGCTGACAATTGTGTAGTCGCGTGACCTTGTGACCCAAACAAAATTGTTTTTTTCCCACAAATAGAGCTTTCTTTTGGTGGTATTTGATCACCTCTGCGTTTTTTATTTTTTGCTTTAGTAAATATCCCCAAAAAATATATAAAAAAACTAATTTCTTCCACAGTTTAGGCCAATATGTATTCTTCTACATATTTTTGGTAAAAAAAATTGCAATAAGTGTATATTGATTGGTTTATATAGTTATTTATATAGCTATAGCGTCTACATTATTGGGGATAGATTTATGGCATTTTTATTATTAATTTTTTTTTACTAGTAATGGTGACAATTTTTATCAGGACTGCAACATTATGGTGGACAGATCGGAAACTTTTGACACTATGTTGGGAACATTGACATTTATACAGCGATCAGAGCTACAAATAGCCACTGATTACTGTATAAATGACACTGGCAGGGAAAGGGTTAAACACTAGGGGGCGATCAAGGGGTTAAGTGTGTTCTAACTGTAGGGGGGGTTGTCTCACTACAACATGACAGAGATCACTGCTCCAGATGACAGGGAGCAGGAGATCCCTGTCATGCTACTAGGCAGAACAGCGAAATGCCTTGTTTACATATGCATCTACCCATTCTTCCTTTCCTCGCTGCAATTGCGGGCCGTCTGCAAACATAGAGTCCGCGGGACCCACAGGCATGCTCCCGGGGCACCTGCTAGGTGGCAAATTCAAAGGGACGTACAGGTATGCCCTTTTGCCTGCCCGTGCCATTCTGCCGACGTAAATCAGTGTGCGGCGGTCAGCAAGCAGGTACACAGCACTAATTAGCTTGCTAAAAATGTATTGTCACTGAGCCCTGCTCTGATCTCCAACTTCACACTGCAAAAGCTTCCTTGGGAAGGAATCATGATCCAATCAGGGCTCTCACAGTGCTCTGGTTCAGCCAATCAGGGCTGTTACAATGCATTGTGCAACGCGCAGTGCGTTGTAGGGAGCTCGGCGGAAGAACATTGAGCAAAGCTCACTACAAAATGGGCGCTGCTTGAGGCTGAACTGATGCTAAGCCCAGACAGCTTGCCCATCACTATAGAGAATGTTTGATGAGTGTTTTATAAATACATCCCTTATTAAATAATGTAAAAAGAGTCTACAATTTAAATTATGAATAAAGGAAAACAGTAACAGGAATTTTTTCTTGCCCATGGTGGGATAAGCATGGCTTCACCTACTTACTAAACTCAGTAAACCATAATTTCTTTAGTAATATTTTTTTTTTTTTTTTTGTAAATCGATCCATAGACTTTGTAAGAAGGAACAGTAAAGCACAACTATCGTATAGATTAACAAAGCAGGATGCAGAGCCTGCATGTGTATTGCGAAATAGTGTATGAATTATCCGCATATAATTAAAAACAGTACATGGAAATATGATTTTTAAATGTAAACATACATTGATTGTATGATTTATACACTGCACTAATTTACATGTATACCTATAAGAATTATATTACAGGTCGTCTTTAGTATTGTAGCTAGGTTTATGGTGCAGTTGACAAAAACCTTTAGTGGTTGCCATCTAAGACAGTCAATTACCATTAGGAATTCAACTGTCCACTGATAACACTAAAATAGTTTCAAGGTAATATTCCAGGTATAAACCAGTATCAGTGCTGCCACAAACTTACTTCTACTTCTTGTTTGTCTGTTGTATAAATCCATTAGTCACCCACATAATATATTGTGTATTCTTAAGTTCTTAAGAATCCAAAGTTCCTTTGCATTCATAGCAGGACACATTCTTTTCATGTAACTTACCTCTAGTTACTACCTTATTGTGACATTAAAGTGGATGTAAACCCAATGTCATCCTTTCTAAACTACTGCCATAGGGGTTATCTATAAGGATATACATGCCTTCTGCATGTATCTTTACCTGTCAAATGCAAATCTCCCCTCTGTCTGTTATTAGACCCAAAAAATTGCATATTCTGTGGGTGGGTCTGTTGTCTGGAGCTCAGTGGGTGGAGTCGTGATGTCAGTAGACTCCCTGCCCACCTCTACACTCCCCTGTGTATTTCTAACACTGAACTTCTGCTATGATCTCTAACATCCAGTGAAAAGACAGGAAAGTAACCACATGACTTCAGCATGCCAAATAATGCTGAGGTGTGGAACAGCCAATCCTTGCAGAGCTGCTGAATAAAGGAGTGGGGGATGGAATTAAAAAATACTGCATGTGTCTTAGGCTGTCACTCACAGCAAAGGGGAGTATTTGACAAAGTTTTTCTCAGTTTGTCAAGAATTTTCTCACTAAACAATAAAAGAGGATTGCTCAGAGATTAATTAACTCTGTGTGGCAAGACTGGTCTCAAATGATAGGAAATCTTATACTCTACAGTATGATATAAAAAAAAATGTTTTCGGGTTTACATCCACTTTAACCACTTTAATACTGCACTATAGCCAAAAGATGACTACAGCACAGTTCTCTCATTCTGTGAGGGCATCTATAGACATCCTCCCAGAACACACTTCACACGCGCCCCCTGTGGCAGACATCAGACGCACTCTGTGACTCCTTTTTCCTTTGCACAGAGCTGATCACAGATCACATTAAAGGGCCAATCACAGCGGGCAATTACTATTTGAGTGATCACTATGTGTGTCTAATCACAGCTGATCACATGTAAACAGACTTGCCCATTATCAGCAGTTTTTTCCTTACATGCTGTGTCTGTGGGCAGAAGAGTCTGCTGAGACCTGGCAAGCCTGTCTGCGCTGTGTTTACACAGGTAATCAGGGCACTGATCATCAATGCCCTGATTATCTGTGCAACCCATCAGTGCCTCCTCATCACTGCAACCTCATCAGTGCCCATCAGTGCAGCTTATCAGTTCTGCCTCATCAGTGCCCATCAGTGCAGTTTGATCAGTGTGCAGCCTCATTAGTGCATATTAGTACCGCCTCATCAGTGCCCATCAGTGCAACCTCATCAGTGTCCATCAGTGCAGTCCCATCAATGCAGCCTTGTTAGTGCCCATCAGTGCAGCCTCATCAGTGCCCATTAGTGCAGCCTCATCTGTGACCATCAGTGCAGCCTAATCAGCGTGCATCAGTGAAGAAGAAAAATTACTTATTTGCAAGGATTTATAACAGAAACAAAGAAACATTGATTTTATTTCAACATTTTTGGACTTTTTATTACCGTATTTATTGGCGTATAACATGCGCCGGCGTATAACACGAACCCCAAGTTTAGGAGGGAATTATAAGGAAAAAAATGTTTTAAGGAAAAAAACTTACATTTAAATGCCCATCAATGCAGCCTTGCACAGCGTCCATCTGCATGCTTGTCCAGTGTCATTTGCAGCCTTGCAGTCATTTGCAGCCTTGCAGTCATTTGCAGCCTTGCAGTCAGCAGCCTTGATGTCATTTGCAGCCTTGCAGTCATTTGAAGCCTTGCAGTCAGCAGCCTTGGTGTCATTTGCAGCCTTGCAGTCAGCAGCCTTGGTATCATTTGCAGCCTTGCAGTCAGCAGCCTTGGTGTCATTTGCAGCCTTATCAGTGTCCATTTGCAGCCTTGCAGCTTTGCCAGTGCCAATCTGCAACTTTGTCTGTGTCCTTTTGTAGCCTTGCCCAGGCTGCAGTTAAACTGCAGTGACATGTCAGTGTCACTGCAGTTTGAAAATGGCGCCGCCGACTCCGAAATACGCAGAGCCGGTTCTCGGCTCTTCGTTCACTTTTGGCCACTTTCGGCTCCACTCATAGTCCCACCCGGGATGGGCGTGACTGTGAGCGGAGCTAGCCGAACCTAGCTGAGTACACTCGGCTACTTTCAGGGGGCGCTCGAGTGAAGCCGAAAGTGGCCGAGAAGAGCCGAGGACCGGCTCTGTGTATTTCGGCGCCAGCGGCGCCGTTTTTTCTAAATCGCGGTCGGCGATCGCTCTGCTCAGTCATCGGGGGATCGCAGGGGATCGGCGTATAACATGCACCCACGATTTTCCCCTGATTTTAAGGGGAAAAAAGTGTGTGTTATACGCCGATAAATATGGTATTTGTTTAGCAAAAAAAATAAAAAAAGTGGTAATTAGATACCACCAAAAGAAAGCTCTGTCTCAAAAAAATTATAAAAATTTCATATGGGTTCAGTGAGCTCTGTTTTATCTACTCGTTTGGCCCATTTTGATCTTTGATCAAGGTTTAAATGCATTGCTAACCTTGCAGAGACATGAATAAAGTGCTCTTATAAAGTTAAAAAAAGGAAACAGTGTGATGTGCTGAAATGCGCATCACACCATCCCCTCACTGCAGCTGAAAACTAACAGTTGACTGCATGCTAAAGGCAATCCAAAAGAGTAGTTCCAGCCGGGGGGGGGGGGGGGGATCAGCCTTTACAAATACTGTAGCTACAGTTCCAATCCTTAAACAGGCACGCATTCAAGCACATATCTGAATTTATCAAATTTACTAGACCCTATTGATGAGAGAACTGGGCAAGGTTTGGTTCACCGCTCGTTCACCAAACCTATCAGGATGTTTGAAAATACTGAACATAGCACAAAACCTCACTGAACTTTTAGCGGAGCTTAATCTTATTTTCTTCAGCCTTTTTTCAAGGCGAATGTTCTTTTATTTAAAAAGGCATAGGTAACTGGGCACTGCAATGGGGCACATGTACTAAGGCAAAGAAAATAAAAAATCAGTGTGGAAAGAGGTCTTTTATTGTGACTTAATGGGCAACATTAGAAATTTGCATTAACAAAGGGGAAAGGGGGGCAAACCAGCCTATTGTGTAGAAAGCTTATAAGTGTAGCCAAAATAAAACCAATAATTATGCTCTCAAAAGTTGGGGGGGGGGGGGGCGGCAAGGTCAGCATGTAACATTTTGCAGAAATGCACGGGAATTTTTTAACATGGGTTCCTATGGAACATGTTCACATAATGCCTTTTTGTTTCTCTGCATTTTTGGAAAGGGTCAGGGACTTTTTTTCATGCAAAATGCAGCGTTTTGCATGTAATAGAATTCAATGGACAAGCATCAAAAACGCAAGTGCACAGTTTTTGCAGCGTTTTTGATGCGTTTTTGGTGCGTTTTTGATGCGTTTTTGCCGTTTTTTTTTTTTTTTTTTTAATTTTTTTTAAGACTGTAAAAAAAGTAAAAAAAAAAAAAAAAAAAAAAAAACGCAAAACGCAAATCGCGGCAAAATCGCGGCAAAAACGCTGCAAAAACGCTGCTCAAAAACGTGGCAAGCATGAAAGAAAAACCTCCAAAAACGCTCAAAAGCAACATGCATAGGTGTGAATCGAGCCAAAAAAAGTCCCTGACCCTTTCCAAAAATGCAGAGAAACAAAAAAGCATTGATGTGAACATGTTCCATAGGAACCCATCTTAAAAAATTCCCGTGCATTTCTGCAAAATGCAAAATGCATCAAAAAACGCGCTAGTGTGAATGGAGCCTTACATGCAAAATGCAGCGTTTTGCATGTAATAGAATTCAATGGACAAGCATCAAAAACGCAAGTGCACCGTTTTTGCAGCGTTTTTGATGCGTTTTTGGTGCGTTTTTGATGCGTTTTTGCTGGTTTTTTTTGTTTTGTTTTTTAAATTTTTTTTAAAATTTTTTTTAAGACTGTAAAAAAAAAACGCAAAACGCAAATCGCGGCAAAATCGCGGCAAAAACGCTGCACAAACGCTGCTCAAAAACGTGGCAAGCATGAAAAAAAAAACCTCCAAAAACGCTCAAAAGCAACATGCATAGGTGTGAATCGAGCCTAAGGCTCCATTCACACTAGCGCGTTTTTTGATGCATTTTGCATTTTGCAGAAATGCACGGGAATTTTTTAACATGGGTTCCTATGGAGCATGTTCACATCAATGCCTTTTTGTTTCTCTGCATTTTTGGAAAGGGTCGGGGACTTTTTTTCATGCAAAAAGCAGCGTTTTGCATGTAATGGATTTCAATGGACAAGCATCAAAAACGCAAGTGCACTGTTTTTGGAGCGTTTTTGATGCGTTTTTGGTGCGTTTTTGATGCGTTTTTGCCGTTTGTTTTTTTTGTTTTTTTTTTTTTTAATTTTTTTTTTTTTTGTTTTTTTTTTTTTTTTAATTTTTTTTAAGACTGTAAAAAAAAAAAAAAAACAAAAAAAAAAAAAAAACGCAAAACGCAAATCGCGGCAAAATCGCGGCAAAAACGCGGCTCAAAAACGTGGCAAGCATGAAAAAAAACCCTCCAAAAACGCTCAAAAGCAACATGCATAGGTGTGAATCGAGCCTAAGGGAAGCATACACTGAACTGCACAAGGAACTGTTGAAGCTATAGCTGGGATGAACACCACTTTAGGCTCCATTCACACTAGCGCGTTTTTTGATGCATTTTGCATTTTGCAGAAATGCACGGGAATTTTTTAACATGGGTTCCTATGGAACATGTTCACATCAATGCTTTTTTGTTTCTCTGCATTTTTGGAAAGGGTCAGGGACTTTTTTTCATGCAAAATGCAGCGTTTTGCATGTAATAGAATTCAATGGACAAGCATCAAAAACGCAAGTGCACCGTTTTTGCAGCGTTTTTGATGCGTTTTTGGTGCGTTTTTGATGCGTTTTTGATGCGTTTTTGCCGTTTTTTTTTTTTCTTTTTAAATTTTTTTTTTTTTAATTTTTTTAAAGACTGTAAAAAAAAATGTAAAAAAAACAACAAAAAACGCAAAACGCAAATCGCGGCAAAATCGCAGCAAAATCGCGGCAAAAACGCGGCTCAAAAATGTGGCAAGCATGAAAAAAAAACCTCCAAAAATGCTCAAAAGCAACATGCATAGGTGTGAATCGAGCCTTATAGTGTGAACTGCTGATTATATTCCTGCTTGCATCCAATCTGCAAGTAATAATGGGAAACATGTTTAGAGGGGAAGATCCCCCTTTTCATCAATCTACCAAAATCTGACCTTTGAGATTTTTATATACAGTAGGTGGCTCTCACTAACTCTAATATACTGCAGCTGTAAATCAGTATCCAGTCCACACAAGGGAGCCAATGAGCTGAATGGAAAATGTACAGTATAAGGGGACAGAGATAATTTGTGACATGACATGTACATATAGGGGTTTATAATAAAAGGACCACATGTGATGAGTTGAAAGTAACACAGGTACTACAAACATAGGTGTGCGCAGCCTATTGCATTAGGGTGTGCACACCAAAGCTTAAACACACATGTATGCAAGCGTATGTGTGTATGTATGTGTGTATGTATGTATAGGTACTTTACATAGAGAGATATATGTATATATACGGTATATATATGTATATATACACACACACACACATTTATTAATAGATGTAAACAAGATTTTAAAATGTATTAAAACATGGACAGTGTCACTATGGTAGTGTATGGTGTCAGTAGAGCAGTGGACGGTGTCAGTAGGACAGTGGATGATGTCAGTAGTTTTTTATGTTTATTCTTTTATTTTGTATTATTTTTACAATTTTATTATTTTTTAAAAAGAAATTTAGGAGCCCCGTTCTGGAGCTTTTGTGAAATATCAGCAGGGGGAAACTGTACCTCATGGCATGATTAGGGTGTGCCCAGGCACACCTGGCACACCCCCTGTGCACGCCTATGACTACAAATAATAACAATATAAAATGAAAAATAAATAAATATTAATAAAAATAAGAAAATAATAAATAAAGGCCAGGGTAAAAAACCCTATCAAATTGATATACATATATATATACAGTGACATTTTCCACATTTTGTCATGTTATGACCAAAAACTTAAATATATTTTATTGGGATTTTATGTGATAGACCAACACAAAGTGGCACATAATTGTGAAGTGGAAGGAAAATGATAAATGGTTTATATGTTTTTTTACAAATACATTTTTGAAAAGTGTGGCGTGCATTTGTATTCAGCCCCTTTTATTCTGATACCCCTAACTAACATCTAGTGGAATCAATTGCCCTCAGAAATGACATAATTAGTAAATAGAGTGCACCTGTGTGTGATTTAATCTCAGTATAAATACAGCTGTTCTGTGAAGCCCTCAGAGGTTTGTTAAAGAACCTTAGTGAACAAACAGCAGCATGAAAGCCAAGGAAAACACCAGACAAGTCAGGAATAAAGTTGTGGAGAAGTTTAAAGCATGGTTAGGTTATAAAAAAATCCCAAGCTTTGAACATCTCACGGAGCACTAACTAAATCCATCATCTGAAAATGGAAAGAGTATGACACAACTGCAAACCTACCAAGACATTGCCCTCCACATAAACTGACAGGCTGGACAAGGAGAGCATGAATCAGTGAAGCAGCCAAGAGGCCCATGGTAACTCTGGAGGAGCTGCAGAGATCCACAGCTCAGGTCAGAGAATCTGTCCACAGGATAACTATTAGTCGTGCACTCTACAAATCTGGCCTTTATGGAGGAGTGGCAAGAAGAAAGCCACTTTTGAAAGAAAGCCTTAAGAAGTCCCATTTGCAGTTTGTGAGAAGCTCTGGTCGGATGAGACCAACATTTAACTTTTTGGCCTAAAAGCAAAATGCTATGTGTGGCAAAAAACGATCACTGCACATCACCCTGAACACGCCATCCCCATGGTGAAACATGGTGGTGGCAGCATAATGTTGTGTGGATGCTTTTCTTCAGCAGGGACAGGGAAGCTGGTCAGAGTTGATGGGAAGATGGATGTAGCTAAATACAGAGCAATCTTAGAAGAAAACCTTTTAGAGTCTGCAAAAGACTTGAGACTGGGGCAGAGGTCCAACTTCCAGCAGGACAATGACCCTAAACATACAGCCAGAGCTACAATGGAATGATTTAGATCAAAGCATATTAATGTGTTAGAATGGCCCAGTCAAAGTCCAGACCTAAATCCAATTGAGAATCCGTGGCAAAATTTGAAAATTGCTGTTCACAGACACTCTCCAATCCAATTTGACAGAGCTTGAGCTATTTTGCAAAGAAGAATGGACAAAAATTTCACTCTCTAGATGTGAAAAGCTAGTGGAGACATCCCCAAAAAGACATGCAGCTGTAATTGCAGTGAAAGGTGGTTCTACAAAGTATTGACCCAGGAGGGCTGAATACAAATGCATGCCACACTTTTCACACATTTATTTTGTAATCCTTCCACTTCACAATTATGTGCCACTTTCTATCACATAAAATCCCATTAAAATATATAGTTACCTTTTTGGTTGTAACATGACAAAACGTGGAAAATTTCAAGGGGTAGGAATACTTTTTCAAGGCACTGTGTGTATATATATATATATATATATATATATATATATGTATATATATAGATATATATATATGTATGTAGATAATATACAGTATGTGGAGATAGGAGACATAGCATATGAAAACTGAAAATACTGAAGGCATGGCGTCCGGCAAAGAAGATGGCCGCATGGAACAGCATGGAACAGACTTCAGGCATTAGAGGGCACCTCTGCCCGATACACGGGCCACATCTAAATCCCATCCCACTCCGGTACCGAGAGCTTTGACCCACCGCAAAAAAGACCACCAGCAAGTTCGTAAGTTAGTGAGTTTCTTTCAGTCGGCGGACTCCAGGCTACAACAAAATGGTACACCAGGCACCCGGTAGGTAGGAAACACTGACAGTGGAGAATTCTCTGTCCCTTCTCTCCTGCCACTAGAAGTCCTGTCAAAACAAAACCTCACTGGGACTCTCCGCAGAGGTGGCAACAGGAGGCAGACATAGGCCTATCCCAATCTAATAATGACCCCATAGATGCCTTTCCCACACTGCGGCAACCCATATCGAACACTATGTTGAAAGGGATGCTGATTTCTCTAAGATCCTCACTACAGTCAGATCTGATGGAATGTGTGAAACAATTCCGCCAGGATTTACATATCCTGGAAGACAAGGGGGATTATTTACTAAAGGCAAATCCACTTTGCACTACAAGTGCAAACTACAAGTGCAGAGTGCACTTGAAATTGCACTGAAAGTGCACTTGGAAGTGCAGTCACTGTAAACCTGAGGGGTAGATCTGAAATGAGGGGAAGCTCTGTTGATTTTATTATCCAATCATGTGCAAGCTAAAATGCTGTTTTTTTATTTTCCTTGCATATCCCCCTCAGATCTACAGAGACTGCACTTCCAAGTGCACTTTCAGTGCAATTTCAAGTGCACTATGCACTTGTAGTTTGCACCAGTAGTGCAAAGTGGATTTGCCTTTAGTAAATAACCCCCAGAGTTACAAATGTGGAATTCTCTATGGGGGAATACACCTCGTCATTAAACTCACTAGTAGACATGCACACAGAACATGCTGAAGATATTGAATGGCTCAAGGCCAAAGTGGCAGACCTGGAGGACAGGTCCAGAAGGAATAATATAAAGATTAGCGGAATTCCCGAGACCATTCCTGCCATCCAGCTGCAGCAATATGTCAAGGATCTCTTTTCAGCTCTGCTGCCCTCTTTATCTACTACAGAGTTATCTATAGACAGGATCCACAGATTACCAAAACCCTCCTTCGTAGCTACTGAATCGCAAAAAGATGTTAGGCTGAGGGTACATTTCTACCAATCAAAAGAACTGATCGTCTCCCCTTTCAGGCAGGCCAACAATCTTCCAGAGGGTTACGCTGGCCTACAATTGCTTCCTGACCTGTCATGATACATTCTCCAAAGATGCAGGAATCTAGCGACAATAACAAAGGGGTTGAGAAACCACAACATTTCTCACAAATGGAAACATCTCTGATAATGACTCTGGAGGAAGGTCTACAAGCTCTCCAACTGTGGGGAATATTACCTCCCCCAACACCGTCTGCATCTTCTAATTCTGCCCCAGCCACGCTCCACAAGGAATGGCAAGTTGTGGCCCGCAAGAGATCTGCAAAGAATAGTTCAACAATGGAGTTACCTGAATCTCATAAATTCTCAAGTACCATCATTTAAGTCCCAGGTCACGGAATAAATGTTTGTCCTTATGGCCCCCAAAGACACTTCAACAGTTCTATCTGTTCAGAGATCACTTAGGTGGTCCACTTTTTATGTTTCACAAGTTATCCAATTTTTGTTCTTAGTTCAACTTTTATACCCTAATTTTTCATGAGTCACAGGTATAGAAACCTACTTGGATCTTCATATAAAAATATACGTACCTTTTGATATCAAAGACAGTCTTCATTTCATTCAAATGCCAGAGCACCTCACACCCTGTAAAGCTACAGTTCCATTCTTGATATACTTCTTACCTCACAATGCCTATCAAGAACCTTTCTATTAATGCTAATGGTCTCAACAATCCAGCCAAAAGATTCTCACTGTGGAAGGAAGCATCTGCAAGTAAAGCGGACATTATTGCTGTCCAAGAGACCCACTTCCAAATGCAGAATCATCCTCGCTGCGAACACAAGGGCTACCCACACAGCTTCTTAGCAAAAGCATCAGAGAAGAAAAAGGGAGTCTTGGTGGCCATCAGGAACACTTTCACCTTCCAGCTTACTTGATTTGATTGTAGCCGTATTAGTGCAATTGTGACAGAGAAAATTGAGTACTGTCCGTGATCAACACTTTTCACCCATCTATCAAACTAAAAATGGACTATTCAAACACACATGTCAACACTACAGTATACATTAGGGATGACAAGCTTCACACGTCGATATACAGAAAACCGACTGACCGATGCAGCTATCTTCATAGTTCCAGTTTTCACCCCCAACACACTAAACGGGCCATCATACACAGCCAGGCCATCAAATACCACCGAATTTGTTCAGAGCCAGAAGACAGAGATAAACATCTCAGAATACTGGCAGACTCCTTCCATAAGAAAGGTTACAAAGATAAAACCATCAACAACAGCATAAACACAGCCTTGAAAACCCGAAGAGAAAATCTCCTCCAATACACAGAGAAAAAAAACAAATACCCAAGTACCTTTAATCACCACATACAACCCAGCACTTGAAGGGATCAAAAAGATAATCAAAGATTTACAACCCAACCCAGGATGAAACTCTGAAAGGAATATTCCAACAACCCCCCATTATTGGCTTTCAGACAACCACCCAACCTCAGACACAAACTAATCAGCAGCAAACCCTGCAATAAAAAACGCTGCAAACTATGCAACCAGATCAAACTATCCAAAAGTGTTACACACACAAATGGGATCTCCAATATCATGGGATCTTACAGCTGTACCTCCAGTAATGTTGTGTACCTCATCCAATGCAAAAGGTGCAGCAAAGGATCTTATGTTGGTGAAACAGGACAGAAGTTTCAAGCGAGGATGAATTTGCACAGACATACCATCAAAGAACATAAAGAAGACAGTTTATGCATACCTGTGGGACATCATTTCTCACAACCGGACCATACTATAGAAGACCTCAATGTTTTAGTTCTTAAAGGGAATTTCAGAACTATCCAGGAAAGGAAAACGTTTGAACTAAGAATGATACTTCTTTTTGACACGAAGAATAATGGCCTGAATTTAGATATTGGTTTCCTTACACATTATGCTAAAGTTTTACGACCCCTCTGTGATTAGTATTCCCCCTGCATTCTATAGCTCTCCCTCTGTCTTATCTCACTAACTCTGCTGCTATCTTTATTACCATTGATTGGTATGTGTTTGGTTTTCTCTTTTTTTTTCTTCTTCTTCTTCTTTAACATTCTGCTTAAAAATTTGTGAATCAGTACTGCTTGGACCATGAAGAAGGGGACATACCCCTAAAGCTTTTCCTGATAAATTGTATGTTAGTGCAAATAAAAAAAGTATCACGGACAGTACTCAATTTTCACCTTCCAGCTTAAAAACTCCATCCTGGACACAGAAGCTTGTTTCATTGTACTCGCATGCAAAATTGATGAAATGCCCTTCACTCTAGTATCTGTCTATGTGCCTAACTCACACCAACTTTGTTTTTTTAAGCAGGTTGTTTAAACAGGTATCCTCAGTTAAGTATGGTCATTTACTAATGTGTGGTGATTTTAACACAACAGTCAACCCCAGGCTAGACTCAACTTCCTCTGCCAAAGGCGACTAATTTCTTTACAGCAGGTCTACGATATATGGAGGTGTCAACATGCCACTGAGAGGGACTTTATTTTCTACTCCTCCAGGCATCATTCTTACCACATAGACCTCTTTGTTGCTGACATGCAGCTACTCCAGAGAACCTCCTCCTCATCCATTAAGGAAATCATGTGGTCAGACCACGCAATGATTGAACTGACATTGGAGGAGCAGGTATTTCTGGACTGAGCATCAGTGTGCCGTTGTAATGTTAGGTACCTTCAAGACCACAAAGCACTAAAATTATCTCTCAACATCTCTGGGAATTTTTCCAGGTAAATGCCCATTCAGTATCAGGCTCATGCACCCAATGCACACAAACCTTTTATGAGGGGCATTTGCATCCAACAAAGCTCTAGAGTTAAAAAGGAATACAGCAGTAAATTAATGAAAATGATGTTGGAAATTCACACTCTA
Source organism: Lithobates clamitans (assembly GCA_037952925.1). Taxonomy (NCBI): domain Eukaryota; kingdom Metazoa; phylum Chordata; class Amphibia; order Anura; family Ranidae; genus Lithobates; species Lithobates clamitans. Next base: position 3,592,985 of record JBBGZY010000391.1, on the reverse strand, counting down.
GAAACCCGGAATAAACAACTCCCTACACACTCAATTGCAGAGTCCCTATACAGACTGAGACAAGAGCTAAGGTCCTTACTATCGGAAAAATATGATAGACACCTAAGAAAGCTAAAACTCACCTCCTATGCTCAGGTTAAAAAGGCAGGGTAATATTTAGCAAACAAAATTAAAATCAAACAAGCTAAACCAAGAATAACCCACCTAGCCCACTCTACTTCCTAACATAAAATTATACATCCCCAAGAAATAACAGATGAGTTTGCAAATTATTACAGAGCCCTGTACAACTTAAAATAAAATCCCCAATACTCACCAAATACCTGAAATTCAATATTTCCTAGATAAATTAGTGTTACCTGCCCTATCTTAGAATCAACTGCAAAAACTCACTGCTCCTAAAACCCATTCGGAATTGTCCTTCCCAATTAGAAAATCCCCATGTCCAGATTGATTCCCTAATGAATACTATAAGATTTTTCAACAAGAAATGAGCCCTCATCTCATAGATGTCTTTACCAAAGTAACACTGAAATCTTCACTCACCCAGGAGATGTTGAGAGCATATGTAGTCACCCTAAACCAGGGAGAGACCCAACAACCCCGGCCGACTTCCTCCCCAATTCCCTACTAAATTCTGATGTGAAATTTTTCGCTAAACTCTGAGCAAAATGTTTCATGGCTATACTACCTTATTTGATAAAAAAAGATCAGATGGGTTTTGTTACAGGTCGCCAAACATCAGACGCAAATAGGAGGATTATTAACATGATTCATTATGCTAAAAGAACTCGAACACCTTTTCTGCTCCTAGCATTGGATGCAGAGAAGGTACTTGACAGGGTACACTGGCAATATAGGTCCATGGTATTGTCAAAATTTGTTTTTTCAGGTATACTTGCACTTTACTTGTGTCCCTTGGCACACGTATACACATCCGGTATTCTGTCTAAACCATTTAGCATCTCTAATGAAACTCGACAGGGGTGCCCATTATCCCCCATAAAATTTAACCTAGTTATAGAATCATTAGCAGAAGCTATCCACTCCAACCCAACTATCAAAGGATTCTCATTCCAGGGATTCTCACATAAAATAAGCCTATTTTCTGATGACATTATCGTAATGTTGACAGATCCGGAAAAATCCCTCCCTATAGCCTACCAAGTGCTGCAACAATTTAGCGATATTTCATACTACATTATGAACACTTCAAAATCAGTAATCTTAGACCTTGGATTAAAAACCTCCACATTAAATACCCTTAAGTCCCAACTCCCATTTCCATATAGTAAGGAAGGAGTACAATACCTGGGCATTGCCCTTACAGCCAACACATCCCAATTAATATCCCTTAATATCACACCTCTAATTACGAAAATCTCCAACAAGCTTTCATGGGGTGGTAGGCTAGCAGCTTTTAATATGAACATACTACCCCAATTTCTATATCTCTTTAGGACTCCCCCGATACTGCTCCCAGTCAAACGACAACACTGTTAAGTCTCCTCCATAAGTTAATCTGAAGGGGGAAGAGGGCACACTGCGCAGGTCCTATTCTCATCAAACATAGATCCATGGGGGTGCAGGTATGCCAGATATACTAGATTATTACTGGGCAGAGCACCTGGATCTAATCAGACATTGGTTCCTTGAAGAAGAAACTCCCTTACGGGTGGAAATATAAGCAACTCTAACTCCAACCAGAGATATCTTCAGTTTGCTACTGAGTGATCTGTGGAAACCCTGGGATCTTACATTGCTCCCTCTTCCTACACAAGCCTCACTCAAAGCGTGGAGGCATATCTCCAAACACCATGACTCTTACGATCTACTACCCAACACTCTTCTCCCTCTGAATACTTTAGAAGCCATGCACCCTTTGTTAAATACCGACTCTCTTATTAAGCGTGGAATATATGATGTCCTTTAATTCCATGACAATACCGAAAACTTAAAACCAGAGAGTTTTTGATAGAAGAATTTTACCTACCCCAAACATACATGTTCACACTCACCCGTACACTACACTTCTTATCAAAATACCCCCCCAGAGAGACTACTTACACTTCCAAAAGCATGGAGCTTCTATACATCCTCAGGACACAAAGTAAGGGAATTTATCTTTTCTATGGTATCTTACAAGATAAAAACAAGTTTTGCAAGACAAAACCCATGCAGGAATGGTAAAAGGAGTTAGAACGCACATTTACCCAAGAACAAGGGAGGAATGCCCTCCAATCTGTCCCAAAGACCTTCCACTGCATCACCTATTGGGAAATTACCCTAAAAATCACAAACAGATGGTATTACACACCTTTTCAGTTGGCAAAATTCTCCTTCTCACCCTCTCCTTTATGCTGGCCTAATTGTGGCAAAGTAGGGTATCTACTGCATGTCTAGTGGGAGTGCCCAGCAATAACGAGCTTCTGAAAGCAAGTTTTTAAATGTACAGGTGTGCTTATGTCCCCCTGCCCTGAACTAGCCCTTCTCAATATAGGTATAGATGACTACCCTAAGGACTACAGACAAGTTGTTACACATATACTCCTAGCAGCTCGGTCTCTAATACTAAGGCGGTGGAAGTCAACATTAGTTCCCAACCTATCAGAGGTAATTGATATTGTCCACATGAACAAAATGTATGAGAGACTTCTAGCTTTCAACTCATTGTCAGATACAAAACTTCAAGAAATATGGAGCATTTGGCCAAACGACTAAAAATGTTTTACTGATTATGTGCTTTACACCTGAAACACATCTGAGTACTGTACTTCCTGTATTCACTTCACTTTTGTTGATCTGTAAATGTTGACCTTGTACCAATGTCTTGTTAAAACCAAATAAAAATGTATTGTTCAAAAAATAAAAAAAACAAATAAATAAATACTGTCACTTGACATGGAGAAAGGTCTCCATATTACTTCTCTAAAATGGGGAAATTCATGAAAACACAAAAATTATTGAGGAACAAATGATTTAAAAGATTAAAAACACCGGTGGATGGGGGGCGCATGCGCGGAGTCTGATGGAGCAGACATGTCTCCTTAGAGCTCTGCTCCAGGGACGGGCACACCAGAGAGCCACGGGCTTCAGTGGTCAAACGAACGACACACAATTATGTCCCTCACATCACAGGACCCTTCGGTACCGATATCATGGTCCTTAAAGGCCAGAAAATCGATTTTAAAGCTGTTTCTAAAAAGGAAACCTCGTCCAGGCCATTATCCAAGATGGCATCAGCTGCCTCCTCACAGCACAGTACACAGCGCAGCCTCAAGCCTCTGTCACACAGATTAAAGTCACAGGAATCTGCTGGTAAATCTGACTCTGACACAGGGAGCTCAAAATCAGTAGTTCAATTGACTATGTTTAAACAATTTGAACGTATGCTGCAAAAAGCTCTTAAACAAACATCTGACCACATAACTGACATGCTGACTAAGGAAATTAGAGAGCTGGGACAGAGAACAGCTGAATTAGAAGTGCGGGTAGATGAAATTGAAAATCATACTCAACAATATACTTCTGAACTAGATAACCTTAAAGATGAGAATTTGTTGTTACAGTCCCATTTAGAGGACCAGGAAAACAGAGACCGTCGTTCTAATTTGAGAATCAAGGTGATTCCTGAGTCTATTGTGGACTTACAGGCTACTATGATAGCTCTCTTCCAGGAACTGCAACCTGGCATTCCTGTTGAAAGGCTAGAGACAGAGTACATAGAGCTCTAGCCCCACAGAGGTAATAACAATCTTAATTTTCAAGGACACCAATATCAACTCTTTGCAGACCTTTCTCCACTCACTGTTGCCAAGAGACGCGCGCTAAAACCCCAATTGCAAGTACTTTTTAGCAATCAAAATACATACAGTTGGGGATTCCCATTTTTGCTATGCTTCACCCATCTTGAACACAAATATGTGTGTCGCTCTTCTGAGGAATTGCATACAGCATTGATTAAAATGGGCCTTGTGGATCAAATTTCATCTAGGGACCTCCCTCGCAGACGCTCTGCTTCTAGATCCCCACAGCAACAACAGTCCTCAGCTTGATCTGAAACGCCTGCTTCATCACATCAAAGTCTTCACAAATGTGGTAGATATGACAATCCAATATCGATTGCTACTGATTCTATGGACTGAGTGTATTTTACCATTTCATCCTACTTCTTGTCATTTTCCTCAATAGCCTTCTGAAATTTTGACTAGAGGTAACATCAGTTAACAATTACTCACATGGACTCTGGCTTATTGTTATGACTCCACTTTCATTGCTTTCTTCCAGGAAAATATATATATATATTTTTCTCATATATTTTATATATTTTTTTTTTCCTTCCCATAATCTTTACTTGCACAGGACTTTAGAGTCACTAGAAATCTGCTCTTACATTAAAGTTCCTGTTTCTTCCTTTACTTTGAGTCTCAGCCTGGTTCAATGTTCTCTTTATGTTTTAAGGGACTTTTCACGGAAGCTCCCAGGAAAGTAATAGGAAATGGGACTCATCAAAATGAATATGGTTCATATATTACATATTGGATAGTCTATGCGGTCCTGATGAACTGAAGTTGATTCTAGACTACTCTTTTTTTACATAGTTTTTTTTTTTTTTTTAACTTGTTTTTTTTCCCTGCAGATATTTCATTATGTTATGTTAGGCCACAAGTGGCCCTGATGAATTCATAGCGGTTTTGTTGTTATTTTAAAGCTTTTTCTTTTTCTGGTTCTCAATGCACTATTACTTTTTGATTAGATATAGTGGTTCTCCGGTGCTGTCCTTCCTTTTGGAACATCTTGCAGCCCCTTACGTCACCCCCAGACCCCCACTTAAATTATGTGGGACTCTGATGGTGGCATTGGAGACTCTCTGGGATTTTTTGATTTTCCTCAGAGACGCTCCTGTACCCTATTGATAGCGTTTTATATGTTAACATTTTTTGCATCTAATAGAGTTGTTCATTTGGATTTTGTTTTTTCTCCCTCTCTCTCTTTTCCTTCTCTCAGGGTGGTGGTTGGGGCTCATGGTTCGGGTTTTGTATTCCCTGACATAACGATTGTCTTTGATGTGTTATGGCCCCCATAAATATATTGTCCTTGAATGTACAAGGATTCAATATTCCACATAAGCGCACTAAGGATCTGCGCTCCCTTGCCACCAAAAAAGCGCATATTATTTGTTTACAGGAAACTAATTTCATCGATAAGGCCTCTCCTAAATTTTTATCTGCCACATATCCACAATTCTATACAGCCTCAGCTACTGTTAAGCAACGTGGTACACTTATCGGGTTTCATAGAACTATGCTATTTACTCTTGTATCCCAACTAACCAACCCTGAGGGTAGATATCTTCTACTTACGGGATATATTTCAGATACACCAGTAACAATTGCATCGTACTATGCCCCCAATAAACGCCCGGAGGCTTTTCTATCACAGCTTTTCCAAATTATTGATACGCAAAAGTTTGGGACGACCATTTTATGTGGGGACTTGAATACTACTGTTTTTCCATATTTGGATAAATCTCCGCCATCAGTTATTACAAATTCTAACAAATTATCCCTCCAATGCTTGCTAAGTATCCATGGTTTGATAGACTCTTGGAGAGAACTAGTAGGCGCTTTACTCACTACTCATATCCACACAATTCTTTTTTGCATATAGACCACATTTTGATCCTAGCTAGTATGCTCCCAGAGATTATTTCCTCTAAAATGATTCCCTTTTCTTGGACTGATCATTGTACAATTGTCACCACCATATCTTCTCCGATACCCAGGTCACAAGATACAACTTGGTGTATCAATGATTCGACACTAACCCACCCATCCCATCGCTTAGAGATAGAGGCAGCACTCACAGATTACCTTTCATTTAATGATAATGAATATATATCAGCCCTTACTCTATGAGAAGCCCATAAAACTGTCATTCGTGGCAAACTTATACAACAGGCCACATCTCTTAACCACTTGCTTACTGGGCACTTAAACCCCCCTCCATCCCAGACCAATTTTCAGCTTTCAGTGCTCTCACACTTTGAATGACAATTAATCAGTCATGCAACACTGTACCCAAATGATTTTTTTGTCCTTTTTTTCATACAAATAGAGCTTTCATTTGGTGGTATTTGATCACCTCTGGGTTTTTTAATTTTTGCGCTATAAATGTAAAAATGCTTTTTTCTTCGTTTCTGTGATAAAATTTTTGCAAATTAGCAATTTTTGTTCATAAATGTTGGCCCCAATTTATACTGCTACATATCTTTGGTAAAAATAACCCAAATTAGTGGATATTATGTGGTCTGTGTGAAATTTATAGAGTCTACAAGCTATGGTGCAAATCATAAAAAAATGATCACATCTGATCACACCTGATGTACTGAGGCCCATCTCATTTCTTGAGACCCTAACAAGCCAGGAAAGTACAAATGCCCCCAAAATGACCGCTTTTTGGAAAGTAGACATTCCAGGGTATTTAGTAAGAGGCATGGTGAGTTATTTGAAGTTGTCATTTTTTCCCACAATTCTTTGCAAATTAAGGTTTTTTTTAATTTTTTATATTTTTTTTCAGAAAATTGTCATTGTAATAGCTTATTTCTCTCACATGAAATGTGCATACCACAAATGACACCCCAAAATACATTTGGCTACTCCTCCTGAGTATTACAATACCACATGTGTGGGACTTTTTCACTAACTGGCCACATACAGAGGCCCAACATGCAGGGAGCATCATCAGGTGTTCAAGGAGCATAAATTACCCATTTAACTTGTTGACTACCTATTACACTTTTGAAGGCCCTAGAGCACCAGAACAATGGAAACGCCCACAAAATGACCCCATTTTGGAAAGCACACACCCCAAGGTATAATCTATGAGGCATAATGAGTCTTTTGAACATTTAATTTTTTTCCAGAAGTTTTTGGAAAATGTAGAAAAAAATGAAGACGCACTTTTTTTTTACACAAAGTTGTCAGTTTATAAGCTATTTCCAACACATAGCATTTACATAGCAAAAATAACACCCCGAAATACATTATGCTACTCCTTCTGAGTAAAATGATACCACATGTGTGAGACTTTTACACAGCGTGACTATATATAGAGGCCTAACATTGAAGTAGCACCTTCAAGCGTTCTACGAGCATAAATTACACATCTCATTTCTCACCCACCTATTACACTTTTGAAGGCCCTGGAGCACCGGGACAATGGAAACGCCCACAAAGTGACCCCATTTTGGAAAGCACACACTCCAACGTATAATCTATGAGGCATAATGAGTCTTTTGAATGGTTCATTTTTTTCCAGAAGTTTTTGGAATATGTGGAAAAAAATGAAAACGCATTTTTTTTACACAAAGTTGTCAGTTTATAGGATATTTCCAACACATAGCATTTACATAGCAAAAATAACACCCCAAAATACATTCTGCTATTCCTCCTAAGTATTCCAATACCACATGTGTGAGACTTTTACACAGCCTGACCACATACAGAGGCCTAACATTGAAGTAGCACCTTCAGGCATTCTACGAGCATAATTTACACATTTAATTTCTCACCCACCTATTACACTTTTGAAGGCCCTGGAGCACCAGGACAATGGAAACGCCAACAAAGTGACCCCATTTTGGAAAGCAAACACCCCAACGTATAATCTATGAGGCATAATGAGTCTTTTGAATGGTTCATCTTTTTCCAGAAGTTTTTGGAATATGTGGAAAAAAAATGAAAACGCATTTTTTTTACACAAAGTTGTCCGTTTATAACATATTTCCAACACATGGCATTTACATAGCAAAAATGACACCCCAAAATACATTCTGCCACTCCTTCTGAGTATGGCAATACCACATGTGTGAGACCTTTACACAGCCTGGCCACATACAGAGATCCAACATGCAAGGAACACCATCAGGTGTTCCAGGGACACATAGCATGTACATACCAAGAATTACACCCCAAAATACATTATGCTGAGCAAAGAGAAACAAAAGATTACCTGTGGTTTTAGTAGTACAGTTGTCCACAGGAGGATAGCACTGGTCCAGGCAGCAGACAGGGACTCGGTCAGCAACAGCGAACACAATTTTTCAGGCAGCAGGCAGAAATACTGTCCATAGTCAGTGCAGGCAGCAGGCAGGGATACTGTCCATAGGTCAGTGCAGTGCAGGGTCAGTGCAGGCAGAGATTGTCAGCAGTGCCAAAATATTGGTCTTGGTAGTAGGCAGGAACAAGGTCCATGTGCTGTGGTCAGTGCGACAAACAGAGCCATGACGGCAGTAAGTCCTACAGGCAGCAGGCAGAAGTAGGGGCTCATTCAGGACAGAATGGGGACAGGGGTAGAGGCTTCTCCCACCCAAATCTCTTTGAAGCCTTCGAGTCTCCAGACCCTAATCTAGGAATGAGAAAAAAAAGAAAATTGTTTTCTTCACCTAGATAAAACTATTCTGGAGCCCCTCCCATATGTGAGACCCCTGTGTTGAATCCCACTAGTCCAGTTGCAGGGTACAAGATCAGTCCAAGAGGCAAGCAAGAGGCATGGTCAAACAGTCCAAGGTCAGTTCCAGATCAGGCAGAGGTATGTACATAATCGTTAGGCAGAAGCATTGTCGAATAACAGTCCAGGGTCAGTTCCATATCAGGCAGAGGTATGTACAGAATCGTTAGGCAGAAGCATGGTCGAATAACAGTCCAGGGTCAGTTCCAGATCAGGCAGTGGTATGTACAAAGTCGGCAGGCAGAAGCGTGGTCAAATAACAAGCCAGGGTCAGTTACAGAGCAGGCAGTAAGTAAGTGCAATGTGGGGAGGCTGTTTTATGCCCCGTTAAAGACTGTGTAGTCGAAACGCGTAGGGCTAGCATTTTCAGCTCCCCATATTGCCATTTTTATTTGTCTGTGATCACTTTTATCCTGTATGGTTTTTATCTATTAAACCCCATTTTTTGACCTACACTATGTGGAGTTCCCTTTTTTCTTTTTCCATGGCTCCATTTTGAATTGTTTCCCCCTGATCATTCTGTTCCAGAACCGGAGAGCGTGTGTGACAGTGGTTCATCTTCTGCCTACGACAACTACTCCTCACCGCTGACCGTGACCTATAGGACATCATTCGGTTGGACATCACGGGAGACCATCCCCTCATGCCTATTAGACACACTGCTATACGGCATGTGCGTCCTACGGATCTGGTAAGGGTATCCAACTTTTTCCATTGAAGATTTGTGTGCCTTGGTATCTGTGGTCGCCTTTCCATTTGAGTGTCAACTTACCTCCCGGGGTATATGCTGCCCCCCTCTTGGAGAAGACTTCCCTTTATCCTACACTTTACGGACTTTCGTCCCTTGCTGTCCCATATTTCACTATAGACACTTTTTTTGATTAAACCCAGCAGGTTACACTGCTGGGTTTCCCATATTTGGTTTGCTGTTATATTCACATTTTCACAGGTGTATTTATTGATAGAATTTTTTATACATACATTTAGTTCATGCTAGATATTCTCAGCGCTGCACTTTATTTATTTACATCTTGATGTGACTTGGTTTGTTCGTGTGCTAGCTGCTTTTGTTGTTTTTCAATTTGCCTTATTGGGTTTAGCGCAGCATTTTTGACACCCAGTTCCTTTGACCTTATGATTCTCATTAGCTCTGACATGCACTGTGAGCTGTAAGGTTTTATATAGACAGGTGTGTGGTTTTCCTAATCAAGTCCAATCAGTATAATCAAACACAACTGGACTCAAATGAAGGTGTAGAACCATCTCAAGGATGATCAGAAGAAATGGACAGCACCTGAGTTAAATATATGAGTGTCACAGCAAAGGGTCTGAATACTTGTGATATTTCAGTTTTTGTTTTTTAAGTCCTCACATAACCCCCTCCTTTCCTTCATTAAAAACCCAGCTTTCTACCCAGCTTGGAAATTCCCGATGTCATTCACAGCTTGGTCCTCTACTAACTTAATCAGATTGCATAATTTAGTTTCCAACAACTCATTATACACATTTTCCGAATTATGTGAAACCTTTGGACCTCCCAGAACTGAAATTTTTCGATACCTACAAATTTAAAATTTTTATACACCCTTCATTAGCACAGGTTCTCCACTCAACCAGATGTCGCAGTTTGAGCGCATTTGTAAGAGCGACCCACACATTAGAGGCCTGATTTCACTCCTATATCAACACATTAATGTGACCTCTAATGAAACACTACCCTCATATACTGTCAAATGGTCGCAAGATATGGATCGCACTTTTGGCATAGAAGAGTGGTCTAATAATAGAATTTTTTATAACAGCTTACCTGTAAAATCCTTTTCTTTTGATGTACATCACGGGACACAGAGCCTCAGTAATTACTGATGGGTTATATAGGGTATCACTAGGTGATTGGACACTGGCACACCCTAAACAGGAAGTTCAACCCCCTATATAATCCCTCCCCTTACAGGGATACCTCAGTTTTGTAGCAAAGCAATATAAGTATATTAGAAGAGGGGCGGGACCACTGTGTCCCGTGATGTACATCAAAAGAAAAGGATTTTACAGGTAAGCTGTTATAAAAAATCCTATTTTCTTTCTCGTACATCACGGGACACAGAGCCTCAGTAATTACTGATGGGACGTCCCAGAGCAATGCTATTTGAGGGGAGGGGACCACACACGTAGGGTGTAATCAGACCTGAGGACCTCAGACTGCTGCCTGCAGCACACTACGCCCAAAGGCGATATCCTCATGCCTTCCCACATCCACCAGATAAAATCTGGTGAATGTATGGACTGAAGACCAGGTTGCGGCCTTGCAGATTTGAGCCATAGAGGCCCGGTGACGCACCACCCAAGAGGCACTAATTGCCCTTGTGGAGTGTGCCTTGACCTGAAAAGATGGAATTTTTTGTTTCAAACCGTAAGCCTGAATAATCATTTGTCAAATCCATTTCGAAAGGGTAGACTTTGACGCTGCCTGCCCTCTATTGGGACCTTCTGGTAGTATGAACAAAACATCCGTTTTGCGAACTTGAGCAGTTGCTTCTAGATAGGCCCTGACTGCCCTTACTACATCCAAATAATGTAGTGACCTTTCTTCCGAGGAACAGGGATCTGGAAAAAAGGAAGGCAGAACAATATCTTGGTTTAGATGGAAATCTGAAACCACCTCCGGTAGAAAGCTAGGATGAGGGCGCAATACGACTCTATCCTTATGCATGATCAAATAAGGCTCTTTACAGGAAAGGGCTGCTAACTCTGATACTCTTCTAGCAGAAGAAATGGCTACCAGGAAAATTAACTTCCTTGTCAATAAGACCAAGGGAATCTGACGTATGGGATCAAAAGGCTGTTTCTGTAAAACCGACAGAACCAAATTAAAGTCCCAGGGGTTTAGGGGCGCTTTAACTGGAGGATTAAGACATAAAGCTTTGGACCAAGGAATGAGAAGCAAGTGGTCGTTGAAATAACACTGATAAGGCCGAGACCTGGCCCTTGATGGTACTCAAGGCCAGCTTCATCTCTAATCCTATTTGTAGAAAGTCAAGAATTCTACCAATGACATATTTTCTGGGATGCCAACCCCTAGCTTCACACTAGGATACATAAAGTCCTCCAAACTCTATGATAAATCACTCTGGAAGCTGGCTTCCTAGCATTGATTAAAGTAGAGATCACACGACCTGAAAGCCCACGACTCCTCAGGACGTGGGTTTCAACAGCCAAACCATCAAATTTAGCGTTTGTAAGGCAGGATGGAATACTGGACCTTGAGATAATAGGTCTGGACGTGACGGTAGGGTCCACGGGGAACCCGCTGTCATTCTTACTATCTCTGCATACCAAGCTCTTCTGGGCCACGCTGGGGCCACCAGAAGTACCGACCTCTTTTCCTGCCGGATCCTGCGAAGGAGCCGTGGCAGTAGCATATTAGGAGGAAACGCATAAATCAGTGAGAACTGATGCCACGGAATCACCAACGCATCTGTCCCGCATGCAAAAGGATCCCTTGTTCTTGCCACAAACTTGTCGACCTTCTTGTTGATCCTGGACGCAAAGAGATCTACATCTGGTATCCCCCATCTTTGGCATATGGCCCAAAAGATATCAGAGTGAAGAGACCATTCCCCTGGGACTAACCGTTGGCAGCTCAAATAATCCGCCTGCCAGTTCTCTATCCCTGGAATGAAAACTGCCAATATGCATGGCACATGCTTTTCTGCCCAGACTAAAATCTGGTTCACCTCTCTCTGAGCTGCACGACTCCTGGTGCCTCCCTGATGATTGATATAAGCCACTGCTGTGGTATTGTCGGACTGGATGCTGACAGGGCAACCCTGTAGCCTGAGGGTCCAGGCCCTTAGGGCTAGATATGCCGCACGGATCTCCAAAATTTTGATGGGTAAGGTTTTCTCGATTTTGGACCATTCTCCCTGGACTGCAGACTGTTCCAGAACTGCTCCACAACCCGAAAGACTGGCATCCATTGTTACCACCATCCAGGTAACCGGTAATAAGGTTTTCCCTTTCTGTGCAGGCTTTCGGGCATTAACCACAAACTGAGGATCTGACGCACTGCACGAGACAGGTGCATCGGAAAATCTAATGCCTGTACCTTCTTCTTCCAAGCAGACAGGATACTGTGTTGCAGCAGTCTTGAATGAAACTGAGCATAGGGAACTGCTTCGAATGAAGCCACCATCTTTCCCAGCAACCTCACACAAAGACGGACAGAAGGACCCTTTTTGGTCCTGACTCTCTTAAGGCACTGATCTTTGTCTGAGGTAAAAATACCTTCTCTTGGCTTGTATCTATGACCAAGCCCAAATACTCTAGTCTTCTTACTGGTTTTAAGAAAGACTTTTCTAGGTTGAGAATCCAACCAAGGTGTTCCAGGTAGTTGACTGTAGTTATCAAGTTCCCGCTCAAACAGGCTACCAACCGGTCTATCAAGAGCAGGTCGTCTAGGTATGCTATGACAGATATACCCTGACCCCTTAATCTGGCCAGAGGAGGAGCCAAGATCTTTGTAAACACTTGAGGTGCAGTGGCTAGCCCGAAAGGCAGGGCCACGAACTGAAAATGGCATCCTTCTATTTCGAAGCGCAAGTACTTTTGATGAGCAGGAAAAATTTTTACATGCAGATACGCATCCCTGATGTCTATTGATGCCAGAAATTCTCCTCCCTGTAGGATGGAGACTACTGACCGAATTGATTCCATGTGAAAGGATCGAATCCTTAGGAATCGATTTAGATCCTTTAGATCCAGGATGGGTCTGACATCTCCATTTGGTTTTTGAACCGTAAAGAGGTTGGAATAAAATCCCAATCCTTGTTCTTCCGTGGGAACCACCACAATGACTTTTTGCGACAATAGTCGTTCCAATGCTAGAAGGAGCGACTGCTTTTTCTCTGGATCTCTGGGGACATTTGAACTGAGGAAACGAGGAGAGGGGAATTCTTGGAACTCCAGTTTGTAACCTAGAGTTACCATGGAGATTACCCATCTGTCCTGGAAATCCTCCTGCCAGGGCTTTGAGAACCGTAGCAGTCTTCCCCCACCCGAGCGAGCGGGGGCGCTCCTTCATAAAGAGGCTTTAGCGTCTTGTCTAGTAGGCTTCTTCCCCCAAGACTTCTTTTGAACCTGGGGCTCTGAAATTTATTTCTTGAACCTGACGGAGGAGGCCGTCGTGACTGCCTGGAGGCTGATGCTCCTGGCACTGGGGAAAGAGCCCGTTTAAAAGAGGGACGCTTACTCCTTTTCTTAACAGGTAAGAGAGTGCTTTTCCCACTAGAGATCCTTTGGATATAGTTGTCCAAATCCTCTCCAAACAGCCTAGCACCACGAAATGGAAATCCAGCCAGAAGCTTCTTACATGGTGCTTCGGCTGACCAATTTTTCAACCATAAGATTTTACGCATATGCACCAACCCAAGTGAAAGACGAGAGGTTTGGATGATAGAATCTCTGATAGCGTCAACAGCAAAACATAAGGCCGCTGGAAGGTTAGCCAACCTCTGGGCCTGCTGTTCAGGTAGAACTTTGAGGACCTGCTTAACATGGTCTCTCAAGTATTGACAGACTCCGATCGCTGCCACTGCAGGTTCAGCTACTGAACCCGCTAAGGAAAAAATATTTTTTAACAGGGATTCCATCTTTTTATCAACTGGATCCCTGAGCATCTGAGCATAGTCTACAGGACAAGTCAGACTTTTATTTACGGAGGAAATGGCGGCGTCAACAGCCGGTATCCCCCACATCTTTGTAAACTTTTCTTCCATAGGATAAAGTGTTGAAAACATTTTAGGCGGAAAAAAACGTTTATCTGGGTGATCCCACTCATAATAAATGAGCTTTTCTAGTAAATTATGAATAGGAAGACCATGTGTTGTTTGAGGAGGCTTCAGTGAACCCAAAGAAGAGGAGGGTTCTTTAACTGACTCAGATACGGGTAATTTAAATGTGGAGCGGACCAATCCAGCAAGGATCTGTACTAACACCTTCTCATCCTGAGAAGCTGAAGAGGGCCCTTCTCCACTTGATTCCTCAGAGGAGGAATCATCAGTCCTATCCCGATCCTCTGAAAGGGATTCTTCTCCTTTTTCCCAGAGTTCCTCGGTGCATTTTCTTCCACTGAGTGAAGATGCGATTAAGGCCATTAATCTTTCCTCTAATCCATTAATGGTTGAGGAAAAAACCTCCTGCGTAATATATACAGGGGCTGAAGTGCCAGAAGCAGATGCAGTCCCTGACCCCGACGGCTCTGTCTGGCCAGCCATCCCAGGTCCTTCAGAGGGGGAAGGCGCTGCAGAAGGGGGGTCCTCAGAGCCTGAGGGAGATCCCCTAGAGCCTCTGGTTTTTGGGGTATTTGTACCTCTCCTACCCATAGTGCAAAGCAACAAGGTGGAGGTATCACACAAATAAAACACTGACTGCTGAGTGATGTAGTACAGCAACTGTCGCTGCTACCAATGCCCAGTCAAATGTTTCTAAGTAAATGCTGCCTGGGAGAATGCCTGTGTCCCACCTTACAACCGACCGTCAGCTCTGTGTCCCTCCATAGGCTGAGTGCACCTGAAAAAGTGTGCTTTTTATAGCCTGTGCAGCCGATGATGTGGGCGTCTAGGCACACCGAACGTCGCATTAATGGTCCGCCCCCCCTCCTCTGACCACCCCTCCCGCCCCCCTCCTCGTTTTTTACAAAAACGTGCTCT
The DNA here is from genome assembly GCA_037952925.1 of Lithobates clamitans. Lineage (NCBI taxonomy): Eukaryota > Metazoa > Chordata > Amphibia > Anura > Ranidae > Lithobates > Lithobates clamitans. Next base: position 3,577,767 of record JBBGZY010000391.1, on the reverse strand, counting down.
TTCCTACATGCACCGACCCTCCGGGACAAGCATGGAGGGGAGGCTGGGGTGGAGGAGGAAGGAGAGAGGCCAGCAGATGATGGGATCTGCCAATAGTAGTGGCGGCGGCGGTAGCGGGGTTTACTACCACCTTTTAGGCCACCGCTGCCCCCCTAATCTTGGGGGCAATAACCCTGAGGAAGAGCCCCCCATCCCATCCTACCTGGAGCTCGGCTGGAGGAGCTGTGCAGCGTAAACACTGAGACAGACAGATCAAGCATGTGACGGTGTGTGCTCTTGGCAGCCCCCGGTGGCGACAATAGGCACAGCATACATTTACTTAAAGGAGAAACCTACTAGAATTGAAAAAATCTGAGGAATCTCCCTTACCTTATCCAGCTGCAGGGTTCTGTTAAACAGACCCAATCTTCACCTCTCACGGTGGCCTCTATTTGGAAAACCTTTAGAGACAGGGGCCCCCTAGAAAAGGAGGATCCGCAGTTCTGGGCCCGTAAAGCACCCCGCCAGGGATATGGCTAAAAAAACCAAATACTGGATCCTGGGGTCCAGCTCTCTAAAAAGAGAAGCGTTACAGGTTAGACCTCGTTTTTTCGGACACGAGGCCCGGGTACCATCCAATTCGGAAAGGACACCTAGAAATGGATCCGGTTCGCATGGCTTGTCCCAGTATAGGATATAGGATATTCCCTTTGGAGCTCAGCACAGCACATCTTTACACGTGACCAACACCTAAGACACTAGCGAAAAAACTGTGGTATCCCTGTAAAGGGAGGGATTATATAGGGGGTTCAACTTCCTGTTTAGGGTGTGCCAGTGTCCAATCACCTAGTGATACCCTATATAACCCATCAGTAATTACTGAGGCTCTGTGTCCCGTGATGTACGAGAAAGAAATCTGGTTGGCTACTAAAACTTCTTCCCCGAATTGCTTTGTGTTAGAAACCAACTTTAAAGTTTTGGCACAATGGTATTTAGTATCGGCCAGAATAGCAAAATTTGTTCCATCCTATACAGACTCATGCTTCCGGGGATGTCCAACGCCTGGTACACACTTTCATATCTGGTGGTTATGCCCAATAGCCCAAGAATTTTGGAAGAAAATTTTTGAGATGGCCTCCTAAGCTCTGGGCACCTCTATTCTTCCGGACCTGGCAATGGCTCTTTTGAATCTCAAACCATTGGACCTAACGCAAACTCAATTCAAATTCTTCATTCACCTTGCCACTGCAGCTAAACAAACTATAGCCAAAGCATGGAAATCTCAAACTTTGGTAGTGGCTGAGGCTAAACATAGGATGAACAGAGCCCTTATCTTTGCCAAAATGATGGCTATAGAAAATAATAATATAAATAAATTTTGCAAGATTTGGCAACCTTGGGTCAAACATTGTTTACTGTCTGACTTTGACCAATCCTTACTATTACCTTGCTAAGTTTACTCTTCTTCCTTCCACTCTAAGTCATTAGATATATGCACTGCCTGGGATGGGGCCGCACAACCACCACGAGAGACTTTCTTTCTTTCTTTTTTTCTTACTTTCTTCTTTCTCCACATATTGACTTACTGACATTAAATTAGAGGTGAATGATACTTACTTTACATTTTTTTCTCATATGTAGATTAAAGCTTGTGTTGCTAAATTTTGGTTCTATTAATAGTATCTTTCCCTTGTTTCTCCTTTCCTTTTTTCTTCTTTTTTCTTTCCGTACTATTATCCTCATACATGAGATCATTTACCAGTATTGATACTTCAGTCATACATTGTTCATTTTTCTTATAATATCACCTTTTTTTGTGTATAGACTATATTTACTCTATACGTGAAGAAAACATGAGTTATTGTTTATTTACCTTGATCACTCTAAGATTCGTCAAACATTCCCTCTATTCTGTAAATTGATAATTCATTATCTTAAGATCATGCCCCCATTCGTCCACAGTTTGATCCCATTTGGGGTGGTCAGGTGGTCTGGAGGCATGACTCAACTGATGTGCAGATAACTGAGGAAATTTTATTTATTTATTTTTCTTCATTTTTATTTTTATAATTCTTAGAGTCTTATACTCTCTAATATTAGGATCGCGTTTGTTCTTGATTCTTTTTCAACTTCTTTTACATATATTTAGGCTCTTTCTTGTATTATCTAAATTAGGTGGTATCATCAATTGTATGACAATGTTTCTTAATTTCTGAATCTTATGTACATGTCAATATAATGTTATATTCTTCTTTTTATTGTAAATTCAATAAACATATTGAACAAGAAAAAACACTGGTGGACATTGGGATGCTATAATAAGAGCTGGCCCATTTGTTTGCTTCTAAACCCCCCTCCCCTGTACTAAATGACTCAGTGTGTGCATGTGCATATATGCACACACGCATGTATGCGCGTACATGCATACTCTCATATAGAGGTATGATGAATACATTCTCAGAATCACATATAGAAATTACAGAGACTCAGGGTGCATATGTGCCAGTGTAGACATGGATGGTTATGAAAATAGTGTCCCAGAAGGGAGATGAGGTGGAAAGCAGTAACAAACCGAATGAAAAAAAAAAGAAGGAGCCAGTAATCATAAAAGATTATAGTAAAAATAATGTTAATAATACAAAGTTAAAATAACAGTAATCATTAGAATCAAAATAATCAAATCATAATACCAATGATGGAATGGAAATTGTGAATAGTGATAATGAATACAAAAATGAACATAACCCTAGTAAAGGTAATGAAAATAATAATGGTGGTAGTGGTAATGATAGTTGGTGAAAATTTACATGGGAATGGTAATAATAAAAATGTGATCATTAATAAAGAGGATGATGGGACAATTGTACAAATATATATAGACTGCATAGATGTAAAACCATGTAACTGACTGAATATCTGAAAAATTGTAGTAAGTGTACTGTGAATACTATGAGTTTCTTTAAAAAGACAGATCCATATGCTGCATAAAACTGCATGAACCCCCATGCTAAATGAACCAATGCACACATGCGCATGTATACACACAGGCACACTGGTGGATGCACCCAAACCCAAGTCCATGCACTCACAAATAAACATATATCAGCATACACATGTGTGCACGCACTTTCATACAGAGGTATAAAAGATATATGCTCAAAATCACCTATAGTAGTCAAAAAGACCCAGAGTGTATATTGTCAGAACATTGGTGAATTAAAAATATGACACAGGATTTCTGAATTTAATACTGACTGGTCTAATTTTTGGATAGGTCGAAAAGGTTAATTTCAGGTTTCAAGTCACAGAGACATTCTGTTTTTCTCAACTGGAACTGCTATAGAAACAATGGTTTATGATATACTCACACACCTGTGATAAAAAAAAAAAACTGACCAATGTTTACAAGAATGTGGAGTGTGAAGACACTATGTGTGTACAGGTAGACTTGTGGACACAAATGATGAGCAAGCCTGCTTATCCAGTGATCAACCATTGTCTCAGTTTTGGGACAGGTAAACAATAGACAAACATTTCTCATTAAAGGGATCTCTATGGGAAGCCTATACAAATGAATCTAAGCTATTTATGTTCAGACTATCCATCTAACATAAGACAATTCCGTGGATTATCTATTGCAAGTAATCCTAAGGAGAAGACCTTATGACACTGTCATAACATTCCAACATTTCTACTCAAGAGACCCTATTTCTGCCAAAAAACTGCTTACAAGACAATGGATTATAAACTATTTTACCCAACAATATCACTATAAATACCATGGACATATTTATATGATTTTACATTATAACACAGTATTACAAAGTATTCACATTGAAAGGATACAAAAATATTTTATCCTGGCAAGATATTTCATCTCTGTAAAAAGGGTGTTAATGTTACTTCAGTTTGTTTATTTGTAATCAATATTGTTAGGGAAAGGTGTGTGGTGATGTAACTATATTCAAATAATAGTTTAAAGGATTCTAATTATTGTATGTATTTCCATTGCTACTATATGTATGAAATTCCACCTACTGATAATCAAAAATTCTTACTGTATCAATTTATCTTACACCAGAAAGGTAATGCTCATACATTGGCAGTTTCCAGATCCCCTAAACTTTCTATATATTTTAGATAATATAAAATGGTCACACTTGTTATAGTGAGAGAGTAATAGATCCTATAGCAGATTATTTTATTAGTTTCAATTAGATTAGACACTTTGTCCCAGAGTAACACCTAGTGGCAAAAGATGGCAATGCAAAAGCAAACACAATATAAGGGGGAAGTCAGGAAGACAGTAGTAGATCCATCACCTATCTAACATCAGAAATACATCAACAGAAAGAAACATCTCATCATCTGACACCTCCAGTTCCCCAAGACACAACTCTAGCATAGCGAGATGCCATTTTGGGGAAGGCAACTAAAACCAGTAATTGGCAGCCCTCTTAGGAACGTCTGGTGACATTTTAAGTCAGCAGCTGTTTTAAAAGAGTAACTATAGTATCTACTCTTTTTATTTGTTTGCTTAGATAAAGCCAAATGCTTTCTTTCTTTCTTTTTTTCTTTTGGTGACTTTATCGCTCTCCCAGTGATAATATAAACATTTAATTTTTTTTGTTTTTCCACTTTTAATTATTTTCTGTTTTTAGCTCAAAGCAGCGTCCAATTTTGTGTGGTTTGACGCTTATTCCTTCTGCAGGCGAATAACTGTTGGATTCCGTAAAACACTATTATTTGGTAATTGGTTATATATGGTTATTCTGTCTACTGGGAGAATTTTAATTATTAAGTTTCATTCTTTACATAGCTATATACATAATGTATTGTTATAGACATTTTTGGAAGTTTTATGCAAAATTGCATCATTTGTGTTCACCTATTAATCAAACTATTTATAGTGTATTTTAAAATATCCGTGGAATAGTAAGAATACAAAAGTAAACACACCAAGCCACCCCAGCGCTTATGGGAAAAAAACATCCAATATTATAATATAATCTGGCAGCTACTATAATCACATTAAACAATAAACAAATATGCTAAAATACAATCCAGCATTAGCAGCGCTCAAAATCCATATAACAGGAGACCATGATAGGAGCCGTCCAAATGTTCAAGGGACTTAATCATATATGAAAAGTAAATAAATCAATAAAAGTTCATCCATGTGCTTCCATACGATCTGTATCTTATATTTCGACCGTCACCAAACCTCGTGAATTAACACCCCTATGTCCATGAACTCACCAGATGAAAGGTGATAGTAAGCCCGTATGATGATCCCTTCACGGAGCAGCAAACACCAGTTCTTCCATCTCTGTGTCACTCATGACAAGAAAGCACATATACATAGTGTAATTCCATAAAACTCAAAATGTATTCAATCAATTACCCTCCTTACAAGTTGCACTCACAAGAAAAATATTTAAAACAAGCGTTACAATATAAGCAGTCCTGTCACATTCATTTTTTTGCTCTCACCACCTAATAGATTCCTCTCACAGCAGTGTACCAGGGTTGAGCTTGACCATTGATAGACTGACTGGATTGCTGTGTAGTCATGTGTAGTTATCCAGTTATTTTATTTACATTTAGAAAAGACTCCTGGCTTTTTTAAAGTAATCTACTGAGCTGGACAGAACCAGCTCTTGAGGGAGTCTATTCCACATTTTTACAGCTCTTACTGTGAAGAAACCTTTCCATATTCAAAGTTTAAATCTCTATTCCTCTAGCTGTAAAGAGTGCCTCCTTCTCCTCTGTGATGAGCTTAAAGTGAATAACTCAACAACGAGTTCACTGTATGGACCGCTTATGCCCTCTGATGAAGGAATAACAAAACATACATCAGGGCATGACTACACAGCAATCCAGTCAGTCTATCAATGGTCAAGCTCAACCCAGGTACACCGATGTGAGAGGAATCTATTAGGTGGTGAGAACAAAAAAAACGAATGTGAGAGGACTGCTTACATTGTAATGCTTGTTTTAAATTCTTTTCTTGTGAGTGCAACTTGTAAGGAGGGTAATTGATTAAATAAATTTTGAGTTTTATGGAATTACGCTAAGTATATGTGCTTTCTTGTCATGAGTGACACAGAGATGGAAGGACCGGTGTTTGCTGCTCCATGAAGGGATCATCATACGGGCTTACTACCACCATTCATCTGGTGAGTTCATGACCATAGGGGTGTTAATTCACGAGGTGTGGTGACAGTCGAAATATAAGATACAGATCGTATGGAAGCACATGGATGAACTTTCATTGATTTATTTACTTTTCATATATGATTAAGTCCTTTGAACATTTGGACGGCTCCTATCATGGACTCTTATTTATAGTGTATATTTGATATATTGAATAAATATTAATTTTTTATCAATAGCCCAGTCTGTATTCACATCGACCTGCTGTGTTTTTAAAGAATTCTCCACTGGTAAAAAAAGAGTTAATCATTCAGGCATTCCCTGACAGAAACACATAATAGTATAGACCAGTGATGGGGAACCAGATGTTTTGAACTTTTCTCATGATGCTCATGCACTCTGCAGTGTATGTGAGCATCATGGGAAATGTAGTTCCAAAACATCTGGGGTGCCAAGGTTCACCATCACTGGTATAGACCACTATTAGCATGAATGAATATAAAAATAATAATATGCCAGAGGGGAAATAAGGTAAAAATCAAAACCAAACCAGTGTCAGGGCTGGGCTCAGCCTCTCCTTCTCAAAGCAGGCCACTCAGCTGTCGGTTAATTGTCAGCTCTAATCTTTCCACAGTGACTCATCTGGTGATGATATCCTGCTCGTCAGTCCTGCTGGTTACCTAACCACTTGCCAACCAGCCGCCACAGTTTTACTGCAGCAGGTTGGCTCGACTGGGCAAATCGACGTTACCTTACATAGCTTCCCATTGTGGCCACTAGGGGGCTCGCCGCTGGAGCCGATGTGAGTGCCCGACAGCCACGATGACTGCCGGGCACCCGCAATCGCTCATGACAGAGCATGGGAAGAAGAGACTTGACTGATCGGTGTTCATACAAAGTTTGAAGAGCAATCTGTCACCCCCCTAGTAAGTCCCATCCCCTTCAATTAGAACACAGTGAGGGAACACAGTTAACCCCTTGATCACCCCCTAGTGTTAACCCCTTCTATGCCAGTGACATTTATACAGTAATCAGTGCATTTTGATAGCTCAGTCCCGATTAAAATTGCAGATCGCCGCCATTACTAGTAAAAAAATACATAATGATAAAAATGCCATAAATCTATCCCCTATATTGTAGATGCTATAACTTTTGCACAAACCAATCAATATACGCTTATTGCGATTTTTTGCCAAAAATATGTAGAAGAATACATCAGCCTAAACTGAGGAAAAAATGTGTTTTTTGAAAAAAAAGTGGGATATTTATTATAGTAAAAAGTAAAAGATATTGTGTGTTTTTTTTAATTGTCTCTCTTCTTTTGTTTATAGCGAAAACAATAAAAAACTGCAGAGGTGATCAAATACCACCAAAAGAAATCTCTATTTATGGAAAAAAAAGGACGCAAATTTTGTTTGGGTACAACGTCGCACGACCGTGAAATTGTCAGTTAAAGTGACGCAGTGCCATATCACAAAAAATGTCCTGGTCATTGAGCAGCCAAATCTTTAATGGCTGAAGTGGTTAAACTGTTCAGTCCAGATCCTTTCTGTCTTTGCCTTGGTCACCATATCAAGAGACTCTCTCCTGTGTGCCTGTTAAGACTTGCTTGGCTGACGTCCCTTCTGGTTCCTGATCCTGCTTGCTGTTCCACTACACTCATTCTCTGGTTTCCTGATTTCCTGGTCTGTTCTGAAGTACGCTGATCCCTGGCTCCCTGACGTCCTGGCTTGTCTGACTATCCATTCCGGTTACCGAATTATGGCTATGTTTTGACTACGTTTGCTCTGTTTACCTTTTGCCATTATTATTATTAAACAGTGTGATTTAACTGCACTTCTGTCTCAGTCTGAATCATGGTTCCTGACAACCAGAAATGATAAAGTGGATGATAATGCCTGTAAAAATAATAATAGTGAAGCTATGGTTACTAATAAATAGGATGATGAATAAAATGTGCAAAAGTATGCAGGCTGCGTAGTAATAAAAAACATCTGGATAAATAAATATCTCTTGGAAATATCGTGAGAAATGTGCTGTGAATTGCTGTGAACTTCTGTGGACTGCCAAGCACAGTTGACGAACATATGTATACTCATGTGTGATGATGAAATGGAGCTGAAAAAAAAAATATGGGAAAGAAGGTAAGGGAACTGATAAACATGGAGGGACTAGATGAAAACAGGGCTTGAGGGGAAATTTACAGTAGCTGTAGGAGTGTCCCAAGACTAAAGAAAGTATGCACCTTAAACTCTTCATTTAGGTCTCAAGCTGTCCAACTTGAAAATCCAATAAGTTTCCTATGAACACAGTCTCTTAAATCTCTTAAAGTTGTGTATAGATACATTTATCAGAGAGTAAGCATGCTTCTGAAGCGCTCTACCCCCATAGCAGCTGCTAATTTTTTCGTTTTGCCACTGGCCATCCCAGACCCTCTGAGCTACCCCTACCTCTGACACTTCGGGTTCCATCACATGTAACCACACAAACTCAATTCCCTTTAACCCAGCTGTGGTGCAATAATATGCGGTCAAAAAACACCTTCAAGTAAATTCACAGTGCACAATGTAATATACCTGTTTGTCTTTACCTGGATTTCTACTTGTTTGATGATGCAAAGGAAAACAACACCCACACAGTTATACTTAAGTAAATCTTTGTTTACTGTAATTGCTTTAAAGTAAGTACTAAAATGGTTGTACTGTCAGACCAACGTAGTCTAGCAGTCAACTGATTTAAACTACAAAGATATTACACAATTGTAAAGTGTTGAAGTAACTTGTTATTAATGTGCTGGAGGAAACATAGGATAAATGACAGAGACTTGATCTCACTATGAGCACTATCCTATCCTGTGCGCACTTTGTAACTATAATTAACCCAGAGACTAATTTGATTAAATATAGTACAAAATCTAGGGAGCTCCCATTAGTTAGTATCACAATAACCTCAATATGTTTAAGAGACACAAAGCCTTGTGTTTTATTAAACAGTCCTTCTTTTCTTCTTTCTTCTGCTAGCAAATAATAAAGTGTATTTATAATCCAAGGGGTTAAGGAATCCTGATCAAAGTAGGCTGAAATATAGAAGCAAAGTTCTGGTGCAGCAGCACTATAACTATCTTTGATGCAGTGACACAGTACTAAATCCTCAGTGAGGTACAGGCCCGAAGCCTAATATTAACTCAATCTAATCCTCTTGACTTTGCTTGTGGGACTATGAGTCCCAGCAACTCTGTCTTGTACAGACAGATGTGTAAAAGTGCATCAAGAAGCTTTTTGGGCAACAGCGCTCTCACCCAACCAGGACAGTATTGTCAGAAGACTCTGTTCTGATGTACTGAGTTCTGTCTCCGGTCGGCCGGCACTGCTGCACTGCTCCGCTCCACACAGCGAGATGCTCCGGAACTCCCAGATAACTTTGACAGGCTCCTCTGGCTCCTTCCCAGTCTTGCCCCGCCATCAGTCCAGCTATATGGTGTGTCACGATACTGCTGCTCGAATCACTTTTCCATGGAGGTAGGCCGCACTATGCTGGAGACCTCACACAGATCCTCCCAGGCTGGCCATGCGTGTCCAAGAGACCTAAAATGGCCACTCCCAGCCCTTTTATAATCTTCCCACAATGCAGTTCTGTTCTCCTGATGTTCATGGCAGTTAGTGGGCATTGTGGGTAGGTCAAGTTAATGTCCACGTGTAAACAAATAAAACACTTCCATGTCAACTTCTTAAGTGATGAAAAAAAACAAATATACAATCCTTTCATATTTTTTTTTTTTTTTCCAATAAAGTTTATTGAGTTTTACAGGTTTACAAAGTGTATGTAACATACATCTCAGTCTGTGTATATACAAACTCCTAGCATATAAGCAGTGTTCAAAGTAGTACATTCACAGCCGGGCAATATGTAAGTCACAGTAAAGTGAAAAGATAACGTTCTAAGTGATAACAGTCAACAATTATAATTCCCGTACTGAAAGCAGTAAACTTGTGAAAAAATATTGCTGCCGGGTGTGCGAGTTTGCGTAGAGTCCACGGTCACGTCCGGATATGGCAAGTGAAGAAACCCCGAGTCCATTCACCCCCAAGAGGGGATCATTTCTGTGAATGGATCGGGAGCTTAAGTTGTGGGATCAGTGGCGCCACGTACTAATAAGCAATGTGGATTCAGAAGCAGTGCCACTGAGTGACCTGGCTCTCTACAGCTGAATGTTGTGCAGTATAGATTGGCTAGGGTGGTCGTACCCCTGTGTCACGGGGATGTTAGATAAGAGAGTATGCGCAGGTGGATAAAAATCCGTGTTGTCTGTGAGATGGGTGGGGGTAGGGTCTCGTCTGAGACGGGGAGAGGGGTGTGGGAAGGACCAGGGGGTAAGGCGGCCAGGCCAAATCGGGGAGTTAAGTTTGTTCTGCAGGATGTAATCAGGTCACGGTGTGTGAGAGAGTGACAGGTTGGGAGGTTGTCGAGGAAGATTGGCGGAAGTGTAGCCAGCTCGCCCAGGTAGTGTTATATTTGGTAGGGTTGTCATTGGCTTGACAGATAAGGTTCTCCATTTCTGCTATTTTGTCGACCCTCCGGATCCAGTCTTGGACCGAAGGAGGTTTCGTGTTCCTCCAGAAAGCGGGTACGCATAAGTTAGCTGCATTGACTAAGTGTATGGTAAGTGATTTTTTGTAAGTGCCTGAGGCGACAGGAGTGTGATGGAGTAGGTATCTTTCAGGGGTGAATGCCGGTGCAAAAGTGGTTATGCGGGTAATTAGTTGGTGTATTGCCTGCCAGAAAGGTTGGATGAGGCTGCAGTTCCACCAAATGTGCAATAAGGTGCCCCTGGCAGATCCGCACCTCCAACAGGTTGGGGTGATGGATGGGTGAAAATGGTGCACTCTGTCGGGCGTTCTGTACCATTTAGAGAATACTTTGTATCGGTTTTCTTGCGTTAAGACATTTATAGATCCCTTATGCATAAGTGTAAAGATAGAGTCCCATTCCTGCGGGGATAAATCCAGCGAGAGATCTGCTTCCCATTGCCGAACCAGTTTGTCATTTTTGACTACGTGCTGTGAAAACAGGAGAGAGTAGGTGGTGGAAATGAGGTGACCCTGGGGTTCGGTGTCTAGGCAAGATAGTTCCAGTGGGGTTAGATCTCTGCTGTAAGGGGAGTCCCTGCTATGTGTCTGAAAAAAATGTCTCAATTGTAGGTATTTAAAAAAAGGTAAGTGAAAGCCCGAAAGTATCGATCCAAGTTCCGTGTGCGTGAGTAGTGAGCCATTGCGAAAGCAGCTATGAGCTCTGACTGGGGTGGTGACCGAGTCATGGGCAGGATCTGTATGTATTAGACCCGGGGGGAATTCTGGGTTGTTAGTCAGTGGGGACATGGGACCCGGTGTTGGAAGCATGTTGAGTGTATTGCAAGCCCTTTTGAAAATTGCTAATGTGGTGCCAATGAGGGGGTGAGAGGAGAAGGCTTCTGGTATGCGTCTACTAGCGACCCAGGGAGAGTTTACAATCGGAAGGCTAGCAAATGAATCCTCTAATTCCACCCAGTCCTTGGCCGCCCGGTGTTTGTGCCAGTCCACCAATCTGGTCAAGTGGCAGGCCCAATGATATTTGCGTAGATCCGGAAGTCCCAGGCCTCCTAGTTGATTGGGAAGGACTAACCTGTCCCAGCTAAGTCTCGGTTGTTTCGATGCCCATATGAAGGACCTGCAAATGCGTTTATAGGATAAGAAGAATGCGGGTGGTAGCTTTATTGGTATGGCTTGGAGGAGGTACAGGATTCTGGGCAGGACGTTCATCTTTATTATGGCGATCCTGCCCAGCCAAGAGAAGGATCCCAGATGCCACTTCTGAAGATCCTCTTGGATGGACAGCATCAAGGGAGTAAAGTTACTGGTATATAGGTTTTTTAGGTCTGGGGTGATTTTGATTCCGAGGTAGGAGATAGCCGAGGGTTCCCAGCTGAAGGGGAAGTTAAGTTTGCAAAGGTTTACCGTGTCAGTGGGTAGAGTGATGTTGAGGGCTTTGGATTTGTTAAAGTTGATTCTCAGGTTAGAGAGAGTTTTGAAGAATTCGAAATCAGCTAGGAGATTGGGGATGGTTGTGATGGGGTCGGTCAGGAATAGTAGTATATCGTCCGCGTATGCGGCTAATTTGTAGGATTTATGGTGCATGTCGACACCTCTGATAGTGGGGTTATCTCTCAATTTGCGGAGCATGGGTTCAAGGGTTAGTATGAATATGAGTGGTGACAATGGGCACCCTTGACGGGTTCCGTTGGACACAGAGAAGGCGCTCGACAGCGTGCCGTTAATTCGTATTCTGGCAGTTGGGGAGGCATAGAGGGCCATGATCATTGTGAGCATGCGCGGGGGCAACCCTATCGCCAGAAGGGTGGCCTCCATGTAGTCCCAAGCCACCCTGTCGAACGCCTTCTCTGCATCCAACGAAAGAAAAAACCCTTTGGTGGATGTTCTTGTGAGCCAGTGGTGTATGTTCAATGCTTTAGTAGTGTTGTCCCTGGCCTCCCGGCCGGGGACAAAGCCAACCTGTTCTAGTGAAATCAAAGATGGCATGAAGGGTAAGAGTCGGTTGGCTAATGCTTTCGCGTATAGCTTGAGGTCTACGTTAAGCAGAGAGATGGGGCGGTAGTTGGTCACTTGCGTGGGGTCTTTGTCTTTTTTGGGGATGAGCGTAATGTGGGCTGCTAGCATTTCAGTGTGCGCGTGTGTCGAAGGGGAGAGGGCGTTGAGGGCTTTCGTTAGGTGTGTAAGGAGGGTGGAAGGGAATGCCTTATAGTAACAGGTCGAGAAGCCGTCAGGGCCGGGGCTTTTGCCTGACTTCATTTGTCGTAGAGCTAAAAGGAGTTCATCTGTTGAAATTGGGGTGTCTAGCGATTGAGCGTCTTCAGTGGATAGTGGTTGTGGTCCATATTGTTGAAGGAAATTTAGGAGGGCGGTTTTCCGATTAAGTGAATCATCAGCGTGTTGTGGCGGGGACAAATTGTACAATTTGGTGAAGTATTGAACGAATTGTGTCGAGATATCTTCGTTTTTAAAAAACAATTCCCCATTTGAGTCAGAAATTTTATGAATAGTATGGGAGGCCTTTTTAGCGTGAAGTGCTCTTGCTAATAGTTTGCTGGATTTGTTCCCAAATTCATAATATAGTTTTTGTGTCAGCACGAATTTGCGTTTCAATGATTTGTTAAGGACATCTAAAAGTTCCTCCCTCGCTTTTGTTAAATCGGTTAGTAAAGCAGAAGCGACGGAGGCTTTGTGTGCCTGTTCGAGTGTGCGAACACGCGCGGTTAGTTCTGTTATGCGTGCGCGGTTGAGTTTGTTGCGGTTAGCGGCAATAGAGATGAGTTCACCCCTAATGACACATTTATGTGCGTTCCAGGTGGTCAGCGGCGTAACGTCAGGAGTGTCGTTATGGGCAAAAAAGTCGGTCAGGCATTTGGATAATCTGTTTATATTAAGTTTATCCGTTAGTAGGGAACTGTCAAGACGCCAAATGCGCGTTTTTGTGTTCTTGGTCGGTAGCAGTAAGGTCATAGAGATAGGGTTGTGGTCTGACAGGATGGACGGTTCTATGGTCGCTTTCGTGAGGTTGGTCAAGTCGTCTTGAGATAGGAAGAAGTGGTCTAGTCTGGAATACTTGTCATGTGACGGTGAGTAGTACGAGTAATCCCTGTCCTTGGGGTGTAATGTGCGCCATGTGTCATGGAGGAGTAAGTTACTGAGCTGTAATTTAATTGCCCTTAAGGCCCTATGGGTAAGGAAGGATGACCCGTTGGAGGTGTCCAGAGATGGGTTCAGTGGGACATTGAAGTCCCCACCGACAATAAGTGTACCGGCTTGAAAACTAGTCAACAATTGCAGGGTTGTTTTAAGAAAGGAAACCTGGCCCGAGTTTGGCGCGTAAATGTTGGCGATAGTGTAGGGTAGTTGGTGGAGAGTGCCTTTTATAAAAAGGTATCTTCCGTTAGGGTCCTTCAGTGTGTCTGTGATCACAAATGGACATTGATTGGAAATGAGTGTTGTGACCCCTTTAGATTTCGCCTCTACGTTGGAGGCGTTAATTATCGTGGGGAAGTAACGGCTTTGAAATTTAGGAATGGAATCTGTGCGAAAGTGTGATTCCTGAATTAACACTATGTGCGCTTTGGATTGTTTGAGGGATGCTAGTAGTTGGGACCTTTTTTCAGGGGTATTAAGCCCTCTTATGTTAATTGAGTATAGTTTGAGGGAATTTGGTAGCTGTGGCATGGCTCCCTGCGTGGAGGTGTAGTTTGTCATGGCCGCCGTCGTGGGGAGGGGGGGAGGGGGACGGGGTCAGAAAGTAGTAGGGGACGTCTGGTGGCGAATATCTGATAAGAAAAGCTAATTTGCGTGGTCGACGCGGGTTAGGCGGGGGGAGTACCGAAGAGGTGTGGAACGGAGTGTCCACGTGCCTCTAAAATTATAGATCGGTGGAATGTCGGTCCCGCGTGAGGAGACGTATCCCGTGGGGGAAACGTCGGCCCAGCGCAGGCCCGAGTGGGGGTTGACCGTGGCCAGGCGATGGAGAAAGTGAGGGTAATGTGTGATGAAGGTGAGGACGAAGCCCTCCGCCACAGGGAATTGTGCAGCTGATTGCTGAGGTGTGTTAGATAGACGGGTCAAACAGGAATGATTGGTACATATTGTGGGGAAGCATGTTAGGAATGATGGTTAACCTTAGCACATAAGGGGTTTAAGATTATGCAGCTTATCTAAACATATCAACAATGCAACTGTAAAACAACGAGAAACCTGTGGGCAAGGTAACCTCCAGTGTAAGGTGGGGCAGATATTGGGGTTGGGGCATAGCCGAAGAGAGGCTGCGGACGTCAAGTCGATCAGCGCCTCAATCCACTCCTATAAGGGAGTGAGGTAGTGATGAAGGCCGCTGAGGTCTAGGTTGGCGACTGGAAGTTACCTCTCCCAAGGGCCTGCACAACTGGTTCAAAACTAAATGCCTCTGAGAGGGACATAAATTGAGTAAAAGGAGGCTTCCGAAACCTTAGAGAGTGGGTATTGGCCATGTTGAGAGCACCACCCTCAGTAGTCTCTCTTAGTCAAAAAAAAAAAAAACCCCCCCCCCCTATGGGAGAACGGTGAGGTCGTTGCACCTTATATACTAGATCATAAGGTGGATGAACCATTTAGTACCAAATCCAGTATGCAAAGGTGATGGGTCTTGTGTCTTGGTGCGATCTGCGGATTGTCGATGTGTAGGTGGATCGCTGGAGTATCGATGTGGTGTGCCACCGTGTCAATGGGTAGGAGATGTGGTACTGAGGTTTCCATGCATGTCGTTGCTGAGGTTGCCAAGTGAGTAGCAGCCAGGGCTGAAGTGCCGTTTCCAAGCGGCGTTGGTGGCTTGTCAGGGTGGCGAGTATGCTTACAGCGGAGTATCTTGCGTGAGCACGTTGTAGTATGGGCGTGGTGCGGCTTCGCAAGGAAGTGTGGGTATTGTAGTCGTGGGCCCGGGTGACCGGCTGAAGTATCGCGATGGTTAGCCGTGGCCTCCGCCCCCCAAACCAATAACAGTGGTTGTGGGCGGTCGCTGAGCTAGATCCGAGGGCGGAGGTGCAGTAGCATCTCTTTGGCGCTGAGGTGAAGGGGAGGTAGCCCACCATCCGTTGTATTCGGCTGGCTTGCCCCGATATCGATCCAGTGCAACCTTCTGTGATAGGAGCACCGCACAGAAAACCAAACAAACAAATCAAAAAACAACAAAAAAAAAAAAAAAAAAGAAGTAAAAAGTAAAAAAGTAAGAAGTAAGATGAACGATGAAAGCCTCAAGTGTTGAAGATGTCCTTTACTGACATTAAGGCGGACAAGGCCGCTTCAGACATGCCGGTTACGGCTCCTGCGTGTTCCCCGAGGTCTAGGGGAGGCGTCTGGGCTGTTGGTACGGTGGTATGAGCGGTGAGCCGTGATGCTCCTGTGAGTGGAGGGTGAACGTCTCCGGTTGAGCTGAGGCGCTTGCGTCTCCATAGGGTCTTCTCTGAGCATCCCTGTGCGGGGGCGAAAGGCCGCGTACCAGTTCGGTACCGGTATCAAGGGGATGCCAAGGGTGGCACAGAAGTGAGGAAGGTCTTCTGGGACTTTGAGGATCGCTGTGCGGCCGTGTGTGGAGGCAGAGAGGCAGAAGGGAAACTTCCACTTGTACAGAATTTGTCTGTCCCTCAGGGTTTCTAGCAGGGGTCTTAGGTCTCGTCTGTGTTGCAGGGTAATACCAGAGAGATCCTGGTAGATTTGCACTGGGGACCCATCATGCAGTATCTGGGGTCTGCCTCGCGCCATTTTTAAGATTTCCTCCTTAAGCCTGAAGTCCACTATGTAGCAGATTATGTCCCTTGGTGGGTCTGTGTCCCTGCCTTTGGGGTGTAATGCGCGATGGATACGGTCCATAGCAATAGGAGTGTGAGCGGGCCGGTCAAGCAGAGAGTTAAAGATGGACACTATAGCCGTGGAGATCTGGTCTCCCTCAAATGTCTCCGGCAGGCCTCTAAGGCGTAGATTGTGCCTTCTGCCTCTGTTGTCGAGGTCTTCGACGTGTCTTTGCATGTCACGTAGCTGTCGGGTATGTGAGTCTATGTCCTCCGTGACCGATTGAATAATTACATCATGCTGGTCAGACACATTCTCTACCACCCGGACCCTATCGTTCAGGGACTTGAGGTCGAGTCTGAGATCCGAAATGGCGGCTGCTAGTGCGTCTTTGATATCATCCGCCATGGAGCGGAGATCCAGGATGGTTAAGGGCGGGTGCGGCCTCAGTTCTATCCCAGCTTCCCCATCTGCCAGGGGCAGTAATTGAGGTGGCGGAGTGGGCATGTGGTGAGGCTGGGAAGATGGTTGTGAGGAGGGCCCCTGTGAATGGCGGGAGGGCGCCATGTTGCCCCTACCCGTCCGGAACATCTCCGGGATGTTCTGCCCCTGTGTCCCGGTCATGTCTCTTGGGGATCGCGAGCGGGATGCTGAAGAGGTTCGGGAAGCTGTCCCCATAGTTGGTGGGGGGTATAAAGCGAGATTACCTCTAAATATCAGTGGCTTTCTCCTGTGGCGGACGGAGCTGTAGAATTAGGCGACTATCTCCATGCCAGGTCAGGCCACGCCCCCCAATCCTTTCATATTTTTGCCACTAGATGGCACCAGATAATAAGATATAACATACATTAAGTTACATACCAAATATGTGACCGCTATATTTCGTTCACATAGACCTCTTAAGCCTGAATGATTATGCTGCCTCTTTTATCAGCCTGCTTTATAGTAGTATCGTGGGATGTCTGGAGATGTTGTACGGCCTTGGAACAAATTTTCCCTTAAAGATTTCTTCTTATCTATATTTTCATAATATCTGATTATAGAATGGGATCTTTTATACCTATTTTAAGCCTATTAAGATCTTTAAAGAGGATAAAAAAGATTAGGAGAGACTGATGGGCAAAGGTAATCCCTATTTGTAAAAGGGACATTTCTGGAATAGTTAGCATATGAGAGGAAAGGTTAAAAATTTTTATGGCTGCTCATCTGTTTTATTCCTTTTAATACCTCCTAAGCAACCTATTTGGGTTTTTCTAAGTGCCCTTTTTTATCGATTAAAAGAGGAGTCCCTAAAAATATAGATGTGGACTCGGAATCTTTAATAACCCCTCAGGGCTTCAGACTGAGCAGGCCTCTCTCTATGAACATTAGACTTGTTTCTAGTGCCCTGTAATCTGGGTATTTTAAGGCTGTAGATGCTATCCCTGTAGGGGATACATCAGGCTGTGAGTACTTTAGAGGGGTCTCTCCTATGTTGTGCCCTAGAGTCTGGACATTAGACATATACAAATCCTTTAAATAACATGCTTTGGGAATGTCTTAAACCCACATATTATATTGAAAATGCAAGTAACACATTAAAAGGGACAGTCTTTGCAAACAGCAAGCAGGGATATGTCATTTAGTGGAGGTAGTACTAATGCTGCTTAATGCTTTCCACTTTTCCTGGCCAGCCAGGCTGCATGCCTGGATAATAGTCTTTTAATAACTTTTACCCAACACTTTATTTTAAATGCCAAATTCCAGTACCCCAGCCAGCTGATGTTTGTAAAGAAACCAGCCTGGTATCTGTTATTTGGTGGTGGTAGCCTTACAACAGCGCTAATGGTAGCATTAATACAGTGCAGTATTAGCATGGTGGTAGTGCTGCTATATCACATATTCCTAGGTGGTTTGTTTAAAAACAGTAGGTGGTCAAGGATTTGGCATTTTTGGTGGTAGCAGGTAAAGGACAGATCCCCACCAGATTCTGTTTGTAAACAAGCTGGCGGAGATACTGGGTGATGTAATTGGCAGAAAATGCTCATGACAATACTTTATCAATGATGTCACCCCAGCTCCCTGCTTGCATGTTTACAAACATAACCAGTGGGCAAATGATCAGAGTAGCTAAGGGACTGCATCATTGATCAGCCTGTTGTCATGGAGGCAGGTCAACATTGTTGTGCAGTGCTCATTGTAATTTACATTGGATTTAGATCATGGGGCATTGTTTTGTTTTTTTCAACATGGGGTTTTTTAAATTTTGTTGCGAATGAGTAACAAGGATTACTATATATCTTGTACTCATTCACCTAGGAGTGGCCAGATATCCACCCCCACCCCTTTCTAAAGGAGCTTCAATATTCCAATGAGCAAATCTAAAATAGGTAGGGTCTTTTTTTATCAGAAGATACATGCAAGGTCTTTTTTGCCAGAAACCTATTCCCTGGCTCATGGCCTATTCCCTGGCTCATGTGGGCTCATGGTGACTTTTTGTCTTTTTGTGTACCATGTATGGCAAATTATGGCAAAGACTCATCCCCACCTTCCCCTTTCTTCCACTTTAAATAAGACAGTTTAAATATAAACATTTATTTTTACACAAGATGTATGTGGTCTTGCCATATCCAAAGCATTATTATATTCACATGAGCACTGTGATACCTCCATAAAGCATACATTTTTACTCCCAATTTTTTCACAGTCAACTTCAGTTATACTAGTAATTCATGCAGTAGTTTCTCTGTATTACATACCAACACAATATAGCTAACAGATGTAAGATGGTTCCAAAAATACTTCTTTGTATGTTAGCTGGAGTATGCTCATAGAGTGGAGCATGTGTAGCTTAGCAAACCACAGTTGTTAGTGAATTAGGTGCAACTGCTACACATCTCGTCAAGGATAATTAATGTATAGTAAATTCTGAAATTGTACACTTTGACTATGCAACAGCAAATGCAGACCCATTAAGAGCAGCCTGCCAGCCTTCTAATTTAAGCAGACAGCAAGTGTTTCTAAGCTGTTACAAACCAAATTAAAGTTGTTTTTGGAGTCTTTGCTGTAATCTTTAGGAAATAATTACTTAACAGTGCAAGCATATAGAGAGGTAAGTTAGTCCCCTTTTACACATGCTTTCAGTTTGTTTCATCTGTTCATGTTTTTTCGAGAAAAAAAACAGATAAGTTTACATCAGGTCTTTAAATTCACTTAACCACTTGAGTCAAATTTTTGGTTTATATTACAGCTGCACGAGTCTGGATAAAATAAGAATCACAATTTTTTTGCTTAGAATAAAGATCATAATTCTCTCACGATTCACGCAGCGTAACATCATTTTTCACATTATACGAAAAAATTGGGCTAATTTTTCTGTTTGAAAAGGGTGATAGTGCTGCACTGTCCTTAATAAGTAAATATATATATAAAGTGATTCCTGTGGGTATGTCCCATATTCAAAGTGAGTTCAAGAATAGTCCATATATGTAAATAAAACTACTGATCATGAAAAATAGTTACTCCAAAATTGTTGCAAGTGCTACACAGTCAATCCATTCCAAGGCTTCCAAATAAGTGTATAATAGAAAGAGGAAAACTCTCGTAGTGTGATAACGTTTTTGAGAATAATTATTAAAATCATGCAAACATTCCCCGAGAGCCAAACTCGTTTCTATGTGGCGTCACTTCCAGTACTCCTCCGGTACTCCTGTTAGTGGGTCCTGAGGACAGACATTGAGAACCACTGCTCTAGGGTCTCTGCTAAAAAATATATATATAATGTTTGGGGGTACTAATTAATATTCTAGCAAAAAATACTGATTTTTGACTTGTAAGCCACAAATGTCAGAAAAAGGTTTAGTCTTTAAATGGTTTAAGTGATTGTAAAGCTTTGTTTATTAAAAAAAAAATAACAAACATGTTATACTTACCTCCACTGTGCAGCTCGTTTTGCACAGAATGGCCCTGAACATCATCTTCTTGGGTCCCTCGGCAGCTCTTGCGGCTCTTCCCCACATCAGAGAACCCCTTGAGAAGCACTCTCCCGGGGGTTACCTTGTGGGCGCACTCCCGAGTCCATCATTCAGCATCCATAGCCGCCGAATGTATGACTCAGCCTCGCCCCCCGTGTCATTGGATTTGATTGACAGCAGCGGGAGCCAATGGCTGTGCTGCTATCAATTTATCCAATCAAGAGCTGAGAACCCCGGGCAGAGGAAGAGCGCGTCCCAGCCGGATGAAGTTCCATAGGATGCATTAAAATGAAAAAAACACAAGGGTTTACAACCCCTTTAAACTTCCCTTATTTACAGACCAAATTTCGTTCCTTTGTTCTAAAGAACTGAGAGATACATTGTATCTCTTCTCTATCTCTCTGGGCTGAGGAATGTCTTTTTTTTTTACAGCTCTAGCTCTGCACTGTTTATATAGAATCAGGGAAATGTCAGTTCAGATGGAGAGGTGGGTTGAATCCAGATCTTTTTTTTACGATTATTCGAGCAGCTCTAGTATGCCTGTGTATGTGGGGGTGGGGAGTCTCAATTTTTTAGTTTTCTTTTACTTTTCATGTGTTTTTTTTTACTTATGCTTTAATTGCTATCACATAGGGGACCAACAGTCCCCTATGTGATAGCAGATACATGACAGGTACTCTCTGGGGGGCAGTGTGTGTAAGGAGAGGAGAGGAGAAGTGCAGTATACACAGTAAGGGGGCAGCCTGTACAGACAGGCTCCCTTACTTGCTGATGCTGACTGTCATTGTCAGCTTTTAAATGTTATTGTCGGCTTTTTTTCTATACTTATTAGCGCAGAGAAGGAGCTGTCATTCGAGCCGTCCACAAAATTAAACAAAGAGGCGGGGTCACCCAGTGACATCACCCAATGACACCCGCCCCTTTGTTTAATTTAGTGGCGCGCTCGAATGACAGCTCCTTCTCTGCGCTATGAAGTATAGAAAAAAAAAAGCCAACGGTACATTTAAAAGCTGACAGTGACAGTCAGCATCAGCAAGCGAGAGAGCCTGTCTGTACAGACTGCCCCCTCACTGTGTATACTGCTCTGTCCTGTCCCTATCCTTGCACACACTGCCCCCCCCAAATGACAGCTCCAAAATGTAAGAAAAAAAACCATTTAAAAGCCAAAAATGACAGCGTCGGCAAGTGAGGGAGCTTGCCTCTACAGACAGCCCCCTCACTATGTATACTGCTATACTGCTCTCCTGTCTTTCTCCACCACAACCCCCCCCCCCCCACAGTGACTGGTTGCTCCTAAAAACCAATGCAAAAATGGATGCAACAACGGACCTTTTGTCCAATACATTTTTTTACCAGATGAGAAATAGGGCTTTCATTTGTTCAAAAAAATGGATGTTGATGGAAGCGGATGAAAACCAATAAAAATAAATGATTATCTGTTGTCATCCGTTTTTCCATAGGAATGCATTGATGTCCCTCTTTCATCCGTCAATGGATGGATGAAAAATGGACAAACGGTCGGTATGTGTGAAAGGGGCCTTAATGATTCTTTAAAGCCCTTTCACTGCTTGTTAAAGTGGAGTTCCACCCAAAAATGGAACTTCCACTTTTTGGATTCCTCCCCCCCTCCGGTGTCACATTTGGCACCTTTCAGGGGGGAGGAGGGAGCAGATACCTGTCTATACAGGTATTTTCTCCCACTTCCTGGCATAGCTCACCGCGGCGCTTGCGGTTACCTATGGCACTTCCAGGGCGTACCCCGTCCTCCCCCGCTGTATTCTGTGAGACACAGAACACAGCAGGGACCTGAGAGGATGCGCAGCGCGACTCGTGCATGCGCAGTAGGGAACCAGGAAGTGAAGCCGCACTTCACTTCACTTCCTTATTCCCTTACTGAGGATGGTGGCGGCAGCAGCCGAGAGCCGAAGGACGGATCGGCTTTAGCTGCCGACATCGTGGGCTCCCTGGACAGGTAAGTGTCCATATATTAAAAGTCAGCAGCTGCAGTATTTGTAGCTGCTGGCTTTTAATATTTTCGTGGCCACCCCCTCGCGATCGCTCCCAACGAATGACAATCTTCCTCTGCTGCTGTAATGTAAACAGTGGCAGAGGAAGTGATGTCATCTCTCCTCGAGCCGGTCTTTTCGTTCCGGCGCCGAGGAGAGAAGACATCAAGTAAGTTTGCACCAACACTATACTTCCAGTAGAACACGCAGGCACACTTTTCACCCTCCAGTCACCCCCCGATCATCCCCCGATCACCCCCCTGTACCCCCTGTCACAGTGACACCAATAGCAGTTTTTTTCTTTGCATTGGTGTCAGTTTGTGACAGTTATAAGTAGTAGAGCTGTTAGGGTTAGCCCCCTTTAGGTCTAGGGTACCCCCTAACCCCCCTAATAAAGTTTTAACCCCTTGATCACCCCCCATCGCCAGTGTCATTAAGCGATTGTTTTTCTGATCGCTGTATTAGTGTCACAGGTGATGCTAGTTAGGGAGGTAAGTATATAGGTTCGCCGTCAGCGTTTTATAGCGACAGGGACCCCCATATACTACCTAATAAAGGTTTTAACCCCCTGATTGCCCCCTAGTTAACCCTTTCATCAGTGATCACCGTATAACTGTTACGGGTGACATTGGTTAGTTAGTTTGTTTATTATAGTTTCAGGGCACCCACCGTTTATTACCTTATAAAGGTTTAACCCCCTAATCGCCCAGCGGTGATATAAGTTAAGTTTTAGGGTCAGATAAGGTCTGCGTCGCCCCAGGCAGCGTCAAGTTAGTGCCAGTAGCGCTAACACCCATGCACGCAGCATACACCTCCTTTAGTGGTATAGTTTCTGAACGGATAAATATCTGATCTGATCAGATCTATACTAGCGTCCCCCGCAGTTTAGGGTTCCCAAAAATGCAGTGTTAGCGGGATCAGCCCAGATACCTGCTAGCACCTGCGTTTTGCCCCTTGGCCCAGCCCAGCCCACCCAAGTGCAGTATCGATCAATCACTGTCACTTACAAAACACTAAACACACATAACTGCTGCATTCACAGAGTCAGGCCTGATCCCTGCGATCGCTAACAGTTTTTGTTGGTAGCGTTTTGATACAGTTGCTAACAGTCAGGAGCTTTTTTGCCTGTGAGTCTCACTAGTATACCACTAAATTTAGAGCCCAAAATGGCAAATCTAAGGTCCACTAGTGAAGAGGCCTACACGTTTCTGAGCATGACAGATAGTGAAGAGGAAGTCACTCATCTGTCAGATTCAGGCTCAGAATACGATCCTGTAGACGACAGCGGCTCCATGACAGATAGCTCTGACGAGTTGTGGTCCCTGCCAAGGTCAGGCGTACCAGACCCTGAACTTCTTCTTCTGTCCTTGATGTACAAGAACCGCAGGTCCCTCGTATGGAGCAGAGAAGTACTAGCGCCGCTATTCCTTCTGGTGAACTGGCAAGCACCAGCGGCCTAGTACACCCTGGTCATACATCCAGCACTGTAGTAACACTTGGTGATGTGGCGAGTCCCATAAGTGCAGTTCAAGCTGGCGAGGTGGCAAGCACAAGTAGTGTCCCGCTGCCAAGAAAGAAGAAGAACACAGGCCCATCGTGCCCATAGTGCCCTTCCTGCTGCATTCACCAATCCAAATTGGGAACCCACCACTTCTGCAGCACCCGTACTTCCCCCATTCACTGGCCAACCCGGCATTCAGGTGGAAACAGTTGATTTTACGTCTCTAGAATTTTTTTCGCTGTTTTTCACCGAAGATCTCTATAGATCTATTGTGGTCAACACATCGCCACTATTCCCCAGTCCTCCCTTGCCAGAGATTGGAAACCAATTACGGTTTCCGAATTTAAGATCTTTCTGGGCCTATCCCTCCTCATGGGCATAACCAAAAAGAGTGAGTTGCGGTCATATTGGTCCACTGACCCAATTCACCATATGCCCTTGTTCTCTGCCTCCATGGCCAGGGCACGATACGAGCAGATTTTGCGGTTCATGCACTTCAACAACAATGAACTCTGTCGTCCTCGTGGAGATCCTGAATACGATCGGCTCTACAAAATTCGGCCCCTCGTAAACCACTTCAACCAACGTTTTGCAGACTTGTTTACTCCCCATCAAGTTGTCTGCGTTGATGAGTCCCTGATTAAGTTTTCTGGCCACTTGTCATTCAACAGTACCTCCCAGCAAGTGTGTCAGATACGGGGCCAAGATGTATAAGCTCTGTGACAGGGCCACAGGCTATACACGTAGTTTTATGGTTTACGAGGGAAAAGATAGTCACGTAGAGCCGACAAACTGCCCTGACTACATAGGAAGCTCTGGCAAGATTGTGTGGGACTTGGTGTCACCCTTATTCGGAAAGGGGTACCACTTGTACGTGGACAATTATTACACGAGCGTGCCACTTTTTAGTCACCTTTTTGATCATCAGAATGGAGCATGTGGCACCATGCGACCTAATCGCCGGGGCTTTCCCAATGGCTTGTAGATTCCAGTCTTAGGCTGGGGGAGAAAACCTGTTTGCAGTGTAATAATTTGCTCGCTATGAAGTGGAGGGATAATAAGAATGTTTTCGTTCTTACCTCCCTTCATGCAGACACGACGGTCCAAATTACTACGCCGACTGGTGTTGTGGAGAAACCCCTCTGTGACCACGAATATAACCTTAACATGGGAGGGGTGGACCTCAACAACCAGTTGTTGGCACCATACCTAGTTGCCCGTAAGGCCAGACGCTGGTACAAAAAAGTGTCTGTTTATTTATTTCAATTGGCTTTGCTGAACGCTTATGTGCTATACAGAGCTTCAGGACGGACTGGATCCTTCCTTAAATTCCAGGAAGAGATCGTCAGAGCCCTTCTGTTTCCAGACAGTGCTCCACCTCATCTTTCCCAACCAAATGCAGTAAGCCGGCTGCATGAGAGGCATTTTCTTTATGTCCTCCCGAGTACCCCTACCCAACGAGCCCCTTAAAAAAGATGTCGAGTCTGCAGCAAGCGTGGATATAGGCATGACACCCGGTATAATTGTCCCTCCTGTCCTGACAATCCTGGTCTTTGCATTGGTGAATGTCTTGAACACTATCATACACTAATTGAGTATTAGCTTAGGGTACAGCACTGCACAGACTTGAACACACTTTTACAGGGTCTCCCAAGATGCCATTGCATTTTGAGATACCCAAACCTGGCACCAGTTACAAAAGTTAAAGTTACAAAAAAAAAGTGTAAAAAAACAAAAAAAAAAAAAGTAAAAAAAAAAAAAAACACAAAAAAATAAATAAAATAAAAAAAACAAAAATAGTTGTCGTTTTATTGTTCTCTCTCTATTCTCTCTCTATTGTTCTGTTCTTTTTTACTATATTCTATTCTGCAATGTTTTATTGTTATTATGTTTTTATCATGTTTGTTTTATAGGTATGCATTTTTTTTTTACTTTTTTATACTGTTTACTGTGTTTTATTGTTAACCATTTTTTTGTTTTCAGGTACACCATTCAGCTGCAGAGCGGAGATTTATTAATCTTGACAGCAACAGCGTTTGCTCCCACGATACATAAAGCCGTGACTCCAGCGCTGTCGGAGGTGATTTCACCACCACAGTTGCATACTTTAGCATATATACCGAAGCGTGGGGGCAGCAGTGGGTGAAGGAGCGATTTGCTCCTACCTTTTGCGAGAGTATGCCCCCATGCTTCGGCATATATAAATGGTGCATGTATGCCCATCATTAGAAGTGGGTGGATGAAGGGAGGTATTCTAATGGTGGGCATACCCACCGATCAATCTCTTTTTTTCGTTCAGCCCACAGGCTGCATGAAAAAAAAGTTTACAATATATGCCCAACAAGAACCAGCAACGTACTGGTATGTTGCTGGCCTTTGAGTGGTTATACCAGAATGATGCCTGCAGGTTTAGGTATCATCTCGGTATCATTCTTTTCAGCCAGCGGTCGGCTTTCATGTAAAAGCAATTCTAGCAGCTAATTAGCCTCTATACTGCTTTTACAAGCAGTGGGAGGGAATGCCCCCCCCACCATCTTCCATGTTTTTCTCTGGCTCTCCTGTCCCAACAGGGAACCTGAGAATGCAGCCGGTGATTCAGCAAGCTGACCATAGAGCTGATCAGAGACCAGAATGGCTCCAAACATCTCTATGGCCTAAGAAACCGGAAGCTATGAGCATTTCATGACTTAGATTTCACCGGATGTAAACAGCACCATTGGGAAATTGGGAAAGCATTTTATCACACCGATCTTTGTAGGCAGAAGAGAGATCTAGGGTCTAATAGACCCCAATTTTTTCAAAAAAGGGTACCTGTCACTACCTATTGCTACCATAGGGGATATTTACATTCCCTGAGATAACAATAAAAATGATTTAAAAAAAATGAAAGGAACAGTTTAAAAGTAAGATAAAAAAAGCAAAATTAAATAAATAAAAAAAAATCAACCCCTGTCCCCATCTGCTCTCGCGCAAAGGCGAATGCAGGCGTCGGTCTGGCGTCAAATTAAAACAGCAATTGCACCATGCATGTGAGGTATCACCGCGAAGGTCAGATCGAGGGCAGTAATTTCAGCAGTAGACCTCCTCTGTAAATCTAAAGTGGTAACCTGTAAAGGCTTTTAAAGGCTTTTAAAAATGTATTTAGTTTGTCGCCACTGCACGTTTGTGTGCAATTTTAAAGCATGTCATGTTTGGTATCCATGTACTCGGCCTAAGATCATCTTTTTTAGTTCATCAAACATTTGGGCAATATAGTGTGTTTTAGTGCATTAAAATGTAAAAAAGTGTGTTTTTTCCCAAAAAAATGCGTTTGAAAAATCGCTGTGCAAATACTGTGTGAAAAAAATGAAACGCCCACCATTTTGATCTGCAGGGAGTTTGCTGTAAAAAAATATATAATGTTTGGGGGTTCAAAGTAATTTTCTTGCAAAAAAAAAAAAAAATTTCATGTAAACAAAGTGTCAGAAAAGGCTTTGTCTTCAAGTGGTTAGAAGAGTGGGTGATGTGTGACATAAGCTTCTAAATGTTGTGCAGAAAATGCTAGGACAGTTCAAACCCCCCCAAATGACCCCATTTTGGAAAGTAGACACCCCAAGCTATTTGCTGAGAGGCATGTCGAGTCCATGGAATATTTTATATTGTGACACAAGTTGCGGAAAAAAGACAAATTGTTTTTTTTTTGCGCAAAGTTGTCACTAAATGATATATTGCTCAAACATGCCATGGGAATATGTGAAATTACACCACAAAATACAGTCTGTTGCTTCTCCTGAGTACGGGGATACCACATGTGTGAGACTTTTTGGGAGCCTAGCCGCGTACGGGGCCCCGAAAACCAAGCACCGCCTTCAGAGTTTCTAAGGGTGTAAATTTTTTATTTCACTCTTCACTGCCTATCACAGGCCATGGAATGCCCAGATGGCACAACCCCCCCCCCCCCAAATGACCCTATTTTGGAAAGTAGACACCCCAAGCTATTTGCTGAGAGCTATAGTGAGTATTTTGCAGACCTCACTTTTGTCACAAAATTTTGAAAATTGAAAAAAGAAAAAAAAATGTTTTCTTGTCTTTCTTCATTTTCAAAAACAAATGAGAGCTGCAAAATACTCACCATGCCTCTCAGCAAATAGCTTGGGGTGTCCACTTTCCAAAATGGGGTCATTTGGGGGGGTTTGTGCTATCTTGGCATTTTATGGCCTTCGAAACTGTGATAGGTAGTGAGGAGTGAATCAAAAATTTACGCCCTTAGAAACGCCCTTAGAAATCCTGAAGTGCATGCCTGAAGGGGATGGCGTCCTAAAAGCACGGGGTGAGAGACCGTGGCCGACGAGCGATTCTCCCCTTCCCCTGAAGCTACAGGCTGGCCCGCTTGTCAGCTGACTCCAGCAAGCAGGAGAGGCAGCCTCACGAGTGCTGCGGACTGGCGCTTCATCCAGAACGGCTAGGAGAGCAGACGGAGCAGAGGCACGCCACAGCAGTATACAATATCCCCTGGCCTCCCCCCCCTGTGTCTGTCGCTCCGGGACTCCTTTCATTCGCCCCGGCATTCCTTTCATTTGCTGGCTTGTCAATGTAGGCAACACCACAGCTACTATGCTTGCTATGTCCACATGCTAAACTCTCTGTGGTCACATGCAACCCACGGGTTAGACACCCCTGATGTAGTGCAAGGGCCTGCCTTATTGGATACAGACTGATTGGATAAATAGTCAGTGACAGCAGTTGACGTATACGATAATTGTTCCATCCTTGATTGTATTTTCTGCTGTTTACGTCCTGGCACTTGTGAAGTGCCATTCATGTAAGTGCATACTTTTATCCTTTATTCATAAATTGGACTATACGGAGAGCACTATTTTGTCCTTTTTTTATATTGCATATGCCATGTGAGAGCCATCCTCACCCACAGCCCAGTGTCACCTGACGGAATCTTAGGAAATTGGATTTCCTGTTGTTTGACCCATATGGGAATGCTTTATTGACCCTCTATAACTTAAGGGTCCTGGTCATCAGGTGAGAGGCCATCCAGTGTATCGGTGTTGGGCACACTTATTAATCACTTCATTGGCCTGCTGTCACGTGTGGAGGAACCTCACTAATTATTTGGACATTACCACTGCTTTATCTCATTTATTAATCAAAGGACTATATGATATGTTATCTTATATTGACATACTGGACGTTTTTATTTCCGTATCTTGTCCCTGGAAGTTTTATTTTATTTTACTTTATTTTTTATTTTAGCGCTGCACCCTCTTTTATACATTTGAACTAAGGGATTTGATTGTTTGACCCGGGTGTACAGCTGCTTTGTAGTTTTCACATATACGCGCTGATTTATTTACATTTATTTAACGGGCTCAACATGCCTCTCAACAATTTCCTTGGGGTGTCTACTTTCCAAAATTGGGTCATTTGGGGGGGGGGTTGTTGTACTGCCCTGCCATTTTAGCAAGAAATGACATAGGCAGTCATAAACTAAAAGCTGTGTGTTTCCAGAAAATGTACCCTAGTTTGTAGACGCTAGGCACTTTTGCGCAAACCAATAAATATACACTTATTGACATTTTTTTTCCAAAGACATGTGTCTGAATACATTTTGGCCTAAATGT
This sequence comes from Lithobates clamitans, assembly GCA_037952925.1. Taxonomy (NCBI): domain Eukaryota; kingdom Metazoa; phylum Chordata; class Amphibia; order Anura; family Ranidae; genus Lithobates; species Lithobates clamitans. The sequence goes on along the minus strand of JBBGZY010000391.1, from coordinate 3,548,202 downwards.
ATGACTAAAATTGAGTTTATTGGATTTTTTTTATAACAAAAAGTAGAAAATATCATTTTTTTTTCAAAATATTCGGTCTTTTTCCGTTTATAGCGCAAAAAATAAAAACCGCAGAGGTGATCAAATACCATCAAAAGAAAGCTGTATTTGTGGGAAGAAAGGGATGCAAATTTTGTTTGGGTACAGCATTGCATGACCACGCAATTAGCAGTTAAGGTGACGCAGTGCCAAATCATAGAAAGTGTTTTGGTCAGGAAGGGGGTAAATCCTTCTGGGGCTGAAGTGGTTAAACATTTGACATAATAGTCAAATTTATGGTGTAAGAGTTCACTTAATTTGTATCTGTGGTCCCTGATCGCTTTAAGTGCTGCCTGATTGGGTGAGTTTTTATGTGTTAATTCTAAACTCTTGAGTTGTTGCAGCATTGAATCTATCTCCGCTGAGCATCTTTTACGTTCTTGAGCACCACATTTGATAAGGAGACCTTGTAGAAAAGCTTTATGGGATAACCATACCATAGATTGATCGCTGATAGATGCACTATTAGTCTTAAAGAAATTCTCAATCTCAGATTTAATTTCTCTTTCGTATATTGGATTGGTTCTGAGGGATGAGTTCAGCCTCCATAGAGAGTGATTGGATGGGCAAGATTGGGGGAATATTTTCAAAGATATTGGGGCGTGGTCTGACCACGTGATGAGACCTATATGCAATTCTGAGGTGGCCAATAAAGCTTTTTTGTTTGTGAGGAAAAGGTCAATCCGAAAGTAAGAATTCCCAGAGTGAGAATAGAAAGTATAGTTGCGCTCAACATTGTGCATGCACCTCCAGGGATCGTATAGATCTTCATTATCTATGAATGAAGAGAGGGCTGATGCCCTCCTTCTGTCTGAGTTGGTGGAATCCAGTGTGGGGTTTGGGGTGTCATTTAAGTCACCACAGATGATTAATGAGTTGTTTTTATAGGGGTCCAGTTTGGTTTTGAGTTTTTTGTAGAAAATTTTTTGGGAAGTGTTGGGTACATTCACGGGGTGATTATCAATGGAGGCGGATAGAATTATAAATCTGCCTTCATCATCTGTGTCTACGTGATGTAGGACAAAGGATACTTTGGCACTAATCGCTATCATTACCCCACATTTCTTTTTGTTGTTGTTGGAGAAGAAGTAATATGAGTATTTTTTATGTGTACAGAATGGTGATTTGGTGCTTGAAAAGTGCGTCTCTTGGACGCATAGTATGTCTGCATGTTGGGAACATGCTTCTTTCCATAGAAGATTTCTTTTAAAAGGGGAGTTAAGCCCTTTGGCGTTAATAGATGTGAAATTGAGTGGCATTATTACAGGTGATTGAGGTTGGTTTGCAGGAGTTGAGCGAGACTATAGTATTGTATACAGCTGCCTATTATAGAGATTGGTTATTAGAGTAGTTTGCTTAGAGAGTTGTAACAAACGATTAAATAGCTCTTGCAGTCTGGAAAAAAAAATAATCGTTGCAATTCAGAGTATAATACAGATTGTTAACTTTCGGTAAAAACACTGCATACTATCAGAGATAAACAATAAAATAAAAAAACAAAAACAGTAAAGAAACTTTACAGAGTACATATTGTGTGAGGTATTGTAATGGAACGGTTAACTGAGTGTGCTCGGCACACTGTAGATTGGAGAGGTGGAATTCGAATAGTTCGCCCTAGCAGGATATTTCTAAGCTGGGGACGAGTAACCTTAGGGTATTTGTTAGGTTTTATCCGCCTTTTTCAGTTGATGTTAAGGAGGAGGAGATGAAGAGGCATCCTGATTGCGTGACTGGTGAGGGGCCACACGAATGGGTAATAGGCCCCAGTTAGTCAGTTTTTTGTAGCCATCTTTAGGAGATAAGATTGGGAAATTTTTTGCTGGTAAGTAACCAGGAGCTTGGTGGGGTATCCCCATCGGTAGGTGATTTTATTCTCCTGTAGATTTGAGGTGAACGGTGTATATGCTCTGCGTAATTCCATTGTAGCTGGTGACAAATCCACAAACAGCGCTATTTTAGAGTAGAGCACTGGTAAGGGTCTGAGATTCCTAGCCGTGTACAGGATTTGTTCCTTTACATGGAAAAAATGGATTATGGCCAAAATATCTCAAGGTGTCTCCGCTGGAAGGTGGTCTGGTTTTGCGATCCTATGTCCTCAGTCGATGAGCAAGTCGTGGGGAGAGAGATTGGGGAGCAGGGTGGTAAAGAGCTGCTGTAGGTTTTTTTTTAGCTCAGTGGGTGACACTGACTCAGGGATACCTCTGAATTTTATGTTGTTTCTTCTGGCCCCATCCTCGAGGTCTGTCAGCTTCAATTAAATGTTTTGGATCTCATCTGAGTGATGATCGTGTGCATGAATAAGCTCATTGTGAGCTTTGCCCATTTCAGACATGTGCTCCTCTGCTGTGTCTGCTCTATCTTTAAGGCAGTCAAGCCTGTCATGTACCTGGGAGAGGGATAGCTGCAGCTCCCTCTGTAGATCTTTTTGCAGAGTAAGCAACATTGATTTTAGCATGCTTTCAGACACTGGGTTGTCAGTCACAGGTATATTTGCTAGTGTAGATATATGTGCAGGGCTGTGAGAGGTGGATCCTGAGGCATTCCCATGGTGGTTTTTAGCCTGAGGGGTTTTGTTAGGGGATTTGCATGGGGACGAGGCAAGCCTCTTACCTCTGTCATGCTGTGTTTCTGCTGGGTCTGATGCTGGAGGAGGGTGACTGTCCATGTCCTCTGTATCTCTCATCCCCAGCAGCTCTGCACAATCCTGGTGGTGAGGCTGTGTGTTATTCATTCGGCCATGCTGGTCTCCTGCGGGCAGAATGTGGCCGGCGCCATCTTGCCTGGAGCGCTGTTCCATAGGGCCGAAATACTCGGTCGGGTGACACGGCGGTTGTGGCAGCAGATTATGCCTCCCTGACATGTCGGTTCGTGTCCTGCTGCTCTCCCTTGTACCCTCATCAAACTGACGTAAGCTTATTTTAATGTTATGATAACTATTTATGTAAATCCTTATTGCCTGAATGCATTGTAATGTAGCATTGAAAGGGAAATAAAGCTTTCCCAAGGTAAAACACATACATTCACTTTAAATGTTACCATCCCACTATGTTACATAAAATTTGCACTTATGTGATATCATTTTATTCAATAAGTATTAGGTTGGAAAGAAATTACAGGGAAATGCATTTACCAGGTAGTAAAATCAGGATAGGGATTACAGCACCAAAGCCCAAACTTTTATTAACAGGCCATCATTAATCTCATTCTCCAAGCTCCCTTTAAACAGACTTCAGAGGAAGGGGAACTGAGTCAAATATTAAGGGAAATACATTGTATGCAGTCTTTTCCTTCCATTTTTAAATCCACTTTCAAATCACCCTTGCAAGTTTTGCACAAGGTCTAGTAAAAAAAAAAAAAAAAGCAGAAAAATAAGGATTGCAACCAGAATGAACACTTAATAAAATGATAAACATTAAATTGATAACATCAACAATTAGATAGCATGTGTTCTCTTTAATTCTGCTTTTGATAAAAGAATATCTATCTGTACCCCCAAGGCAGATGGCTAATACAGCAGACTACGCTGAATTAAATGGTGTGGCACGGATAACAGTCTTTAATTCTCAAGCTCCGGATAATGTAGGTATTCAACTGAAAGGGTTGGGAGTTAGGATAAGTGTAAGATATGCTTTAAATATTAGGGTTAAACGTAAGTGTTAAGGTTTCAGAGTTAGAGTATATCTAATCCAACAATATTTATTTATAGAGTGGGGGAGGGGTAAAACCACCATCAGATTTATTTTGCCATTTGTGTTTCTTTGGGGAGATTGTCCTTCACTTCCTGCCCTGCAGACTCAACAGGATGTGAGAGGATATCTTTCTAATGTAAGGGATAACTTCAACAGTTTTGGCAACTCAAAATTTTGCATCTACCTTTACTTTCATTTCCGGTGACATTTGTGTTTTGGACAAATGGATAGAGTCAATCTCCCTATAGGAGACACAAACAGAATTAAATCCTGACAGTGGTTCTAAGTGATCAACACTCTATATAAAAAAAATGCCTTTAGTTATATTTTAATATTGCAGGTAAACCTTTAGAGTGTTAAGACTGAATGAATCATTTTAGAGATTAGGTTAAGTATTTTGCATAGATTTCAAACATAGGTTTCTCTTGTTGAGCCTGCAGGCTGAACAAAAGAAAACAAATAGATCCCTCCATCTAGGCCAGTCAGCATGGATGGAGGATTCTGGTGACTTTGCCTGATTTTACATTGTAAGACAAATTAGATTTAGCAGCTGCTGATTAATTTGGGCCTGTACTCTGCTATCACGCCCCCTTAATTTGACTCAGTTCCCTTGACACAGCTGTGGTGTAATGTTAGTGTGCGGTAAAAACTTAAAGACAATTTCACAATATATAATATAATATACCTTTTATCTTTACCTTTAACCTCCAGCTTCCACCTGGTCAGCAATTCAAAGGAAACAACACTCCACACAGTAATACTTAAACAAGAATAATATTTTACTGTATCTGCTTGAAAATAATGATTACAGGGGGAGATGGGCGGAGCCTAGCAGAGCAGACATGCATTGTTAGAGCTCCACACCGCTGAGGAGAGAAGAGAAGGACAAAGCGGAGCCTGCAGGCTCAAAAGGTATCCATTTGAACCTTTTTGCCCCAGGGAACAAACTGTGAAAGTTTGGGCAGGAAATATGGTACTGGGAGGAAACCGTGGCAGAAATAAAAATCACTTTACAAAGAGCTCACAGGCACTCACTGCAACAAAAGCAGCTCCAGTCACCTCACAATATACAGCATCAGGGAGCTCTCACAGACAGAAAATGTCAAAGCAAGACTCTCCATTTGAGTCAGATACAGAACAAATCCTCTCACAAACTTCTCCACAAGCCTCCTCAGCATCCCCAGTAATATTATTACAATTTGAAAAGATGCTTCATAAGGCTTTAAAACAAACCTCAGATCAAATAACAAAAAGCCTAACCAAAGAATTAAGAGAGCTGGGAAACCGCACCGCAGCATTAGAAATAAAAATAGATGAAATTGAAATTTCAACCCAAGAAAATATAACAGAATTAGAACAATTAAAAGAAGAGAATTTAATATTTCAAACTAAGCTTGAAGATTACGAAAATAGAGCCAGACGTTCAAACTTGCGCATAAGGGGAACACCTGAAACTGTGACAGACCTGCAATCTACTATTACTGCTCTATTACAAGAACTAAAGCCAGAAATCCCTATTGAACGTTTAGAACTGGACAGAGTACACAGAGCCCTCACAGCCAAAAAGAAAGATGGACCTCCACGTGATATAATCACAAAATTTCATTATTACAGAACGAAAGAACAAACACTAATTGCTGCAAGAGAAAAAAAGGAACTTCATTTTCAAGGACACAATTATCAAATTTTTGCTGACCTATCCCAACTTACTATTACTAAAAGACGATCCATGAAACCCCAACTAATGGAACTGCAACGCCACAACATTATGTATCAATGGGGCTTCCCCTTTTCAGTCAGATTTAACTACCAAGGTACAATTTACAGAAGCAGATCAGCAGATGAACTACAACAGACCCTTTTAAAATTAAATCTGACAGAACCCACAAGCAGCAACTCTCCCACACGCAGAAGAATGGCATCATCTTCACCTTCAGGCAGCACCCAGAAAATTTCAGAACAAAATGGGAATCATCATTCTCACAAAAGAGGCCGTTATGCCACATCATCCATGGACCAAGAAGATTCAATGGACTGACATCCTATTTCCTGATATCTCTTCATTTATTATACTAAGAGATGGTTCTCTATAAAAAAACTGTATTTATAACTGAATGTAACTGCAATCTGATAGTCACACAATGTGTGGGATCATGTTACATTCCAGTTATATTTCTTATTACTTCTGATTCATATAGCCTTAGAATATATAAGTGAAATAAGGAAATTCTTGTTCAGTTATATATTATCAGGTAATAACAATAGATTTATTACTTTTTAGGTCAAATATGTTCAATAATCCAGAAGTAGGGATGAGCCGAACACCCCCCTGTTCGGTTCGCACCAGAACATGCGAACAGGAAAAAAATTCGTTCGAACACGCGAACGCCGTTAAAGTCTATGGGACACGAACATGAATAATCAAAAGTGCTAATTTTAAAGGCTAATATGCAAGTTATTGTCATAAAAAGTGTTTGGGGACCCGGGTCCTCCCCCAGGGGACATGAATCAATGCAAAAAAAAGTTTTAAAAACGGCCGTTTTTTCAGGAGCAGTGATTTTTATAATGCTTAAAGTCAAACAATAAAAGTGTAATATCCCTTTAAATTTCATACCTGGGGGGTGTCTATAGTATGCCTGTAAAGGGGCGCATGTTTCCCGTGTTTAGAACAGTCTGACAGCAAAGTGACATTTGGAAGGAAAAAACACATTTAAAACTACCGCGGCTATTGCATTGCCGACAATACACATAGAAGTTCATTGATAAAAACGGCATGGGAATTCCCCACAGGGGAACCCCGAACCAAAAAAAAAAAAAAAAAAAATGATGTGGGGGTCCCCCTAAATTCCATACAAGGCCCTTCAGGTCTGGTATGGATATTAAGGGGAACCCCAGCCAAAATTTAAAAAAAAAATTGACGTGGGGTTCCCCCTAAATTCCATACCAGACCCTTCAGGTCTGGTATGGATTTTAAGGGGAACCCCGCGCCAAAAAAAAAAAAAAAAAAAGGCGTGGGGTCCCCCTAAAAATCCATACCAGACCCTTATCCGAGCACGCAACCTGGCAGGCCGCAGGAAAAGAGGGGGGGACGAGAGTGCGGCCCCCCCCCCTCCTGAACCGTACCAGGCCACATGCCCTCAACATTGGGAGGGTGCTTTGGGGTAGCCCCCCAAAACACCTTGTCCCCATGTTGATGAGGACAAGGGCCTCATCCTCACAACCGTGGCCGGTGGTTGTGAGGGTCTGCGGGCGGGGGGCTTATCGGAATCTGGAAGCCCCCTTTAACAAGGGGACCCCCAGATCCCGGCCCCCCCCCTGTGTGAAATGGTAAGGGGGTACTTACCCCTACCATTTCACTAAAAAACTGTCAAAAATGTTAAAAATGACAAGAGACAGTTTTTGACAATTCCTTTATTTAAATGCTTCTTCTTTCTTCTTTCTTCCTTCATCTTCTTCTGGTTCTTCTGGCTCTTCTGGTTCTTCCTCCGGCGTTCTCGTCCAGCATCTTCTCCGCGGCGTCTTCTATCTTCTTCTCCTCGGGCCGCTCCGCACCCATGGCATGAGGGGGGAGGCTCCCGCTCTTCTCTTCATCTTCTTCTCTTCTTCATCTTCTTCTTTTTCTTCTTCTTCTTCTTCCTTCTTCTCTTCTTCTCTTCTTCATGTCTTCTCCGGGCCGCTCCGCAATCCATGCTGTGGCATGGTGGGAGGCTCCCGCTGTGTGACGGCGTCTCTTCGTCTGACGGTTCTTAAATAACGGGGGGCGGGGCCACCCGGTGACCCCGCCCCCCTCTGACGCACGGTGACATGACGGGACTTTCCTGTGGCATTCCCCGTGACGTCACAGGGAAGTCCCTCAAGTCACCGTGCGTCAGAGGGGGGCGGGGTCACCGGATGGCCCCGCCCCCCGTTATTTAAGAACCGTCAGACGAAGAGACGCCGTCACACAGCGGGAGCCTCCCTCCATGCCAGCATGGCTGCGGAGCGGCCCGGAGAAGACAGGAAGAAGAGAAGAAGGAAGAAGAAGAAGAAGAAGAAGATGAAGAAGAAGATGAAGAAGAGAAGAAGATGAAGAGAAGAGCGGGAGCCTCCCCTCATGCCATGGGTGCGGAGCGGCCCGAGGAGAAGAAGATAGAAGACGCCGCGGAGAAGATGCTGGACGAGAACGCCGGAGGAAGAACCAGAAGAGCCAGAAGAACCAGAAGAAGAAGAAGATGAAGGAAGAAAGAAGAAAGAAGAAGCATTTAAATAAAGGAATTGTCAAAAACTGTCTCTTGTCATTTTTAACATTTTTGACAGTTTTTTAGTGAAATGGTAGGGGTAAGTACCCCCTTACCATTTCACACAGGGGGGGGGCCGGGATCTGGGGGTCCCCTTGTTAAAGGGGGCTTCCAGATTCCGATAAGCCCCCCGCCCGCAGACCCTCACAACCACCGGCCACGGTTGTGAGGATGAGGCCCTTGTCCTCATCAACATGGGGACAAGGTGTTTTGGGGGGCTACCCCAAAGCACCCTCCCAATGTTGAGGGCATGTGGCCTGGTACGGTTCAGGAGGGGGGGGGGGCCGCACTCTCGTCCCCCCCTCTTTTCCTGCGGCCTGCCAGGTTGCGTGCTCGGATAAGGGTCTGGTATGGATTTTTAGGGGGACCCCACGCCTTTTTTTTTTTTTTTTTTTGGCGCGGGGTTCCCCTTAAAATCCATACCAGACCTGAAGGGTCTGGTATGGAATTTAGGGGGAACCCCACGTCAATTTTTTTTTTAAATTTTGGCTGGGGTTCCCCTTAATATCCATACCAGACCTGAAGGGCCTTGTATGGAATTTAGGGGGACCCCCACATCATTTTTTTTTTTTTTTTTTTGGTTCGGGGTTCCCCTGTGGGGAATTACCATGCCGTTTTTATCAATGAACTTCTATGTGTATTGTCGGCAATGCAATAGCCGCGGGTAGTTTTAAATGAGTTTTTTCCTTCCAAATGTCATTTTGCTGTCAGACTGTTCTAAACACAGGAAACATGCGCCCCTTTACAGGCATACTATAGACACCCCCCAGGTACGAAATTTAAAGGGATATTACACTTTTATTGTTTGACTTTAAGCATTAATAAAATCACTGCTCCTGAAAAAACGGCCGTTTTTAAAACTTTTTTTTGCATTGATCCATGTCCCCTGGGGCAGGACCCGGGTCCCCAAACACTTTTTATGACAATAACTTGCATATAAGCCTTTAAAATTAGCACTTTTGATTTCTCCCATAGACTTTTAAAGGGTGTTCCGCGGCATTCGAATTTGCCGCGAACACCCCAAATTGTTCGCTGTTCGGCGAACTTGCGAACAGCCAATGTTCGAGTAGAACATGAGTTCGACTCGAACTCGAAGCTCATCCCTATCCAGAAGTAATGGAAGCTTTTTCTTTCTTTTCTTAAAACAAATATATTATTACCTAACTAGTTCCTAGAATTATGTTTTTGTTTATTCTAATCTGAAGCAATACAACCTCAATTTTATGAGTTAACATATCTAAACAGTTACATATGAATAAAATATGTAATTGTTTACTCTAAAAGGGTTAAAATCCCAAAATAATTCAAACTATCTTCATCAATACCAAAGTTATTAACAGTACCTTTCTAACTGAATTATTTAGCCTAGAGCAAGACTAACCATATACAACCACCCTGGAATAAATAATTTCAACAAAAACTATATTCTGCACTCCATTTAATGAAACATCATTTTGATGTCTTTTGACATAGCACTTCTCTCCTGTAAGCGGAAGATCCGTGTACCCCCATTAGCCCTCCTCATTCTCCCAACCATATTATGTGGGAGTGTGACGAAGGCACTTATTCCCCTGAGAGAGATATTTATTCTCTTTCACGGGTAAATTGTGATTACTTGCAAAAAATAATTTATACAATGTATCATCTAATCTCATATGTTTTTTGTTTACTCTCTACTCCAGAATTCACTGGTTTCTTTTCTATCTTTTCATCTCTTCAGTCCACACAGGTTGATCTGCGCAGTCAGCTCTCCATAACAAAAAGTAAGTCAAAACTATTTGATCTGTTGCCATGGCACCACTGAATATACTTTCCCTGAATGTTCAGGGAATAAATGTCCCTCAAAAAAGGACCAAAGCCTTCCGTACTTTCCATAACAAGAAGGCTCACATAGTATGCCTCCAAGAAACACACTTCACCAAAGATTCTACTCCAAAATATATTTCTCCTTTTTATCAACAAATTTACACGGCTTCTGCCTGTACCAAGCAAAGGGGAACTCTAATTGCATTTCACCGATCCACACCATTCACCTTATCATCAGAAATGAAAGACCCAGAAGGTAGATACCTGATACTCATGGGTTATATAATGGATACAGCAATCACGGTGATTTCCTACTACGCTCCTAACAAACAACCTACACCATTCCTCTCACATATATTACAAGTGATTAATACACACAAAATAGGAACAGTGATAATGTGTGGGGATTCGAACCAGGTCCTCCTCCCATTTCTAGATAAATCACCTTTTACACCATCCAAAATAACCTCTAGATTACCTTTTTCTCAACTTCTTTCCAAATACAATCTGGTAGATTCGTGGAGAGAAAGTAACCCAATGAAAAAGAAATTCACTTATTTCTCGCACCCTCATCAAACCTTCACCAGAATAGATCATATTTTTCTAACAATAGGAATGATACCAGAAATTATTGCATCAGATATAATTCCGATTCCTTGGTCTGACCATAATTCAGTATACACTACTATAGCCTCAGCCATACCAAAAGCGCATGACCCAATGTGGTACTTACCTGACATAATGCTCAAACACCCACTACATCAGAGGGCCATTGAACAAGCTTTAAAGGAATACATATCAATTAATAATACAACAGACATCTCCCCAATAACACTGTGGGAAGCTCATAAGCCTGTCTTGCGTGGTACAATACAAAGACAAATGGCACTATTTAAGCAGGAACGCAAAAATCTAGCAAAAAAACTAGAACTCAATTTTAATGCAGCCTACATATCATTCCAAGATAATCCATCTCAGAGTACAAAATCTCATCTGGAAAAATCTAGATTGGCATACGATCTATTTCTCACTGAGTCAGTTGATAAATCCCTCAAACGCTCCAAACACAATTTCTACATGAATACAAACAAACCAGGTACATATTTGGCTCGGGCATTAAATTCAACTAACAAATCTTTCAAACCAATACGTTTGAAATTATCAAAAAATGTTTATACTTGTAATCCAGTTAAAATAGTCCATAAATTTCACTCACATCTCGCAACTTTATACAAGACAAACAATGAATTTAATCCTACAGAGGCTGAATCCTTCTCAAAAATAACCTTACCTGAGTTATCTCAGAATCAAAAAAGCAGTTTGGATGAGCCTATAACTATAGATGAAGTTGCTAACACCATAAAAGACCTAAAACTTAACAAAAGACCAGGCCCAGACGGCTACTCGGCTTTATACTATAAAACATTCTCAGAAATACTCTCTAACATTCTCACTGAAACTTTTAACAAACTTCTAGATGGACATTCTTTTCGGCGAGAAACACTAATGGCAATTGTTTATATGATCCCAAAACCCCTTTCTAATGATACTTCCTGTGTGAATTATCGGCCTATCTCTCTGTTAAACCTCAATATTAAATTATTAGCAAAAATAATAGCAAAACGCCTCAATAGCATTATAGGAAAATTAATACATAGAGATCAAGTAGGCTTCATGCCAAATAGACAGGCAGGCGATAATATACGCAGGGCAGTGTTATTGGCACATATTGCTAAAAAACGGAAAATCCCTTTATGTTTTCTATCTCTCGATATTAAGAGGGCATTTGACACAGTATCCTGGCAATATATGCAATATTCATTACAAAAATGGGGTTTTGGATCCCACTTTTTAACATGGATCAAAGCATTATATAATAAACCCAAAGCCTATATAAAATATGCTGGATACAAATCTGAAGCCTTTAATATCGAAAGAGGTACCCGACAGGGTTGCCCATTATCTCCCTTATTATTTGCCCTTATACTCGAACCCATGGCCCAATACATCAGAACAAACCAAACTATAACTGGCATTGAAGTAGGAGGTATTACACACAAATTATGTATATTTGCAGACGATATATTACTTTTTCTGTCATCACCACAGGTCTCTGGTCCTAACTTAATACCAGCTCTTGATGGATTTGCAGCCCTATCCGGCCTTATGATTAATCCTAAGAAATGCCTAGTGCTTAATATTTCACTCACAAACATGGAATTGATCCCGGCTAGGGCTGCACTCCCATTCACATGGGCATAAAAATCAATCCCATATCTTGGAATTCATTTAACAGCATCTCATTCTGACTTATTCTCAACCAATTATCCTCCTGTATTAAGACAGATCACAAATCTAATAAAACAATGGTCGCAACTTCCTTTATCCTGGATAGGGAAGATTAATGCAATCAAAATGACTATTCTACCCAAATTGCTTTATCTATTCAGAGTCCTCCCTATTCCAATTCCTTCCTATTTTATGAGAATAGTACAAAAAAGAGCAACTTTGTTTATATGGGGCTCTTCTAAACTACGTATACCTATACACACACTACATCTTCCCAAAAATAAAGGAGGCCTGGGATACCCTAATTTTACTAACTACTACAGAGCAGCACATTTGGCCAGTCTGTCCAAATATCATGCAAAACAGGAAATCCCATTATGGGTATTTATAGAGGCTTCAGAAAATGACCCTCTATTAATATCAAATTTATTATGGCTTGATCCTAAAGACCGCTTTAAAATTCATAATCCCATAACTAAACACTTCTTATCTCTCTGGGATAAACTAAAAACCAAATATCAGTTACAATCTCCACACAATCCTCTCCTTTCTTTTATCAGAAATCCGGCCTTTTATCCGGCATGGATCTACCCAAATTCTTTTAAAGCTTGGACAACATCAGGCATTCAGACACTAAATGACTTCATAGCATCTAAATCATTCCTTTCATTCCCATCGCTTAGAGAAAAATATGATCTACCAAACTCTGAGATATTTAGATATCTCCAAATCAAAAATTTCTATACACCATTCCTAAAGGGGGATACACCATTATCCCAATTATCCATTTTTGAATCAATCTGTACAAAAGATCCATTTGCTAAAGGTACAATTTCATCACTTTATAATCAATTATATGGAGTAGCAAATCTTAATAGACCCTCTTACGTTCAGAGGTGGGAGGAGGACATGGGACGAACTTTAGAAGACACGGACTGGTCTAACATATGGCTCACATGTAAGTCATCTTCACCCAACATCTTAGCACTGGAGACAAATTATAAAGTCCTAACTCGCTGGTACCTTGTACCCGCTAGAGTGGCAAAATATTCACCTAATACCTCAGCTCTTTGTTTTCGAGGATGCCCAGAAATAGGCACATATTTACACATATGGTGGACATGCCCAGTAATCCAAACCTTCTGGAAGGAAGTCTTCGTGATTGCATCCAAAATATTTAAAAAAATAATACAACCAGATCCATATTTAACTTTACTTAATCTAAAACCGGAATGGTTAACACTCTCAATTCAAACTTATGATCCAACTAATAACGGCTGAAAAACAAACAGTGGCCAAGGCATGGAAATCTCCTACATTGGTACTAGCAGAAACAATTCACAGAATGAATAATACAATGTTCCATGCTAAGATGGTAAAAAATTGATAAATCAAATTCCAAAATTTGAAAAACTTTGGCATCCTTGGATAAAACAACAGTTTCTGTCAAACTTCAATGACTCTGTCCTGTTGCCATGGTAACAGATTAAATGACCTACAGAGACACCTATTCTAAGGCTTCAAAGAGAACTAAAAAGAATAATAAACTGACGAGTGGGACAACCTTGTGGACCATACCTCTACCTTTCAACCCTTTTTCTTCTTTCTCTTTCCTTTTCTCCACCTTACGATTAAAGCTCATTATCAGAATTTATTTGACCTATATACACTCTACTTGTAAACAATATGTATAGTAGGTATAAATCATTTAAATACCTACAAAAGTAACTAAGGAAATGATATATATCTTTAATTTAGGTTTACGTGAACCCAATGTTTAATATTTGAAATTTCATGATATTTACCTATATAAACCCTACTGTAAAACAATGAGCTTACTTTATAGATCCTTGTAAACTTACTTTATGTATCTTTATAACATTGTATACTCAATAAACTTCTTTTGACAAGGAAAATAATGATTAGAGCAGTTGTACTATCAGACCAACGTAGTGTGACAGCCAACAGATTTAATTCACAAAAGTACTACACAAATGGAAGTTGTTTATATTAACCTTTTGGAAATGCGTCTATGAAATGGGAACAATAGCAGAGTGAAACTGACTTCACTATGTGCACTGTCCCACTCTCAGCACGCTCTTATCTGTAGAAGAGATAAATGCTATTTTAACAAAGCATAGCACAATCCCTAGGGAGCTCACACTGCTTTATATTACAATAACTCTGAAAAGCAGAGTCCTTTTTTTCTTTCTTCTGCTAGTTATGTGTAGATTAAATTGTAATCCAGTGACTAACAACTCCCGGGTCAAAGCAAACTGAATGTTGAATTAGTGTTGTGGTATAACAGTACTGCAACTATCTCAGTGCAAATAACACAGTATCAGAATTATAATGAAGTACAGGCTTGAGGCCTGTATTGAATTCCCAATTCTTTGAATTCCCTCCGTGGGACTACAGGTCCCAGCAACACTGTGTTATAGGTGAAGATGTGTGAAAGTGCGCCAATGAAACTTTGGGCAGCAGCCCTCTCACCTGACCAGGTCTGCAATGTAGAACAGTTTTGCTATGGTACACAGGGTCCTGCTTCCGACACTGCTACGCTGCTCTGCTCCACTCACAGAGATGTTCTGGGACTCTCAGATGGCTCCGACAGGCTTCACTGGATCCTCCTCAGTTCTACCTCGCCGTCAGTTCAGCTCACTGATGTGCTGCAGGGTCACTGATCGGATCTCTCCGCAATCGGTGTAGGCCGCGCTTCGCTGGAGACCTCCACACAGATCCTCACAGGCTGGCCATGCATTCCCAAGAGACCTAAAATGGCCTAAAGTTCTTTTATAGCCTTCCCAGAATGCAGTTCAATCTCTTGATGCTCATGGGAGGTCACTAAGCATTGTGGGTAGGTCAAGTTAATGTCCAAAGTAAACAAAACAAAACACTTCCTGTCATCTTCTTCATTAAAGTATTAAAATGCAGTTTGTTCCCTATTTTGACAGCTAGATGGTGCTATATACTAAGCTATAACATACCATTAAATTATTGAGCAAAAATGTGACCGCTACACACTCCCCTGCTTGAACTCTTTGGTCCCCAAAGAGATTTAAGATCTTGTTTCATCAAACATTTTTGTCTGTTACATGCTATCAGTTACATGCGGAGAAAACAGGTTATTAGGATAATAAACAAGTCGCATTTTCATGACCAGAGTCCAAGCTCAAATAGCTCAGTTTACAATACAAACTTGACAGAGAAGCCTCCTACCAATTATCTTGTGATGGGAGACTGCTCTGTGTACCCACAGCTGACACCATGGTGTCCGGTACAACTGTGTCAAGGGATTGCTTCTTTCTGACTCGACAATAGAGGGACCAGGCATCTCAACATTTCTTCTGGCAGTAAATTGAGTCCCTTCAGAGCATTCACCCAAGGTATCATAAGTCAGCCTTCTTGGTGGGTGAATCACTCTCTTTGTTCTCTGTACTTTTGGCATCTCAGGCAAACTGGCATTTTCTTCAATTCCTTTACTTTCCTGTATTTCGGTCTTGACACCAAAAGAAAAGTCTTCAGTGCCTGTTTCCAACAGAGGAGTTTGAGACTCCACTAGATCTCCTGTTGATCTGTCTTTGGGTATAGTCACCACTTAAGGGCAAGTATTACCTTCCTTCATTTCAGACTCCTGTATCTAAATGCCAGTGGGAGATAAGTTTTCCTCAGAGTATCCAGACAGCGACACAAATTCTGGAGTGTCAGGTCTAAGAGTTCCACTATTTCCACTTCTTGGCTGAGGTGAAACACCCGCTTCAACTTCTGGTGTTTCAGATGTTCATAGTCAACTTATTTCCATCTCCTCTTCCTCGCCATCCTCAGTGATTGAGGATCCAGGCTAAGACCTAGTTACTGGTCAATGCACAGCATTAGAGGTAGAGGGTAGGTCTGCCTCTAGATTTACCCTGACTGCTTCCGTTAGAGGTAGGAGGTGGTTCCTATGCCAGGTCTTTACTGGTCCAGTGCTCCCTTCCAGCCTGATCTCATACACTGGAAGTTCTGGAAGTTTCCTGCATACAATATATAGCTGTGATTTCCAGCAATCAGTCAGTTTGTGCTTGCCTGGGATACCCACATTCCTTAGCAGAACTCAGTCACCGTGTTGTAAGTCTTGAACCCGTACCTTGAGGTCAAAGTTCTTTTTGTTTCTGCACCCTCTGCGGTCTGACGTGACTTGAGCTTTGTAGTAGACAGTCTTTAGACTCTCCCTCAACCCTCATACCCTCGGTGAGAGGTCGCTGAGGTATGATCTAGGCTGGTTCCGAAGGCCAAGTCTACCGGAAGTCTGGCTTCTCTCCCAAACATTAAACGGTAGGGGCAGTATCCTATTGCATCACACTTTGTACTATTATAGGCATGTACTACCATGTACTAGCAGGGTCTCCTTGTGGATGGTATGGAGTGGTCCTGGATTTCCGGATACCTAGAAGATCCAACAGTCTTTGAATTAGAGTACACTCGAAGTCCCTTCCCTGATCGGACTGAATCTGTTGTGGTAGACCATAATAAATGAAAAACTTTTCCACCAGAACCTTTGCCACTGTAGATGCCTGTTGGTCTTTGGTAGGGAATGCCTGGGCATAATGGGTGAAATGATCGGTGACTATTAGAATGTTCCCTTTTCCACTTAGGTCGGATTCCACACACAGGAAATCTATACAGACCAGCTCCATTGGTCCTTGGCTCTCCAAATGGCCCATTGGCCTTCCTCTGTATGCACCGGAGGCATGAGTGACAGTAGCCCTCTACTTCAGTCCTCATGTAGGGCTAGTAGAACCTGTCCCTCACCAGCTGGAAAGTCCTTTCTGCTCACAAATGGCCATGATGATCATGCAGAGCAATCAGTACCTTCTCTCTGTGTTTCTCCGGTAAAAACAGTTGCCACTTCTCTTCACCGTCTTCAGAGGGGCCCCTTCGGTAGACCACCCCTTGTTTCAGCTGCAACTGCTCCCACTCCTTGTGTAAAAGGCGAGCTTCTTTTTTAGTGCTTTTGAGAAGTAGGTCAAGGTGTTTGCTCTCCAATGCCTTCAGTGCCAGGCTACAAAGTGGGTCTTCTTGTTGATCTAACCGAAGATCCCTTCTGGACAGCTTTGGTAAACCCTCTTCTGCAATCTGAGTGACATCACAGTAACACTTAGGCACCTCGGCAGCAGACACTCCAACTTGTTCAGCTCCGGCCCCACCTTTACTTTGCTGTTGTGCTCCATCACAAAGGGCTCTCACTCCCTCTGGGGTGAGCTGGGTCCATTCTTCTGATTGACCCTGGGAGCAGTGAGGTCGTCTTGATAATGCATCCGCATCTCTATTCCCAATTCCTGGTGTGTATTTAAAGCTGAATGTCAAAGCTGAGAGTGCAGCCAACCACCTATGGCCAGTGGCATCCAACTTTGCTGTGGTGAGTAAGTAAGTGAGAGGATTATTGTCCGTCTTGACCACAAACTCTGCACCATACAGGTAATCCTTGAGTTTATCTACCACAGCCCATTTCAAAGCCAGGAATTCCAGTTTGTGAGTGGGATAGTTCCTCTCAGCAGGGACCAGACTTCTGCTCACATAAGCAATGGGCCTCAGTTGTCTGTCATGTTCCTGATAAAGCACTCCGCCCAGCCCGTCTCAGCTGGCATCTACATGCAATTCGTAGGATTTAGTAGGGTCTGCATAGGCTAGAACTGGAGCAGTGGTAAGGCTCCATTTCAGCTGTCTGAAGGCCTCTTTGCACCGTGGAGTCCATTCTTCTTGGATGGACTCTTTCTTCTTCCTGGGGCCTTCCTTTGACTTCCCTGAGCCTTCTGAGTCTAAGCCAGTTCCTTCTTGATTCTTCAACAGCTCGGTGAGTAGGTGGGTTATCCTAGCAAACCCTTCCACAAACCGCCTGTAATAAGAACAGAACCCTAGAAGGAACCTAAGTTCAGTCACATTAGTCGGCCTAGGCCAAGAGGTGACGGCCTCCAACTTCTGCGGGTCTGTTTCCACCCCTTCAGCGGACACAATGTGGCCCAAGTAGTTCACTAAAGGTTGGTAAAAATGGCACTTCTCCAGAGAGAGCTTCAGGCCTTCGTCATGGAGTCTCTTCAGGACTTTCTCCAGGCGCTCTTTGTGCTCCTCCAGTGTTCTGCCAAATACTATGACATCGTTTAAATAGACCAACACTTCGATCAGGTTCATGTCACCCACTGTCTTCTCCATTAATCACTGGAAGGTTGCTGGGGCCCCAGACAGACCTTGAGGCATTCGATTAAACTTGAAGAATCCTACAGGGGTAATAAATTCAGTCTTCTCTCTATCTTCAGGGCACATGGGGATCTGATAGTACCCACTTTTAAGATCTAACACGTTGAACCACTTTGCTCCTGTTAGGCTCTGTAGGGCATCCTCTATCCGAGGTGTGGTGTATTGATCCGGAATTGTCCTCTGATTTAGTGTTCGGTAGTCAATACATAGTCTGAATGAACCATTCTTTTTTCTTATGACCACTTTAGGCAGATTACTTCAACTGATTGTACCAGCTTTTCACTCTTGTCTAGATGCCAGATTTTTCCCACTCCTTCGGGTGGGGCCTTCAGTTCCTGCACAAGATCTTGGTACACCTGTGTTAGCATGGGATGCACACTCTTGGCTGGGGTGTTCTTCTCCTGCACAAGTGGTGTGACACACCACTGCCAAGGTATCGAAGGTTTTGGCCTCCCCTGCCACACTCGGGTCGAAGGTAAGTCTGATAGGTAGGTAGCCATCATAGGGGAAGCTCTGAGTCCCAATGCCCCATATTTGCAGCTCTTCTAACTTCTGTAGTGGCAAGTGTGTAAAGGAGAGTCACTTGGGCCCCAGTATCCAGAAGACCTCTGGTGTAGATTCCCTCCAACTGAATGGGGACATCGGGAGAAGGTCCCACTAAGCTGGGTGGTAATTTATTGGGGGTAGCCGGTTTGACCAGTTTAGTGACTTTGACCTAAACTCCTTTCTTGCGGGGATTCGAGTTCCGCCTGGATTTCTGTGTGACCCTCTGGGTCTGGTGTGCATTAACTCCCCCTCTTTTAGTAGTCTGGGTGGAAGAGAGTGAGGTGCTGGGTTGCTTTGGAATGATAATGGGAACCTTCTCTGTGAGTTTTGACCCCTCCTGTGGTCTCTTCACCTCATTGTGTTTTTTGAAGTTAGCTGATACAACAGGGCACCCGCTTGACTCCTTCACCGGGGCCCTCTGAAGTTTCCCGTCGGCTTTTGGCGTGATGCCTCAGGCTTCACTGGACTTGGGCACACTTGCAGATAATGTCTGGCTCCTCCACAATTGAAGCAGACTTCATTGCTCACTGGCCTCTGGTTTGAGCCGGCGGATTTACTCTGAGGTGCTCTGGATACAGTCTCTCCTTCTGTGGTTGCCTCAGAGAATTTTGCCATTAATGTGGTCATCATCTCCATCACTTGTGCCATTTGAGATTTCAAAGTGGTGATTTCAGAGTCTTGTTCCACTGCCTGACTTCAACTAGAGATGCATAGGCTGGGTGAACAGTCGCTTGCTGATCATCTTACATGGCTTCTTCATCTCTTACTACTCTGATGAGATCAGGGAATTTGAGAGACATGACACCCACTGAGGTCTTCAAATGGAGCCAAACTGGATCAGAACATAGAGCCCCCTTCAGGATTTGCTGTCTTCGGGCTTGGTCTATGGCAGAGGGCCTCATCCCTTTCATCAACACAATCTGGTATAACATCTTATTTAGTCGTCTGATATATTCAGAAAGGCATTCTCCTTGCCGTCGGAGGGTATGTTCAAACTGGTAGATTAAGTTGGCTGCCTTTTCCAACTGCCCTTACTCCTCTTGTAACATAACCGTAGGCTGTACAGGTGGTATTACTGAACCTCAGGTTCCTGACAGCCTCTGCAGCAGCTCCCCGCAGACTTTCACTTATGCGCTGTTTCTTTTGGACCTCTGGCAGCTCCCACTATTCCAGAGCCTGCATGGCTTGTTCTATCCATACATCAAATTCTTCTTCTCCAGCTGGCACAGGCTGTTCTCCTGAAAAAATTCTCAGCCTCCTGTAACCCAGCCTCTATGCACACCGTGTTGTTTTTCTGGCACTTTGACATAAAGTCCCCCAAAGCTGCAAGGAGTTCTGGCCCGATCATGGCTAGAGATGCCGTGGGAGAGAGTGTTCCTCTAGCTGTGTCCCAGTGGGGAGTACTGATGGAATCCTCATCTGAGATTTTTGGGTGTACTATGTAACACTTTGTTTTGTTTCCCAGCTGTACACGTCTGCCTTTGAAGCTCTCCGGTACTCCCTCTCTCCACTCCAACAGTGCATAAGTTCAAGAAGTCTCTTCATCTGGTTTGATGGCAATCACCCATGCTTTTCTATCTGGGGATAATGTCTTTACAATTTGACGGATCTGTTCTTTTTCCCAGGCCTCACCAGGAAGCTCAATTGCCACGCTCACTTCTGAGCGGGTGCCTTCTGCTGCGCACCACTGGACCACAGTAGAAGGGTCCATACTGGTGCCAAGGGGATCGGCTTGCTTGCAGAGTAACAGTAATCCCGGACGACGCCCCCACATGTAGCACTGACCCCGAAGGAGCTGCTGATGATTAATTTGTGCCTGTACTCTGCTATCATGCCCCCTTAATTTGACTCAGTCCCCTTGACACAGCTGTGGTGTAATGTTAGTGTGCAGTAAAAACTTAAAGACAATTTCACAATATATAATATAATATACCTTTTGTCTTTACCTTTAACCTCCAGCTTCCACCTGGTCAGCAATTCAAAGGAAACAACACTCCACACAGTAATACTTAAACAAGAATAATATTTTACTGTATCTGCTTGAAAATAATGATTACAGCAGTTGTACTATCAGACCAACGTAGTGTGACAGCCAACAGAATTAATTCACAAAAGTACTACATAAATGAAAGCTGTTTAAATTAACCATTTGGAAATGCGTCTCTGAAATGGGAACAATGGCAGAGTGAAACTGACTTCACTATGTGCACTGTCCCACTCTCAGCTCGCTCTTATCTGTAGAAGAGATAAATGCTATTTTAACAAAGCATAGCACAATCCCTAGGGAGCTCACACTGCTTTATATTACAATAACTCTGAAAAGCAATAAAGTATAAGACCTTGCGGTTAAAGAGGCAGTCCTTCTTTTCTTCTTTCTTCTTCTAGCTATGTGTAAATTAATTTGTAATCCAGTGGATAACAACTCCCGGGTCAAAGCAAACTGAATGTTGAATTAGTGTTGTGGTATAATAGTACTGCAACTATCTCAGTGCAAATAAAACAGTATCAGAATGAAGTACAGGCTTGAGGCCTATATCGAACTCAGTCTTAATTCTTTGAATTCCCTCCGTGGGACTACAGGTCCCAGCAACACTGTGTTATAGGTGAGGATGTGTGAAAGTGCATCAATGAAACTTTGGGCAGCAGCCCTCTCACCCGACCAGGTCTGCAATGTAGAACAGTTCTGCTCCGGTATACAGGGTCCTGCTTCCGGCCGGCCGACACTGCTCCGCTGCTCCGCTTCGCTCAACGAGATGTTCTGGGACTCTCAGATTGTTCTGACAGGCTTCAATAGATCCTCCTCAGTTCTACCTCGCCGCCAGTTCAGCTCACTGATGTGCTGCAGGGTCACTGATTGGATCTCCCCGCAATCAGTGTAGGCCGCGCTTCGCTGGAGACCTCCACACAGATCCTCACAGGCTGGCCATGCTTTCCCAAGAGACCTAAAATGGCCACGCTGAGTTCTTTTATAGCCTTCCCAGAATGCAGTTCAGTCTCTTGATGCTCATGGGAGGTCACTAAGCATTGAGGGTAGGTCAAGTTAATGTCCAAAGTAAACAAAACAAAACACTTCCTGTCATCTTCTTCAATAAAGCAATACAATGAAGTTTGTTCCCTATTTTGACCGCTAGATGGTGCTATATACTAAGCTATAACATAACATTAAATTATTGAGCAAAAATGTGACCGCTACATAGATTTATTAGCTGAGGACTACTGAGGGCTACTAAGGGCTGCTGAGCCTCCAGGCCGAATTTGATTTTCTGTGATGACTCTGGAATCAAATGAGATGTGGTTTATGCATAATGCACTTTACTACCTTAACATGTACAGGTTTTACAGGGTACCTTTCTCAAACAATTACTTTAACTTTCTTTTTTATTTCCTTTGAAGAATTTAATCTGCTTTGGAACAATTTGAATTTATGATGTAAAATGCTCAATATTGCAAAGTAATTTTAGACTAGCTAATATATATAACGTATACTTATTTACAGGTATATACTGTATACCCCCTCAAAATAACTCAACACACAGCCATTAATGTCTAAACCGCTGGCAACAAAAGTGAGTACACCCCTAAGTGAAAATGTCCAAATTGGGCCCAAAATGTCAATATTTTGTTTGGCCACCATTATTTTCCAGCATTACCCTAACCCTTTTGGGCATGGAGTTCACCAGAGCTTTACAGTTTGCCACTGGAGTCCTCTTCCACTTCTCTATGACAACATCACTGAGCTGGTGGATGTTATAGACCTTGTGATTCTCCACCTTTCGTTTGAGGTTGCCCCACAGATGCTCAATAGGGTTTAGGTCTGGAGACATGCTTGGTCAGTATATCATCTTTACCCTCATCTTCTTTAGCAAGGCAGTGGTCATCTTGGAGGTGTGTTTGGGGTCGTTATCATGTTGGAATTCTGCCCTGCAGCCCAGTCTCTGAAGGGAGGGGATTATGCTCAGCTTCATTATGTCACAGTAAATGTTGACATTCATGGTTCCCTCAATGAACTGTAGCTCCCCAGTTCCAGCAGCACTCATGCAGCCCCAGACCACAGACCATGACACTCCCATCACCATGCTTGACTGTAGGCAAGACACACTTATCTTTGCACTCCTCACCTGGTTGCACACTTGACAGCATCTGAACTAAATACATATATCTTGGTCTTATCAGACCACAGGATATGTATCCAGTAATCCATGTCCTTAGTCTGCTTGTCTTCAAAAAACTGTTTGCAGGCTTTCTTGTGCAACATCTTTAGAAGAGGCCCCCTTCTTGAATGACAGCCATGATGTTTCAGGGTCTTGGCAATCTTATTATTCCCTAGGCCATCTTTATGTAGAGCAACAATTCTTTTTTTCAGATCCTCAGAGAGTTCTTTGCCATGAGGTGCCATGTTGAACTTCCAGTGACCAGTATGAGA
Source organism: Lithobates clamitans (assembly GCA_037952925.1). Lineage (NCBI taxonomy): Eukaryota > Metazoa > Chordata > Amphibia > Anura > Ranidae > Lithobates > Lithobates clamitans. Next base: position 3,524,860 of record JBBGZY010000391.1, on the reverse strand, counting down.
GAGTGAGAGTGATAACACCAAATTTAACACACCTGCTTCCCATTCATACCTGAGACCTTGTAACACTAACAAGTCACATGACACTGGGGAGGGAAAATGGCTAATGGGCCCAATTTGGACATTTTCACTTAGGGGTGTACTCACTTTTGTTGCCAGGGATTTAGACATTAATGACTGTGTGTTGAGCTATTTTGAGGGAACAGCAAGCGTACACTGTTATACAAACCGTACACTTACTACTTTACATTGTAGCAAAGTGTAATTTCTTCAGTGTTGTCACATGAAAAGATATAATAAAATATTTAGAAAAATGTGAGGGGTGTACTCACTATTGTGAGATACTGTATATATATATATATATATATATATATATATATATATAGAGAGAGAGAGAGAGAGAGAGAGAGAGAGAGAGAGAGAGAGAGAGAGAGAGAGAGAGAGAGAGAGAGAGAGAGAGAGAGAGAGAGAGAGAGAGAGAGAGAGAGAGATCTATATCTATAGATCTATATATATATATATCTATAGATATATAGATATAGATATATAGATAGATAGATATATAGATATATAGATATATATATCTATATCTATATAAACATTTATTTTTTTTTACGTAAAGGGACTCCTTAGTGTTGTCATTTTTGGTTTGCACCTATGGCCTGGGCCCTCCTCATCAGCTTCCAACTCCCTCTTGACCTGTTAATATCAGGGGGATTGGAGTTTTTCTATGCATATTCTACATATGGTTATGTCTGTCCTTTGTCTTTACTTAAGGTTTGTCTTTTATATTATTATGTATTAAATGATATTATTATTATATGTTCTCTCTGTGATGGTGTGTGCTGTTTGTATTTTTGCTTGTCTTCTACTGTGTTCCTTGTACTATTTGTTGTTTAGACAAAACCTGGAACCTGGAAGCAAGCAGCCAGTATGTTGCTTTGCCTGCGCGGGCTGCCCATCCACAGTTCATTGCAGTACAAAAATGGATATAAACTTACGTAGCAATACTTACTGGTGCCTCTCTTTTCTTTTCCCAAGGTTCCATCTTATATGTCCATATGCACCTTCTGCCCTGAATATTGTAGCATCAGCAAATCATTCTTCAGGCCCTGTTAGCACACCGTGAAACTCTTTTGTGTTTCTAACCAGCCCTAAGGGGTAGGAATTATTTATCTATATATCCTTTAATTAGGTACTGTATGCCTTAAATTAGCAATACAATCTTATTATTTATTCATCTATTAAATACAGTATCTGCCGCCGATATTGTGTCTTCAGTGCGATGGGATCACGCTGGAAATCACTGCTGCGAGGCTGTGCTTCTCGCGCTCGCCGTCCCCATGAGATGGGAATCCATTGGGGCGGCGAGCGGGAGGAGCGACAGAGCTCAGCGCTGGCTCCCGCGACGGGGCTCGCAGGTGTCAATCTCACCACTAACAGCAGCGAGATTGACACAATATCGGCGGCACCTATTGTATAGGGGTTGATTTACTAAAACTGGAGAGTGCAAAGTCTGGTACAGCTGTGCATGGTAGCCAATCAACTTTTAACTTCAACTTGTTCTGAGCTTTGACAAAAATGGAAGCTGATTGGTTTCTATGCAGATCTGCACCAGATTCTGCACCCTAGTATCTTCATGACATTGTAGATTCAGGCATTTCCTACAGGCTAGTAGGTGTATCTTTAGACACACTCCCTACAATGTATGCATTTAAGCTTCTATATTTTAAACAGCGGTAAGGCTTTTTTTTTTTTTAAATATTTAATATATTTGAATAAAGTTGTTTTTTTTTTTGTTAAATAATTTTATTGATTTTAAACAAAGGTAACAAGGAAGAAAGAGGAAGAAAAGAGCAAAAAGGCGAATCAGATACATTAAAGTATGCTTTTGCGGGCGCAGCCGCAAGTAATGTGATAGAAAAAATAAAGTTGTTATATATAAACAGTAATGATTGCTTAAATAGTAAGAGTAAGTAATCTGTTATGCAATAAAGAATTAATATATTAGCGATTTTGTTACTGAGCAATAGTAATCCAACTGAACATGGCATCATAGATAATGGTTAATATGAGGTGGGTAGGAAGGAGAATTCTCAGATCTTGAGCTTCATCTGGTGGAGCTTGTGTAAGATTGGTTCAGGTGGTTTCGTAGTTGGGCAGGTGTAGGTAGAAGGGGTTGATAGGGGATAAATCAGAAGAGTATTACAGTGAGGGTTGTTGTGTGTTCTATCAATGGAACAAAGTTTTAAATGCATATATGTGTATATATACTGTATGTTATATATACTGTATATATATTTTTTTTATTAATTCCAGTGGGGTCAGGCTTTGTGGCTTCGGTGTATTTACACTATTTGTTTTGGTGTAATTGCTCATGTGTGTAACTTACGTTTTTATCTTTTCTTTACAGTTTACTTTAATGAATCATACGTTTCAAAATACTATATGGTCCTGATAAGGCGGGTGTCCCCGTAAAATGCGTAGACATACAATCTATTCAAGAACCTGGGACACTGATGGGAATGTTCCATATGGGTAAACAGTGAGTTTCTTTGCATATATACTTCTTTTAAAGTTTAATTGATTTGTCAGCTTGATGTTTTAAACAAAACAAACATTTGTTAAAAAGATTGTTTTTATACACAATACTCTGTATCTGTGGTTCCCACAGGCATATTTAAAGTCCCAGACCGGCATGGTGCAGCACAATTTATTAAGTAAAATACCATATAAAACAAATAGAACTCACAAGCGGGTGAGGGGGAGAGAGAGGATGACAGTCCACAGTGAATTGTAATGAGCTGGGATCTGTGTGGTAGTCCTCGGTGGAGAAAAAAGCTGGCTGAGGTGGGGAGCAAGATGAGTCTGGAGTCCATGCAGGGAGACCAGTGTCAGGCTGCCCTGTGTGGCCATGATGGTACAAAGCACATGCACTAAGATAAAAAGCCTTCTATGTGCAGTACACCCTCAGCCCCCCAATACTTACCTGAGCCCATCTCTATCCAGCGATGTTGCAGGAGTGTCTAGGCTGCCCAAGGCTCTCGCTCCTGATTGGCTAAGATGGCAGCGTGGAGCCAATGGCTCCTGCTCCTGTCAATCATTCAGTGATCCAATCAGGAGAGAGAGGGGATGGGGCTGAGCTGCAGCTCTGTGTCTGAATGGACACACAGAGCTGCAGCTTGGCTCGGGTGCCCCAATAACAACCTACTTGCTGTGGGGGCACTCAACAGGAGGAAGAGGTCAGGGGAGATGAAGAGGGACCAGAGAAGAGGTGGATCAGGGGCCACTCTTTGCAAATCCACTGCACAGAGCAGGTAAGTATGACATGTTTGATATTTTTAACCCAAAGAAATTAGACTTTACAATCACTTTAAAAAAGCTTAGTAAAAAAACTAATAAAAATTAAAAAAAATTATCAACTAGTTTTATGGTACCCCCTTTCTTCTCTGTTAATATCTATTTAATATAAAGAAATATTGTACTGTAAAAAAACATATTTGTCTCAGGCTCTCACTACCTTCAGCTTGGTAGAAACTCATGCATGAATTGCAGTATCCTTCATACTTCCTCTGTGCTAAATATTGGTGATATGGTTTGTCAAAATCAGTAAGCCAATTGCAGAGTAGAATATTCAATTTCCAGGAGTATTTCATACAAGTGCAGTGCTGAGAATGCCCCTAGGGGCCATGGTTGCAAGTAAGTAACAATTTCAGAGTTACAATGTAACAGATGACTTTAAATGAAAGGGCCACTCTTTAAAAGATGTGTTATAGATGTGTTATAAAGGCTGCTATTTTTGACCTCCCCTTCAGTGACTTAGAATGTATTTAACAAAGAGACAACTTTCCAACTTGAATTTTCAGAAGGAAAGGAGTAATGTCAGAAAAAAGTTCTCTTAAATTTTTAGAAAAAAAAAAACACTTGCCATCTTGACCCACCAATTTTATGAGCTAATGGAAGCCCCTCTACATTCTGATATGCCGCTAGATCTAGGTAATGTGACTGCAAATTTCTTTAAAGGAGAAGTGCAGCCAAATCTTGTTCGGCTGTACTTCTCCTATGGATCACAGGAGTGCAGATTGTTTTGCACTCCTATGACCCGTTTTCAGCAGACAGCGGGCTGAAGCCCACTGTTGGCTGACATCACTGAGCCAGTTCAGGCTCAGGAAAGATCACGACCATATGGTTGGGGTCCATTCACATGCCTGGACCTGCACCTGGCTCAGCGAGCCACTGAGAGTCTGAGCCTGCCGTTCCCACCCCCTCCACAGCTCAGCGCTCAAGTGTGCATGGGGGGGCATATCAGAGAACTGGTGACTGACAGTACTTCAATCCCCATAGACTCCCATGGAGTATAGACATATGGGGCTGTCTCACACACATCTTTTATATATGGGGATGAGTTCTTAAAAGTCTAAAGGGTTTGCTTGTGGAGTTGTGGCCAGTAAAAAGAAGAATTTACCCCAAGGATCTGTAAATCACTGCTGCAGGATTTGGTTGTCCAATTCAGGTTGAGGGGGTCCTTTAACAGGGAAAAGGGAGAGGCAAAAAAATAACTTTGGTTCCCTTAAAAGTACAATTATGCTTTAATAACATCAAATTACCAGTTATATTTGGTAAGTCATATTTAAAAAAAAAATTGAGTTACACTATAAATGTATGCAGCATTGTAAAACAACGTAGTGATGTTTGAAGCACTGTGGTATATTAAATTAAGCAATTGCACATATTGCAATGATTCATAGAAATGCATGATGCTGATGCTAAATAACTGTGTGCCTTTGTTTTTGAACAAACCGACATCTGTGATTTTGAGCTAGCAGGAAAAACATACTTTTTAACCTTAGGACATACTTTAAAATTCAGCAATATTTATTAAATGCACTTAGCAAGGAAGAGAAATAGTGAGGGAGTGTCCAAATCTTCTCTGATAAAGTGGAACTAATTAAAAAGAAGGCAGGAGGTACAATTTATGGAGTATTCTATTTAAATCATGCTGCATTTAAACACTGTTTATAATTTAGCATGCAGATAGAAAAATCAGAAGGTTATTTTAAGCAGATAAAAAATAATGTAAATGAAATTGGCACATAAAAATAGGCATTAATCAAGTCTGTCATCCACAGTTAAAGGAGCGAAAACTGTACAACTTATGTTACTATTAATACAAAAAATTACTAATACTATTAACTTACACCCAGCTTACAGTATAACTCCAGCAAAAAATATTTTATTTACATTTTGGATAGCGAGAAAAGACTTGCACCTCTGTCAGTTGTTTTATGCTGTCTTTTTTCCTTTTGGGGAAATTTTCCCTGTAGGGACTCAAACATAAAAACCTTGCAGATGTTTTAGTGTTTCCTCAACTAAAAAAGGATACATATGTCTGATTTATATTAAATTATACCTAGTCTCATCTTCAAACACAAGAAAAGTTAAACAAGTCAGGGTTGGATGATATGCACATTTTGCTGCAGCTGTACAGCTTAATCCCTTTTTTTATCCAATTCCCAGTTGTGAGCCTGTAAGTAAGCAACTATATTAGTTAGTGGAGGTACAAGCTATCACCGGACAGTTTTTCCTGTTCCTGATTTCTTTTCATTTTATCCATGTTATCAAGTTCTTGTTATACATTTAAAATTTAGATTTTAACCACTTGGTGCCCACTCTATAGCCGAAAGCTTGGCGGCGCACTCTGTGATCACTGAGTGGTTGGGACTTGGCTGATCACAGATCGAAATAAAGTGCGGATCTCGGTCCTTTACCACGTGATCAGCTGTCAGCCAATGACAGCTGATTAGATGATGTAAACCAAAGCCAATAATCTGCTTTTTCTCCCCCTCACATGCCCATCAGTGCCACCATATCAGTGCGCATCAGTGCGGCCTCATCAGCGCACATCAATGAAGGAGAAAAATTACCTGTTTGCAAACAATTTTAACAAACAAAATAAATGTTTTTATTTTCAAAATTGTTGGTTTTACCCCCTTCTTGACCAGAGCACTTTTTACAATTTGGCACTGCGTCGTTTTAACTGCTAATTGCGTGCTCATGCAATGCTGTACGCAAACAAAATTTGTGTCCTTTTGTTCCCACAAATAGAGCTTTCTTTTGATGGTATTTGATCACCTCTGCAGTTTTTATTTTTTGTGCTATAAACGGAAAAAGACTGAAAATTTTGAAAAAAATGATATTTTCTACTTTTTGTTATAAAAAAATCCAATAAACTCAATTTTAGTCATACATTTAGTCCAAAATGTATTCAGCCACATGTCTTTGGTAAAAAAAAAATGTCAATAAGCGTATATTTATTGGTTTGCGCAAAAGTTATAGCGTCTACAAACTAGGGTACATTTTCTGGAATTTACACAGCTTTTAGTTTATGATGGCCTATCTCATTTCTTGAGGTGCTAAAATGGCAGGGCAGTACAAAACCCCCCAAATGACCCCATTTTGGAAAGTAGACACCCAAAGGAAATTGCTGAGAGGCATGTTGAGCCCATTGAATATTATTTTTTTTGACCTAAGTGATTGAATAATGACAAAAAAAAAAAATACAAAAAGTTGTCACTAAATGATATATTGCTAACACAGGCCATGGGCATATGTGGAATTGCACCCCAAAATACATTTTGCTGATTCTCCTGAGTACAGGGATATCACATGTGTGAGACTTTTTGGCAGCCTAGCTGCGTACGGGGCCCCGAAAACCAAGCACCGCCTTCAGGATTTCTAAGGGCGTACATTTTTGATTTCACTCCTCACTACCTATCACAGTTTTGAAGGCCATAAAATGCCAAGACAGTTCAACCCCCCCCCAAATGTGTCACAATATAAAATATTCCATGGACTCGACATGCCTCTTAGCAAATAGCTTGGGGTGTCTACTTTCCAAAATGGGGTCATTTTGGGGGTTTTGAACTGTCCTGGCATTTTATGCACAACATTTAGAAGCTTATGTCACACACATCACCCACTCTTCTAACTACTTGAAGACAAAGCCCTTTCTGACACTATTCGTTTACATGAAAAAATATTTTTTTTTTAAAGAAAATTACTTTGAACCCCCAAACATTATATATTTTTTTAAAGCAAAGGCCCTACAGATTAAAATGGTGGGTGTTTTATTTTTATTTTTCACACAGTATTTGCGCAACGATTTTTCAAACGCATTTTTTGGGGAAAAAACACACTTTTTAATTTTAATGCACTAAAACACACTATATTGCTCAAATGTTTGATGAAATAAAAAAGATGATCTTAGGCTGAGTACATCGATACCAAATACAACATGCTTTAAAATTGTGCACAAACGTGCAGTGGCGACAAACTACATACGTTTTTAAAAGCCTTTAAAAGCCTTTACAGGTTACCACTTTAGATTTACAGAGGAGGTCTACTGCTAAAATTATTGCCCTCGATCTGACCTTCGCAGTGATACCTCACATGCATCGTACAATTGCTGTTTACATTTGACGCCAGACCAACGCTTGCATTCGCCTTTGCGCGAGAGCGGGGGGGGGGGGGGGGGCAGGGGTGCTTTTTTTTTTTTGTTTTTCTTTATTTTTTTTTTTGCTTTATCTTATTTTTAAACTCTTCCTTTCATTTTTTTTAATCATTTTTATTGTTATGTCAGGGAATGTAAATATCCCATATGATAGCAATAGGTAGTGACAGGTACTCTTTTTTGAAAAAAAATGGGGTCTATTAGACCCTAGATCTCTCCTCTTCCCTCAAAGTATCTGACCACACCAAGATTAGTGTGATAAAATGCTTTCCCAATTTCCCAATGGCGCTGTTTACATCTGGCAAAATCTAAGTCATGAATTGCTCGTAACTTCCGGTTTCTTAGGCCATAGAGATGATTGGAGCCATTCTGGTCTCTGATCAGCTCTATGGTCAGCTGGCCGAATCACCGGCTGCATTCTCAGGTTCCCTGTTGGGACAGGAGAGCCAGAGAAAAACATGGAAGATGGTGGGGGGGCATTCCCTCCGACTGCTTGTAAAAACAGTATAGAGGCTAATTAGCCACTAGGATTGCATTTACATGAAAGCCGACTGCTGGCTGAAAAGAATGATACCAAGATGATACCTAAACCTGCAGGCATCATTCTGGTATAACCACTCAAAGTTCAGCAACATACCAGTACGTTGCTGGTCCTTGTTGGGCATATATTGTAATCTTTTTTTTATGCAGCCTGTGGGCTGAATGAAAAAAAGAGATTAATCGGTGGGTATGCCCACCATTAGAATACCTCCCTTCATCCACCCACTTCTAATGATGGCATACATGCACCATTTAAATATGCCGAAGCATGGGGGCATGCACCCCAAAAGTTAGGAGAAAATCTCTCCTCCGCCCCTGCTGCCCCCATGCTTCGGCATATATCACTTCCGACAGCGCTGAAGTCACAGCTTTATGTATTGTGGGAGCAAACGCTGTTGCTGTCAAGATAAATAAATCTGCGCTGCAGCTGAATGGCGTACCCGAAAAAAAAAATGGTTAACAATAAAACACAGTTAACAGTAAAGTATAAAAAATTACATACCTGAAAAGCAAACAGGATAAAACATGATAACAATAAAGCATTGCAGAATAGAATACAGTAAAAAAGAGCAGAACAATAGAGAGAGAAGAGAGAGAGAGAGAGAGAGAGAGAGAGAGAGAGAGAGAGAGAGAGAGAGAGAGAGAGAGAACAATAAAACAACAACTATTTTTGTTTTTTTTATTTTGTGCATTTTTTTGTTTTTTTACTTTTTTTTTACACTTTTTTTTGTAACTGTAACTTTTATAACTGGAACCGGTTCCAGGTTCGGGTCTCTCAAAATGCGATGGCATCTTGGGAGACCCTGTGAAACTGTGCCTAGTCTGTGCAATGCTGCACCCTACGATAATACTCAACTAGTGTATGGTAGCATTCAAAACATTCACCAATTCAAAGACCAGGATTGTCAGGACAGGAGGGACAATAATAGCAGGTGTCACGCCTATATCCGCGCTTGCTGCAGACACAACATCTTTTTTTGGGGGTTCGTTGGGTAGGGGTACTCGGGAGAACATAAAGAAAATGACTCTCATGCAGCCAACTGCATTTGGTTGGGCATGTGAATGGGGGAAGTACGGGTGATGCAGAAGTGGTGGGTTCCCAATTAGGATTGGCGAATGCAGCAGGAAGGACACTATGGGCACGACGGGCCTGTGTTTGTCTTCTTCTTGGTGGCAGCGGGACACTACTTGTGCTTGCCACCTCACCAGCTTGAACTGCACTTATGGGACTCGCCACATCACCATGTGTTACTGCAGTGCTGGTTTGACTATGATCAGGGTGTACTAGGCCGTTGGTGCTTGCCAAAAAAAATGGAGTTTAGCCTGGATCAACCACCAAAAATAAAAAGTAGGATTAGATTAAATATTAATCGGACAATCAACCATATAAAGGATATGGGATACTGTTCAGGATGCCCTAGTGCATACAAAAAGAAAACTAGGAGAATAAGGATCTCTCAAAAGGGCAAGAATACCCGAAACACTGTCTGAAAAAAGCAAGCCAAAATTTATTGTACAAAATATTACACCACACAGCTAAATACTACAAAAAATACACAAGACGGGCTATGGTAGGTGACTATTACAGACCCTATAAAAATAAATGACAACGTTGTCATTAAAAACAGGGAAGCCGTGGCATAGCATACCACATACAGACACCATTCACCACTCATAAATACTGAAGGTATAAATTCAGACTTTCAAAGCAGCTGTTATTGAAGTTATGTGAATCACTCTTCAGAGGCGTGGTATACCGGGAGTGTGGGTATGTGTGGATGGGAAGAAAATAATTATGTTTGAAGTCCATATAATGAGCTAGTTCAGCCCAATGGTTAGTACTGGAGCAGACCGGGACCAGTAGTTATTAGTCCAAAGAGACAATAGATGTAACTGGCAAAGCTAGCCTATGGAAAATGGCAAGTCTAACATATAGGCAAAGAAGCAGCGGTATTAGTGGCAGAAGCAGGCATGTGGAGTATAAGCAGCATGGAGAGGCATATTAACAAACATTGAAGCGATACATCTCTCACCATCCAGTCAGGATTCAGAATCCGCAGACCGCCGTGCTTAACTCCAAGGGATGGCTTGGAGAGTGGGTCCGTGTAGAGCCACCTTCCTGCTTAAAGATCACTGTCCTTGCTGCATAGTACTCGCAGCTGGTCACGAGTCAAGCATGTATCGAGAGCGTCGGTTATCAGCTGTTGGGTCCCAGCTGATCTTCCATCCACAGTGTGCACGTGGTTCCAGGATGACGTGCTGACGCGTTTCACCAGCCAATAGACGCTGGTTTCTTCAGAGCAGGGAGGAGTCTGTGGATTGAGTTTAAATAGGCAGGGTAATATAGTGAAGTTACTAACCATTACCACCAGATGTCATCCAAGATCACCTCATTGCAAACATTCAGCAAGGGAAATTCAAGTAAAAAAACGCAGATGGCTATATATGTTCGATCATAATTGGTTGTAAATATTTTGAATCAGATGAAAACTAAGAAATGAACTAATAGATGAATAACGGCCACCAAAAAGATCAGGGGTACCAAAAAGATATAAATAGAAAACTGAATTCATATATTCACATACTGAATAGAAACAACAATTAGGACAGTTTACTTCTCCAAGAAGGGCTGTAGGCTGCATTCAGTGTTTAACCCTTTTGGGACCATAGAATCAAGGTAATATGTCCACATTTTTTCCTTCTGGAGGAGAATAGTATCAAAATCGCCACGTCTAGCAGGCAGATTTAGTCTATAAATTCCTTTCATGGTCAGTCCCTTTGGGTCACGGTTGTGGAACTTCACAAAATGCCGAGGAATCGGACGTTCATCGTCCTTCTTTTTAATGCCGGCAATGTGTTTGCCAATCCTTATGCGGAGAGCATGTTTTGTTTTGCCTATATAGTTTTTGTTACATGGGCATGTAAGCATATAGATAACCCGAGTTGTTGTACAGTTAATGAATTGTTTAATTTTAAAGTCTTTTCCACCGCGTGGATTGGCAAACACATTGGTCTGGTGTACATATTTGCAAATATTGCAGTGTCCACAAGCGTGCATACCGGGAGGGGGCTTAGAACTAGTGAGCCAATTTTTACTAATTGTCCATGTGTACTCAGAGTAAACCAGGAGATCACTGAGATTCCGTGATCTTTTGGCTGTCATAAGTGGTCTAGGGCTCACAAGATTGGTAATCAGTGGGGCAGATTTTAGGATATGCCAGTGTTTCTCAAGAATCACATGTACCACTTTCCACTGGGAACCATACCTGGTGATAATCCTAGGGTAGTTCTGCTCACTGCTTTCCTGACATGAAGGTTTTGAAATAGTAAGAAGCTCATCACGTTTTTTGGAAAGGGCTTTTTTCTGTGCTTTTTTAAGTGAACGGTGAGAGTAACCTCTCTGTCTGAACCTCTGGCACATTTTGCGTGCCTCTTTATGAAAGTCTTCCTCCTCAGAACAGTTCCGTCTAATTCGCAGGAACTGTCCTGTGGGTGTCCCATTAATCAAGGACTTTGGATGGTGGCTTTGGGCCAATAGTAAAGTGTTGGCAGCTGTCTTTTTACGGAAGGTACTTGTAATGATTTTGATTTTATTTCCAGATCTACTGATTAGTAGGTCAAGGAAGGGAAGCGTCTCAGTATGGTGTGAATAGGTCAGGCGTATGCTCCTATCATTGGCATTTAATTCGGACATAAATTCGTTGTTCCACTGATCCCATCTGCACCATAAAGACGTCATCGATGTACCTTAGCCACAGCAGAGAGTGGCCAAGGTACATCGAGGACTTATAGACTACCTCCACTTCCCAAAGGCCCAGATGGAGGCACGCATAAGAGGGAGCCCAAGGCGCCCCCATACTTGTGCCTCTCACCTGTTGGTAGTAATTACCCATAGTAGTTTTGTCAGTGGATCCGCGCTACAGGATGTATTTGCAACTGCAGCCCCCCTATGTAGGCAAGGGACACTAACGTGTACCCTAAAAGGGATAAATATAACAAAATAGGGAGTGGCGCTGTGCATAAAGGATGTAATGGTGTGTAATGATTATCTGATGGTGGTAATAGATGTATCAATGTGACATACTATAGGGGACAACAATAGGTAGTAATCGCTTTGAATGCAGCACTATATATCCCACATAAAAATAAAAATAAAAATAAATAAGTGCTAATTAATAAATAGATTATTTAGTGACAATAAATATAAAAAATGCAGCTGTTATCCCATATGCAAAATAAATGATATTAATGTTAGTAACCACTAATAATATAGTATAACGTGAATAAAAAAGTGGTAAGTGCGAAAGTGTCAGGTAAGATACAATTAGCAATGTTCCAGCACCTGCTGGATGGTAAAAATAAACTGCAAATATTAAATTAGGGTAGAGGGTGTCCACAATCCTCTATAGTGAAGGACAAGAAATGCAAAGCAATGTGTGTGAAAAATATATATAAATATATATGAGGTACATATATATATAAAAATGTATATAAGATAGAGGGTATCCGCAACCCTCTATGATAAAGTGCTGAGTGTGCAAAAATTAGATGCGTGGAGAAAAGTGTTTTAAATATGAAATATAAATATATTTAAAGGTGTGCAAATATTAAGTCCCAAACTGGTGAATAATAGGTATATATATAGAGGTATGTCTCTAATAGACTGGTGGTAAAACAATTAGTAACAATAATAAGTCTCATGTGAAATGACAAAAAGTTCATGTGATGTCTTCCACCAGATTTCTTCCAGATATTTAAAACAAACTCCCCCTAATGTGATTCCACTCACCGGAACGCTGTACCCCTGCAGGGGTATAAGCATAGGATGTTTGTATGCCGGGTGCCGATCAGATCCAGGTGCCAATCAAATCTTTATATGTTGATATCCCCTCCAATTCAGTTCCTCAATCCGGATCAGCCACTCGTACACAATAAGGAGATGGGGGAAGATGATGATCCCCTGTTGTAATCCTATTTCCAGCCGGACATCCGCTCCAAAGTATTATATGTAATGAAAGAATTGCTCCACATAGCGTAACTCCATTAAATAACTTTTATTTGTAGATGCTTATACAGTCCAAGGAGCATAGTGAATCCAAGGAATGAACAAATTAAAAAGAGAGGAGGGAGCATGCAAGCTCTCTATCTCCCCTAGCCGTTCCGGGACGCAGCGTGGTGCACAGCTACCGCTTGCGTTCCACCGGTCAGCTATCGAAAACCACAGTAACAGGAAGTGACGTTGTGCGTGCCAAGATAGTCCCGCCTTACGCGTTTCGTCACACGGACATCATCGGAGGCGCTGCCATCTTGGTCCTCTCAACGTCTTATATCTGGGTGCAATACATGCCGCGGCCAATCCCACGATAGATGCTAAATGACGAGCATCATACAAGTCCAATCGAAAAATTCGCTCAATTATGGAGACGAAAACCAAAGTCTATTCACGTTCAGCATCATCAGACAAAGGGAGATACTGGATAGGGTCTCCTTGAGCGCCATCTAGTGGGATGTTTATAATTCTTATTATAGTTTACATGGAATAACGGCCGTGGAAGAATGTAATTTGCAAACCCGATACTATCTGGTAAAACTATACATATTAAATGGCAGTCAGATAACTTGAACCCAAAAGCAGGAAGGTAAAAAGTATAGGTTCTAATTACCTTAGGAGGTATAAAACAAAAGAATAAATGAATTAGAAAATATATATATATAAAAGATATGTATATAGAAATATAAGAATATTAATTGGTATTATACACATAAAAAATATAAAAAATAGGCGATACGTTAAAAATCTTGTATAGAGATGTATAAAGAATGTTAAAAAATATAATAAACAGGAGTGTGTTATATAATCGGAGCTGGTGTAAACCAGGGGAAGAAGAGAATATGTTAGTTTGCCAATAAATATGTAAGACTGTAATAAAAAGAAATAGTGATGAGTCATATATATAAAAATCTTAAAAATCTTAAAAATCTTCGGGAAATTAGGGGATACGATAGGGGCGTGTACAGATTCCACCTACTTAAAAATGGGTAAGAAGCACTTCAGGAACAGTTATGGGAGTGGAATAGGGGCACAATATAAGATCCGCTAATTTAAAAATTAGATAAAAAACAATTCAGATCAATGTCCACATTTAACCCTCTGGGAACAAGACTCCCTAGGCGGTATATCCACTTAGTTTCGTTCTGGGACACTTTTATTCTTTTGTTACCGCCTCTCCAGTGGTCTTTGATCAGATCTATACCATAAAAGATTAATCCTGTGGGGTTTCTATTGTGGACCTCATCAAAATGCCTAGAGAGGTTATGCTTTGGAAAGCCTTTTTTAATATTGTTAATATGCTCTCTAATCCTAACGCGGAGAGGCCTAGTGGTTCTTCCCACGTACTGGAGCCGGCAGGGACATTCAATCACATATGTGACGTGGGTACTTTCACAGGTAATCAATTCCCTGATTTGATACTCTTTCCCTGTTCTTGACTTAAAGAGTAATTTTTTCTTAGGTTGTCTCTTACTCACGCGGCAGGGTAGACACTTCTGGCATTTGAAAAAACCTTTTAATTCAGGGAACAGCTTAACAGTTTTTTGTGGGTCGATCACGTTATGCACCAACTGGTTCCTCAAATTGGGGGCCTTCTTGTAAATGAATCTTGGTTTTTTGGGAAGTATCTTCGCCAAAGTTCTATCGGATTTTAAAATAGGCCAGTATTTTCTAAAAATGTGTTCGATCGACCGATATTGATTATTAAAACCAGTAATAAAAGCCATATCCATCTTACAGTGATTGTCAGCTTTCTCCTTCTTTCTCAGTAGGAGATCACGATCTAGGCTCCCTATTTCCATCTTATATCTCATTAAGGGTTCTTTGTGGTATCCTTTGTCAATGAATTTTTTAATTAAAGTATCGGCTTGAGTGTAATAGTCATCTATCCTATGGCAATTTCTTCGCAACCTCATTAGTTGGCCTTTCGGAATGTTCTGCTTCCACTTGGGGTGATGACAACTAGATGTTGGGATGTAACTGTTGCGATCCGTGGCTTTAAAAAAAGTTCTAGTGTGTAATTCGTTGTTCTCTTTGAAGATCTGTACATCTAGGTAATCAATTTTTTGAGGATGGCATGTCCCACTGAAAGAGATGCCGTATTTATTTTGATTCATTGCTCTTAGGAAATCCTGAAATGAGTCTGCCGTGCCCCTCCACACTATGATCACATCATCAATATAACGGCGGTAAAATTCAATCTCCGGGCGTGGACTCCTATATATGTTTTCTTCTTCCCACATGTCCATAAATAAATTAGCCACGCTTGGGGCATATCTGGCTCCCATGGCGACGCCCTTGGTCTGTACATAGTAGTCCTTCTGGTACCAAAAATAATTACTTTCCATTGCTAGTTTTAAAGCTTCTAAAATAAAATTGATCTGTTCTTGTTTAAGATTGGCGTCTTCATGAAGTGCTTTCTCTACTCCTTTTAAGCCATGTTTTTGTATAATGCTGGTATATAAGGAGTTCACATCTATCGTCGCAAGGAGATACTGGCCTATTTTAAAATCCGATAGAACCTTGGCGAAGATACTTCCCAAAAAAACAAGATTCATTTACAAGAAGGCCCCCAATTTGAGGAACCAGTTGGTGCATAACGTGATCGACCCACCAAAAACGGTTAAGCTGTTCCCTGAATTAAAAGGTTTTTTCAGATGCCAAAAGTGTCTACCCTGCCGCGTGAGTAAGAGACAACCAAAGAAAAAATTACTCTTTAAGTCAAGAACAGGGAAAAAGTATCAAATCAGGGAATTGATTACCTGTGAAAGTACCCACGTCACATATGTGATTGAATGTCCCTGCCGGCTCCAGTACGTGGGAAGAACCACTAGGCCTCTCCGCGTTAGGATTAGAGAGCATATTAACAATATTAAAAAAGGCTTTCCAAAGCATAACCTCTCTAGGCATTTTGATGAGGTCCACAATAGAAACCCCACAGGATTAATCTTTTATGGTATAGATCTGATCAAAGACCACTGAAGAGGCGGTAACAAAAGAATAAAAGTGTCCCAGAACGAAACTAAGTGGATATACCGCCTAGGGAGTCTTGTTCCCAGAGGGTTAAATGTGGACATTGATCTGAATTGTTTTTTATCTAATTTTTAAATTAGCGGATCTTATATTGTGCCCCTATTCCACTCCCATAACTGTTCCGGAAGTGCTTCTTACCCATTTTTAAGTAGGTGGAATCTGTACGCGTCCCTATCGTATCCCCTAATTTCCCGAAGATTTTTAAGATTTTTAAGATTTTTATATATATGACTCATCACTATTTCTTTTTATTACAGTCTTACCTATTTATTGGCAAACTAACATATTCTCTTCTTCCCCTGGTTTACACCAGCTCCGATTATATAACACACTCCTGTTTATTATATTTTTTAACATTCTTTATACATCTCTATACAAGATTTTTAACGTATCGCCTATTTTTTATATTTTTTATGTGTATAATACCAATTAATATTCTTATATTTCTATATACATATCTTTTATATATATATATTTTCTAATTCATTTATTCTTTTGTTTTATACCTCCTAAGGTAATTAGAACCTATACTTTTTACCTTCCTGCTTTTGGGTTCAAGTTATCTGACTGCCATTTAATATGTATAGTTTTACCAGATAGTATCTGGTTTGCAAATTACATTCTTCCACGGCCGTTATTCCATGTAAACTATAATAAGAAGTATAAACATCCCACTAGATGGCACTCAAGGAGACCCTATCCAGTATCTCCCTTTGTCTGATGATGCTGAACGTGAATAGACTTTGGTTTTCGTCTCCATAATTGAGCGAATTTTTCGATTGGACTTGTATGATGCTCGTCATTTAGCATCTATCGTGGGATTGGCCGCGGCATGTATTGCACCCAGATATAAGACGTTGAGAGGACCAAGATGGCAGCGCCTCCGATGACGTCCGTGTGACGAAACGCGTAAGGCGGGACTATCTTGGCATGCACAACGTCACTTCCTGTTACTGTGGTTTTCGATAGCTGACCGGTGGAACGCAAGCGGTAGCTGTGCACCACGCTGCGTCCCGGAACGGCTAGGGGAGATAGAGAGCTTGCATGCTCCCTCCTCTCTTTTTAATTAGTTCATTCCTTGGATTCACTATGCTCCTTGGACTGTATAAGCATCTACAAATAAAAGTTATTTAATGGAGTTACGCTATGTGGAGCAATTCTTGTGGAGCAATTCTTCTATTCATTACATATAATACTTTGGAGCGGATGTCCGGCTGGAAATAGGATTACAACAGGGGATCATCATCTTCCCCCATCTCCTTATTGTGTACGACTGGCTGATCCGGATTGAGGAACTGAATTGGAGGGGATATCAACATATAAAGATTTGATTTGCACCTGGATCTGATCGGCACCCGGCATACAAACATCCTATGCTTATACCCCTGCAGGGGGTATAAGCATAGGATGGAAGAAATCCGGTGGAAGACATCACATGAACTTTTTGTCATTTCACATGAGACTTATTATTGTTACTAATTGTTTTACCACCAGTCTATTAGAGACATACCTCTATATATATACCTATTATTCACCAGTTTGGGTCTTAATATTTGCACACCTTTAAATATATTTATATTTCATATTTAAAACACTTTTCTCCACGCATCTAATTTTTGCACACTCAGCACTTTATCATAGAGGGTTGCGGATACCCTCTATCTTATATACATTTTTATATATATATGTACCTCATATATATTTATATATATTTTTCACACACATTGCTTTGCATTTCTTGTCCTTCACTATAGAGGATTGTGGACACCCTCTACCCTAATTTAATATTTGCAGTTTATTTTTACCATCCAGCAGGTGCTGGAACATTGCTAATTGTATCTTACCTGACACTTTCGCACTTACCACTTTTTTATTCACGTTATACTATAATATTAGTGGTTACTAACATTAATATCTTTTATTTTGCATATGGGATAACAGCTGCATTTTTTATATTTATTGTCACTAAATAATCTATTTATTAATTAGCACTTATTTATTTTTATTTTTATTTTTATTTTTATTTTTATTTTTATTTTTATGTGGGATATATAGTGCTGCATTCAAAGCGATTACTACCTATTGTTGTCCCCTATAGTATGTCACATTGATACATCTATTACCACCATCAGATAATCATTACACACCATTACATCCTTTATGCACAGCGCCACTTCCTATTTTAGTAATTACCCATGAATTGGAAGAAATTATTATTTAACATGAAGTCCAGAAGTTCCCCAATAAATTCATTTTGAGCACCCTGTAATGGGTGGTGATGGTCTAGAAAGAACATAGTGGCATCAAGGCCCCATTGGTGGGGTATCTACTTATATAAACTCTCCACATCGATCCCCACCAACAGGGCATTGGCCGGGAGTTCAAACTGCGACAACCTGGTAAGAACATCTCGACTATCACGGATGAAGGAGGGGAGCTTATTAATGAGGTGTTTAATCATAGAGTCCACATATTAACCAGTTTTCTCCAAAGGTCCTTTGATGGCAGAAACAATTGGTCTGCCTGGTGGCCGGGTGAGAGATTTGTGCAGTTTAGGTATTATGTAAAAAGTGGGGGTGGTCATTTCCTCCACTTTAAGGAAGGAGTATTCCTTTCTAGTGAGCAAACCAGCTTCCATTCCCAGCTTTAGTTTTCCATTGAGGGATTTAACCAGAGCTGGGAAGGGTGAAAAGGGAAGTTTTTTATAGGTAGAGCTATTATTAAGCAATTGCAATGTTTCCTCCTCATACAACTTCTCACTAAGAAGAACCACATTCCCCCCCTTTATCACTTTTCTTAATTACCAGATTTGGTGCGTTTTCCAGGTCATGAAGGGCCTGTCTTTCAGTAGTGGTTAAGTTATTCGGGCCCAACCACTCCCAGCTGATTTTCCCCAGGTCCTGTTTGACCTGGTCCAAAAATAACTGGAGCCACTTATGTTTGGATAGTGTAGGAATTTTAGTAGATCTAATTCTCAAAGTAGAGGGTCGTCTAAGAGGGTGACCTGGACTTGTTTCCGAATCACTATCACAATTCTCGTCTAGTAAGGAGATGAGGCTTTCAATCGCTTCCTTTTCATCTTTATCCAGATTAACTTCGGGGGTTTGAAGATCATGTGCACTTCTAGTATGCCATAGTTTAAAAAGGGCTTTCATTAGAAAGAGGCTGATGTCTTTAAAGACCTCAAACTCGTTCATAGGCGAGGTGGGAGAAAAGGAGAGTCCCTTTTTAAGTAAATTAATATGTTCATCGTTAAGTTTAAACTCTGATAAATTGACAACACTAAGGTCCATAGAGGCTGTGCTGGTGATACTACTCAGCGTCACCTCCGACTCCTCAATCTCCCACTCCTTCGATTCTGTGTGCAGTCCCTTTCCTTTACTCTTCCTTCTATGTTTCCTTTTTCTCCTTCGTTTCCCTGTTGTTTGTCTTTTGTTCGCTTTGGGTCCTCTAAGGATACTTTTCCCTCCAGTTCCTCTAAAAAAGAGACCGATTTTTGTGAAGTGTCTTTTGTCAAATTCACTGTCAGAAGAAGAGCTAGTTCTATTTTTATATTGGCATTGTCGCTGTCTAGTTCCTAGAGAGGGATCTGCTTCTGTTCAAGATCGTGGGATTAAAAATATCACCACTTTCCCAATCAGCTGTTGGTGCTTGCCAGTTCACCAGAAGGAATAGCGTTTACTAGTACTGCTCTGCTCCATACGAGGGACCTGCGGTTCCTGCACCTCAACAACAGCAGAAGAATATTGGGGTCGGGTACGCCTGACCTTGGCAGGGACCACAACTCCGTCGTCAGAGCTATCTGTCATGGAGCCGCTGTCGTCTACAGGATCGTATTCTGAGCCTGAATCTGACAGATAAGTGACTTCCTCTTCACTATCTGTCATGCTCAGAAACGTGTAGTTCTCCTCACTACTGTACCTTCGATTTGCCATTTTGGGCTCTAAATTTAGTGGTACAGTAGTGAGACTCACAGGTAAAAAAGCTCCTGACTTTTAGTGACTGATTCAAACGCTACCAAAAAAACTGTTAGCAATCGCAGGGATCAGGCCTGACTCTGCGAATACTGCAGTTATGCGTTTAGTGTTTTGTAAGTGACAGTGATCGATCAATACTGCACTTGGGTGGGCTGGGCTGGGCCGGGCGAAGGGGCAAAATGCAGGTGCTAGCAGGTATCTGGGCTGATCCCGCTAACACTGCGTTTTTAGGAACCCTAAACTGCTGGGGACGCTAGTATAGATCTGATCAGATCAGATATTGATCCGTTCAGATACTATACAACTAATGGAGGTGTATGCTGCGTGTGTGGGTGTTAGCGGTACTGGCACTAACCTGACGCTGCCTGGGGTGACGCAGACTCTATCTGACCCTAAAACCTAACTTGTATCACCCGCCCGGTGATCAGGGGATTAAACCTTTATTAAGTAATAAACGGCGGGTGCCCGGACACTATAAAAAATAACTAACTAACCAGCATCACCCGTAACAGTTATACAGAGATCACTGGTGAAAGGGTTAACTAGAGGGGAATCAGGGGGTTAAAACCTTTTTTTAGGTAGTATATGGGGGTCCCTGACGCTATAAAACGCTGACAGTGAACCTAAATACTTACCTCTCTAACTAGTGTCACCTGTGACACTAATACAGCGATCAGAAAAATGATCGCTTAGTGACACTGGTGACGGGGGATGATCAAGGGGTTAAAACTTTATTGGGGGGGTTAGGGGGGTACCGTAGACCTAAAGGGGCCTAACACTAACTGCCCTACCACTTACAACGGTCACAAAATGACACCAATGCAGTAATCAGTAAAAAAAAAAAAACTGCTATTGGTGTCACTGTGACAGGGGGTGCAGGGGGTGATCGGGGGGTGCAGGGGGTTGATCGGGGGGTGAAAAGTGTGCCCGCATGTTCTACTGTCAGTGTATTGCTGTGCAGATTTACTTGGATGTCATCTCTCCTCGGAAGCCAGAACGAAATGTTTACATTACAGCAGCAGAGAAAGATTTTCATTATTTGGGAGAGATTGCGAGGGGGTCGCCACAAATGAGTGGCCTCCCCCTCAGCATTGATCGCTCCCCTAACGATGCTGACCGCCTCGGGCACCAGGTACGTGATTTTGCCTGCCCGTGCCATTCTGCCACAGTATATCTGCGTTAGGCAGTCGACAAGTGGTTAAATACCACCAAAAGAAAGCTCTATTTGTGTGAAAAAAAAGATAAAAATTTCATATGGGTACAGGGTAACATGACCGCGCAATTGTCATTCAAAGAGTGACAGAGCTGAAAATTGGCCTGGGCAGGAAGGGGGTATATGTGCTCAGTAAGCAAGTGGTTAAGTAACGTAATGCTTTAATAAAAGATACAAAACAGTCTGACTACATCATTTAATTTAAATTGTGCTTACATATTATAGAATGCTTTTTAATTTGGTAAAGTCACAAAATAAAAATAGAAAGAGTAATGAATGGTAACAAACAATAAACTCAATTCACAAAGCGCTATCTACTGCTTTAGGAACTGTGGTAAAATAACAGTTAGCGTTTAAAAAAAAAAAATCTTTGTCTTTCTGTAAAAAACACTTTTAAATACTGCATGCAATTTTTTTTCTACATTTGTTTTATTTAACTCATGAAACCGTGCGCCAATTTACAGCATGTCATCATATCCAGGGGGCAGTGCTTCTTTTCAGGTGCACACTTCTCAGGACTTTGGCAGAAGGAGAGTTCAGCAGAAGAGAAGCCAACAGGGGCGGCCTGTCCATTACCACCGCCTCCCTCTATTCATGCGTCCAGCCCCATTTGGGATGCCGTGTGCATGAATTACAGCAGCAGTGGGGTTTTTTTTTATGCACCTGATTAGAGCCAGAGGCTCTAATAGGCTTCAAAATAGGGTGGGCTCCTGATGCAGAGCATTGCACTCCAAGCCCACCCAGGTGTGTTAGAATAGCAAATTAATATTCGCTATTCTAACACTGAATCGCCTCTCCGCCAATTAGGAAGCACAGGTCTGATACCCGTTTCTCAATTGGCTGAAAGGACAGGCGATCCTTTTGGATGCCTAGGAGGAGGGAGATCCACAGGAGGAGGAAGGAAGCTATCATGACATTTCCATTTCATCTTCTCATTATCTGGTGATTATTGGTTATTCTTGGTTACAGAGGCACAACCCCTCTTTTGAATGGCTTTGTGCCACGATGCAGTAAGACATGTTTTCGGAAAGGGGCTAAGGTCTTGTCCATCTCTTCCCTCTCATCCTTGCCAGAGGAGTCCTGCAAATTTAGCAATGTCTTTGACAAGGGTCAAGCCGGTAGTTTTCCTCTACACCAGTCATATGATTGTGCAATTGACCTTCAACCTGGCGCTATGCCTCCCCATGGCCGGGTATACCCTGTCTCAGAGGATAAAGCTATGGAGAACTATGTTGCTGAAGCACTTTTTTTGAGGGTTCATCCCCAAATCCTCGTCTCTTGCTGGCGCTGGCTTCTTCTTTGTGAAGAAGAAGAAGAGCGGAGAACTGAGACCTTGTATCAATTCTGAGGGTCTCAATCGCATCACGATTAAGAACGCCTACCCGATTCTGTTGATTACAGAATTATTTGACTGCGTCAAGGGAGCAAAAGGTTTCACAAATCTCGATCTGAGAGGGGCATAGAATCTTGTGGGGATCAAGGAGGGCAACAAATGGAAAACTGCGTTTAACACCAGGACAGGACATTATGAATACCTCGTAATGCCGTTTGGTCTTTGCAAAGCTCCTGCAGCTTTTCAGGAGTTCATTAACGATGTCCTCCGAGATTTGTTGCAGCAATGTGTGGTGGTTTATCTGGAAGATATTCTCATGTAGTCTAAATCCCTAGAGAGCCACCACACAGATATCTCCCATGTTCTACAGAGGCTGAGAGATAATAACCTGTATTGTAAGTTGGAAAAGTGTGAGTTACATCGTGAACAGGTTACATTTCTGGATTATGACATTTCTACTTCTGGTTTTTCAATGGACCCAGAGAAATTATCTGCAGTTCTACTGTGGCCTTAACCCGTAGGTCTACGTCCGTTACAACATTTTCTTGGCTTTGGCAATTATTATTGGAAATGTATTCAGAACTTCTCTTCTCTGGTCAAACCCCTGACTGATATGACCAGAAAGGACGGTAACCCACAGAATTGGTGTCCGAATTCCATTAAAGCCTTTGAGTTTCTCAAGGCTGACTTTGTTTCAGCTCCTGTGCTGGCACATCCTGATCCTATGCTACCCTTCATTCTTTTGGTTGATGCATCTGAGACTGGAGTGGGTGCTAGGGATGAGCCGAACACCCCCCCTGTTCGGTTCACACCAGAACTTGCGAACAGACAAAAAATTCATGCGAACGCCATTAAAGTCTATGGGACATGAACGTAAAAAATCAAAAGTGTTCATTTTAAAGGCTTATATGCAAGTTATTGTCATAAAAAAGTGTTTGGGGACCTGGGTACTGCCCCAGGGGACATGTAAAAATGCAAAGAAAAGTTTTTTAAATAGCAGTTTTTTCAGGAGCAGTGATTTTAATAATGCTTAAAGTAAAACAATAAAAATGAAATAGTTCTTTAAATATCGTGCCTGGGGGTCCCCTTAGTCTGCTTGTAAAGTAGTGCATCTTAGCATTATAACAGTACCGCAGAAAAACTACTTTTCTAAAGGAAAAAATTTAATCCAAAATTGCATGTATTGCCAAAATATCATTGAAAAAAAAAGAGTGGGTTCCCCCCAGTCCATACCAGGCCCTTAGGGTCTGGTATGGATATTAAGGGGAACTCCATGCCAAAATTAAAAAAAATGACTTGGGGGTCCCCTCCCAAAATCCATACCAGGCCCTCCAGGTCCGGTATGTATTTTAAGGGGAACCCCATGCCAAAATAAAAAAAATGGCATGGCGGTCCTCCCAAAAATCCATAACAGTCCCTTATCCGAGTATGCAACCTGGCAGGCTGCCGGAAAAGGGGGGGCAAGAGAGCGCCCCCCTCCTGAACCATACCAGGCCACATGCCCTCAACATGGGGAGGGTGCTTTGGGGTCCCCCCAAAGCACCTTATCCCCATGTTGATGGAGACAAGGGCCTCATCCCAACAACCCTTGCCCGGTGGTTGTGGGGGTCTGCGGGCGGGGGGTTTATTGGAATCTAGAAGCTTCCTTTAACAAGGGGGCCCACAGATCCTGCCCCCCCATGTGACTGGGTATCAGGTACATTGTACCCCTACTCTTTCACCAAAAAAGTGTCAAAAAAGTAAAAACGACAGTTGACAATTCCTTTATTAAAAAAAGTGTCCAGCGATGTCCATCCATCTTCAATCACGGCGCTGGTGGACCTGAAAAATAGAAAAAAACAAAAATACTCCGGCTCCATGGGAGGTGTCCCGCTGATTGCTGTCTTTTCTCTGTGACAGCTCTTATATAGGCAAGGGCGGGGCCACCCGCTGACGTAACCGGACGATCCCCCCTCTGACGGCACATGATGTCAAAAAGGTGGAGTCACTCGGTTACGTCACCGGGTGGCCCCGCCCTTGCCTATATACCAGCTGTCACAGCCAAGAGAAAGCAGTCGGTGGGATGCCTCCCATCGAGGCGGAGGTTTTTTTTTCTATTTTTTAGGTCTGTCGGCGCCATGAAGATGGATTGACATTGCAGGACATCATTTTTTTTCTTTTTTCTTTTTAATAAAGAACTTGTCAAAAACTGTGTATTGTGGTTTTTACTTTTTGACACTTTTTGGGTGAATGGGTAGGGGTACAATGTACCAGATACGAATTCACATGGGGGGCATGGCTCTGGTCTCCATGTTGGGGGAATGTGGCCTGGTACGGTTCAGGAGGAGGAGGGCGCTCCCTCATCCCCCCCTTTTCCTGCAGGCCGCCAGGTTGCATGCTCCGATAAGGATCTGGTATGGATTTGGGGGAAACCCCACACCAATTATTTTTTTATTTTGGCATGGAGTTCCCCTTATGCCAGACCCAAAGGGCCTGAAATTGATTTTGGGGGGACCCCACGCTGTTTTTTTAACATTTTGGCTTGGCGTTCCCCTTAAATGTTATTCCAGACCCAAAGGGCCAGGTATGGACTGGGGGGGGTCATGCTTTTTCTTAATTCTGTCATAGGGTTGCCCTTAACCCCTTCAATACACTATATTATATATTGTATACTGCACTATATACCCTGCACTGTATTATATATACTACACTGACTTCACTATATCCTCTGAACTGCAGTATATATACTATACGGACTGCACTATATACTCTGCAGAAAAATTGGGCCTTAGGTATTGGTGGTGCCAGAACATTGTAACCCCCCACAGTTACTCTTGTTGGGCACAGGAATGGGCCCTGCTGTTAAATATTATTTTAAAAATTGTATTTACATGCCCCTGTTAAACAGAGGCAGAAAAATTGGTTCTTAGGTTTTGGTGGTGCCACAGCAATGTAACCTCTCACAGTTACTCTTGTTGTGCGCAGGAACTGGCCCTGCTGTTAAATATTATTTTAAAAATTGTAATTACATGCCCCTGTTAAACACTATGTTAAACACTATGTAAGCAGCCTTATACAGTGTGGGGCATGGACTTAGAACCCCTGAGCCATGATTTCGAGTATCAAACTCATCCCTAGTGGGCACCCTTCTGTCTCAACATCCTACCTCTGGGAGCCCTATGCATCCTAGTGGCTACTTTTCTAAGAAATTGTCTCCTGAAGAATGCAATTACGATATTGGAAACAGAAAATTGGCTACTGGCTACTGTTTGCACTAGCCTTACCTTTGGGTGACAGAATCCTTGCCGCTCAGATCCAGTCTCCCGAGAAACCTGGTGACTGCTGCTTTGTCCCTGAGAATCTCTGCAATGCTTTGCTCAAGACTTACCATTCTCCCAAGGTGACTGGCCACCCAGGGAGGAATCAACTCATTTGGGTTATTTCTCAAAAATTCTGGTGCTCTAGTCTCCGCCCTGATGTAACCACCTTTGTAGCAGCTTGTTCCATGTGTGCACAGAGTAAGACACCACAACACCTTTCAGTGGGCCTCCTGCAACCCATAGCCATAGAGAGAGGCCTTGGACCCACCTGTCTATGGATTTTATTGTGGAGTTACCCAACTCCCAGGGCAACACAGTAATCCTTATGGTGGTTGACCAGTTCTCAAAAATGTCATTGTATTCCACTAAAGAAGCTGCCCAGCTGCTTGGGAGATCTTTGGTTACATTGGCTACCCAAGGTTATCATCTCTGACAGGGTACCCACAGGGCTGGCCCTACCATGGGACCCGGTGGGACCATGGGTCCCAGGCGGCACTTTAAGAGCGGCGGCAACAGGGGCACACTACCTGGGGACCTAAGGTTCCTTCCATCTAGCATGCCCAAACTGGTTGCTAGCCACGGCTCGCCTTGCGTCTAGCAACCAGTGACGTAAGGAGAGAAGGAGAGACAGGCCCACCATTCATTGCTGAGGAGGATTTAACTTCCTCCTCCTCCGCTAACTCCACCCACCTCCTCCCTGTATGTTCCCCTCAGCAAATGTAAGGAACGGCGAGTGGTCTGAGAATCAGAAACTGTGATGGCTGCCTCCTCCCCCCTCGAGGCTCCACTATCAGAAGAGGACTCTGTTGTTTCCGGCCCATTCCCCCTTCTATTAGTGGGCAGCAAAACAGCATGAGATCGGATCGGCTGTGTGTGTGGAGAGAGAGCAGATGCGGGCTCTCCCCCCCCCCTCCTCCTCATGCTGCTGTTCCCAGGACAGCCACCCGCTATGTTTCTTCCCCCTTTTCCTCCCATTGGCCAGGGAAAAAAACAAATAGGAGAAAAGAGGATTATGGGACATGTAGTCCCAATAACTGGCTGGCCCATTGCAATTCTAGAGGGAAAAATGCAGCCCCCAGCATGCCTAGCTGAAGGGGAGGGAGAGAGCCAGGCTATGAGTGAAAAACTGCATCTGGTGACAGGCATTGGTGACAAGTGACACGCTGCATCTGGTGACAGGCATTGGTGACAAGTGGCAGGCTGCATCTGGTGACAGGCAATGGTGACAATTGACAGACTGCATCTGGTGACAGGCTTTGGTGACAAGTGACAGGTTGCATCTGGTGACAGGCAATGGTGACAAGTAACAGGCTGTATCTGGTAACAGGCAATGTTGACAAGTGACAGGCTGTATCTGGTGACAGGCAACGATGACAAGTGACAGGCTGCATCTGGTGACAGGCAACGGTGACAAGTGACAGGCTGCATCTGGTGACAGATATTGGTGATAAGTGACAGGCTGCATCTGGTGACAGGCAATGGTGACAAGTGACAGGCTGTATCTGGTGACAGGCAATGATGACAAGTGACAGGCTGCTTCTTGTGACAGGCATTGGTAACAAGTGACACGCTGCATCTGGTGACAGGCATAGGTGGCAAGTGACAGGCTGCATCTGGTGACAGGTATTGGTGACAAGTGATAGGTTGCATCTAGTGACAGGCAATGGTGACAATGACAGGCTGTATCTGGTGACAGGCAATGGTGACAAGTGACAGGCTGCATCTTTTGACAAGCATTGGTGACAGGTTACATAGTTACATAGTTACATAGTAGGTGAGGTTGAAAAAAGACACAAGTATATCCCTGTATGTTTCGGTCATCTAATATTTTCTTAAAACTATCAATGCCCCCCCGCTGAGACCACCGCCTGTGGAAGGGAATTCCACATCCTTGGCGCTCTTACAGTAAAGAACCCTCTACATAGTTTAAGGTTAAACTTCTTTTCTTCTAATTTTAATGAGTGGCCACGAAACTTATTAAACTCTCTTCTGCGAAAAAGTTTTATTCCTATTGTGGGGTCACCAGTACAGTATTTGTATGTTGAAATCATATCCCTTCTCAAGCGTCTCTTTTCCCGAGAGAATAAGTTCAGTGCTTGCAACCTTTCTTCATAAATAATATCCTCCAGACCCTTTATTAGCTTTGTTGCCCTTCTTTGTACTCGCTCCATTTCCAGTACATCCTTCCTGGGGACTAGTGCCCAGAACTGGACAGCATACTCTAGGTGCTGCTGGACCGAAGTTTTGTAGAGCAGGAGAATTATCATTTTATCTCTGGAGTTGATCCCCTTTTTAATGCATGCCAATATTCTGTTTGCTTTGTTAGCAGCAGCTTGGCATTGCATGCCATTGCTGAGCCTATCATCTACTAGGACCCCCAGGTCCTTTTCCATCCTAGATTCCCCCAGAGGTTCCCCCCCAGTGTATAGATTGCATTCATATTTTTGCCACCCAAATGCATTATTTTACATATTTCTACATTGAACCTCATTTGCCATGTAGTTGCCCACCCCATTAATTTGTTCAGATCTTTTTGCAAGGTTTCCACATCCTGCGGAGAACTTATTGCCCTGCTTATCTTAGTATCATCCGCAAACACAGTGATTGAACTGTTTACCCCATCCTCCAGGTCGTTTATGAACAAATTAAATAGGATTGGTCCCAGCACAGAACCCTGGGGGACCCCACTTCCGAGTACTCCCCATTTATCACCACCCTCTGAACTCGCCCTTGTAGCCAGTTTTCAATCCATGTACTCACCCTATGGTCCATGCCAACGGACCTTATTTTGTACAGTAAACATTTATGGGGAACTGTGTCAAATGCTTTTGCAAAATCCAGATACACCACGTCTACGGGCCTTCCTTTTTCTAGCTGGCAACTCACCTCCTCATAGAAGGTTAGTAGATTAGTTAGGTTTGGCAAGAACGATTCTTGCATTGAATCCATGCTGATTAATGCTAATGATACCGTTCTCATTACTAAAATCTTGTATATAGTGCCTTATCATCCCCTTCAAGATTTTACATACTATTGATGTTAGGCTAACTGGTCTGTAATTCCCAGGGATGTATTTTGGGCCCTTTTTAAATATTGGTGCTACATTGGCTTTTCTCCAATCAGCTGGTACTATTCCAGTCAGTAGACTGTCAGTAAAAATTATGAACAATGGTCTGGCAATTACTTTACTGAGTTCCAGAAGTACCCTCGGGTGCAAGCCATCTGGTCCCTATGATTTAATAATGTTAAGTTTCTCAAGTATAATTTTAATTCTATCCTCTGTTATCCATGGAGGTAAACACGTCAGCTTTGGTTACTGAAGCCCCCCGATTCACTTGTGAAGACTGAGGAGAAGAATAAATTCAATACCTTCGCCATCTCCCCATCCTTTGTAACCAGATGTCCTTCCTCATTCTTTATGGGGCCAATATGGTCTGCCCTCCCTTTTTTTACTGTTTACATACTTAAAGAATTTATTGGGATTTTTTTTGCTCTCCTCCACTATGTCTTTCATGTTCTATCTTAGCCGTCCTTATTGCACCCTTACATTTCTTGTTGCATTATTTATAAAGTCTGAATGCTGATGATGATCCCTCAATCTTGTATATTTTGAAGGCCTTCTACTTTGCTTTTATATGCATTTTTACATTGGAGTTAAGCCATCCAGGATTTTTGTTCGCTCTTTTAAATTTTTTACCCAATGGGATGCATTGGCTAATGCCCTTATTTAATATGCTCCTAAAGCAAACCCATCTCTTCTCCGTGTTCTTTGATCCTAAGATTTTATCCCAATTTATGCCTTCTAGCAAGGTTCGTAGTTTAGGGAAGTGTGCTCTTTTGAAATTCAGTGTCCTTGTATTCCCCTTATGTTTCCTATTTGTGTGATTTATACTGAAGCCAATTGACCTGTGATCGCTGTTACCTAAATTGCCCCGTATTTGCACATCCGTGATCAGGTCTGTATTGTTTGTAATCAGTAGATCCAGTAATGCTTTATTTCTAGTTGGTGCGTCTACCATCTAACCCATAAAATTGTCCTGCAAGACATTTAGGAACTGGCGAGCCTTATGCTGCATACACACTGTAACGAGCCCCTGCTTGCTTGGTTCCACTCTCCCGACACTCCTCTGCAGCTATAGAATCAGATTGCAGATCGCAACATCTGATGGTTCTGTCATCAGATGCTCCGGGATTAGAACTACAGCTATGTGCCGTTCTAATCCAGTTGTGTAGCTCAGAACAAACACCAGGCAGGCTGTATGTAAGTTCAACCAGGAATCTCTTTTATTGAAAAATACAGGCTCTTTTATACAGTAAAAGAGGAGGTGCATACCTCCGGCTCATATTACTCTGAACATACACCTGTGACCAGAAACCTAATTAACATGGGCTAATTAACTAATCCCTTTAGACAGCCTAGATGACTCAGACATGACCTTTAGGCCAGACTGGCCGTCTTGTAGCTCAGAAAACCCAATCAACATTATCACAATAGCAGAGTTAATTAACACAAACAACAATGGGGATCTAATAACTCTTAGATCCCATACTAGAGACTTATTTACAATACACATTCTAGCAGGCAACAGACAGACAGGTGGCTGGAATTGACATCA
Source organism: Lithobates clamitans (assembly GCA_037952925.1). NCBI lineage: Eukaryota > Metazoa > Chordata > Amphibia > Anura > Ranidae > Lithobates > Lithobates clamitans. The sequence goes on along the minus strand of JBBGZY010000391.1, from coordinate 3,494,292 downwards.
GCATCTCCTAACAGTATTTGTCCCAGCATTATGAATCAGCCACTATTTCTAATATTGTAAATCCAGGGTCCCCAGAGTCTGTGTGTCTTGGGGGACCAGGACCCGAATCCACAGTAATACCACCTCAAGGGTCCCCAGGCATACAGCTCACAAAGAGCACCGTTCCCCCAAATGCCAGGGCCCACGATCGATCGGCAAGAGGCTAGCATTCAGTCCCCTCCAAAAGTCTCTCTCCCGGCTAGGAGAGCCTTTGGTCGGAATATGCAACCGTGTGTATGCTCCATCAGACTTTTGTTGGCCGAATTCCAACCAGCAAACGATTGAGAGCATGTTCTCAATTTTTCGGTCGGAAAAAGTTCCTATTTGAAAATGTGATCGTCTGTAACAATTCCGACGCGCAAAATTCCTACGCATGCTCGGAAACAATTTGACGCATGCTCGGAAGCATTGAACTTCATTTTCTCGGGTCGTCGTAGTGTTGTGCGTCACTGCGTTCTTGACGGTCGAAAGTTCAGCGAACTTTTGTGTGACCGTGTGTATGCAAGGCAAGCTTGAGCCGAATTCCGTCAGAAAAGCCGTCATATCTTTTTCCGACCAAAATCCTGATCATGTGTACGCGGCATTAGATGAATGCACGGTTCCCTCTGCCCAGTCTATGTCTGGATAATAAAAATCCCCCATTATGATAACAATTCCCGTCCTTGCTGCTAATCCAAATTGTGATAGGAGCTCTGTCTCCCCTTCTTCCCTCAGGTTAGGGGGCCTATAGCATACTCCCAGTATTATTTTCCCCTTAGCTTCATCCCTTTGGAGCTCTACCCATAAGGATTCCACCTCCTCCCTAGCTCCCTTAGTGATGTCATCTCTCACATTCACTTGTACATTATTCTTGAAATATAGGAATACCCCTCCCCCTTTTTTACCCTCTCTATCCTTACGATAAAGGGTATACCCTTGAATGTTTGCCAGCCAATCATGAGAGCTGTTTAACCAGGTCTCTGAAATTCCCACAAAATCCAAATCCTCCTCGTACAACAGTATCTCTAGTTCACCGATCTTGTCCGCCAGGCTCCTGGCATTGGTGAACATGCCACGTAGTTTAGACAGGTCGCATATTATCCTTTTATTGGGTGTCCTGAGATTGCAAATAGGACTTGCTACTATACTTACCTTGGGTTTATGTGCTTTGGTTAACCTACCACTAATGCCCCCAATACTACCCTCTGGAATATGTTCCGCGCTGACTATCTCTACCTCTGGACCCTCCCCGCATCAACTAGTTTAAAAACTCCTCTAACTTTTTGCCCATCTTCATTCCCAGCTGATCTGCACCCTCCTCATTTAGGTGCAGTCCATCCCTTCTATAGTACTGGTTATCAACTGAGAAGTCTGCCCAATCCTTCAGGAACCCAAACCCCTCCTTACTACACCAGCTCTTCAGCCACTTGTTTACTTCCCTAATCTCCCTCTGCCTTTCTGGTGTGGCTCGATGTACTGGTAGTATTCTTGAGAATACTACCTTGGAGGTTCTTTTCTTCAATTTAGCTCCTAAGTCCCTAAAATCGAGCACTCGGTAGACAACATACTGTTCGGCGCTTCAGGTCTTTGCTACAGATTGGCCTTCTAAGAATTGAGTTCCCTACCACCAGAATCTGTCTATCCTTTTGCTTCGCTTCCCCCCCACTCTCACTGGAGGAGTTCTTCCCCTGGCAGCTAGGAGAGTTCCTCAGCTCCAGCAGTGCTGGTCCCTGACTGGTTTCACCAATGTCACTCAATGGAGTGTACTTATTGGGATGCTCCAGCCCTGGATTGGCTTCCCTGGCACTTCCCCCTCTACCCTTGCTGACTGTCACCCATTTACTCTTTGCTAGTGCCTGCACCACTTTGTCTCCACTCGCCTCTGTGCTGGCCCCTGCCGGCACCTGCCGTGTACGTTCCTGGCTCTCCTTTAGTATGGAGGGACTTCTCAGTGTGGATAGTTGCTTCCCCAGATTCAGAACCTGGGCTTCCAGGGAAACAATGCGCTTACATTTTGCACAGCAGTATTCACCCTCGATCGGATGATCAAGGAACGCATACCTGCCGCAAGATGTACAAAGAGTCGCCTCTCCACACTCACCGGGCATCGTATCTATTAAATTTAATGATTGGGGATTATACCCTGTCCAAATTACCTAACAACTAGCTTCCTGACACTAATACTCAAGACAATACACAGGTACTCAACAAGACAATACACAGGCACTCGCAGAACTATGTGCACTCGCAGAACTACGTGTACTCACAGACCACTCGCAGAACTACGAGCACTCGTAGAACTACATACACTCGCAGAACTATGTGCACTCGCAGAACTACGTGCACTCGCAGACCACTCGCAGAACTACGTGCACTCGCTGCATCTGGTGACAGGCAATGGTGATAAGTGTCACAAGTGTCACGCTGCATCTGGTGACAGGATGGAAAAGGACCTGGGGTCCTAGTAGATGATAGGCTCAGCAATCTTGTGATGGGCATTGGTGACAAGTGACACGCTGCATCTGGTGACGGGCATTGGTGACAAGTGACAGGCTGTATCTGGTGACAGGCAATGGTGACAAGTGACAGGCTGCATCTTGTAACAGGCATTGGTGACAAGTGACAGGCTGTATCTGGTGACAGGCATTGGTGACAAGTGATACGCTGCATCTGATGACGGGCATTGGTGTCAAGTGACAGGCTGTATCTGGTGACAGGCATTGGTGACAAGTGACAGGCTGTGTCTGGTGACAGGCATTGGTGACAAGCGACAGGCTGTGTCTGGTGACAGGCAATGGTGACAAGTGACAGACTGTATCTGGTGACAGGCAATGGTGACAAGTGACATGCTGCATCTTGTGGCAGGCTATGGGTGGCAAGTGGCTGTGGGTGGCAATTGGCACACTGCCTCTGGTGGCAGGCAACGATGGCAAGTAACAAGCTGGATCTGGTGGCAGGCAATGGTGGCAAGTGACACACTCAGGGCTCCCACTCATTCTGCATTATGGAGAGTTTAACATTTCATTATATATTACAATTTAATTATCATGGAACAAGAGTCCCTAGTTTATTTGCCTTTTTTGAAGTGTTTACCTTTCTGTAGAGTCTGGTTGCCATAGTAACCTTTCAATTCTCTGGTTGAGACAGGGTCGGCCCTACCATGGGACCCAATGGGACTATTGGTCCCGAGCAGCAGGTTCTGAGGGGCAGCACATTGATGCCCAGGAAGACAGTGGTCCCACCCAATTGCCCCACACACCCGCCCCGCTCTGCCCCTTATTCCACTGTGTGGATGGCCCAGTGCCGCTGCTATTACATGTAATGGCAGGGCACAGCTGGCCGCCCACCCATCCTCTCCGCGGCTCCCCCTTTGCTGCTGACAAGAGAAAGTCAGCTGACAGGCTGATGGCCAACAGCATGAAGGGGGAGGAGCTTTCTACCGAGCAGAGACCCCATGATGAAAGAGGGATTGCTATAGGCGCGGCTGACACTGAGAGAAAATAAGTGCCGCTAATCCCATCTCCACCACCCCTGCCTGTGTCTAACCCCCTAACACCCCTGTCTGTGCCAAACCCCCTCCCTACCACCCCTGCCTGTGTCTAACCCCCTCCCTACCAACCCTGTCTGTGTCTAACCCCCCGCCACCCCTTCCTGTGTCTACCACCCCTGCCTGTGTCGGACCCCCTCCCTACCACCCCTGCTTGTGTCTAACCCCCTAACACCCCTGCCCATATCTACCACCCCTGCCTGTGTCTAACCCCCTTACCACCCCTGCCTGTGTCTAACCCCCCACCAACACTTCCTTAGTCTAAACCCCTTACCACCCCTGCCTGTGTCTACCACCCCTGCCTGTGTCTAACCCCCCGCCATCCGTGCCTAACCCCACTACCACCCCTGCCTGTGTCTAACCCCCCACCACCCCTGCCCTGTATAGCCCCCTACCACCCCTGCCTGTGTCTAACCCCCCGCCACCCCTGCCTGTGTCTAACACCTACCCCCTTGCCTGTGTCTAATCCCCTACCACCCCTGCCTGTATTTAACTCCCCTACCACCCCTGCCTGTGTCTATCCCCCTACTACCCCTGCCTGTGTCTAACCCCCTCCCTACCACCCCTGCCTGTGTCTAACCCCCCTACCCTTATTAACCCTCTATGAGGAAGTGAGTTGCCATCTAGATAAAGGAAGGCCCGTAGATGTGGTGTATCTGGATTTTGCAAAAGCATTTGACACATTTCCCCATAAACGTTTACTGTACAAAATAAGGTCCGTTAGCATGGACCATAGGGTGAGTACATGGATTGAACAATGGCTACAAGAGCGAGTTCAGAGGGTGGTGATAAATGGGGAATACTCTGAATGATCAGGGGTGGGTAGTGGGGTCCCACAGAGTTCTTTGCTGGGACCAATCCTATTTAATTTGTTCATAAACGACCGGGAGGATGGGGTAAACAGTTCAATCTCTGTATTTGCGGATGATACTGGGCTAAGCAGGGCAATAACTTCTCGGCAGGATGTGGAAAACCTTGCAAGAAGATCTGAACAAATTAAAGGGGTGGGCAACTACATGGCAAATGAGGTTTAATGTAGAAAAAATGTAAAATAATGCATTTGGGTGGCAAAAATATGAATGCAATCTATACACTAGGGGGAGAACCCTTGGGGGTATCTAGGATGGAAAAGGACCTGGGGTCCTAGTAGATGATAGGCTCAGCAATGGCATGCAATGCCAAGCTGCTGCTAACAAAGCAAACAGAATATTGGCATGCATTAAAAAAGGGATTAACTCCAGAGATAAAGCGATAATTCTCCCACTCTACAACACTCTGGTCCGGCCACAACTAGAATATGCTGTCCAGTTCTGGGCACCAGTCTCCAGGAAGGATGTACTGGAAATGGAGCGAGTACAAAGAAGGGCAACAAAGCTAATAAAGGGTCTGGAGGATATTAGTTATGAAGAAAGGTTGCAAGCATGGAACTTATTCTCTCTGGAGAAGAGACGCTTGAGAGGGGATATGATTTCAATTCACAAATACCGTACTGGTGACCCCTCTGGAGAAGAGACGCTTGAGAGGGGATATGATTTCAATTCACAAATACCGTACTGGTGACCCCACAATAGGGATAAAACTTTTTCGTGGAAGGGAGTTTAACAAGACACATGACCACTCATTAAAATTAGAAGAAAAGGGGTTTAACCTTAAACTACATAGATGGTTCTTTACTGTAAGAACGTCAAGGATGTGGAATTCCCTTCCACAGACAGTGGTTTCAGCGGGGAGCATCGATAGTTTCAAATAACTATTAGATACGCACCTGAATGACCACAACATACAGGGATATACAATGTAATACTGACATATAATCACACACTTAGGTTGGACTTGATGGACTTGTGCCTTTTTTCAACCTCACGTACTATGTAACTATGTAACTATATCATGATGAGTTGGTCATAACACTAAGATTTCTTACATACATTTTAGGACACGATACAAAACAGGTGCTCCCAGCAGAGCAGAGATTTTTAAGGTGCCAATAACTTTCAAAATCAAGACAGGTTAACATTTTAATGTTTTATTACATCATTTAAAAGTATATAAAAAGAAAAAAAGATAACAAACAAATGGAAAAACCATCTAAAATATGTTGAAAATGCAATGGATCATTTCATCTTAGATATTTACGAACATGATCTATAGTAAATGGTAACTGTGGAATGATAATCCCAATAATCCCTACATGTTTCGCCAAGTATTAGGCTTCTTCATGGGATGTATATTACCATGCCTAAACAAATAAATGAAGGTACAAAGATAAATATACACATAGAAAATACTCATAAATAAACATTGTATAAAGATTTGATTATTCAAAATCCAAAAATATTACAAAAAAAATAACATATTTATATGTGAGGAATTTGGAGGGCATCTTACCAATATGTTAAATATCAGGTGTCTCGATCCAAAAGGTTATAACTTCAATGTTCATAAATCCAAACAAAAGTTTAACAGGGAGAGAAACCCCATCCAAAAACAAGGAGAAGTAGAAATATGGTGGCCACAGGAGGCGTAAATTGGACCAAAAACAGGTATTAATAAAAAAAAGGGGATTTTCTTTTAACACAAGTGACAAATAGAAAGTGCAATTATAATACATGTCAATCTTGTAAAAAATATAATATGTTACTTCGCAGAGGTGAAGAATTCTTTGACAACCCTCATGATCCATGAGAAAATGTCCAGCGTCCTCCACGACTCCCATGCAAAATTTCTTAAGGTATGGGCCCCGTGGTGGTCCTACACACTCCCCAACCTAAATCCGACTAGTCTAGGTCTGTAAATTCATTTTGAATTAACCTCCAGCCTGGGGGACCCCTTTCCCCCCCCTCCCATTTCCTCTCTTCCTGGGCCTCTCGCCCGCCGCTCTGCTCTACACTTACCTTCCTCCCTCCTCCCCCCCCCTCCCCCCCGTTGTGGTATATGTGTTCTTTCCCTTTTTCTCTTTTCCTTTTTTTTTTCTCTCTTCTCGTGTTTGTTTGTCACCCTCTTCCCTGTTTTGCGGACAACTCTGCTCACCCTTGTCTGCCTCAGCCCCTGGGCCCCATGGCTTGGGCATAGTGTACTGACCTCTGGCCCTGGCTGATAGGTCAATTTCAGTTGATAAAATACACTCTTAAAATATGTTTCATTATGTACTTTTAAGTAAACATCTTTCTTATGTTTTTTGTACATATCCCCTGCGTGGGAATTCGTTATCTGGGGTTTTTCCCTTTTTCTTTTTCCAATAAAAACATTGTACCAGAAAAATATAATTTTTTACATTTGAGAAGTAAGAAATATAAGGACTGTTAAAGTGCCCCTGAACAAAGAGCTCACCTTGATGTTGTAACAGAGAAGCGTCAGACCTGTGCACACTGTGGCTCCCCGTCATGCATGGAAAATTGCCAGGGTTAGGTCTTTATATATGCCCCTCCCACCCAGCTGGACCTGATGACTTCACAGCATGACGCGGATGCCAGAGACACCCAGCTCCATCGAGGGGTCATGTGACTCAATGCGGCCGGTGCATGCGCATCATGGCCAAATCCCTGCCATCCAGCTAGGGCATTGCCTCCTAGTTGGTAAGGGGGTGGAGAATATTGGTGCATGTGCACCATAGGCGGACCGCCGCAGGCCTCACAAGGCATCTCCTCCCAATCGGCAAAGGGCTGGAGATCATCAAAAGGTCCCAGAGAGCCAAAGTTAAACAAGTCAATGCATTACCATCTGAGAAGGAGATCGGAGATGCATGAAGTTTGCCCATGATTCCCCCCAGCCAACAAATAAATCATATCAATCCTCTCCACGGACCTCAACTCGGCATACAGTGGTACCTCAGGGGGAACGAATAGCTCAGGAATTAATTCAGCCCTGGAAATCTAGTGGTTTGCAAAGTAAAACTCCACTAAGCCTCTCGTTGAAGGAGGAGGTGATCAACGTCTCCACCCCTATCGTGAATCAGTGCATGTTCCAAGGCAAAAAAATGGATGCTGGATACATCATAATTGTGATATAACCCAACATGGCGACTAATGGGTGTTTCTGGGCATTTCTTAAAAATCAGGGATACATGATCCTTAAACCATTTGGAAGAACGCAAGCTTCATCTTACCCATGTAAAAGGCTCAGTAGGTACATTGCATCAGATTTTGCAGTTTGCAAAAATTCTTGGTGTGTAAATACTTCCATTGGGTAGGTTACTGCTATCTGCATGAAGCAAAAAATGGCAAAATTGACATGTGCCTCACGGCGGTGCCTGACTTGTGTAAAGTCTGTTTACATTCCTTCCTACGTATATGATAACTTTGTGTCAACTGGTCTTTAAGCGATCTTTTGAAAGTAATTTCAGGGTTTTTACCAATATATTCAGACTGTAGTATCTGCCTTTAGTAAATACCAGTATTTGTTTAAATCTCCCGTACAGTTCCATGTTTACCCGAAAATCGTGTAATAATTCTCGTGGTTGGGCATTTTTTTTTTCTTCTTTCAATATTTAGAATGAAGTAACCAGATAAGATTACGGATGATAAAGTGAAATCAAATGCCAAATGCATCATAAAAAAAGATTAATAGGTAGAGTAACATGTGCATCTAACAAAGGAAAATACCATCTTCAAATGGAAAATATCTTGAGAAATCTAAAAAAAGAAATTTAGAAACAACTACTGTGATCATAATATAAGCTTAGTAGGCCTTCCACGGGGTAAATCCGTGGGAGAGTACCCCAAAACCACTGGGTATTTAGAACACACATATACAATACAACATTGTCTCAACCTTCTGTATGTATTATGCCATAGTACTGGTAGATAGAAGGGGGACAAGGCCTCCCAATCCAAGCATTCTAAACCCTGTGACGTACTTGTGAAGTAGTGTTGCTAAAGTGAGCGGACAAACCAGAAACCATTGTAAATTACCCACTCAGACAACCAGATACCTGGGGAGTTCCCCAACCCCTGGGTCAGAGCTAAGTGAAGGGGTATGAAGTCAAAGGATAACTCCGGGGAGCATGGGAATTCACCCTCAGGAGGAACAATGTTACAAAGAGGTAAGGTCTGGATGACAAAAAAACAAGTCACTTCCCTGCAAAACAATGACATAACTGGTTAATACCTGCTAAACTCAAATAAACATGTTCTGATCTGAGATTATAGTAGGTCAGAATAACCACATCTAGAGAGAATAGAAATGGAAGGAAGGAAATATGAAATAGAAAAGAAAAAGGGCAGAAGTCAAGAAAATTATGGTTAAATGGGGGTCAGGCGCCAGAGTGTATTGGAGAGCAAAGTACATTGATATGATTCCCATTAACTGTTGTATGTAAATGGTGATTTGTACCAGGTGTCAACTTTCCAACTGACCTCCACATCCTGATCCCACATACAAGGGTTTTCTATGCCAGTGAAGCATAGATCAAAGATATACCTCCCCTCTGATCCATGAACTAAGAGCCCCACTGTTCATAGGCAGTGATTCTTTGGGGGTATGTTTTATATTTCCAAAGGGAGAGTATACAGGCATACCCCACTTTTAAGTACACAATAGGGTTCATTTACTAAAGCTGGAAAGTGCCAAATCAGGCTCAATTTTGCATAGAAACCAATGAGCTTCTAACCCCAGCTTGTTCAATGAAGCTTTGGTAAAAAAACCTCGAAACTCATTGGTTTCTATGCATAAGTGAGCCTGATTTTGGACTTTCCAGCTTTTAGTAAATAAACCTCATTGTGTACTTAAAAGTGGGGTATGCCTGTATAGTGTTGGCTTTGCTGCAATCTGAATCTCTCTGAATGGGGCGTTTTCAATTTACTAATGCAATGGCATTCGTTCCTGAATTGGAATCAGAAGGGAACTAAACAGATAGAGAATCCTAGGTAGGCTGGTCATTTTGAAGGAATTAACCCTACCCAGCCAGGGGAGGTCCCATTGTGCCCAATTGGACAACTCTGCATGCAATTTTTTATATAGGAGGATAATTAAAATTATAAAGCTGATAAACGCTGGCTGCCAGGTTGACACCCAAGTAAGGGACAGAGGTGGTACTCCAAGCAAACCAAAAGTGGTTCCTGTTAAACCAGGAGAGTAGGGGTATTAACATTTAACGCAATAAATTTGGCCATGTTAACATGTAGTGTGGAAACCCTGCCAAAATCTTGTAGGAGTTTAAAGATGTTCGGGGTAGAAATGAGGGGGGAGTGATACAGAGAATCAGATCATCCGCAAATAGGGCACATTTGTGGATGTGGGGGGTCACACTTTACCCCATGTATGTCTTTATGAATTCTGATTGCTATGGCAAGGGTTTTGATTGCAGTGGCAAAAATTATGGAGGATAGGGAGCATCCCTGTCTGGTACCTTTGCACATTGAGAAGGGGTCTGATTAGTGGCTTTGAAGTTTAACCTGTGCATTCAGGTTAGAGTATAGAGCTCTTAGAATCTTTAGAAAATGTGAGCTAAACCCCCATCTTTCCAAAACTTCAAACAGGTAAGGCCAGTCTACCATATCAAAGTCTACCGAGTGTAAGAATCCTTCCTGGTAAATGCCCCTGTCCCATTTTGCATGCAATAGTGAAATTACATTCACAGTTCTACGTATTTGATCCGCTCCCTGTCTTTCTGGAAAGAAGCCCACCTGGTCTTTATGTACATAACCACTTATGAATGCTGACAGTCTATTGGGCATAATTTTGGTTAAAATTTTGAGGTCATTGTTAATCAAGGGAACCCTGTAATTGCTTACTTCCGAGTGGTCTTTGGGCCCTATTAGCAGAATTGTCCAGGATGCACCCCCCCCCCCGAAGGGAATTGAAGAAACACATACATACATAAGTTTTATAATAATAACAGGACAAAAACCTATCAGGGCCCAGAGCAGAACCCTTCTTGAGATTCTTAATAACCTCCAATACTTCTGAATCAGCTATAGGTTTCTCTAGAGTCTTTTGGTGTTCCTGTTTCACTTTAAGGGGTAGAATTCCATCCAAGAATCCAAAAATGAGGAGAGGTCCCGCTTCCTCATCTGCCCTATACAACTTTGAGTAAAAGCCATGAAACGTGGCCATGATCCATTGTGGATTTTGTGTGAGTGTTCCTGTAAAAAACATGCAGTTTAAGGAAGGAGAAGGAACAAGGTTGGGGCATCAACCTAGCAGCCAATCTGGATCCTATTTAGTCTTTTTGAAGGTAAAAAAGAGCACTGGACCATCAAAGACTTTTTTCAGCTTGAACGGTCAGGGCCAAATTTAAGTAAAGATGACCTGATTCCAATAGGAAGCAAGACCATTCATGTTTAAGTTTGGTGGAGACTTGAATAATCTTTCCCCTGATGACTGCTTTATGAGTAGCCCAGAGTGTATAAGGAGAGACTTTCCTATTGTCAATGACTCAAAAGTATTCCCTATTTATTTATCCAGCATAGAACATTGTACAGGGTCACTTGTATTCAAATGAATAAGGATTCATTTAAATGCCACAGAAACGTGCCGTTAGGGTTGTGAGGTTTCGTTAGGAGCATTAAGACCATCGAGTGGTCAGATAATGGGGAATACATAATGAACGACTTAGAGACAAAGGAAATGGCGGAGGTGGCAATAAAGATGTGGTCTATTCTAGCATAAGTATGGTGTAGTGCTAAAAAATGAGTGTAATCCTTCAAGGTTGGATTTAATTCCCTCCAAATATCCACCAACCCATGGGAGTATATGAGTTTAGCGATCTTCAAACTTTGTCTAGGGGGACACAAAAGTTGAGATCTACCTTGCCCCGATTTGTCTAGCATCTGATCCAATGCAACATGCCAACTAAATAAGGTGAAAGGGTGGCCACATGGATGTGAAGAGATGCGCTTGACCAAAGTTTGTGGCATAATATGAGATAAAGGTGTATTGGGCCCCTGTCCAAAGAGCCTGATAGATGTATGTATCTGCCACCGGGGTCTTTGATTTCCTGCGATGGTAAAAATGTAATCTTTTTGGAAAAGAAAAACCCCACCCCCTTAGTCGTGTCCCCTGAATTGGCTAAGTAAAACTGCGGAAATTTAGGGTGGATACATTTAGGGTTATTATATTTAGGGAGGTGGGTCTCTTGTAAGAGAAGGACCTCTATCTGTTGGGAATGAGAGTGTTGGAAATATTTGCAGCATTTTAATGAAGAATTCAGACCCTGGACATTATGGGAAACTACACAGATAGGTGAGGAAGTGTCTTCAATCTGAGCCATGGATAGTAGTACACTGAGCAGAGACCTATCTTCCACCAGATGCACTCGACCGTGAATGACCAGATCCAAATAAAAAAGAGGCTAGTATTCTTGAGCCTCGTGCCCAACCCCAGTGCCTGAAAGAGAAAAAGAGAAAAAGAAAGGTGAAAAGAAAGAAAGGAAATGGGGGAGTCCCAAAGAGAGAAAAGACCCGTGGAGAGCACAGAATGACCCTTCCATGGACCCAGGGCATCTTTAATGTAGGTCTTTTTTTAAGCCGCAGTTCCGCCACCCACGCTGATCACTTGCTGGCTGCTCTGCTTTGTCAGCGGCCTTTCAGAACCCTCGCTGCTCTACACATCTCTATATGAGAGCACTGCCTGACAAGGGAGAGCAGATGAAGGAGGGGGAGGGGGAATGTAAACAGGCAGAAGCTCCTCGTGAAGCCAGCAGCCTGCCCAGACATCCTGTGTATGTTGTAGCTGCTCTTTTTCTCCCACTCTGTGTGAAGATTTCTAGATGATGGCAGAGGATTTGGAGAAAAGCTCTGAACTGTAGAGGACCCCTCAACCCTGCACTCCTCAACCCTGCACTCTGTATGTAGTACACTCCTCAACCCTGCACTCCGTATGTAGTGCACTCCTCAACCCTGCACTCTGTATGTAGCGCACTCCTAAAATCTTGGCATATAACAATGCCTCGCTGTTAAGTGTAGTTTAGCTAATCCCACAATTTTATGCAGAGATAATGGATGTGCAGAACCCTCTAGCAATCAATCAGTGAGCAGTAATTGTAAGGATATTTTAGCTTGCTGTCCTTCATTTTAGCTATAAGAATATGTATCCATCTTAGAATAATATGTATATGTGACATCTATCAAAAGTTAGTTTCAAATCCTTGTAAATAACATGATTTCCCCGAAATGACGCATGAAGGTTTTCGCTTGTTTATAGTTTCTGTATGAAGAAATAATGTCTCATTTTTAGGTGGTTTTTAATCATCTGATGTATACGTAATGTCTGTATATTAATGAAAGGGTTGAACTTTTTTTGTGATGTCGTTTTGATTATATAAGTGATTGTCTACAGAAGTAAAAAGCAGAACATTCCAGACATTTGACTGTTGTGTCATTATTTTCTCACTGGAATGGTCTCCGGGCCTGATTTGGGTTTGAAAGAACACTAGAGAAGAGGTTCACTTGCTCCTAGAAGAAGATCGTTAGCCCCCTAACAGAGTTTTGGTGGCAGCGTGTGGGGCGGTCATTGTTCATGAGATGATCATCATCCAAGATCATCATCCAAGTTTCTAAAGTCCGGTGAGTTTGATTTAATTATTATTATTTCTTTCACCGTGACTTTAGTTTAAAAGACCGTTTCCTTATATGGGGTTAACAGAAGGTGTAGTGTTAAAAACATTTATGTAAATGTATGAATCTCGCAGAGATTCGTTTGGGTGACGGATCAAAGGACTCTGAGTTAGTCCAAAGGACTCTGAGTTAGTCCAAAGAACTCTGAGATAGTTCTAAAAAGAAAGGACTCTGAGTTAGTCCAAGGGGTTCTGAGAAACCCCAAGTAATATAATACAGTACTGTAAGAAGTTTTATAAAGATATCTGATAGAGTGTCCCGGAAAAACCCAAACCTCTTTGCTTACCTTATCTATCGCTAATTGCTTAGATTTTTTATATATATAAAGTAAGATAAGATAATCTGTATGTGTATTGTGTGTATTTTGTCGGACGCTGCAAGGTGAGGTGGCGTCCACCACTGCATTGTTATGGGTCAATCATCAGGGAAGAAGATTCTCCTTCCAGATGTAGGAGAGACATGTAAATGTTATGTAGCCAGAATATGTGGAACTGATTATGTGTATATTAACCCTTGGGTAGATAATCTGGCGGGATGGACTGAAGGCATGAGGAGTAGTGACCCGTTTCCCCGACAGGGTCAGAATGACATTTTTCATATGGACATGGTCAAGGGACTTTGTTTAGGGGATAGGGAAGCTTTCCCATATTATACGGGAGACCCCCAATGGGATAAGGAATATATGAGGAAAGGTGGGGAAAATTGGTTATTGTATGCCCCCTACTGGTATGAGAGAGCGGATAAGAAAATAAGAAAGAGAAGTCCAAATCCAAGGGACAAGGAAGCTCCGGGGTTACATGCTTGTGAGAAGAGACTTAAATTAGGTTTCCCGTCCTTAGTTCCATGTGTATCAGCTCTGCCAGTAGCCCCCTCAGTTGATCCCCCAGTTGTTCCGTCACCTCCACCTTATATACTGCAGCCAAATAAGGGAGCACCAAAACAAATATACCCCTCGTTCTCAAAAGAGGACATTGAGTTTTTGGCTGCAATTGCAGCAGTTCGTCCATTCGAGAATAGAGTGTCACCTGCAGAGGCATCTGTTTCCTCTGTATCCGTTCCACAGCAAGGTGCAGTGGTGGGTCAGGCACTGCCTGTGGTCTTACCAGAGTCACAGGTTGCTGTCCTATCAGATCAGCCACTGCCTGTAGTTTCACAAATGCAACAGCCGATGGGTGCTGCCTCCTCCACAATGGATGAGGAGTTACCTGAAAAGACACCTGCGGGGGAACATAAAATAAAGATGCCCCGTGGACCTTTTAGGGAGGATCCGGCTAAGACCAGGAGTACAACTCAGAAATTAAAACAAGCTGCAGAGAGTAAGATTGCACAACATGCAGTTTCAAAACAAACAGCTGACAGAAAGAAAGAGGAAGTAGCTACGCAGCTAGCAATGCAAAGCTTTCCTTTTCTGACTGTTGGTGACATAATGGTGATAAAATGTATCGATATTTAAGATATCAATCGTATTGTCAAACATTGCCCCAAACCTTCCACATCAGCTTTGGGGGCAATAGCTTATTTAAAGAAAGCTTGTAAGGGTAGAAATTATACACAGGAAGATATAAGGATTATTATAGATAGTTTGGTGGGAACTACCTCCCCATGGGATTGGACTAAAGTGCCCACCATAGATGTCCTAGAGGCACCCACTACCAAAGCAGAGGCTTATTCACTAAACACTGTTGAAGGAAGGAACCTTATGTGGGAAGAGCTAGAGAAGGAAATGAAAAGAGTTCTCATTAACAAGTCGTCACTCCCTACTGCAGTAGCTTGCAAACAGAAATCATCAGAGTCAGTTTTGGAATTTTGGAAAAGTTTTCAGGAGGTCTGGACACAAGATGCCGGACTCAATACTCAGGATGGAATGCACAGTCTTTTAATACAGACTTATCTTAGCAACCTGGCCCCTAAATATGCCCTTGTTGTGAGACAGCAGATTTCAGATTGGGCGACAAGCAGTATGACTGACTTTCAAAAAAAATTGACTGAAAAAGACGCAGCGGGGTGTTTTGACATTCCCAAGCAGACACCAGCACCGATACATTACCAGGATAATTTCCCAGGAAATCAAAGGGGAAACTTTATAAGAAAAGGGGACAGGATAGAGGGGGTTATAGAGGTGGATATAGGGGAAGAGGACAGCCACAAAGAGGGGACTTCCAGCAGAGACAACCTAAACCAGGGTGTTTTAATTGTGGGGACCCCGGACATTGGAAAGTTCAATGCCCCTGGTATGACCGAGAGTGTACAAATTCAGGGCCACTGGCTGCACCTACTCCCCCTCAGGCACCACACCCAGGACAGCAGCAGCATGGTGTTAAGTACCCCATTTCTTGGAAACAACAGCAGTCACAATGAAGCTGCCCGGAAGGTAGTATCCTGGCATTTCCACTTGTCTCTCATTCTTATCATGAACAGCCTATAATTTCATTGCTTGTAGACGGGCATGAGGTACCATTTGTGCCTGATTCAGGGGCGACGTGCAGTACCATTAGCAAGGATTTTTATAGGGGAGAGATTGTGGATGCTGAGCCTTCAATGGGAATAAATGGGATACTCACCAAAACTTTTAAAACACCCCCGCTTTCACTAAGCACCCGTACTGGTGCTGATTGTAATCTGCAACATTGTTTTAGAATTATTCCTGGTTGTCCCGTGAGTCTCTTGGGTAGGGACTTGCTGGGAAAATTGGGCATTACAATGAAAATTACTGCAAAAGGAGGACTATATGTAAAATCTGACAGGGTTCACCTTTTTACATCGCTCTCACATCCAGAAGAGGAAGATGTCAAATTGAGTGAGGAGGGAGTATGGGCAGTGAATCCTCTTGATGTAGGGTTCATTTCCTGTACGCCCTATAAAGCCACTTTGAAACCAGGAGCTTTACCTGTGTATCATAAACAGTACCCCATATCCAGAGAAAAAGAAGAGGGTATAGAGCCCATTGTGGAAGATTTCTTGAAGAAAGGTATTTTAAGAGAAATCATTTCTCCTTATAACACTCCTATCAATCCTGTTAAAAAGCCGAATGGCAGTTACAGGTTTGTACAGGACCTTAGAGCCATAAACAACTTAGTGGTACCAATTGCCCCAATAGTGCCTGATGTGCCATCATTGCTCACCTCCATACCATCCGATGCTGAGTATTTTTCTGTAATTGACCTCTCAAATGCGTTTTTTTCAATTCCTGTGGACGAGGAAACACAGCCACTCTTTGCCTTCCGATTTAAAAATCGGACGCTGACCTGGTGCAGATTGCCCCAGGGCTATATAGACTCACCTGTTGTCTATTCTATTGTCCTCCAAACCACTCTTAGAGCTTGGACACCTGAACATGGTTCAGTCTTGCTGCAGTATGCGGATGATCTGCTACTCTGCAGCTTGACAAGGGAGGCCGCCCTGGAGGATGGGAGAAATCTTTTGAAATGTCTTTTTGAAAGTGGTCATAAAGTGTCAAAGAAAAAGTTGCAATGGTGTCAGAAAACAGTTGAATATCTAGGGCTTGTTCTCACAAAAGGAGAAAGAAGAGTCAGTCATAAAAGAGTTACGGCTCTAATGGGTCTGCCCCGCCCACTCAACAGGAAGGACATGCTCACCTTCCTAGGTATGATTGGTTACTGCTGCCAATGGATACCTGACTGCTCTTACTATGACAATCTCCTGAGACAGGCCACAGGTTCAGATATGCCAGACTGTGTTAAATGGACAGATGAAATGTGTAATGCTTTTGTGTATTTGAAAAATGCTATGGTAACAGCTCCAGGACTCGGCCTTCCTAAATATAATGTGATGTTTTATTTGTATGCCAGGGAAAATTGTACAACGATGGCAGGTGTCCTCGCTCAGGAGCATGGAGGCAAGCTTTGCCCTGTTGCTTTTTTTTCAAAGGTGGTACCAGTACCAGTTCAGGGCATGCCCGCATGTTTCAGAGCTTTAGCGTCTTGTGCTATGTTGGTTGACATGGCTGCAACTTTCACTTTGGGCCATGATACTACTTTGTATACTACTCATAATGTGTCCACATTACTGAGAAATATACATACGCAACATATGTCCGCCCAAAGGTTGAGCGGCTATGAGGTGATACTGTTGTCAAATCCAAAACTGCATATTAAATATGATTCCCCTAATGCAGGCCCAGCTCCAATTTTAAATGCACTGCTAGGATTAAAAGGAGAGCAGGATGAAGTTGTGCCACAACATGACTGCACCAACCTCATCCACCAATACACATCTCCCAGACCTGACTTGTCCCCTACTGCTTTGCCAAATGTGCAAAATGTGTATGTGGATGGATCTTGTTCTAGGCCAAATGATCACACATATCATGCAGGATATGCGGTTGTGCAACTTCCAGATGTTATACTTGGGGCCAAGCCTATCCCATATCAATCAGCCCAAGCTGCGGAATTGATTGCTCTCACCAGGGCATGCCAAATGTTTGAGGGTCAAGATGTGAACATTTACACTGACTCCAAATATGGGTATGGCGTGGTATATAATTTCGGCGTCATATGGTGTAGGCGTGGCTTTATTGCAGCTGATGGAAAAAGCATCTCTCATTCCTCTCTGGTAGAGTCATTGTTAAAAGCTATTCAGTTGCCCAGAACTCTTGCCATAATACATTGCAGAGCACATACAGGCCAACAAACAGAAGTAGCTCGAGGAAATGCTCTAGCTGATTCAGCAGCCAGAAAAGCAGCTATCTCCCAACCAGCTCAAATCCAAATGCCAATGTTACAGCCTGAACTTTCTTGTTTTGACCATGTACTGTCTGACCTACAAGATTATGCCTCAGAGGCCGACATGAGAGATTGGGAAAAAGTAGGTGCACAAATAGATCCAAAAACAGGACTTTTGTGCAAAGAGGGGAAGGTATGTATTCCAATGGCAAGTGCATCACTTTTTATTGCCCAGTATCATGGAATAGGTCACAGAGGCTGGAAGGCAACTTGTGAGTTACTAGGCAAGGATTTTTACATTTCAGATCTCCCTTTGTTGACAAGGGATTACGTGTCCAGGTGCATTACTTGCATTAGGAACAACCCAAATAACCCAAACAAAGCGAAACACGAACATTTGATATATCCCAGTACACCTTTCACCCACCTACAAGTTGATTTCACACACATGCCCAAGTTAGGGAAAAGACAGGAATATTTTTTGGTGGTCTTGGACATGTTTTCGAGATGGGTTGAAATTTTTGTAACTACAAAGGAAGACGCACAAACAGTAGTGAAAATTCTCACACAGGAAATTATTCCTCGATGGGGATGTCCACTTCAGATAAACTCAGACAGATGTCCTGCTTTCACCTCAAAAGTATGTCAGAACTTGGTACATTCACTCCAAATAGAATGGAAGTTTCACATTCCATATCATCCCCAAAGTTCAGGGATAGTGGAAAGGGTAAATAGGACCGTGAAAGATAAAATAAGGAAGGCCACAGGAGGAACCTTTGTCCATTGGAAGAGGGTTCTCCCAGCGGTTTTGGCAGAGATAAGAAGTACTCCCTCCAAAACTACAGGCTATTCTCCTTTTGAAGTGTTGATGGGCCGTCCCTTTCCTACTCCCTGGGCCAGAGCACCTCTTATGATAGAGCAGGGGGATTTGGATCTAGTGCAGTCAGAGTATGTGAGGAAACTAATTAAAACTTTGGATACAGTTGAGAGAAATGTTGCTCGCACCTCTCCTTTTTCTTCACAGGAACCTACCCACCCTTTTAAAGTAGGAGACACGGTGGTGGTCCAACAGTTGAATAGAAGCAAGAAACAGGAATATCCTTTTGGACCTCCTACTACGGTGATTGCAGTGACCAGAACAGCTATCCTGGTGGAGAATTGCCAATCCTGGATCCATGCCAGCCGAGTGAAAAAGGTTGTCCAAAGCCCCAAGAGCAGGAAGGAGATCTTAAATACAGGAGGCCCTCAAACAGAAGTCCAAGCAGATGAAGGAGAAGTTCCTGGAAAAGCAGGTCCGGCCAGAGAAGATGACCTTGCTTATTCCACCACAGACTTCTGGCAAGGCATTCTGCCTCCTGTTCCTGATCACCTTGATGGTGTTCCCGCCCATTTGGATCATCACTAACTGTATCTACCACCCTGAAGATTTGGGTGCGATTAAAAGTATTTGTGGTAATACATATACACAGAAGAACATTACAGTGATATAAGTTAGAAATAAGAGAGACATTGAAGATAATTTTGCTGATAAAATGCTTTTGTTAAAATTTAAATATGCTTATGCTCGGAAATCAGGATTTCAAAAATGTTGGATCTGTAGTAAACTGCACCCTAGCACTGTTAGGATACCCCTAATGGCTATACCTTTAAATATTACTCCCCTGTTGAGAGAAGAGATTCTCCTTGACCTTCTGAATGTTAGCAGAAGAACTAATGACACCATTTCCTTTCACATCATCAATAGAAGTCATAATCCTACCTGGTGTTTCAATTTAGGGAATTCTACTGGAAATGCTCATATCTGTAGTCAATCGGTTTTGAATATTTCTAATTGCTATGCCCCTAGTGGGAAGTTTTGTTCTTTATATCAAACATACCACGTTAAGGTCAGAGTACGGGCTGATTTTGAAAAGATTCTTGCCTCTGAAGATGAAAGTAGTAAACCTGTACAGCATTTGTTTCAGGTTTTAGCAGCAGTTACAGCAGTAGATCAAGAGACTGCTGTGAATACGCCCTTCTCGTTTGGTAACCACACTTATGTTTGTTGTGGAAAGACTTGTTATCCCTGGATTCCACAAGAGGCCCAAGGCTGGTGTTACCTGGCCTCACTGGTGCCCATAATGGGGATGATAGGTGATAGTTGTGGGAGTCATTTACTTGAGGCTAGTATACACCCCAGGTATCCATTGAAACATCGTAACAAGAGAGAGTTATTCCTTGAGAAGGATATGGCCTGGGCATGGTTCCCTTCCTGGACAGGATGGGGAATAGATTTGATGAAAAGGTTGAATAATTATTTAGGAATTATTGATGAGATAATGGAAAAGAACTCTGATGACATTTCTAAACTTAATGTTGAAACTAGGGCTATTAGAAAACAACTAGAATTGCATGACTTAGCCATTGAAAGCATGAATTTAAGCCATACAGTATTATGTAAAATGACTGAGGATTATGAATGTTGTACTTGGGTACGCAATACCAGTATAGAGGTACCAGACTATTATGATGTGATAGCTCAGCATAGAAAAGAGGTGGCCAAGATGCAACAAGAGGCTCGCAACATAGCCCAGACCTGGAGTCCTTTTGGAAATGGGGATATTCTCTTGGATAAGGGATATTCCCATAATTTCAATCATTATTGTGTTCCTTTTCCTTTATCTTGTGTACAAGCTTATTATGTGCCTTATTAATAGAGCCACTCGATTTCAGATCCCTCATCTCTCAATAAAACTTATCTCAGTATGTATCATCAGAAGCAAGCTGAGAATATCGCCATGATAAGGAAGTGAGATCATACATATATATATACATGTGTGATCAAAGAGGGGATTGTAAGGATATTTTAGCTTGCTGTCCTTTATTTTAGCTATAAGAATATGTATCCATCTTAGAATAATATGTATATGTGACATCTATCAAAAGTTAGTTTCAAATCCTTGTAAATAACATGATTTCCCCGAAATGACGCATGAAGGTTTTCGCTTGTTTATAGTTTCTGTATGAAGAAATAATGTCTCATTTTTAGGTGGTTTTTAATCATCTGATGTATACATAATGTCTGTATATTAATGAAAGGGTTGAACTTTTTTTGTGATGTCGTTTTGATCATATAAGTGATTGTCTACGGAAGTAAAAAGCAGAACATTCCAGACATTTGACTGTTGTGTCATTATTTTCTCACTGGAATGGTCTCCGGGCCTGATTTGGGTTTGAAAGAACACTCTAATCAGGATATGCTAGAGAAGAGGTTCACTTGCTCCTAGAAGAAGATCGTTAGCCCCCTAACAGTAATGATCTGCAGTAACCATCTAGGAACCAGTTTGTGAGCGGCAATGATACGCTGAAACCTTTGGAACAAATCGCAATCACTACCTGATCTGCAGTAAACTGACTTTGTCCATTTCTCAGGGGGGGCAAGAAAATTTTGCCCAGGGTCCAATCAATATTAGAGATGGCCCAGCATGGACCTCTCTGTGCCCCAGAAGATGGGAACAGGCCTGCCTGTTTCACTCTAACACAATTCAACTTAGACATCTGCCTGTGGCAGACGAGCATCTACCTCCTTGTGAACACACATTCAGTGAAGAAGCAGAGGGAGGAGCACCACTTCCACTACATCCACTCCAGCTCAAACATCCACCCTGTTTAGCTCATTGTAGGGGGGGGCCTTTCCTAGGGAAACAAAGCTACTGAGGGGATAGGAGAGATCCCCCCTCTGACCCCCCCAACAACCCCTGGTGGACCATCCAGACAGGGGAGAGACACCCCCAACTGGGATGCACTGTGATGCACTGGGATGCATCCTTTCCCCCCCAAATTCCTATGTGAATTTGAAGGCTTGCTCTTAACTTACATTGACTCCTAGCACAATACCAACTTCTGGGCCTCCCCGACATGAGTTTTAACAAACTAGCAGACAATCACTAAAAAACAAAATGTCCAACGTTAAAATAAAGACCAAAGGGAGGGACAGGAGTAACAAAGTTGTCCCTACACCTGTAAAGTCAACAAGAGAACAGGATGTTCCCTAAGGAATAATCAATCAGTCAGTTAGAGATCCCTGGACAAGGAATAAAAAAAGGGAAACAAATCCTTAAAGTCCCTAGATCTTTTTAGTTGCTGTTTTTGCCAGACCAGAGTAATTGGGTTAGGAGGAGAGGGGCCTTTAGCAGATCCAGTGTTCTTGTGATGTAAAGTCAATGGCGGATTCAGTGCTTTCAGACCCAGCTGTAGCAGTAAACATTCCTCGTCATGGTAAAATGAAGCCTAGAGCTAAAATGGGTTGGGACTTTATATGAGGCAATAATAACATATACCTTCATCCCCGATATATTGAACAAAAAAGGAAAAAAAGGTGGGACTTTATATGAAGCACATAACTCAGTCAGATGAACCAATCAATGTATAACATAATTATTTATTACAAAAGGTGTACATACACACGTAAGGTAGTAAAATAATAAATACAATAATATGATATTAGATCTCATTAGATAATTAAATTCTAAATGATTCATGATAAAACAAATGTCTCAACATATTGTGCATAGTAGTTATGGTATAATAAAGTTATAAATTTCAATAAATGAGACCTGAACTATTCATATTATAAGACACTTGTCTCGACATCTTGTTACATAATAATAGACCTGTGGTATGTAAACTGCAATTGTAATGGTAGCATATAGGCATAGTAGCAATAAGAAATTGGTTCATTCTAATAGACTGTAATATAGTAGATATTGGACATAAAAACTGTGATGTAGCATCATAAGAAAGCTTTACGCATTTTGTGGTTACATTACCACTCGTCAGGAGCAGATGCAAAGTTTTGGGAGTATCTATAATAAAAAAATGCCAGAAGAAAATATATAAGATAATAAAAAGAATGTAACACACAGAAGAAAGAGGGGGGACATAAAATGCCCCAAACACTCTCACCTATCTGTAGCACATGGGTACAGCTGATGGCAGTATTGATGGTAAAAGGCACTGTAGGAGAAGTTGTTCCCGGGAGCTGAGACGGTAACACTAGAGGCATGGCTTGGAAACCAACAACCCAGATAAGAAAAAGGTGACCAGATTCCAGCTGAGGTATTAGTGTTTGGTAGTGTGCAAGGTTCATATTAAAAGTAATTACCAAGGGTATCTGTAAAAAATCAATACAGTAACAGTAAAGTGATACAACCACTAATGTACTAGAAAGGAGACACCCAAATATGTGTATAAGGGGAAGTTTCCATGAAAGTGAGAATTAGAGAGTAGTTTTAAATTAGATCAAAAGTATAGCGTGAAGTAAATTAGTAAATAAGTGAGATAGGTAGTGAGAAGATAAAAGACCAAATACCTGTGAGGGTATTTAAACATGTATAATCCAGAAGTGCAGCAGTGTGTTGGCCAGTAGGTCGAGCTAAAGTGTAAGCAGGGTGCATGTGTGATACATATAACAGCCGTAGACCAATGGTGACCGGCAACGTCACGCTGCGTAATGAGGGAGAAACAGCGCCACCGCCCGCGCCACAAAGCGTGCTCGGCGCTTGGTGCTCAAATTCCCTCGTGGAGTACGCGGATGGACAGACATGTCAGCGGCGCGGCGTCATGAGTGACGTCACCCACTCAGCATGTGGGCATGGCGTCGACCTGCAGCGAGCGCCGGCCCTGCCCCCCAATGAGGGGAAGAGAGGGGGGGCCCGGTGCGGGTCACAGCTCCCAGGGACAACGATGCAGAGCCTGACGCCATCTAACAGAGCTGGTCCCTGTAGGAGAAAAAGAAACGTCTTGGCATACATAGGTCACAGATAATAATCAAAGTAAATAATGGTTTAGTTATGTGCTTCCATCCCTGAAAATTATATTTATTATATAAATTATATATTTATATTTTCTTCTGGCATTTTTTATTATAGATACTCCCAAAACTATGCATTTGCTCCTGACAAGTGGTAATGTAACCATGAAACGTGTAGAGCTTTCTTATGAAGCTACATCACGGTTTTTATGTCCATTATCTACTATATTACAGTCTATTAGAATGTCTAGGCAGTCTATTAGAATGCCTATATGCAAATTTATTACTATATTATACCATAACTACTATGCACAATATGTTGAGACATTTGTTTTATCATGAATCATTTAGAATTTAATTATCTAATGAGATCTAATATCATATTATTGTATTTATTATTTTACTACCTTACGTGTGTATGTACACCTTTTGTAATAAATAATTATGTTATACATTGATTGGTTCATCTGACTGAGTTATGTGCTTCATATAAAGTCCCATTTTTTCCTTTTTTGCTCATTCCTCATCATTGAGTGAAGAGAATATGTACGTTTTATTCTTGAATGAGGATAGATGGAAAAGGGAAAGACCACCAGTACTTGATAGACTTCTGGGAAAGAACTTGGAGAAGGGGTTTGAGTAATCTTCTCTTCTGGATAGTAAAGGGGGAAAGGTCAGCGAAAACTTGAACCGGGTGGCCCTGAATGGAGAGCTGTTCTGCATCTATGGTTATGCGCATTACATCTTCCTACACCCAATAAAAGTACGGTTCGACCACTATGTCCTTGGGTAAACCATCACAGCAAGGAGGTTGGAGTGTTCTGTGAGATTTATCCAGCTCTAGACTGTGTTCTGGTATGTCTGGAATGAGATCTTTAACAAAGGCACGGACTGCCAATTGAACATCTTTGATAGATTCAGAGAGGCCTCTAATGCGAAAGTTGTAGCCTAGGATGGTTTTCCAGGTCATCAATTTTGGAGATGGCTGCATCCAGTTGATCCTGCAGTTTCTGTATGCAGGCTATATTTTGTTTAGCACTGGAAATTGTCTCTTCTACTTTATGTTCTATATCCTCAATCCTAGTGCCTAGGTTTTGAAAGTCTTCTTGTATGGTTGAGGTAATTTGAGATGCTGTTTGTGCTAAACCCCTGGAGAGCATCTTGGAAAAGGTATTCATCATGATGGTAAAGTCCATTGGGGTTGCAGGTGAGATGTGGTCTAATAAGGCCAACATGGCAGGGCTAGCATCAGGGTCCCTCAAAGGAGTTACCAGAAGGTCATTCAGCATTCTCTTCCGGAGAGATTCAGTGGAAGCTGGAGACAGCAGGGTTGGGTGAAGAGTACTCATAGATGAAATCCCTGTCAGGGGAGTGGTCTGTGGATCTGCATCTGTGCCTAGCTCCATGTCTCCTCCCCTGTCCTCTGCTGAATGTTGTGGATTGTGTGCCATCTTGGCTTCCTCTGGGGCCAAGGAGCTGAAGCCGGGTTGGTTGTATATGTACCTCTGGACTAATCACAATGACATGGGGAGGGTCCCGGGTGACCCCGCTATCATTTAAGGCTGGGGGGCATGAAAGCACTCAGGATGTTTGCGGCGGTGGGGCGGTGGGGCTGAGAAGGCGGGAGTGGGACGGAGCTCCGAGTCTTGGCGTCCATACTCAGGAGCTTTGTGCATGTACCTTATACATTTTGTTTTTAATGGCTAAACATAATTGTAATGTAAAGGCCTTAGGCCATATGTAAACTGACTTAGGTGGAAGTGCTTATACCAGGATCATGGCTGCAATTCTGTGTTCCTTCCAGCCAGCCAATAAATGCACAGGGGGCAGAAGGAGGAACCCTCTTGAAAACACCACCCACCATCCTTTCTGGGCCCTGACAATACAATAGGGAACAAAGGAATAATGAAGCTGATGTGGCAGAAAGACTCTGAGAAGTGGCAGAAAGTTCCCTGGCACAATCTCTTTTGTGACGCAATAAACCAGAAACAGCAAGGCTTTTATCCCTCTGATTTAGTTATATTTAGTATATAGCTATCAGATGAGCCAAGCCAAGCAAGCAATCTAAATAGTATTTTTGTCAACAGGTTTTGAGAAGTAGAACATATGAACATATGCTTCCATGTACGATCAATGTGGAATGCATTGAGACATTTTTCAAATAAAAAGTGTCTTACCAAGAAGCCAGCCTCCAATTAGTCTTTTATCATCAAAATCTGTAGTATTAAGACAGCCGTGACTGTCTTAATACCACATTTCGGCAAAAATAAGACCTACCCTGAAAATAAGACCTAGTGTTATTTTACGGGAGGGCTGCAATATAAGCCCTACCCCAAAAATAAGCCCTAGTTTAGGGTGCGTGTGTACTCCTATAGTCCTCTCTTTTACAGTGGTGTGCTGTGTCCTGTGTGTGTGTCTCTGTGGTCTGGCGGTGTCAGTTACCTTAGGTACAGAGCGGCGCTCAGCTGATCTCCCCATTGGTCTCCTCCTCTTCCCCAGCTGTCAGCGGGGGATCTCGGCTCCCTTCCTCTGCAGACCTTCAGGTCACAGAAGGTACGGTAGTCTCATTGCAGAGACTCTGCAATAATTTTTCTCAGAATATCAATCAACATGTCATACTGTATGCATACCGATACTCCTGTCTCCACAAGGTATTTACTTAAAATTAATCTTCATGCGATGCATACAATTGAAACACTAAAATTCTACAGATCTTTTTTCCTTCACATGCCGGTGTGCTCTCTTCCCCACTCCGAGCACTGTGGGGGGGCAGGATTCCCCTCTGACGGCTGGGAGAGGTGAAGGAGAGCAGCTGAGGTATTTGGTGCCGTTGGATTGCAGGGGCACACACGTTGTATATTGTGTACTTCTGTAATAGAGAGGATCTTGGCATTTTATCTGTGTTCAAACTGGAGATTCCTGACAGGCAGAGAGGGAGAGAAGACAGCACGTTATATGGTAAAACCTACCCCTACCTGCATCATGGACAGATCCTGGGAAGCCAGTGACATTTCTGATGAACATATTTCTATTACCAACAACCTGGATGTTTAGTGAGTGGTACCCCTTCCTATTATGATATATGTGCTCTTTATCAGAGGGAGCAAAAAAGGCACATGAGTGCAGTCTATTATACCCATGACATTGGGAATCTCAGCTACCGCAATGAAATAAGTTTTAATTTGATCCTACTCATGATGTGTGGTAGGCATGTTTATATATTTGGGGGCAATTTGCTGAATCCCTGCAAGCCCTTAGTTAGTAGATGTAAAAAAGATGGCTGAGATACTCCAACCACCCCTCCAGCTACCTGATAGGAGGCCATGCAAAGGAAGTGCAGGACAGCCAACAACTTGGTCATTGTTGGAATTGTGTGACTGTGCTGTGTGGTGGGCTCCAGGAAAAGTCATAATTCCCCAAACAGTAGCATGATCAGCTCCTTAGACAGGCAAAATGCGGTCAACGCTTCTGCTTCAGTGAAGTTCACTAGCAAGGTGCGCTGTTTAAATGAACATGGACACTCTACAACAACTATTCTTTTTCTCCTCGCCCTCCTTTTAAGTGGCTTGAAATTCAAACAAATTTGCCTCAAAAAGCTCCATTAGGGATGTAGGTGATGTCTATGTCCAGCTGCCAAATGTGAGTGAAGACTAGCCAAATGCTCATTAAATTGTGAATTGAAACCCTCTTTTGAACACTCTCATGCCCTTTCCAATGTGGTGTGGTGACCAAAATAATAATCTCCTTCAATACCGCATGCCTGGACCACTACTTAAAGAATTTGTAAACCCAACATATCATATTCCTGATTGTGTCTGTTGTAGCATGTACTTGTATAGAAAAGTTCCTTGGTCTCTTTGTATTGCTCCCTTTGTGTGAAATCCCTGGTGTTTCTGCCAGTCCCTCTGCTTTCCTAATATAAACCACCGACACTAAGCAGGAGAACACACCATGGTCAGACTTTTCCCGCCCCCCCTCAGAGCTTTTCACTGGGAAGATTAGTGTACTGCTGTTTCTTCTCCCCCTAGCTCTTATGCAGCTGAGAACAGAGGCAATGTGATCACTTGTTTTGCCTTTCATTTCAATAACTACCGCATGCATTTAATCATTTATTTTATTTTGTGAATTGACTTTTTATGACTTTTTGTATGCAGTTTTATGCCATTTTATATGGTGCTTATTAAGCATTTTTGGAATTTGAGGTAATTACCATAAAACGGAATAGTGAATCCAAATTTTTCAGCATTGCATGCAATGTTTAGGAAAAATGGGTTTGATCACCTAAATATCACATGAAATCAGCTTTAGTGAATGGAACCCAATGAAGCAAAATGTTACATGCTTTTATTATGTTGGATACATAACACATTTGTATCAAAATTGCAGCAGGGAGCAGTTGAATTGTGACACCACACAAACAAAACCACAAATTGCATGCAGATGTGAATACATGTGAATATACTGTGTATGCTCCACGTTTATAAGGTGTTAATTCTAAAACAGTATTAAAGAGAAATTAAAAACAATTTAGAATTATAAGTTAAAGCTGAACTTCAGGCAAACAACAATATATGATTGCAATACAGAATTAGGATTTGTTTAACCTCTTTCCTCACTGCCCAAAAATATGAATGTGGGCTAGATGGAGACTGGAACATGAGTTATGAATGTACTTTTGAATCCAACATCTGTGTGAACTCTAATTTTGACTTGCAATTAATTAATCTAATAAACATTTTGCTGTAAGCCTTACCCTCTGAAATATATTTTGTAAATACTTTTTTGAATGGTTAGATTGTATCCTTTAAAAATAAATTGTATTCTAGGGATATCGCTAGTTATGGAGAAACATTGATGTCATAAAAGAATGCCAATGCTGCTGGGGTGACAGTACCCCTGATTTAAAAGCGCTTAGCCTGCTTAGCCATATATGTTCAAGCATAAAAGATCACAGTGAGTGCCCTGATGACTGCCACAGAAGAATCTGCCCACCTACTTCCAGGCCTGGACTGCTATAGGTATCTTTGGAAGGAAGCTCCAAGATGTTGCTGAGAACAATTCTGTACAGTGAACAAATGCCTCTGCCACCCTGATGCAGGTGCAGCATACTGAGGATGATGAGACATGACCGCCAGATTCCCAGATCCATGCATCAGTTTTGCTGGTACTAGATTCCCTAGGTTCAGATGGGTCCAACCTCTCCCAGATTTCCATTTTGGTTGCAGACCCTCTAGAACAGGACATCAGGACACTCCTGCAGTCCCCCCCTATGGAAGCCAAACTAACTGCCTGGGCCACCAAGATAAAGAAGGCCCTGCAGAGGGCGGTGGATGACCTGAGGCAATAAACTTCCCACACAGACTGCAAAATGAAAACCTTGCACAAGGTTTGTCTGACTGCTCTGGAACAGGCCCACATACAATTCCAATAAAAGCTCACTGCTCTCTGCACTTTGCAGATGGAATAGTAGCCATAGGTCCCAGAGACTTGAGAATCTTAATGACCTGCACAGCCTTCTAATTGCGTGTACACACAACCGGACTTTTCGACCGAACTGGTCCGACGGAACAAATCCGTTGAACAATTCGATCGTGTGTGGGCTTCATCGGACCCTTTCTGTCGAAAAATCTGTCGGACTTTAGAAATAGAACATGTTTCAAATCTTTCAGATGGACTCGAGTCCGATTGAAAAATCCGTTCGTCTGTACAGTAGATGACCGCGATATTGTGTCAATCTCGCCGCTGTTATCGGTGAGATTTGACACCTGCGAGCCCCATCGTGGGAGCCAGCGCCAAGCTCATCGGGAAAGAAAAACTGTTTTTTTCCTTTCCCAATGAGCAACAAGCATTGCTGACAGGTGTCTGGTATGAATCATGAGGGGGAACGCCGCGCCAAATTTTAAACAAAAAACCAGCATGGGTTCCCCTCCAGGGGCATACCATGCCCTTAGGTCTGGTATGGATTTTAAGGGGAACTCCCTATGCCGAAAATCCAAAATCCATACCAGACCCTTATCCTAGCATGCAGCCCGGCCGGTCAGGAAAGAGGGTTTGGATGAGTGAGCGCCCCCCCTCCTGAACCGTACCAGACCGCATGCCCTCAATATGGGGGGTGGGTGCTTTAGGGGAGGGGGGTGCCCTGCACCTCAATGCACCTTGTCCTCATGTTGATGAGGACAAGGGCCTCTTCCCGACAACCCTGGCCGTTGGTTGATGGGGTCTGCGGGCGGAGGGCTTATCAGAGTCCGGGAGCCCCCTTTAATAAGGGGGCCCCTAGATCCCGGCCCCCCACCCTATGTGAATGAGTATGTGGTACATCATACCCCTACCCATTCACCTGGGGGAAAAAGTGTCAATAAAAAAACACACTAGACAGGTTTTCAAAGTAATTTATTAGGCAGCTCCGGGGGTCTTCTTCCGACTTCGGGGGTCTTGCTCTGACTTCTCCACTCTCTCCGGCCTCTTCTCCCACTCTCCGGTTCTTCTGCCGGGCTCCTCCGCTATCTTCTTCTCTTTTGACGCTCTTTTATTAATTAATTATTAATAATTATTAATAATTACTTATGAAACAGTTAAGGTCTAGTTCTATGTTGAGTCCATTGGGGCTGAGTGTGTTGGTCAGGAATATCCATTGAGATTCACGTTTGGATATCTCTCTCACCATATTCGCTCCCCTCCAGTTGGAGTGTAGTTTGTCAATGCCCCAAAACGTAAGACCTATAGGGTTTCTATCATGTTTTTCCCTAAATTGCAATGATACACTATGTTCCTTGTAACCTATTAGGATGTTGTAAATGTGTTCTGATACTCTTTTGCCTAGGGTTCTTTTTGTGCGCCCGATGTACATGAGGCCACATGGACATTCTAAGGCGTACACTACATGTGTAGACATGTATGTGATGAATTCTTGGATTTGAAATTCTTTGCCATTAGCTGTCGATGTGAAGTTGGTCAAACCCCTCAAATGAGTGGCTACCTGTTGACAAGCTTCACATTTTCTACATGCAAAAAAGCCTACTCGATCCCAGAACATTTTAATTTTGCTTGGAGGGTTAAGGACCTTTTTAACAACCTGATCTCCAAATGATCTGGTCTTCCTGTATATGAATGGTAGTCTTGGAGGTAGAACCTGACCCAAAACGTTATCCATGCACAGAATGTTCCAATGTTTATTAATAATGGTTTCAATTTCAAGGTATTGCTCATGACATCCACTTATAAAACCCCATTCATGTTTGGAATCTTGTTGCTTTACTCGGGGAACTAGACAGTCATCTTGTGTACTAGAGTCCACCTCTTCAATCACTTTTTCTAAAGGTTGTGATTTGTACCCTTTTTCCACAAAGCGTGCTTTATGTACTCAGCTTGAGTCATATAATCGGCGTCAAACGTACAGTTGCGACGTATACAGGTAAATTGCCCTTTGGGTATGTTCCGTAACCATTGTGGATGGTGTCCACTTTGTACTGGGATGTAACTATTACGATCTGTACTCTTGAAGTACGCTTTGGTGTACAGTTGTTGTTCTCCTTTCATTACCCTGATGTCTAAATAGTGAATCTGTTCACGACTACAATTGAATTCAAGTTTGATGTTATTTGTGTTACTGTTTAGCCACTGAGAGTACTGTTCTAGTGAGGCCCCTGCCCCAAAGCACCCACCCCTCCATGTTGAGGGCATGCGGCCTGGTACGGTTCGGGGGGGGCGCTTGCTCGTCCCCACCCCCTTTCCTGACCGGCCGGGATGCATACTCGCTCGGATAAGGGTCTGGTATGGATTTGGGGGGACCCCCACGCCGTTTTTTATGGTGTAGGGGGTTCCCCTTAAAATCCATACCAGACCTAAGGGCCTGGTATGCTCCTGAAGGGGAACCCATGCCAGTTTTTTATTTAAAATTTGACGCGACGTTCCCCCTCATGATTCATGTCAGACACCTGTCAGCAATGCTTGTCGCTCATTGGGAAAGGTAAAAACACAGTTTTCCTTTCCCGATGAGCGAGCCAGCGCGAGATGTACAGTACCCTGTCACCGAGAACCAGCACAATGGGATCGCGCTGGAAACACATTCTCGCTGTCAGGTACTGTATGCTAGTCCGACGGACAAAAAAGGACAAGGGCAGCTATTGGCTACTGGCTATGAACTTCCTTATTCTAGTCCGGTCCTACGTCATCATGTTCGAAATGATCAGACTTTGGTGTGATCGTGTGTAGGCAAGTCCGTTTCATTGGAACTCTGTTGGAACTCCGTCAAAAAGTCAGTCAGAGTTCAGTCCGATGAAAAGTCTGGTCATGAGGGCACAGCATTAGTGTCCATCTCTGGGTATTCTGAAAGACCTTGTTCCTTTGACAGTTCCTGCCTTATTCGACCTGTGCCCCTGCATTCATCTTGTTACCATTTCTAACCTTTTATGGTGCCATGCTGCTCAGAATTAAATTAAAGAACTTCCTCAGATGTCTATTCTTATGGGTCTTTATGGTTTCCTCCACCTCTTTATTCTGATCCTACTGATGGACTTTAACTCTGCCTGGCTGTAGCCCTCTCGATCCCTAAGTTGATCCTTCTCCAAGTTATTATAGGGTGAGACTGTCCTAGTAACCTGATCTCCCATCTCCACCACTCTGATTTCACATGTATTTTGCCTGCCCCCATATGGAACAATGTCACTCTGTCTATAGCTTTAGGAGGGGACAGTAAAACCACATGGCACATGTGTTATCACCACTCGGTTGACTTTTGTGCAGAACCTTTGCAATGTTCTCTGAGGCCCTCAATTAACTGGGGCAAGGTATGGAACATTGTGAGATTGTCAATGCCAAAAAAGGCACTATATGTAGATGCTGGGAACTCAAAACTCCTGATATCCAGGATATCCTCTACCCTTACTGAGTAGAGGATGTTTTGGGGATTGAGTTAGGTTGCCTGTTTTTCTTGTTGCTTTCTTGATGCTTTAGTATTAATGTATTCTTGTTTTACCTGTCTATATTCTTCATTCTAAGTAAACAGCAACGGTCTACCTAAATGAAAGCCCTACATGCAGCCTTGTCAATTTTGCAGACTCTGGCAAAATTATATATTAAGAAAAAAGAAATTAATTATTTGGGGTAATTTCGACTAGCAGATTTCTTTACAAGGGTTACACAAAAGAGACTATTTATTTTTGTCTTTAGTAAATTGTTAGAAAGTGTTATTTCTATCTCCATCTAAAATACATTCTTTAGGCATCCAGTGTAATGTAGAGACCTTGACTATTAAAAGTATTTTAGAGAACAGTCTCTTGCTTACATCTTCCTTAGTATCTGGAGCTAGGATTGTATTTGAAAATGCTTTCAGTGTCAAAAACAGTTGGGTTGGCAAATAGGTTGTGCCATTTACAATGGAGATTTCCCTTAGCTTAGTGAATGGGTAAAAACTTACTTTGTAAAGAACACCCATGCAAGGAAAATTAATTACTTAAGCCCCGGACCATTTCGCTGGCCAAAGACCAGAGCACTTTTTGCAATTCGGCACTGCATCGCTTTAACTAACAATTGCACGGTCATGCGACGTGGCTCCCAAACAAAATTGACATCCTTTTTTTTCCCACAAATAGAGATTTCTTTTGGTGGTATTTGATCACCTCTGCGGTTTTTATTTTTTGCGCTATAAACAAAAGAATGCAACAATTTTGAAAAAAAAATATATAATATCCCCCAAAAATATATAAAAAAACCTTTTTTTTCCTTAGTTTAGGCTGATAATTATTCTTCTACATATTTTTGGTTAAAAAAAAAAGTCACAATAAGCATTTATTGATTGGTTTGCGCAAAAGTTATAACGTTAACAAAATAGGGGATAGTTTTAGGGCATTTTTATTAATAATTTTTTTTATTAGTAATGGTGACGATCAGCGATTTTTATCATGACTGCGACATTATGCTCACCGAGCCCTCCAGCAGGCGCGCGCTCGCAAGTCTCCTCTTAAAGGGCAACATACAGGTATGTGATTCTGCCTGTACATGCCCTTCTGCCTTAGTATATCTGCATGAGGCGGTCGGGAAGTGGTTAAAAGAACAGTATTTTTGCTTGTACATGATTGGATGATGAAAGTCAACAAGGCTTCACCTCATTCATTGGGCTAAGGGTAAATTCCCTACATACTTAAAGGATGTATTCTTTCACAAATTATGATGGTGAAACATTTTCGATTGGAGAGTTCTATTAGTTTTGTTAGGATTTTGTTAGGAGTCTGTGAGATTTGGTGATCATGTTTTCACCATAAACACCCTGAAGATTTGCCTTGTTTTGAAATCACATGCTTTCAAGCTACCTACTTTAAAACTAAATATTTTAGAAATTAGGTAAATAATAAACTTTCTGGATATTCAGCATGATCATTTTCAGCCTATCTATAAGATCTTTATGAGGTGTTAAAAGTTTCATCCTAGGAATTGTGGAAATTAAATGGTAATTGCTTATACTGTGGTAATGATGCCTGCTATTGCTTTAGTGCAGAAGCTAAATGTTTCTGGATGATAGACCTTAAAAAAAAAACTTTAGTTAGAAAATTAGGTCCTGCCAGATCACTTCATGTTGGTCCATTTTGCAGGTATAGCTCTGTAAAAAACATTAAAAATAAGTGCATATACCGTTTAAAATCCAGTAATACACTGTTTCACCATGATCTGCACATGTTCAGTTGCTCTCCATTTTTTACATTGTGCTATCTGAACTGTAAATTAAAGTTGAGTGACATTAGGTGTGTGCTACCAAAGTATAGCTGTCATTTCTTTACTATTTACATGTTTTTATAAGAGCTGTGGCTCTCATACACCAATGTTGCACTTTCAGTTGTCCTCTTGCTCTCTTCCTTTGGCCATTCATAGAGTGCATGGTATTCTGTGAGCAATTCGTAGAATACAAAGCATTATGTGAATAGGCCAGAGGAGAGATGGGGAGACAAACAACACTGTAGCTTCAGTTTATGAGAGCCACAGCTATCATTAGCTGCAGAGGCCTAAACGAGCTTTACTATCTAGCCTTTAGCTAAGTTAATGGTTAGATTAAGGATATGGTCCCTAGGTTAAAAACAATTTCCAAGTATGTCTAGACAGTTTTGATTTTTCTATCATCATATGTTGCCAAATCTGTTACACATCAGGCAGTCTGTACCTAATGCTAATTTCAGTTGGGTAGACTATGGGGATTTTCATTTCCACACTTAGGCTCAATGTCTTTAAGTTCTGTGATAAAATTATGTGTACCTTTGCACAATATAAACCTGACAATCAGGAATTTTAAGATGAATACCGTATTTATCAGTGTATAACACACACACAGGCGTATAACACACCCCCCAATTTTAAGAGGGAAGTTTAAGGGAAAAAAAAAATTCACAGCCCCCTTTACAGTACACAGTCCCCCTCCCCAGTTTACAGCCCCCCATCAGTACACAGCCCCCATCCAGTACACAGCCCCCTCCCCAGTACACAGCCCCCATCCCAGTACACAGCCCCCCATCCCCCTGCACTCCCAGGAGACCTCCAGTCTCCTGGGACAGTGCTGCCAGCATTCTCTATGGTTAAGAAACAAAAATCACTGCCAGCCCCTTCCACATTTCTTCTCCTGTGTCACTCATTGTAAAATGAAGCTTCCATATACCTCAATAGCTCAGTTTTTTTCACTGACCTGGTCATATGACTGCTTTCTCTGACGTTACATAGATGGTCATGTGACCACTCTCCTCCTCCAATCTAAAGCTAGGAGCAGGAGGATGAGGAGCGGGAGGAGGAGAGCAGGCAGAAAAAACTGAGCTATTGAGATATTTACAAGCTTCGTTTTATAATGACACTGACACCGACACTGGAGCGGTGTATGAGAAGGGGCTGGCAAGTGATTTTCTTTATCAACTTTAGACTATGCAGGCAGCGCTGTCCTCAGGCCAGGAGAGGCGGAACGGCTGGCCTGATACCCCCCAATGGGTGGCTCCTGGGGCGGACCGCCTGATCCCCGCCCCTGTTGGTAAATCATAGTATCAGCGTATAACACAAAGGCATCGTTTACCCTCTGTTTTCAGGGGGAAAAAGTGCGTGTTATAAGCCAATAAATATGGTATTTCTTGCGTGCACTATAGGTATCTGTTTACATATTGATCTGTAGATTTTATATGTTTTAATTGGCTTTGTGTCAATTTTTTACCTAATGGAAACATCATGCACACAGAATAGGAGAAAAGTAGGAGAAAACAAGATATTACGATAATATACTTTATTGTCATTATATATATATACAGGTAAAAGCCAGTAAATTAGAATATTTTGAAAAACTTGATTTATTTCAGTAATTGCATTCAAAAGGTGTAACTTGTACATTATATTTATTCATTGCACACAGACTGATGCATTCAAATGTTTATTTCATTTAATTTTGATGATTTGAAGTGGCAACAAATGAAAATCCAAAATTCCGTGTGTCACAAAATTATAATATTACTTAAGGCTAATACAAAAAAGGGATTTTTTAGAAATGTTGGCCAACTGAAAAGTATGAAAATGAAAAATATGAGCATGTACAATACTCAATACTTGGTTGGAGCTCCTTTTGCCTCAATTACTACATTAATGCGGCGTGGCATGGAGTCGATGAGTTTCTGGCACTGCTCAGGTGTTATGAGAGCCCAGGTTGCTCTGATAGTGGCCTTCAACTCTTCTGCGTTGTTGGGTCTGGCATTCTGCATCTTCCTTTTCACAATACCCCACAGATTTTCTATGGGGCTAAGGTCAGGGGAGTTGGCTGGCCAATTTAGAACAGAAATACCATGGTCCGTAAACCAGGCACGGGTAGATTTTGCGCTGTGTGCAGGCGCCAAGTCCTGTTGGAACCTGAAATCTCCATCTCCAT
This sequence comes from Lithobates clamitans, assembly GCA_037952925.1. Lineage (NCBI taxonomy): Eukaryota > Metazoa > Chordata > Amphibia > Anura > Ranidae > Lithobates > Lithobates clamitans. The sequence goes on along the minus strand of JBBGZY010000391.1, from coordinate 3,457,823 downwards.
AGAGCAGGTCAGCAGCAGGAAGCATGAAGTGCTCTAAAACTTGCTGGTAGACGGCTGCGTTGACCCTGGATCTCGAGAAACAGAGTGGACCAACACCAGCAGATGACATGGCACCCCAAACCATCACTGATGGTGGAAACTTTACACTAGACTTCAGGCAACGTGGATCCTGTGCCTCTCCTGTCTTCCTCCAGACTCTGGGACCTCGATTTCCAAAGGAAATGCAAAATTTGCTTTCGTCAGAAAACATGACTTTGGACCACTCAGCAGCAGTCCAGCTCTTTTTTTCCTTAGCCCAGGTGAGACGGTTTTCGCGCTGTTTCTTGGTCAACAGTGGCTTGACACGAGGTATGCGGCAGTTGAAACCCATGTCTTTCAAGCGTCTCTTGGTGGTGGATCTTGAAGCACTGACTCCAGCAGCTGTCCACTCCTTGTGAATCTCCCCCACATTTTTGAATGGGTTTTTTTTCACAATCTTGACTAGGGCACGGTGATCCCTATCGCTTGTACACTTTTTCTGACCACAGTTTTTCCTTCCCTTTGCCTCTCTATTAATGTGTTTGGACACAGAGCTCTGAGAACAGCCAGCCTCTTCAGCAATAACCTTTTGTGTCTTTCCCTCCTTGTGCAATGTGTCGATGGTCGCCTTTTGGACAGCTGTCAAATCTGAAGTCTTCCCCATGTTTGTGTAGGCTTCAGAACTGGACTGAGAGACCATTTAAAGCCCTTTGCAGGTGTTTTGAGTTAATCAGCTGATTAGTTTGTGGCACCAGGTGTCTTCAAAATTTAACCCTTACACAATATTCTAATTTTGTGACACACGGAATTTTGGATTTTCATTTGTTGCCACTTCAAATCATCAAAATTAAATGAAATAAACATTTGAATGCATCAGTCTGTGTGCAATGAATAAATATAATGTACAAGTTACACCTTTTGAATGCAATTACTGAAATAAATCAAGTTTTTCAAAATATTCTAATTTACTGGCTTTTACCTGTATATATATATATATATATATATATATATATATATATATATATATATATATATATATATACATATATATACATACATATACACACAACTAAATCTAGATATATGCCCACATATCTGTTTAAATATAAAATTTTATGTAAAAAATGTAAAATCCACATGAAATTCCTAAAACTCTGTACCTGGTGGGGTTATTGGACAATACAGCCATAGGGAAATAAACTATACACTTTAAGCAATTAGTGTGTGTGTTTTAAGTGCCCTATATCTTTTCCCTGAATGGGCTGGCATATGCTGTGTCCAAATTCAGCAACTCCGCACCTATCATCCGTTGTGCTGTTTTTACCACATGAGACAGGCACTTCTTATCCTCCACCCTCCGGCTGGCAAACCAAACTACAGTGCAGTGGAAAAGAATACCCTCAATGGTGCAATGGTAAAAATTGACCAGAAGTCTTAAGAGCAATCCAACCGGCTTCAGTCTCCGAAGAAAAAATAGTCTCTACTTTTTCACTAGGAAAAAAATTATTTTGAGACCATGACAACTCCCTTGTAATATGCACTCCCAAAAATGTAATAGTGGCCCCCCTTTCCACCTCCTCACCACCTATATATATTTTTTTTTTTGCAGTATTGGGTATTAAATCATTTTCTGTACACCACTCAACCAAATGTTGAACTTCCTTCCTATAGGTTGTCCCACTAAAGTGGTGTCAATAGCAAACTTTACTATAATGTTAGACTCATGTATGGGAGTACAGTCATGCCTAAACAGGGTTGGACTCACACATCCCCCTGGTACCCATGTATTGAAAATACTAGTATTATACACCTGATCTCCCATTCTCACAATTTGTGGCCTGTTTGTAAGGAAATCCATAATCCATGAGCACAGCAATGGATATGGGCTCAAAGCATTTAACTTTTTCACTAATTTGTCAGGGACTGTGTTAAATGCTGAGCTAAAATCAATGAATAATATCCTAACGTACAGTATGTGTTTGAGTGCTCAAGATTTGTCAAGGCAGCATACAATGCAATAGAAATTTCATCAACTGTTGATCTCTTTGCACGATAGGCAAACTGATACTTATCCAGATCAACAGGAATGCTTGCCTTAAGATGTGATAATACAAGCCTCTCAAAATGATGGGAGTTAGAGCAACTGGACGGTAATCATTTAAGCATGTTAGTGCTGATTTTTTTTTAGGTATTTGGACAACAATAGTAGATTGATTTAAAAGAAGAAGGTACCACAGCTTGTTGCATTGACAAATTAACTGTATATCAGAAAAAATACATGCTAACTGGTCTGCACATACCCTCAGTATACAGCCTGACATGCCATCTGGTCCTGCTGCCTTTCTGATGTCAATCTTCCTCAAATTTGATCTGACCTCATGTGTTTTTAATACCCTCCACTAGTTCTGGGTTTCACTTCTCAGATTTTGATCCTCAAAGGGAGCAAAAAAATTTTTCAGGTGTCAAGGAGCACTTTTTCAAACCAGTGTATTGCTAGATTTAAAATCTACCATTGCTTTAATTCCCTTCCACATGCTACAGGAATTTTGATTTTCAAAATAAAATTCAATGTGCCGTTTATGTCTACGCTAAGTCTCCTTAATGCCTTTAATTAAATCCTAGCTTTCCTGTAGGCCATAGGGTCATCTGATCTAAAGACCACATATCTTACTCTAAGCTGAGCCCTCATTTTACCATCCAGTAATAGCTTTTGATTTGGGAATACCTTATTTGCTTTTGTAACCATGAACATCACTATACAAAAGCGAATATAGGCAAGAGCATATTCCCTGTCATCTGGAACAGTGATCGCTGTCATGTGAGTAGTAGCCCATCCCCCCACAGTTAGAATCACTCCCTAGGGCACACTTAACCCCTTGATTGCCCCCTAGTGTTTAACCCCTTCCCTGCCAGTGTACACAGTAATCAGTGCATTTTCATAGCACTGATCACTGTATAAATGACAAAGGTCCCAAAATAGTGTCAAAAGTGTCCAATGTGTCCCCCATAATGACGCAGTCACGATAAAAATCACAGATTGCCACCATTACTAATAAAAAACAAATAATAATAAAAATGCCATAAAACTATCTCCTATTTTGTAGACGCTATAACTTTTGCGCAAACCAATCAAAATACGCTTATTGCATTTTTTTTACCAAAAATGTGTAGAAGAATACATATCGGCCTAAACTGAGGAAAAAGATTGTTTTTTTATATATTTTTGGGGAATATTTATTATAGTAAAAAATAAAAAATATTGCTTTTTTTCCAAAATTGTCACACTTTTTTGTGACAAAAATTAAAAACCGCAGAGGTGATCAAATACCACCAAAAGAAAGCTCAATTTTTGGGGAAAAAAGGACATCAATTTTGTTTGGGTGCAACTTTGCACGACCGTGCAATTGTCAGTTAAAGCAACGCAGTGCCGAATTGCAAAAAGTGCTCTGGTCAGGAAGGGGGTAAATCCTTCCGAGGCTGAAGTGGTTAATATATGGTCTTTTTATGCAAACAAGAGGTTTGTAGCATAGAATCATTACAGAGGCCTGATCTGATAGACCAAGATGTGGTAACAAAGTAGTGTTATATGCACTGGACACATTTGTATATACCTGACCTAAAATACTCTTCTCCCCCTCCTCTCTCTTCTAAACATGGTTGCAATCACCGTCCACAATCACAGCCCCCTCTGGATGGACATTCAGCTGAGTGTTAATAGCATCATATAATTCCTCCAGAGCCAGCTTACAATTAACCTGTGGAGGTATGTACACAGTCACAATTATAATATTAGTAAATTCTCTTGGTATAAAAAAGGTCTACATTTTAGCATAAGATATTCCAAATCAAGTGAACAGTATGTCCTGACAATATTAATAGCTGTGCTCCAGTTTTTCCTAACATATATACACAGACCACCTCCTTTAGTCTTTCCAGAATCTGCAGTCCTATCCTCTCGATGGACAGAGCAGCCTGCCAGCTCAATGGCCTCATCAGGTATATAAGCATTTAGCTAGGTCTCTGTGAGGACAATCACACAGCTATTTAATTTGTGTGTCGTAAACCTCAGCCTAAATTCATCCATCCTGTTTCAGAGAGATTGGCAACTGCTAAGGAAAAGGCTTGGCAACACAGGTCTATATGGGCGAGCTTCCATTCTTAATCTTATACCTGCTCTCTTACCCAGTTTCTGTTTCCTATACCTCAGTTTCCTCCGCTGTCTCCCAAGAAAAACAGCAGCACCTCCAACAGTTTTTTTTGGACATTTTAGCACCAGCCCCAGCACACAACACTCCATGAGATGTTTTAGTGTGCTGCATCTCCACTGCTTAGCTTGTTCCTCTGCCAAAACTTGAAAATGAAGAGAGTAGTTGATGGTGTGCCAACATCCCTATATTATACAAATGGAGAGAACCCTCATAGTGGGACATTTTATATACTCTATTATAAGTCAGAGTACATTTGTAGAAAGAAAAGATTGGAAAGGTTATTACAGGTATACAGATTCTTTATTGTTACACCAAAAAAACAAAAAACTGACAATACATATTAAAAATAGGTTGGGTTTTAGGACTAGATACAGTATATTGGCAAAAAGTCACCGAACAAAGAATGATATGGAAAACATCCAACACATTTTGAAAATGGATTTTCTTCTTCAGGGGTGCATGAACATGAGCAAAAGAGAACAATTTGCTTTCTATAACAAGAAAAAATACATTTAGTACACACAGCATTTTCCTGCCTGCAGCAAATGGCTAGCAGCTTATCTCACCCATTACAAACAGTCCTCCTCTCATACAGCTATACAAAGCATCCAGATGCTTCATCTGCTGTGCTGCCATATTACTTAATAACATGGAAAATGTACCAGGAGTTGAAAGCAAAAGGATCCTTGAGGGGTAGGGGTAGGGGGCATACTCATTGCAATACATGTAAGCTGACAGGACTGTATGGAAAATTGAATGTTCACGCTGTTCTCAAAACAGTAGCCAAATAAAGAGAAAGAGGATAAAGGTGAATGAGAGGGTGTTTAGGCTAGAAAGGTTTGACAGGGTTTCCCTGTTCCCTCGCTCTCCATGTACACTACATCAGATCATTCATAAGAGATCCACAAACCAATGATAACAAATGTAAGTGTTTTCTCAGTGTCTAGCTGTTGTGGTACATACCAACCAGGCAGTTTTAAATAAACTGCCTTTAAAATCATCACAGTGAGTCCGAGAGGAAAACTAGGTCTTCAGGACAACTTGCCACCACACCACATTTTTCAGTTTGGTCTCCAAAATTAAGGGTAAATAATGAGTCTACATCTGCAGGAAAGAGGTTTCCTAAGTAAAAGATGAGTTTAAACTGCCATTTGAATTGGAGATCATTTTAAGTGGGCTGATATTATCTGGGGTAGAGATAGTTAAGAAATCAGATTTTTCATTATTTACCTTGAAATTGCTAAGAACCCCAAATTAGGAAAAATATTGTAGGATGTAATGCGAATCCGTCGGACAATCCGACCGTGTGTGGGTTTCATCGGACCTCCAGCGGCCTTTCCATTGGTCGAAAAATCCATTCGTCTGTATGCTAGTCCGACGGACAAAAAAGGACGCAAGGGCAGCTATTGGCTACTGGCTATGAACTTCCTTATTTTAGTCCGGTCGTACGTCATCACATTCAAACGACCAGACTTTCGAACTGACTTTAGTCCGTTCGTCTGTGGGCAAGTCCAGTTGCAAGTCCGTTGTAACTCTGTCGAAAGTTCGTCGGAAAAACCGTTGAACGTTTGATGCTCAAAAGTTCACCCGTGTGTACACGGCATTAGGGAAACTAGTGCTAAGGGAGGAGATATACAGTAAAAAAGACTGTGTGTCGATTGAGCGGGTCTATGATGATGTGTGCCCATGGGAAAACCTCAGATGAAGGGTTTTTTTTTGCAATGCATTTTTCTAAGTGTTCCATTGAGCAACCCTATATAATCCTGTTATGAATAGACAGTGGTGAAAACATTTGACCATCAACCTGTATCATGGCAGAGGGGTTGTAGTAGAGGGCCTTAACTATGGATGCAAAATGTCATCCAAATCTAAATTAGTGAGAGTGGACTTTAGGAAGGACCAATGAACGTTATCATATTGATCTTTAAGCCTAGTAATTTCTGGCAGCAGCCAAGGGCTGAGTTTAGAGGACTGCAATGTTTGTTTGTTTTTCTCTCTGGGACTAATGGAATCCGTGTTTCATTGAACTACAGACCTTCTTAGGGAAACATATAAAATAGGGATGTAATAGTGAGGGAGCTTCCAAATTGTGTCCATAAAAGGAGCGCTATTCTTTCAACTCTTGAGGTATTGGCACATTGGGAAAGTGCCATCTATATACAATGTTTTTACAGAAGGACAAAGTGGCCACCTCCATTACCACCTTTGGTACATGGGGGAGAGGTGCTGACTAGACGGACAAACTAAGGATTGATTATTATTTTAACCTACATTAGATTGTGCCGATTCCTACTTCCTGATGCCCCCATTCTCCCCCCTGCAGTGCTGCCAGCTTCCCTTCTCTCCTCTCCTGCCCGCTGCTGCGGGGATGTTTCAGGATGGATTAATGAATGAACACAGTGAGTGATCTGTACCAATCGCTCCTGTGTACATTCCTAACTGAAGCATAGTAAACCATTTACTATTCTTCAGTTTGTGAATGAACATGAAGCCGCTCAGCACAGAGCACTTCCCATTTGTTTGCTCTCCAGTTAAGCTGAGGCTGCAGAGAAGGCGTTTGGGGAAGCTCTGTCCTCAGTCCCTCGCTCTGTTTAGACCCTTGATATTTCACCAAGAAAAAAAAAATAGTAAAAAAAAAAAAGAAAATAAATAAAAACTACTGACACCAGCCACTGTGCTACTGCTCTATTGACACCAATCTCTGCTCTGCTGATACCGTCCACTGTTCTGATATACACGCATTTGAGTTTGTGGTCTGGGGTGCACACCCTAATGCAATAGCCTGCGCATGCCAATGTATAATGCTGTTCTAAGTATGTTTCAATTGGCTTTTTGACACAATCTCGCATTATAACAATGTGAAAAGTAGTTGTGTTTCAACTATTGTTTACTTTACAGATACTTACCTCCTATGTTACACCTGAGGACTTTCCATTACTGATTCACACAGAAATAATATGTCAATGATATTAAAACATTGATATATTACAATTATAATAGGTCTGATGGGCAGTAGACATGTGCACACTGAAATATTTTGTTTCAGAATTTCGTTTTCGTCAGAAAAATAAATTTATTTAGTTACTCCCGAAATTTGTTTTTATTTATTTCGTTTAAAAAATGCATTCGTCCGAAAATCCAAAATAATTAAGGTCGAATCTGCCGCAATCGTACATCAATGCCGCAATCGTACATTTTCGGTCGAATGTTCCGCCTACAAGCTATAGTAGAATTCTAATGTATGCTTCCTCGAATCTTCATGTTTTGAATAATTTTGGACTAATAGGTTAGGCACATTCAACCTTTTTTTGCTATTGTCTCTATAATGTTGAATCTTTTCTCTCTATGTCAAATCTTTTCTCTCTATGTAGAATAATCTTGGACTAATAGAGCTAAGGTTAGGCACATTCGACCACAGGTTCGATGGACACAGATCGCTATTGTCAGCCTCATGTTAAATCTCCTTTCTATATCGAACTGTTGTTGCAACGAAAACAAAAATAAAACATTTATGTCGGATCTTTCGGTTTTTGGATTCTGCATGTTCGTTATCATTTGTTAAAACGATAATGAAAATACCCGAAATTCGGATGAAAATGCATTCGGACGAAAACAAATGCACATGTCTAAGGCAGGAATGGAAGCCAAATAATAATAATCTCAGTGTAGAAGATTATGGTTGAAAGGGATGAAATATGTGAAATTCAACATCATGTATAAATTATATGTTTTTAAAGAGCATTAAATAAAAACACAAGACTTCTAGCAGTTTATTGTATTATGATCAAATTTAGTAACTAAAAAGTCCCACATATATATATATATATATATATATATATATATATATATATATATATATATATACATAATTTCCTTATAAAGTCTGTCTAGCTAGCTGAAAGAATAACCTAGTTTCTACAACAGAGATTCCAATAATATGAAGGTTACAAACCTGAATAACTGTTTAAAATAAAGTTGGATCTATTCTTCATGTAAATTCGCTGAAAAAGAAAAAAATTCTAGCCAGAGATAAACACCTGTTTTGTGGCAATAATTAGACATTGAGTAGTAGCTCTTCCAAATATTGGAGAACAATTATATTACTGAATTTTCTTTAACAGATGCAGCATGTTATTGAATCAGTTTGTATATGACAACATGAAGTTAGCATAATTTTCAATCATAATATTAATTTGAACAGCTGTACTTACATCTCTTGTATATAAATCCATACAGATTGATTTTTTCTTCTATAATTTGATGCTCAGCTATCACTGATCATATCTGCAACATCTGCTCTAGATGTTACTTAAATAGAAAGTGTTATAATATATATGAATGTGTTTATTTCACACACTTGTATCAAGTATCAGCACTCGTTATCAAGCTCAAAGATAACATATACCACAGACAATACACACAAATAGTCAGGGAAAGGCATAAGGAAACCCCCACCAGTAACATTAAAACCCAGATATCCTACAACCACAGTTTTTTTTTCTTCTTTTTTACATCTGTGTTTTATTAGGGAGATTTCAGTTCATTTTCTGTCCTATAAACTCAACACTAAATGGGCTTGGTCAAGGCATATAGTGTGCAAGGGCCAAAAGGGGTACTGGCTATAAAGGTGGGTGGAACAGAGGGCTCAAACTAGAATACAAGGAGACTGCATTATTTTTGTACAATAAAGAAAGTGTTTTAGAATCAAATTCTAAATCAAGAGTGAGCAATAATAAAATAAAAGCTAACACAAAATGAAAGGGTAACTCCACTCTCACGGGAAAATATATTGCAAATTAAAAAATATATATACTGTAGCATATACAAGTGAGAAATAAGCTTATTGTAATTTATTATTAAAAATGATCTTTCCTTTTCAATCTGCAGTGCTGACATTTTCTGTAAAATGTTATTTCCTGGTTGAGTGGTTGGCTCACTGATTTTTCCAGAAGCCAATACAAAGATAAAAGTTACATTTTAGGCCTCCTCCGCAGCAAAATTACATTTTTGATGAGATACTCCTAAAGAGTTAATCACTTCTAAAGGAATGCAGACCATGCCACTTTCCTCATTAGAGCCCTCTAAGTTCATCAGCTGATCAAAAATGAAGGAGTCACTCCCATTCAGAATCAGTCTTGCACAAGACGTGATCTAACAAAGAGTTATTCCTTCACAGCAGAAACAGGATTCCGGAAGACAGGATAAATGATAAACGGAGCCAGGGTCAGAAGTTGGGGTCAGTCTTGGAACACTGCAACAGAAACCAGGAACACTTGGCAAACACGAGACAATGAACTGAAAAAGCCCTCAGAGTGAGGCAGTGTTTTATACCCAGCTGATTGGATAAACTGCCTCAGCTGAACCAGGAGTGACAGGTACTAATTGCAACAAGATCCAGAGTATGGCCCTAGTATTTCATGCAGAACTGTGCAAAGCTGGAAAGCAGGCTGAAAGGAACTGAGGTGTGGCTAAGAGGCAAAATAACAGGAGCACTAAACAGGCAGTCATAGGTTCAATACCTCTTAGAGCCACTTGGGGCTTGACCACGCCTGGCCATCTGCATGGCACGGTAGGGACCGTGACACTATGACTTCTTCAATAGGGGGGCGGGGGTTGAGTGCCATTTATTATTATTATTATACAGGATTTATGTAGCGCCAACAGTTTATGCAGCACTTTACTTGAGGGTAGACATTACAAATACAATACACTTTAATACAGTTGGAATCAGAAGGCCCTGCTCCTTGGAGCTTACAATCTAATAGGAAAGGTCAAGAGATACAAGAGATAATAACTGTGGGGGATGTACTGATGGAGAAAATAAATGTACAGTTGTTCGGTGGGGGCAAGATAGGCTTCTTTGAAGAGATGAGTTTTCAAGGATCGTCTGAAAGTGGATAAAGTAGGAGAAAGTCGGACAGATTGGGGTAGAGCATTCCAGAGGATGGGAGAGGCTCTGGAGAAGTCCTGAAGGCGAGCATGGGATAGGATGACAAGGAAGTTTGAGAGCAGGAGGTCTTGGGAGGAGCGAAGAGAACGATTAGGTTGGTATTTTGAGACTAGGTTAGTGATGTAGCTGGGGGCCAGGTTGTGGATGGCTTTGTAAGGTATGGTTAGTATCTTGAATTTAATTAGTTGGCTGAATGGCAGCCAGTGGAGGGACTGACAGAGGGGTATAGCAGACGCTGAGCGGTTTGTGAGGTGGATGAGCCTGGCAGCAGTGTTCATGATGTACTGAAGTGGGGATAGCCTATTTAGAGGTAAGCCAATGAGGAGGGTGTTGCAGTAGTTGAGGTGGGAGATGACCAGGGAGTGGATTAGAAGCTTTGTGGTGACATTGGTTAGGAAGGGGCATGTCTTGAAGATATTGGGGAGGTTGAGGCGGCACATTTTGGATAGCGATAGGATGTGGGGCCGAAAGGTTAGTTCAGAGTCCAGGATTACACCCAGGACCTTGGCGTGTGGGAACAAGTTGATAGTTGAGCCATTGATATTGACAGAGAAATCAGGGGAAGTAGCACCTGGGGGAGGAAATATCATGAGCTTGGTTTTGGATAGGTTGAGTTTAAGGAAGTAATTAGACATCCAAGCTGATATGTTTGCTAGTAAGTTGGTGATGCGTGAGGAGAAAGATGGAGAGAGCTGGGGGTGGAGAGATAGATTTGGGTGTCATCAGCATAGAGATGATATTGAAAGCCATGGGAGGCAATCAACTTACCCAATTAGTTGGCTGAATGGCAGCCAGTGGAGGGACTGACAGAGGGGTATAGCAGACGCTGAGCGGTTTGTGAGGTGGATGAGCCTGGCAGCAGTGTTCATGATGTACTGAAGTGGGGATAGCCTATTTAGAGGTAAGCCAATGAGGAGGGTGTTGCAGTAGTTGAGGTGGGAGATGACCAGGGAGTGGATTAGAAGCTTTGTGGTGACATTGGTTAGGAAGGGGCATGTCTTGAAGATATTGGGGAGGTTGAGGGGGCACATTTTGGATAGCGATAGGATGTGGGGCCGAAAGGTTAGTTCAAAGTCCAGGATTACACCCAGGACCTTGGCGTGTGGGAACAAGTTGATAGTTGAGCCATTGATATTGACAGAGAAATCAGGGGAAGTAGCACCTGGGGGAGGAAATATCATGAGCTCGGTTTTGGATAGGTTGAGTTTAAGGAAGTAATTAGACATCCAAGCTGATATGTTTGCTAGTAAGTTGGTGATGCGTGAGGAGAAAGATGGAGAGAGCTGGGGGTGGAGAGATAGATTTGGGTGTCATCAGCATAGAGATGATATTGAAAGCCATGGGAGGCAATCAACTTACCCAGGAAGGTGGTGTAGATTGAGAAAAGGAGAGGTCCAAGAACAGAACCTTGGGGGTCCCCAACGGAGAAAGGAAGAGGAGGAAGTAGAGTTGTAAGTGACACTGAAGCCGCGGTGGGATAGGTAGGATGAGAACCAGCGAAGAGTACAGTCACTGAAACCAAAGGAGTGGAGTTTATTGAGGAAGAGGGGTGGTCCACTCTCCTCACTTCTTGTCAGAGGCACTGAGCTCAATGGACAGCTTGGAGCCTGCAGAGTATGACCAGCAGCACCGCCTGTCAAACTCGCCTATTGATTTCCATGGGGCCACTCTGCAACTGCAAGCCAAACTCGCTCGCAATAGCAGCGTAGTCCAACAATGTAAAACTACTATTCAGCAATGTAAAAAAAACAAGGAGGTGGCAGTGGCACCTCATGAACGCCCGTCAGCTGCTGCTATACAACTCATTGAAAAGCAATACACCACAGATCACATTTAAGAGGGCAGTAAGCATTACCGCAAATGTGAAAAAAACGTGAAACACATCATCCATTTCACACTCCCCACCAACCAGGTCACTCCCCAGCCACTTCCCATGTAAGCCACCTCCCTTCAACTTATATCACAGGTGACCATTTCCCAACCTGAAGATGACAGACCCTACTCCAAAAGATATCACTCCAAATTACCCCCCCACCCGCTGATTGATATCCCTCCATGACCACCTCACACCCCCCTGCTGACAGACATCTCTCCCCAGCCTGTCCCAACACACACTCTCACCCACTGACCTGTGGATGTCGGAATCACTCCCGCAGTGTTATGTGTTCTGCCAGTAAGGAGCCTTCCCTACCCACACATTACAATGATCAGTGTTGCTAACTATAGCTGCCAGCACTGATTGTTTTGGGAAAAACCTGACAGGCTGGTTGTACTCAAGTCGATTAATAGATTGACTTGTGTACAACCAGCTAGCCCATACATAGATCAACTATGGCTGGTCTCTGCTTAATTGGCTTAATTTCAATTCATGTATGGCCCGCTTAACCACTACGCAGTTCCTAAACATTCTTTCTATAAACCTTTACACTTTTCCTTACCAGATTCCTTCATCCTCCTCACCTGTACATAGTGCCCACTCTCATACCCTCCACACTCTTCTCCTGTACATAGTGCCCACTGTCATACCCTCCACACTTCTTTCCTGTACATACTGCGCACTGCCATACCCTCCACATTCCTCTCCTATACATACTGCCCAGTGTCGTACCCTCCACACTCCTCTCCTGTACATACTGCCCACTGTCATACCCTCCACACTCCTCTCCTGTGTATACTGCCCCATAATACCCTCCACACTCCTCTCCTGTACATACTGTCAACTGTCATACCCTCCACACTCCTCTCCTGTACATACTGCCAACTATCTTTCTCTCCACACTCCTCTCCTGTACATACTGCCCCCATCATACCCTCCACACTCCTCTCCTGTACATACTGCCCCCATCATTCCCTCCACACTCCTCTCCTGTAATACTGCCCACTGGCATACCCTCCACACTCCTCCCCTGTACATAGTGCCCACTGTCAACCCTCCACACTCCTCTGCTGTGCATACTGCCCACTGTCATACCCCCCACACTCCTCTCCTGTACATAGTGCCCACTGTCATATCCTCCACACTCCTCTCCTGTACATAGTGCCCACTGTCATACCCTTCACATTCCTCTCCCTCACCTGCACATACTTCCCACTTTAATACCATCCATACTCCTCCCCTATGCCTCTTACCCACAAAAACCGTTCTTTAAAATTATATTGAATATCCTCAATCTTATTTGATCTAGAATGGGCACACTTTTGTTAGTTCAACTAAAGGAAATCTTCTCAGTCCTCATATTTGTTCTGCCCATTATTAGTACTCATTTAATTTTGTGACTACTACTGTGATGTATAGAGGAACATAAGGGATGTCAGCTACTCTATATATACCACTGGAAAAAAAGTGTCCCTGAAAATATTTTTGAAATGTTGGCAACTATGCACTTGGACACTGCTCAAGGGGTCACCCCTGCCACCAGGTCAGTAGGCGGCCCCATGATATTAAAGCGGTAGTAAATTTCGCTAACATAAAGTACTTTTTAGAGGCCCTGAGGTAGGTTATGCCATAATGTACTAGCATGCACAGCATATAACACATTAAGGTACACTTACCTGTCAGACTGAGCCCTCCAGTGCTGCACTGTGATCAATCCGGTGGGTCCCGGGCACTTCCATCTTCACCCGGTCTTCCTTTCGGGTTCTGTGCCTTTGTTCACTTGCCTTGGCCGGGCTGTGTTGCTGTCACTTCCACGCATGCTCATGCACATCCTCTCTCTCTCATCCTCCCTCCCTTACCCCTCACCCCTCTCTCACCCCCTTTCTCTCTCTCTCATCCTCCTTATCTCTATTAAATTTTATTTGCTAAAACAAAAAAAGGTTGCATTTTTAATTATTTTTTATGTTATTTTTTTTTTTTTAAAAAGCCACACCATAGTCCTCAGCACCAGGCCCATGAGGCTCTTTATCCGGCCCTGCCAATAAGTCCCTGCTTGTAATAACATGTAGATATGGCTTTAGCCAGAATTGGAGAGGGATTATATTTTAATGGGAAGGTTTCTGCCTGACTCGGCAGAGCATGCCGCAACTGCAGATACTCAGATACAAAAAAAATTATTTTCCTAGGAAAATTATATTTCTCTACTAGTTTGTCAAATGGGTGTAAGACCCCATTATCAAAAATCTGGTATAAAAATTAAATTCCAGGCCTTTTCCAGTTTTTCTCTACATGTTTTGCAAATTTAACGCTTCTTCAGGAGTGATTTTGGGAGTGGATATTCTGTACAAAGCAGTAGAATGTATAATAATATAGAAAATACAATATATATTCAAAATATTTTAAAATTAACACTTTCAGCGTTGCCAATGCTACAATGGCAATTGGGGGGTTCCTCTTACCCAGCCCCAAAGTATGTCAGCATGCAAAGCAGTACCAAGCAGTAGCAGCGTCAGGGGCTTGGCATTCATCAATAATCCAGGCTTTGTTCATTTTTTGAAAGGTGAGCCGTCAAGTGAGTCTGGGAACAGACAGACTCTTTTTTTCTGTTGCAAAACTCCCCCACAGCACTAAATGCATGTTTTGAAAGCATACTGGCTGCAGGGCAGCCCAGCAGTTTGATTGCATACTGAGCAGGTTCTGGCCAGTGGTCCATCCTCATTACCAAATAGATCTGATCAAAGATCCTAAGGTTCAGGCACTTTCTATAACTTCTGCCAGCAGACAGCCCTGGGTGCTGTTTATTAAAGAGTGGCTTGAAACCCTCACCTAGGCAGCCAACACCACTGCTTCTTTCCCTTTCCTCAATCCAATCCATGGTCATGAAAGAAAATATTGCCAGTTTCTGGAAAGTACGTTAAAAGATTATTTTGCAGCATATTCTCCAGATGCTTTTTTCCCCTGCCTCTGTGATGGTAGGATAAGCTTTGCCATTTTCCATTATAAAGTGAATCCAAAAGGTAACCAACCAGTAATGGTTTGTTTCCTTGATGGTCTGAATCGTGGGGTACTTTCACAGGCACTGCAATCATGAATCCACCTCAAATTTCTGAAAGCAAAGTCCTCAGGGTTACAGAGGACAACATTGTTTTCAACTATCTCCCCCCCACTCATGCACGACTCCTGGGGTTTGAAAGGGTTGAAAGCCGCCCATGGCAGCCTGGCCCATGTACTCCTCCTCACTGCTGACACTCCAATCCTTTTCCTCTTGCTCCTCCAGTGACTGGTGCTGCCTCACAGGCATGGAATCAGGATAAATTGGGATCTAAGACACCAAGAAGTCTTGCTCTTCTTCCTGCTGTTGTATCTCTAGTGTCTGGTCTATTGCACTAGAAGGAACACTACAGGGATTGCACTGTTTCTCTGTCTTTTTTGGTTCACCAGTCTGGTTACATCTTAACATGCCTACAAAATGGTACATTTGTCCTGTATGTGGAGCTACTAACATAGTGAAATAAACCCCATATTCTCTAAGCCTGTTCTTGTTCCATACTCACACAAATTCTCATTGACAGCTCATTGATGCAAGTGCAACCACTGCAGAATGACCAAGGAAGAGTTCCTGCTTGTGTGAGTATTGCATGTAAGGCAGTTTGTAGGCAGGCTGATTTGCTTCTGAATTTCAGCCAAGCAATGGCTGGTTATGACCACCTGAAGTGGCTAAATACTCTTCTGGCCATCCTTAGACAATCATGTAAGACAGGATACCTAACTAGGAACTGCACTACAAGGTTGAGGACAGGTGCCAGGCAAGGTATGTGTGAATTTTTCCTGTCACAGGGTGGATAGTAGATGGGTTGTGTTGTCAGACTCAACCTTCCCTGGCACAAGATGACATGGGGTTAGGCAGTACTTGCAGTGGAAACTGTTCTCCAGTGTGGCTCCTATCTGCCAGACATCTCAGCTGACAAACAGCATGGCAGAGTTCTGCCTGAACCATTGCATTACCTTGTGGTTATGTGGGGGGGGGGTGGCAATTCCAACAACGATTCACCATACAAGGAGGGGTGGAGGTGATAGAGTTGTCATTATCACCAAGTTTTAGTATGAAGGCAGCACCTCCAGAACCAATAGTGTGCCTCATCCTGCATCCTTCCCAGTCCTCAGCAAAATTACCCAGTGGGCCATTAACAGATATTATGCCCCTGCCTATGCTTGCTGAACTATGTGTCTGTGGTCATGTGGACCCTGCCATTGACTGTGTGGTCCAACAATATGGAGACAATAGCTTTTATGTGATTATGGAGAGCAGGAATGGTGACTGAGCACCTAACCACAAAGTCATGGAAAGGAAGACTTGCTGCATTTGTGTTCTTTAAACTTGAGAAAAGACACCTGCCTGGTTATGTATACAGTTAGGAGATGGCAGGGTGGGGTTTTGAAACTCAAAAGGGAGCTTGGAGCCCTTACTCTGAATGGCCCCATGCTGACCCTCTTCCTCACTGGAAATGCATTAAGGTAAGCCTTTTGAACCCTTTGTAAGACTTACATTGCTATCACTTGAGGCTGCAGATGGAGGTTCTTTTGTAGTAGGGGGAGTAATGGAAAAGGATAAGCAATAAAAAAAGAGGAGGAACGTGAGCCTTCTGCTGTCATCTGGTCTCATTCATGTGCCGTTTCCACCAAATTTGTGGTGAATACTCATGTCTCTTCATGCATGTGGTACCAAAATTTCCAACAGATTTGCTACCCAATACGCTGTAGGCAGAGACAGGTGCAGTTTTCAGTGCATCTTTGAGAAAAAGACCTACAGTGCTGAGCTGTGTAGTGTGGACCCGAAGATACCAGTGGCCTGTACCTGTAGATCAGTGTTATCTGATGGAATAGGGCGATTGCCTGTTCCAATCCTCTGCAAGCTATCCCTGGTCAACATACTGCCTCGCTAATCTTATGCCTCCCCCTTGCTTTCCTTCTCTACATTCTGCTACCTGATCATCCCAACCTTCCTTATTGTTTGAGCCCACGTGGCAGAAAGCTGCAGCTACAGGAACATCACTGACAATCGATTCTCCCTGCTTGTTGTCCCCTTCCTTATGCTATGTGTGCTCTCTCCCTCAACAGCTAATATAATGAATTGCAGCAAGTGTCTAATGGTGCCTGCAAAAAATTCAGCCGACTCCTCAATGCAGGTTTTTGTTGAAAGCATAAATAACCCCCTTCACAGTTTCAAAATAAACCTCCTTTCCTCAATACTCAAGTTATGGCCATGTGTCTTTGTTAGGGACTTTAAATTAATTAAACAGTTTTTTTTACCATCCCTACAATCACTATTGATTCATTTGTAGACAGTAATCCTGTCACCACTGAAATATTTTTACCTAATTATTACTTGTAACTGAGGTCATCCAGCCTCATTAATAATGTATTGCTCTTCACTGAACTCTTTCTAATTCTAGGACATCCACCTTGTTGACTGGAGGCCAGAACTGTACTGTGTACTCAAGATGTGGCCAAACCAGTGTCTTATAAAGGGGTAAAAATATTATTTTATGCCTCAAATAGATACCCATTAATGCATGATAGTATTCTGCATTCTTTATTATGTATGGCTTAGCATTAAATACTATTGCTGAGTCTGTGATATATAGTATCCCCAACTCTACCGCAAAATGTATTTGGAAATATGGAAATGAATATACAAATAAACATCACTTTCACACGCATAGAGGTTGAACTTGATGGACCTGTGTCTTTTTTCAACCTATCTACTGTGGAGCATTGTATTTATCTTCACAAATGTACCAGACATGTTTAATTTAGACAAGTTTCAAAATGTTAAGGCCTAAAAAGCAGCTGATGGGAGATAGCATAATTTATTCCATCCATAGCTCTCTATACTGTTATCTTCTTCTAGTGGCAACATGCAGAAGTAAGTGAAGTAAATGTGACAACAGCCGTTTAACAATCTGTAAAACAGTGGTGCTTAATTTTCCTGTTATATGGGCCTCAAATGCAGCCCCTGACATCCCCAAAGGGCTGCACATAATATTCAATAAAGTAATGCTATAGATAGTAGTTAGAGACTGCAGACATGCAACAGGAGATGGTTAGAGACCCTTATAATGCTATAGGACTTGTTGGGTATGGTGAAGGTGAAAATTGTCATAGACTGGAGACACATTACATGAGACTGCTAGATATATCTTCTATTACAAAGGAATAGGAAACACAAGTTAATGTATGTAAGGTCCCTGAGGGCCACACAAAAAGTGTCAAAGGGCTGCAGGCTGGGTGTAAAGCATGCCAAAGCTGAGTGCTAGTTATTTTTGGTGCAGTTTTCGATGACAGCTTACATAAATTGCAGATATTCTGTTTATTTTTATTTTTATGTTTTTACAGGTGAGTCATTTACATGGATAGGTATATTGTTATTAGTAGATCTTTAAGTGCATATATTATACAGTGAAGAGTAACCCTTTACTTGTGTGGCTTCGTGTATTGTTAAAAAAAAAATAGAACCCAATGATTAGCCACAATACAGTAAATGTTAGAGAATCAATCAAGTCTTAAGAAAGCAAAATAGTCCATACACCAAAAGCAAACAGCAAATAAAATTAACTGTCCATGCCTAATAGCAAGTACTTTGTGTGATGGAAATGCTGATGCTTTAAAATAAGTCTTGGAAAATCTAGTAGCATATGTCTTTTTATAATCCAATCAAACTAAAGCAGGTATCACCAGATGAATATAGTTTGTCTTGGGTATGGAAAGCATGTTCTCACTTTTAGTATGCAAATAGTAGAAATGCATTTCATATTTTTAAGGGATAAAAATACATAAACAAACACTACATCACTGCTATCTGAAGAAAAATCTAAATACAAACATGAAAGCCCAACTCCGGGCACACCAAAAATAAATGAATACCCATGTAGTTGGGCCTCTAACACTACAAGGGATAAATGCTCCTCAAATTCAGAGGGTTGCAAAAGAGGCTGTATTACTTACCTTTTTCCCCTTCTCCAGCAGAATCCCTTCAGCTGTGTAAAGGGTCCAGCACTGCCCTCTCTAGGCTTATCCTGGCCACAGTCGCACACTTGAACCTACAACATACACTAGAAGGTTAAAAGCCCTGCATTGTGTGCCATGATGTCAAGGAACCACGACTGGAGCTTCAAGGGGAAGAGAACAGTGCAGAGCCAGCCACAGCAGGGAATCAGGTAAGTATTGCAGCTTCTTCCTGTACCCCCTATATTTAAGAATCATTTAACCTTTGCAGTGGAGAAGAACAGCATTGTCAGGGTAATTTTTGTTATGCATGGAGTTGGGCTTTACACATACAGTTAGTGACCAAACATTTCTAAATATTGTTTTGAAAATATACATAATTTGTTTGTACCAGTTGTATATCAACACTAATGAGTTTATGAAGTCCCAACATATTGGCAGGGTTGCCTGGATAGGCACAATCATCCCTAAAGTCAACAATAACCAAAACAATTTTCTTCAAATATGGGACTTTAATAATGCAAACCATATACAATACTAATGAATTCATCCATTTATTATAACATCATTAAAACGTATGGCAAATGTTTCCTAACAGCACTTGTATTTTAAGTACACTATAATGTCAAAAGTATTGGGGTGCCTGCCTTTATATGCACATGAATTTTAATGGCACCCCAGTCTTAGTCCGTAAGGTTCAATATTGAGTTGGTCCTCGCTTTGCAGCTATAACAGCTTCAACTCGTCTGGGAAGGCTGTCCACAAGGTTTAGGAGTGTGTCTATGGAAATGTTTGACCATTCTTCCAGAAGTGCATTTGTGAGGCCAGGCACTGATGTTGGATGAGAAGGCCTGGCTCACAGTTTCCACTCTAATTCATCCCAAAGGTGTTCTATTGGGTTGAGGTCAGGACTTTATGCTGCTAACCTTTAAAATTCAGTTGGAATGAAAAAAATAACTTCTTGAAACATTTTGTTTAAAAAAGTTGTCTTAAGAGCAATAAATAATTCAGAAACCATGTACAAAACAGCCAAAGAAAAACAGTTTTTCTTCTGAAATAGATTTGCAGAAATGAAATGGCATTAACATAGGCCATATTCTTCATTCAAAAAATGTTTGCATTAATATTGGGAATCACGTGCCTCAAGAAATGAGAAATACACTTGTCCAATGAAATCCTAACATCTGAAAGTGAAATTGCAGTTATAATTTGATGAGTCAACGACATTGACTATACTGTGTAGTAATCAGTATAATGAATAGTGATGGTAATGAGTATAAATCTTTATTGATTGTACAGTATATGTTCACTTTGTTCCCTCACAAAATGGAATGCATTCCCCTGTTACCCACAAGTTGTATTTTGAGATTTAATATCTCACAGATATGATTTGGCTTAATGAGAGTGCTTTGACCATGAGTGAAAGCTTTAACACAACAACAAAATGTATTGGTAAGTAGTAAGAAGGTCTAAACTAATACACAGCAATCTATCTATTGTACAGAAAAAGGGGAAAAAAATCATAGATTAAATGAAGGAATACTGAGTATAATACTCAAAACAATTATATACAAACAACAAGACAGACAACACATAGGACAAGCATGTATACATGCTAGGTGATGCCCTGATATTTACCATTGGTTTAGTATGGGGGCCCCCTGTAGGGGTTGGGTCTTCTCCCTTCCATCTCTCTCCCAAGAATTTAACTAATATAGACCTATCTCTTATAGACTTGAATGGAGCCATCCCGATTGGTGGAACTATCTTACCCTTCTCCTACATTCGGGCGTATCTCATCCAGGATTGGACAAGTTCCCCATCCCCTAGATTTAGCTTAACTCAGCCCCTCACTAGCATCTCCTCTCTTGGGGGGACACTTAATTATGCCAGGTTACAACCTTCTCTTGAATGAGGCATTAGGTATGCAAGGTCATAGCCTGGGCAAATTGTTGATTCCTGAATAGGGATGAGCTTCGTGTTCAAGTCGAACCCATGTTCAAATCGAACATCGTCTGTTCGCCCGTTTGCCGAATTGTGAACGATATGGGCCGTTCGCACCAAATTTGTGTGGCGCACCACGGCCCATAATTCACTGCGGCATCGCAGTGCATTGCTGGCTGATGATTGGCCAAGAATGCACTATGACCCGCATGCTTGGCCAATCACAGCGCCGTCGGTAGAGAGAGCTGTAATTGGCCAAAGCCAGGGTGGCTCTGGCCAATTATGGCTCAGGGGGTTTAGAACACGCCCACACTATATAAGGCAGCCTGCACGGCGGCCCTGTGTAGTGTGTTCCGGTGTGCTTAGAGAGAGAGAGAGACAGTGTCATTTCATTTGCATTAGCTAGATTAGGCAGGACAGTCAGTGAGTTAGCTGAACTTACAGTGTATTGTGTGTATATATATATATATGCATCCCAGGTGTTGTGTGTGTGTATATATATATATATATATATATATATATATATATACACTGTATTCAGTTTAGCTAGATCCGTTCCTGTTATCTTCCTACTGACAGGCAGGCTTGTCTTGTTACAGTATTTATAGCTACCTGAAGAAAATTGCTGGTGTTCTTTTGATCCTATTAGTACCACAGTCAGGCAGCTAGACTATTTACAGTTAGTGTAGTGCGTCCTCCTCACAGTGTTCAGTTAAAGCTACAAGTTAGTTTAGTGTGACCTCTGCACAGTGTTCAGCTAAAACTACATGTTAGTGTAGTGCGTCCTCCTCACAGTGTTCAGCTAAAGCTACAAGTTAGTTTAGTGTGACCTCTGCACAGTGTTCAGCTAAAGCTACAAGTTAGGGTAGTGCGTCCTCCTCACAATGTTCAGCTAAAGCTACAAGTTGGTGTAGTGTGTCCTCCTCACAGTGTTCAGCTAAAACTACAAGTTAGTGTAGTGCGACCTCTGCACAGTGTTCAGCTAAAGCTACAAGTTAGTTTAGTGTGACCTCTGCACAGTGTTCAGCTAAAGCTACAAGTTAGGGTAGTGCGTCCTCCTCACAGTGTTCAGCTAAAGCTACAAGTTGGTGTAGAGCGTCCTCCTCACAGTGTTCAGCTAAAACTACAAGTTAGTGTAGTGCGACCTCTGCACAGTGTTCAGCTAAAGCTACAAGTTAGTGTAGTGCGTCCTCCTCACAGTGTTCAGCTAAAACTACAAGTTAGTGTAGTGCGACCTCTGCACAGTGTTCAGCTAAAGCTACAAGTTAGTGTAGTGCGTCCTCCTCACAGTGTTCAGCTAAAACTACAAGTTAGTGTAGTGCGACCTCTGCACAGTATTCAGCTAAAGCTACAAGTTAGTGTAGTGCGTCCTCCTCACAATGTTCAGCTAAATTTACAAGTTAGTGTAGTGCGACCTCTGCACAGTGTTCAGCTAAAGCTACAAGTTAGTGTAGTGCGTCCTCCTCACAGTGTTCAGCTAAAACTACAAGTTAGTGTAGTGCGACCTCTGCAAAAAATATTGTAATTATATTCAGCGCTGACTAATAAATTAAATGCAAGCAGACACTAAGGTCAATTCAAAAAAATACCTCAGAAGCATAAAAAATATATAAAAGTGCTGCGCAAAATAAAAAGTCCATATATTTATACAACTGATGAGATTAAATGGAAAGACAGGAACCACCGGTGACATTAATTAGCAGGATGGTGACTTAATCCCTCCACCGTTCTTGGATGGCCCCTCACCTCAGTTATTCGACCTGAAACAGGTCACACCACTTTACAGGATGGGATGGATCATTCAATGGGACGCTCCTTCACCTCCTCCTATTCACAGGCTCACTTTCCAATACTCAGTGTATAGCGGATGTTGGATATAAAAATATAAAGCAACAAACCATAGTGTTCTCCGTGTAACATTTATTAAATGAATGCAGGTAAAACGAAGCACATAAAAAACGGCACTTCTGAACACTCACATCTCACCGGCACTCCGGTCCGAGTGCCGGCTAGCAGGCTTGTGATCGCGTCTGTCGGATGACCGCGGGTGACGTCACACGCTCCTGACCCCCGTACGCGTTACGTCCTATGGGCGGGACTTCATCGGCGTGGGGCGGGATGCGCAGTGACGGCCCGCATTGTTAATATGGTAAACCATGGTGACGGAAACGCCAATCAGAAGGGTAGGAGTGGTAATCAGGGGATCACACGCCTCCCTGTCATTGCCTATTAGTTAATGGTTGTTATTACCCTTTACTACTGGCGAAAATGTAGAAATCTCTCTCCTCAACTATAAAAAGACTGAGGCTGTATTTTTATTAGAAATAATGAATTACAATAAAAATTATCACCTTACACGGCAAACTTTCAGATTTCTCTGATTCAGATTGTCTGCAAATCATAAAGGTGATATCGATTAATTACGCGTAAGCTAATGCTGCGAAATCGCAGAGAAAGTCGCATAATCAAAACGCATGTTGTGTAGAGACAAAAAGTTAACGTTTAGCCGGATGGCATAAATTACCATACACGGAATACATTAAAAAAACTCGAAATGTTTACAATATATACGCTTACATGATCATTGCAAAATCGCATGCAAAGTAAGTCGCATAAAAACTCCATCCATAACCTGTATGGATAATAAAAAAATATATATAGTAAGACATCAACCCACGGGCATCGGTCAAGCGCGATCACATGTACAATATAATAGAGAATGAGTTAAATATAAAATTATATAAAAAAACTAAAAAAATCATCTATTTGAAATAAAACAATTCAAATCAAAATCAACGTTCATTCCAAAGGGGGAGAGGACTTTGGTCTCATAGATCCAGAAGGATTCCCTACGACTGAGCTGTCTGATGTAATGGCCGCCCCTCCAGTGTCGCGGCACTTTTTCTATCCCCCAAAATTTGAGACATTTGGGGTCTTTATGATGAAAAAGGCGAAAATGTCTAGACACGCTATGGGTTTTAACCCCCCGCTTGATGTTACTAATATGCTCTCCGATTCTTACATGAAGGGCTCTTGAGGTCCGACCTACATATTGAAGGCCACAATCGCACTCCAACATGTAGACCACTCCGACTGTTGAGCACGTAATTAAACCTTCAATTTTGTAGCTTTTTTGTGTAGTGTGTGAAACAAAATCCTTGCGTCTCCTAATATTTCTGCAGGCATTCCTACATGTGGCACACTTCCCACATGCATAAAAGCCAGAGAGGAACCCAAATAAACCATTAGTCACAGTTTTAGGCGGATCAGTTACCCCTGATGCCACCCGGTCTCGTAGGGAGGGGGCCTTCCGGTAAATAAACCGAGGGTGATCAGGAAGAACTGGGCCAAGGGTCCTATCTCCCTTAAGTATAGGCCAATGTCTAGCTATAATATTTTCAAGTTTTTTGTACTGGATATTGTAATCTAATATGATACGATAGCTAGACATAGATAGCTTAGATTTCTGTTTGTTAAACAATTATTTCTGGTTCAATGGAGACTTCTACTTGCAAATAAGGGGTGTTGCCATGGGGGCTAGGTTCGCTCCCAGTGTGGCCAATTTATTTATGGCCCACTGGGAGGAGGACACTATATTTCATGACCCCCCACCTCAATTATCGTGTTACAGGCGTTATATAGATGACCTGATTATGGTCTGGGAGGGGGATATGCCCAGTTTGCAAATCTTTATGAATGGGCTAAATGCCAATAATAAAAATATCGAGCTAACTTGGACTATTAGTCACCAACAGATTATATTTCTTGATCTTGAAATATTCAAAGGGGAAGGAGTTTTCCACACCAGGAACCATTTCAAAATGACTGATAGGAACGCATATATCCCTCTCACTAGTTGCCACCATAAATCTTGGCTCTGTAACATACCGAGAGGCCAGTTTATCCGCCTACGCCGTAATTGTACTTCAGACGATGATTTTCTTGTACAGTCACAGGTGCTCGCTGATAGGTTTAAGGAGAAAGGGTATTCCCAATCCTCGGTTGATGCTGAAATAGCCAAGGTATTGGCAATTGATAGAAATACCGTGGTCGCAGACAAGGTCAAACCCATGGAGGATAGCGCCAATATGTCTAGCTATCGTATCATATTAGATTACAATATCCAGTACAAAAAACTTGAAAATATTATAGCTAGACATTGGCCTATACTTAAGGGAGATAGGACCCTTGGCCCAGTTCTTCCTGATCACCCTCGGTTTATTTACCGGAAGGCCCCCTCCCTACGAGACCGGGTGGCATCAGGGGTAACTGATCCGCCTAAAACTGTGACTAATGGTTTATTTGGGTTCCTCTCTGGCTTTTATGCATGTGGGAAGTGTGCCACATGTAGGAATGCCTGCAGAAATATTAGGAGACGCAAGGATTTTGTTTCACACACTACACAAAAAAGCTACAAAATTGAAGGTTTAATTACGTGCTCAACAGTCGGAGTGGTCTACATGTTGGAGTGCGATTGTGGCCTTCAATATGTAGGTCGGACCTCAAGAGCCCTTCATGTAAGAATCGGAGAGCATATTAGTAACATCAAGCGGGGGGTTAAAACCCATAGCGTGTCTAGACATTTTCGCCTTTTTCATCATAAAGACCCCAAATGTCTCAAATTTTGGGGGATAGAAAAAGTGCCGCGACACTGGAGGGGCGGCCATTACATCAGACAGCTCAGTCGTAGGGAATCCTTCTGGATCTATGAGACCAAAGTCCTCTCCCCCTTTGGAATGAACGTTGATTTTGATTTGAATTGTTTTATTTCAAATAGATGATTTTTTTAGTTTTTTTATATAATTTTATATTTAACTCATTCTCTATTATATTGTACATGTGATCGCGCTTGACCGATGTCCGTGGGTTGATGTCTTACTATATATATTTTTTTATTATCCATACAGGTTATGGATGGAGTTTTTATGCGACTTACTTTGCATGCGATTTTGCAATGATCATGTAAGCGTATATATTGTAAACATTTCGAGTTTTTTTAATGTATTCCGTGTATGGTAATTTATGCCATCCGGCTAAACGTTAACTTTTTGTCTCTACACAACATGCGTTTTGATTATGCGACTTTCTCTGCGATTTCGCAGCATTAGCTTACGCGTAATTAATCGATATCACCTTTATGATTTGCAGACAATCTGAATCAGAGAAATCTGAAAGTTTGCCGTGTAAGGTGATAATTTTTATTGTAATTCATTATTTCTAATAAAAATACAGCCTCAGTCTTTTTATAGTTGAGGAGAGAGATTTCTACATTTTCGCCAGTAGTAAAGGGTAATAACAACCATTAACTAATAGGCAATGACAGGGAGGCGTGTGATCCCCTGATTACCACTCCTACCCTTCTGATTGGCGTTTCCGTCACCATGGTTTACCATATTAACAATGCGGGCCGTCACTGCGCATCCCGCCCCACGCCGATGAAGTCCCGCCCATAGGACGTAACGCGTACGGGGGTCAGGAGCGTGTGACGTCACCCGCGGTCATCCGACAGACGCGATCACAAGCCTGCTAGCCGGCACTCGGACCGGAGTGCCGGTGAGATGTGAGTGTTCAGAAGTGCCGTTTTTTATGTGCTTCGTTTTACCTGCATTCATTTAATAAATGTTACACGGAGAACACTATGGTTTGTTGCTTTATATTTTTATATCCAACATCCGCTATACACTGAGTATTGGAAAGTGAGCCTGTGAATAGGAGGAGGTGAAGGAGCGTCCCATTGAATGATCCATCCCATCCTGTAAAGTGGTGTGACCTGTTTCAGGTCGAATAACTGAGGTGAGGGGCCATCCAAGAACGGTGGAGGGATTAAGTCACCATCCTGCTAATTAATGTCACCGGTGGTTCCTGTCTTTCCATTTAATCTCATCAGTTGTATAAATATATGGACTTTTTATTTTGCGCAGCACTTTTATATATTTTTTAGTGCGACCTCTGCACAGTGTTCAGCTAAAGCTACAAGTTAGTGTAGTGCGTTCTCCTCACAGTGTTCAGCTAAAGCTACAAGTTAGTGTAGTGCGTCCTCCTCACAGTATTCAGCTAAAACTACAAGTTCGTGTAGTGCGACCTCTGCACAGTGTTCAGCTAAAGCTACAAGTTAGTATAGTGCGTCCTCCTCACAGTGTTCAGCTAAAACTACAAGTTAGTGTAGTGCGACCTCTGCACAGTGTTCAGCTAAAGCTACAAGTTAGTTTAGTGTGTCCTCCTCACAGTGTTCAGCTAAAACTACAAGTTAGTGTAGTGCGACCTCTGCACAGTGTTCAGCTAAAGCTACAAGTTAGTGTAGTGCGTACTCCTCACAGTGTTCAGCTAAAACTACAAGTTAGTGTAGTGCGACCTCTGCACAGTGTTCAGCTAAAGCTACAAGTTAGTGTAGTGCGTCCTCCTCACAGTATTCAGCTAAAACTACAAGTTAGTGTAGTGCGACCTCTGCACAGTATTCAGCTAAAGCTACAAGTTAGTGTAGTGCGTCCTCCTCACAATGTTCAGCTAAATTTACAAGTTAGTGTAGTGCGACCTCTGCACAGTGTTCAGCTAAAGCTACAAGTTAGTGTAGTGCGTCCTCCTCACAGTGTTCAGCTAAAACTACAAGTTAGTGTAGTGCGACCTCTGCACAGTGTTCAGCTAAAGCTACAAGTTAGTGTAGTGCGTTCTCCTCACAGTGTTCAGCTAAAGCTACAAGTTAGTGTAGTGCGTCCTCCTCACAGTATTCAGCTAAAACTACAAGTTCGTGTAGTGCGACCTCTGCACAGTGTTCAGCTAAAGCTACAAGTTAGTATAGTGCGTCCTCCTCACAGTGTTCAGCTAAAACTACAAGTTAGTGTAGTGCGACCTCTGCACAGTGTTCAGCTAAAGCTACAAGTTAGTTTAGTGTGTCCTCCTCACAGTGTTCAGCTAAAACTACAAGTTAGTGTAGTGCGACCTCTGCACAGTGTTCAGCTAAAGCTACAAGTTAGTGTAGTGCGTACTCCTCACAGTGTTCAGCTAAAACTACAAGTTAGTGTAGTGCGACCTCTGCACAGTGTTCAGCTAAAGCTACAAGTTAGTGTAGTGCGTCCTCCTCACAGTATTCAGCTAAAACTACAAGTTAGTGTAGTGCGACCTCTGCACAATGTTCAGCTAAAGCTACAAGTTTTTGTAGTGCGTCCTCCTCACAGTGTTCAGCTAAAGCTACAGGTTAGTGTAGTGCGACCTCTGCACAGTGTTCAGCTAAAGCTACAAGTTAGTGTAGTGCGTCCTCCTCACAGTGTTCAGCTAAAACTACAAGTTATTTTTTTGCGAGCTCTGCACAGTGTTCAGCTAAAGCTACCTGTAGAAGGTTGGTGGTGTTTTCCTGATCCTATCACTACTGCAGGCGGCTAAATAAGCTACAAGTTATTTTTTTGCGAGCTCTGCACAGTGTTCACCTAAAGCTACCTGTAGAAGGTTGGTGGTGTTTTCCTGATCCTATCACTACCGCAGGCAGCTAAATAAGCTATAAGTTATTTTTTTGCAAGCTCTGCACAGTGTTCACCTAAAGTTTCCTGTAGAAGGTTGGTGGTGTTTTTCTGATCCTATCACTACCGCAGGCAGCTAAATAAGCTACAAGTTATTTTTTTGCGAGCTCTGCACAGTGTTCACCTAAAGCTACCTGTAGAAGGTTGGTGGTGTTTTCCTGATGCTATCACTACCACAGGCAGCTAAATAAGCTACAAGTTATATTTTTGCAAGCTCTGCACAGTGTTTAGCAAAAGCTACCTGTAGAAGGTTGGTGGTGTTTTCCTGATCCTATCACTACCGCAGGCAGCTAAATAAGCTACAAGTTAGTTTTTTGCGAGCTCTGCACAGTGTTCACCTAAAGCTACCTGTAGAAGGTTGGTAGTGTCTTCTTGATCCTATCACTACCGCAGGCAGCTAAATAAGCTACAAGTTATTTTTTTGCGAGCCCTGCACAGTGTTTAGCTAAAGCTACCTGTAGAAGGTTGGTGGTGTTCTCATACCACAGGCAGGCAGTTGATTTTGATAGCTGCAGTATCTGTACATATATATATATATATATATATATATATATATATATATATCCCAGCTTAGTGCAGCTACAGGGAATTAGAATGTCTGGAAGGCCAACAAGGAGAGGCAGACAGTCACAAGCCAATAAAAAAGGGCAAGCAGGCTCTGTGTCTAGAGGCAACAGTGCTGGTCGTGGAGACGGTGCATCCTGATTAGCACGTGGCCGTGGGACACGCTTGGCCTTTTTTCAGCAGCTGGCCGTGTTGAGCCGCAACATGCGGAAGACTTGGTCGAGTGGATGACCAAGCCATCCTCATCCTCCCCATCCTCTCTCACCCATGCTCAGGGTACTTTGTCTGGCAAAGCAGCTGCCAATGCGGCTTCTTCCCTCGGTTCAATGGCATCAGTGACTCCTTCCCTAGCCCCACCATGTCCTCCTGAGGAGTCCCTCAAACTGTTTGACCACAGTGTTGGGTACATGCTCCAGGAGGATGCCCAGCGTTTGGAAGGCTCTGATGATGATACTGAGCTAGATGAAGGCAGTAACGTGAGCACGGACAGAGGGGACGCCCAAGAAGGACAGCAATCTGGCAGTCATGCTCCCCCTGCTGCAGCATAATGCCAGGTTTGCTCCAGTGATGAGGAGGGAGGGGATGATGAGGTCACTGACTCAACGTGGGTGCCTGATAGGAGAGAGGAGGAGGAGGAGGAGGCACATCACCAACGAGGCAAAAAGAAACGGAAAGAGGACCTGGGGCTCATCCAATCTAGGACGGATCTGATGGGGTTAAAGAAATTAGGCCAACAATTAGCCTTACCTGATACAGAGATCCACTTTCACCGTCAGTCTGAGGTATATAATGAAAAATTTATAGAAAACCTCTAGGGGTGGTTGTCCTCTGAAATTTAAATTGTAATTGTCTTGCTCTGAAGAAGCTTGATGTCAAGCGAAACATGTAAGCATTATACTATCACGGTGTCCGTGGTGAAGACATGGTGAATCCCACCATTCACTGTGATCCCCCCCCAGCTTATCCCGAGCCGGTATATACCATCAATTGCTGACTTCAATTACGTCAATGGTGCTGCTCCAGTCCGTGACTTTGGATACATCCCTGCAATTGTTGAAGCCCTAGGATCCGGGATTACTAACCCTTACAACCACCTAAGGGTGGAACCATCCCCACTGGATATCTTTTATCTGGCTCCTAATGCAGCCGGCATGACGAAAGGTTATTGAAACTGAGACAAGATCACGGAGGTTATGATTATCTACACAGAGGAGGTTAAACGGTGAGCTTTATCTCATTCCTATCATTTATAAAGGAACTATTACCAGTGTTTCCCGTTTTTCATCTGTACTAAATCATCTCCTATTGTTCCTGTTCATTGTCTCAAATTCACAATCAAAGTGCCCTCCTTATTGCCAACTCACGGACCTCTATGTACAGCATCCACAATACTCGGGGAGATCTATACACATGATAAACATTCTGTCCACATCTCTATGGGAACTTTTTACTGAACATAAGTAGCATCCTGCTGAACCACATGGGAAATAGCTTTACAATACCATATACATCCTTCATAAGGAAGTTATTTTTCCATTTCTTACCCCTTTTTATTTCATGTTCTCAGGATCCTATCCCTAGATCCGACCATAGGATCGGTGTGTGTCTGCATGTGTGTGTGATTGCAATGGATTGTGTGATCCAGATATGGTGGCCACCTGTCTTTCATCTAGACGTTTAGTCTCATTTTAGATTATGTGTTGGAGGATGGTGTTTATGAAATTTTCTTAATATTTATGTGTTTGATATAGTTTATTTGGATAATCATTAAACGATATTTAGTATTTCACCGGCTTGTCCTCTTTGAAGAAATTCTTCGGGTTTTCCCAATCTTTATATGCAAACATCACCAACGAGGCACGATGCCCTCCAGGGGCCAGCCTAAGGGCAGCACACTGACTGCATCACACCCCAAAGCTCCGCATGTGCAGGTCACTGCAGTCTCTGTGCGTTATTCAAAAAGTTCTTTGGTGTGGGTCTTTTTTGAGACGAGTGCATCAGATCGCACCGCTGCTATTTGCAACATATGTCTTAAGCGTATCTCGCGTGGCCAAAACATCTCCCGCTTGGGTACCACATGCTTGACCAGACATATGTTGACTTGCCATGCAGTTCGTTGGCAAGCCTATCTAAAAGACCTACACCAATGAACAAAGAGGACCTCTCCTTGCTCCTCATCAGCTGAGATCTCCAACCCCACTATACCTTCAGTCCTCTTTGAGACCTGCACTGAGAGGAATGAAGGTGTAGAATTAGGTGTGTCACAGCCAAGTACTTGTGGGCAATCTGCTTTTGGTACACCGACGTCAGATTGTACCAGGCAAATTTCCCTGCCCCAGCTGCTGCACCGCCGAAAGAAGTTCGCTCCCAGCCATCCACATGCCCAGTGGTTGAATGCTAGCTTGGCAAAATTACTAGCACTTCAACTGCTGCCTTTTCAGTTGGTAGACTCTTCCCCCTTCCGTGAGTTTGTGGAATGTGCGGTTCCTCAGTGGCAGGTACCCAAACACCACTTTTTCTCATGGAAGGCAATTCCGGCTCTCTACCGGCATGTGGAAGGCAATGTCCATGCCTCGCTGGACAGGGCGGTCGGCAGTAAGATGCATATTACCGCTGACTCATGGTCCAGCAGGCATGGACAGGGATGTTACCAGAAAGAAGACATTCCAAGGTATTTAGAAAGATGCATGTACTGCTGATCGATTTGCTGAGAGCCTGCATTTTTTTATGTGAATCCCTGGAGAAGTTTTATTGAGGGTGATTGGTATCTGCATACTGCGCCGTGGGTTTAATTACACGCCTAATTTTCTTTGTCCTCTGGTAAGCAGATTTTTTTACCACGTGATGTTGAGTGCTTTTACATCTATACACTTGAATTGGTGATCGGAACATTTCTCCCCTTGTATAGAACTTACACTATATAACATCATCTCAGCGCCGCTTTCATAGACTGTTTGGAACTCAACGTTGGCCATGCTGCAGTGGCTGCACACGCAGCAGAGGGCCATCAATGAATACCTGTGCGACTATGGCACCAGGACAGGGTCAAGGGAGCTTGTTTTTTTTCCCCACGCCATGATCAGGGATGCATGCACTGTCCTGTCACCATTTGAGGAGGCCACGAGGATGGTGAGCAGTGACAGTGCATGCATCAGTGACACTGCCCCCCTTGTCCACCTGTTGGAGCACACACTGCATGGAATAATGGACAGGGCACTTGAGGCAGAACAGAGGCAGGAAGATGAGGACTTCCTTAGCTCTCAAGGCCCCCTTTATCCAGACAGTGTTCCTGCGTGCCCGCCGATCACACAGGAAGAGGACGAGGAGGAGGAGGATTGCGTCAGTATGGAGGTGGAGCCTGGCACTCAGCATCAGCAGCAGTCTTTAAGGGATCGGTCCCAAGAAACACATGGACTTGTACGTGGCTGGGAGGAGGTGGCTGCGGACCATGTTGTCCTTAGTGACCCAGAGGACTCCGGACCGAATGCCTCAGCAAACCTACGCTGCATGGCCTCCCTGATCCTGCAAAGCCTGCATAAGGATCCTTGTATTCGTGGTATCAAGGAGAAGGACCAATACTGGCTGGCAACCCTCCTTGGTCCACGTTACAAGGGTAAGGTTGCGGACCTTATCTTGCCGTCGCAGAGGGAGCAGAGGATGAAACATCTTCGGGAGGCCTTGCAGAAAGGTCTGTGCAACGCGTTCCCAGAGACTGGGAGGTTACAAACTCCTGTTTCTGGACAACGTGTTGCTGAGGCTTCGGTCAGTCAAAGAAGGAGCGGTGGAGAAGGTGGCCGTCTGACCGATGCGTTCATACAATTTTTTAGTTTGCAGCCCCAAGGTATGATCGGTTCCAGCAACCATCGCCAGCATCTGTTTTACATGGTGCAGGAATACCTAGGGACAAGATCTGACTTGGACACCTTTCCCACCGAAAATCCTCTAGGTTACTGGGTCTTGAAGATGGATCACTGGCCAGAGCTTGCACAGTATGCAATTGAGCTACTGGCCTGTCCTGCATCCAGCATTCTTTCGGAACGCACATTCAGTGCTGCTGGAGGCTTTGTAACCGATCACAGGGTACGTCTGTCCACCGACTTGGTCGATCGACTGACCTTCATAAAAATGAATCAGTCTTGGATCACCACCAGCTACCAAGCACCTGATGCTGAGTGACTATCCTGAGTAATTATCCTCTTCCTCTTCAATGATCATGCTGATAGCTTGTAAGAACATTTTTGGTTCTGGGCACCGCCACCAGTGCCTAAGGCCCAATTTTTCAGCCCCTGTTTAACAGGGGCGTGTAATTACAATTTTTGATGCAATACTTTGCAGCAGGGCTCGTTCCTGCATTCCAACTAGAGTATCTGTGAGGGGTTGCAGTGTTGTGGCACCAGCACCAGTGCCTAAGGCCCAATTTTTTAGCCCCTGTTTAAGGAGTATGTAATTACAATTTTTGATGCAATACTTTGCAGCAGGGCTTGTTCCTGCATTCCAACTAGAGTTTCTGTGAGGGGTTGCAGTGTTGTGGCACAGCACCAGTGCCTAAGGCCTAATTTTTCAGCCCCTGTTTAACAGGGGCGTGTAATTACAATTTTTGATGCAATACTTTGCAGCTGGGCTCATTTCTGCGTTCCATTTAGAGTATCTGTGAGGGGTTGCAGTGTTGTGGCACCAGCACCAGTGCCTAAGGCCCAATTTTTCAGCCCCTGTTCAACAGGGGCATGTAATTACAATCCTTGATTTAATATTTCACAGCAATACTTGGCCAAAGGGGGAAGTCCAGGGGGCGCCCATCAGGAGATACAAAAATCAAGTATGGCAGATAAAAAGAAGAAGGGATCCAATGCGAGGGAAGAGCAGACCCCTGACCACTCAAGGGAGGACCTATTAGTAGATAACACCTTGGAAGCATCCAGGCTAGACGAACATAGGCAGGACCCACACCTACCCTCAAAAAACGAAATGGCAGAAATGCTTAAAACTCTGGAGACCTCAATAAAAGCTGAGATCAAAACGGAGATCAATAGGCTGAGGACGGATCTAGGTAACCTCCTGACTAGAGTAGAAGGCGCAGAGGATAAGCTAGATAAACAAGAACGGGAGATCTCTGAACTAAAAGAACAACTTAAAACATCCCAACAAAATCAGATAAAAATATGCTACAGGATGGAAGATCAAGAAAATAGAGACAAAACTTGAGACTCCGAGGGATCCCAGAAAACAGGGGGGAAGATCTGAGGAAGGTTGTGGCAGCTATTTTTAATCCGCTCCTAGAGCTGGAAGGAGAAGCTTTTCCAAAAATCGAGCGGGTCCATAGGGTGGGCAGATTAGACACTAGACGGGCAGAAAGAAGCCGCAATATTATCGTAAGGTTTAGATTCTACGAGGACAAGGAAAACATATGGATTAAATTGAAGGGGCATACCCCACTGCTATATGAAGAAGCAAGAATCCAAGTATTTGCGGATCTGGCCAATAGCACATTAGCGAGAAGGCGACATCTGAAACCCCTATTGGAGCAAATGAAGAATCAAAATATAAAATATACATGGGGATTCCCAGCCTGCCTGTTAGGCAGCAAAGATGGGAGATCTGCAAGATTAAGATTCCCGGGGGAGCTGGTAGAGTTTTGTGAGAAACTGGATATGCAAGTACCCCCGAGGCTGGACTGGTCCGTGGAACGCTGGATAGAAATGAGTGTGGGCTAGGGGAGAGGGTGGTGGAGTTGGGGGGGGGTCCGAGGAGGGAGGAAGCGAACTATGACCAAAATTAAACCCATAATAGCAGGGAGGGGGACCCGTAGGTAGAAGCCTAGTATATCCAGTCTTTAAGAAAATACTGACCGGAGGGCTGGCACGCCTAGAGGGAGGGAGACCAATGGTGGGACGCAATATATGTGACCCTCACTGGTCTAAGGGCCCCGAAGGGACCATGGGGGGGGGAGAGGGGGGATATGGGGGGTTGGTGATGGGGGGTCGGGAGGTGGGAGAGGGAGGGGGAGCAGAGGGAAAAGGTCCTGTCCGATCCCAAATTCAAGAAAGAAAGAAAACTCTAAGGTAAAGGGAGAATTAAGTGGAAGGGAAAAGGATCATGGCCACAATAAAATTTACAACATATAATGTCAAAGGCTTAAATACCCCCAAGAAAAGGTTGGATATCTTCAAAGAATTAAAATCATTGGGGCCAGACGTGGTGTTCTTACAGGAGACACATATCTCATTGCAATTGAGACTTAGATTATTCTCAAATGAATACCCAGTCTGGTACCAAGGAGATGCCATTACCAATAGGGCACGGGGAGTAGCCATTGGTTTTGCAAAGAAAATTAGGTTTACGCTGGAGGAAAGATTAATAGACCCAGAAGGTAGATATCTGGGCCTCAGAGGTAGACTAAATGAAGTGGAATATACATTGGTCAACATCTATGCCCCAAATAAGAACCAGATGAAGTACCTGACAAATATTCTAAGGAAAATAATGGAGTTCACGAGAGGACACCTGATAGTAATGGGGGATTTTAATTTTTGTCTCAACCCAGATTTAGATAGTACGGCCCGAACACAGGGGAGGAACTGTGTCTATTTGAAAGAGTTAAAGCAAAAACTCTCCACTTACCAATTGGTGGATATTTGGAGGGTCCAACATCCAACCAAAAGAGACTACACGTTCTACTCCCCTGTGCATGGGTCATACTCCCGGATTGACTGGGGATTGATCGAGCATCGGGCGATTGACAGGGTAGTGGAGACTAGGATTGAAAATATAACCTACTCAGACCACGCACCCATGACTATAGTAGTGACAACTGGTAGAAATCAGCATGACAGGGGGCAGTGGAGGTTAAACGAGGAGTTGATAAAGGAGGAGGAGGGTGTCAGTAGGATCAGAAAGGAACTAGAGAACTATTTTGAGGTAAACGATACAGAGGAAGTCTCGGGAGCTTCATTATGGGAGGCCCATAAAGCTTACATCAGGGGGGTCCTGATTGAAATGGGGGCGAGGAAGAAAAAGGATAGACGGTTCAAAATCCAAAAATTAAGGGCTGACCTTACGGGGCTAGAACAAAAACATAAAAAACAAACGGGTCACTTACTCCAAGAGATACATCAGCAGGTGATTATTAAAAGATCGGAATTGAAAACCGCGATGGAACAGGAGTCAAGAGTGACATTTAATAAAATAGCTTGGGAGAGATTTAGATGGGGTAATAAACCCAGTAAACAGCTAGCTAAAATGGTACAAAAGAAAAAAAACAGGAATTTCATAGAAAGAATTCGGACCAAAGAGGGGCATATGGAATACTCAACTAGAAATATAGCAGAGATCTTTAAAAATTACTACAAAGACCTATACTCAGTCCCCAAACAAGACACCTCTTTAAAAAACAGGAGATCAAGATATAACAACTTTTTAAAAAAGGCAGCGCTCCCTAAGGTTTCGGAAGAAGGAAAAGAAATACTAGAAAGACCAATTTCAGAAGAAGAAATAAGGAAAGCTTTAGCAGCAACGGCATCCGGGAAAAGCCCTGGCCCGGACGGCCTAACAATAGCATATTACAAAACATTCAAAGAAATATTAGTACCTAGGCTCTGTTGCTACATGAACGGTCTCGGTGAGGGTTTTGAAATGAGTAGAGAGGCATTAAAAGCATCTATTACAGTTATATTGAAAGAGGGTAAAGAGAAATCATTATGCTCGAGTTACCGCCCAATCTCTCTGCTGAACAATGATACAAAGCTATATGCAAAAGTGTTGGCAGAGAGATTAAAGGAATTCATGAATACATTAGTGAACCCAGACCAAGTAGGCTTTGTCCCCAATAGGGAGGGGAGGGACAATGGGATCAGGACTCTTCTTTTGTTGGGGAAAATGAAGGAGAGTGGACCCCCAGGACTACTTCTGTCAATTGACGCCGAAAAGGCATTTGACAGAGTAGACTGGGGGTTCATGATTCAGACCTTGGAGACTATGGGATTGGGGTCCAAAATGATCCGGAGGATTAAAACTTTATACCACCATCCAACTGCTGTAGTAAAAATTAATGGGTTAACATCTCAACCATTTGAGATGGAAAATGGCATGAGACAGGGGTGCCCCCTGTCTCCGCTGCTCTTTGTTTTAGCTATGGAACCCCTTTTGGCAACAATACGAAGAGATCCCAATATTAGGGGTGTGAAAGTGGGGGAGGAGGAGCACAAAGTTGCAGCATTTGCAGACGACGTGCTGTTCTATGTAACAGACCTGATTACCACCATGCCCAATCTAGTTAAAGCAGTGAGGAAGTACGGAGAGGTGTCTAATTTCCAAATAAATATGAATAAATCAGAAATTTTAAATATTAATATAAGTAAGACAGAGGAAGCGGTTCTGAAACAAGAATTTGGTTTTAAATGGACTAAGGAACTAAAGTACCTGGGTATCAAGCTAACTAAC
The DNA here is from genome assembly GCA_037952925.1 of Lithobates clamitans. NCBI lineage: Eukaryota > Metazoa > Chordata > Amphibia > Anura > Ranidae > Lithobates > Lithobates clamitans. The sequence continues at coordinate 3,420,311 of JBBGZY010000391.1, read as the reverse complement.
TCAATCCAAAAGATATTTACTATTAACTATATGCCCCTACTTGATGCAATCAGACTAGACTGTAAGAGACTCTCCGGTAAGGCCTTCTCATGGATTGGGCGTATTAATGTTATTAAAATGGTGTTACTACCTAAAATTATGTATTATTTCCAGATGTTACCAGTCCCACTCCCCCAGTATTATTTGAGGAAGTTAAGAAAAATAATTATGACATTCATTTGGGAAAACAAAAGACCTAGAGTTTCCTTCCAGACACTGAAACAAAAGAAAATAGATGGTGGCTTGGCAGTTCCCGACGTTCAGACCTATTACAAAGCGGTAGTACTATCAAGGGTGGCTGAATGGGCAAAGAAGAAAAATTCAAAAAAATGGGTGAAAATAGAGGATAACCTTAGCAATGCACAATTAGGCACTATAATTTGGAATCCCCCACACTTTAGATTATTAGATAAAAGCACGCATGCCATAACACGAAATGTTTTTAGAATATGGGATGGGGTATATAAGAGAGTAAATGGGGAATACAACTCACCACTGATCACACTTATAGATAACAATTTTTTCGCTCCAGGTATGGAGAATGCTAAAGGAAAAGAAGCACTTTGGGGGAAAGCACAATTAAGAGAAATTATGAAAGAAGGAAAAATCATACCACTCCAACAACTTATACACGGAAGAGAACAACAGGGATTAGAGAGATGGCGATATCTCCAATTAAGTCACTTCATCATTATGTTACCACATCCGATTAGGTTGGGGGAACAATTGACAGACTTTGAGAGGCTGTGTGATAGGGGAACTCCAAAGAATACAATATCTCAAATATACAAAATATTGATGACCTCAGAAAGATTGGAGATACCGCCATTCATGGTGAAATGGGAGAGAGATTTAGGCACTAAGAAAGACTTAGTCACAATTAAAAGAATTTTGAAAATGATTGCTTTTTCGGCAATAGATACCCGAACGGTAGAAATGAACTACAAATGCATCAGTAGAAGTTACCTTACCCCGGAGATAACTAGCAGATACCAGAAAGGGCCAGCCAGTTGTTGGAGAGGATGCCAAGAAGTGGGTACAATGGGACACCTATGGTGGAATTGTCCCAAAATTAAAAAAATTTGGAGTAAAATATTAGGTTTAATTAAAGAGATCACGGGAATAGAGGTTGAAGAAGATCCCTGGGTCGTCCTGTTCCATGGGGGGCAGGGGATCCAAAAAACTATAAACAGTCACTGGTGCCGCAGCTACTGAATGCGGCAAAAAGAACGATACCAAGGAATTGGCGGAGGAGAGACCCCCCAGAGATATGGGAGTGGTTCGATGCTGTAGAGGAGACTTGTAATATGGAGACGCTAGGGTATATGCTCAAGGAAATAGGAAGTGTGAATAGGGGCAGGTGGGATCGCTGGAAAAAATTCAAAAAAACATGGAGTTATGCCAAAGAATATAAAGCCTTAGTCTAAAGGAGGAGAATAGAAGAAAATTAGACCTTGGAGAGGAGGGATGAGGAGGACCTGGGAAGGGGAGGGGGAGGGGGAGGGATGGGGGGGGAGTGGAAATAGAAGTAAAAGAAAGGGGAGAAAAAAATTTAGAAATAGGGGTATGGTCAAGTGTATAAATGGGAGAGGTACGAATTAGCATTTTTTGATACTATGTCTATATTATTTTTGTCTTTCCTCCTTCTTTGATATAGCAAAGGGCCACAATGATGAGACTTGGGTGGGTCTTTGTTTGAACGAAAATGAACTGAAAAGTTGATTTAAGACCCCCGAAAAGGTTATCTGAAGTGGCAAAAAAAAAAATATATATTTCACAGCAGGGCCCGTTTCTGCGCCCACCAAGAGCGAGTGAGGACTTACAGTGTTGTGGCACCAGTACCACCACCAAAGGCCCAATTTTTCTGCCCCTGTTCAACAGGGGCATGTAATTACAATTCTTGATCTAATATTTCACAGCAGGGCCCTGTGAGGGCTTACAGTGTTGTGGTCACAACTAAGGCCCAAATTTCTGCTGAGTATATAGGGCAGGCTCCTACGTTCAAACATCCAACTTACAAACGACTCCTACTTGCAAACGGAAGAAGATAACAGGAAGTGAGATGAAATCTACCCCTAGGAAGGGAAATTCTCTCCTGTAAGAGTTAATATGGGAAAAACATTTCTCCTTTCCACTCATGCTTTATTACCAATCCTTGTTTCACAAAAAAACCCACATTTTCAAAAAAACATTTGTCATTGGGAAAAAAAGTGAGGTGAAATCTTCTGAAGAGGAGCACAGACAGCAAAATAAATGTAACAGGGGTGATAACCCTTCCCTATGTTTTCCAAAAAGCTTAAAATAGATTTTTTGGCTGGAGCTAAACACGTAAAAAATGTACCAGTTCAAAATTACAAACAGATTCTACTTAACAACAAACCTACAGTCCCTGTCTTGTTTGCACCGCCTGTATACTGCTGTTCAGAGTACAGAGCCTGTATACTGCTGTTTCCTTTTTTAATTTGGGTGCGGGGTTCCCCTTAATATCCATACAAGACCCAAAGGGCCTGGTAATGGACTGGGGGGTACCCATAACGTTTGTCTCACTGATTTTCATCCATATTTCCAGGACCCGACATTACATTAAAGCCGCAAGCAGTTTTAAATGACTTTTTTTCCTTTTAAAAATGACATTTTGTGCAGGGACTGTTCTAAGCACGGGAAACACGCGCCACTTTACAGGCATACTATAGTCACCCCCCAGGTACGATATTTAAAGGAATATTTCACTTTTTTTTTACTTTAACCACTCCAATACCGACGTATTGTCATATGACGTCCACAGATGGGATCTCCCATCCTGGGTGGACATCATATGACGTCCTGGGATTCCCGGCCACCTAGGGGGCGCGCGCACGCGCCCGCCACATTGCTCGGGACCCGGTGCATGTATCCGGCGGCCGCGATGTCCTCCGAGCACCCGCGATTGCCCGTTAACCGGGCCGGACCGTGGATGTGTGTGTGTGTAAACACACACATCCACATCCTGTCAGCTCAGAGGAGAGCGATCTGTGTTCCCAGAACGGAGGAACACTGATCGGTCTCCTCCCCTTGTACGTCCCCTCCCCCTACAGTTAGAAGCATTCCCTAGGAAACACATTTAACCCCTCCCCGCCCCCTAGTGGTTAACCCCTTCACTGCCTGTCACATTTACACAGTAATCAATGCAATTTTATAGCATTGATCGCTGTATAAATGTGAATGGTCCCAAAAATGTGTCAAAAGTGTCCGATGTGTCCGCCAAAATGTCGCAGTCACGAAAAAAATCGCGATCGCTGATAAAAAAATAAATAAATATATATTTTTTAAAAACGCCATAAATCTATCCCGTATTTTGTAGACGCTATAACTTTTGCGCAAACCAATCAATATATGCTTATTGCGATTTTTTTACCTAAAATATGTAGAAGAATACGTATCGGCCGAAACTGAGGAAAAAATTATTTTTTTTTAAAAAAAATTGGGATATTTATTATAGCAAAAAGTAAAAAATATTGTGTTTTTTTTCAAAATTGTCGCACTTCTTTTGTTTATAGCGCAAAAAAAAAAAAAACGCAGAGGTGATCAAATACCACCAAAAGAAAGCTCTATTTGTGGGGAAAAAAGGACGTCAATTTTTTTTGGGTACAACGTTGCATGGCCACGCAATTGACGTTTAAATTGCGACAGCGCTGAAAACTAAAAATTGGCCTGGGAAGGAAGGGGGTGAAATTGCCCTGTATTGAACCGGTTAAGCATCATTAAAATCACTGCTCCTGAAAAAACGGCTATTTTTTAAAGTTTTTTTTTGCATTGATACATGTCCCCTGGGGCAGGACCCGAGTACCCAAACCCTTTTTAGGACAATACCATGCAAATTAGCCTTTAAAATAAGCACTTTTGATTTTGAACGTTCGAGTCCAATAGACGTCGATGGGGTTCTAACGTTCGTGCGAATTTTCGGTCCGTTCGCAGGTTCTGCTGCGAACCGAAACGGGGGGTTTTCGGCTCATCCCTATTCCTGAACAAATGGCCATATTTTCTGCATATCTACAGAGCACGTCTTTTGAAGTGGATATAGTGTCAGTTAACGAAGGGGGTTCAAGAGGCCTGATCTAGATAATTACTCTGTATAGTCTGTGATAAGGAACTTAATTTAGGTGTCCTTTCTTGCATATAAGTTTACGATAAATAGCAGAGCATCTCCTGTTGTACCCACACATGTTTAGCTCATCCTAACATCCCAACATCCCTGCACTTCAAAAGAAACTTGTAAATCAATTTGTTTCTTAAGTTAAAGCCTGATATCTTGTTCCCATAGATGTGTACATATAACTATATTAACCTATTAAAAAAAAATCAATCTTTCATACCACTAATCCTTGTTACTTATTTAAAAATATAAACACATATTTACTGTTGCTAATGGTGATGACACATAAACTCCTAATAAGGCAACAGATGCCCCTTGTGGCCAGTGAAGCTAGGCCACACCTCAAATAATGGTCTATGTGTAATCTCCTTTATTATTTGGGGTTCTTAACAGTCCAATAATAATAGTATGAAAGTTCATAATGCAAATCTGGTCATGTTGCTCTTGCCTCTGGTACAGCCTTCCATGGTGATTTCAGTTGGATAAAGCATATTCAGTAACAGGCTTTGGATCAGCTTTCCTGGCTTTCTGAGATTATACTTTATTAATGTGGACATAGGTATCCTTAAGAGTACCTTTAAGACATATTTGTTTAAATGATTGCTTGTTATCTTGTAATTCTAAGTAGTAAGGACCTTTGTTTAGTAGTTCTATAGATTTACTGATCCCAAAGAAGGACGGGCCCTAAGAGAATTGAGGGAGGCATTGAACCTTGTCATCAAAAAAAGTGACAAGGGGGGTAATGTTATGTTGCACTCAGCCGAATATTATGAGAAGGAGATAAGGAGATAACTTGGTAACCAATTCACCTATGAAAAATTAACAACTAACCCCATTCCCCCCTTAGTTGATAAATTAAACTCCACACAGTCGGCCTGCTCTTTAAAAAATAATATGAGTACCTGAAAGTGAAAAAACTCAATGTTCCAACTATCTACATTACTCCAAATGTTCATAAATCTTTGGAAAACCCACCAGGCAGGCCGATCGTTTTGGCAGTAAAGGGTCCCCTCAAAAGGAATGGAATTTATTTAGATGCACTTCTAAAAGAAATGGTCTCAGAACTGCCCTCATATGTCAAGGATACTATGGATGTATTATTTAAAATTCAAGAGGTGACTGTGCCTCCTGGAGCCCTATACACGTTTATACCCCACGCCTCACTGCAACTGCACATTTCTTCGATCAAAAATCCCCCCTAATGGGGGTAAAAATAAGTTAATTCTGGATATTATGCAATTTGCTCTAAATAACAACTGTTTCCAGTTCCTAGGTACTTTCTATAGGCAGAGACAGGTTACCTCTATGGGTGCCCCTGGGCACCGGCTTATGCATGCCTCTATCTGGGAAACTGGGAGGAAGAGGTAGTTTTTTGCTCAGAGATGTACCTTGGCCACGTGGGCATGTGGCTGAGGTACATTGATGATGGATGTACTGGTTCTGTGGTGGGGATCTGCTGACACCCTTGCACACAACTCATTTCTACTGGAAATGAATGAGAACAGTAGGAATATCCAGTTAACTTTTAATTACGACTTCCATCAAATCTCTTTCTTGGATCTCCTAAAAAGAGTAGATGAGGGTCATCTGACGACAAAAAATTATCAGTGGCGAATACTCTGCTGAAAGCAACCAGCTATAATCCCAGATCCTTGATCAGAGGTATACCAACAGGGCAATTTCTGAGAATTTGACGCAACTGCACCCTAGATTCTGATTACTGGGGGATGAGGCTGCCCAGCTCTATAGGAGATTCAGAGAGAGAAAATACCAACACAAACTTCTAAAATACTCGAAAGAAACAAGCATCTCAGACAAAACGGAGAGAGCTGCTAATACCGAAAAAAAAGCCAAGATACCAACCCCCCCCCCTGGACCCAGTAAGAATCATTACCACCTTTGGCTCTCAGTGGGAGGAGGTTCAAGGCATACTTGCCAAACACTGGCATGTCTTGACCCGCTCCCCCTAAATGGTGGGAATTGTCAGTCTCAAACCATCCACGGTAGCCAGGAGGGCCAAGAACTTGACAGATGAACTAGTCAATCGGAATACATAAAATCCTGCCCATGCACCTGGCTCACAAATTTATCAAGGGAATGTCAAGGGAATAAATTAAGGGAATGTACCCTTGTGGCAGGTGCCATATATGCAGATTTGTGGACAGGTCTGATTCGTTCTCAGATGCAAACCAACAAAACACCCACCAAATAAAACAGTTCATCAACTGCAATACCACTTGTGTATTATACACAGTATGTTAGAATGCCCCACAAATTGTATATAGGAAAAATCAAGTGCCCACTTAAGGTCCAGACCACGAGACCCCAATAGCGGAACTTTTCTCTAAGAAACACAGTAGGCAACCTAAGGGACTTTAAATCAATGGTTTTTACACCCTAAAATTAGACAATAGAAGAGGTGATTTCAATACGATCCTTCCCCAGAAAAAAAGGAGTGGATCTTTTGTCTGGGGACTCTTGCCCCTAAAAGTTTGAATACTGAATTACATCTGCAGGTATTCCTGACCTCATGAATCTGCTATTGCCTGGGAACAATGTTGGTGTATACAGGAATTGCTACCTTTCATTGTGTGCTTTGTAACTATTTGAGCAACCACTGTCATATACTCTTGATAGTTCACTGTGTGGCTAGACTGTCCTTTGTAAAAGAGGGTCAGAAACTCCTTCCCTTACGGGTAAATTGGATGTTAAACAGCAAATTCCGACCAGTCTGGATACAGCAGTGGACAGTATCTATACAACGTGAGTGACTCCCAAGACGCATGGATCATGTAAATAGAAAGAGACACACCATAATGCTCTCCGCAAGTTAAACATTTATTGGTGAAGTAAAAGAATAAAACTTACAAACATGGCACTAATCCAGTTCCAGATAATAACCTTTTAGACTCGTTGTCTCATTCACTGCTGATGGTCTGACATTTTCATATCCATGGTGTGTGAGCACACAGTGCAGATGGTTCTTTGAACTATAACTTAATTTGGGAAATAACACTTTGCTGTACTGTAGCCTACCCTGTCTGCATTCTTTGATCAATAAGCACGTACACCCTATAATTCATGTGACCACCAGTGCAATGCTTGAGTTTGTTTCATGGCTGGTATCATCCAGGTGGAAATCATTTCTTCCAATGTAGATTACCTCCAATACATTTGTTACTGTGTGATTATATATACTCTGTTCAAGGACAAATAGAGAGCCTGGAGGTCCTCAGTTAAGCATAAGACTGGTAACCAGTACGTGCTCTAGAGGTTTCCCAGCACCCTCTCAGTCCCATTACCACATCTTATTGTTCACCTATAACACTGCTGGCTGACCTAATCTGATTGGCAAGTGTGGTTGAAGTGGCATGGCTGAGTCCATAGGCACGTGTTTTTAAAATTGACAATGTTGTCATTTTTTAGTTTTAACTTCCAATCAATCACCTATTGTCTATGCCTGTTCACATTTTCAATATACATACATTTTTGAATAAAGATTTATTTAGGAGAATACCGCTGTCAGTTCCCTTTTCCTTTTTTGCAGTTAAGGGCTACTTTTGGGTTTCCCCTTTCTCCCACCCCCCTCTTTTTGGCTATAGATTTACTGCAAAATAATACTGAGCCCTTTTCCATTACCATGTTTCACAATTTAAATGGTTACCCCCTTCAGTCAGGTGAGGTTGTCTGATTTTCATCACCCATCTTTCTTTAGCCATTGTCATATGCCTGCAAATAACTCTACTCCACCTTCTGCTGGTTACCACTGTGTGTGTGTATCACCCTTGAAGTCTCCAGTGGGGATCTTGTTGCAATCGCAACTCACCACTAACTCCTTTTACTGGAATTTGTATCCAGTTATCCAAACCCTGATGGGCTAAACGATGGCTGGTGCCACACATTTGTGCACATAGCTCCGTCCTTGGCTACCATGTGTAGCTACTGTATCCTGCCTTTAGCAGGCTACGAAAGAGGTCATAACTTTAAGAGGTCTCAGTGCAGATTAGGCAGTGTCAACTAAGCAAACAAAATAACTTGATTTCAGAATATGGATAAGTGTGATGTCACCAGTTACTTGTGGCTTCAGGAATAATCAAACTAAATTACTCCTAAGTACAATTGTACTATACTATACCTGCTATTTGCCAATCACTATGAGTCTTATAAGTCCCAGTATATACAATATCTCACAAAAGCCATTAATATCTAAACCGCTGGCAACAAAAGTGAGTACACCCCTAAGTGAAAATGTCCAAATTGGGACCAATTAGCCATTTTCCCTCCCCGGTGTCATGTGACTCGTTAGTGTTACAAGGCCTCAAGAGTGAATGGGGAACAGGTGTGTTAAATTTGGTGTTATCGCTCTCTCACTCTTTCATACTGGTCACTGGAAGTACAGCATGGCACCTCATGGCAAAGAACTCTCTGAAGATCTGAAAAAAAGAATTGGTACTCTACATCAGTGTTCCTCAACTCCAGTCCTCAAGGTGCCCCAACAGGTCATGTTTTCAGGCTCTCCATTATCTTGCACATGTGATTTGATCAGTTTCACTGCCTTAGTAATTATCACAGCCATTTCATCTGAGGGAAATACTGAAAACATTACCTGTTGGGGCACCTTGAGGACTGGAGCTGAGAAACACTGCTATACATGAAGATGGCCTAGGCTATAAGAAGATTGCCAAGACCCTGAAACTGAGCTGCAGCATGGTGGCCAGGTCCATACAGCGGTTTAACAGGACAGGTTCCACTCAGAACAGGCCTCGACATGGTCGAACAAAGAGGTTGAGTGCACATGCTCAGCATCATAGCCATAGGTTGTCTTTGGGAAATAGACATATGAGTGCTGCTAGCATTGCTGCAGAGGTTGAAGGGGTGGGGGTCAGCCTGTCAGTGCTCAGACCATATGCCGCACACTGCATCAAATTGACTGCTGTCCCAGATGGAAGCCTCTCCTAAAGATACTGCACAAGAAAGCCCACAAACAGTTTGCTGAAGACAAGCAGACTAAAGACATGGATTACTGGAGCCATTTCCTGTGGTCTAATGAGATCAAGATAAACATATTTGGCTCAGATGGTGTCAAGCATGTGTGGTGGCAACCAGGTGAGGTGTACAAAGACAAGTGTGTCTTGCCTACAGTCAAGCATGGTAGTGGGAGTGTCATAGTCATGGTCTGGGGCTGCATGAGTGCTGCCAGCACTGGTGAGCTACAGTTCATTGAGGTAACCATGAATGCCAACATGTGCTGTCACATACTGAAGCCGAGCATGATCCCCTCCTTTTGGAGACTAGGCCGCAGGGCAGTATTCCAACATGATAGCGACCCCAAACACACCTCGAAGATGACCAATGACTTGCTAAAGAAAATGAGGGTAAAGGTGATGGACTGGCCAAGCATGTCTCCAGACCTAAACCCTATTGAGCATCTGGAGCATCCTCAAACGAAAGGTGGAGGAGCGCAAGGTCTCTAACATCCACCAGCTCCCTGGTGTCGTCATGGAGGAGTGGAAGAGGACTCCAGTGGCAACCTGTGAAGCTCTGGTGAACTCCATGCCCAAGTGGGTTAAGGCAGTGCTGGAAAATAATGGTGGCCACACAAAATATTAACACTTTGGGGCCAATTTGGACAATTTTCACTTAGGGGTGTACTCACTTTTTTGCCAGCAGTTTAGACAATAATGGCTATGTGTTGAGTTATTTTGAGTGGACAGCAAATTGACACTGTTATAGAAGCTGTACACTCACTACTTTACATTGTAGAAAAGTGTAATTTCTTCAGTGTTGACACATGAAAAAGGATAATAAAATATTTACAAAAATGTAAGGGGTGTACTCACTTTTGTGAGATACTGTATATATGATATTCAAGCAATGCCCTTTGAACTTAGTTATGGCAAAAAAATAAATAAATTAAACAATGACCACATATGATGACTGCAAACTATTAGGACCGCAGAGAGAAATGTGAGTAACGTGTACAAAGAAAATAGTCACATGACTGTTGCTAAAACCTGGTGTTACTTTTGTCATAGTTAGTAATAGCTAAATGACATAAGGGAGCTTCAATAAGTCTATATAAATACAATTATTCAATGATGGAAGGGAGAAAAAAAATGTTGGAAATTGGCCCAAACACAACATGTTATAGGGACGCTTTAATATTCTATATCAAAAATTGTAAATGTTTTACATGTTCTCCATATAATGTTCCCCATACTCCCCTCTTTTTTCTCACCATAGCAAAATAAAACTTAGGAATCACCAAAAATTAATGTGATACATGAATTAAATAAAAAAAAATCAAATATAAAAAAGTACAGATTTAATGCTGTCTCAACATGACATTTTCCCTACACTTTTCTCTTTAAATTGTTAAAAAGCATTGAATCTGTATTTATTTTCAAAAAACACACTTGAAACTGCTTCAAAACTTTGCAGCTGTACAAAAGGCACCCCCTGTCTGGTAGTGATTACCATATCAATTGATTCCCTTTCAGGACTAATTTGCAAGTCAAGCAGGCAACAAAAAAATAAAGAAGAGAAAGGAACATAAAATCTGGTTAAAGAAAGACAAAAAAAAAAAGATATTTTAGAATTTACTAAACTAGTCTTGAATGCAATTACTCAAATTCAGAGGCTTCTCCTTAAGGCAAACATAAACAAAGTATGCTTTATGGTCCTCTGTGTTTTTTCCACCGATGTTTGTGTATTTTCCTAAAATACAAAACTCAGAAACCATTAATAACACCTCACTCTACCTCTCTGAGAGGTTCCCAATGGACTGAACTAGTAGTGGATGCTTGGAACAGACTTCCAGCAGAGGTAACGAGTCAGTCAACAGTAAGCACATTCAAAAATGTAAAGACACACCCACATATCTATACTCTGAAAAAAAGGTTATAGAAAAAAACCTTGGGTGGGTTTCTAAGTTCTTGAAGTCTAGAATGACAACATGTAAACATATAACCTTCACACACATTAACAAGAAATGAGTCAATTTGGAAGGAGAAACAAAACACAAAACAGACTGAATTCGTAAGATGCCATACAGTGAAAAATAATGTATTATAGTTTACTTTCCCAGTGTCAGAGTGAATGAAAACTTCACTATGAGCCCCAGGAAGGGAGAAAAAAACCCACACAAAACCCCTACAGTTTCTGAGCATTCTGGGGATTGAGATATCTATGCACAGGTTCATTATTCAATAGAAAATTTAAACTTTTTGCTCGCCTCCAGAATGTTTGAAACGTCAGTACAGCCTGACCCAACCACTGCACTCCTTAACTTGAGACCTGAATGTTTATCATGCACTCAGTTCAAACTCCTTACAGCTGCAAAACAAGTTCTAGCGAAAGCTTGGACATCCCTATCTTTAACGGTAGCTGAGGCAAAGCACAGGATGAACAGTGCCATGATCCATGCCAAAATGGCAGCGATCGAAAAAGATCAGGTCCCTGAAATTCGATAAAATATGGCACCGTTGGGTAACATACTGCCTACCGCCGACCTTTGATGACACTGTCCTCTTGCCGTGGTAGCTGGCATTAAGTCGTTCCTACTACACCTAACTACGGCTCTCAGTTCAACCTTGTGGACTCCTTCACCTCTCGACACCCTTTTTCTCTAGCCTTTCTTTCCTTCCCCTCCTATGGTTTTGTAGCTCTCTTTGTTTCACAGCCTTTTTCCTCTGTCTCCCTATAACACCCCTTTCCAGCTTGGCCATATAACCTAGCCTTGCCTGTACCCTCTCAAAGCCCTTCATCAACACAAATGGTTATATTCTGTTACTCATTGTTTGTTCTGCCTACCAACTAGCCTATGTTTAGACAAGCTTAATTTCTCCTGTCTCTTTATGTTCAATCAAAATCTCTGTTATGTTTGATCTTGTAAACGTAAAAAAATTTTTTTACAGTACTGAGCTCATTACATATGGAAAGTAAATAAAAGAATGCACGTTAATGTGATCATATTTCTTCTTGATGGCCATCAAACCATGGTGTGCTCACACCCCTGGAAAAACAACAATTTGTCTACACGTATAGACAGTTCATACACATCCATTACTTAACACAGACACACACATTAGTTGAGATTGAATCTAATACATTCTGGATAGAGAAAACTTATGTAATTCCAAATGAATTACTATGTGTTCCTGGCAAACGGGTGAATAAGAAAGGTGAAAGGAGAAACAAAAAAAACAAAAAACAATTGAAAACCTAAATATAGTTTACCTATGTCATGAAACAAAGCAGACACTGCTAGTCTGTTGTTTACTTGTCTAAAAGAAAGAGAGCAAAGGAAAAAAAAGTAACAGGAGTATCTAGCCTATTATACTTTACCTGTGTATTTAGGCAGGTGTACATCTATATACATACACCTGATTTATACGTACAGTAAATACACTTACAGAAATCACTGAACCTGAAAAATATAACATAAAGACATTCTTGCCTTTTCTTTATCATACAAAGAAAGCCAATGGTGCAACATTCTTACATTTACATTGGTATATGGTCACTGACATTCCCACTTAGATCTAGTGAAAATAAAATGTACAGACCTCAGACCTCTGAAACACCTTATATCTGGTATTCCATTCAATGTTTCACTCCCTCCTTATCTTTCCAATTCAACAATTCAATAAAATCTCTTTTAAAAGTTTGGAATTTTTTCACAAACTCATCTCGTTCCAGTTTCAGTTGCTTAATTTCATACTGTAAAGACTCATCCTCTGTCTTAATAGTTGGCAAAGGGATGCACGATCTAGTCTTTTCATAATTAGTACATCTAGGCCATGTTCCCCAGCGTGGTGAGTACACTTCAACATTATGCCTCTTGGTTCTATATTGATTTTGTTTCACTATCTTTTCACCAGAAGAGGACAAACAAAATTGGGCAACATGGCCAAATTATCCACATATGTAACCTTTTATCTTTTGTAAAGTATTAAATCATCTCTTAAAAACCAGTGTGGTTTTAGACTGAAAATATTTAATAGCTAAAACCCAATTAGCAACTTTTTTGAAATATAGGGGCACTTTCAAAAGAGCTTCCAAATTTCAATGAGTTGTTCAAGCTAGCACATACTCCAGATTGGGATACATTTTTTTTTGCATTTAGAAATATTCAAACCAGTTACATTACAATCGATGGTATGCGGAAATTCCACAAGCTGCTCCTGGCTGGAAGGTGCAGACGATCGTTTACATTTACTCTCTGCCTCCGTCAGCCTCTGTGCCAGCTTATCAACCTCGCCATGCCAATTTTCGTTGTCTATTGTTGGTTGCTGGCGGCTAGCATTAGAATTTGTCTATTTTTTTAAGTTCTATACCTGCATAATTTCCCTGCATAATGGAAACTTTTAAACTATGGATGTTACTTTTGGCTAATTCCAGATTCTGCTTGAGGGATTTGTTTTGCATTAAAAGTTCATATTGCTTAGCCAACCATGCAGCAAAAATCAGTGCAGTTTTACCCTCACATTTGCTTTATTTATTCGCTATTACCTTTACATTTACATACTATTGTGCCTGGTGCCATGGGCTTTTAGATTCCTCCATTACTCTTATTATTGCAGCACTATCTTTAACTTTAGAAATCCTGGTCAACAATTTCTCCATGATGCACAAAAAGTTCAGTAACTATACAACAATACTCAAAGAACAAACTTCTGCCAAAAAGGTCTACCACTAGAGTATGCACAGGAGGGGAGACACTTAAGATAACAATAGTATTTTCACGGAATATTCTGAGTTTACACTCACAAAAAACAAAAGATAGAGGACATGTGCTGAACAATAGTGATTGAGATATTATGTACAGTAAACATACAACAAACAATATTGGAAAGGAACCTCCAGGCCAACAATAGAAACAGTAAATACTGGCAATGGTTTGTCATTAACTACCCCAACAAATTCAACTTCAAAACTTAGAAGTATGTTCTAAAACTGATAAGAAGTAAAGTATGCTAAATGCGACTGATTTTAAAAATACAAATTACATTTATACAGTTCAATTCATCTCTATCAGTCACTGACCAGACCTCCACAGTTATATACCTTAGAACATTGTATCACTTCATTGAAAGAACAGAACCTATTAGTTGCAAGTTACTGTTATAAATTTCTACTTTGACCAAAAAGGGAATATTACAACTTGTACATTTCTCAAAATCAACAAAATAACACTCTCTGTAACCCTTATGCCTCGTACACACGATCGGACATTCCGACAACAAAATCCATGTTTTTTTTCCGATGGATGTTGGCTCAAACTTGTCTTGCATACACACGGTCACAAAAGTTGGTTGGAAATTCCAAATGTCAAGAACGTGGTGACGTACAACACGTACGACGAGCCGAGAAAAAGGAAGTTCAATAGTCAGTGCTGCTGTTCTGCTTGATTCCGAGCATGTGTGGAACTTTGTGCATCGGAATTGTGTACACACGATCAGAATTTATGCAAACGGATTTTGTTGTCAGAAAATTTGAGAACCAGATCTCAAATTTTGTGCGACGGAAATTCCGATGGAAAATGTCCGATGGAGCCTACACATGGTCGGAATTTCTGACAAAAGGCTCCCATCAAACATTTTCCATCTGAAAATCCGACCGTGTGTACAAGGCATAAGTTTCAAGTTCCTATAAAACCTACAATGCCTTTAGTGGACATAAAATCTACATACAAACAAAAGCCTGATGAGCCTTTTTAAATGAACATACAAAAGAAAACATCAAGTCAAGCTTTTTTGTCTTAAAAATGAAATACCTACAATAAACAAGAAAAAGAAGAAAAAACAAAAAAGACTGCAAAATATTTCACCAAACCAACAATGACAACATCAAGCAAAATCAAACAATGATTCAAGAGAAACAACGCTTGGTAAGCACAAACAAATTAAACCAAAATGTTCCCGCTCAGTATATCCTCCCCATTAAATTAGATTAAAAATAAATTAAAATAGGTTTCTACTATAATACAGGATATAGATATATATATATATATATATATATATATATATATATATATATATATATATATAAAATTTGATGGTGTATTTTCCCTCTTTTGTAGAGTTCTTTTAATTCCCACTAATAAAACATAAGTGTACCTATTTTTTTCCTAGATAGACTTGCTGTGACCTCAAAACTACTGCCAAACTGACTCAGTTTAAATCCACCCCAACAACCTTAGCCTGCATTATACATATGTTAGTATTGTTGTATTAAATACTTTCAGTCCTGGTCCTAATTATGTTACCCGAAATTTGTATTTTGAGATTTAAGCTGTCCAGTCCAGATGATCTCTGCCTTCCCCTTGGTCACATCTCTAGAGACGCTCTCCTGTGTTCCTGTCAAAGGCTTGCTTGGCTGACATTCCTTCTGGCTCCAGATCCTGCTTGCTGTTCTACTATGCTCATCTCTGGCTCCCGGACGTTTTGGCTTGTCTGACTATCCGTTCCGGTTCCTGAACTCTGGCTATGTTTTGACTACGTTTGCTCTGTTTACCTTTTTTTTATTATTATTAAACAAGTGTGATTTAACTGTACTTCTGTCTCAGTCTGATTCATGGTTTCTAACAGTAGGCAAAGGCCATGAATTCGGAAGATGCAGTTAATCCACTTGTTGGTAATATTTTTTCCAGATTGGATGAGCAGGATCACTGCATGGATCAGTTTTCCATGGCGTTACAAACGCTCCTGAGTCGCAGGGCTCACTTGAAATCTCACACTGTACCTGCTCCAGTACAACCAGTGTTGCAGGCCATCCCTGCTGCTGCTCCAATCTCTGGGCAGGCGCCTGCCTCAAGTATTACGTCTATAAGAGATATGTCTGGTTCTGCTCTGTTTCCCCAGCGATTTGGGGGTGATCCAGTCCAATGCAAAGGGTTTCTCAACCAGGTTGAGATATACTTTGAGATGCTGCCCCAGGCGTTTCCCACAGACAGAAGCAAAGTAGGTTTTGTGATATCTTTTTTTTGCTCTCTGAGAAAGCCTTGGCCTGGACAAACCCTCTATGGGAGACATAAAAACCTGTTGTCTTGAGTTACCCTGAGTTTGTGACTTCTGCTGCCATGTGCCTTATGTCCATCAGAGTATGAGAACTGTTGCCGATTACGCCATTGAATCCCGTACTCTGGCAGCAGAGGTTGCTTGGAACAATGAGGCCCTCATGGCTGCTTTTTATCATGGTCTCTCGGATACCATCAAGGATGAGATAGCAGACCAAGATACACCCACTGAGCTGAAGAGGTGATCACGTTTGCCATCCTCATTGACTCCAGACTCAGAGAAAGACTCCCTTTTAAGGAGCGTTTATGGAAGCCCCCTGTACATTTGTCTCCAACCTTTGCAGTCATATCCTTGCCTCCCTCACCTCCCATGCCTCCTGGTACTGAGTCGGTCTGTGAAGATAAACCCATGCACTTGGGCTTCACATGTCTCTCTGCGGATGAGGGAATCCTTAGGAGGAGGGAGAGATTGTACCTTTATTGTGGCCAGGCAGGTCACTTTTTGAAGTCTTATCCTACCCGTCCAGGGAACGCCCGAACCTTGGGGCCCTGTCATGGACAGACCTTAGGTGGCGTTGTTTCTTTCCCAGTTACTCAGAAGGATAAGCCCCTGGTTTCGGTTACCCTTTCTTGGGCTGACTTGTCCGTCGAGATGCTGTCTTTGTATCGAAGCACTCGATTCCGCTGCAGCTACGTGCCACTCCACTTGCCATTGAGACTCTTGACGGAAGACCTCTACAGCCTGCCCATTTGACTCATGAGACTGTTCCACTGTCAATGACCGTAGGGGCTCTTCACTATGAGATAATCCAATTCCAAGTTATTTCCTCACCTAAGTTTCCGCTGGTTATTGGTTATCCTTGGTTACAGAGGCACAACCCCTCTTTTGATTGGCTCCATGCTGAGGTTCTTTCCTGGTCACCACAATGCATTAAGACATGCTTCCAGAAGGTAGCCAAGGTCCTGTATACCTCTTCACTCCCCTCCCTGCTGGAGGAGTACTGCAATTTTAGCAATGTCTGACAAAGGTCAAGCTGGTAGTTTGCCTCCACACCGGCTGTATGATTGCGCAATTGACCTTCAACCTGGTGCCATACCCCCTCGTGGCCGGGTTTACCCTTTGTAGGCCTTGGAGGATAAGGCCATAGAGGAGTATGTTGCAGGCGCACTTTCTCGAGGTTTCATCCGCCAATCCTCATCTCCTGCTGGTTTCTTCAATGTGAAGAAGAAGAGTGGTGAACTGAGACCTTGTATTGATTATAGGGGTCTCAATCGTTTCACGATTAAGAATGCCTATCTGATTCTGTTGATTACGAAGTTATTTGACCGCCTCAAGGGAGCAAAGGTTTTCACAAAAGCTTGATTTGAGAGGAGCATCTCCGTGGTCTTCGTTCCACTTGGGCACAAGTCCAGGAGGCTTTGCGACATGCTAATGATAGGTACAGACTCCATGCTGACTGCAGACACCTGCCTGCGTCTTCCTACCAGGTTGGGGACAGGGTCTAGCTGTCATCTCGCAACCTCCAACTTTGTGTTCCCTCTCTGAAGTTTGCACCTCGGTTTATTGGGCCTTTCAGTATTCTTTGCAGTATTAACCCAGTGGCTTACGCATTAGACCTTCCTTCTGATATGCGTATTTTGAATGTATTACATGTCAGATTATTAAAACCTTTGGTCTGCAACTGCTTTACCACCTTGGTGCCTCGTCCTCACCCTGTACAGGTTGAGAACCATGAGGAGTATGAAGTACAGTCCATTGTTGATGCCATAGGTTCCTTGGGCGCATACAGTACCTGGTGCATTGGAAAGGATATGGTCCGGAGGAATGCTCTTGGGTCTCATCTTCGGACGTACATGCTCCTGTCCTCCTCCGTGATTTCCATAGACATTTTCCCCTCAAGCCTTGTGGTCCTCTGAGGGGGAGGGGTCATTGAGGAGGGGGTACTGTCAGGGCTGGGCTCAGCCCTTCCTTCTCAAAGCTGGCCACTCAGCTGTTGGCTAATTTCCAGCTCCTATGTGTCCACAGTGATTTACCTGTTGATATCCTGCCTACTTAAGCCGTCCAGTCTAGATGATCTCTGCCCTCGCCTCGGTCACATCTCTAGAGACGCTCTCCTGTGTTCCTGTTAAAGATTTGCTTGGCTGACATTCCTTCTGGCTCCAGATCCTGCTTGCTGTTCTACTTCTCTCATCTCTGGCTCCCTGACGTTTTTGCTTGTCTGACTATCCATTCCAGTTCCTGAACTCTGGCTATGTTTTCAAAACGTTTATTCTGTTTACCTTTTTTATTAACATTAAACAAGTGTGATTTAGCTGCACTTCTGTCTCATTCTGATTAATGGTTTCTATTGTACAGAAAAAGGGAAAAAAAATCATAGCTTGAATGAAGGGATACGGAGTATATTACTCAAAATATTAATATACAAACAGCAAGACAGACAACACATGGGACAAGCATATGTACATTTTAGGCTGCTTTCACACTTGGGTGGGCGGGTGCTGGCGTTTTAGTGGTGCTATTCGGCCACTAGCGGGGCAGTTTTAACTCCCACTAGTGGCTGAAAAAGGGTTAAAACCGCCCGCTAAGTGCTGCTGCAGCCGCTGAATACTACGCTCCTATAGCGCTGCAAAGATGCGGCTTGCAGGACTTTTTTGACCGACCTGCAAGAGCACCGCTCCAGTGTGAAAGCCCTCAGGCTTTCACACTGGAGACACAGGAGAGGCGCTTTACAGGCACTATACAGGTGCTATTTTTAGCATTGTAGTGCCTGTAAAGCGCCTCAGTGTGAAAGTAGTCTTAGTGCTAGGTGATGTCCTGATATTTACCAGTGGTGTAGTATGGGAGCTCCCTGTAGGGATTGGGTCTTCTCCCTTCCTTCTCTCTCCAAAGAATTAAACTCCCCCAAGCAATTAAACTCTCCCAAGAAATAGGTCTCATATAGACCTATCTGTCATAGACTTGGTGGCAATATCTTACCCCCTCTCCTACATCCAGGTGTATCTAATCCAAGATTGGACAATTTCCCCATCCCTTAGATTTAGCATAACTCAGCCCCTCACTAGCACCTCCTTTCTTGGGGGGGGGGATTAATTGTGCCAGGTCACAACCTTCTCTTGAATGGGGCATTGGGTATTCAAGGTCATATCTTAGGTAAATTGTCCATTCCTGAACAGTTGGCCATATTTTCTGCATATCTAAAGAGCACATCTTTTGAAGTGGATATAATGTTAGTTAACGAAGGGCTTTCAAAAGGTCTGGTCTAGATAATTACTTTGGTCTGTGATAAGGAACTTAATTTAGGTGTTGTCCTTTCTTGCACATACGTTTACGACTGGTAAATAGCAAAGCATCTGTTAACAGATAGCATTCCTGAACTTCAAAAGAAACCAGTAAATCAATTAGTTTCTCAAACTAAAGCCTGAAAATCTTGTTCCCATAGATGTGTACACATAACTATATTAACCCATCAAAAAAAAACATTTCATACCACTAATCCTTGTTAGCAATTTACAGTTGCTAATGGAGATTACACATAAACTCTTCATAAGTCGACACCCCCGTATATTACTTCTGCACTTGGTTGAGATTTATAGTGTTACAGTAGAATTTAATTGCATATCTCTTCCTAACTGCCTATAGTCTTATGGGATGTCAGACAACTATATAAAACAGCATTCAATCAATGTTACATGTGATGGTGCAGCTATAATACTGGGAAATAAGAGCAGAGTTGGGAAATTATTGAAGGAGACATTTCCTACAATTATTCTGTGGCACTATGCTAATCACAGATTAGAACTGTCAGTTAGAATTACAGTCTTATAAATGTTAGGGAATAATAGATTTAAGACAGTTATGGATAATATACACTCTATCAAGAAACCCCAAAAACAGCATAAAATTTTAAGCCTGTACCATCTCCCTAGAGGCACAGCTTTTGAAAATAGGAAGAGTTCTCAGTACAAGTGGGTGGCATCTTCTTTTCAATCTGTTTCAGCAGTGTAGGAGAACTACAGCGTGTTAGTTAATCATTTTATAAAGCAAATAATAATCAGCACAAACTTGGATATGGAACTTATGTGTGGTGGTCTTAAAAAGTTGTTCAAATTAAGCTTGGATTTGCACAAGCACAGTATAAATATGTACAGGGCAAATAATAAAATCATTTTTGAAAACAGAAGAACCGAGTCAGGTTATTTTTATAAAGAAGCAGCTGTTACCACTAAAATCTATGGTTTCATAAAATCTTGCTGTATAAAAAAAAGAAGCTAAGAATGAATTTCTTATAGATACTGAAGCGTTTTATTAAAAATTAAAATAGAGAGTAGACTACTCAATGGAAATTATTCTGCTCTTGGAAATTGGACTAGGGTGCTTGACCCCAAACATTGGCCTGACAACACTGAGCAAACACTCACTTTTCGCGAAGAATTGTGTTCTCTTAAAAATACCATTGAAAGTGTCCCAATTCCATCTCCTGAAAGAGAATTCTCCCAAGTGAGTTTAATCAGAATTCTCCCAACAGAACTTCTCTTCTGACAAAAACCTTTTTAGGAATCATGTTTATTTGAGTTTATGGTCCTCCTTTATGTTGATTTGACCCCATCTAAATATGTGAAATCATGGCTACTTTGTGGTCAAACTGCTATTGATGTAGGAAGCAAAGAAAGAAACAGAGAAGGTACATATGGTAAGAATATTGAAATCATCTGGAAGTGCCTATGGGATAAATTTGGTAAAAACTATTTACTGTATTTCCTATGTTTTGCACATTCTTGTTTTCATTTACACATTATATACAATAACTTGGTTACTTGGTCCTATATTTTGTAAAAAGGATGGGACTGGGAGGTGGATAGGAGCAGAGACAAGGGTTACTCAGGGGAGGAGGGAGAGTACTTACACCTATTCTTGGAAAAAAAAAATCCTGTCCCTTACTCATTCACATTGGCATCTGGTATCTGGGTGATAGCTTCTTTTTGAAGGGGGCTATCCTCAACAACCAACAACCCCAGGGCTAAGGTAAAATGTCTTTATCCTCATAAGCATTGGAAGATGGTGCTTTTCAAGGTAAACCTTATTTTGGGTGCATGTGGGCTGTTATGGTTCTGGGGGGGGCACATGTTTACCCCTATACCTGACTATCCAGACTGCATGCTCAGGTCAAGGCTTGGTGTGGATTTTGGGGACCTCAATTCTTTTTTATGCTTGCTTTGTGTTTGTTTTCCCCTTTAAAATCCATACCATACCTGCAAGGTCTTGTATAAATATTGGCAGTGACCACCTTTTTTTTTTTCCTGAGGAGTGCCTCTTGACAGCCATACCAGACTCTTATCAAAAAATTGCATGTAATTGTGTGTTGCATTAAAGCAGCCTGTTCATTATCAATGAGCTATTAGTGCACCACAACATAACCCTTTACAGCAAAACAGCACACCAGAATTCATAGTGTGCTTGCATGCATTGCTATAGTATCTACTATAAAGTGCTTTTCAGCACCAATCACAATGAATGGAACCACTCATAGAGCAGGTGCATTGCCTTGTGGTAAAATGTAATAGCACATGCATTATAGCTTGTGTTACTGAATGCATAAGTGTGAATAGGACCTAAAACACAAAATGTATATGAAACAATGATGAATGTCAAAATGAGTATATACAAACATCATTTTTTGTTTTGTGGACATAAATATACATTTATAGGGCGTACACACGGTCGGACTTTGTTCGGACATTCCGACAACAAAATCCTAGGATTTTTTCCGACAGATGTTGGCTCAAACTTGTCTTGCATACACACGGTCACACAAAGTTGTCGGAAAATCCAATCATTCTGAACGCGGTGACGTAAAACACGTACGTCGGGACTATAAACGGGGCAGTGGCCAATAGCTTTCATCTCTTTATTTAATCTGAGCATGCGTGGCACTTTGTCCGTCGGATTTGTGTACACACGATCGGAATTTCCGACAACACGCTCCGATCAGACATTTTCCATCGGAAAATCCGACCGTGTGTACGGGGCATAAGAGCTCAAATATATACAGTATTTAGAGCTTAAATGTCAACATTTTTGATTACATGATGCTGGATGCTATGAATAAATATACATATATTTCTTATGGCAATAAAGTATGTGATTAAAGATGAATTGCTCCTCCACCCTAAAAAGAGATGGGGTGACTTAAGAAATTCTACACTCAATAATACCAATGTGAAATATTCACACCGGAAATATAAAACACAGTAAGTTGTTAACAGCTAAATTGTTTTTACACATAACCAAAATCATCAAATAGAGCTAGTGTTAAGCCAACAATCTGGGGCATAGTGATCTCAAATAATACAAGCTGTAATGTGACAGACTTAGCCGGGAGAGAGAATTTTGGAGGGGACTGAATGCCAGCCTCCTGCAAACCAATGTTCTATTATGTTTGTCTGCCTTGGATCACAGGATGTGTATTGCATTGGAGGGTTTGTATTTGTCTGTCTTTGATCACAGGATGTGTATTGCATTGGAGGGTTTGTGTTTGTCTGCCTTGGATCACAGGATGTGTATTGCATTGCAGGGAGGGGGGATTCTTCCAACAGCTCTGCCTGCTAACACTGTGTACTGATGAGACGTTAAACACACCTGACCTGTGTGTCCATTGTCATTGGACAGTTTAACCCGCCCTCTTTTCCAAGGGTGGGGGGAAGAGTCTCTGAGTTATCTTATCTGTTGTTTCCATGTGTTATAATAAATGAGTTGATTCCTGCTTGACCCTGAAGACAGAGCATCTTGTCTTGTTTTTGGGGTGGATTATTTGTATGGGTTCATTGTTCGGATGATTGAAGTGTTCGATAGCTGCCTTTGTGTTTGGGTATGGAATGTCCTAAACGACTTTAACCCCTTTCATACTCGGGGTGTCGTTACACTGGTGGCAGCAGTGGGATCATTCCCACAGCCCAGAAGGACAGCTACAAGAGGACACAGGACAATGGAAGCACAGTATGGATGGCTAAAGCTCTCTACCCTCAAGGAATTACTGGAGAACCGGGGCCGACCGGCCAACAACCGTAAGAAGAGGGACATTATCGCAGAACTAGTCGAAATGGATAGAGCTGAAAGACCCAACATAATCGAAAGGCCCAGCATAACAGACAGGACACCCGAAGAGGCAAGTTTTGATCGGGCTGTTAACATAAGACTGGCACATTATGGCCCTAACCCTACAGCGGAGATTATAGACCGAGTTATAGTGGCTGTTGAGGCAAATTGGCTACAGCAAAGAGGTGCTGCAGCAGCAGCAGGAGTCACAACAGCACCAACTGAAAGGAGAAAGGTACATTTTGCTGCTTTTAAAAACTTCATTGAAGCAGAAGGGGAGATTGATGGGTACCTTGCAGATTTTGAACGGCAATGTGCCCTACACCGGGTGCCCACAGAGGAATGGGTTACATTTTGTCTGGGAAATTGTCCGGCCGGGCCAGTGAAGCATTTAGGGCCATCCCAGACAAGGATATTATGAACTATGGGCTGGTAAAAGAAGCACTTTTGGCCAGGCATGCTGTCACACCGGAGGCATACCGGAGGCGGTCCTGAGAGACGAGCAAGCAGACTGGAGACTCATATACTGAGTGGGCATGCCGCCTACACCGCACGGCATCCCACTGGGTTGCTGGATGCCAAGCAGTATCCGGGGAAGAGGTGCTGCAGCTGTTCCTGCTGGAGCACTTCTTTGACAAAGAATTATTCTAAAAGGAAAAATTTGCGGTAGGTGTAAAGTGAAAAATATAAATCGATGAAAAATTATATATTGTGCTCAAGTGTACAAAAATATTAATAATAATAAACCTATGAGGAAATATCCTGCGGCTATGCGCTATAACCCTGATAGGGGGCACCACTAAGAATATATAAAAAGAGCGCAGCGCTGGATTTGAATATACAGTGAAAAATATTCAAGCAGTAAAATTATTTTGTTCAAATGAAAACTGTGCATATTAATCATCAAAATAATGTCCATAAATTAAATACAAAATATAAGTGATTAAACGTCCATGAAACACGTGAAACACCAATCTGGATATCTGACTTCCACCGCTGTGAGACCCGTCACCAGAAAGATTGAAGGCTTACCGGACCGCCTTTTAAAAAAGGCATGGATCAATCACCAATATGGATGCTGTCCCTCTCCTGGATGGATCCTGCTGTGAAGTACTAGATGGTTGATCCCAAATCAGTCAGCCGTGAAGGAGCGCCAATCCCAGTAGTATAAATATCCAAAAAGAAAGGGAGAAATGCTCCAATGGTGTAGTAAATTATTGGTTCCTTTATTAAAAAGCCATGAAGGCGTTTGACAGTACAAAAGTCCTTGCAAGGAGTAATAAAACAATTCCGATAGAAAATGAAAGTCCGCGCATGCGCAGTTCGTGCGTACGTGTCTACCCTACGGCCGTTTCGTCAGAAATGACATCATCAGGGGCACGCCTACACGTCCGCGCATGCGCTTTAAATACGGCCGTAGGGTAGACACGTACGCACGGACTGCGCATGCGCGGACTTTCATTTTCTATCGGAATTGTTTTATTACTCCTTGCAAGGACTTTTGTACTGTCAAACGCCTTCATGGCTTTTTAATAAAGGAACCAATAATTTACTACACCATTGGAGCATTTCTCCCTTTCTTTTTGGATATTTATACTACTGGGATTGGCGCTCCTTCACGGCTGACTGATTTGGGATCAACCATCTAGTACTTCACAGCAGGATCCATCCAGGAGAGGGACAGCATCCATATTGGTGATTGATCCATGCCTTTTTTAAAAGGCGGTCCGGTAAGCCTTCAATCTTTCTGGTGACGGGTCTCACAGCGGTGGAAGTCAGATATCCAGATTGGTGTTTCACGTGTTTCATGGACGTTTAATCACTTATATTTTGTATTTAATTTATGGACATTATTTTGATGATTAATATGCACAGTTTTCATTTGAACAAAATAATTTTACTGCTTGAATATTTTTCACTGTATATTCAAATCCAGCGCTGCGCTCTTTTTATATATACTTCTTTGACAAGCTGTCCCCGGAAGTCAGAGAGTGGATCCGGGACCGAAAACCTTTCACCTTGCCTGAAGCAGCTCGCCTGGCGGATGAATACACAGACGCCCGCAAACTGGATAACCCTGTGGTCAAGACAACAGCTCGGTTGGATTATCGATCAGCAGCACCCCCTCCAGCTGGTGCTTACAAACCACAGTTGTACCGCCCTACAGCACCACCTCCAGTGGCCACTTATTCTCGGCAGCCCAGGTTCAACTCCCAGGACTACTCACAACCACTCAGGTGTTTCGGGTGTAAACAGCTAGGGCACAAAAAGCCAATCTGTCCATTGAATCCAGCCAGGCAGTCCCACTCGTGGAGAAAGCCAGCAGGGGGGAATCCTCGCTCATCCATGCCTGCGGCTCACTGCATTGAGGAGGAAGAAAGTTGGGGTGTCCTGCACGAGGCTGATCTAGTACAAGCAGCTAACCAGGACAACCGGCAGCAACACAGGCAGACTGTCCGGGTTAATGGAAAGGTAGCCAATGGCCTATGTGATACTGGCGCCACCATGACCCTACTATGGAAGAACCTCATCCCAGAGAGCCAACACACCGGGGACACTGTAGTCGTAAGGGTAGCAGGAGGCACCATTTTCCGGCTACTCGTTGCCCGTGTTCACCTGGATTGGGAGGTTGGTTCGGGACACGTGAATGTGGGGGTGATGAAGGATTTGCCAGCGGATGTACTACTGGGGAATGATTTGGCCTCCCTCATTTCTGCTTACACCCCGATAGGCCCCGTTGAAGCCAACCTAGTGACTATCCGTGCCCAGATCCCCAACAGCATGATGGCGTGAGCCCAGTCACCCTGTCTTCTCTCCAGTGGCTGAAAAGACTACAGGGAGAAGGGCCAGTCCAGGCCTCTCCCCAGCGGCGGGCGTGTTCTCCGAGAGAGGCAGAGGTTGGCTGAGTAAGTAATGATCTATTTGGAACAATTTGTTTGGGGTACTGTGTGGGTACAGGCATTAGAGGACTGAAACTACTGACTAACTTCAGAGTCAACCCGTCTGTTGTTTCCATGTGTTATAATAAATGAGTTGATTCCTGCTTGACCCTGAAGACAGAGCATCTTGTCTCTTTTTGGGGTGGATTATTTGTATGGGTTCATTGTTCGGATGATTGAAGTGTTCGGTAGCTGCCTTTGTGTTTGGGTATGGAATGTCCTAAACGACTTTAACCCCTTTCATACTCGGGGTGTCGTTACATGTAATAAATGGCAGTAAATGTGACACCCCCATATATGTCCCTAAGTCTTAGACTATGTGTGACCCTAATGGATATCATGTACTTAACTACATGAAGACTAGACTGTTTCACACCCTTTCACGGCAAGACATTTTTTTCAGTTTTCAGGGCTGTCAGACCTATACCTGTATACATTGATCAACCGTGATGTTCTGACCACCTATTTTGATTCTTAAGGCCCTAAAAGGCCAGGACAGCAAAATGACCCCTTTTTTTGAAAATAGATAGTCCAAGGTATTTAGTAAGAGGCATGGTAAGAAGTTGTAATGTTTGTCACTTTTTTGGGGAAAATGAAGAAATGAAATACAATTTTTTTTAAACAATGTCATTTTAAGAAGGTATTTCTCACACATAGCATAGGCGTAGATACAGTTGCACCCCAAAACAAAACTCCTCCTAAGTATTACATACCAGATGTGTGAGTCTTTTTCACAACCTAGATGCATAGAGTGGCTCAAAATCCAAGGAGCACCTTTGGGCATTCAAGGAACACAAATTGTGCAATTGTCTGCAGGGAATGACTCACAGGAATGTAGACAGTGGGAATGTCGTCAATAAACAGGCCAAGGTTAAATAAGCCAGCAGACAGAAGCAACACTGCACTGGTGTGGTGGTGATCAGGAACACTTTTGCTGGCTGCACAGGCCTAGTGACACTGGGATGGGAGTGGCAGTGATCAGGAACACTGTTGCTGTATTACACTGGTCTGGTAACACTGAGACTTGTGTGGCAGCGATCAGGAACAATGTTTCTGAATTACACATGACTGATGACACTGGGACTGGTGTGGAAGTGATCAGAAAAACAGCTGACTGATATTGTTCTGGTGACACTGGGACTTGTGTGGTGCAATTAGAAGCACTGTTGCTAGCATGCACTTGTCTGGTGACACTGCAACTGGTGTGGCAATGATAAGGAACACTGTTGGTGACACTGGGAGGGTGTGGCAGTGATCAGGAAAACCGTTTATAATTACACTGGTCTGGTGATACTGTGACTGGTATGGTGGTGATCAAAAACACTGTGACCAGCTGCACTATTAAAACTTGTTCATATATGAGTTTGGGGGGCAGTAAAAATTGATTAAGTGAATAGGGGTGCATGTGTAGGGTCCAAGGGGTTAAAGAAGCTGGCAAGGAGGCAATAGAACATTTCTTCACTGCCTATCAAATGCCTTCTGAGGAGCAATGCAAACACTGAAAGCTTTTAAGGGAGCACTACATATGTGAACGAGGCCTTATGGTGACACTGGAACTGGTGAGGTGGTGATTAAGGACGCTCTGACTGGTGCGGTGGTAATTGGGGACACTGTGACTGGCTGCATTGGTCTGGTAACATTGTACTGCTATAGTGGTGAGTAGAAAAAAGGGCTAGGGCACTGACATACAGTGATATCAGATCAACCAGCCATTGTACTAATCACCACAACCGAGGTACAATGTCACCATTGTGACACTGTATTTGTCTTTGTGACAGTATGTAAAAAAAAATGGTACTCCTTTTGCTATTGATCATAGGCACTGACTGTTGCACTGGTATACAGTGTCATCAGTGTAGAAGTCGATGTCTCTCATCACTTTACAACAGAGCAGTACCATGTCACCATAGACATCGTAGAGGGCATTGCTGTGATCTCTAGGAATCACCCATGAGTGGCTGCTTATACACGCCCTTCCACATTAACGCTTGTCTCTTACAGTCATTTTAATACAGTGGCCAAATAGGAAGTGGGTAAAAAATTTGTTCTTGCCCTGAAGAAGACATGACCAGTGACACAACGCGATGGGAGGGGCTTTTGGCATAATTTCCGGTGTCTCTGAGATGCGGATAATGGAGAGCTGGAGCTTTTCTGACCGCAGATTGGAGTTTTATTATTTTAATGCAATGTACAAGATATCATTATTGTGAGTTGATTGCTTAGCTTAATAAATTATATTGATTTTAAACTTACTGCACAATGAGATACTCTCTGTTTATTTGAGCATTATTGCGGAGGGAATTTTATCCATCAGAGACAGAGGAGGACCAGAGGGGCATGTTTGTGGGTCCAGCTTAGTGATCATCCTTACTGCAATTGTGGACTTTTTGGTCATAGCATGGAGATGAGCGTGCATTGCACCTAGTGGTGATTAGCTGGTGGTTGGATAATTTATCACCTGTTTTCATACACTGAGGAGCAAGTATTGCTTTTTTTGTTTGGAGCACTTTATCACATTGGACCTATCACATTGGACTTATGAACTACATAATAAATATCTATATATCTATATAGATATTTACCTAAATACATTTTTTCCCACAAATAGAGCTTTCTTTTGGTGGTATTTAATCACCTCTGTGCTTTTTATTTTTTTACGCTATAAACAAAAAAAGACTGTCAATTTTGAATAAAAAACAATATTTTTTCATTTCTGCCATAAAACATTCCCAATAAAAAATGTAAAAAATCAAATTTCTTCATCAGTTTAGGCCAATATATATACTGCTATATATTTTTGGTAAAAAAATTCCCAATAAGTGTATATTGATTGGTTTGTGCAAAAGTTACAGCGTCTATAAAATAGGGGATTTAAATTTATGGCATTTTATTTATTTATTTATTTACTAGTAATGGCAGCAATCAGCAATTTTAAGCAAGACTGCGACATTGCGGCAGACAAATTGGACACAAAGTGACACTTTTTGGGGACCAGAGACACCAATACAGTGATCAGTGCTAAAAAAATGCACTGACACTGTATAAACAACACTGGCAGGGAAGGGGTTAACATCAGGGGCAATCAAAGGATTAAGTGTGTCTCTGGGAGGTGCTTACCAACTGTGTGGGGGACAGATACACTGGAGGAAAAGAGAGATCCATGTTTCAGTTTGCTCCCTTGTTTACATAGGCAGACTGCAGCCGCCAGACCCACTGATTGGCTCCAGCTGTGTCCAATCTCAGTGGGAGAGTCACTCCAGTGGTGTGCGAACACCCTCTACACCGCATGCACAAACTTACGCACAGGTATAGGATTTTGCAAAGTCAGGCCGCCCTGCCACAGTATATATGCGGTGGGCAGTCCAGAAGTGGTTAATCTTTGCACATTTGATGGGCCTGCCATATTTCCAGATCAATAAAGAGCTAATTGATGTGTTTTTTATTTTGACAAAAAGTATAAATAAATCCAAATATTTAGTCAAATATATCATTAAGCAATGCACCTGTTTTTTTTACGTTTTAAATAAAGGCCTATCGGTTTAATAATAACTTTTTATTATGTATGACACCAAAGTAACGTATCTTTTGTTTTGGACAAGGCACTGTTTTGGTACAGAACAAACAAAGGAAAAGGAAAATAGAAATAAATTAAAGCATTTTGTATAATATTAAAAAAAAAACAAAGTGAAAAATTAAAACATTTAACTTAACGTCAGAGACGTTTATAGAAGTGTTGTCTTTCCAGTTGCAAAGTATTAAGATACGGGTCTCTAGGAGAATTTGGGGTAATGACTGGCCTGAAGTTGGGTGGAAATTTCTCTATTCCTAAGTGAAGAGTTGCTAGTGCTGGATTCAGGATGGGTTAAAATTCCTGTAAGTGAGGAAATTAGCTGGAATATTTGGTTTCATAAGCTTTTTAAATGTGGGCACTGCCAGAATATGTGTCCAATTTGGCCACATTTCCCCCAGCATTGGGGTGATGTTTCCAGGAAGTAGCTTGCTATTCTATAAGGGGTATAGTGCCATCTACAGTATCTCACAAAAGTGAGTACACCCCTCACATTTTTGTAAATATTTTATAATATCTTTTCATGTGACAACACTGATGAAATTACACTTTTCAACAATGTAAAGTAGTGAGTGCACAGCTTGTATAACAGTGTAAATTTGCTGTCCCCTCAAAATAACTCAACACAGCCATTAATGTCTAAACTGCGGCAACAAAAGTGAGTACAAAAAAAGAGAGGAAAGTGCACCAAAAATGAGCCACGTCCATAAAT
This sequence comes from Lithobates clamitans, assembly GCA_037952925.1. NCBI lineage: Eukaryota > Metazoa > Chordata > Amphibia > Anura > Ranidae > Lithobates > Lithobates clamitans. The sequence goes on along the minus strand of JBBGZY010000391.1, from coordinate 3,389,809 downwards.
CATTGAGGATACAAAATAAATATTACCAGGGAGGCGGACTTTTTAGGCTAAGAAACAGTGGAGAAGATATAGCAGTATAAAAATTTATTGAAAAATACAAATATCTAAAAAACAATGACAATTGTAACATATAGCATCTATTATTATTGTGCAGTGAGCCCTTGTATGTCTACGTGTTTCACCGTTAGGCTTCCTCAGGACACGGCCAAGGTTCACAGATGAGACAGAGAAGGGAATATGTCTCTCTATCTAAAATGAGATATAATGTCATTAGACACACACAACTAACACAAACAAACGGTTAACGATAAAAATCATGCGCTAAGCAACTGCGAGCATAGGAAAGAACACCAAGCCGGTACCTTAAATTGGAATGCAAAATCATGCAAGTCACGGTAGCATGAGAAAGTTCAATCAGCAGTAAGAAAGCTGAAATTAAAGCAAATGCAACCAGCGTCAATCAGCGAGAATATGCATTTGGGCAGAGAAAACTTTATAGGTTTATTAAAGAATGAGACTTACTATATTAGATATAGCTAAATATCTCAGCAGGGGCATGTAAACAATATTCCTAATTAAGGGAGCAGCCATTAGAGGGAGGGCCAGCACCGGATGCACCACTTAGATCCAGGATTTAGTATCAGCAATGCTGAAGACTCAATACAATCCCATCGCTGCATCTATAAGCATATAATGACAGATTAAGCTAAGTATAAAAACGGTAATATCATGTAGAAATTATTCTTTTTTTTCTTACTGCAGCAATGATAATAGCATATAGGGCGTTTAGTGCAGCAAGGGCCAAGTGATAGTATATAGCTAAGTACTTACATTCAGGATACAAATAATTCAGCGTGCCACTGATGCAACAGAATCCCCTGTGGGCCTCTTTAAATGTGGCAAATGCGACTTTTGCACCTGTGAGCACCTGTGAGCGATATTGATGGAATATCTGAAGCTGCGTACCTGCTGTTCATCTACTTTCAAGTATGCAGCTCCTCAGATATGTATGTCTGGGGTAGAATACTGATCACAGTATTTTTAAAGAGATTTTTTACTGTCTAGCACAGGGGTCTCAAACTGGTGGCCCTCCAGCTGTTGTGAAACTACAAGTCCCATGAGGCTTTGCAAGGATGACAGTTACAAGCATGACTCCCACAGGCATGGGCATGATGGGACTTGTAGTTTTGCAACAGCTGGAGGGCCGCAAGTTTGAGACCCCTGGTCTAGCACCTGCTGACCTTTGCTAATTATAGTTGAGACAACAATGATTGCACGGAGATTCATGTTTTTTCTAGATAGCGATGGGGTAGCATACTGATCACGGTATTTTTAAAGAGATTTTTTACTGTTTAGCATCTGCTGACCTTTGCTAATCATAGCTGAGTCAACAGTGATTGCGCAGAGTTCTGGAGATTCATGCGTTTTCTAGATAGCGATGTCACTGCAACACTGGCAATCCGCCTATTTCGATACAGATCAAAAGTCTAGTAATGGACAGAGGCACTATTTCCTACAATGCTCACAATGCACTAAGAGTCGGCGTATGTGCGAGGTCTTCTCGCTCGGACGCGCTGTACTCATTCGGCTCTCTTCACAGATAGGATTTTTTTTTTTCGGCATATCTTCCTGCATATGTGCAGAAAGCTCTGTTGCTGTTGGCCTACAATCCCCATAATTCAATCTGCTATCCTGGAATCACAAGATGCTAGTTCTCAGGATCAGCTGTGACTGATCAAGGATATAAATATCTGTCAGCTGCTGCTGGTCCTGTGTGCAGTGTATTGCTGTCTCCCAGGGGCACGCTGGATTATTTGTATCCTGAATGTAAGTACTTAGCTATATACTATCACTTGGCCCTTGCTGCACCAAATGCCCTATATGCTATTATCATTGCTGCAGTAAGAAAAAAAGAAAAATTTCTACATGATATTACCGTTTTTATATTTAGATTAATCTGTCATTATATGCTTATAGATGCAGCGATGGAATTGTATTGAGCCTTCAGCATTGCTGATACTAAATCCAGGATCTAAGTGGTGCATCCGGTGCTGGCCCTCCTCCCTGTAATGGCTGCTCCCTTAATTAGGAATATTGTTTACATGCCCCTGTTGAGATATTTAGCTATATCTAATATAGTAAGTCTCATTCTTTAATAAACCTATAAAGTTTTCTCTGCCCAAATGCATATTCTCGCTGATTGACGCTGGTTGCATTTGCTTTAATTTCAGCTTTCTTACTGCTGATTGAACTTTCTCATGCTACCGTGACTTGCATGATTTTGCATTCCAATTTAAGGTACCGGCTTGGTGTTCTTTCCTATGCTCGCAGTTGCTTAGCGCATGATTTTTATCATTAACAGTTTGTTTGTGTTAGTTGTGTGTGTCTAATGACATTATATCTCATTTTAGATAGAGAGACATATTCCCTTCTCTGTCTCATCTGTGAACCTTGGCCGTGTCCTGAGGAAGCCTAACGGTGAAACGCGTAGACATACAAGGGCTCACTGCACAATAATCATAGATGCTATATGTTACAATTGTCATTGTTTTTTAGATATTTGTATTTTTCAATAAATTTATATTTTTTATACTGCTATATCTTCTCCACTGTTTCTTATCCTAAAAAGTCCGCCTCCCTGGTAATACTTAGTACTACCTTATTGTCACGTCAATACTCACCGAGGCCGAGATGCCGAGAGCGGCTCGCCCTTACGACCACGCGCACCCGAACCCCCGAGGGTGATACAGGGGATCAGAGGCACTCGGAGGCACGGGCTTCCGGTAGTTGCAGGATATAGGAAGGTAGACTAGGATTCACAGTAGGTATTGGAAGGCACCGGCGGGTACCGTGCAGGACTGGTGAGACAGAGCAGGAAGTCCGTAGGGCAGGCAGAGGTTAGGCCCGGGGTGTCAGGCAGGCGGAGAAATCTTAAACAAGCAGAGGTCAGAGGTATCAGGCAGGCAGGTAGAGTGTCTCTTTAACAGGCAAGGTCAGGGGTATCAAGCAGGCAAATAGAATAGTCCTTTTAACAAGCAGAGATCAGGGGTATCAGGCAGGCAGGTAGAGTGGTCCTTTAACAAGCAGAGATCAGGGGTATCAGGCAAACAGACAAAGTAATCCTTATGGTGAGCAGAGGTCAGGGGTATCAGGCAGACAGGAACCAGGAACTTCTCAGGACTCAGGTACACAGGAGCAGCTGACGACAAACCCGCAACCCGACTGGGCGCTGGAGTCATCTGAAGTAGCCTCCTGGCGAGCGCGTCAGCGTGACACGCTACCGGGCACCCGCACGGGCGACGGCGCGCACACGGGGACCGCCGTGCACCCGCGCGTGCCGCACCATCGGGCTGCGAACGGGTGCACGTCTCAACACTAGCCCGCTGCGCATGCAGCTCGGTGGACGGAGGCGACCTGCGTCTTCTGACACTTATTTTGTATCCTCAACAAAAGTGAGTACTCCCCTAAATGAAAATATCCAAATTGGGCCCAATTAGTCATTTTCCCTCCCCGATGTCTTTGACTCGTTAGTGTTACAAGGTCTCAGGTGTGAATGGGGAGCAGGTGTATTAAATTTGGTGTTATTGCTCTCACTATCTCATACTGGTCACTGGAAGTTCTCGTTCAATGTTTTTATTGAAATTTTTCAATGAAAATGAAACACTAACATAACATACAATATAATACTCCTTAATGACTAAGGCAGCCAAAAGAGGTACATACATTGAGTGAACAACATATCACTTACAAGGATGATAAAACCAAGGTATAACAACATTTCTGGCATGTATACTGTCGTAACAATAACGTGTTGATTCCCGCAAGGAGGACGGACAACTTGAGAAGAATTTCAATCTGGGAACTCCCCCCAGGAAGGCCCCTGAGATCATCACTCCACCCCAATGGGAACACACTGTGGAGTGCGAGAGCTTCAGGGTTCCTCCCAGAGGAGGTGCCCCCCTATCTCCCGCCAGCTCCTCCGGGGAGGCGCTCCCGCCGGGAAGATGCCCAGGCGAAGCAACCCCCCGGATGGAGCTGACAGTCACATTGTCCAGGATAGATACCTGAGAGTAACTGGCCGCCACCCAGGCTGGGACACCAAATGAATAGTTTAGAACAGGCTATGAGAGCAAATATGTATGTTTTAGCCTTGTAAAACCATTATCTGCTGTTAGCGAGCATAAGGAAGATGAGGATAGAGAATCAAAAGAAAAAGGAGAGAAGAAAGATGAGGAGGAGAGAGGAAGCTAGATGAGGACAGGGGGAGGGAGGTGGGATGGGGTATATGGAGAAGGGTGGTAGTCTCGCTGAACTCTCCCCTACGTTAGTAGGTGACCCGGGTAAAGTGAGATACCGACATACCTAGCCCAAGGTTCCCAAATCCCTTCAAAGCGCGGGACCGTGTCACGCAGTTTAGCCACTATTTGTTCCTGTGACATTATCCAAGAAATCTTCCGTTTGGTGGCCAAAATGGATACCGAAGGGGTTTTCCAGGCTTTCACTAGAGTGACTTTGGCTCCCAAACACATAAAGAAGATAAGTTGTTTTGTATTTTTAGGAGTGTTGTGTATTTTGCAATTCATTAGAATGTATGTGGGGTCCTGTGGTACCTCTGTCCCAGAGACTCTCCTTAGAATATGAAGGAATTTATTCCACTAACTCCGTATGCGGGGGCATGTCCACCAGATATGATGCATCATGCCAATATGACCACAACCTCTGTAACAAAGGGGAGAGGAGTCTGGGAATATCCTGGAGAGCCTGGCTAGGACATAGTACCATTTAGTAAAGACTTTAATGTTAGCCTCTATCAAGGCCATATTTAAGATACCTTTAGATGATCTGCTGAAGGCTTGGAACCACTTAGCAGGATCCCACTGAATGTCCAGGTCCAATTCCCAAGATCGAGCGTATGCCGGGGTGTCCATCCTATCTGCCAGGGAAGCGTAAATAATGAATATCCCACCTTTTTGGGGGGCTGACGAAGAACACCATAGCTCATACATCGTGGCCTTAGGAGTGGTCACCTTGTCAGTACAAAGTGAGTGGAGGAAGTGTCGTATTTGCAAAAGTCGGAACGTTTCCGAGGTAGGCATTTCCAGTGTACTCAAACAGTGGCCCAATGAAATGGAGCCATTAGGTGTAAAGAAATGGCCTATGCGGAAAAGGCCTTTATTTAGCCACCAATGAAATGAATGAATGTTCATACCAGGGGGGAAGTCAGGATTGTGAAACAGGTGCGTGAGAGGCCTTAAGGGAGAAATCAAGTTGGCCTGTTTATGCAATTGGTCGCAGAGGGCTAGGGAGTGAGACAAGGTGGGTGCTAAGACAGCTGGTCAATGTTTGGGGGGTCTCCATGTTAAGAAGTCGAGCGTGAAATGCGGTACTGCTTGTCTCTGAATGGAGATCCAATCGGGCCTGCAGATCTTAGTATAGATGGCTGAGAACTGTGTTAGCTGTGCTGCCTGGTAGTATAGCCAAAAATTTGGTAGACCCAGGCCCCCTTGATACTTAAGCCTAAACAAAATTTCTTTAGCAAAGCGATGACCTCTGTCCCCCCAGACAAATCTAATCACCCTGGATTGAAATTTGGACAGGATAGATTTTTTAATCGGAATAGGGAGAGAGCAGAACAGGTATAAAAGACGTGGCAGGAAATTCATTTTGACTGCGTTGAGTCTACCCAACCATGACAGGCCTTCCCTCGACCATTTCTGTAGGTCCAGCTCTAGAGAGCAGAACATGGGGGGGTAGTTAGCGGCATATAAGTCTCCAATGTTTTTCGTCAGCTTGATACCCAAATAGGGGATTGAGTTACCAGCCCACGTGAAGGGAAAGTGTTGTTGGAGTTGATCTATGAGAGGCACCGGGACCGAAACATTGAGGGCCATGGATTTAGTCACGTTCACCTGAAGACCAGAGACGACTCCGAAGTCTCTCAGAAGTCTGAAGACATTTGGTGTGGATATGAGAGGGGCTGTGAGGAACAAGAGCATGTTGTCAGCAATTAAGGCACATTTGTGAATGTCAGGACCACATTTCACTCCCTTGATGTTCTCGTTCGATCTAATGGCTATAGCCAGTGTCTCGATCGCAATAGCGAAAATCAAGGGTGAAAGGGGACAACCCTGTCTAGTTCCCCTACGAATATTTTAGGGTTCTGAGTAATGGCCCATTAGTCACACCTGAGCTGAGGGTGAGGAATATAATGTGTGAATAATTGTGCGAAAACCGTCACCAAACCCCCAGCATTCTAGAAATATCAAAAAGGTAGGGCCACGACACAGAATCGAAGGCCTTCTGCAGATCCAGCGACAACAACAAGCCCTCTTGAGCAGGGCCGCCGTCCCACTGGGACTACAGAAGGGAGGTCAAATCAATAGCTCTGCGAACCTGGTCCGGGCCCTGTCTCCCCGGGATGAAGCCCACTTGGTCCCTATGGATATAATTAGCAATAAAGTTAGACATCCTGTTTGCTAGTATTTTAGTCATTATTTTGAGATCGTTATTGATTAACGAGATAGGGAGGTAGCTTCTCACCTCGCTTGGGTCTTTACCCTGTTTAGGTATGACCGAGATAAAAGCTGAGTTTAAATCACTAGGGAGAGGGGCTCCATCCCGGAGGGAGTTGAAGAACCGGGCCATGTAAGGAGCCAGACGAGGGCCAAACTTCTTATAATAACATACCGAAAAACCGTCCGGACCCGGGGCAGAGTTCGTTTTCAAGGATTTAATGATATCTAAGATTTCCTCAGAGGAGAAGGGGGCATCTAGCAGATCACGGTGTGTTTTCTGTAGGTGAGGTAGGTTAATGTCTCGGAGGAACAGCTCTCTGGCCTTGTAATGTGTGTGAGGTACTTTCTCATAAAGATGTGAGTAAAAATCATGGAATGATTTCATAATGATGGTTGGATTTTGCGTCAAATTGCCTGACGAGGCACGAATTTTGGGAAATACCGAGGTACGGATCCTCGGGCTAAGTTTGTCAGCCAACTTAGCGCCTATCCTATCCGATTGGTAATAGAAACGCGCGCCGGACCACCGTAAGTGTTTCTCCGCGGAAGTAGTAAGAGAGAGGTTGAGTTTCACTCGAGCCGAGTCAAGTTTGGCCAGGTTATCCGACGTAGGGTATTGTTTGTGGGCTTTACTCAGCAAGCGGAAGTCTGCTGTGAGGCGCGAAACTTCTGCCCTGCTTTCCTTCTTAAGTTGAGAGGAGAGTTGTAGGAGCCTGCCCCTCATCACCGCCTTGTGTGCTGCCCAAAGACAACCCGGCGAAACTGACCCCGTGCCGTTCTCACTAAAGTAGTCGGAAAGAGCTTTGTCTAGGATTGAGCAATGGGTTGGGTTGCTCAGGAGAGTTTCATTGAGGTGCCATTGAAAGGGACCCTTCACTCCCGACCCGACCCTTAACGACAGAGACATTATCGAGTGGTCGGATAGTGGCGTGTCATATATTTTGGAGGTGGTTACTCTCGGGATTACCTGTGGTGGGACAAATATGTGGTCAATCCTAGAGAAGGTGTGGTGAGGAACCGAATAGTGCGTGTAGTCCCTAGTTTGGGGGTTCATTTCCCTCCAGATATCAATCAGGCAAAAAGATTGTTCTATCTGCGCAACCCGAAGGCTACGTTTAGGGGGCCGTTTGCATTTGGGCTGCAGGGGGTTTGATTTGTCTGAGGAGAAGTCAAATGGGATATTGGAGTCTCCCCCCAATATTACTGTGCCAAGGAAATGCTGCTTTAGTACCTTCAGTGTGGTGTCAAAAAAGAGGTCCTGATGTGTGTTAGGAGTATAGTATGAGACAAACGTGTAGGCCTCGCCATTGATCGTACCTGTCACTAGAATGTAACGTCCCTCTGGATCCTTGATGGTATTCGCGTGCACTAAGTGAGTTCTGTTTGAGTAGCAGACCGCCACTCCTCTCGTTTTGTTGTCAGCATTAGCTAGGTGGAAGTTCATGAAGTTTTTGTGAAGGAATTTGGGCTGATAGGAAGCGGGGAAATGAGTCTCCTGGAGCAATACTACATCAGCCTTCAGTGTGTGAAGCTGTTGCAGTATTTTGCGTCTCTTCACGGGGAAATTAAGGCCCTGTACATTGTATCTTAAGTGTCCCGGTGTGGAATCAGTCATGGGGAAGCAATGAGTGTGACACTAAGTATTTGTAAGTCTCACCTGACGTCGTAATTGTCCCTGGCAGATAGGAGACAACCCCAGTGGCATGGCGGATGCGATCTGTGTTACGGCAAATGGGAGATCCAGCGAGAACCTGTAGCTGAAGAGGAGGGGGGGTGGGGGAGAGGAAAGGAGAAAGGAAAGTAGAGAGGAGCAAAGAGGAAGAGAGGCAGAGAGGAGTGAAAAAACAAACCATTAGATATTGCATCTGAAAGTCATTACCCAAATCCCCACGGACCAGCGAGGGACCCATCCCTGCCTGGGCCGGTACCCGAAACAAAAAAAATCTGCAACCCAAGGGTCGAGAAAATCTGGGTCCGATAGATGAGTGAACTAGAGTTCAGCTATCGGAGCCGGAGGGAGGCGCACTACGACCACTCCTGTCAACGCGGCCTCTGATTGAAACTGTGGCAGTATATAAACAATGCAATGAAAACCCTGCTATCACACATTAGTAATGATCAAAAAGCTTTGAATAGTTGGGGAAAGGAAAAGAAAAGAAAAAAAAAATATTAAAATTGGAACAGTAAAACATTTCCCCGGAAAACCTGGACCTGTAGGGATCTGAAAGGAAGTCCTGGGGAGAACTCAGATGAGGAAAGTCACCAAAAATACTGGTATCAGGTCAGTCATCGATACGGGCCTAAGGGAGGACCAAAAACAGAGTCTGAAGATACTGCAGGCCCGATCAGGGAGGAAAGGATTCTTTCGATCGCTTGGGAAGCTGTTTTTGCCACACTGGTGACACTGGGCTGGTGGGGGATGTTCTCTTGACAGACGATGCTCCTTGAGAGGCAGAAGATTGTGGAACTTCCTGAGTGATCAGACCCAGATAAAGGAGAAGTCGTTCCCCATCTTGGAATGTTGAAAAACTGTATGGTTTGTTGCAGTATGAGAAGTTCAATCTCAGCGGGAAGGCCCATCTGTAGGTGATCTCTTTGCCCGCCAGGACTTGTAGTAGCGGTTTCAGGGCCCTTCGTTTTTGAACGGTATATGGGGAAATATCAGCGAAGATTTGGACCTGGTGACCTTGGAACATCAGTTTCTCCGCCGACCTGGAGAGTTTCATCACTTCTTCCTTAACTGCATAGAAATGCGGTTTTACGATGATGTCTTGTGGCAGACCATCAGCTCGAGGTGGTTGTAGCGCCCTATGGGCTCTGTCAAGCTCCAAGCGATGGGCTGGAATGTTAGGGATTAAACTTTTGATAAAGTCCTGGACTGCCATGTGGGTGTCTTTGACGGTTCCGGGGAGCCCCCTGAGACGGAAGTTGTAACGTTTCGACCTGTTCTCGAGGTCATCTATTTTGGAGGTAGCGGATTCCAGTTGGTCATGGAGATCCTGGATTCTGGAAGTATTTTGGTTAATTCTCAGGATAGCCTGATCAGATTTTTGCTTGATCACTTCAATTCTAGAGCCAATCTGCTGCATATCCGCGTGTATGGAAGCAGTGATCTGTGCAGCTGTGTGGGATAGGCCTTTTGAGAGCATCTGTGAGAAAGCAGCCATCATGGAGGGGAAATCAGTAGGGGAGGGAGGGAGATCCCTGGCCTGTATATCCCAAGGGTCCTGGCTGTGAGGCAGATCCTGCTGAGGGGTGAGAGCTGCCCCTCCAAATGTCCTCCTCAACAGAGAGTCAGTGGATTCTGGTGAGGGGAACCCCGGGAGAGTACTCACTGTGGCATCAGATGCTTGTGAGGACGGAAGGGCCCCTTGATCCTTGTCCGCAATTTACTCTGACAGGCAGGGCAGGCCTCGTGAGGAGACGGTCACCATTTTGGGATGGCCGGGCCACTCTAAAGAATCGTTTAGTGCGTTAATGAGGTTCCGCCGGGAGGGAGTGAAGGACATCCAGGTGTGGCTGGAGGTGTCCCCAAGCAGCAGGGACGAGAGCCGGGCCGAAACGAGGTCTTACACTGCCACTGTGGCCGGCGTTAGGTCGGAGTGGCGCGGAGCTCCCGGTCTAAGCGGCCATCTTGGAGGCTTCCGCGCATGCACCCCGGTCACTGGAAGTTCAACATGGCATCTCATGGCAAAGAACTCTCTGAGGATCTGAAAAAAAAGAATTGTTGCTCTACATAAAGATAGCCTAGGCTATAAGAAGATTGAAACTAAGCTGCAGCATGGTGCTCAAGACCATAAAGCAATTTAACAGGACAGGTTCCACTCAGAACAGGCCTCGTCATGGTCGACCAAAAAAGATGAGTGCTCATGCTTAGCATCATATCCAGTGGTAGTCTTTTGGAAATAGAAGTATTGTTTGCTGCCAGCATTTCTGCAGAGGTTGAAGGGGTGGGGGGTCAGCCTGTCAGTGCCCAGACCATACGCCACACACTGCATCAAATTGATTTGCATGGCTGTCGTCCCAGAAGGAAGCCTCTTCTAAAGATTATTGCTGAAGACAAGCATACTAAGGACATGGATTACTGGAACCACGTCCTGTGGTCTAATGAGACCAAGATAAATTAATTCATTAACCAATTGCCGACCGCCTCACGCCTATATACGTGAGCAGAGCGGCACGGGCAGGCAAAATCACGTACCTGGTACGTGATTGCCTTCCCGCGGGCGGGGGGTCCGATCGGACCCCCCCCCTGGTGCCAGCTGCGGTCGGCATTTGGCTGGGAGCATTGAGAGACGAGGGGGAGGCCATCCGAGCGTGGCCCCCCCCCCTCGCGATCGCTCCCAGCCAATGAGAAACATCCCCTGCCTCTGTATAGTACACAGAGGCAGAGGATGTGATGTCATCTCCCCTCGGCTCAGCAGTTTCCGTTCCAGCGCCGAGGGGAGATGACATGTAAGTAAGTGCACAACACAAACACACACAGTAGAACATGCCAGGCACACTAAACACCCCCGATCCCCCCCCCGATCGCCCTCCGATCCCCCCCCAATCACCCCCCCCCTGTCACAAACTGACACCAAGCAGGTTTTTTTTCTCTTTTTTTTTTTCCTGATTACTGCATAGTGTCAGTTTGTGACAGTTAGAAGTGTTAGGACAATTAGGGTTAGCCCCCTGTAGGTCTAGGGTACCCCCTAACCCCCCCTAATAAAATTTTAACCCCTTGATCACCCCCCCTCACCAGTGTCGCTAAGCGATCATTTTTCTGATCGCTGTATTAGTGTCGCTGGTGACGGTAGTTAGGGAGGTAAATATTTAGGTTCGCTGTCAGCGTTTTATAGCGTCAGGGACCCCCATATACTATCTAATAAATGTTTTAACCCCTTGATTGCCCCCTAGTTAACCCTTTCACCACTGATCACCGTATAAGTGTTACGGGTGATGCTGGTTAGTTCGTTTATTTTTTATAGTGTCAGGGCACCCGCCGTTTATTACCGAATAAAGGTTTAGCCCCCGATCACCCGGCGGTGATATGCGTCGCCCCAGGCAGCGTCAGATTAGCGCCAGTACCGCTAACACCCACGCACGCAGCATACGCCTCCCTTAGTGGTATAGTATCTGAACGGATCAATATCTGATCCGATCAGATCTATACTGGCGTCCCCAGCAGTTTAGGGTTCCCAAAAACGCAGTGTTAGCGGGATCAGCCCAGATACCTGCTAGCACCTGCGTTTTGCCCCTCCGCCCAGCCTAGCCCAGCCCACCCAAGTGCAGTATCGATCGATCACTGACACTTACAAAACACTAAACGCATAACTGCAGCGTTCGCAGAGTCAGACCTGATCCCTGCGATCGCTAACAGTTTTTTTTGTAGCGTTTTGGTGAACTGGCAAGCGCCAGCGGCCTAGTACACCCCGGTCGTTGTCAAACCAGCACTGCAGTAACACTTGGTGACGTGGCGAGTCCCATAAGTGCAGTTCAAGCTGGTGAGGTGGCAAGCACAAGTAGTGTCCCGCTGCCACCAAAAAGACAAACACAGGCCCGTCGTGCCCATAATGCCCTTCCTACTGCATTCGCCAATCCTAATTGGGAACCCACCGCTTCTGCAGCGCCCGCACTTACCCCCCATTCACATCCCCAACCAAATGCAGTCGGCTGCATGAGAGGCATTTTTATGTCCTCCCGAGTACCCCTACCCAACAAACCCCCCAAAATAGATGTCGTGTCTGCAGCAAGCGTGGATATAGGCGTGACACCCGCTATTATTGTCCCTCCTGTCCTGACAATCCTGGTCTTTGCATTGGTGAATGTTTTGAATGCTACCATGCACTAGTTGAGTATTAGCGTAGGGTACAGCATTGCACAGACTAGACTCACTTTCACAGGGTCTCCCAAGATGCCATCGCATTTTGAGAGACCCGAACCTGGAACCGGTTACAGTTATAAAAGTTACAAGTTTGCAAAAAAACCACAAACAAAAATAAAAAAAATAGTTGTTGTTTTATTGTTCTCTCTCCCTCTATTCTCTCTCTATTGTTCTGCTCTTTTTTACTGTATTCTATTCTGCAATGTTTTATTGTTATTATGTTTTATCATGTTTGTTTTTCAGGTATGCAATTTTTTATACTTTACCGTTTACTGTGCTTTATTGTTAACCATTTTTTTGTCTTCAGGTACGCCATTCACGACTTTGAGTGGTTATACCAGAATGATGCCTGCAGGTTTAGGTATCATCTTGGTATCATTCTTTTCAGCCAGCGGTCGGCTTTCATGTAAAAGCAATCCTAGTGGCTAATTAGCCTCTAGACTGCTTTTACAAGCAGTGGGAGGGAATGCCCCCCCCCCCACCGTCTTCCGTGTTTTTCTCTGGCTCTCCTGTCTCAACAGGGAACCTGAGAAAGCAGCCGGTGATTCATCCAGCTGACCATAGAGCTGATCAGAGACCACAGTGGCTCCAAACATCTCTATGGCCTAAGAAACCGGAAGATACGAGCATTTTATGACTTAGATTTCGCCGGATGTAAACAGCGCCATTGGGAAATTGGGGAAGCATTTTATCACACCGATCTTGGTGTGGTCAGATGCTTTGAGGGCAGAGGAGAGATCTAGGGTCTAATAGACCCCAATTTTTTCAAAAAAGAGTACCTGTCACTACCTATTGCTATCATAGGGGATATTTACATTCCCTGAGATAACAATAAAAATGATTTAAAAAAAAAATATGAAAAGGAACAGTTTAAAAATAAGATAAAAAAGCAAAAAATATAATAAAGAAAAAAAAAAAAAAAAAAAGCACCCCTGTCCCCCCTGCTCTCGCGCTAAGGCGAACGCAAGCGTCGGTCTGGCGTCAAATGTAAACAGCAATTGCACCATGCATGTGAGGTATCACCGCGAAGGTCAGATCGAGGGCAGTATTTTTAGCAGTAGACCTCCTCTGTAAATCTAAAGTGGTAACCTGTAAAAGGCTTTTAAAGGCTTTTAAAAATGTATTAATTTTGTTGCCACTGCACGTTTGTGCGCAATTTTAAAGCATGTCATGTTTGGTATCCATGTACTCGGCTTAAGATCATCTTTTTTATTCCATCAAACATTTGGGCAATATAGTGTGTTTTAGTGCATTAAAATTTAAAAAAGTGTGTTTTTTCCACAAAAAATGTGTTTGAAAAATCGCTGCGCAAATACCGTGTGAAAAAAAAAAATGAAACACTCACCATTTTAATCTGTAGGGCATTTGCTTTAAAAAAAATATATAATGTTTGGGGGTTCAAAGTAATTTTCTTGCAAAAAAAAAATTTTTTTTCACGTAATCAAAAAGTGTCAGAAAGGGCTTTGTCTTCAAGTGGTTAGAAGAGTGGGTGATGTGTGACATAAGCTTCTAAATGTTGTGCATAAAATGCCAGGACAGTTCAAAACCCCCCCAAATGACCCCATTTTGGAAAGTAGACACCCCAAGCTATTTGCTGAGAGTCATGTCGAGTCCATGGAATATTTTATATTGTGACACAAGATGCGGGAAAAAGACAATTTTTTTTTTTTTTTTTTTTTTTTTTGCACAAAGTTGTCACTAAATGATATATTGCTCAAACATGCCATGGGGATATGTGAAATTACACCCCAAAATACATTTTGCTGCTTCTCCTGAGTACGGGGATACCACATGTGTGGGACTTTTTGGGAGCCTAGCCGCGCACGGGACCCCGAAAACCAATCACCGCCTTCAGGCTTTCTAAGGGCGTAAATTTTTGATTTCACTCTTCACTGCCTATCACAGTTTCGGAGGCCATGGAATGCCCAGGTGGCACAAAACCCCCCCAAATGACCCCATTTTGGAAAGTAGACACCCCAAGCTATTTGCTGAGAGGTATAGTGAGTATTTTGCAGACCTCACTTTTTGTCACAAAGTTTTGAAAATTGAAAAAAGAAAAAAAAAATTTTTTTTTCTGGTCTTTCTTCATTTTCAAAAACAAACGAGAGCTGCAAAATACTCACCATGCCTCTCAGCAAATAGCTTGGGGTGTCTACTTTCCAAAATGGGGTCATTTGGGGGCGTTTTGTGCCATCTTGGCATTTTATGGCCTTCAAAACTGTGATAGGTAGTGAGGCGTGAAATCAAAAATTTATGCCCTTAGAAATCCTGAAGGCGGTGCTTGGTTTTCGGGGCCCCGTACGCGGCTAGGCTCCCAAAAAGTCCCACACATGTGGTATCCCCATACTCAGGAGAAGCAGCTGAATGTATTTTGGGGTGCAATTCCACATATGCCCATGGCCTGTGTGAGCAATATATCATTTAGTGACAACTTTTTGTAAATTTTTTTTTTTTTTGTCATTATTCAATCACTTGGAACAAAAAAAATAAATATTCAATGGGTTCAACATGCCTCTCAGCAATTTCCTTGGGGTGTCTACTTTCCAAAATGGGGTCATTTGGGGGGGGGTTTGTACTGCCCTGCCATTTTAGCACCTCAAGAAATGACATAGGCAGTCATAAACTAAAAGCTGTGTAAATTACAGAAAATGTACCCTAGTTTGTAGACGCTATAACTTTTGCGCAAACCAATAAATATACGCTTATTGACATTTTTTTTACCAAAGACATGTGGCCGAATACATTTTGGCCTAAATGTATGACTAAAATTTAGTTTATTGGATTTTTTTTATAACAAAAAGTAGAAAATATCATTTTTTTTCAAAATGTTCGGTCTTTTTCCGTTTATAGCGCAAAAAATAAAAACGGCAGAGGTGATCAAATACCATCAAAAGAAAGCTCTATTTGTGGGAAGAAAAGGACGCAAATTTCGTTTGGGTACAGCATTGCATGACCGCGCAATTAGCAGTTAAACGACGCAGTGCTGAATTGTAAAAAGTGCTCTGGTCAGGAAGGGGGTAAATCCTTCCGGGGCTGAAGTGGTTAATAATGGTTCAGATAGTGTCAAGCATATGTTGTGGCAACCAGGTGAGGAGTACAAAGACAAGTGTGTCTTGCCTACAGTCAAGCATGGTGGTGGGAGTGTCATGGTCTGGGGCTGCATAAGTACTGCCGGCACTGAGGAGCTACAGTTTATTGAGGAAACCATGAATGCCAACATGTACTGTGACATGGCACCTCATGGCAAATTACTCTCTGAGGATCTGAAAAAAAGGATTGTTGCTCTACATACAGTTGGACTAGGCTATAAGAAGATTGCCAATACTCCGAAACTAAGCTGCAGCACCGTGGCCAAGACCATACAGTGGTGTAACAGGACAGGTTCCACTCAGAACAGGCCTCGCCATGGTCGACCAAAGAAGTTGAGTGCACATGCTCAGCATCATATCCAGAGGTTGTCTTTGGTAAATAGACATATGAGTGTGCCAGCATTGCTGCAGAGGTTGAAGAAATGAGAGGTCAGCTTGTCGGTGATCAGAACATACACTGCACACTGCATCAAATTGGTCTGCATGGCTGTCGTCCCAGAAGGAAGCCTCTTCTAGGACAACAGCCATGACAAGCAGACCGGTATGGTGGAGTGTGATTCCTTGGGTCTTGAGACCTGGAGAAACTATCCCGTATTACCTGGAGGTTTCTATTTTCTACAGGGTTAATCCCTTTCTCCCCATTATTTGTCTCTTGCCATTTATAGATTTTATTGGTGGGCACCAGTACATAGGCCATACGTCTCTGACATTGACCATACGTGTTGGGGAGCACATTGCCAACATACACAATGGTTTTCCAAAACACAGCATGTTAAATCATTTCAAAATGGTACATAACTGTGTACGCTATTGATACAATAGATAGACACTGGAGAGGTGCTAATATGGTTAAAAAGATATCCCAAAACGAGTCTAGGTGGATTTTTGAGCTCCAGACTCTCGCACCATTACAGTTAAATATTGAGCTGGACCTCAATTGTTTTATAACTAATTTTTAATATTTGCCAGTTTTGTCTCCGATTTTTTTTCGTATTTTCTTTATTTTCATAACTCTCTTTTTTTATCTGACATATTTTTCTTTCTTTATTATTTTTGACATTTTTTTTATTTTTATATTTTATTTTTTATGCATTTATCTTTTTTTCCATTTATAAGAATTTTGGATAATTACTACCTTGAGCCACTAGATGGCCTCAGATTAGTATTATGAAGGTAGAGAGACAAGTACCTATTTTCAACCACAAGATGAAGCTAATGTGTATTTGTAGGTACAAATCCGTTTCTGATAGAGAAATAACGTTTTTTTCCACGTCTGGTTTACTCCGGTTTTTGGAAGTTATATCATAATTTTTAACATTCTGATACTACGATCTACATCATACTGAACTGTTCAGGTGTGATGTTTTAAGTATTTGGTACACCGAATGTGTTATTAAAGAGATTGTGAGCACCCTAGAGTAAATAGCAGGTAAAAAATCCCAATAAATCCCAATTGGATATAATCACACATGTGACCTGAAGTGAGGGTATTTATACCCTCAACCAAAATGGCGGAACCACAACTTCCTGAAGACGGCCCGTCTGATTGGCTGAAACATGTAGAGGTTGGTCCACTTTATCGCATCATCACAACACACTTCCAGTCCCGGAAATCAACCAGTATACCACGGTGGCAGCTTACCACTGCTTATGGGTGGATTTCCTGGGAACTTACCTGCTGTTCACACCAGGTGCCAGGCTTTTAGGCACCCTTACATGTGAGTATAATACTATTTATTTTTTATCTGGGATAAATATTTTAAACGTTTCTGTGCAATGAGGCTTTTTCTGTCATTTTTCTGAGGAACATCTGCATTAGTACATAGAGGAATGAGGCACACCTTATTACGTTTATTCATATGAGGAAACAACTATCTTAAACCACATCAGCCCACAGAAAATCCACGGGGACTGCCCTGCATGCATGTTCGACCAAACTAGAAATAGTTGGTCCATTTGGAGGGGTGAGTTTACATCTATGTGGGGGCCTCTGATGATATCCACATGGGATGAAACATATCAGGCTGGCCGATGCAAGCACGCTGTGAGCCGCGGACCTTTTTCTTTTTGTGATGATGTATACCGTATACTTGTAAGTAAACTACAATAAATGTTTTTTTTTTTACCTATACGGGCTTCACTATTATTACTCTCTTCTTACTGGGTTATCCTGCTGGCGACTGCATAATCCATCCATCTTCCCATGTGAACCTTGATGTCCTGATGTTATGTGACTACCTGGCATTTCCCATTTTCTGGCCTTCTGTGATGGAGTGTGCCATTCGGAGTCTCAGTTGAGCCTTGGCATCATATGATTACATCGCATGCTTTTCATTTATCTTTTTCTGTGTGTCATTTGGAGTCTCAGTTGAGCCTTGGCATCATATGATTACATCGCATGCTTTTCATTCATCTTTTTCTGGTAAGCAGATTTACAGCACGTGGGTGTAGTGTGCTTTCTTTGTGCACACTGAAGTTTGGTGGAGGCTTCACGTTATTTCTACTCTTCAAAATAGTTTCAATGGACTATTATATTCATTTGATTATTTTGTTTTTATTTAGCGCTGCATTTTGACTTTTTTTTAAAGTGCTAATTGTCTTGAACCTTTTTTTTTTATGATAAAGAAGATAAAAAAGAAAAATAGCTAAAATTTGGACTAATACAAGTTGGGGAGATAATGGTAATAATAGAGATGGGACTCCTAGAATCCAAAAAATAAAAAATAAAACAATGTAAAATAAAAATAATATCTCCACACCATTAATTAGGTGCCTTAGATAGGTACTTTTCTGCAGATTTCAATTCCAACCAGCTTGCCAAGTTTCATAAAATCTGGAACATGTGTCATATTTATATTGTGTTATATCTTCTATAGTGCAATACTGGCCTACTCCTAATAGCCATCCCCATATTGTTGGCATACATGATTGCTTCCATTATACAGGAATGAGACTTTTAGCTGCCTTTAGAAACAATAAGATTGGAGATTTTCAACGAAATCATTTAATCTGCACATAAAATAACAAGTCAAGATGTATTGTAACAACAATATTGTTAGGGTACTTATATACAAGCCTGTTGTCAGAAAGGATGAGCCGAACTGAACTGAACTAAAGAACTTCAGGTGAAAAATCCAGTTGAATCTGTCAATTAAAAAAGCCCATTTTCTGAGCTAATAGGCAAAGGGTTGTCAAAAAATGCTATGAGTGGGTGGGCCCTTCCCTCGAAATGTGTACCAATGCAAAAAAATAAATACATGAATAAATACATATTAATTCTGTCAAGAGAAGTGATTTTTTTAAAGCACAAATTATAAAAAGGAAAAAAACTTTTACATTCTAGCCCTAGATAGCTGCTACTAAAGAGTATTATTTTCCACTGGCTCATACACAGTGTCTACAGAGAAAACATGAACAAAAGAGAAACTTGTTTTTTTTTAACAACAAAAACGAATGCAATCCTGTTTTACTTACAAGTCTATACAAAACACAGCATTTCTTTGTGGAAATTTAATACACACAACATAACTTTTATTCAGTTACAAAAACATCAACCTTTTCTCTGGAAAACAATACTTTTCAGACTCATTCACTAATGGGTTTAGGTGCAAAAGAAATATCTTCAGTGACCCAGTGCAACCAAGAAGAATGTCATTTACCAAAGTCATCCCAGGAAAACATTGATTCTGATTATTTGCTTGTGGTGATGAATTTCACATGTAGAGCTTTACTTTCCTCATAATGTCACAACTATCAATAGGAGGGAAGAAATCTCCAACACAGTGTCCAGGTCTTGCAGGAGACCGGTAGGCTGTGCATGTAGGTGAGCACAGCCCTTATAATGAAAGGCCTGGACATAGAGCAGAGCTCCCGTTTGGGGACAGTTGTGCTCCACTAAAGAGTCAGTACTCCAAGTTGGAGGACAGATTTCTTGTCAATCATGCTGAAAGGGTGGAGACAGCTAAGTGAGTTTGGGAGATTGAGAGAACTGAGAAGACTAGGTAATTCCAGGGGACTGAGGGAATCTGAAAGTCTCAGAAGAATGAGAGAGCCAGGGGTGTCAGGAGAACACTTACCAAGAGAGACTCACTAAAATGGTTTCTACCACTGAGCTAAACAATCTCCAATATCACAAGTAGTGCTCACATGTGGGCAAAACAAGTGTTGGAATTCTTACGATCATCACACAGAAAGTGAGTACCTGTCAGGAAATGTTTGTGCTTTTCGCAGAGCAGGCAGAAAACAGGCATTGCATGCAGCAGGTGGTGTACCTACAAAAGGAAAAAGCTCAGTGTATTTTACTGAGAAGATGTCTCCACGTGAGGAATTGTTTTGTTGGACTTCAATTTTGTTAATAAAAGTGGGACAACAAGTCACAAACTACACTTCAGACTAGCATAGACTCAGTAAAATTGCTATTACCGCTGAGCTAAACAACCCCATGTATATATGTACATAAATATATGCATGAATTTGTTACAGGCAAAGCTGCCCTTTGTTTGCAGCACATCACCACATGCTTGTGTGGTAAAGTTTTGTGCACCAAATTATTACATCTTCAGTTTTTTAAAGCACCACACCCTTATATCCTATTTCCATAGCTGACATTAAAGTTATGAAAACATTCTCTGCTTGCCATGTGTGGCAAATTACCTCCTTCATGCTTGAATGAGTACACAAGGACTCCAGGATGCACACCATAAAGAAGAGGGACCATTACTGGGAGGCATCCTTTCAGATCTCCAATACAAAGGAAAAATAGCATATCTTGTGCTACTGACCCAGAGAGAGAAAAAGTATTCCATTTATAAGAGGTTATAAGGGCCACATTTCTAGAGAGTGATTGGATTCCCTTTGTCCTATGTGCCTCCCATCCTTATATCACTAAAAGAGCAGCAATGATAGTGGCTGTCTCAGCAACAATTTTATGTCATTTTTCTAACCACAATTGACAGATCATCTCTAATGAGACAATTAGGCTACTCTTCAAAGAACCTATGGAATATTGGGTGTCTAGGTTAGACCACTGTCCAGAGTTTACACAGTACACACCTTGTGTTTGCTGTAAGATAAATCCTATGTTAAACCACAAAGTTTATGGCCCATTCTGGTCCTCCATTAATTAAAAATATTTGTGGCTATCATCTCTCAGAAAAAACACTTTAATGTTTATTACAGGATAAAACTTGCCCTTTCTATCCCACTTATATTGCAGCCTAACCAAGTTGCTTTCATGCTTACTATCTACTTGTGGCTATTGCCTCTGAAGTAACACAATCAAATGTTTATGTTATATATAAAACCTGGCTGTACTATGAAACTGTTTTTCCATTGGAAAATAGTACAAAATTTAGGTATTTGGCTCATTTTACTGGAGCTTTTGGATATGTTGTGGCTGCTACTTACACTGTTCACTTCAGACCTATTACTTCTATCCTGCTAGATTAAAAAAATCAGGTGTCACAGCCAAAACCACTTAAAAAGGGCTTTTTTTGAAGTGCAGCTTCAGATCATATTAGTCTGCTGGTGTTTAAAACAAGCAATTCTGAACAAGTAAAAAAAAAAATCAATTGTACTTCCATAATATGTGATCCCAAAAAATGTGTCACTGGCACTGTCTGTAAGAATCACACTGTTCCATAACACCACATTCAGTTTAAATCTTCCAAGTATGTCATTTAAAAGGATTTGAGCTTTTTCCATAGCTCCCTTGAAGTTAAAAAGAGGACCGTCTCTTCACTGCATGGTACATTTTTTTAAACTTTTTTTTTGCATTGGTACATGCCTAGCTGGACAAGGCCCACCTCCCTTTTTAAATTAAGTTTGGTTTTAGTTTTGTAATTTTTCAGACTGCAAGCAGGGTTCGACAATTCCCTCTGAACCAAATCCAGATAATGTTATAATTAGTGATTAACACAAGTAACAGCCATCTAAGTTTAAGAAACAAAGATTACATGTTTTGAAGTTTTGGATCCAAGCAGATCTTCATTTAGAAGCTACAGACATGGTTTGTTAGGTGGCTGTTGGTTTGTTCAAAACTGATCTCTTTGTTAGGAGTGAAGAGTTACATGTTGGAACAAAAAACTAGTCTCTATACTTCCTTCCAAACTTATTTTTAACATAAAGTAAAAAATCATTGTTTATACATACACATTTAACCAGTTTTTTTTTAATGTTTTCACGTTCATATAGAGTTTGTTATTATATGGAAAAACTGTTTTTTAAGGCTGCTTGTATTGTGAAGCTACAGTATACCTACCTGATGCATTTTTTTTTAATTAGCCACTAGTATTTTTCTCGCAGAATGCTGTACTTTGTTCAGTAGGGCTACGTGTTATATGCGATGTACTCTAAAAAAATCAATTTTATATTTTTGTGAAATGTGTGTTAGGGAGTTATGTTTCCTATAACATATAAATCATTTAAATAAGCAGTTCATGGTTGTATACTTGATTGTATACAACAGGTGAGACTTAAGGAAACTGGGAATTCTATGGAGCCTGCAAAAGCAAATACATTTTGAATGTTATTGTCCAGGATCTATAAATCACAAAAGAATAAGAAGGAAGAGGTCAAGTCCTGAAGGACTATGCCAAAAATTTTGTATATGTTATTCTAAAATGAGGAAGGTTAACTTCATTTTGAAGAGGCAAATTTTAATGTATAGAGGCCTAATGGTATATTTACTATAGTAACTGATAGCAATATAGTGTGCGTATAAAGAAGTTGACAGATAATGAAAAATGATCATGAAAAAGTACAACATAAAACTTAACATCTTTCATACAAGTCAATATTTCACTGCATATATAACATTTCATACATCATAGCTTTTTCCAGGCTAGCCAAAACTTAGTGAAAATTTAACAAAGCAACATGAATTGTAGTGCTTTTTCTTGTTTTATATAATAAAAAATAGCAAAGTAGCTTCAAAATTTCCAAGTGAAAAATCTAGGATATTAAATTCCAAAACATTTGCCCATTTATATTTATACATATTTATTTGTTTATATTTATTCATTTTTAACAGCTATGGAGTTGATTAACTAAAACCGGAGAGTGCCAAATTGAGTGCAGCTCTGCATGGAAACCAATCAGCTTCCAGTTTTTTTGTTAAAGCATTATTGAAAAAGCTTAAGCTAGAAGCTGATTGGCTACCAAAGCTGCACCAGATTTTGCACTCTCCAGTTTTGGTAAATCAACTCCTATGTATTCCAGAAGCTGGTTAAAACTCGGACGTGTGATGTCCAAAAAAGAAAAAAGTCAGTGACAAGCTTCAGTCATGTGTGATGATAATCCTCAACCACATGTGGATATAATATAGTGACAGTCTTTAACTTCAAATATGTATGATGTAATAACAGTTAATAGTGGGTCCACCACCAAAGACACCAGAAGCTGCTTACCAGAGGGATTGAACTCAAATAGGTGTACACCTAGTGAGTCAATCAAGCTTTGTGATATAATATACCAAGGGGATCAGATGCTCTATCCAGATATGACCTCCAGATGGACCTCCGAACAAGTGTAAGGTATGGATGGACTCAGTAGATATAGGCAGTCAGCCCTATAATTAAAAGAAAGAGGAAGGCATATAGTGTAACTCCGTATGGAAATTTTAATACATAAAAAGCAAAGGAAATACACTCACGTGTTAAGCAGTAAAATCAAGCGCTTGTATAAAAGAAGACAGTGGTCTCAGCATATCCTGGGGTCCCCAGATGATGACTTCTAAGTCGAAACGCGCCGGAAGGATATGCTGAGACCACTGTCTTCTTTTATACAAGCGCTTGATTTTACTGCTTAACACGTGAGTGTATTTCCTTTGCTTTTTATGTATTAAAATTTCCATACGGAGTTACACTATATGCCTTCCTCTTTCTTTTAATTATGGGGCTGACTGCCTATATCTACTGAGTCCATCCATACCTTACACTTGTTCGGAGGTCCATCTGGAGGTCATATCTGGATAGAGCATCTGATCCCCTTGGTATATTATACCACAAAGCTTGATTGACTCACTAGGTGTACACCTATTTGAGTTCAATCCCTCTGGTAAGCAGCTTCTGGTGTCTTTGGTGGTGGACCCACTATTAACTGTTATTACATCATACATATTTGAAGTTAAAGACTGTCACTATATTATATCCACATGTGGTTGAGGATTATCATCACACATGACTGAAGCTTGTCACTGACTTTTTTCTTTTTTGGACATCACACGTCCAAGTTACTCTGTTTATAGACATCACATGTCATAATAGAGGACTGCTTGGAGTATTTTTGAGCACATCATTTATTATTTAAGTTTTCTGTACTAATATTATTTGTTATGGTTTATATGATCACATAAGCGCTGCACATTTCACCCTATTTGTCATTTTTGCAACTTTATCCACTGCTGTGCTGGCTGCTTTAGTTTTTGTTTTTTGTTTTTTTGTTTTTTTTGAGACAGCGCAGTATATATTTGTTTATAACTTACAGCTGGTTAAAACTCCACTGCTCAATACTTGATGATCTTACTTGAAAGTAAAATATTACAAATTAATTTACAAAGAGGCAGGTGGCTTACATGTTAAACTCAAATCAGATAAAGCAAAATATCTTATGCTGAATTTTAAATCATGACCTGATATGTTTCACTTAACCAATGGCTTTACTAGGGGAACAATGCAATTGGTTAGAAGTGAAGAGTATGACAGCCAAAATGGTTGCCACTAAGATATTTTTTTTCTTTGGCAAATTATATGCAGAGGAAATAGGACAAGTTAAAGTAACACTAAACTTGGTTGAAAAAATATATTTCATTCAAGTATGTACAGTATTCTTAACCCCTTAAATATCCTCAAAATCGCTTTGCTGCTGTGGCTATTTTCATTCTCCATGGTCCCTCTGTAGGAGCTTAGCCACCCTCTCATTCTCACTCTTGAAATGAACTAGGAGCTATGGACTATGGGATGTGTAATGTGCAAAGAGCAGTACACATTACCAAAACTAATTTTCTCTGCTCAATTCAAACAAATGGAAGAGAGGGAGAAAAGGAGATGTTCTTGGAGCTTATGGAGGATGTTCCGAGGAGCATAAAAACACAGTAAGAAATTATATAATGAAAGATAGATTATAGGACCATTAAGTTGTGGATGTGCATGGATTCTTTTTGACAACTAGGAATATTGTTTTGTGTCATTGTAATGTAAAGCAATGAGAGGTAAATTTGAGAACAGGACGACAACGTCTATTCCAGATACCCACTTTCACACCTTCCTTAGCAGAGTAATATATTAGGGAAATAACAGATTAAACAATGGTAAATAGCCAGAGTAGGAATACACTACACAGCAAATACCTTAATAACTATTAAAAAAAATATTAATGTTAAGTTTAATATGTTTAGGTTTGATGTGTTAGCCTCTCTTGGCTAAAACACAACTGTTAAAGACACCACAGTATAATACATGGCAGTAGAGTACTATAGCTTCAGTCAAAAGAAAACAATAACCTCTTAACCTGCTTAAGCACATATAGCTCTAATATTCCTTCTGACGTTCATGTTAATATTTGGTATCCCTATAGTTACCAGTGTCTCTATCTTCATATTGCACCTGTACATAAGAATGGGAAGAATGCTTGATTTACTGATTTACTGATTTATGACTTACCTCAGCTCATGGCCCAACTCTAAGATCATTGCAGTCTTCCCCAGGCACATTGGATTAGGAGTAAAAGATTGCACCGTGGAGAATAATATTATGAGAGTCTTCGGACCCTACCTAAACTGCTTGGCCCTGGATTATCTGGGATTTATATAACTCAGATTAAAAATGACCTGCAAGCCGATTTAATGTTTAATGCAGCTGCATCTTGCTTTAGAAAAAAGAAGTCATATTTTTTATTTGGCTAGCATACAGTAAGTACCTGAATCTTTCTTGAGTCCAGCCTTCCATATTCTCGTGCATGACAAAACTCAGACTTTGAGAGGAAAAAGTAGCACTCTGGGCCAGTTAGTGTCTGCTGTATGCATTTGCTGTCCTGGAATATGCGGATGTGAGGTAGGAACAAATAGAAAAGTAAGGTGGTAAAACATCTCAGAATGAATAAGCAGCTGAAACTGGGAAGGAGGTGGAGCAGAGATGGCAGCCAGAAAGTCCATGTGATTACTGGCAGTGGTGCAGTGGAGTTTTAAATTACAGAGGTGGTAGTGGAAAGGTGGATGTGCTGAGAAAACTGGATAACAGAGAGGCTTCTGATCAGATTATCCCCAGAAGGTACTGTAGGTGAGGCACTGTTGGACCTATTTTAATTATAGGTCACTATACCAAGGTAAGGGTACATCCATATCCCACATTTGAGCTGGTGCACAGTGATGTGAAGACTTGTGATAGCTGTTATGCCCCTCACTACACGTGACTGAGGTGTATTCGGGCACACTGTTAACTCCTCTCATACCAATGCATTCCAGTAGGCGCAGAATCCTTTTGAACTTTTATTGATACAAGATAGAGTAAAACTGTAACAGATACAGACAAAATGCAATTAACAAAGATCATATAATTAGTGCCATCCTATCTATCTAGCTGAAGATACAATTAGTAAACATACCGAAGATGGATCCGGATGGCTAACGTAGAGCTTAGCAGCAGATGTGTATGCTTCCATGGTAGGAAAAGATGAAAATGGTGGAGGAAGCTGATGCAAGGCCTGATGGGATTGAAAGTACGGAGGCTTTCATGTACTAAATCTAGCCAGCTATACTAAATGACTACATGAAATAGATATAGCGCAGTTATGCAAAATGGTCGCTAGATGG
Source organism: Lithobates clamitans (assembly GCA_037952925.1). Lineage (NCBI taxonomy): Eukaryota > Metazoa > Chordata > Amphibia > Anura > Ranidae > Lithobates > Lithobates clamitans. The sequence continues at coordinate 3,363,532 of JBBGZY010000391.1, read as the reverse complement.
CAGCATAGAGCGATCTAATTAAATCAAAGGGTAAATAGGAAAATCTCAAGCCTTTATTAAAGAAGGCATGACACTCCCCGCTTGGTTTCCCATGGATACCACACATCATGGCACTCCGGAGGAGAGTAACAAAATAAGTTCAGAAACAGGTCTGAGGAAAAGTTTAGGCTGGCCTTGCCTAATGACTTTGAGCTCAACTTTTCTGACGTTTCCATCTTCACTGGGAAACACTTGGGTTATCAAACCCAAAGGCCACTCGTTTCTCTTGGATTGAGAGTCTTTCATGAGAACGATGGCACCAGGCTGTAAGTTGGGTTTGCTGTCTTGCCACTTGTTCCTGGTCTGTAGATTAGACAAGTATTGTTTCTTCCACTTGTTCCAAAAGGTGTCAGTCAACACTTGTACTCTTTTCCATTGACATCTGTATAAGTCCTTTGTGTCTAGATTGACTGGAGGAGCTGTGATCACCTCAACTTTTTGAGTGAGCAAAGTGGAAGGTGTAAGCAAGAAAGGATCTTCAGGATCATTAGCTATAGATGTCAAAGGTCTGGCATTCATTACAGCTGATACTTCAGCCATGAAGGTTGTCAGAGTCTCATGTGTGAGTTTTGAAGCAGTAGCTCTTTGTAAGGACTTCCAAGTGGAGAATTTGTGGAAGCGCTTGGATCCCAACAGTTGGTTAGAAATTGTTGTATGTAATGTGGAAACCTGAGGACAGATATCTGAGTCAGATTCAGGTTCTAGCAGTACATATGTCTCCCTTACTTTTTTTTTTTTTTTCTTTTTTTTTTGCCACCTCAGAAAATTCCTAGAGAGACTAATTCAGCTTTCTCGCTCATATATGTCTCTTCTCATCTCTTCATCACTGTGGCGTATAAATTTTATTTTTAATGGAAGGACACAACAGTGGTTTACAAAAAAATAGTTATATAAAACCTACCCTCACCTGATGAGGCTCAACCCCTAGTTCCCCTTCTCTAAAGTTTTATCTTTATTTATAAATCTCTCTGTTTCAGATATCAAAAAGAGACAAAAAAAAAAAAAAACCAAGAAACCGCATACATATATATATAGCCCCCCCTCCCTCCCATCTCCCTCCCATCTCCCTCCCCTCTCCCCCCCTAACCCCTGTGCAATGCCTATGTTCTATTTGGTAGGTAGTTAAATCCTGATTTTTTCTGCATAACTCCATGTTTTTTTAAACTCCTTCCAACATTTCCATTTATCTACTTCTCTCTTTTCCTCTTTATACAAAGAAAACTGTTCCATGGTATAGGTCTCCTCCACGGCATTTATCCAGTCCCACATCTCCGGACTTTCTTCCCCCCCCCAATTTTTGGGGATTAATCTTTTTGCTGCGTTCAATAAATGTGGGACCAGAGATGCTTTATATTGTTTCACATTCCCTTCTATGCCGTGGAGGAGAACCACCCACGGATCCTCCTTCACCTCGATTTTTGTAATCTCCTTTATCGATCTCAAGATTTTTTTCCAATATTTTTTAATTACCGGGCAACTCCACCATAAGTGAGCCATAGTACCCATCCCTCCACAGCCCCGCCAACACTCTGCCGATTTCCCATGTTGGAACTTACTTATCCTATCTGGCGTTGCATACCACCTTGCCATACATTTATAATTCATCTCGGCCGTTTTTATATCCGCCGCTGAGCTATGGGCCAAAAATAACATTTTATTAATCGCGCTCGTGTCTTTTTGTGTTCCCAATTCCTTTTCCCATTTTTTGATATATGTGGGTACCTCTGCTTCTTCTTCCTTCAGTATTAATTTATATAGCTTAGATACTGTGTTTTTTGTTTTTTCCGAACAACATAATTTTTCTAACGCTGTCAAGTTTTCTCCGGATCTTATCGGTTGAGGTAGATTTTTCACGAAGCGGTCTAATTGCATGTACCTCCATTCATCTATCACCCATGTGTCAGTGTTTTGTTTCAATTCAGTGATTGTGACAATTTTCCCTTTTTTAAGTATTTCTCTAAGCTGTACTTTGTCTTTTTTTATCCAGTTCCCACCTATATCTCTTTTCCCTGGTGCAAAAAACTCATTCTCCTTTAATTCTATCAGGGGAGAATTATAAATCTTATCTAACTGTTTATATACTACCTCCCATGTCTTTAAAACTATTTTTGTCAAACCGTGCGTTCCCTCATCTACCGTTCTGTGATTCGGAGGGTTCCAAATAATAGATCCTAAACGTGTTTTACTATAGTAATTCTCTATATTCACCCATCTTTTTTCTTGGTTATCCCTAGCCCATTCTATTGCTCTTGATACAATTATTGCTTTATAATATTTTAGGATATCCGGGACCGCAAGGCCCCCTTTGTCTTTATCTTGTTTTAGGGTCTTGAGAGATATTCTTGATCTTTTGTTTTTCCATATTATATTAGAGATTATTGACTTCAGTTTTCTAATATATTCTTGTGGGAGTTTAATAGGTAACATTTGAAATTTATACGTGATCTTAGGTAAGAGGACCATTTTTATGGCGTTAATACGCCCCATCCATGAAAGAGGTTTTGTCTGGAGTTTTTTCCCTTCCCTCTTTATTTCATCCAAGAGATGGATATAGTTTTTTCTATATATCTTTTCCGGGGAGTTCGAGAGCATTATTCCCAGATATTTGATCTCTTTTTTCCAGCAGAATTGGAAATCTCTCTTCAGTTTTTCCTCCTCTATTTTACTCACGTTTATCTTTAGAATTTCCGATTTCCCCATATTGATCTTAAAATTTGTTATTTCGCCATATTGTTTTAATATTTTAACCAATCTTGGTAATGTATTTCCGGGATTACTTATATAGAAGAGCACATCGTCCGCATAAGCGGCCAATTTGTGCTCCTCTTCTCCCACCTTAAATCCTTCAATGTCCGGGTTATTTCTAATTGTTGCCAGGAGGGGTTCTAGGGCCAGCACGAAGAGAAGGGGGGACAGGGGGCATCCCTGTCTTGTCCCTCTCCTCATCTCGAAAGGTGGCGACAGGGTTCCATTGATCTTAATGGCCGCCTTGGGTTTTCTATAAAGTGCTTTGATCCGTCCTATCATCTTTGGGCCTATTCCTATTATTTCTAGGGTTCTAAACAGGAACTCCCAGCCCACCCTGTCAAATGCCTTTTCGGCATCACTTGACAAGAGCAGGCCTGGGAGTCCCTCCTCCCTTCTCTTCTGAAGCAACAATAGGGTTCTCACCCCATTGTCTCTTCCCTCCCTTCCTGCTATAAAGCCTACTTGGTCCGGATGAATCACCCCATTCATCAATTCTTTTATCCTCGTGGCCAGTATCTTTGAATATATTTTTGTGTCTACGTTAATCAATGATATCGGTCTATAACTAGCGCATAAAGTCGCGTCTTTGGCCTCTTTGGGGATTACGGTGATTGTAGCAAAAAGCGCCTCACTACTTAGTTCAAACTCACTTCCCACCCCGTTCATGTACTTACACATTTTCGGGACTAGTATGTCTTTAAATTTCTTGTAGTAATATGTGGTGAACCCATCCGGACCCGGGCTTTTCCCCTGTGTACTATCTGCTATTGCTCTGTATATCTCCTCCTCTGTTATTGGTTTCTCCAAGGCCTCTCTAGAATTTTTTGTAATCTTGGTTAATTTGGCACATTTTAAGAATTCCTCTATCTTCCTGTTTTTGTTTTCCTCACTTATCTGGTCACCATTAATCTCCTCCGTATATAGTTCACTGTAGTAGTTTTTAAATACTTCACCAATCTCTTTGGTTTCATAAATCATCTTCCCATGTTTATCCTGTATTTTTCCTATAAAGTTTAGGGCTTTTTTTTTCCTGAGCATTCTGGCTAAATGTTTTCCCGCCTTATTTCCCCACACATATCTTTCTTTAGCTATTTGGTTGAATTTTTCCTTTGTTTCTTGTTCCATCAACTTTTTTAATTCATCCCGTTTATTGATCAGTGCAAGGTATGTTGTTTGGTGGTGTCCTCTGTGTTTTTTATGTTCTTGTTCTAAGTAAAAAATTTCTTTTATAACATTTCCCATCCTATTTTTCCTTTCCTTCTTTCTCCTTGCTCCCTCTTTTATTATTATTCCCCTTATGTAGGCTTTATGTGCTTCCCATGTCACCGATCCCGATGTATCTCCTGTTTCATTTGTTGCAAAATAAAATTTTAGCTCTCTCTCTATTTTTTTGGAGATATCTTCATTTTGCAGTAGGTCTTCATTTATTCTCCACAGTGATTGTCTCCCTTGAGCCCTGTATATCTGCATCTCCATCTCAATAGGGGCATGGTCTGATGTTGTGATTATTCCTATTTTTGAGCCTACTATCCTGTCTAAAAGTCTATGGTCTACTAAGATGTAATCAATCCTAGAGTACGTCCGGTGCACAGGGGAGTAAAACGTATAGTCTCGTGTTTTACCATTCATGATCCTCCAAATGTCTACCAGTTGATTTTTATGTAGTTCCTGTTTTATCTTCTTCATCTGTCCGTTATTCGTCCCCTGTGCCCCGGACGTACTATCGATCTCTGGTTCCAAGCACATATTGAGGTCACCCATTACTATAAGTTCCCCCTTCCTAAAATCCATTAATTTCTCCAATGTGTCCTTCAGAAACCTTACTGGGTTTTTATTAGGGGCGTATATGTTGGCGAGGGTGCATTCTATTTCTCCAAGTATTCCTCTGATGAATAAAAATCTCCCTCCTGGGTCCTGCATCATACCTCCTAATTTAAATTGTACTCCTTTAGCCAATCCTATCGCTACTCCCCTTGCTCTTTTCGATATTGCATCTCCATAGAACCAATTCGGGAATTCTTTTGATCTTAATCTAATATTTGATTCGTGTGTTAAATGGGTCTCCTGCAGGGACACCACCCCTGCTCCATAGGTTTTAAGTTCCCTCAAAATTTTATGCCTTTTTAAGTTTGAGTTTAACCCTTTTACATTATAGGATAGGAATTTAAATGCTGTCATTTTTCTGAGTTTGCTATCTTTTGTACCTCTGGCCTACCTTGAATTACCTTTTTTTCTATCAATGCATATGCACAAATTACCCCCCCTACTCCCCATTCCCCTTCCTCCCCCCACCTCCCTCCATCCATCCTCCCCCCTCCCCCCCCTCCCCTCCTGCCCCAAGTGGGTCCCTAGTTTTCTCCATGCTCCGAACATCAGGGCAACCAACAGACCTGTTTGTACCACAATATGGGGCTCAGTATCCCCTCTCCCCCCCTCCCCCTCCTCCCCTTCCTCCCTCCATCCCCACCCATCCACCTTCCCCCTCCTCTCCCCACCTGGCCCTATATGAGCCCCTAGTTTGTCCGGCGCCCTGAAAATCAAGGTGTCTGACAAACCCACTTGTCCCAAGGTGTGGGACCCAGTGTAGCCTCTCACCCCTTCGTTAGATTGAAAATTTGAAGGGGTGTTAATCAGCCATCCTCTATTTTTAATGATCTGTGCACTCTATTTTTAATAATCCTCCTCCCCTCTCCCCTAAACATGTAAAGCTTCTCCCCTCATTTCTTTTTTTTTTTTTTTTTTTCCCCCCTTTCTCCTTTTCTCCCCCTCTCCCCCCCCTCCCCCCCAGTCCCCCCCCATCCAACCCGGTATATCTGGTATCTGTAAGTCCAGTTTTCTACAGAACTCTTCTAGATCTTCAGGGAAGCGCAATTTTACTGATCTCCCCTCTTTGTATCCTATCAGGCAGGCTGGGAACCCCCAGCTGTATCTGATGTTTTGTTGTCTCATTTTTTCTAAGAGGGGTTTGAGGCATCTTCTTCTTGTCAGGGTTTCTTGGGATAAATCGGCATACACCTGTAACTCCGCTCCTTCATATGTCAAGGGTGGTTTTCCTCTTAATTTTCTCCAGATCTCCATTTTATCCTCATAAAATCTAAATCTAATAATAATGTCCCGTGGTCTCTCTTCTGGGTTTCGCCGGTATCCAACCCGATGTATTCTTTCTATTCTTAGGGGTTCTTCATCCTTTTTATCTATAAGGGAGCCTAGCAATATTATGCACATTTTCCTCAGATCTTCTCCCTCTTTTTCTGGGACTGATCGTAACCTTATATTCTGTCTTATATTTCTATTTTCCTGGTCTTCCAGCCTATAGAGAATTTCCTTCTGGGTTTGTTGTGCTATTTTCATTTGCTGTTTAAGGGTTTCTAGTTCTTTCTTTTGATTTTCTACTATTTTTTCTGTTTCTTCTACCCTATCCAGGAGGCTTCCCAGATCTCCTCTCATCATATTGATGTCTGCTTTAATCGACTTTTCCAGTCTCAGTAACATCTCATTCATCTCTCCTTTTGTGGGGGGGAGAGACTCGGATGGTCTCCCCTCTATCCTACTGCTTTCGGACTCCCCTTCTGATATAAAATCTTCCCTGGAGTGTTCTGGGGTCTCACCCGCCTTCTTATCTGTCCCTTTTTTATTTTCCACCTTTGCTTTTCCCTGCTTCTCCGCTTCCATATTTCTTGGGCTGGCTCCTTGTGTCATGTAATGCTTCAATGTACTGACCCCTGGTTTGTCTTTTGGAGATTTAGGGGCGCCTCCTCTTGTTGTTTTATTTGTGCTTTTACTCATCTTTGCCCTTCTTATCTCTCTTATCCGTTTACCCAGCCTTAATTCCCTGCTCTCCCTTAATTAGGGGGGAGCAGAATGTCTTACTGGAGCAGGGGGTACCGAAAGAGGTTTATGGGGATGGGTAGTAGAGGTAAAAGGTAAGAGAGCTGTTCCAGGGTTTACCTCTATCTAGGGATATCCCATATGTCAATCCTGTTGTGTTTTATAGTGATTTAGATGTTTTCCCAGCTGATTATGTTTATTTATTTATTTATTTTTAAATGTTATACTTCTGGTGGTTTGTTGGTTCTTCCTGAACTTAGTTCTCCCTCTCTCCTCTACCCCTCCCCCACCACAGCTCTAATACAGATTTTAATCATTTATCTCTTAGGCCGGTATGTATTCCTTCATCCTCCACAACTCAGCTACTTTATGCTGACAACATTAATGAGCTGATGATCACATATATTCTTTTATACTTCCCTGGCGTTTTTAAATGCAGTCCCTTGATGTTTTATCACAATTACCAACTTTCTCAATGATGTTCAGTTAAGTTATTTTCACTCAGAGTTTAAACTTCAGTATCTCCAGAATACACTTGACTTCTGTCCTTTAAGACTTTCACTTCTCATGCTGTTAATCAGTTCTCTCTCATCCATCCACCTCTCACCCTCTCCACTCTCCACTCTTACAGGTTCTGTGTCTCAGAGAAAAACTTCCTTTGATTCCTCCAGTGCTAATGGCTGAGGGCTACTGCAGACAATAAATCTTCTAGCCAGCCGTTTGGGAGACAGGGACGACGAGGGGGAGGAGGGGGGGAACGGGATGCCGAGTCTCACAGCTATTTCACAGACATCCAGCCGTTCGTAAGACAGGGGAGACGAGGGGGTGGAGGAGGGGGGGGATGCCGGGGCTTACAAGCTGTTTCACAGATCACTTTCGGTTTACACTTATCTTATTGCTCCGGCCTTTCCTAAATGTCCTGGGATGTTTCTCCAGCGGTATCTTTTCTTTTCATGTAGCTGTCATCTTCCCTGCTGACAAGCAGAGGTTCTCCTCTCTTTGTGATGTATACACCGCGGCTTCACAGAGCGTTCCTCGAGGCGGCTTCCTGCTGCCACACTGGGACCCCTCCCTCCGTGACGGACGCTACGTTCTCACGTCCTCACCTCCCATTGCCAGTGATATGTCTCCCTTACTGACGTGGTAGACGCTGACTTGTACAGGAAGGGTGGTCCTGTGAGCCATGTAGTGTCTTTGAGACGGGATGCTGGTACAGACCTTGTAGCATGATCTGCTGGGTTATGATCAGTTGAGACATAATGCCACTGGGTGGGCTGTGTCAACTTCCTGATTCTTAGGACTCTGTTGTGTACATAGACATAGAATCTCCTACTTTCGTTGTAAATGTAACCCAACACTACCTTGCTGTCTGTGTAAAACTCTGTGTCCTCGAGTTCTAGATCCATCTCAGATGTAATAAGTTCTGCTAGTTCTACTGCTAGTACAGCAGCACACAGTTCCAATCTTGGAATGGTGGTTTCAGGACATGGTGCTAGCTTGGCTTTGCCCATAACAAACCCAATTTGAACTTGGCCCTCGATGTCTACTGACTTGAGGTAGGTTACTGCTCCTATTGCTTTAACTGAAGCATCGCAGAATACACATAACTTTGTAGACTGAACCCTTGTGGGAGGAAAGTGGGTGTATGGTCTATGTACGTGTAGGTTGGATAAAGTCTTTAAAGAGTCTCTCCATGTTACCCATAATGTCTCTTTCTCAGGAGGTAGTGAAGAATCCCAATCACATGTGTCTGCAGTAAGCTCTCTAAGCAGAATCTTACCTTGGATGGTAATTGGTGCTGCAAACCCGAGTGGATCATACAGGCTGTTAATGGTGAATAAGACACCTCGCCGTGTGAAGGGCTTTGTCTCTTGGTCAACCTGAAAGGTAAGGGTGTCAGACTTGAGGTCCCAGTTGAGTCCCAGGCTGCGTTGCATAGGAAGGGAGTCTGTAGCTAAGTCCAGATCTTTGAAGTCACTGGCATAATCTTGGGAAGGGAAGGCCTCCATGACGACCTTGCTGTTTGATGCTATCTTATGCAGTCTGAGATTTGAAGAGGCTAACGTTCTTTGAGTCCTCTTGAGTAGACTTATTGAAGCTTCAGGTGAAGAAAGTGATTTCAGACCATCATCTACATAAAAGTCTCTTTCAATAAACTGTGTAACGTCTTTCTCACCTTCTTGGGCAGATAGCTTAAGTCCATAGATGGCAACAGCAGGAGATGGACTGTTACCAAAAACGTGCACTTTCATGCGGTATTCTGTAATGTTTTTAGTAGGGTCATTGTCTTTGAACCATAGGAATCTCAAGAAGTTCCTGTGTTCTTCCTTGACTTGGAAGCTGTGGAACATTTGCTGAATGTCTGCAACTATGGCAACTGCTTCTTTGCGGAATCTGATGAGAACACCAAGAAGTGTGTTGTTGAGATCTGGTCCCTTTAGGAGGACATCATTTAATGAGACCCCTTGATGCCGTGAGCTGGAGTCAAACACTACCCGGATTTTACCTGGCTTCTTGGGGTGGTAGACACCGAAGATTGGTAGGTACCAGCACTCTTCATTGTCTTTTAGAGGTGGGGCGATCTCAGCATGGTCATCCTCAAACATCTTACTCATGAATGAGAAGAAATGCCCTTTCATTTCTGTTTTTCTTTGAAAATTGGATCTGAGGGAAGAAAAGCATTTCAAAGCTTGTTCTCTGTTGTTAGCAAGACGGGGTCTCTGCGCTTTGAAAGGCAGGGGTGCCACCCAGCTGTTTTCTTTGGTTTTGTAGAATCCCTGTCTCATTATCTCCAAGAAGATATGATCTTCAATAGATGGGACAATTGTGTGATCTTCTTTAGTCCTTTGGAAAACTGAGCACCCTAAATGACCTCTGTCTTCATGACAAAGAAGATTAGCGGTGTAAGAGTTGGAATGAATTACACTGGCAGGCTTCTCTCTTACAAGGAATCTGTTGGTGCAAGGCTGAAATAGGAATGGACGCCCACCTTCTAGTGTCTTTGTAAAGAGAGAGTTCACGCTGGTTGGTTTGTGAACACTCCCTAGGCATACGTTGCCTATGATGACCCATCCTACGTCTAGCTTCTGGGCATAGGGGGAGTTGTGGGCACCATTGATTTGTTTTCTCACCTTGTGAACTCTGATGATGTCTCTCCCAAGGAGAAGTGCTATCTCGGCCTGGGGATCCAGTTCAGGGATGAGATGTGCTATGCCCTTCAGATGTCCGTGATGAAGTGCCACCTCTGGTGTAGGGATCTCCTCTCTATCAGTTGGGAACTGATTGCACTCGATTAGAGTTGGCAGGGGCAGGGTAGTCTGACCATCAAAGGATTCGATTTGGTAACCAATGGCTCTTCTCCCAGTTTCTTCACTTACCCTTGTACAAGTCTTAAGTAAGTATGAAGAGCCGGCTTCCTTGATTTTGAAAGTGTCAAAGAAGGCTGAGCTGGCGAGTGATCTGTTGCTTTGATCGTCCAGGATCACGTATAGCTTCACTGCCTTTTCTCTGCGACCCGTGGGGTAAACTGTGACAAGACAAATCTTAGAGCAGGATTTGTTAGACAGACCTTCTCCACAGACTTGGGTGCACCGGGGTGTAACTACAGGAGGTACTGTGTCTTGTTGCTCCCCGCCGTGCTCGTCCACTGTGGGTGAGGGGGTAAGAGTCCATGGCGCTGGCCCTGGATGTAGAGCTGTGTTGTGCTCTGAGCTGTTGCACTCAGAGCAGTTGATGCTCACCTTACAGTCTTTCCCAAGGTGAGAAGTTGATGCGCAGCACCTGTAACAAAGTCTGTTTTCCTTGAGGAAGGTTCTGCGATCTTGGAGAGTCTTTTCTCTAAAACCTCTGCACCTTGACAACGAATGAGGCTTCTTGTGAAGAGGACACTCTCTGCTTGGATCCTGTGTTGGAGATACACTTGTTTTGCGTACTGCAACAGGTGCGTCTTTGAAGTTGCGGGTTAGAGCAGGCTTACTTGACCTAGGGTAAGCAGAGTCAGATGATGAGATGTCAAAACTAGGATCATTTTTAACCTTTGCTTGATAGCGAATAAAGTCCACAAAATAAGAGAATGGTGGGAAGGGGACGTTGTGCTTTTGCTTGTACTTGGAGCCTCGTGAAATCCAGGTTTCTTGAAGGCTGTAAGGTAGCTTTTGCACTATAGAGTTAATGCCACGGGCTGTGTCCAGAAAGGCAAGGCCTGGCAAGTCTCCTTCTGCTTTGGCTATTTGGAGTTCTGTCACTAGGTCACTCAATTCTCTCAGCTTTTGGTAGCCTTTGTTAGGAATCCTGGGAAAGTCCTCTATTCTTTTAAAAAGAGAGTTTTCTATAACTTCTGGGGAACCGTAACATTCATCAACCCTTTCCCATATCATGCTCAGCCCTCTGGTTGGGTAATTAATGTTAATGTCTCTGATTCTCCTTGCATGCTCTGACGACTCATTCCCCAGCCAATTGACTAAGAGGTCGGCTTCTTCACTTGCATTTAGCTCAAGGTCTCTAGTTGCATTTCTGAAGGACGAACGCCATGCTCTATAACTTTCAGGGCGATCGTTAAACTTTGCAAGTCCCTTTGCTAACAGTTCACGTCGTGCTAAGAACTTGAAGAAATCTGACATACCTTGATCGTTGTGTGAGTAGCCAGGGGGCGCTCTGTTGTGCCAGGAACTTGGTGGGTATTTGCGGTCATCAGAGATACAGTTGCTGTGTCTTTTAACCCGTCATTCTTCATTTTCAATTTGGTCAACTGTGACGTAGTGTTTTGATTGCCTGGCTGCAGAATGTGCTGAAAACTGACTGAGTGCGGTTTACTTTCTTGCTTGACGTAAGGCCTGTAAATGGCAGGGGTTGATTCCGCTCTCGGTGCTGTAAGTGGGCAGTTGTCTGGTTCGGCGTGTCGCCGCACATATTCTGAGGTACGCTCTGTACCGTCGTCAGGAACGGATTTTCTTTCAAGTACGTTGCTGAGCCGCTCACTGGTGGGCTTTGCAAGTTCTTCTAAGATGTCTGCCTCGGCCGCAGCAGCCGCTGACTCCTTCTCTGCAGCTAGTTCCTCCAATGCAGTTTCCATACGTAACTTTTCTAATTTAAGTTGCATCTCTGCAAATGCAGCTTTTATTTCTTTTTTGGCGAATGCAGCTTTTATTTTGGCCTCCTTTGCCGCAAAGTCAGCTTTTACTTTTGCAGATTCAGCCTTTGCGCGGGCAATGGCAATTGTTTCGCTTTTCACTGACCTCCTTGTGCTCATGGACTAAACTTCCGACCTTGTTGTGAAGTGCTCTGACTTTGTCTGTGACATGGTGTCCGGCTATATGGAAGCTGATAACACTGCTGTATTACTGGCGTTCTGTATGATAGCTGTGCTTAGAAGCCTTTGCTTTGCTGCTGTTCTGTATGCCAGCCGTGCTTAGAAGCCTTCATTTTACTGTTATGTCCCTCACTACACGTGACTGAGGTTATTCGGGCACACTGTTAACTACTCTCATACCAATGCATTCCAGTAGGCGCAGAATCCTTTTGAACTTTTATTGATACAAGATAGAGTAAAACTGTAACAGATACAGACAAAATGCAATTAACAAAGATCATATAATTAGTGCCATCCTATCTATCTAGCTGAAGATACAATTAGTAAACATACCGAAGATGGATCCGGATGGCTAACGTAGAGCTTAGCAGCAGATGTGTATGCTTCCATGGTAGGAAAAGATGAAAATGGTGGAGGAAGCTGATGCAAGGCCTGATGGGATTGAAAGTACGGAGGCTTTCATGTACCAAATCTAGCCAGCTATACTAAATGACTACATGAAATAGATATAGCGCAGTTATGCAAAATGGTCGCTAGATGGCAGCATAGAGCGATCTAATTAAATCAAAGGGTAAATAGGAAAATCTCAAGCCTTATTAAAGAAGGCATGACAATAGCACTGGGATTTTGGTCTCACTGCCTTGCAGGAAGTTGAGATTGCAGTGATTGGGATTGATAGCACTGGGATTTTAGTTTCACTTTCCTGTGGGAAGTTGAAATTTGCAGTAGCACACATTTATTTTAAGACTGTTGGCTATATTTGTGACATTTTGTATGTCATTTTTAATAATTATTATCATGTCAAGATCAACAAATTCAGAGTAGAGGGTAACTCTAATTTTGTGAGGGAAAAAAAAATAGCAAAAAAATAAAATAATATAGCAATAATAATAATAATATACAATGGAATGTTATTAAAAGTGACCTTTCGCTAATGTTTAAAAAATCCATGCCCACTTCCTGACCTGGAGCAAACTTTTTACCAGACAGAATTTCCAACAGAGTTTCCGACTACAGTAAAACCTGACAGGAATTCTAATCCTTCCATACGCTGTCCAAAATTAAAATAAATAAACAGTTTTAGTTATAGATACACTTTAGTTAAACAGGAATGCAATTAACTTGACAATTACAGTACATGTTAACCACTTGCCAACCGCTGCACGCCGATACACAATGGCAGCAGTGGACAAATGGGCGTACCTGTGAGTCCCCTTTAAAAGGCGGGGATAGCAGGCGCTCGCCCCCACTGCGTGCTCAATGTCCACCGGTCTCCCGGCTATCGTGACACAGAGCCACAGAACGGGAAAGTGCCTAATTAAACAAGGCATTACCCCATTCTGCCTTGTGTCATGACAGAGATCACTGCTCCCTGTCATCTGGAGCAGTGATCGCTGTCATGTGAGTTGAAGCCCATCCCCCCCACAGTTAGAATAACTCCCTAGGACACACTTAACCCCTTCATCGCCCCCTAGTGGTTAACCCCTTCTCTGCCAGTGTCATTTACACAGTAATCAGTGCATTTTTATAGCACTGATCGCTGTATAAATGACAATGGTCCCAAAATAGTGTCAAAAGTGTCCGATGTGTACGCCATAATGTTCCAATAAAAATTGCAGATCGCCACTATTACTAACAAAAAATAATAATAATAATAAAACTATCCCCTATTTTGTAGACGTTATAACTTTTGTGCAAACCAATCAATATACGCTTATTGCGATTTTTTTTTTTTACCAAAAATATGTTGAATAATACATATTGGCCTAAACTAAGGAACTTTTTTTATATATGTATATATATATTTTTAGGGGATATTTATTATAGCAAAAAGTAAAAAATATTGCATTTTTTTCAAAATTGTCGCTCTTTTTTTATAGAGCAATAAAATAAAAACCGCAAAGGTGATAAAATATCACCAAAAAAAAGCTCTATTTGTGGGAAAGAAAGGACGTCAATTTTGTTTGGGCGCAACGTCGCACGACCGTGCAATTGTCAGTTAAAGTGACGCAGTGCAGAATCGCAAAAAGTGCTCTGGTCAGGAAGGGGGTAAAATCTTCTGGGGCTGAAGCGGTTAATACAGCCTAGGACTCCATGGACATATTATAAATGCCATTCTGTGCAGCAGTCAGAGTCAAGAAGCACCAAAGGGGAGAACACAAATAAGAGATTCCTGTTTAGTATGTGACCAGGCAGGGCAAAAAATACCAACAGGAGGTAAAAATAAATGCAGTATAAAAGAGATGGGGGCAGAGGAATCTTGGGGGGGTCAGTACCCAGTCTGGAGTTGACCTTTAAAGGGTAGCATCATAGTAAGTGCGCATATGCGGAGCATCCATAATGGACGCCTGAGATCAGAGCTCTGTCCTACTCCGATCTCTCCGGCCACCCAGCTAAAGATAGCGGCATCTCCTGCACCTCCCACGGGGCTCACCCGATCCCGGAGTGGCTCGAGATCATTCCCATGTCCTCAGGAACCGTGAGGAGAGACCTCTCCCGACTGCCTGAATTCGGCCGGCCGGCTGAGGGGAATCTTAAAATGGCGCTCGGCCCACTGCACACTGAGGAGGAGGGGGGCGGAAGCCATAGTTGCAGCTGCTGACTCAGGAGCTCTGGAGGCTCCTCTGCAGGGCCCTGAGTCTGCCATAGTACGTGATTACCTACACATATTATCCCCAGCATCCACAGAATCCTTACTAGAAAGGACCCTTGAGGAACTATTAACCTCCCCTGAGAGAGGACACCTGGCCAGTCCTGTCATTACAACGAATCTAAGCCCAATTTTCCCCACAGGCCCCCTGGATTTTACCACAATGATGGACGCCTTCTCTAAGATGCTGTCCAGGGCCCTGGTACAAACAGCCTCTCAAATAACCTCTACCATTTAGGCCGACCTGCAAAATTTGGGCCTACTGGTGCACCTAGGCCTCATTTCCTTCTTCTTCCACTGAGAACCCAACCCTGAGAACTCAAGGAACGCCCATCACCACAGAGCCCGATTGCTCAAGCCTGGAAGAAGCAGATACCTAAATGATCAAAAGAATCTAACCCATCGTGAACACTTGAGACCCACTTGAGACCCTCATCTTTCACCCATTCCTCCTGTTCACTCAGGATGGTCCTCTCACGGACACCTCAATCTGACTCACCATGAGTTCTCCTCACAAATTGGGACACATCTCCCTTTTCTTAGGCTTGATGGCCCAACAGGATACCTACATCCTTATTTGATTTAAAATTTACTATTTCTCACATTCTTTTTGAAGTGCTTACCCCCGAAGGATCGGCTAAATAATTGTTATATCCGTAATTCACGTTTACCACTCAACCCTCGCAGCCCATAGATTTAAAAGTCACAGTCCCTAATGCTTTTTCTTAATGCTTTATTCATCAACATAAACGGGGATGGGAGAAGGACTTTCTTTGAGATGCTCTTTGGTTGATTTCTGATCTTTTCCTTGCTTCACTTGCAAAGACTCACAGCATTGCAGGTGACAGCGATTCAAAACTGGGTTATTACTTTATTAGGGGAGATGGAAGTAGATTTCTGACAGAGAATAAACGATAAGAGTCACTCTGAATGACTTCTCCCGCTTGACTAATTGGAATCCCGGGGCAATGCTGAACCCAAAGTCACAGGCCACAACCACCTGTCTCGCTGACTTGCGTACCAACATCCCTCAGCCCCCGAACAGTACCTCCCCTGGACTTTTCACTCACTTGATCAATAGCCCGTGTGTTGCTTCTAAGCGATTGATCACCCAGTTTCCTTCCGCTTGACTCTACTTCTCCCGCAATGATTCTTAGCTCCTCTTCTCCTTTGTGGCCCACTCCCCTCCCCGCAGGGGCGGCCGATGACATCAGCGACTACATGCTGAAAGATGTCGTCTGTTCCTCCATGAGGACCGGTTCTTCACCCTTCTCGCAAAAGGTGAAGCTCCGTTGGCTCCCCGGAGGGGAAAACCTCCACCTCCCCCTCCGGGAACCAGACTGGCTCTCTCGCTCCTCAGAGCAGGACTGGACTCGAACTCGACTGGACACTACATGACCCTTTTTATATGGGAGGCCCGGGCATTACCAAGCAAATCAATGATTGGTCGAGACTATCACATAAACTACCTGCCACTCAAATGGGAATTTGGCAACAACAGGCCTGCTGTAATAGCATAAGCCTGTCTAAATTTACCTGACATAGAAAGCTAGCAAAAAGGGTCACCTGCCTAAAAGTAGGTGCCTGCTACACTTATTTTTGTTTGTTTCAAACAGTTCCAGTTGATATACCCATGTTTTGTTCCTACATTTAACTGAGCTCCTTTTTATTGCTCTAAGGATTGGGCGCTCCCCTCCCGGGGGGCTCGGGGGGAGGTCGCCATTGCTATGGGGGACGGGTCTTCTCTCGCGGGCGCCCCTGGGAGGGGAGCGTCCTTTGGGAGGAGGGAGGAGGGGATACCTCAATATTGCAATGACTGACAATGTGTTGTCATGGTATTCTTCCACCCCTGATATGGCTCATATTTGGTGGTCGGCTGGGTAGGAGCGGACGTAGTGCTCCTCCCTCTGCCCCCGCGTGTAGGCAGGTTCCCCGCGCGGCGGTGGTAGATGGTCTTGGTTAATACTTGTCAAGAGGAGGAGTGGTCAACCCTGCCCCTCTCTTGAGGGCCCCAAAGGGTTGTCAATGGTGATACATGGAGGCCCGCTTGGTCCCCCACGTCACCTCTCCCCTTTTCCTATTCTCTTTCTTTCTTTCTCAGATCCATGGCACCATATGACGGACAATTAACCTTTCTTAGAGTGGCCTCCCATAACGTACAGGGACTGAATTCTCCTCTAAAATGCCGCAAACTTCCAAAATGCAATGACCTTACAGACAGAGGTGACATTTTCAATGATCAAATAACCCCTCGTTTGTTCACAACAGATTCCCACAATTTTTCCTGGCTAATGCAGACAATAAAACTAAATGGGTGTGTATTTTCTTTTCCAAGACAGTCACATTCTCTCTCCAGGAAGTCATTTGGGATCCCGAAGGCAGATACATCCTCCTCGCCGGCTCTGTGAACGGGGACCCTTATACATTTATTTTCTATATTACAGACCAAATCGAAATCAGGCCAGGTTCTTCACCTCTATGCTAGAAGCCATTTCCCCTCACTTCATAGGTACGTTGGTCTTGGGGGGATAATTCAAACATAGCTTTGGATCAAATGCTAGATAAGGCGGGTAATGGCCATTCCTGAATGCTCCGGCCCCCAAAACAAAGTCTTAAGATAGCCAAAACCCTTCACATATATGGATTGATGGATATTTGGAGAGAACTTAACCCAAAAATTAAGGATTATACCCATTATTCAGCACCCCACCAAACCCTGGCGAGGATTGACCACATTTTTGTGGATGCCTCCTCAGTCCCCCAAGCCACTAGAGCATTCATCAGGGACTCCCCATTGTTAGATCATGCACTTGTAATGCTTTACCTCACGAGACAATCGGACTCTGAAGGTGCTTTCAGATGGCGATTGAATGAATCACTACTTAGCGATCCGGTCCAATGCACAATACTAGACAAGGAAATTACAGACTACTTTAAGATTAATGACAATGGTGAAGTCTCCCCTGGAACGCTGTGGGCCGCTAACAAGGCAGTCATACGGGGCAAGATAATCCAAATTTCCACCAAACTGAAAAAGGAACGTAAAGCTGATGTAATCAAACTGGAAAGGGATTTCCAGAATCTCCGCAAAGCACACAGACTTAACCCCACAACTGAATCGCGAGCCCAGCTGGAATCTAGTAGAGGCGCCATGAACCTGGCGCTAACTACCCAAGCCGAGAAAAGCCTCAGATGGTCCAATGCCCGTTTTTATCTTCATACTGATAAGATGGAGCCCAGACTCGCTTCTAAACTGACACCCAAACCCCGAACTTTCTCCTTTCCTAGAATTCGAGATTCCTTGCGCATGCTAACGCAAAATCCAAAACGGATCATGACAGCATTTCACGACTATTATGCAGACTTATACAAATCTAAGGGGACACCTGCTCCCCGTGCCTTCTCTGACTTTCTAGATGTGGTCCCTCTCCCTACATTGACACAGGAACGTAGCACGATATTAGATAAACCAGTTACCGAATCAGAAGTTTTAGGAGTAATTAAAAACCTCAAAAGGGGGTCAGCCTCTGGTCCCTATGGATTTTCCACCTGTTACTACAAAACCTTTACTGCTATATTGACTCCCCAGTTAACAAGATTCTTTAACTCCCTACAGGGAAGTTCTTCCCTGGACACAGCCGTCAACCTAGCTTACATATCTGTTATCCCCAAACCGAACAAGGACAAATCTGAGGTGGGCAACTACAGACCCATTTCATTGATCAATAATGATCTCAAAATATTAACCAAAATCATGGCCAATAGACTATCGGAATTTATAGGGGGCTAAATCCACAAGGACCAGGTAGGCTTCATCCTGGGGAGGCAGGGACCTGACCAGATCCGGAGAGCGATAGATGTAATTTCCCTACTCAAATCAAATTGGGACGGGGGGGGGGGGCCCAGGAAGGATTCCTTTTATCGATAGATCTACAAAAAGCATTTGATACCGTAGAAATGCCATATCTCTTTGAAGTACTACAAAGATGGGGGTTTGGCCCGAACTTCATGCAGCTATTAAAGAACTTATACTCCAACCCTAGTGCACAAATAAAACTCCAGAGCCACTATTCAAACCCCTTCACAATACATAGGGTTAGAGACAGGGATCTCTCCTCTCCCCCATTATTTTTGCCATAGCGATTGAAACCCTTGCCTCAGCCATAATAAATCACCCTGACATACACGGAGTTAAATGTGGACCCCGCAAACACAAATGTGCCTCACCACCCCATTACCTATGGTTGAGAGTCTCACCAATCATTTCGCATTTACCTGGGAACCTCATTCAATCCCCTATTTGGGCATCAGATTGACAGCTAGCATCGACCAATTATACAATGCCAACTACCCTCCCCTGATAGAAAGCTTAACAAGGACCCATCATATTGGGGTCGGGGGAATTTGTCCTGGGTAGGCAAAATAAATGCAGTAAAAATGACCCTCTTCCCTAGGATCCTATACTTATTCCGATCCCTGCCCATCCCAATCCTGCGATCCCCTTTATGTAAATTCCAATCCCAGATAATCAATTTTATTTGGGGTAACAAGGGACATAGATGACCTAAAAGTGTGCTCCTTAGAAGACGCACACAAGGGGGAATGGGCCTGCCGGACCTGTGGAGATACTACCAAGCAGCTCAATTATCACAGTTCTCGATCATATATTCCCAGGGTGGTAGGCCTGATTGGGTTGACATGGAAAGGCAAGCTATCCCACAATACACTATTAATTACTTAGCCTGGATCCCCCACAAAAACAGACCCCCCATAATGGCTCCTACTCTATCACACTCCATGACCCTTTGTGACTCCCTATACAAATCCCCTCACCTAATATCGGATATTCACCCACTAGCACACATCTTTCACAACCCCAACTTTCCCCCAGGCCAGGATGTTAAGGTATTTCAATGGTGGACAAACAAGGGGTTATATCGCATTGGTCACTTTCTATCCCCCACAGGCCCCATCACGGCAAGCCATTGCAGTAGCACATTATACATGCCATTTTCTGAGGAATTCCATCTACATCAAATATGACACTTTATCCTGTCATTGTGGACCACAAGACCCGAACCATTGAATGTAACAGCTTACGAAAAATGGTGCTCTGGATTCATGGATCAGAGGGGAGGAACTTCTAGGATTTATGCCTCACTGAGAACACTAAAAAAACATTGTATGCATTGGGCTGGGAACAGGATTTTAATGTCTCTTGGGATGCTGATACCTGGTACTCTAAATTTCAGAAAGTGCATAGCCAATGTGTCCCTGAGAGAGGCGAACGCCAAAAAACTAATGTGCTGGTATAACGTTCCATTGCATCTGGCCAATATCTTTTCAGGCACCTCTTCCTTATGCTTTAGAGGCTGTGGGTTGACTGGATCTTTATACAACATATGGTGGGAGTGTCCCCATATTCGGGGATTGTGGAACAGGATATTTTCTTTAATACGTAAAGTGACTGACATTTCTGTTCCGAAATCTCCTGAAATTGCCCTACTGAATGGCAGTCCATTCGGCTGTCCGAAGCATCTCCGGACACTCATACATTTCATTTTGCTGGGCACTAAACTCATGATAGCCAAGGCATGGAAAAAGCCCACAGTGTCCCTAGCAGCTGTTAAGAGGAAAATCTCATGGGTTCATGAAAAAACTGTCAGTTTACTCCAGTCCTCTACTGAAAAACATGACAAGATATGGGAACCCTGGAAGACCTACATACAAACACCTCCACACCCCATCAGTAGTACATGACAATTCTACTTCTGTACAACTCTCTGATGCCTTAAACTATCCTCTCCCTTCTTTTTTTTGCCTTTCCTACTGCTAAATTCTTCACTGCACAACCTGGTAATCTACAAGCATGTCTTTATATGCGATCTCCAGGAGAAAGTCTATAACTGACTTTACTAGAAACCTAACCTGGGCAAACTCACGCATCAGGTCGTAAGGTCAACACATACAGCTTAAAGGTGCACTGTTATCTTTCACCAATCTCTCGTCCTGATATGTACCCCAAAGTTATCCAGGATTGTATACAGGAACGCTCAAAGCTAAAGTGGGAAATGCTCAGAGCGAAAGTTACACTTTGTGATTTGTTTGGTTTGTGATTGTTTTTCTGATCCTTTTCTTTATTTACTGTTGGCAAATTCCCCCTCCCCTCGACACAGTCTGATCCCATTAGGGGTGTCGGGACGAGGGTGAAAGGATTCAATTGTTGGTAAGATGGACAACACGATCCCCACAAGTTTCCTCCACTACTTGGTGTTCTATTCCTTTTTGTTCTAAGGATTAGCTTGTAAAACAGACATCCATGCAGTTACCTATTGTATGTTACTTATGTCTTTCTTTGCAAATCCTCAATAAAAATATTCAAAATAAAGGGTAGCATCACTTTCATGGTAAAAAAAACAAATAAAAAATATAGCATATACAATTGCTATACAATCCAAATATAATGTACAGTAATTAATCACTTCACCTCCGGAAAGTTCACCCACGTTCCTCACCAGGTAATATTTTTGTGATATGGCACTGCGTTACTTTAACTGATATTTTTTTTTCTCTCTTTTTCTTTTACTCGGCCAGATTTTGTTTACCTCAGCATGGATGCTCCTGATGAACAGATAGTAGGACATATTCAGATCAAAATTTTTGCTTTAGTTTCAAAAAGAATTATGAAGGATTTTCATATTCCTGTTCTATTAATGTTATGATATATGGGAGCAGAGCCGGCAGTGGCATCCTTAACAACTGATGAGTCATCAGCTGTCAATGGGCTTCCAATTTTTTTGGGGGGCGGTGGTGCAGCGGGCGGTGAGATTGACGATTGATCTATTTTTTAATCAAGGATTTGTCAAAAACTTGTCTCCTGTATTTATTTGTACACCTTTTTGGTGAATGGGTAGGGTTACTATGTACCCCATACCCATTTACATAGGGAGGGCTGGGATTGGGGGGCCACCTTGTGAAAGGGGCTTCCAGATTCCGATAAGCCCCCCACCCGCAGACCCCAAAAAACACAGCCCAGGGTTTTTGGGAAGAGGCCCTTGTCCCCATCAACATGGGGGCAAGGTGCTCTAGGGTGGTGAGGCAGAGCCCCCCCTGCCCCAAAGCCCCCCTTATGTTTATGGCATGTGGCCTGGTATGGTTCAGGAGGGTGGGGGGGTATCGCTCTTCCAGTTTAAGCTGCTCATTCATTTCTTTAGAAATGTAATTTTTGCTTCAGCATGTTATATAAAGGGACCCCCCCGGGCACTATATTTAAAGGAATTTTTTTTTTTTTAAGCATCATTAAAATCACTGCTCCTGAAAACACTATTGTTTTAGAAAAAAAATGTTTGCACTGATACATGTCTCCCAGGGCAGTACCTGGACCCCCATACCCCTTTTATGGCCAATTATTTGCATACGCCTTCAAAATGGTAATTTTTTCCCCTGTTTGGGAGTTATGCTTCGAACTGAACAGGGGGTCATTCGGCCCATCTCTACTATGTAACATTATTTCATTTTGATGAGATACTCCATAAGGTTTATTTGCTTCTAATAAGTTATTCAGACCCTACAGCTTTTATCATTAGAACACTCAGAGTGTACCAGCTGATTACAGTGAACCAGTACCTCCTATTTAGAACCAGTATCCAAAGGACTTAGTCAAGCAAACAGCTATTTCTTCAGAGCAGAAACAGGTAGAAATCTAAGTTTGTTAAATATCCTTCAATTTACATTTATCACCAAGAAGAAATTACTTTTTTATCAACAAAAGTGGAGTTCCATTTTAAAGTGTGCTCAGTTCAAACAGCTTGGTGTTTCAAGTGGAATGTTGTATACATTGGCATAAAAAAAAGATCTAGAAAAAAAGATCTAAAGATGTTTGTTTTTTTGTACATTAGAAGATGTTATAATATATACTTTTCCCTCTTTTTTTCTCTCTTAAAAATAATGACACTTTGCCAGCTCTGTCTCTTTGGGAAAAAACCCCCCCAAAAAATAAAATGCATTACTGAAGGACACTTGCCCTACGTTCACACCTATGTTTTTTAGTGTGTTTTGCAGTTTGCAGAAATGCACTACAGTCCATGTAACATGGTTTCCTATTGTACTAGTTCACACCTATGCGTTTTGTGGCTGGTGCATTTTTGGAAAGGGTCAGGGACTTTTTTCCCGCAATTTAAAACTAATAGACTTCAATAGAGCTGCACCAGAAATGCAAGTGGTGCGTTTTTGATGCAATTTTTATGTGTTTTGCATTTTGTGGTTCTTATTTTACCACTGTATATAGCTGGTTTCTAAGCAGGGAGCTGGGAGCTTATCAGAATCTGGAAGCCCCCCTTTAAGAAGGTGGCCCCCAGATCTCGCCCCCTTTGTCAATGGGTATCGGGTACATCGCAACTCTACCTATTCACCAGAAAAGCAGTGAAATATAATAAAAACACAAGAGCCAGTTTTTGACAAATCCTTTATTAATAACTGTCTTCTCTAGCCATCTCTTCCCACCATCTTCTCCTCGAGCCACCTCCTCGCTGTCTCTTCCCTCTGCTGACTTCTTCCTCGCCTCCGGTTACCCGCTATATAAGAGTTGGCAGAGAGCTGGCAACAACAAAGCAGATGAAGACATCAACAGAACAAGAGCGCCTTTTTTAATTTTTTTAGCGGGTAACTGGAAGTGAGGAAGAAGACAACAGCGGGAAGAGACGGCAACGGCGGGAAGAAGAGACTTGAGGAGAACACTAGGGATGGGCCGAACAGACCCCTGTTCCATTCGAACCAGAACTTCCGAACACCGCGAAAGTTCGGACCTGAATACCGAACCCCATTAAAGTCAATGGGACCGGAGCGTCAAAAATTAAAGGTGCCCATTTTGAAGGCTTATATGCAAGTAATTGGGCATACAATGGTTATAGGGGTCTGGGTCCTGCCCTGGAGGACATGTATCAATAAAAAAAAAAGTTTGTGATTTTTTGATTTTTAAAGCGAAAGCCTAAAACTGAAAACTTCCTTCCAATATAGTGTATTATAGTGCCTGGGGGTCCCCTTATGCCATGTACACACGGTCGGACTTGCCAACGGGATAACCTCCGTCAGCATTTCCGACAGAAAAATTTAGAACATATTCTCTATCTGATGCTGACAGAAAAAGTCAGATGGGGCATACACACAGTCGGAATATCCGACCAAAAGCTCCCATCGGACTTTTTCTGTCGGAAATTCCGACCGTGTGTACGGGGCATAAGTCTACCTGTAAAGTGGCAGATCTTTACCATGTCTAGCATCTGCTGCAGCAATAATTGCATTTATAAAGTAAATAAAAAATACATTTTCCCTGCAAGCTGCCTTTATTTTGCTCAGCAACAGCTGGGGAGACAGTGTGTATGATGAGGCCACAATGTAGTGCACTGGGAACAAGATTAGAGATTTTTTGGATACATTCTGGTGTCACTTTGACTTTGTATAGAAGTAAGGTGTGCATAAAAATTGGTCTTTGGGTGTCGGGGGTGCCTTCCCATCGTAACCCTATAGAGGTGCTCTTGATGAAGGCAAAAAAAATTTCAATGATATGCATATGATTGGTGTTTTTGCCACTTTTGATGTGCCTGAGACACAGTTTGCAGATAGCAACAGTGCGATCTGCTGTACAAGTGCTGAAAAAGGCCCAGACAGCTGAGCTTTGGGGAGTAGGCAGGGAGATAACAGCTGCAGAATGTGATGGAATAGGGTGTCTGCTCTCTACTCTTTCTTGATGTCGGCCTCCTTGGGGTTATGCCGCCTCACCTTCAGTTTCCTCCTGTGCTCTATCTGGCACCCAAGTCACATCAGTGACCTCCTCATCATAATCTCCACCTCCATCTTCATAATTACCACTAGAGACAACTTGGCAAAATGCTGCGGCTTGGGTAACATGAGTGCCAATTTGTCTACCAGTGTTCCTCCCTCTCTCTAGGCTCATGTTCCTGTCATCTTCAACCTCAGAACCAACATCTGAATCCAGTAATGCCTGGGCATCATCAGAGAGCATGTGGCTGATGCTGTGGTCAAATTACTCAGCTCACACTGGTGGAACACGCACAGAGAGGTTCCATCCCATCCTGTCTATTGGCAATTGATGCTGAGAAAGCTTTTGACAGGGTGGGATGGAACTTTCTTAGAGAGACATTAGTACAATGGGGATTGGGCCCTATACTTATAGATAAAATAATGGCATTATATCGGAATCCAACAGCTAAGATAAGGGCAAATGGTGATCTTTCGGAGGTAGTCCCTATAAGGAACGGCACCCGACAGGGTTGTCCGCTATCCCCACTGCTATATATACTAGTGATGGAGCACTTATTAAAGGCAGTCCGAGAAAATAAAGACATACAAGGAATCAAAGTGGGAGACATAGAGTACAAGATGTCAGTATATGCAGATGACATTCTATTATATATCTCAAATCCCTTGATATCATTACCAAATATAATATCTGAATTCAAACGATATGGGGCACTTAGCAATTTCAAGGTAAACTATAATAAATCTGAAGCTCTAAATATTAATCTGCCAAATAGTATGTTGGAACTCCTTAAAAACAATTTTTCTTTTAAATGGCAGGTAAATGCAATCAAATATTTAGGTATCTATATCCCTACCGATCTTGGTAAATTGCAAGAATATAATTATGTCCCGATAGTGCAGAAAACTGCGAGAATGTTACAACAGTATGAGAAAGGAATGTTTTCCTGAATGGGTAGAATAAGTATAGTGAAAATGGACATATTACCCAAGATTCTCTATATGTTACAAGCGATACCCACCTTTCCCTCAACAAATGTTGTAAAAAAACTACATAGTTTAATAGGTAAGTTTGTCTGGGGAGGCAGGACCCCCAGAATCAATAGAACAGTGTTAAACAAAAATAAAAGAGATGGGGGCCTTGCCCTTCCAGATATAGATTTATATCTTAGAGCAATTTTGGTAACAAGAATGGTGGATTGGTTCCATAGCAGAGATAATAAACAGTGGGTGAGGCTTGAAGAAGAGATCACGGCCTTAAAATTAAAATCATTACCATGGATTAGAAAAGAGCTAAGACCGCCAGATGGAGAAATGCCCTCTCTAGTGGTATCAACACTAAAGGTATGGGATAGCATGATAAAAAGAGGGATAGGATCTACCAATAGAGGCCCAATGATCCCATTATTTAGTAACCCAGAATTCCCATTGGCACTTGAAGCCAAAACATTTCTTAAATGGAAGAGATCTGAGGATACCAGGATAGTGGAAACAATGGTGGGGAATACACTCCTCCCACTGGATAGATTGGGCGAAGAACATAAAACAAAATGGATGCAGTATGGATTGCTTCAACGGTATATTACATCTTTAATAAAGGAATCAGTAATAGATAGGCCTCTAACAGATCTAGAAAAAATTTTCCTGCAGGAACATAGACCCACCCAGGTTCTATCTAAGATATATAAATATTTAAATTCAGAGAACAAAGAACTGGAATTACCCTACATTAAGAAGTGGGAAATAGAGATAGGGATGGAAATCCCTAGGGAAAGGTGGAAAAAAGCAATCATAGCAACCCATAAGCTCTCAATATCTGCTAAACATCAAGAAAGGAACTATAAAATCTTAGCCAGATGGTATAGATGTCCTGTGGATTTACATAAAATAAACCCTGATAATGAGGATACATGTTGGAGGTGTCATGCAGCTCAGGGTACAATGTCACATATTTGGTACTATTGCTCAGAAATTCAACCATTCTGGCAGAGAATATTCGAGATATACAGAGATATGACAGGGACAGATCTATACCCTGGAATACAGACGGCAGTATTATCTATGATCCCAGGATCAGTGAAAAAAATAAAAAAGGGAATTTTGAAATATTTTTTGACAGCGGCTCGAACCATTATAGCAAGAAATTGGAAGAGCACACATATGCCTTCAGTAGTGGAGTGGGAGTGTGAGATGGCGGAGATGCGTGCCCTGGAGGTAAGAATGATGATAGAAGAAGGGTATAAGGAACAAATATTAAATATATGGATTAAATGGGAAGAGTACAGAGTCTCCTCAAAGCTTCTGAGAAAGGCATAGAAGCTCTAATTTAATATGGGAGGAAGTGAGGTCCCCGGGAAAAAAGAGAGAAAATTCTAAAAGAAAATTATTATAAATTTTTTTTTTTTTTTTCTCCTTGGTTATTGCTGTCATTTGGTGTGTTGGTATGAATGGGTTTGATTGTTTTGTTAGAGAGGACGGGGGATGGGTATAAATATATGCATGTACACCCTTGAATAAATTGTGTTGTTTTAAGGAAATAGAGAATGTAATAATGGTCACGATAAAGAATTATAGAATTGTTTCATGCCATGGATGTATATATATGTATTATAAATATTGTTAAAACGTTTTGATAAATAAAGATTATATAAAAAAAAAAAATTACTCAGCTGACTCCTCAATGGCTGTTGTTGGGGCTATGGCAGGAATAGATGTGGACAAGGAGGCAGGTTTATCTACTCTGGCAACTGCAGGGGACTGCACAATTGTCTCTGCTTGCATGACAGAGGATGAGGAGGATGAGGATGGTTTAGTAAGCCAGTCCACCATCTCCTTTGCATGCTGTGGCAGGATAGCATGGGCAAACTCACTAAACAGAGGAAATAAGGCCCTGCCTGAGGACTGACCATCACGTCCACCTTTGTGGACACATTTGTTGCTGGCCCCCTTAGAGTGCCAATGAAATGTTTGCCTCTCCTTGTTGTCCTCCTAGACATTATTGGGAGGGAGGGGGTGGTGCTTATAAGCAAATGTAAAGAAGAAGTTGAAATCTGTATGTAGATGTACTTTAATCAATGTAAAGAGGTGTTTGGTGCACATTAATTTGAGTACTCACACTACATAGACACACACCACAGATACACTATAATATACTGCAATATAATGCACCAAATGTACAGTGATGCACAGAACTATATGGCATTAAACCGGCAGTAATGCACACAAAAGTAAATGGCCTTAAACTGGCAGTAACGCACAAAACTATATGGCGTTAAACTGGCAGTAACGCACAAAAATAATAGGGCGTTAAACTGGCAGTAACGCACACAAAAGTAAATGGCGTTAAACTGGCAGTAACACACAAAACTATATGGTGTTAAACTGGCAGTAATGCACACATAACAATATGGTGTTAAACTGGCAGTAACGCGCACAAAACTATATGGCGTTAAACTGGCAGTAACGCACACATAACTATATGGCATTAAACTGGCAGTAATGCATACAAAAGTAAATGGAGTTAAACTTGTAGTAATCCACAAACCTATATGGTGTTAAACTGGCAGCAACGCACACATAACAATATGGCGTTAAACTGGCAGTAACGTACTCAGAACTATATGGCGTAAAAATGGCAGTAACGCACAAAACTATATGGCGCTAAACTGGCAGTAACGCACAAAAATAATAGGGCGTTAAACTGGCAGTAACGCACACAGAACTATATGGCATTAAACTGGCTGTAACACACACAAAAGTAAATGGCGTTAAACTGGCAGTAACGCACAAAACTATATGGTGTTAAACTGGCAGTAATGCACACATAACAATATGGTGTTAAACTGGCAGTAACGTGCACAAAACTATATGGCGTTAAACTGGCAGTAACGCACACATAAATATATGGCGTTAAACTGGCAGTAATGCATACAGAAGTAAATGGAGCTAAACTTGTAGTAATCCACAAAACTATATGGTGTTAAACTGGCAGTAACGTACTCAGAACTATATGGCGTTTAACTGGCAGTAATGCACACAGAACTATATGGTGTTAAACTGGTAGTAACACCCAAAGAACTAAATGGCAATAAACTGGCAGAAACACACACACAAAACTATATGGCATTAAACTGGCAGTAACGCACACAGAACTATATGGCGTTAAACTGGCAGTAATTCACACAAAACTATATGGCGTTAAACTGGTAGTAACGCACACAGAAGTAAATGGCGTTAAACTGTCAGTAACGCAATCAAATAGACGCTGTTCAACCGTCACTACACCAACGCTATCTGAACTGTTCCTACTCTAGCTATACACTAATGTAAAGATTACTGACACGGTCTCACTACACTACACTGAATCTATCTGAGCTGTTCCTACTCTACACTAATGTATGTATGAATGACACGGTCTCACTACACTACAGTGAAACTATCTGGGCTGTCCCTACTCTAGCTGCACACTATGCAAAGCTGAATGATGGTCCTCCTCACTACACTTATACTATCCCTAGACTGACACTAAACTAATATTCTACCCTGACAACTGAAGCAAAATAGCACAGAATAGCACAGTATAGCACACTAACTAACTAATAGCACTGAACAGAGCCCTGTTCTATCTCTCTCTATGCCGAAATCACACTGAAAACCTGCCTGCCATTGAAAGAATACTTTTATACTGTGGGGCGGGAATGAGCCATGATTGGATAAAGTCATGATGACAGTGTCCAATCATGACTTTGACAGTGCTCTGTGCCCTGATTGGCTGAAGCTTTCACTGCTTCAGCGAATCAGGGCTTGCAATGTACTTTTCAGCACCACAATGCATTGTAGTTGCTTCGGGGGGGCGAACAAACGGTCGAACGGCTCATTTGTTTGGCAGTTTGTCGAACATCCGAACAGCAAAAGTTCGGCCCGAACCTATGCTCGGGCCAAACCATTCGCCCATTCGTAGAGAAGATGGTGGGAAGAGACAGTGGGAAGGAGAAGACGGCGGGAAGAGATGGCTAGAGAAGACAGAGCTATTAATAAAGGAATTCTCAAAAAACGTCTCTTGTGTTTTTATTACATTTCACTGCTTTTTTGGAGAATGGGTAGAGGTACGATGTACCCGATACCCATTTACAAAGGGGGGCTGGGATCTGCGGACCCCCTTCTTAAAGGGGGCCTTCCAGATTCCGATAAGCCCCCTGCTAGCAGACCCTGACACCCAAGCTGTTTGGAAGAGGCCCTTGTCCTCATCAACATGGGGGCAAGGTGCTTTGGGGTGGGGCCCCACTGCCCTCCTGCCCAAAAGCACCCACCCCCTCCATGTTGAGGGCATGTGGCCTGGTATGGTTCAGCGCTACTCATCTTCTCCCTTTTGTGACCTGCCGGGTGGCATGCTCAGATAAGGGTCTGGTATGGATTTTGGGGGGACCCCATGCCTTTTCTTTTCAATTGGGGGTTCCCTCCAAATCCATACTAGACCCGAAGGGCCTGGTATGGACCTGGGGGGGAACCCCATGCCGTTTTTTTCACAAATTTTTTTTTTTTACATTTAGCTTTCAGCAGGAAACCCCGCTGATAGATGATGACTCATTGGTTGCTAGGGACATGGCAGCCAGCTTTCCGACCCCCTCCTTAGCAACCAGCTATATACAGTGTGTTTTACAGTGCGCAAGAATGCAAAATGCATGAAAACTGCATGTAAAAACGCATAAAAAACACTGGTTTAAAAACGCAATATGCACTGAAAAAGTGCCTGAAAACACATTAAGCGCAGCCACATAGATGTGAACCTAGACTCATAATCTTGATCACTCGGGCCACCATCAAGGCAGTACAGACAATAGACCCAGTAAAAAAAAAATAGCATCCACTATTTAACCCATTCTATTCAAACAGCTTTAAAAATGCTACGTGACAGAACTGGTCTAAATAATCTTTCTCATACTCAATTACTGCTGTTAAAAAAAAAAGCCAAATAGCACAGCATTTGGATGTTTCTTCCTGAATAGAGAGCTCTATCTCAAACTATTCAATGGATGCATCAGAGAGTGAGACAGATTTTTATACTGCTGTTAAAGAAGATAAACTGATAGAATTGATTTACTCTGTTGCATTACCATATGCATTGTTTGTTATGTGTGTTGGTGAACTGCAATGCCATTTATTTTGAATGGCATCTTAGCACACCTTTCTATCACCCCCTGCAGTGGAGTGCACTGCAGCCCATTGCAGGGGTACATTCTCATGGGATTTGAGTGCCCAAACGTCCAAAAAGATATAATTGAGGCATGCAACTGTGTCTCTCGGAAACATCTGAAACTGAGGCCCATGTATTTTTTTCTTTTTTTTTTTTTTAGTTGTGCTTTTTAAGCCTTTGTAGGCTTTATGTGGGTTGAGGGTTTTCAATAGAGCAGTAATTCCATTTTCAAGATATATTTTAACATCTGTGATATCTCTTTAGCTAGAAAACATGAGTGCTAAACCAAATTGACCAATACAAGCAATAAATTAGTGTAAGCTGTCTCCTAACTAAGACACATTGTGTTATGTAATATTTTTTTTTTTATAATAACGTTTATGGTATATCTGCACAGGCATGTTGGATTATGGTGTGTGTTTTTGTAGGTTTATTTTTTCTAATCTATTGGAGTAGAGTCAGAACCAAATTTTTATTTAAGGCTGTTTATGTATTCTTTCTGGTGACTCCTCCTACTTCTAGATACTTTAATTACTATTGTCATTTTTCTTTAATAGACCCTATAACACTGGTGGGGTATGGCCACATTAGCAAGGTATCATGCTAATATCACTACTGAGTTGGTCTTCAAACTATGGCCTACACACCCAGGGAGCTGCTGTGCAAGTACTATTGCTGGATCATCCTTTTGTTTGATGGTACCTGTATAGTTAAAGTTATGACAGCAAGCTGATACAAGAGGATATAGAGGAAAGCTACCAGTTTATACAATGTCAGGAAGATTATTTTGTTATCCCACTGACTCCAGTGCCCAGTGAAGGGGTGCATGGGTGGATTTATTACTGGAACCAGTGCCAGTGGGAGGTGGTGGGCATGGAGAAATAACCATTTATTAACAACACCAATGCCCAGGGGTAAGGGAATATTGCTTTATTATTACCACTGTCATTTTATTATTCTCACTTACACAAGTACTATGGGAGGGGTTTATTTTATTACTCCCAATGACCAATGACACAAAAAGATTTTTACTTGTGCTCACGATTTATGCAGGGATTTTTCTTACTCTTGCAAATGGTGGATATTTTAACTCTCAACTATCTTAACTATCTGCTTTTATTACCACCATGCAAGCTGTTTATGATGCACATTGATTTGCACATTGATTTATTTATGATGCACATTGCAGCTAAAAAGGTGGTGAGTGTGCATTGAATGCTGGTGGAGGCTGGTGTATTCAAAACATTTTTTTGCCCAGACTGGCACTTTATTCATATGGCTGTGACTGGTGTGGAGTGGATCTTATCTAGCAGTATTACGCTATATGTTCTTCTCCTGAGTTCCAGCTTCTAAAGAATTCATGTGACGGGTTTGAATCATCAGAAGTTGTCTTCAACATTAACAGCTTATATGCGTTTATGCTGCACTTGAGTGAGCAGCCTGTTTTTCTGGTGAGTGTGCAATGCAGCCATACTAGAATACAGAAGAATTTTCACTTGGATATTTATCTGATGAACTTTATTTGGATTATTTATTAATTTATTTATTTATTATAATTTGCTGGTCTGAAAAATTTGACATCCAGCGAATGCATGAATAATGTGATCACTGTTTTGGTTGTGTAACCTGTTGGCGCCAAGCGCAATCAAATATGCAGCTTCTCAGTGACCAAGCCTTGGCACTGAGCAACCGCATATTTACATGTGATAGCGCCAATACAGCTTGCTCGCTCCCAGCATAGTGACCAGCGGCTAACAAAAACCTCCCGATCACTGCTTGCGATCAGGAATTTTCCGATCATGTGACCGCCATGACAGCCAATGACGGTGGTAACATTGCCATAAGCCCCACCTCCCGGCATTGTAAATCCCCTAAAGGGGTTACATTACTGATTTTCATTGATGATTTTATTTTATTCACATACATTTTATGGTATTTAGAGCAATTTATATGACTTTTTAAAAAAATTTAAAGGAGAGTATATTACCTCTACTTGCTAGTGACTCCTTTCAGTGTATAGCACCTTTTTGACATTTTTTTATTTTACCTATGCTTGCGAGTAGTTTGAGCTTAATAAAGATTGAGAAAGTTTCACTGCATTACGCTATTTGGAGCTTTTTTTCCATATTCCATCTTCCATACTTGGCCTGAGGGAGATTTATATGGAGGGGAGATTGAAGAGGATTGGAGAGTCTGCAGATTATAACATATTGAACATAATGTGCTAATCTGTAATATGAGAGGCATGAGTTTTTGGTGAGTTTCAGTGAATAGGAAGAGATGGAACATTGAAGCACAGGGTGACACAAATGAGAAGGTTTGTAAAGTTGCCTTTCACTTTATGGGATCTTTTTAGATGCATTTATTCAAGCTTTATTCACCTAAGCAGTTGGTGGATTCTTTTTTGGCCTGGTTCACAGCTACGTGTTTTTTATTGCTTTTGCAGACATGCACTACAGTCCATTTAACATGGTTTCCTATGAGACATGTTCACATCTATGCTTTTTTCAGCTGCTGTGTTTTTGAAAAGGGTCAGGGACTTTTTTACAGCAACTTGGTGCATTTTTGGTTTAATAGACTTCAATGGAGAAGCTGCAGAAAATCATATAGTGCTTTTTGCCACAATTTTGCAGCAATGTGAGTTTTGCATTTTTTTTAATCCACCCAACAACAAATTGGCCAAAAAAAGCATAAAAATGCAAAACACATAAAAAAAGTGAAAAAAATGCTTTAAAAACGCATGTTGAAAAATGCAAAATGCACCGCAAAAAGCGCAGCAGAAACAGATCAAAAGCAAACTGCATAGGTGTAAACCAAGCCTCTGGAGCTATTTTATTTTTATTTTGTTTACATAAATCATTCGGTGAATTTGTTCACTAGTATTTTGTCTGTATTTTTATACAGTATATACAGTGCCTTGCAAAAGTATTCACCCCCTTGGCTTTTTACATATTTTGTTACATTACAGCCTTTAGTTCAATGGTTTTTTTTTTTTTTTTATCTGAATTATATGTGATAGATCAGAACACAATAGTCTAAGTTGGTGAAGTAAAATTAGAAAAATATATACATAAAAATATTTTTCAGAAATTTAAAAACTGATAATTTGCATGTGTGTGTGTATTCACTCTCTTTGTTATGAAGCCCATAAAAAGCTCTGGTACAACCAATTACCTTCAGAAGTCACATAATTAGTGAAATGATGTCCACCTGTGTGCAATTTAAGGCTACTTTCAGACTGGGGCGTTGGGGGCATCGGCGGTAAAGCGCCGCTATTTTTAGCGCTCTTAACCCCCGCTAACGGCCGAAAAAGGGTTAAATACTTTCATAAAGTGCAGCATAGCTGCACTTTGCCTATACTTTGGCGGTGCAGCCCATTGATTTCAATGGGCAGGGACGCTGTAGGAGTGGTGTATACACAGCTCCTACAGCACTTCAAAGATGAGGCTTACAGGACTTTTTTGGCGTCCTGCCAGTGCACTGACAGGGAGTGACAGGAGAGGCTCTTTACAGTCGCTATGCAGGGGCTATTTTTAGCGCAATAGCGTCTGTAAAGTGCCTCAGTGTGAAAGCAGCCTAAGTGTCACATGATCTGTCATTACATATTGGAGCTGTGACTTGAACATACTTGGAGCTGTGATAGGCGCAAAAGGTGGCTCTACAAAGGGGGGTGAATAGTTATGCACATTGACTTTTTCTGTTATAATTCCAGGTTGTGAGGCAACAAAACACGAAAAATGCCAGGGGGGTGAATACTTTTGCAAGGCACTGTGTTATTTTTGTACAGTAATTGTATTAACACACTTATGTTCACAGCTCTACATGTTTCTTTGTAAGAATATTGTGAATTGTTTTGAGTAGGGATGTATGAACGCTTCAGCCTGAGCATGAGTTCAGGCCGAACTATTGGATCGTTCGACCGTTTGTCCGGCCCATTGAATGATCACAATGCACTGCGCTGCTACACAGTGCATTGAAAGCCCTGATTGGCTGAAGCAATGACTTTGCCCAACAAGGGCACAGAGCACTGTCAGAGCCATGATTGGACACTGTCATGATGACTGTATTGAATTATGGCTCATTGCTCTATTGTCAGTGTAGAATGTCAGTTTAGTGTGCATCTGTCAGACCTCTACTTACCAGACCGGTGAGTCCGCTTGGGCAGAGGGTAAACTCCCTTACGCGTCCGACTCACAGCCCCTGGTAGAGTATACAGGAAGCACAGGAGTGCGGCGTGGTATGGGAGCCTGATGTAGAAGTCCAGATGCCGGAAGAGAAGTGAACTTTAAACAGCAGGCAAGAATCAGGAACACTGGCAACAGGTGCTGAGCAGGAGCAGAGCAGGGAAGTCCGGGTACAAGCAGGGTTCGGCAACAGGCAGGCTACGAGGTACAATGGAGCAGGCAGAAGAGTAGTCAAAACAGGCAGAGGTCAGCTGTGGGCAGAGTTCAGAGGAATCCAAGAAACAAGCTGGGTCGTCAAGAGATCAAAGCACAGATACAGGAAACAGGAAGAGCTGTTGATTAGGCAGCACCAAGCAGAGTGTGAAGCAGGCCTAAATAGGCTGATTGGCACACACGTACACCAGCACCCACTGGAGTGCGCCCACCAATGCCCACAGGCACATGCGCGCGCACCTGGGCACCACCGCGCACACCAGGGTCAGCCGGAACATGCCCACCAGTGTCAGCAGGAGCCCGCACACCAACGCGCACAGGAACGCGCACCGGCGCCCAACCAGGTAACCTCTCTGACAGCATCTAGGGATAGTGTAGGGACCATTTATCTTTACATTAGTGTGAATGTAGGGATAGTTCAGTCAGTGTGAGTGTAGTGCGATCACCATTTATCTTTACATTAGTGTGTAAGTATGGATAGTTAAGTCAGTATTAGTGCAGTGACCGTTTAACACAGTTTATTGCGTTACTGGAAATTTAACGCTGTATATTTCAGTGCGTTACTGCAAGTTTAACGCCATATATTTCAGTGCGTTATGTGCTATTTAACGCAGTACATTTCTGTGCGCTAGTGCAAACTTAACGCAGTACAGTATATTTCAGTTGCGTTACTGCAAGTTTAACGCCGTACAGTTTAGTGCGTTATTGCAAGTTTAACGCCGTACAATTTAGTGGGCCCTTTCTGGGCGTTACTGCACGATTAACACAGTGTATTTCAGTTGCGTTGCTGCAAGTTTAAGGCTGCACAGTTCAGTGCGTTACTGAAAGTTTAATGCCATAAAGTTTTGTGCATTACTGCTAGTTTAATGCCATATAGTTCTGTGTGTTACTGCAAGTTTAACGCTGTATATTTAATTGCGTTACTGCAAGTTAAACGCCATATATTTCATTGTGTTACTGCAAGTTTAACGTCATATAGTTCTGTGCGTTACTGCACGTTTTATGCAGTATAATGCAGTATATTATAGTTTATCCGTTGAGTGTGTCAGTGTAGTGAATGCTCAAATTAAAGTGCACCAAACACCACTTTCCATTGATTAAAGTGCATCCACATCCACATTTACATATCTTTATTACATTTTGTTATTAAAGCGGAGTTCCACACAAAAATGGAACTTCCGCTTTTCGGAACCCTCCCCCCCTCCGGTGTCACATTTGGCACCTTTCAGGGGGGAGGGGGGTGCAGATACCTGTCTAAGACAGGTATTTGCATCCACTTCCGGCATAGACTCCCACAGGAGTCTATGCCTCTTCCTGTCCCTCCGCGCTGTCTCCTGGGAAACACACAGGTCCCAGGAGATAGCGGGGACCAGTTACGATGTGCAGCGTGACTCGCGCATGCGCAGTAGGGAACCGGGAAGTGAAGCCACAACGCTTCACTTCCTGATTCCCTCACCTAGGATGGCGGCGGTAGCTGCCAAGAATCGAGCGGGTTATCGGCGTCGGCTGCTGACATCGCTGGACCCTGGGACAGGTAAGTGGCCATGTATTAAAAGTCAGCAGCTGCAGTATTTGGAGCTGCTGGCTTTTAATATTTTTTTTTAGATTGATGTAGGTGGACTCCCTCTTTAAGCACCCCCCATAGTGTCTGGGAGGACAGCGAGGAGAGGAAGATGTTCCCACAGCACTGTAAGGAGGCCAGCAGGATATGTGTCCACAGGCAAAGGTGGATGTGGTCAGTTCTCAGGCAGGGCATCATTTCCTCTGTTTAGTGATGTTGCCCGTGCTATCCAGCCACAGCATGCAGAGGAGTAGGTGGACTGGCTTACTAAACCGTCCTCATCTTCCTCATCCTCCGTCACCCAACCAGAGACTAGTGTGCAGTCCCCTGCCTCCTTGTCCACATCTAATCCTGCCATAGCCCAGCATCAGGCATGAAGCAGTCAGCGGACTTATTTGAACACAGCGCCAGCCACTTGCCCCTTGATGAGCCATTGGTTCTGAGTCTGAGGTTGAGGAAGGCAGGAACATGTACCCTAGAGTGAGGGGAGAACACTGGTACACAAATTAGCATTCATGTTCCCCCAGCTGCTGCGTATTGCCAAGTTGTCTCCAGTGGTAATGAGGATGGAGGAGATGATGATGATGAGGTCACTGATTCGACTTGGGTGCCAGATACCCCAATGAGGCAACCATCATGGAAGAGTAGAGAGCAGCCACCCTATTCCATCACACTGTGTAGCTGTTATCTCCTGGCCCACTTCCAACAACTGAACCGATCGCACTGTTGCTATTTGCAAACTTTGTCAAGCATGGCAAAAAATACAACCATTTGGGTACCACATACTTGACAAGGCATTTAATCTCCCACCACTCAGCCCATTGGCAAGAGCAACTAAAAGCCACACAAAAGGGGCACAAATCTTCCCCTCCCCCTTACTCACCTCAGGCTGTCCCTGATATACCTCATGACCTATTAGCAGCCTCCACTAACAGGGATGATGGTATAGCACAGGGTGTCCCAGGTCCTTGCAGCACATCTGCCAGCAGCACACCACCAGCTGTAGACTATAGCCGACAAATGTCTCTGCCCCATCTGCTGCAGTTTAAAAAAAAATACAGTTCCTGCCACCCACATGCCCAGCGTCTAAATGCAAACTTGTCAAAGCTGCTGGCATTACAACTTTTGCATTTCTGCCTGGTGGATTCTGCCCCCTTACTGAATTTTCAGAATGTGCTGTAACACAATGGCATGTTCCCAGTCACTATTTCTTTTCACGTAATGCCCTTCCAGCTCTCTACCATCACGTGGAAGGCAATGTTGTGGCATCATTGGGCAAGGTAGTCAGCTGCAAAGTCCACGTTATTGCTGACATGTGGTCCAGGCAGCATGGGCAGGGACAATATAATTTGTTCACAGCACACTGAGTAACACTGCTTGCAACTCGGAAGGATGCAGGACAGGGCTCAGTGCTGCAGCTTGTTATGCCCCCACGTCTCCATACAGCTGGTGATAATGTGATATTTGTCATCTCTACCCCTCCTCCTCCTCCAGCTCCTCCTCCATCATGCCCTCCTCTGCTGAATTGTCCTATGAACCTAAAGTACCCCCTAATTGTTCAAAGGGCTATTCAATGAGTCAAGCTAATAGGTGGCATGTAGTGCTTAAGCTGGTGTATCTAGGGGACAGGAACCACACCAGAGCAGAGATTCTTGCAGCTCTGCAGGGACAGGCCAAGAGGTGGTTCACGCCACCCCAGCTAAAGCCAGGAATGGTGGTGTGTGATAATGGCACAAACCTACTGTCTGCCCTTATACAGGGAAAGTTGACACATGTGCCATGCCTGGCACATGTCCTCAATTTGGTGGTTCAGAGTTTCCTAAATAGGTACCCAGGGTTGGAAGATCTACTAAAGCAGGCCAGAAGAGTCTGTAGCCATTTCATACACAGCCAGTGCTCAGTTGGCAGAAATTCAGCGGGAATTCCACCTTGCTGTAAATCGCCTGATTTGTGACATGACCACCAGGTGGAACTCAACTTTGGCAATGCTGTAGCAGCTGTACATGCAGCAGAGTGCCGTCAACGAGTACCTGTGTGAGTATGACACAATGACAGGTTCAGGCCAGCTCAGCTTTTTTTCATCACGTCAACGGCTGCTCATAAAGGATGCATGTACTGTACTGTCACCATTTAAGGAGGCCACAAGTATGGTGAACCGTGACAATGCATGCATCAGTGACACAATCCCTGTTGTGTTCCTGCTGGAGCAGAGTCTGCATGGCATTATTGACAGGGCACTTGAGGCAGAACAGCAGGACAAAGAGGAGGACTTCCTTTCCTCTTAAGGCCCACTTTATGCAGACATCATTGTTTTTATGCCACAGAAGACACAAGATGAGAGAGAGGAGGAGGAGGATTCTGGCAGTTTCGGAGGCATTGAAGCAGAGGAAGACATACATCAAACAGTAAGAGATGGTTTTCCATTCCCAGAACCCTTGGGAGTAGTATGTGGCTGGGTGGAGGCAGTTACAGATACTGTACTGTAATCCCCAGTGACCCCGAGGAGTCTGCTTCTCATGCCTCCACAAATTTGCATTGCATGGGCTACCTAATGTTTCAAAGCCTGCGAAAGGACCCAAGAATACGTGGCATAAAGGAAAAGGATCACTATTGATTGCAACCCTCCTTGACCACTGTTATAAGGGGAAAGTCTCAGAACTCATCCCATCTCCACAGAGAGTGCAGAAGAAATCTCTTATGAACACCTTAAAGAGGAGTTTATCGAACGCTTTTCCCGACTCTGGTAGGTTAGTGTTGTGAAAAATGTAGTTTTGAGGCTTCTATTGGTGAAGAGAGGAGCGGTGGAAAAGGTGGCCGCCTAAGTGATGCATTTCTCAATTTTTTTAGTCCTCGTTGCCCAGGGCTGTCAGCTTCCACATCCCATCGGCAGCGTCTGCATCACATGGTGGATGATTAACTAGGGGTGAAAACAGAGATGGAGAGCTTTCCAGTTGACAGTCCACTCACTTACTGGGTCATGAGAATAGACCACTGGCCAGAACTTACCCAGTATGCTATTGAGTTGCTGGGCTACTCTGCATCCAGCATGCTTTCCGAACTGAAAAGTGCTGCTGGAGGTTTTGTTACTGATCATAGAATGCGTCTGTCCACAGACTCCATGGACCATCTGACTTTTATCAAAATGAATCAGTTCTGGATTACCAGCAGCCCCTGATGCCGATGTTGCCAATTAAGTGTTTTTGGGATGTGGAATCTCTGTAGGACTTATAGGCTGTCTAGTGCTGTGGATGTTGATTTCATCTGGAAGAATGTTTTTTGGTGTAGATTTCATGGGCACAATTTAACACCCAAAGACCAATTTTTCTGCACCTGTTTGACAGGTGCATATCATTGCAATTTTTGACAGCAGGGCCAATTCTAGCTTTCATCAAGAATACCTCTATAGGGTTACGGTGTGAACGTGCCACTGACACCCAAAGACCAGCATCACTTTTATCTGTGTTTTTATGATGGACTGTCAAAGAATCTCATTCAACATATATTATGATATTGTGCAGTTGCACTTTATTTTGGACATTATAAATAATTGAATGTTTATTTGCACATTTTTGAATTTGTTTCACAGGGTATATTTATTATTAATTTAATATATTTATTTATTTAATATTTTTTTAGTAGATTTGGATAGTATATATATTTTTTATAGTTATTTCATCTATCTTTATTCACTGTTTGGTCTTAGCGCCGCACATTTTGTTACATAATTTTGTATTGTCACATTTAGGGAAGTGTGGGGAGTGCTGGCAGCTGTCTATTTTTATTTATTTATTTATTTATTTTTATTATATTTTACTCTAGTGTATTATTTATTTTTCATTGCATTTATTAAATTTAGCAGCTCACAAGATTTTAACCTTTTCACTTTACATCCCAAGCGTTTAAGAAAATCTTGAAGTTGGGTGATTTCCAGCTATTTATCTGGGAGTACCCCCACTCTTTTTTAATTTCCAAAAGGAGTTTTAAGTCAGTACCATCCAAAAATCTAAAGCATCTAATGTCTGCATTGCCTTCATAACCATAAAAAAATACTTCCCTAAGGGAAGCCTTCCAAAGGTGCAAAAGTAAAGGGGTAAAGGGGTAAAAGCTCACCTTCTCTGCTAGACCTCTATGTACAGTATCTTAGGAAACCATAGTGTATGTACCAAGTTGTGACCAGCCATTCTTTTTTCCAATGGGACCCACAGTTATTCCTGCATTAAGGTTCCACCCAACCCCCAGTCCACCTTCCTGGTCTGTCAAAATAAATCTTGAATATTTTTATGGGAGGCATTAGAAAGAAAAAAAGGTAGAACTGACATTTTTGTAAAGTTAATGCTACCCAGCCAGCTAAAGTGTATCTTGTCCCATTTTTCAAGTACTCTATAACAGACTATAAAAGAAAAGACTAAAAAAGAAGTGGGATGTTAGTATAAATCCTGAGTTTTGTCAGGTAATCCAATTCCTAGGTGTGTAATGGGGATGTCTTGCCATTTAAAAGGGAAGGACTTTTCCATGGTCTCCCATTCCATTTGAGGTATATTAATGGGTTAATCACCAATTTCCCCATATTTATTTTAAGGTTGGAACCTCTACAGCTCCCACCATAAATCTCAAGACATCTAGGTTGGCCCTGATCTTATGCAACAATGCCTGCTTCAAAAAATAAATAGTAAGGGGGAAAGAGGGGACAGCCCTGGTGTGTCCTATTTTATTAAAAATCTCAGGGAGAAGGCATTTTTTAACTTTCACTTGAGCTGAGGGAGCTATAAAGTACAGAGATCCAGGCCTGTATTTTGTTTCCTAGGCCCAGCCTGTAAAAAATAAAGGATTCAATGTCCAGTCAATTCTGTCAAATGCTTTTTCTGCATCCGATGACAGGAATAGACATGTAATGTGATGTAAGGTTACCTAAAATCCTAAAATCCTAAAATAGGATGAATGAATAAGGGATATAGCTTTCTGGGACTTGTTCCTGCCCTCTACCTGGGACAAAGCCTGCTTGCTTTTTGTGAATTAACTCAGAGATATACAGATATATTTTTAGATGTTCTGACAAAATTTTAGCCAAGAATTCAACAAAGAAAAGGTGGTTAAGCAGTTAAAATATGCTGTCACATGAGGTATGAGGTATACGTATCACAAAAAAAAAAAAATAATAATGGGCCTGGACTTTTTCCTGTTGACATATTTTTGATGGTTTGCAATATTTCACTGGGTAAGATATTCTGTTTCAAGTTTTGTGTTGCCTGGTCTATCAGTTGTGGATATTTTATTTCA
This sequence comes from Lithobates clamitans, assembly GCA_037952925.1. Classification (NCBI taxonomy): domain Eukaryota; kingdom Metazoa; phylum Chordata; class Amphibia; order Anura; family Ranidae; genus Lithobates; species Lithobates clamitans. The sequence continues at coordinate 3,321,754 of JBBGZY010000391.1, read as the reverse complement.
GTTAGGTAATCTCTGTCCTTTAAATTATAGAGGGATTGATAATAGTCTTGAAAATGTTTAGCTATTTTGGCGGGCTTACAAAATTTCTCACCCAACTGGGTTTTTATATGAGGAACATTTGTTCACATGAACTTATATTTAAGGGTCCTTCCAGCATATGGCCAGACTTGTTTCCTTGCTTGTAAAATAGTTTGGCCCTAAATCTGAGTCTGCCCTGAATTTGGGAGCCCAGCATCCATATTTTTTGCAAATTGCAGCCTAAGATTCTATAATAATGTTCAATTTTGTGGATTGCCTTTGGATTTGTGGCAGTGTGCTAGGTTAGTGATTTCAGTTATCAATGCTGTCATGTCAGCTTGAAAAAGTTTGGTTTTCCATGTCACACTCTAAATCACTTTTCCAGAACCATTTTTGGCAAAATAATTTTTGAGGGTGGAGTGGATTGTCTCAATAATGTCCAAGTCATCTAAAATATCTTTATTGAGGTGCCATGTCCAGAGCCACTTATCCCTGTGATAAAGTGTTACTATAGGCTCAACTGGAACAAGGTCTGAAATTTTGATAGGGTGTATTTTAACGGAGGGCACTCTTTCCAGATAACCTTTAACCACCAAGAAGAGGGCAATTTGTGAATATGATTGGTAGACCTTTGAAAAGTAAGTATAATCTTTTTCATTAGCATTCAATATACAACAACTGCCTACCAATCTTAGTTGATGAAAAGATTTATCAAGATGCTTCCTTGCTGCTTTAGACAGAGTTGCCTTACCAGAGGTGGCATCTATGAAAGAATCCATGCTTAAATTGAGATCTCTGTATTCAGAACACCATCTAGAAAGGCAATCTGCCTGGAGTTAAAAGCAGAAATGTTAGTAAACATGATAGGACAGCCATATAAATAGCCTTTTACCATGACATGCAGTATCTGCCCCCCCCCCCCCCCCAAATAACAAGAGGCTCTAAAGAGATAAAGGGTAAATGCTTGTGTATGGCTATAGTTACTCCATTTGTGCATTTCATGGAAGACACACATGAAAACAATTTATCAAAGATAAAGATTTGTAAGTCTAGGAATGGACATAGCGGTGAAGTGTATCTCTTGAAACATAAGTACCTGGGGTTTGAGAGTATGTAGTTCCCTCCAAACCCTTCCACACTTAAAAGGAGAGCACATACCTATTAAAACATTGTACATTATAACTTTGAGGTCTGACATGAAGGTACAAAAGTTACAAGACATGTATTCATATACCATCTGACAGTAAGGGGAAGAGTTTCATCTTGTAAACAGAATCAACAAAACATCTTATACACAGAAATAGTACTAAGTAGAGTCTCTCTGTGTTCATGCCTCCAGGACATCTGGAGCATATGAACACAGAAGAGACCATCATGCTAGAGCATAGCAACCGCTTAGGAAACATGAATAAAACTAATAGGGGGGAGTGAGTAGCCAGTATGTGTTCACTTAGCTCCCAAATACCCCTAGATAATGTATAGCAAGATAGATTAGCATAATAAAAAATAGGCATATAAACAATGCAATAAGATATACATTTAATATAATATATATGTAAATAGAAATATCACCAGGTTAATCCTTCAAATTCCTTGAGTTTCTCTCAGGAGTTCCATTGACCATGAGATGCATAAGAGTGAGAAAAAGAAGCTACTATGTTACCCTCTCAAGGAGTAAGAAAAGAGGTTGTATTGCATAAGGAAACCAGGAAATATGTTTCTTTGCTCAGTGTGAACAAGTTCTAAGTCATTGCTCCTTGCAAGACGTAAATAGTTCTGTGCACCAGGAACATGTGTGCATATTTTAGCAGATAAAACAGATGCACATAAAGGTTGAATGAAATATCTATGTGGCATAAGGATATCCTGCATCAGAAATGTTTTCCAGGCCATCACTCATTCTGTGTTCTCTTGAATTTTGGACCAGCTGGACTGCTTACATGCTTCTTTCTCCAGTAGGGTTCCTGCCATTCAGACTGGGTGTTTGGTTGAGGAGCTTCTCCCAGGACTCCCCATCAGGAAAGACTACCGTGGGCAATTGCAGAAAGTTTTTCACGTCATTTTATCCCAAAGTGAAGCTGTGGTTCCATCTCTGATTGGCATTAGCCTAAAGGGAAATCCCCATTTAAAAGTCACTCGCTCTTTCCTTAGTACATCCGGTAGAGGGGGCACCATCCTTCTCATCGCCAGTGTGTGATGTGATAAATCAGAAAAAAGATAACATTTTGCTACATCAAGGTCCAAGTAGGGTCTCTTTCACATACCCCACATAATAAGTAATTTTCAAGTAACATCTCTTGAATTCTCTGCATCTGTGTTCATGGGCAGTGAAGCTCTATGAGCTTGTTTTATTTACAATGGGTGTAGTAGAGGCTAGTCCAAGACCTTCGTAAATACATTATTCAGAGTTGTAATTATATTTGAAGCTTTAGTAGCTTCAGGCAGTCTAGCTCTTGTTGTGAATTTTCTGCTTTCATTTCCTGAGATCCTGCTTTATACTGTAGGTTGCCTACACCTGTCCTACAAGTTCAGCTAAAACTGCTTTAGAAGGGAGATAATTAAAGTACTGCGTATAATACCGATGGACAGCCCCAACCTGTTCTTTATTCTTAGTCTCTAGTGCACAAGCCTTGCCTCCCGGAGAAGGGGGAATGAGGGAATGTGAGAGAGACAGCTGGTGACATACGTGAGTCATCCTGCAGTAGTGTAGGGATCCCATCTAGCTGTGTGAGAGCAGGAGGATCCACCTTATTGGGGCTTGCTGAGTCATGGGATTTCCTTTTCATGAGGAAATCCACAGCCCCCATCCCCCTCATTTTTGGCCATTATCCTGGCTAGTTGCAGTTTAATGCTTGTCAGGAATAGTGCTTTTTTAACTGTGAAAAGCAGGAGCTCCAAGAATCAGCAGTTGCCCTTGCTCATAACAAGCCCTCCCCCTCTCAATGTTTAAGATATGTGATCTGGTGTGGGTATGCCAGCATAACTATATTATTGGGTAGTTTTTTTTAATGAAAACACCAGAGAAACCCCACACCTTTTTTTACGGTTTCTTTTTGAAAATGGTATACTGTCCATTTAGGAAAAATGTTGTGGGTGTCCATCTAAGACGTTTAAAGACTCTTGGATTGTAATGTGTCACAAACAGGTGGGGTTGAAAAAAAAATGTTTATAACATGGCAAAGGGGGCTTAGAAAGTATATTAGACTGTGTTTTAGAGTAAATAGTAGATTATTAAGTTATGCTAAAATGAGTATCTGAGACAGTTTACAACACAGTTGTCCTTCACAGACTGCTCTATCGTGACAATGTTTTTGTAATAACTTAAGTTTCTCTCACTTTTTGCTATCACTAAAATAAATAAGCTGTTCATTTATGCTCAGTAATACACACAGCATGGTTTAACATTGTACTTATTAAACTCTTTAGAGATAAGCAATTACTAGTAATAAAATAACACTTAAAAATATTTATGTGGACAAATGTCAGCTTATGCTGCCAAACTGGTGTCTTCTAGTTTTTACACTGCTTATAAAATATAAATGATATGCTTTGTACACATTTCTATAACACATAACACTAGATAAAAAAATTGGTAACTCAAGTGTTTTACTTTATGATTTGCTATTGGACTATTTAATTTCATTAAGTCCAGAGTTATAACATTCTTTGGTCATAGCCAGTTTTTATAATTAGAAACAGAAGCTTTTGTTAGTACAGCTTGACTTGTTTTGTGACCCTGGAGTTGATTTACTAAATGCAAGTAGGCTGTTTACTGTCAGTGGCATCACTGGGGGGGGGCAGAAGGGGCCATGACCCCCCAAAATTGTACTGTGCCTCCCAGTTAAAAGAAACTGACACTGGGACTCTGGGAGCAGTCTGGAATGCAGGGGACTGGGACAGACTGATCTGCCGTAGCACTGGCTCTGGCTCCACCTCCATCTGACTCTACTTCTGGCCACTGTTTGCTAGAGCCGCCTGGCATCTAGCAGCCAGTGATGTCACGGTCATGACTTCCTCTCTGCCCAGTGTTGAAAGCGTAGGAGGATTTAACTTCCTCCTCCTCTGCGCCTAGTGCTCCTGGGGCCCAAAGCAGCTGCACGGTGGATCATGGCTGTATGGGTAGGAGGGGCGGCTGGGCAGCACATAGGGGAACCAAACCATCCATTTCTCTTCTGCTGCTGCTGAACTCCCGATTCTTCTCCTGCTGGCATTCAGCGTGGCAGGAGATAAATTGATGTATTGGTTCCTTTATGTGCTGCCCAGCCGCCCCTCCTACCCAGGCAGCCACGGTCATATTGCAGGGAAACTGTTCGGGCACATCTATTTAGGCAACCAGGGAGCCCATAGGGAACTATGGGCTACCTCTGGTTTCTCCTCTGGGTGCAGTGTAGCTTTTGTGCATACAACCTGCTCTGGCATGCAGACCCGATAGTCTCTCTCCCAGCCTGCAGCTACATGGGCTGACCGAGCTGGTGGGCGGGGCAGGGATGTGACCATCTTCACTTACATGCATAGGTGGTTACTGAAAATTGTAGAGGACTTGGAGGAAGAGCATAGATGGCGACACCGGGAGGCTTCACCTCCATTCATATGGTGAGTGACTCCTGCAGCAATTCCCACCATGTGCAATTCTTCATCTCCCTACTGTGGTTAGCACATTTTATGCTCCACCCCACTGTATACTGGTGACTGCCCCCCCATATACTGCTCCCCTCACCCCATTGTATAATGGTCTCTGCTCCCCCCTGTATACTGCTCACTGCATCCCGTCACTGTATACTGCATGATTATTTATTTAGATTGTATTTTATTATTATATTTTAAGGCCCATATATTGCTCACTGCTCTCTCTCCACACTGTAAACTGCTCACTGCTGTCCCCCTTTATACTGCCCATTGCTGGCCCCCTGTATACTGCTCACTGCCTCTCCCACCCACTGTATACTGCCCACTCTCCAAAATATATTGCTCCCCCTGTATACTGCTCACTACCTCCCTATTGTATACTGGTCACTGCCTCCTCTCCGAAATATACTGCTCCCTCCTGTATACTGCTTACTACCTCCCCATTGTATACTGATCACTGCCCCCTCTCCAAAATATACTGCTCCCCCTGTATAATGCTCACTACTTCCCCATTGTATACCGGTCACTGCCCCCTCTGCCAAATATACTTCCCCCTGTATACTGCTCACTGCCTTCCCATTGTATACTGACCACCCTCCTCCCCTGTATACTGCTCATTGCATCCCTCCACACTGTATACTACTCCCCTCCACTATATACTGCTCCATCCATATACTGCTCCCCCTGTATACTACTCACTGATCGCCCCCACTGTATACTGCTTCCCTCCACTACATACTGCTCCGCCATACACTGCTCCCCCCCACTATATACTGCTCCCTCATATACTGCTCACTGCTCCCCCTACTGTATACTGCACACCCTCCCCATATACTGCTCTTCATATTCCACCCCATCTTCTTACACCCCCCTCTCTCTCCTTCCCTCTCTTGCATGCGGGCAGGGGGAACCAAGTGAGCACTAACAGGTGACAGCAAGTGAGCAAGCACTGCCATTGAACCCACACCCCAAGCACTGCCACTCATCCACCCCACCCCCACTGATCCCATCCTCCTAATGAAGGACTACAGGTCCCATCATGAACCCCTGAGATCTAAGGGGTTACATCCTTAGATTTCAGGGGTTCATGCTGGGACATGTGGTCCTTCAATTTTGGAGGGAGTCACATCCTTAGAGCTGAGGAGTTCATGGTGGAATTTTTGGGGGATTTGTGACCCCCTCCAAAAAAAACTGAAAGACTACAGGTCTCAGCATTAACCGCTCGGAGCTGAGGATGTGACATGGCCCCCAATGGAGGGGTTAGCAATTAGGTAGGTCAGTGGTAATGGTCAATATAGGAATCAGGTAGGTCAGTGTAGTGGACAAGTAGGTCAGTGTAGTTGAGCATAAAACAAAGGTGAATTTGTAACAAGACCTCTGGAGTGCATTCTATTCTTGAAAAAAACAAAACAATATACTGTATATATTGCATTATATAGTTGGCCCCCCTACTTTTGTCCTTTTCCTCCCATGTGTCCCCCTAAATATGAAACTTCGATTTGTAAAGAATACCCCAATTATGTGCAAGAAAAAAGGAAAAAAAATGAATTTTTTAGATGATGATTAGAGGATGGAAGTCAGCAGAGCTACACTTTGTTCAATAAAGTCTGGGAAAAACTCCCTTGCAAAGTGCAATTTCCATTGCAAAGTAAACAGCTTTTATGCCTTTAGTAAATCAACCCTACTGGCTCTGCAGCCTTAAATGTTGAAGTAAGTTCATCATGTTAAACTATCCACATACACCAATTGCTTGCAAACCTGCAGTTGCCAATAAAGCACCAAAAATTGGACTATCCTAACTTGTATGTTTTTGTCATTGGTAAAGTGAGGAGAAAGCAGAAAATTTCTGATGTCATTTTATCCTGGGGGAAAACACTAGCAGAACGATCTAACCCTGTGTATCTATTGCACACCTAAAAAGCCCCAGACGGGGGATGTCTTTAATGGTTTTGGAGTGACGGAGTGGACAAACTGTGACCCTCCAGCTGTTGCTAAAGTACAAGTCATATTATGCCTCTGCCTCTGGGAGTTATGGTTGTAACTGTCAGTGTTTCAATGTCTCATGGGACATCTAGATTCAATTATGTAACTGTCAGTCTTGCAATGCCTCTTGGGATATGTAGTTCCACAACAGCTGGATAGTGGAAGTTTCCCCACCCTTTCCTACAGACATTAGAGCAGTGGCGGCTGGTGCTCAAAATTTTTGTGGTGGCACAAAGAAATTAAATGCAGCCACTGTGCCCATCAAACGCAGCCACTGTGACCATCAAATGCAGCCACTGTGCCATCAAATGCTGCCACTTTGCCCATCAAACGCTGCCACTGTGCCATTAAATGCAGCCACTGTGCCCATCAAACACAGACACTGTGCCCATCAAATGCAGCCACTGTGCCCATCAAATGCTGCCACTGTGCCATCAAACGCTGACACTTTGACCATCAACCGCTGCCACTGTGCCCATTAAATGCAGCCACTGTGCCCAACAAATGCTCCCACTGTGCCATCAAATACTCCCACTGTGCCCATCAAATGCAGCCACTGTGCCCGCCCGCCCCTTGTCTGCCCGACACTTACCTTGTCTTGGTGGGGCAGCCAGGGCCATTTTTAATATTGATTTAGCCCTGGGCAAAAATTGCCTCTGGGCCCCCCTGACTAAAAATCAGGTCAGGCAGCAATTGAGATTGGTTGCCAGAGGTTACAGCAAACATTACGACTCATCAATTAGTTCTTAGAGGTTACAGCACATCATTTCTGCTAACCGATTGGCTGCTAGAGGCTACTGCATATCACCGCTCACTGATTGGTTGCTAGAGGTGACATGTTTACCACTCAATCATTGGTTGCTAGAGGTTACATGCTTACCGCTCACTCATTGGTTGCTAGAGGCTACATGTTTACCGCTCACTGAGTGGTTGCTAGAGGTTACTGTGCATCATTACCACTTACTTATTGGTTGCTAGAGGTCACAGCACATCAATTCAGCTCACTCATTTGGTTGCTGAAGGTTACAGCACATCATCTCCTCACTGCCTGCACACCATGGACTGGAAAGGTGAGGGGACCCATCAATAGACAGAAAACTCTTATAGGGCGTACACACGGTCGGACTTTGTTCGGACATTCCGACAAAAAAATCCTAGGATTTTTTCCGATGGATGTTGGCTCAAACTTTTTTTGTCTACACACGGTCGCACAAAGTTGTCGCAATTTCCGATCGCCAACCACGCGGTCACGTACACCACGTACGACGAGACTAGAAAAGGCAGGTTCAGAACCAAGCTAAGCTTTTGCTAATCTCGTGTTAGTAAAAGTTTGGTGAGAGACGATTCGCGCTTTTTCAGACTCGTGGCTTTCAGATCGTTTTCTGCCGTTCAGTTTGCGCTTGTGGGTTTGTATCTGCTCTTCAGCAAGCAAGTTCCGCGTGACTTTAAGTAGTCATTGTATTCTTGTTCGTTCGTTACTGTTTTTCAGTTCGCTCTTCACAGGCCTTGCTGTTCTTCAGTGCGTTCTGTTACTTCGTTCTGAGCAGCCGACCGTTTTCTAGCCATGTTTCGTATGCGTACTCCTCGTAGAGTTTGTGCTGTGCGGGGGCTTGGTGTTGGGGTCCTGACCTTGACACAAGTCCAGTCCATGAACAGGGTGGGGAGGAGTTCATGGACCAAGAATTGGTTGCTTCAGCGTGACCAGTTCTCTCATATGCCTTTGCTCCGTGAGATCCGTGAGAATAATCCTGATGATTTCAGGAACTTTCTCAGGATGACGGACCCCGTGTTTCACCGTCTGTTGGCTTCGCTGACCCCCTATATCAGCAGGCAGGATACCTGCATGAGGCAAGCCATCACTTTGGAGCAGAGGCTGGTCGCTACCCTGCGGTATTTGGCGACAGGGAGATGTCTGCAGTACTTAAAGTTCTCGACAGGCATCTCCCCCCAGGCTCTGGGGATCATTATCCCAGAGACCTGTTCTGTCATCATCCAGGTCCTGCAGAAGGAGTATATGAAGGTAAGATGTTTATCCTTTTATATCACATTTTATTGTATTGAATGTTTGCTAATATAATGTCCCCTTTGTCCTCATGAATGCTGGATTTTTATATAATTATTATTTTAGGTCTTTCATACACATTTGCCCTTCACTAACCTCCCCAGCATGGTGTCTACTGGCCTATATTCACCTCATGTAGTCACTTAACAATGTATTTTATCAGCTCCATAGTAGTGCTTTACCCCAAACACCCCCTAAAATGTTTAGAAATGTTATTTTTGCTTTAAATTCAGGCAGAGTGCCAGAGGCTTTTTTTTTGTGGTGTCCCCAAATAATTTTTAGTAACCCTCCCTCCCCCAACTGCTAAGTCAGCTGATCCCAATTCTCTATCCTCAATCATCTATCTGCTGACTTTGCCAAACCCATACACACTATACCCATCTCTTTTGTGGTCAGATTTATGGATGAATTCCCCAAAGCATGTAGTGCAAGGGCCTGCCTGTATACTTTCCAATGGTACTGTTTACATTTTTGGGATCCTATTATTATCTTTATAGGTAATAGCAGAATGTCCAAATGTCCTCAAATGTGTACAATGTGTATTTATATCTTTGTATTATGACACTTCTTACCTGTCCAGTGGGCTGCCAATAGTGTAACTAAGGAGGGTCTGTTCAAAGTAATACCCATTATTTAGGCATTCATCTCTCAATGAAGTGAAGAGGGTTACCTGTCCAAGATTTCCACACACCCCCTATAATGATAGAAATGGCCCATGAGAGGGGGGGAGGGGGAATATGATAGGTGTACCTTATACTTTGGCGTTGTTAAATTCCCCTTAATAAATGCTATCTGGAGGTTGCCCCATAATGTTTGTGTCTAATCTGCTTGCCATGTTTCAGAGTAAAAATAGTAATGTGTATTGTTTTTTCCTCAACAGTTTCCTTCCACGCCACAGGAATGGCAGACTGTGGCCGCCCACTTTGCCGAGCGGTGGGACTTTCCTAACTGCGGAGGGGCAATTGATGGGAAAAACGTCCACATCATCCCACCACCCAACTTGGTGTCGTACTATTATAATTACAAGGGGTTTAATAGTATAGTGATGTTGGCGGTGGTGTCGGCTAATTACGACTTCTTGTATGTGGACGTGGGGAAGAATGGCTGGATGTCCGATGGTGGAGTCATCACCCAGACGGAGTTCTACAGGCATCTCCAGATTGGCAGCTTGGACTTGCCAGCTCCAGAGGACAATGTGGAAGGACTCCCATTTGTGTTCGTTGCTGATGAAGCGTTTGCGCTGGGGGACCACCTGATGCGGCCATTCCCAATGAGGACCCTCACCCCAGAACAGAGGGTTTTTAATTACCGGCTGGCCAGAGCCCGAAGAGTTGTGGAGAACACATTTGGAATCCTGGCCAGCCGGTTCCGACTATTTCTGACACCCATCCATATGGCGGAGTATAAACTGAACCATATTATACTTGCGTGCTGTGTTCTCCATAACTTTTTAAGGAAACATTCGGCCAACTATGCTGGCTCAGTTGGGCCTGTGGCCGGAATCATACATCAAACCACACTGACGGCGCTTGAAAGTGGCCGTCCTGGCTTACCCTCCCTGAGTGCCCGTGATGTCCGGTTACGCTACCTGGAGTTCTTTGCGGGTAGGGGGGCTATCAATATGCCAGACAATCTGTGAAGCCTTTTTATAATAAAAAAAAGAAATTCTTTGTGGACATTTACTGCTTGTGTTTGTTTTAGCTGACCCTGACAGAAATGTTTTGAGTCCAGAAAATGTCGTGATTGTGTAACCTTATTATACAAAGCACTGTTGGCTGTTATTTCCTAAATAAAACACATTTCACTACAAGTGCACTTGCAACTGCACTGAAACTGCACTTGTAGTGCAAAGATGATTTGCCCTTAGGAAATAACCCCCATTTTTGCTGAAAACAGCAATTACATCACCCCAAAAGTGTTGTAGTGTTGAGACAATAATCCACACATTCTTGAGTAACAAAATTTTTTTATACCTGCACAATCACATGTGCATTTACCAAAGGTTTTTAAAACAAACCAACATGTTTGTTGTATAACAATTTTTGTAGTAGCATTATCAAAAATCGAAATGTCCATTTAAGATAAAACAGGCCTGTGTAAAACCAACAAGAAAGCTAAAAAATGAAAGGAATCGATTAGGGGTGGATGGCGCTACCTTATCTGGGTACCTTGACTTATAATTTAATGAACCTCAAAAGGAACCAGGTACTATATAATAATAAATGCACCCCTTTATCCCTCATTAGGTAGTGGATCTAGATGTCCACCGTTACCTGAGTGGACTGTGCTAGCAGATCAGTCTCCTACCTACATGCAGGTGTACACCATGTGATTAATCAACACAAATTAATTAGGTGACAATTGATAAAAAAATCAATAGTGGCAACCAAACAAAACAAAAATAAAGTTAAATAAAATACCACGGTACGAACTTATATTAATCCCCAAATGTGTCCAAATGTGCTTATAAGCAAAAAGGTGAATATGAATAGTCCCAACATTAGACATATAGTGCAGGGTTGCACATTAAATAATATAAAACTGATGGAAAAATAATGAAAATTGATGAACAACTTAGTGGAAAAGATTTTTTGATGAAAAAAATATATATAGTGTAAAAAGTGAAATAAAGTCCAATTGCAGGAAGTGAAAACGTCTGTAATCGGTGACTTTCGTGAAACCAGCTGATCAAATCCAGTGACTTGCGGTGCTCCCCCTCAAAGATCCCCACTCACCAGCTCCCTGCACCCCTGCAGGGGTAGTAGGCATGTAATAGTAGGCAGCAGTAAGATGTGTATGGGTCATCAGGGTCCACCGCTCCAGCTGTGAGGTATCCTTCAGTGTATCCTCCTCTGCTGTTACTTCCAGTAATGTCTTCTCTTCCCTGCCACATGGAACATCTTGTCTTTATTCCAGATTACTTCCTGTCTGTAACTGACACCACTTCCTGTCTGTAACTGACATCACTTCCTCTATTCCTTTATTTCACCTTTTACACTATATATATATTTTTCATCAAAAAATCTTTTCCACTAAGTTGTTCATCAATTTTCATTATTTTTCCATCAGTTTTATATTATTTAATGTGCAACCCTGCACTATATGTCTAATGTTGGGACTATTCATATTCACCTTTTTGCTTATAAGCACATTTGGACACATTTGGGGATTAATATAAGTTCGTACCGTGGTATTTTATTTAACTTTATTTTTGTTTTGTTTGGTTGCCACTATTGATTTTTTTATCAATTATTCACCTAATTAATTTGTGTTGATTAATCACATGGTGTACACCTGCATGTAGGTATGAGACTGATCTGCTAGCACAGTCCACTCAGGTAACGGTGGACATCTAGATCCACTACCTAATGAGGGATAAAGGGGTGCATTTATTATTATATAGTACCTGGTTCCTTTTGAGGTTCATTAAATTATAAGTCAAGGTACCCAGATAAGGTAGCGCCATCCACCCCTAATCAATTCCTTTCATTATTCAACTCACCCCTTCGGGGGTAAGTGCAAGGGGAGGCTGCAAGCCTCTAGGTCCGTGAGCGCGGAAACCCTTCCCTTATTTTTATAAGAAAGCTAAAAAACTTGAACTTACAAAGTTCACATTAGGTAAAACCTGAAGGCTATATCAGACATCAGTATTTAGGAACTGGGTTTGATATAGCGTTCAGATGGGGGGAAATCACCCCTGGAAAATCCAAATTTGGAAGATGCACACCAATTTACGAATGTCAACATGTGCTATCTGCCATCAGGGGGGATCAAGGGACGTGTTTTGGGGGAGCAAGCCCTTCCTCAACGCTACTTTATAATTGAGGAAGGGGTTGCACCCCCAAAACGCGTCCATTGATCTCCCGTGATGGCAGATAGCACATGTTGACACACTGTGTGCATCCTCCAAATTTGGCTTTTCAAAACATTGCAAAAAGTTTTAAAAGATTGAACCACAATCCAAAAAGTGATTTTGTGGGGTTTTAAATTCGCCCCAAAACATCAATGATGTTATTATTTTTTTTAATCACATCATTGATTTTTTGCTGTATGTTTTGCAGTTCTACATTACACCCCATGATCTCCCCGATCAGGATCTGGACACTTTCTGATGTGAAACGTTCTGGATCCCTCACATCACGATCACCTAAAAAGAGAGAAACAAAACAAAAACAGATATCAAAAATCTGCCACCATCCATCTCTTTTACCTGAGCCTGTGGTCGCAGACACTCACCTGTTGTGGTGCCAATCTCCACCACATCTTCTTCTTCCTCCTGCTCTTCTTGGGTTGGTGTTAGTTCCCCTTCTTCCAGAGGTGGGGGGTCTGTGGTCTCCCCGGATGAGGGGTGTCCTCCGAGTCTTTTCTCCCCTATGTAAAACAAAAATGGTATAATTAGCACACAGATATTTGATGGCAGAACTAGAAATAGGAAACATTGCTTGGAAGTGGGGTACAATTGTCTATTTTAGCCAAGTTCCAAGATGTATTTTTTTTATTGGCCTTTGTCAAGCTGCAATACTTTACCTGTTTAGTACAAGCTTCACAGATGGAGACCCCCCTATAGTATACACTGGAGCACCTGTGTGCCCCCCCTAATAAAAATGTTGTTCTTGTGTCCCACACTAGTGCTCCAGTGTCCAGATGTGAAAACAGCTGCTCATAGTCCTCTCCTTACACACAATCTAGTTTGCATTTCATTCGAGTAACAAACCCATCTACACAAACAAATATTTGGCATCCAAGTAGGCCCAAAAAAAATGTGGGAAAATGCATATGGCCTAAACAATGGTGTTTTGGAGGCCGAAAGAAAAATGTTTGATACGAACGAATAATGGGCCCATGAACATTAAAGTTGCCCTTTTAAACGTTACAATTAATAAAAGCATATGGAGCAGCACGAACGGACTAAAGACAGAAAGAATAGGAACACAGCACAACTACTTACTTTTTTGCAGCACTCTCCGGATCTTTCGGTACTGCTCTGGCTCTCTCAATTTCAGGTCCGACCACCGCTTCCTGAGCTGATCTTTCGATCATTCCGAAATTCTTGTGCAGACTTTTGATCACTTTCACCATGATCTTGGCCTTTCTGATATTGGGGTTGGGGTAAGGCCCATACTTTCCGTCATAGTCGGACTTCTTCATGATGTCGACCATCTCCAACATCTCCCCAAAGGACATATTTGTGGCCTTAAAACGTCTCCTTCTGGATCGGGACGTGTCCGGATCCGGGCTTTCCTCCTCCTCCTCCTCGTTCCTGCAATTACCACGCACCTGCTGTGACTCTGCCATGTGCTCTTCCCCCACTGCGCCGAACGAAAAGGGGCGGGGAATAGACTAGAAAGAATGTCAGGGGCGGGCGGAGTTACACGCATGCGCAGTGTGTATAAAGCGTAACACGCGTGCGTATTACGTACGATCTGTGAGCGGAGGAAGGAGCATTGGACACGCCGATCGTAAGAACGAAGGTAAGAGACAAACTTGTGCCTATACTGCTTCTACATTGAGGCCTATATTGTAACAAGATTAGAAGAGTTTTGTCTGACATTAGGCTTTGTCTTGTGTTGTGTCTTGCAGTGAACATGGATATGCTACTGAAAGACAATGACTTCATGTCAGTATTCATAGATATGTTAAGGGAGCTGCCCTGTCTGTGGGAGATTAAACACCCCCATTTCAAGAACCAAGCAAAGAGGAAGGCAGCACTGGAGCAATTTTGTGGAATTGTGAAGCAGGTGATCCCCACGGCAGACATCACCTATTTAAAGAAATTAATTGGTGGCCTGAGGAGTACATATCTAAGGGAGCACAAGAAAGTCCTGGATTCACAGAGATCCAGAGCAGCAGATGACATCTATGTCCCCAGGATGTTGTACTACGACAGGCTGCATTTTCTGGCAGGCCAGACTGAACCCAGGCCATCCCTCTCCAGTCTTCCTTCCACGCTTCCTTCCCCCCCCGGCTGAGGCTTCTGACGCCCAACCTGGGCCTTTCAGGCAACAACACATGGAGGAGCCCAGATTGAGCCAGGTATAGCATTCCTCTAAATATTTCTGCTTGTCCAATCAATGATGTTAACTAGATGTTAGTTGGGAGTACTAATTTAGGATTGTGACTGATGATGCAACAACTAAAACCATGTCCTTTTTTCATACACAGGGAAGTCTCAGCCAGGAGGTGGCCGGGCTGAGCCGGCTGCCTGATCTGCAGGTCCCTCCACCCCCCTGGAAAGAGAAAGTGGCAGTAGGAGGAGTGCCCTAGAGGAGGCTACCAGAGGACTCTTTTGGAGGGCTACAGAGGTCCTGGAGCACCGCAGACCGTGGAGGAGGACATTGCTGCCGTCATTGCATATAAAATGCAGAGGATGGAGGAGGGACAACAAGCCATGTGTGAGGCGCTCATATTGGAGGCTCTTAACAAAGGTATGAGGGGCCAAATGACAGCTCAGACACACCTTTGCGATGGTCCTCCTCCTCCTCCTGCAGGTCCTCCTCCTCGTCCTCCCTCTCCTCCAGGTCCTCCCAGTCCTCCTCCTCCTCCAGGTCCTACTCCTCCTCCTGCCACATCTCCAACTGCACAGCCACAGCCGGGAAGGAAGCGTGAAAGGAAGACCAGAAAGTGAGGACTCTGGATCCAGTCTGGTCAGCCAAAAAATGCAGCCTCTTGTGGTACCACAGCCTGGGGACACACATGTCATCTGCTGCTATCCGGATCTCTGCGAATTCTGAACCATACTGCCCTCCCTTACATATGGACTCCTCAGGCCACCAATTTTGATGTTCAAGAATTGATGTCTGCCGTGGGGGTCCCAGGCTTCGCTAATTTCTCTTGTTGATCCAGTGTTGCCTTCCTCTTTGTTTGGTTCTGATCCCTTAATAAAGGATTTTTGTTTTGAATTATAATCGCCTATGTGTTTTACTTCAAAAAGGACAGTTTGTTTGTGAGGATTCAGATACATTGCAAATATACAATGTGAAATGAACAAGGGACACCAAACCCCAAACAATCTCCTGGAGATTAAATAATAAAAGATATCAATGTTGTTGGGGTAACTTGACACACAAAACACACACAAAAATATTCTGGAGTAAAAATAAAAATAACATTGAACAAAGATCAGCCTTTGAAAAAATCCAAACATTAAATAAAAAAAAGGCTTAAAATCCCAAAAAAAATTAAATAAAAAAAAAAAAATTCTGTCAGATGTGACAACTAATAACAATATATTCAGGGAATCCCACTAAAAAAACACAAATAAAACTTTGTGAGAAGTGTGTGTGAATATGAGCAGCAAAACTACTTAATTCTTGTCACATTATAAAGAAGAAGAGAGTGCGCTGTATTAAACCATTTTTAACATTGCAGCATGACGAAAGTGCTGTATCCATTGCGAACGCTAAGTTTACCAGAACAAGCTGTTCCGTCTTGGAATTTCTTCTGAGCATGCGTGGCACTTTGTGCGTCGGAACAGGCCACACACGGTCGGAATTGACGTGATCGGATTTTGTTGTCGGAAAATTTTATCTCCTGCTCTCCAACTTTGTGTGTCGGAAAATCCGATGGAAAATGTCCGATGGAGCCCACACACGGTCGGAATTTCCAACAACACGCTTCGATCGGACATTTTCCATCGGAAAATCCGACCGTGTGTACGGGGCATTAGAAATTTCTATTAGCAATGAGCAGATCAGAGCACACACAGCTATGAAGGTTAACTGAGTGCAGCTAGGAACATAGCCCAATAGGAGCAGTATCCCTGAGGACAGGCTACCAGAAATAAATGACTAGTTATGCCACCTGCAGTAGAGCAGTGTGGAGGAGTGAGCTATGTACAGAGCCACTGGGAATATACTTCTATGTCCTTTAAATCCTGTTGTTTAGGAGGAGGATCAAGAACTGAGGAGTTTTTGCTTACAAGCGATGCACAGTCTACACATATAAGGAGGAATTGAAGCACCTTTTTACTGGCTGAGTGCTGGTATGTTATGTGCTGGAATGCATAGTCATTTTTTTGGGAAGAGTGAATGAAAAATGAAATAACCCTTTAACAAATGTATTTTAATTTAATTTATAGTATATAAGAAAGTTTGGAAATGGGGCTGTTTCTTTCAGGGTGAAGTCTGCATTGAGTTACTGTGGAGAATCTGAGAGGGAATATAACTGTGCTGATCAGGGAGAGAAACAGTTGACTGACATTTTGGCGGGAAAGTCAACAGCCAATAATGACTTAATCTATCCTATTCACAGAGATATCTGTAATGACTTGCAGCAGTTTTATCTACTTACTCCTTGCCCATCTTGTAACATTTTATCCTTATTGGGTTTAAAGTCACCCACTTTAGTGATCAAATATAAAAATATTTGATTTACAGGCCTTAAAAGGCCTGATGGCTGGGTATTGTCACCGACTTTTAGGTGGACAGCGGTTCCCATGAGTTCAGATGGTAATTTTTATTTAATTTATTAACCACTTGCCGCGTAACCACCAAATGACAGCTGTGTGGTGCGGCTCTCGTTCTGGGTGAACATCATATGACGGCCTCCCAGAACGACCGCTCTTGCATGCCCTTTAACCATGTGAACGGCTGTGTCCAACCACCATCGGTCACAAGTAAACATGGAAATGCCGTAATCGGCACTCCTCGCCTCACACTGACAGAGTGTGAGGAGAGGAGAGCCGATCACCAGCATCTCCTCACAGGGGACAGCTAGGTATGTAATCAGGGCACTAATCATCAGTGCCCTGATTACAATTAGTGCCCACCAGTGCCAGCAATGATTGCCCACCACTGCCAGCAATCAGTGCCAACCAGTGCCCACAATTGCCACCAATCTGTGCCCACAAGTGCCAGCAATCAGTGCCCACAAGTGCCAGAAATCAGTGTCTATTAGTGATGCCAGTCATTGCTGGCTATTAGTGCTCCTCATCAATGCCCATCATTGCTGCCCATCAATGCTCATCACTGCTGCCCATCAATGCCACCCATCAATGCCCATCAGTGCCCATCACTGCTGCCCATCTGTGCTGCCTATCTGTGCCCACCAGTGCTGCCTATATGTGCCCACCAGTGCCACCTATCTGTGCCCACCAGTGCCACCTATCTGTGCCCAGTGCCCAGCAGTGCCACACATCAGTGCCACCTATCAGTGCTCATCAGTGTCACATAACAGTGCCACCTATCAGTGACCATAAGTGTGGCATAGTCGTGCCTCCTCATCAGTACCACCTAATCAGTGCCCAAAAGTGCTGCCTCATCAGTGCCCATAAGTTCCAACTCATCAGTGCCCATCAGTGCAGCCTATCAGTGCCCATCAGAGCCGCCTCATCAGTGCCAATAAGTGAAGGAGAAAAAATACTTTACAAAATTTACTGACAGAAACTAAGAAAAAATGTTTGTTTTTTTTTGGTCTTTTTTTTTTTTTTAGGAAAAAATAAAAGACCCAGGAGTGATTAAATACCACTAAAAGAAATCTCTATTTGTGTGAAGAAAATGATAACAATTTCACATGGTAACAGTGTAGCATGACTGTGCAATTGTCATTCAAAGTGTGACAGCGATGAAAGCTGAAAAAGGGCCTGGGCAGGAAGGGGTTGTAAGTGCCCTGTATTGAGGTGATTAAATGATGCTTGAGTCCTGAAGATGAAGATTGTTGGCTTTTCCACATTCATATGTATAGGTGAATTATTATTTTTTTGTTTAGATTGTGAAACATTTTTTTTTTCTATTTCAATATTTTATTGAGTATTTTCAAAGTGCAGCAATTACATATTAGTATACTAAATACATCAAAATGATAAAATAATAGCATTGCCCTCTCCCCCCTTGATAGGGTAGAGATATGTAGTCAAGAACATGTATATAAGAAGTCGAGTACTTATGTTTAAGAGAAACAGATAATAAAAGAGTTTAAGCTGATTAAGAACTTATTCACATCTCAGGACAGGGGTAAAACTGATATGAACATGACGTAACGTAAGAACCATTTATGTTACATAGTTAGTAAGTATAGTATAAGTAACTTATAGTGTTAGGCGAACAGTTCTTCTTTACTATGACCACATATGATTTCTTGGATTAACTCCATTCGCTTGATAGGTCCCTCTCCCAGGCCAACATGTATGTGGTTTTTAGCTGCATTGCTGAGAGTGATCTGTAAATCATTGAGATTCCCCCCCTCTGGTCCATAGCCTGTCCACACCATAGTTCATAGTCCAAAAAGATTGGGGTAATAGGTTTGGTAGTCCAAATTTTATGTAGGAAGTTAGAAATTTGTGAGAATCTAAAGTTTCCTGTGTTGGGCATATCTACATTTTTGACACAGTGTGAGTTAGTTATAGGGCCTCCTGGTAGAAAGTAATGTCCAATTCTATAAAGCCACTTATTGAGCCACCATTTGACTGCTGTAATATCCAGTCCTGGAGGAAAAAGGGGATTGTGGAAGATGTGTGATAGTGGCTTGATAAGGGAAACTATTTGTGAGTGGTCTCTAAGTGAATCCCAAAGGGTGAAGGAGTGTGAGAGGGTTGGTGCCAAAATGGGGGGCCGTGCCTTAACAGGACACCATAGTAGGTAGTCAAGGGTATGGTTCGGAGTTGCTTGTTTTTCCATATGTATCCAGTCTGGGTGGGCTGTACGGGAATAAATTGTTGAGAGTTGGGTTAATTGAGCTGCTTAGTAGTACCAAAGCAAGTTAGGAACCCCCAGACTGCCATTGTTCTTGGCTCTAAACATAATTGTTTTAGAGAGCCTGTGGCCTTTTGAACCCCAGATGAATTTAATAATTTTTGATTGTAATCATTGTAACTGAGATTTGAATTATAGGGATGGGTAAGGCTCTAAAAAAGTATAGAATTCAAGGAAGTAGTGTCATCTTTATTGAATTGATTCTTCTAAGCCAGGACAGTTCCAATCGGGCCCAGTGCTTTAAATCCTCAGTTATTTTTTTAAAGAGAGGATGGTAATTTTGTCGTATAGATTTTCTGTTTTGGCAGTAAGTGTAATTCCTAGATATGGAATTTCTGAGTCTCTCCATTGAAAAGGGAAATTTTCTTTGAGTTGTGTCACTATGTAGTTCGGAACTGAGACATTTAAAGCCAAGGATTTAGCAAAATTCACATGAAGACCAGAAATGTGGCTGAAGTCATCTAAGAGGTGACAAATGTTAGGGAGAGAAGTTATAGGGGATGTGACAAATAAAAGTATGTCATCCGCATAAAGTGCGCATTTGTGTTGTTGTCGTGGTCCACATTTTACCCCTTGGATATCGGGGTGGCCCCTGATTGCTATAGCTAAAGTCTCTATCGCAATAGCGAATATTAGTGGGGAAAGTGGGCATCCTTACCTGGTTCCTCTTAAAATGGGAATGGATTGAGAGTAAAATCCTTGCAATCAAATTTGGGCTACAGGAGAAGAGTAAAGTGCTTCTATAATGTTGAGGAAGGATTTATCAAAACCCCATAGTTTCAGAATGGTAAACATGTAAGGCCAAGATAAAGAATCGAACGTCTTCTGAAGATCGAGCGACAAAACCCTCCTGATGTGCACCGCCATCCCATCCAAGTCTGAGAAGGGAAATAACATTGATAGCCCTTCTGATCTGATCGGGGCCCTGACTGCCCAGTATAAAGCCTACTTGATCTTTATTAATATAAAGGCAAATGAATGAGGATATACGATCTGCAAGGATTTTAGTTAAAATCCTAAGGTCTTTATTGATCAGGGATATAGGACGATAATTATCTACTAAGCTGGGATCCTTGCCACGTTTGGGTACCACTAATATGTATGCGGTGGGGAACCTGATCTGAGGTTATTAAAGAATCGGGCCAGGTATGGGGATAGAATTGTGGAGAAATTCTTATAATATGGGACTGAGAAGCCGTCTGGTCCTAGAGTAGAGTGATTTTTAAATTTCTGTATGACTTGTAAAATTTCTTCTGTCGTTATCTCATCTTCTAGTAGAAGTTTGTGGTGTGTTTTTAATTTAGGGATGTTAATTGCATCCAGAAATTGGTTAAAGTCAGGGGGTTTGTTTATCTCGGGTGTGCTATATAGAATGCTCCCAGAATTCGTTGCGGATTCGAGAGAGTGTTCCCCCCTGCTATTTTTATTTTAGGAAGATGGTGTGAGCGGGTTATGGGGGATAATTTTGTTGCTAACATTGAGTTTGGTTTGTCTTTATGGAAGTAAAATCTGGCACCAGCCCAACGGAGATGTTTTTCTACTTTAGAGGTGAGAGCCATATTAAGTGTTGTACGGGCTGAATCAATCTTTGAGATGGGAAACATTACAGGGTTCTGTTTGTGTTTTTTACATAGAGAGAGAAATTCCTTTTCCATTTTATCTACCTCCAGGCATCTGGCACGATTAATTTGGACGGACATTTGAATTATTTAGCCTCTAATTGTGGCTTAATGTGCTGCCCATAGGTTTGTTGGAGAAACATCTCCTGTGTCATTCAGGGCAAAGTATTCTTTAATGGCCTTTTCTATTTCTGCTTTATTAATAGGGTCACTTAAAATCATTGAGTCTCCAGTGTCCACGGCTATTCGAGCCCAATGGACATTTGAAGACTGCAAAAACCTCTGAATGATCAGAGACCACGAAGTCTTTAATGTAGGATTTAGTGACCAAAGGAGAATGCTTTGCTAGGATGAATATGTGATTGATTCGTGCAAACGAATTATGCGGGACAGAGTAGTGGGTATAGTCACGCATTGTAGGGTTGATTTCCCTCCAAATATCAATTAGACCTTGAGAATAGATCATTTTAGCACTCTTCAAGCCCTTTTTTTTATGGTCGTATAAGATGATCACCTCTAAGTTTATTTTTATCTAGACCTTCGTCAAAAGCCACATTGGTGTCTCCTCCATAGATCACCATGCCTTCTACCAGGGGCCCTAGAATTTTGAACATATTTTGAAAGAATTTGTCCTGTCCAGTGTTGGGAGAGTAATATGAAATGAATGTATAGATTTGCTCATCAATAAGTCCCTTGACCAATATCAATCTCCCTTCTGGGTCCTTAAGTTCCGAGATCAGAGTAAATTTGCAGTTATGTGAGAATATTATAGCAACACCTTTTGTTTTGTCCTCAGCATTTGCTAAATAGAAGGTTAGGAACTTGGCATGGAGGCAGGAAGGTTTATAGTGTCAGGGAAAATGGGTTTCTTGCAATAGGATGACATCAGTTTTCTGACTATAATAATGTTGTAAGGTCTTACATCTTTTAATAGGCGAGTTTAGACCCTGTACATTATGGGAGACTACCTTCATCGTAGGACGGTGTGAATCGGATTTAGCCATGGAACAAGAGAGGGGGGGTTATCTCACTTCACAAGATCACTTACCTCAGCTGTAAGTGTCCCTAATTCCTGTATTAGATGGGCGGGATGAAGCATCTCAAGTACCACGAGGAAAGAAATGGAATCTCCGGGGACGGTCCCTAGAAGCGAAAGGGGATTAGTTTCACAGATAGGGTCAGATAACAAACATATGCAGACAGTAGGAGAGAGAGGGGTCCAAAACATACCCTCCAGGCTGGGGGGAGGGTTTCCCGCCAGGTCTAAAGGGGGAGAAGTTAGAAGAATTTGTGTCACCTCTTCTAGAGAGGAGACTAACCTGTCTCAGCGTGAGTCAAAGCTCAAGGCTGACAAACAGGTGGCGGTACATGAGTACCACTCCGGCCTTCGACCGCTCCTAAGGTAGTGTTAAGATGAAGGGGATTATAAATACCCATAGGAGAATGGATACACCCTGTAGTGAACATTTCGGTGTAGGGCCCAATCAAATCCGTTGCACCAGAAATAGACCCTAGCGGGTTAACATAAAAACAAAATATAGTGTAGAATAACATGGATCAACCTATGTAAACAAAAGTATAATGTGGACTCAATGAGACCCTCAGGTCCCCAAGAAAGTTGATTAAAACATGTATTCCACCATTTTTTAGAGAGCAGGGAACAGCCTAGTTTAAACTGAGTTATCAGAACAAAACATTTTGTGCCGTTTTAATCAGGGGGTCGGCCCTCTTTTGATTTCTTGGATTTGACTGTGTTCCAAAGTGGGGTCAGGGGGCTTGTGGGAAGTTGGCGTTTGGTAGCGTTAGTAGTGGAGCCTGGAGGAGACAGAGGAGGATCCTGGGAGATGAGACTGAGTTGCAAGAAGAGTCGCTCTCCTTCCTGGAATGTCACAAAGGTAAATGGCTTGCTCTTGTAGAGGAATTATAAAACCAAATGGAAAAAGCCACCAATATTTAATATCACGTTAAATTAGGGTTGTTAGTAGTAGTTTGAAGGTTTTTCTTTTTTGAATTGTTGTCGGTGAAAGGTCTGCAAAGATTTGAATAGCATGTTCTTGGAATTGTAGTTGCTTTGTGGAACGTGCCTTCTGCATAATTTCTTCCTTAACTGTGAAGTAGTGTGATTTAATGACTATATCCCTTGGTAGACCATCTTTTCTTGGTGGACTGAGGGTTCTATGGGCTCGGTAGTTCCAATCTATGTGAAAAAATTTCCAGGATAAGGTCTTTGATGAAGGATCGTACTACTTCCGGGGTATCCTTGAATGTTTCAGGGATGCCTCTAATCCTGAAATTGTAACATCCATTTCTGTTTTCCAGATCATCCAATTTGGTCAGGGCAGTATCCAATTGGGATTGGAGGTCCTGAATACGATCCACATTCTGGTTGGCTTTGGAAATGGTGGAATCCAGCTTGTGTTCAATTGCCTCCATGCGCATACCAAGGTCCTGGAAGTCGCCTTTGATGTCAGTAGTAATTTTGTTCGCTATGTTGGTGAGGCCATGATCCAATAGGTCCGCAAGTTTACTGAACATTTCAGTGAACCCCACAGGTTGTTCGGGGGACATGTTCAGTGGAGGTTGCATCCGCGGAGGAACTATGTTGTCCGGTGTCAGGGGGGAGAGCAACGTCTCTTCCATTGTGTGTCCAATAAGGAACTCTGTGGAGGATGATGGGATCTAACCAGTAATGGGATTATTCAATAAAGACTCCAGGTGTTGAGTAGGTGTAGGGGTGTCTGGGAGCAGGCCGAGACCCTGGGATTGTAGATCAGTGGGAGAAATTACCTGATGGACAACTTCCATATTGTGCTGTTCAGTGATGTTTCCTCTCACAGTGAATTGTGACCTCAGATTTCTCCTTACAGACCCTTGTGACATTAGGCAAGAAAGGGTGATGTCCATCCTCTGTCAGCCTGAGGGCGGAGGGTGTCTTTATAATGGGGGACTATTCCCTCTGTTTAAAGGTAGTGAGGCTCTGGGAGCAAGCTGAGGTGAATGTCACTTTGTCCTGTGGCTCTGGGTAATGTTCCCTGTAAATTGTGGAAAGGAAGGAGGTGTCATCCCAATAGGCATTGTATGTTTCTAGAGGTGAACCCCCATCCCAATTTTTGCCAAACACGAGCACCCCCTATCGGAGTGCAGTTCCTCTAACGGGACTTTTTTCACGGGGTTACCTCTAATAAAGTAGAAAGTAGTAGAACATTTTTGTTTTTGTATAAAAGTATTGTAGTTTATTGGTTTAACATCTAAAAATCATTACACATGACCTAACCGTATATACAATAAAATGGATGCATATAAATGGGAAGAAATAATTCTATGAGGAAATGACCAATTGCAATGATACAGGTAATTAAGAAAAAACCCAATGATCATAGAAACCCAACGTTTCGAGGTATGCAAAAGGGTTGACCTCTTCTTCAGGGGTAACGACAATTGGTCAGAGTGGGTGTTTCATCTAAAAAGTTAACAAAAAGCAGAGCAAACATAAGTGGATGAATATCTCAGGCATTCACAGCAGGAGGCAGTAGAGAGCATTTAGTTTACATTACAAAGTTCAATTCACATTTAAACAGTAGTTACATCATTATCCCCCATAAAAAGGAACAGACACAGTCCTCTGAGGTGCGGGCCCCATTTTAGGCTGAGCCGAGCGGCTGTGTCCCGATATTCGAGTGCTCTGCTGTCCTTCTGTGTACTCCAATATTCTACCAGAGTGCTCCAGGTGTTATCCCCCACTCTGCCTCCTATTTCTGCCGGAGATTGCCGGGTGTATGTGGCCGTTACGAGCGTCGAACAGCCGGAGCGGGACAGAGCTCCTAGATTAGCCGTCCATCCATGGAGCCTCTGCGATAGATTGTGAAATTTGAGGTAGGATGATTGTATGTTTGTATAAACCCATGTGAGGTGATTTATTGACAATAAAAAAATGCAAAAAATTACATTTGGAAATATAAATGTAAATTAACATTTCTCTTAATATCCTTCAGAGAAGTATATCAGAAGAAAAAAAAAAACACAATGCCACTGTGCACAAGTTCTAGGAGAGATTCTAGTGCACCTTTGTGTTATATACTTCATTAGATTGTTCAGTTGGGGCTGCTCCTATCATTCATTATTCAAAAAGCCAGACTGAGGCTGTGGGATGATGCAAATCTATCGAAAACCTAAGCACAATCCATTATCAAATTATGAACTGAAGTCCTCATTAAACAGATTATGTTTTGAAAAAAAAACAAAAAACAATTTTGTCTGTAAAGCATATCTAAAAATAAAAAATAAATATTAATTCTGTGCTTCATGGTCCATGCTACTCATAATACAATCACTCTAGAATCTAAGCATATTGAGTGTTTTTTTTTTCTGACCATGCTTTCACTTTAAGACTATTATACAATCTAGATTCCTAAATTTTTTACTGTGGATCTTATTTCTTCATATTGGAAGCATTATCTTATTTAATTAAGTAATTTAATTGAGGAGTATAATATATTTTACACTTTACACTAGTGACTGGAAAATGTATTAAAATGCTAGGTGTTTGAAAATAATATAAATTGTAATTTGGGCATACTGTACATCAGAATATTAAAATACCCACCCTGGGTTTCATGCAAAGAATTCATAGCTAGACAAGACACACTTATCTGTTCAAAAACCCTCTGAAATCATATTCCAGTCTGTGCCAGCAGTATAGATCTGCTGACAGTGCGACCAGTGCCTACCATTGGGCAGGTGAATGAGGTAGAGAGGCGAGTTCACAGGATTCCTTGACAACATTTTTTCTAACTTTACCTTTTCACTAACTCAACAAGGGAGTTAATTTAATAAGGAAAAGTAAAATTTGAGGTCGATGTACATTCTTAAAATGGATTTAGCCCATTAGAGCAGAATACATTTGAAGAAATTATCAAGTGTCTTAAAGGGCTATATGGACAAAATACCTCGGCAGTAGAATGTTTTGCTATCAGATTTCACCTACTGAAAATATAATTTCTCAAGTGGCTGCCAGGGAAAGGGGTGTGGGTTGAAGATGCACAGGTATAACTGTCAAGGCATTTTTTTTAAAACAAGCAGAAAGTATCATGATTTTCTATTTTTTTTTTTTTTTTTTAATCTATTCGTTTAAAATCTTTGTTTTAAACCATTTATTTAGTACAAAGTACATGTTACCCATTTTAAAAAGCATGCTGTTTTTTCAAACCAGAGATTCCAGCTCTGTCCTTATCCTTCTTTCCAGTATATTTAATTTGACATCAGAGTTCTGTCTTAGTTACTATTCTGGAGTAATATAAACTGTATATATATATATATATATAATATACAAGCCTCAATATTATGAATAAAGGAATACAGTATATACAAAAAACTATACATTTCTTTGCAAGGTGATTTTAACATTTGGCATGAAAGTTGAAGAACATGGGACATTTTAGCCACTGTAAACTAGATATTGTCTCCTTACAAGAAACATATTATATGTATACATTTTCATACTATATAAAATTAGCACTGAAGCTGGTAGGGTATTCAAAGTAACTCAGCTATTTTGATTCAATACAGCTGTATCTCATAAATTGAGACTATGTCGTAAAAGCTGTTTTAACAATCTTTGAGCTTGTTTTTAGAGCATGCAAAAGCTTACCTGTAGAGGAGAATCCTAACAGTAACACAATAAGCACCAAATCCATGTGTTTCAGGGGAAAGAAGCGCCTTCTTTTTGAAAATGGAAAAATCCATTAAATTTGTGTTGTGGGCAGTATAGAAAGGCATAATAAAAGGCCTTACAATTATCAATTCTTGCCCTTCTCAGCCTTTTATGTATTTTGCAACAATGTGTTTTTGTCTTTTCCTTACAGTAAAGTGTAATTATTTTGCAGGGCCTGCACTTTCAAAGGCTTAGTAGTTACAGAAAACAAATTTTATTCACATTGTTCAGTATTTTTTTTCAATGCATGCATAGTAACAAAGCTACATAGATTTCAGTAGTAACTACCGTAGCATAAAAATAATTAGGATATAAAACTTTAAAATCAATACTTGTCTAAGCCATGTATTCATTTTGTTTATTTCTTATTTTAATTTTAAATAAATATACCACACCACAATGTAAATGTGTCCTAATAAAAATTGTCATTTCCACTTTGTTTAAATTAATTCAGATTACCCATCAGCATAGAGCAATAGATCCAGAAGATCATGAACCTCTACAATGAACTTGTTTATGTTGCTTGTCAATAATGTAATTAATTTTCAAGGTTAAACATTCCAATCTGAGTTAACATTCTGTGCAAGCAATTATACATGTGATTTGTGATTTAGGTAGCTTATGGTCTTAATGGTCTTATTCTGAATTGATATTTTCTCCCCCAAAAAAATATTATATTGTGTTAATGGTATTAAATTAGATAGGGGCAACCTAAATAAGGGCAAATGTTGACCTTGTCAAATGTGATGTTTTTAAGTAAGAGTGGTTTTTGTATTAAAAAAAAGTGATGCACAGGCATCTAACATTTAATAAAACAACTCTCAATATATCAAAATATAAATAGTCTAAAAACTCTTCAAGTAAAGTGACCATCCACTCAAAAGTCATATTTTAGTTACAGACAGAACCTGATTTGCTGAGGTAACCCTTGCTTCTTTTATGCCTTAGATTTTTTAACAGTAAGATTTTCTTGCTATATTTCTTTACTTTATTTATTACCACATTGGAGTTTTGAATTTCCCTCACAACTTTTTATGTTCTGATTCCTCTGTTGTTATCTCCTTCCATAGCAGGTGTGCTGGTTCAGGATTCCATATACATTAGTACAGTCCTATCAATATAAAAAAAACTAACAAGATTTACCTTTCCAGCATGCATCAAAACCTAAAATATCAGTTTTAGATGGAACAGCTCTTTATTTTATTTTAATTAACAGATATATGTAATAGTCTTGTTCATTGGTCTTAGATTATTACAGAATGACACATCTTCTATTGCTACAAAAATGTGCACATGTAAGCCTAATAGCTGAACCATTTATGCTAATTGTAAAAAATCTTAAACAATCTTGAGGTTTTTTGAAGATCTTGCAATCTTTGGTTTTTCGCTGGTTTTGAAGCTTCATAGAGAAGCCTCACTATTTTCTTTACCTTAAGGTGAAGGTTTGAGGAAGAATGAGACTCCCGCGTTTATAGCATTGCAAATGAAACCTCATAGCCGAGAGTACTGTGCTTCACTGCTAGAATTCCTAAGAGATATAAAATGCTGCTGGAGGGGGCTATGCCACAAGCATGAGTTTCTAATTAAAGCATTTATTTTCAGAAGACTGAATACTCAGTCAGTTCTACATGAAAAGAACTAATAATGTGCTGATTCACCCATGACAAACCAACTCTTAATAATTAAAAATGAACTCCATTTTCATGGGAAAAAATATAGCAAATAAAAAAAAAGTAATATAGCACATACAAACCATATTGTAATTTATTGTTATTACAAATTACCTTTAATTTTAAAAATGCAGCAATGCAATTTTGAAACAAGGAGGCATTCTGAGCACAGCTGGAGTATGCAATGCACCCAGAAATGTAATATTCTGCTTCTACTAAGGTTCATATCAGGTTTTAGACATCCACTGCAACCAAAATGCAATTTTGGTGAGATACTCCCTAAAGGTTAATCTATTCTAAAGGGATGCAGACACTGCAACACCTCATCAAAACCCTGAAAGTACACCAACTGATTAAAATTAATTAGTCACTCCCATTCTGAATCAGTTTTTAAAAAGTCAAAAGACTCTTTTTCTTGCAGAAACAAGTAAGAATCTGCAACAAAGTTTGTTAAAATCCTTGCAATGTACAGTACATTAAATTACACAGTAGAGATTGTTTTTTCTCAAAAAGTGGAGTGGCATTACATTTATTCTGCTTATATTTTGTATTTCCTGGATCTATGCAATGCAGGCAGATCATGGCTGCTGGGAGGGACCTGCAGGGTGCTACATTCAGCTTCCTGATAACACCACTGTGCCCTGCCTAAGTAATCCTCTAAAAAACATGAACCTCGATGCAAGCAGTGGTTTGGCTTTTGTCTGGAGTTATGCAAATATTAAAATTTCATGATGGGTGGGATGCTAGTCTGAAGGAGTGGGCTTTCCTTGTTAGGCTGTATTTGCACTAGGCATGGTCCACATGTGATTTTTAGCCTCCACGAATGAAAGAACTGAAAACAAATAAATTAAAAGCGTGGAGGGAAGTGACAGTGAGGCTACAGAGAAAGGGGATAAATAATGCTGGACATCCTACACACAGGTAATGGGGTGTGCAGTACAACTGTACAAGATCAAAAGGTAAGGCTGGTCTTATGAACTTTTCAGTTTTAAATTTCAGCACCCAACCCTTGGATTTTCCATGATTTTTGATGCCAGAGTTTTGAACTCAGAGGATTTAGCCAGTAGAACTGTAAACAAAAATGCCTGCTAACCCTGTCATTCAAGTCATCCAATTCATCCAAATAGTTTTGCCCTATAATTTTATTTAGTTCAAGCATTCCAGATGTATTGTGAATAATAATGAATTCTAAAAATATCAAACAAAATACCTTGCCTAACAGCATACATTATAAGATACCTCCTATTATCTTTGCTAGCCAGAAAACCATCTTTGGTTGCTCTCTCTGATATGATTTCTACTTTTTAAAACAAATCAATACTGGGAACTTTTATCCCCTTCCTGCCCAGGCCAATTTTCAGCGTTGCACTTTGAATGACAATTGCGCAGTCATGCAATACTGTGTCCATGTGAAATTTGTATCATTTTTTTCAGACAAATAGAGCTTTCTTTTGGTGGTATTTAATCAATAATAGTTTTTATTTTATTTTTTTTACTGTTATAAGGCTTTGCAAATAAATAAACTTTCTTCATAAAATTAGGCCAAAATGTATTCTGCTACATTTCTTTGGTGAAAATAACCCAAATCAGTGTATATTATTTAGTCTGTATGAAAGTTATAGAGTCCAAACACTATGGTATATATATATATCTGAAAATTGATCAATCCTGATGTACTGACAGCGACTCTCATTTCTTGAGACCCAAAAACTCCAGGACAGTGCAAATACCCCCAAAATGACCTTTTTGGAAAGTAGACAGTCTGAGGTATTTATGGCATGGTGTGTTTTTTGAAGTTGTCACAATTTTTTGTAAAATGAAGGGAACATTTTTTTCACATTTTTAAAAATGTTTTACATACTGTCACTAGTGCAATACAGTACAGCATAATCATATAACGTATTTGGCAGCAGTGACCGGGGACATTGATTGGTTGCAGAATGTAAAAATATATATATATATATATTTATTTATTTATTTTTTTTAATATTTTTATTTCACATTTTTTTACATAGGGTGACCAGAGCAATACTGTGTTACTATAATAACACTGCACCACTCTGGGGAGATGATCAGGATTTTTTTTGCATACTATACTTGCTTATAGCAGTGAATTTCACAAACAAATATTAAACAAATATAAATAAACAAATATTTTCACTGAGTGTAGACATTGTGCATTGTTGTGATTAGCTGTGATTGACCACAACTAATCATATGGTGCAAATGGGCTGTGATTGGCCCTGTCTGTACCATGTGATAACTGTGGCCCATCACAGCTAGCAACACAATTGTATACCATAAATGACATAAACATAAGGAAGCAATTCATTGTTTACAACTGTCATGTGATCTGCTGTGATTGGTCACAGCAGTCACATGGTACTGGCAGTGGGCTAATACACCGATCAGTCATCCGCTGGTGGACACAGCGGATGACAAATCACTCCACAGTGTGGTCCAGAGGGGCCACGCAAGGTACATTCTCGGGAGAACAATAGGATTCTCACCCGACCATAATTTTACAATGGCATGAGCGGGAAGCAGTTAATGGATGCTTTACTTCCTCTGATATCAAAATGAAGCCCTGCCAAATTTACCAGATAGAGAGATCTCAACGGCTCTAAGATTGCCATTTTCTGGGGTTTATTCCCAGAGTCAAAGAAGTCAGATCAGTAGTTATGTGCAGCTATTTTCAGAAGGGTGCACATATTAGGGTTTTCTGGAAAAAATACATTTTGTGATGTATGCTCTTAGCAAGTACCATTATTGGAAAAAGAACCCGTCCTTCTTTCCTGAACTTGAGTTTTGGAAAATACATTTTCCACCCAATGTTGGTCAACACGTTAACCAATTGCCGCCAAATCGTGTAACTGTACATCATTGGCTTCAAGTGGTTGTACCGGGGTGATACCTGCAGCTGCAGGCATCACCCTGGTACTATTATTTAGAGCCAACGGTCGGCTTTCTTTTAATAACAATCAATACGACTAAGCAGCCAATTAGCTCTTATTACAATCAACGGAAGGGGACGCCCCCCTTCTGTGGCTCATCCGGGCTCTCCCATCCCACTAGGAGACCCGAGCCACCAGCCGACACATCCGCCCGCTGTCCAGGGACCCGAACAAAGCCGGAATCAGTTTTGGTTGGGTCTCGGATGTAGTAACCCGGAAGTGATGTCACAACATCGCTTCCGGTTTACTCGGCAGTCAACAGCGCCATTTTTAAAAGATTCAAAGTATTTGAAAATGTCGATCTTGCTTTTTGGAATACTTTTAAGGGCAGAGGAGGGTTTTTAGGGCCTTTTATACCCCAGATCCCTTCATAAAGAGTACCTGTCACTGACTATTACTGTCACAAGGGATGTTTACATTCCTTGTGACAGCAATAAAAGTGATCAGATTTTTTTTTAACCACTTGCCGACCAGCCACTGTACCCATATGGCGATCTGTGCATGTGACACTGTGGCCACGAGCGTGGGAGTGTGTATGCTGCATGCTGTGGGAGCATGCCCGTGGGTCCCGCGGACTTGATGTCCACCGGCGATCGCGGTACACAGAGGCAGAACGGGGAGCTACCTGTGTAAATAAGGTGGATTCCCATTCTGACAGGGGACATCATGGAGATCTGCTGTTCCCGGTGATCGGGAACAGTGATCTCTGTGGTATTGGAGTGTGTCCAGCCCCACAGTTATAACACACCCAGGGAACACAGTTAACCCCTTGATCACCCCCTATTGTTAAGCTCTTCCCTGCCAGTAAAGACATAAAAAAAAAAATAAAAGTCCATAAATCTTTCCCATAGCTTGTAGATGTGATAACTTTTGCGCAAATCAATCAATATACGCATATTGCGACGTTTACCAAAAATATGCAGCAGAATACTACATATTGGCATAAACCGATGAATAAATTAGTTTTTTTTATATTTTTTTGGGGATATGTATTATAGCAGAAAGTAAAAACTATTGTTTTTTTTCAAAATTGTCGGTCTTTTTTTTGTTTATAGTGCAAAAAATGAAAACTGCAGAGGTGCTCAAATACCACCAGAAAGCTCTATTTGTGGGGAAAAAAAGCACATTAATTTTGTTTGAATACAACGTCGCATGACCACGCAATTGTAAGTTAAAGCGACGCAGTGCCGTAATGCAAAAAATGGCCTAGTCATTAAGTGGGTAAATCCTTCCTGGGGCTCAAGTGGGTAAAGGGACAGTTAAAGGGACAGTTTTTTAAAAAATTGGAAAAAATAAATAAATACCTTTTTAAAGCACCCCATCCCTCCATGCCAAAGCAAACACATTTGTAAGTCGCTCCCGCATAGGTAAACAGTGTTCAAACCACACATGTGAGGTATCACCACAATCATTAGAGCAAGTGCAATGATTCTAGTGCAGGACCTCCTCTGTAACTTTAAACAGGTAACCATTAAAAATTTGTAAAGTGTCGCCTATGGAGATTTTTAAGTACCATAGTTTGTCGCCATTCCACGAGTGTGCACAATTTTAAAGCATGACAAGTTAGGTATCTCTTTACTTGGCATAACATTATCTTTCACATTATACAAAAAAATTGGGCTAACTTTACTGTTTAGTTTTTATTTAATTAATTGAAGTGTATTTTTTCCCCAAAAAAATGTGTTTTGAAACACCGCTACACAAATACAGTGTGACATAAAATATTACAATGACCACCATTTTATTCTCTAGGGTTTCTGCTAAAATATATATATATATATTTATATATATATATATATATATATATATATATATATTTATATATATATATATATATATATATATATATATATATATATATATATAATGTTTTTAAGTAATTTTCAAGCACAAAAATACTGATTTTAACTTGCAAGCTACAAATGACAGAAATAGGCCTGGTCTTTAAATAATATGTGCCCATAGTTAGGCTGGCCATACATTATACAATTTTCTTGTTCAACTTTTCTTTAGATTTACCAAAATCATATAACATGAGGTCACACCTAAGCCCTTTCCGTTTATATGCAATCAGGCAGGCCCTTGTGTACTACATAGTTGAAGGTAAAACTAAAGGAAATTAAATAAGAAAATTGTATAGCGTATGGCCAGCCTAACAGTCTAGGTAAATATCAGATAGTACATGGTAGCCCTAGAGAGTAGAGGCCCTTAGGGTCTACAACTCTAGCCCCTCAAAACTTGGAAAAAGGTCCTTTTGGAATCTTGCTCAAGATGATTGTTAAAGTCAAGCTTACTGCTGAAAAGCTCTCAAGTGATTGACCAGTTAACAAGTGTACAAGACTATCCCATGCTGTCTTTCTGACTGAGCCATCTGGTACTCTAAACAGAGTCTGGTCGATAATGCAACATATGCAGCCCCTGAGAACACCCTACTGGAGAAATCCTTGCACTACAGAACCAAACAATGAGTGCAGATATGTGCATGCCTTAAGAAACAGATCCATACATATACAAGAACAGGTTTGTGGATAATAACAAAATGAGAAAATAAACTGGATTGCTGCTAACATCAACTTACCAGGGTAAACTTATATTTTAAATTAAAAAAAATGTTGGTCTCTGTAGGCTAAAGGTCAAGCTTAAAAATAAACTTTACCTGACTATCCAAAACTAAAAGTCAGCAGTGTTTTTAAATAAGTACATGTTTACCAGCCTATGAAGACAAGCAATGTCTTTTTTTGCACCAATTTCTTTGCAGCTTTCCTTCCATGTGGCTATCTTGGATTTAGAAGCCAGCTTTCACTTCCTGATTAGTCAAAGCTTCTCCCTCCAACTGAAGTGAGGCTGCACAAGTGTGAGATCAAAGCACTGGAAAAGACTTTCATCTGTGGGATGTGTATCAGAGGAGGCTGCAGAGAGGTGGGATTCGGGTTGAAGACCATTTCATCCTCACCTAGGCAAAGAATGAATTCATCTGAAGGAGCACCAGGGGAAAAATGTATTTGCTTTCCCAAAATGCTCATGAATCAGCCCCATTGTGCTGGTCTTACATCTTCACTGGATTACTGTCACTTGTCACTTTTATCTTTAACCACTTAAGGACGGAAGGATTTGCCCCCTTAATGACCAGGCCATTTTTTCGATACGGCACTGCGTCCCTTTAACTGATGATTGCACGGTCATTGTACCCAAACAAAATGTCCTTTTTTTCCCACAAATAGAGCTTTCTTTTGGTGGTACCTCTGTGGTTTTTATTTTTTGTGCTATAAACAAAAAAACAGCGACAATTTAAAAAAATATATATTTTTTTACTTTTTGCTATAACAAATATCCAAAGATAAAAATAAAAAAATCTTCATCAGTTTAGGTTAATGTGTATTCTTCTACATATTTGTCATTTGTATTATTTATTTATTTATCACTAGTAACGGTGGCGATCTGCGATTTTTAGCGGGACTGAGACATTGTGGCGGACAGATCAGACACTTTTGGCACTTTTTTGGAACCAGTGACATTTATACAGCGATCAGAGCTAAAAATAGCCACTGATTACTGTATAAATGCCTGGCAGGGAAGGGGTTAACACTAGGGGGTGATCAAGGGGTTAAGTGTTCCCTAGGGAGGTATTTCTAACTGTGGGGGCAGTGTACCGATTAGATCACTTTTCCTGCTTACTAGGAACAGCAGATCTTACTCCCGTCTAATCCGTTCTGGCTCTCCGAGGAGCGGTCACAGGTGGCCGGCGGACATTGTGGCCGCAGGCCACGCACATCGGCTCAGTCGTTGCACCGTGGGCACACACGCGCACCCCCTCTCACTCTTCAAGCTGCCGATGTACACCTATGGCAAATCGCGCAGCCGTACCAACCTGCCGCAGTATAATGATGGCGGTTGGTCGGCAAGTGGTTAACAGCATATATTACGCTTTTACATTTTTTTTACCTATGTGTCTGTGAAAATCATTAAAATCTCTTGTCTGAAAAAAAATTATAATAGCAAGCAATGTACTTCAAGAACCTAAAAAAAAAACAATAACGTCAACAGAACAAATGTAAGTTACCCTAAGTAATTTTAAAAAATAAGTTGAGGCTTCGTTCTAGAGAAGGTCAACTCATCAACAGTTAAATCTAGATTATTTTGGCACAAAATGCCCCAGCATCTCCTTTTTGTAATGGAAATGATATATGTGTCTACCAGAGGAGTTTAAAGTAACACATACTTAAGAAAACAGGAAAAAATTATATTTTGGTGTGATGCATTGGGGCCATTGGGACATAATGATGGAAACAAATTAAATGTTTGTGCATTACTATATATTGCTTTAAAGAAGTCTCTGTCGAACAAATATATATGAGAGTTCTTATGTGTGTTCTCATGACAGTAAGCGAATACATGGAACATATCTGTGGGTATACCTCCAGGTGTAATGTGGGCTGAGAAAGTGAGGTTTATTTTATAGTCTTTAGTATTTAGAGTTTAACTATGCTTTGTTGTCCCTTTATTTTCAGTCCAAGTCAATGATGAGAAAAACTCAGTCTACATATTAATTGAAAACAATAAACTCTCTAGATAGCTTATTTAAAACATAGTTTTTTGTAACATGTATTAGGTAAAGATATTTGACTTAATTTATAGTCATATAGATATTTGAGTAAACCTTACATATCTTTGTATAAACTATGGTTATAGAAATATGGTACAGCGGGCAAGTGAAAATTTGCAAATGTTGAGAAAAACATTTTGCACTTTGGATTATTAATTATATATATTATATGAGCTTAACAAAATATTTCATACTTGATATCTTCCCTTTAAAGTTTAACTTGACTCTTGTTGAAAAGAAAAACACCCTCTAGGTGAACATTGCAGAGATTTTAACAAACTTTGTTGCAGATTCCTACCTTTTATTATTTTTAATAAATAACAACTGTTTTTGTGTCCATGTGCAAAGTGGATGTGAATAGGAGTAATTTTTTAATTATCAATCAGCTACTGCATTTGCATGGTTCTAATGAGGAAAGTGGCATGGTCTGAATCCCTTTAGACGTGATTTTTTTTTTCATTTGTTAATTTTTTTTTTTATGAAAGTGGAGTTATCCTTAAAAATGTAGCAACATAAAAATATCATGTACAATACAGTCTTACAGAAAACAAAAGTGGCTTTGTTAAAGGCTAAGTTCACCTTTTGTAAAAAAAAAAAAATATGCACATCTTTTTGTAGGTTAAAAAATGTGCATTTATTTACTTTATTTTTTACCCTGTATCCTGTAAAGCAGTGATCCCCAACCTTTTTGGCACCAGGGACGTGGAAGAAAATTGTGCCAAGGATCGAGGGGGATCGCGATTTTTCGCAGGCAATGGCTGGTGTTAGCGCTTCAATCATTACGGCACCATGCTTGATATGGTGTCAGGGTGATTGAAACGCATTATTTCTATTATTACATTGTAGTAATAAATGAAATAGTTCAACTCACCATAATGTAGAATCAGTGGGAGCCCTGAGTGCGTCACTTGCCACTGTCGCCTGCCACCAGTTGCGGAATGTCACTTGCTACGCTGCCTGTCACCAGATGCAGAATGTCACTTGCCACATCACCTGCCACACTGCCTGCCACAAGATGTGGATTGTCACTTGCCATGTTGCCTGTCACCAGATGCGGAATGTCACTTGCCACATCACCTGCCACGCGGCCTGCCACAAGATGTGGATTGTTACTTGCCACGTTGCCTGTCACCAGATGTGGAATGTCACTTGCCACATCACCTGCCACGCTGCCTGCCACAAGATGTGGATTGTCACTTGCCACCAGGTGTGGAATGTCACTTGCCATGCCATATTGCCTGTCACCAGAAGTGGAATGTCACTTGCCACGCCACCTGCCACATTGCCTGTCACCAGATGCGGAGTAAGTGGAGTGCCCCTTGTATGTTAGGCAGACAGCTGAGGGAGTGAACTATAAGTCCCAGCACACCCTACCTGTACTCCCAAACACAGCTCACCTGTCACTGATGATGTCACATGTCTTTGGGATCGCCCCTCTGGATGTAGCAGTGTGTCCCTCTCCTCATGCTACAGCGGGTCTCATCTGGCAGAGGGAGGGTCCGGGACTCCTTCGGCTGTCACTCTCTGACACTCGGCCATTCCTGATTAGCTGTCCAGGGAGTGGGGAATCTGTGCCGCTTAACAAGGAATCTTAGGTTTCTCACAGCGAGAAGCCGCAGGAGAGTGGCGATGCAGGGTGGGCAGTGAGAGATGATGTCATCTCTCTGCTCCCCGCCGCACCTCCGACACTGATAGAACACTGGCTGTGATGGCGGAAGAGTGGTGATGCAGGGGGGTGGAGAGAGATGATATCATCTCTGCTTACCCGCCCACTCACTTTTTCTATCCACCCAACTCTCTCATGCCGGCAGCCGAGTATGTCTCTTGCTGGCCACCTGCACCCGCGGCCTGGCTGCAGAAGGGCCACGGCCCAGGGGTTGATGACCCCTGCTGTAAAGCATTGCACCAGTAATCAGCAGATCATGAGTGGAATGCCAGGATCCTGCAGATTCTCCCATACAGGCAGACAGTTACTACAGTGCAAAAAGAATCAATGAGCTATAAGAGCACTCACCAGCACCTTTGCAGTTTGTTGAGAACTACAAGTCATCTGCCACAATGGCAGACGATACTTTCAGCTCATTCATTCACAGGAAACTGTGAAAGGAAGACATGTCCGTGTGAATGGAGGCCTGCATGGCCACACTGTTTTTGAATTGCAACAGCAGGTGTGGGGAGAGGATCCCCCGCCTGCTCTCACAGCAGGGATCGAGGGATTGCGGGCATCACATACAGCATGTCATTTGTTGAACTGACACATTAATAACTACTTTCTTTAGTTAGCTGAGCTTCGCTATTAAGTAAGGGCTCCTGAATTGGATTTATAGTTTTACATTTAAATATGTGTTATCTCAAGCTTAGATCCATAAAAGGAAAAGGTCACAAAAATGTAGTGTTCTAAAAATACCTATTCAGTTAGTAAAGCTTTACCAAAGCACAATCCTTTAAAACTATGTGACATGGCATTGAACAAACAAATTATTTTTACTTGCCAAAATGTAAAATGCAATTTTTGTTATAATAAATGAATTATATATATTTGCAAAAAATATTCTTATGTAAAAAACTTCTTTGCAATGAGAGTTAGTTTTAACTAACCATTGAAATAAAGTACAGTTTTGACCTTTTGTTCATTTTTAGCTCTGGCCCAAGAAGTTTAAAGCCTCTTATGCCGCGTACACATGAGCGGACTTTCCGGCATACTTGGTCCGGCGGACCAGAGTCCACCGGACAATTCAATCGTGTGTAGGCTTCGGCGGACTTTTTTTCCCCAAAAGTCCACCGGACCTAGATTTGAAACATGTTTTAAATCTTTCCGTCAGACTCAGTTCCTGACGGAAAGTCTGTTTGCCTGTATGCTGGTCCGACGGAAAGCTCGTTCGTCTGTATGCTGGTCTGACGGACCAGATGTGACGCAAGGGCAGGGTATTGCATCTCGCGCTCGCTGCAATAGGTAAAACAAATTTTCCTATTGTGGCGAGCGCGGGGCATACCAGGCCCTTAGGTCTGGTATGGATTTTGAAGGGAACCCCTACGCCAAAAAAACGGCGTGGGGTCCCCCCTAAAGTCCATACCAGACCCCGATCCGAGCACGCAGCCTGGTCGGTCAGGAAAGGGGATGGGGACGATCGAGCACCCCCCCTCCTGAACCATACCAGGCCGCATGCCCTCAACATGGGGGGGTGGGTGCTTTGGGAAGGGGGGCACCTTGTCCCCATGTTGATGAGGACAAGGGCCTCTTCCCAACAACCCTGGTTGGTTGTCGGGATCTGCGGGTGGGGGGCTTATCGGAATCTGGGAGCCCCCTTTAATAAGAGGGCCCCCAGATCCCGGCCCCCCACCCTATGTGAATGAGAATGGGGTACATGGTACCCCTACCCATTTACCTAAGGAAAAGTGTCAATAATAAAACACACTACACAGGTTTTTAAAATTTATTAGACAGCTCCGGGGGGGTCTGCTTCCGGCTTCGGGGGTCTTCTTCCGGCTTCGGGGGTCCCTCCGGTTCCTCTTCTCCTGGCGTCCGGTTGGTTCTTCTCTGCTCTCTCTGGCCTCTTCTCCTGATGTTCCAGTTATTCTGCCGGCTCCTCCGCTGTCTTCATGCCGCTCTTTTGCCAGCGGAGGCCCGGACTTCTGGCTTCTTGTCTTCCTGGCTTCTTCCCTCTTCTCTTCCCCAGATGTTGACACGACGGTCTCTCCGGTTAGACTGCTCTCTGAGTGCTCCGCTGTGCTTTATATAGGCGGAGACCCCACCCCCTTATTCTGTCACAGTCCCTGGGCATGCTGGGACTGTGACGTTTTAGGGGGCGTGGTCACCGGGTAATGTTGACCACGCCCCCTAAAACATCACAGTCCCAGCATGCCCAGGGACTGTGACGGAATAAGGAGGCCTGGGTCTCCGCCTATATAAGTCACAGCACTTAGAGAGCAGTCCAGCCGGAGAGACCGTCGTGTCAACATCTGGAGAAGGGAAGAAGGAAGAAGCCAAGAAGACAAGAAGCCAGAAGTCTGGGCCTCCGCTGGCAAAAGAGCGGCATGAAGACAGCGGAGGAGCTGGCAAAAGAAATGGAACACTGGGAGAAGAGGCCAGAGAGAGCGGAGAAGAGCCAACCGGACGCCGGGAGAAGAGGAACCAGAGGGACCCCCAAAGCGGGAGAAGACCCCCAAAGCCGGAGGAAGACCCCCGAAGCCGGAAGAAGACCCTCCGGAGCTGTCTAATAAATTTTTTTAAAAACCTGTGTAGTGTGTTTTATTATTGACACTTTTTCCCTAGGTAAATGGGTAGGGGTACCATGTACCCCATACTCATTCACATAGGGTGGGGGGGCCAGGATCTGGGGGCCCTCTTATTATAAGGGGCTCCCGGATTCCGATAAGCCCCCCGCCGCAAACCCCGACAACCAACCAGGGTTGTTGGGAAGAGGCCCTTGTCCTCATCAACATGGGGACAAGGTGCTTTGGGGTGGGGGTGCCCCCCCTCCCCCAAAGCACCCACCCCCCATTTTGAGGGCATGCGGCCTGGTACAGTCCAGGAGGGGGGGCTCTCGCTCATCCCCACCCCCTTTCCTGACCGGCCGGGCTGCATGCTCGGATCGGGGTCTGGTATGGATTTTAGGGGGGACCCCACACCGTTTTTTTGGCGTAGGGGGTTCCCTTTATAATCCATACCAGACCTAAGGGCCTGGTATGCCCCGCAATGGGGCTTGCAAGGTGTCAATCTCGCCGATAAAAGCGGCGAGATTCACTTCCTTTTCTAGTCCCGTCGTACCCGAGTCACGTTCAAAATGAATGGACTTGGCTGTGTGCGGGCAAGTCCGTTCATTCTGAAAGTCCGCCGGAAAGACGGGCGGACTTAGCCTGCCGGAAAGTCCGGTCGTGTGTAGGCAAGTCTGTCCATTCAGGTAGTCCGCCGGAAAGTCTGGTGGAAAGACCGTCGGACCAAGTCTGCTGGAAAGTCCGCTTGTGTGTACGAGGCATTATGCCGCGTACGCATGAGCGGACTTTATGGCAGACTTTGCCTGGCAGACTTTTCGACGGACTTTATGACGGACTTTCCGAATGAACAGACTTGCCTACACACAATCCACCAAAGTCCATCGAATTTGTACGTGATGACGTACGACCGGACTAAAACAAGGAAGTTCATAGCCAGTAGCCAATAGCTGTCCTAGCATGGATTTTTGTCCATCGAACTAGCATACAGACGAGCTGACTTTTTGACCGGACTCGAGTTTGACGGATAGATTTAAAACATGTTTCAAATCTAATGCCGCGTACACACGAGCAGACTTTACGGCGGACTTTGCCCGGCGGATGGGATTTTGTCGGACAATTCTATCATGTGTGGGCTCCAGCGGACTTTGTTTTCTCAAAAGTTGGACGGACTTAGATTTGAAACATGTTTGTTTATACACCTACACACTCCAAAGGGGGTCACTTTGCTGTTTTATGTTTGGTTTTATTTTCACGTCAAAGCTTTATATAGCATTCCTCCCTGTTTAGGTAGTTTTAGAATATGTTATTATTTGTCTATCACATGCAAATTACTTTCTTGCTTCATCTAGAATACATATGGGGTCTAGTGCATTTTGCCATATTCTTGTCTGTTGTCAAAGCAATATAGAAACAAATGCCAACATTTTTCAAAAAATGTACGATGTTTGAATTAGTATGAATGTGCCAGCTCCTGTACTTGTGAATGATCACAACCAAAATATGGTGCCAAATAAGGAAAAAAAAAGGGCAGGTATAAGAGAAAAGGGCATCCAACTAAAGGCAAAACCTAAAAAAAGACAAAAGAAACAAAACCCTATCCTCATAGCCAAAATGTAATAACTATAGATTAAGACCCCATACACACTGTTAGATTTTAAGCAGATTTTTGTCTTCAGATTTACAAAAATCATGTAGTGCAAGGGCCTTCCTGATTGCATACAAATTGAAACTCTTATGCCGCGTACACACGATCAGACTTTTGGACAGAAAAAGCTATGATGGTTTTTCTGACGGGATTCCGCTCAAGCTTGTCTTGCATACACACGGTCACACCAAATTCCGACCGTCAAGAACGTGGTGACGTACAACACGTACGACGGGACTAGAAAAAGGAAGTTCAATAGCCACTCTGCCACCCTTTGGGCTCCTTCTGCTAATCTCATGTTTATCTTGTGTTAGTAGAAGTTTGGTGAGAGACGATTTTCGCTTTTCAGACTCGTGCTTTTCAGATCGTTTTCCTGCTGTTCAGTTTGTACTTGTGGGTTTGTATCTGTTTTTCAGTGCGTGTAGTCAGTTGGTATCTGTTTTTCAGTGCGTTCTTGTCCGCTCAATTCTGATTTTTAGCTCGCTCTTCACAGGCCTTGCTGTTCTTCAGTGCATTCTGTTAGTTCATTCTGACCAGCCGACCAATTTTAAGTCATGTTGCAGGTACATACTCATCGCAGAGTTCGTGCTATGAGGGGGCTTGGTGTTGGGGTTCTTGCTTTGACCCAAGCCCAGTCCCTGAACAGGGCGGGGAGGAGTTCATGGACCAAGAATTGGTTCCTCTAGCGTGACCAATTCTCTCATATGCCTTTGCTGTGTGAGATCCAGGAGAATAACCCTGATGATTTCAGGAATTTTCTCCGGATGAGGGACCCCTTTTTCACCGTCTGTTGGCTTTGCTGTCCCCTTATATTACGAAGCAGGACACCTGCATGCGGCAAGCCATCACTCCGGAGCAGAGGCTAGTCACCACATTGTGGTACTTGGTGATGGGGAGAAGTTCTCTACAGGCATCTCCTCACAGGCTCTGGGGATCATTATTCCAGAGACCTGTTCTGCCATCATTCAGATCCTGTAGAAGGACTATATTAGGGTAAGTTTTCTCCTTTAACATCACATTCTATGTATTTAATGTTTGCTAATGTATTGTATTTCTTTCATCATTTCCTAATTACCATGATTATAATATGCTGTGTATGTCCCCTTTGTCTTCATGCATGCTGGAAGCTTTTAATGTTGTTTAATGTTTTTTGTCCTTCATGCATATTTGCCTTTACTAACCTCCCCAGCATGCTATCCTGGGCCCATACACACCTAGCCACTTAACAATGTATTTTGTCAGCTCCATTGTAGTGCTTTAACCCCTAAAATGTGTACAAATGTCATTTGTGTCCTTTAATTCAGGCAGAGTGCCAGAGGCTTTTTTTTGGCTCCCAAACTCATTTATAACCCCCCCTAAAATGTTTACAATGGGTCATCAGAGGGGTGAGGAATCTGGAATCTGAAAAGTGGACCTTAAACTTTTGTCTTTAAATACTCCTTAAAATAAATGTTATACTGATGTTGGTGTGTTGTGTTTGTTACAATATGATTTTTTATATTAATCAGACATAAGATACATGGGAAATAATATTACACAATAGTGAGTTGGTCAGATTACTGTAAGTTTTTTGGCTTGAGTAGATTTCTCAAACAAATGCTGTTTCATACAATGGGTACGTAGATACCATTGTTGTATTCAATTGACAGTTTTCAACAGGTTATTGTCTCTATAGCTACAGTAAACAAGTAAGACATTACTTGTTTGAGATTCTTTCAGCTTACGTCGACAGACGTAGAAATGAAACATGTTTCAAATCTTTTCGATGGACTCGAGTCCGGTCGAAAAGTCCGCTCGTCTGTATGTTAGTCTGATGGACAAAAACAGATGCTAGTGCAGCTATTGGCTACGAACTTCCTTGTTTTAGTCTGGTCGTACGTTATCACGTATGAATCCAGCGGACTTTGGTTGATCGTGTGTAGGCAAGTCCGTTCATTCGGAAAGTCTGTCGTAAAGTCCGTCGAAAAGTCCGCCGGACAAAGTCTGCCGTAAAAGTCCGGTCGTGTGTAGGCGGCATTAGATTACTGTCAGGTTTTGGCTTTAGTAGACAACGGGTAGGTAGATACCATTGTTGTATTCAATTGACAGTTTTCAACAGTCCATTGTTTCTACAGCTACAGTAGACAGGTATTTCTGTTGTTTGGTAACTATGGTAAACAGCCTGACACATAAAAGGGGAATTCAGGCATAAGCTAGAGACACACACCATCATGCTTTGAAGATCAGAAGCCACTCATGATACAAGAACAGTGCCTGATTTCCAGAAGAATGGTTGCCAATGAAGATCATGAACATACAGTAACAGAAGATAAGTAACCTTTAAGTGTATTTGTACTGGTATAGACAATAGGCTGTTCATTTGCTAAGCATTTTGCTTGT
This sequence comes from Lithobates clamitans, assembly GCA_037952925.1. Taxonomy (NCBI): domain Eukaryota; kingdom Metazoa; phylum Chordata; class Amphibia; order Anura; family Ranidae; genus Lithobates; species Lithobates clamitans. Next base: position 3,277,582 of record JBBGZY010000391.1, on the reverse strand, counting down.
TATAGATATCTGTCAGTCTTGTATTGTATTCCTAAGATTGTAATAGTTTTGTATGTACAGCATCTTTGTATAGTAAAAGCACATTTACAGAAGTCTCAGCTTCCTTGCTTATACCACAGAGTAACATTGCTAGATAGACGCAAGCAAAACAGTTGGCCAAGAATGTTTGTGTCCAATATGCTTGCAATGTTATGTGCAAAAGTACTAATAATTTTTTTTTCTTTTTTTGACTCCACAGTTTCTTTCAACGTCACAGGAATGGCAGACTGTGGCTTCCCAATTTGCTCATCGTTGGGACTTTCCCAACTGGGCAATCGATGGGAAGCACGTCCACATGGTCCCACCACCCCACTTGGGGTCATACTACTTTAACTATGAGGAGTTTCACAGTATTGTGTTGATGGTGGTGGTGTTGGCAACAAACGAGTTTCTCTATGTGGACATGGGGAAGAATAGCCGGATGTCGGATGGTGGAGTCTTTGCCCAGACCGCGTTCTACCGACGTCTCCAGAGTGGTGGTTTGGGATTGCCACCTGCAGAAGAGAACGTAGAAGGACTCCCATTTGTTTTTTATCGCTGATGAAGCATTTGGTCTGGGTGATCACCTGATGAGGCCATTCCCCCAGAGGACCCTCACCCCGGAGAAGAGGGTTTTTAATTACTGGCTGGCCAGAGCCAGAAGAGCCATGCAGAATGCCTTTGGGATTATGGCCAGCCAGTTCCGCCTATTTCTTGCAATAAATATGTCGGAGTACAAACTTAACCACATAGTTCTAACATGCTGCATACTTCATAAGTTTTTGAAGAGAAATGCTCTGAAATATGTTGCCTCAATTGGGCCTGAGGCCAGACTTCCAGAAGATACACTGACAGCCCTGGAAACTGGCCGTTCTGGCTTGCCCCCACAAAGCGCCTGTGAAGTGCGTCAATAATATGTCAATTATTTTATGGATAGGGGGCCATTGCTATGCCAGCAAATTTGTAATTTATTTTAGATATAATACAAAATTTGATCTGATCAAATCTTGATTTTGATTTACTGCTTGTGTTTCTTTTAGCTGTCTCCTAAGTTCTCCCAGTGCACTTGTAGTGCCAAGTGGGTTTTCCATTATTAAATAACACCCATTGTCACTGTAAACACCAACTTAATATAAAAAATGGTATTGAGCATTTAAAGAAGAAGCTACACATTGTTGAGTATAAAACCTTTTACTCCGTGCACATTCACATGTGCGTTGTAAAACTTTTTTTTTTCAAAAAAAAATTTTTTTTTTTTAAGTTTTACCTTGAAAATATTTTTTTTGTACTTAAACAGGCATGTTTCAAAACATAACATACACAACTCAGGAACTTACAAAGTTCAACATTGAAAAACTAAAGGCAATATCAGACATTATAGTGTCAAAAATGTGTTGATATTGTCTTCATCAGATGGGGTGAAATTCCCCTGAAAAAGGCAAATTTTGAAGATGCACACAAATTGGGAGTTAAACTGGGGATTTCCCTCCTGAACCCATCCCTAATGTCAACATGTGCTATCTCCCATCATGGGGGATCAATGGACATGTTTTGGGGGTACAACCACTTCCTCCCACCTACTTGAGTTATGAGGAAGGGGTTGCACCCACAAAACGTGTACATTGATGGCAGATAGCACATGTTGACACATTGTGTGCATCTTCCAAATTTGGCTTTTAAAATGCGTCAAAAATTTGTAAAAAATGGTTCCCCAAAAATAGAAAATGGTGACATTTTGTTCAAATAAATCTGTAAATGATTTTGCGCAAAACATAAAAATGCAGAAAATTACAAGTAACCATAAATTCCTAAGCGTGACCTGTGTTATAGCAAGTACTGAATCACCAGTGGAAGTTGAAAGTATATATAATCAAAAAATTCAATCAAAAAAGTGTAATAAAAATACTGTGGAAATACGTGACAAATGAAATTTAATACGCTAATACTGATAATAATAAGAAAAAGTTCAATGTCGGAAATGTATCTTTAGTGTATAAGACATCCGTAGTGCTCTTAATCAAAAAAGTTCATAGGTGTTTGAATAGGCGAAAATAAATTACCGTGCAAAATCCACATGCAACTATGCTCACATTGCCGTTACCTTCAGGGGCTTAAATCAAAGCCTTATAGAACGTGCTCAGTGATGGTGGAAAGGGATCATCCAAATGTTGCCTGGTTGCCAGCTGACCCTGGATGGATGGGCGTCCATGCTGTATCCTCGATGGATTAGACTCTGGATCCTGGAACTCGTGCCAAGAAAACAGAAGGGAAAACAAGGGGCCTCCGATGGTGTAGTATAAAAAGCTTTGGTTTTATTTCAATAAAAACGCACTCTGCGTACAGTGTCTGTAATGGTACAGCGTGTGGCGGTACACCACCGCTACCAAGTGCGAGACTTCCGGTACACAGTGTTAGCAAGGGGGGTAAAAGAAGTGTTTGGCTGCTGTGTGTATCAATAGGTTGCAGTTCTGGTTCCTACGCGTTACGTCACGTGACCTCGTGACTTCCTCAGGGAATCTGATTGGCTAAGGTATTAGCCCATTTATAGTGAGTAACAGGAAGTGGCTGGAGCGCCATGTTTGTGTAGTCCGGGTTATGGAAAAAGTATATAAATATTTGTGCACTCTGTTTAGCGATCCAAATAAAGATAATGTTACACCTTATATAGTGGATAATGGATTTATATGATTTTTATTTATTTGCACGAGAAGAATGCCTCTAAAATGAAAATCCATTCATCAGATTGCTTCCGTCAATATAAATATAGGAAATCTATATGAGTGCTGCCATCTTGTGGTTATACTTTAAAATAACATAAAATTTCATTATTTTAAGCCATCTACAGCAGATGTTCCTGCGGGATACAGCTCCGTTAGTGTAGATGCCTATAATTGTCCTACAGATTTATTCGGACTGTTAGAATAACAAAAATGAATCTCTGTTAAAATAATTTCTTGTATGAACAACATTTTATACTAAAATAAATGAAGATATAAAAATTTTTGGTACGATAAGTGCCAACGACATAAAATCCTGCTTATTTAAAAATATGTGACTGATACCATCATGTGGCTGTGTTGCTATTTAGATGGAGACTCATTGTATATAGGTCAATACTGTCATCATGTGGGAGCATTAACTATAGGTGAATTAAAATACATGTTGTAGTAAGCAGCAGGTAATTGTTAAAGATACTCATGAGTAAAGTCAAAGTACCTTGGATAGTTGGAAGGTCACTGAGGATTACTTAAATGAATATCATACAAGTAAATATCTGAATCTGAGTGATTCAGGATCAGTAAAAATTAATGAAAATAAAGAATAGAAAATTGGTACTCCGGAAATTTAGCACAAGGTTCACAGAACAAAAATCATAATAGACAAACCAATCCATATGGGCTAGTAAAACGAATATATGATGTGTAAACAAATTATTCATCACTAATGAAAAATCAAAGTCTATGTTTAACCCATTGGGTGCTAATGTATTCATTTTTTGAATCCACTGGGATTCCTTTTGACTCAAGCTTCTAATTTTGTGATTCCCTCTCCATGATTTGTGATAACGCTCTATGCCCCAAAAGGTCATTTCTGTCGGGTTGCTGTTATGAATCTCGGCAAAATGCCTAGATACATTGTGTTTAGGGAATTTATATTTTGGACATGTTCCTTTACTCTGACTTTTAGAGTTCTTTTGGTTCGTCCTACATACTGCAAATTGCAAGAACATTGTAGAACGTATACGACCCCCTCCGTGTGACAGCTAATAAAATCTTTGATTGGATATGTATGTCCCGTGCTGGTTGCCAGGAAATCTGTTTTTTTACTCTGGAATTTTCTAGAGTGTTGGCATGCATAGCAATATTTACAAGGAAAGAAGCCTTTTCCATTAAAAAAAGAAAACAAATTGGTGGAAGGAGGGTCCACTACATTTTTGACTATAAGATCTAGTGTCGTGGCTCGTTTATATATAAATAGTGGTTTGTCTGGTAGAATGCTTTGAAGATGTTTATCCTCTCTTAAAATGTGCCAGTATTTTTTTTGTATTTTTTCAATATCTTTATGTTGCACATTAAAATCTAGAATTAACGCCGGAGCCCCTAGCATTGGTGCTGTTTTTTTTTGAGTGTGTATCATGGTTTCCCTATCAAGAGATTGAACTGATACTATTTGTTGATTAATGAATTCTGAACCATACCCCTTCTACATGAATCTCTTTCCTACTACCTCAGCTTGTATCTTGAAGTCGGATTCCTTTGTATAGTTACGTCTGACTCTGATTAGTTGACCTTTTGGTATATTGAAAAGCCATGGTTTATGGTGGCAACTAGTAATGGGTAGATAGCTATTTCTTGTCACCTCCTTGAAGTGTGTTTTAGTGATGAGCCGATTATTCTCAATGCTGATATCTAGATCTAGGATTTGAATCTGTTTAGTATCAATTTTTCAGGTAAGAGAGATGTTTCTGTCATTCTGGTTCAATCCAGTTAAGAATTTTTCCAGTGAATCCTTGTCCCCATTCCATACGATTATAATATCGTCGATGAATCTCTTATACAGTTCTAATAGGCAGGGAGTGTTGTTATGTATCGTTTCTTCTTCCCATTGGGCCATAAACGCATTAGCCACACTAGGAGCATACTTGGCTCCCATAGCGATCCCTGTAATCTGCTTGTAAAATTCTTGTTGGTGCCAAAAATAATTGTTTTTAAGGGAGAAATCAATACATTTAATCAGGTACTTCCTTTGTGTGCGGTGCAGGTTGGAAAAATGTTTCAACACCCACTTGGTGGCTTCACACGCTTGATGGTGTTTTATACTAGTGTACAGGGAAGACACGGCTGTGGCCAATAAGGTTCTTCCTTCCAAAACGGTTGGTGTATCCAGTAACTGTAGAGTATGTTTTGTATCCTTAAGATAGGCTGTTGCTCGTTGAACGGCTGGTTGAATAAAGTTGTCAATGTATTCACCTAATCTTGATGTGGCTGAATTTATGCCGTTAACAATGGGTCTTCCTGGTGGATTTTCTTGGTTCTTATGTATCTTCGGGACTGTATAGATTACTGGAATTCTGCACGAATCTGGTACTAAATATCTGGCTTCTTTGTTGTTTAGAATAGATTTTTTCACTCCCATCTGGACGATATGTTCCAATCCTCGTTTGCTTTGAAACGTGGGATTTTTAGGTAGTTTAATATAGATGAACTCATCTTGTAGTTGCAGTTGAATCTCTTTTAGATAGTTGTCTTTTGTTTGAAGCACTACTCCTCCTCCCTTATCGGCTGGCCTAATTACTAGATCTTTCCTCTTAATTAATGCTTATATGCCTTTTTTAATGTGAGTCTGGATCTTTGATTTCTTTGGTCTTTAATTGGTCCAAATCTTTCAAAACTAGATCTCTGAAGACTTCAATGTGTTGTTTGTCATGTATCTGCGGGTTAAATAGAGACTTGTTTCGTAGAGAACTGTGTTGTATTATGCCTTGTGCAGTTGATCCATTACCATTCTTCATCTGGGGATTGCTCAGAATGGCTTTTTTTAAATGAATTTTTCTCACATATTTGCGGATTCCAATATATGTGTCAAATTTATTTAAATTTTGTATTGGGCCATATTTGAGGCCCTTATCTAGAACTACTAGTTCTTCTTTAGTTAGTTCCTGTCCACTTAAGTTGAAAATGCCTGCCCCAACTATTCTCGCTTTCTTTTGGATTCTCTTTCCTGCTCAGTGTCCTCTCTTGGTTCTGATGTTCTTCTCTGATAGTCCTCGTGTTGGCGTCTTCTTGGTGTATCGTGTCTTTCCTGTTGGTATCTTCTTGGGGATTGTCGTGTGTGTTCTTGCCTCCATTTTGGTGAGTAGTCCCTCCGATCCCGATCTAAAAAATCAGCCCTTTGTCTATCTTGCTGATAGTAAGATTGGCGATAATCTATAGCGTGGTGAGTTAATTGTCTCAATGGTTCAAATCTATTGTGGGTGGGGATTGGACTCCTCTCCCATCTATTGTATGGGTAGGGGTATGTATAATCCCTTGTATCTCTTTGGTGTCCCTCATATTGGCATCTATTTAAATATGGTCTTTCATAAGGTGGGCCATTGTATGGTCTATTCTGCTGTGGTTTTACATAGTAATCACCATTCTGGTGTGGTTTCCTAAACGGCTTCTTGAATGGTTTCTTTCTGTTATTCCTTGGAGTTTGGTACCTGTAATTATAAGGTTCTTGGTACTCTTGTTCTTGTCTTGGTGTGAGGTAATCTTCTTTCCTCCATCCCCCAGACACTGGTGGTGCTGTGGAGGTACTGGCTAATGGTTCCTCTATTCTTACTTGGCGTTCCGGAGTGGAATAGGTGGAAGTGCCCAGAGGGTTCTCTAGTTTGGTCTGCCATTTGAAAACCTGGTCCTCCTTATAATCTGAGCAATCTGTGTGATAGTTCTTGGTTTTCCTCTGTTGGACTTCTAGGTCTTTGGCTATGAGGTCTTTATTCATTTGATTAGCAAGGATGTTGAATTCATTCGAGGATTTGAACAGTTCTATTTTGAGTTTCAGATCTTCTATCTGTTGGTCTATGTAGTGCATTTTCCTACGTTTTCTTTTAAGTAGAAATTCTAGACCTTCTATACTCTTTTTATTGAAGAATTCATACCACTCATCGATGGACTCCTTGTCTAAAAGTCCATCGTTGGGTGGTAATTCCCACCTAAGTCTTCTGGGTACTATCTTCTCCCTCAGATAGCACTCAAAGGTGTTGGAGTCCCACCAGAGACTCACCTTTTTCTCCATAGTATGCCCCAGTTTACGTAATAAACTGGCTAAGTCACTGCTCACTTTGGTTTGTGTAGAAAAAATTTCATCTAAATTGATCTTTCTTTGCTCCATAAAACTAAAGACTTCCATAGTGGCTGCAAAGGTGAAATTGTGTAACTATAAAAATAATCGTGAGGGGACCTCTGGGCTTCTATCCAATGGCTCATAAGCTGCCGTGTACTGCAAAAAATCTTCACTGTGTTGCTGCAAAATCTATAGTGTACACATGACCACCACAAAATAATCAAATTCAATGTCATTTTGTTGTTCTTTAGATTCTTTAGATTCTTCCTAGTACATCAATCATGTTCTTCAGTTTTTGTTCTATGTCATTTGTTTTTTGCTTGATGAGGTCTAAACCCTGAATACAAAACAGTATGTCCTGGATTAGCCTTTGTGCACTGTCACTCGTGAAATAAGGAGATTGTTCTTAAACGACATGCACATCACCTAAAAGAAAACATACACACCATGTATTATAAATATGCAGGCATACATCTATTACCTGAATCTGTGGTGTCAGACACTTGCCTGTTGTGGTGAAAATCTCAACCACCTCTCCTTCCTCCACATCCTCAGGTTGTGGTGTCCTCTGTTCCCCCTCTTCAGGAGGTGGGGGTTTCCTGGTGTCCTCAGACTTCTGGAGTCTTTTCTCCCCTATGAGAATGAAACAAAAGGAAAATTAGCACAAAGATATTTGAGGCCAGAAATATAGGAATATGAAACATTGCTTGAAAGTGGGGTACAATTGTCTGTTTTGGCAGAGTTCCAAGCTGAAGACATGATTTTTTCACTTACCAAAGCTGGAATACTTACCTTTTTTGGACAAGTTTCACACTGGAGCACCTGTGTGGGACACCCTAAAAAGTTTGTTCTTGTGTCCCACACTAGTGCTCCTGAGTCCAGATGTGCTGCTGAGTGTCCTCTCCTTACATTACACTGAATCAAGTTTGCAATTCTTTCTAGTTTCAAACACATCTAGACAAATGTCCTAAACTTCTTTAATACAAATTAGCATGACCAAATGTAGTTAACCCTGTATCTGCCCAAAACATTGTATTTAAAAACGAACAATGTTTCCTATGACCGATTACTGTGCCCATGAACATGAAAGTAGCCATTTTAAAATACAACAGTAAAGAAAAGCACATGGAGCAGCATGCAAGTAATACTAATAATAGGAACACACGACAAGTACTTACTTTTTAGAAGCACTTTCTTGATCCTTCTATACTAATCCTACTCCCTCAATTTCAGGTCTGAAATGTCCTCAATTGCTCCTTGGATCATCGTACCCCAAAATTCCTGTGCAGACAACTTCTTCACAACTTTAGTCATGATCTTGGCCTTTTGCACATTTGGGTTTAGGTATGGTCCATACTTCCCGTCATAGTCGTCCCAGGCCATATTTGAGGTCTTAAATCTCCTGCGGGTTAGGGACGTTTCGGGCTCCGGGCTTTCCTCCTCCTCATTACTGCTATTACGCACCTGCTGTGTCTCCACCATGTTCCTCTCCCACTGCGACAAAAGAGAAGGGGAGGGAATATTTGAGAAAGAACGCCAGGGGTGGGTGATGCGGGCGGAGTTTTACGCATGCACAGTGTATTTACAGCTAACACGCGTGTGTCGTACGTATGTAATGAAATTATTATGATATGATAATTATAACAAAGGTAACATTTTAACTTGGGACATCAGTGGCCTATACTGATTAGAGATTGAGGCCTATATTGGGATAAGATTAGGAGAGTTTAGAGCCTGATATTAGTGTTTTTGTCTTGTGTTTTGTCTTGCAGCAAATATGAAACAATTCAAAGACCCTGACAGACACAGGGATATGAGAAGTTTGTGGGAGGTTAAAAACCGCTTGTATCGAAATAAACCAGCTAGGAAGGCATCGCTGGAGAAACTGCTGCAATTAGAAACTGCTGCAATTTGTGAAGACACAGGTCCCCGATGCAGACATTGAGTTTGTGGAAAAGAAAATTGGTAGCTTGAGAAGCACATATAGGAAGGAGCTTAACAAGGTCCAGGCTTCCATGAAATCAGGAGCAACAGCAAAGGATGTGTATGTACCCAGTCTGTGGTACTACAACAGGATTATGTTTCTGGAAGACCAGATTGAAGCCAGGGAATCACTTTCTACACTTCCATCCACCCTTCCCTCAACCCCAGCTTAGGCTTCCGAGGACCAACCTGGGCCTTCCATCGTGGAAGAAGTTGAGGAGCCCAGCTGGAGCCAGGTATAGTATTTTTGAACATATTTATTGTCCGAAAATTATTGTTGTTAACTAGATGTGATTATTGATAACAAATGAATGATTGAACAAAAATTGTTTTACATATCAATAGACAGTAGGGGCCAAAAATGATTGGGACAAGAATGAAAAATGCTGGGCTCAGAATGATAGTCTTTTCTATTTATTAACATTTAATTTGCAACAGTCATGAGCTGAAAATTGTGTGCGATTGATGAACCAAAAACTAAAACTATGTCCCTTTTTCATACGCAGGAAGACCTCAGCTAGGACGAGGCTCTGGAATGTGGCAGCCAGGAGGAGGCCGGAGTAAGTGTCAGCCAGGAGGAGACGGGAGTAACTGTCACATTCACCACTTGTCGGTGCTCACATGCTTTTGGGGTATGCCTCACCTAGGGATGAGCCGAACACCCCCCCGGTTCGGTTCGCACCAGAACCTGCGAACGGACCGAAAATTTGCACGAATGTTAGAACCCCATTGACGTCTATGGGACACGAACGTTTGAAATCAAAAGTGCTCATTTTAAAAGCTAATTTGCATGGTATTGTCCTAAAAAGGGTTTGGGGACCCGGGTCCTGCCCCAGGGGACATGTATCAATGCAAAAAAAACTTTTAAAAACGGCCGTTTTTCCGGGAGCAGTGATTTTAATGATGCTTAAAGTAAAAAAAAAAAAAGTGAAATATTCCTTTAAATATCGTACCTGGGGGGTGTCTATATTATGCCTGTAAAGTGGCGCGTGTTTTCCGTGTTTAGAACAGTCCCTGCACAAAATGTCATTTTTAAAGGAAAAAATCTCATTTAAAACTGCTTGCGGGTTTAATGTAATGTTGGGTCCTGGCAATATGGATGAAAATCAGTGAGACAAACGGCATGGGTACCCCCCAGTCCATTACCAGGCCCTTTGGGTCTTGTATGGATATTAAGGGGAACCCCGCACTCAAATTAAAATAAGGAAAGGTGTGGGGCCACCAGGCCCTATATACTCTGAACAGCAGTATACAGGCGGTGCAAACAAGACAGGGACTGTAGGTTTGTTGTTAAGTAGAATCTGTTTGTAATTTTGAACGGGTACATTTTTAACGTGTTTAGCTCCAGCCAAAAAATCTTTTTTAAGCTTTTTGGAAAACAAAGGGAAGGGTTATCACCCCTGTGACATTTGTTTTGCTGTCTGTCCTCCTCTTCAGAAGATTTCACCTCACTTTTTGTCCCAATGACAAATGTTTTTTGAAAATTTGGGGTTTTTTGTGAAACAAGGATTGGAAAGCATCAGTGGAAATGAGAAAAGTTTTTCCCATATTAACTCTTACAGGAGAGAATTTCCCTTCCTAGGAGTAGATTTCATTTCACTTTCTGTTGTCTCCTTCCATTTGCAAGTAGGAGTTGTTTGTAAGTTAGGTGTTTGAAAGTAGGGGCCTGCCCTATATACTCAGCAGAAATTTGGGCCTTAGGTGTTGTTGTGGCCACAACACTGTAAGCCCTCACAGGGCCCTGCTGTGAAATATTAGATCAAGAATTGTAATTACATGCCCCTGTTGACCAGGGGCAGAAAAATCGGCAGAAAAAAACACAAGGAGAGGAGGCGCCTCTAAGTGCAGTATGAAAGCCAATTTATTTAAAATCAATGTGCAAGCAACTCACATTTTGCAGAATAAAATACAGCATGTGGTGTGGTTAAAATCCAAGGAGGGAGTCCATCAGATCAGTCACGGGTGTCACTGCTGCCTGCTGTGCGTGGGGCTTTGCTGAACACCGCTCGAGCCGGCCGCGGTGATGATGTACTTCAAAGCGAGGCCTGGAACGCTGGTGGAGGGCAGGCGCGGAGCTGTGACGTCACTGGAATGCGACGCGTTTCATGAGCGTACGGGCTACGATGTCACGGTAGCTGCGCTCCTTCATCAAGCTCGATGAATCTGATGGACTCCCTCCTTGGATTTTAACCACACCACATTCTGTATTTTATTCTGCAAAATGTGAGTTGCTTGCACATTGATTTTAAATAAATTGGCTTTCATACTGCACTTAGAGGCGCCTCCTCTCCTTGTGTTTTTTTCTGCAGATTTTAGCTTGGTTTCAGCTCTCCTTGGAAGGCAGCCCTCTGTGTGGATCTTTGAATACTATTTTGCCTTTGTTTACATAGACTTTTATGGACTATATCAGTTACAATTTTTTAGTCTGTCACTAACATGATGGTAATATGAGGCTTCCGGTTTTTGCGCCTTTACTTGCTTGCAGAAAAATCGGGCCTCTGGTGCTGGTGGTGGTGCTGGTGCCACAACACTGTAAGTCCTCACTCGCTCTTGGTGGGCGCAGAAATGGGCCCTGCTGTGAAATATTAGATCAAGAATTGTAATTACATGCCCCTGTTGAACAAGGGCAGAAAAATTGGGCCTTTGGTGGTGGTGGTGGTGCTGGTGCCACAACACTGTAAGTCCTCACTCGCTCTTGGTGGGCACAGAAATGGGCCCTGCTGTGAAATATTAGATCAAGAATTGTAATTACATGCCCCTGTTGAACAAGGGCAGAAAAATTGGGCCTTTGGTGGTGGTGGTGCTGGTGCCACAACACTGTAAGTCCTCACAGACACTCTAGTTGGAACGCAGGAACAAGCCCTGCTGCAAAGTATTGCATCAAAAATTGTAATTACATGCCCCTGTTAAACAGGGGCTGAAAAATTGGGCCTTAGGCACTGGTGCTGGTGCCACAACACTGCAACCCCTCACAGATACTCTAGTTGGAACGCAGAAACGAGCCCTGCTGCAAAGTATTGCATCAAAAATTGTAATTACACGCCCCTGTTAAACAGGGGCTGAAAAATTGTGCCTTAGGCACTGGTGCTGGTGCCACAACACTGCAACCCCTCACAGATACTCTAGTTGGAACACAGAAACGAGCCCTGCTGCAAAGTATTGCATCAAAAATTGTAATTACACGCTCCTGTTAAACAGGGGCTGAAAAATTGGGCCTTGGGCACTGGTGGTGGCGCCCAGAACCAAAAATGTTCTTACCAGCTATCAGCGTGATCATTGAGGAGGAAGAGGATAATTACTCAGGGATAGTCACTCAGCATCAGCATAGGCAGTCTTTGAAGGGGTCTGAGATTTCGAAAAAAATTATTCGGTTACATCAGCATCAGGTGCTTGGTAGCTGGTGGTGATCCAAGACTGATTCATTTTTATGAAGGTCAGTCAATCGACCGAGTCAGTGGACAGACGCACCCTGTGATCGGTTACAAAGCCTCCAGCAGCACTGAATGTGCTTTCCGAAAGAACGCTGGATGCAGGACACGTCAGTAGCTCAATTGCATACTGTGTAAGCTCTGGTCAGTGATCCATCCTCAAGACCCAGTAACCCAGAGGATTATCGGTGGGAAAGGTGTCCAAGTCTGATCTTGCCCCTAGGTATTCCTGCACCATGTAAAACAGACGCTGGTGATCATTGCTGGAACCGATCATACCTTGGGGCTGCGGACCAAAAAATTGTCTGAACGCATCGGTCAGACAGCCACCTTCTCCACCGCTCCTTCTTTGACTGTCCAAAGCCTCAGCAACACGTTGTCCAGAAACAGGAGTTTGTAACCTCCCAGTCTCTGGAAACGCGTTGCACAGACCTTTCTGCAAGGCCTCCCGAAGATGTTTCATCCTCTGCTCCCTCTGCGATGGCAAGATAAGGTCCGCAACCTTACCCTTGTAACGTGGATCAAGGAGGGTTGCCAGCCAGTATTGGTCCTTCTCCTTGATACCACGAATACGAGGATCCTTCCGCAGGCTTTGCAGGATCAGGGAGGCCATGCAGCGTAGGTTTGCTGAGGCATTCGGTCCAGAGTCCTCTGGGTCACTAAGGACGACATGGTCTGCAGCCACCTCCTCCCAGCCACGTACAAGTCCATGTGTTTCTTGGGACTGATCCCTTAAAGACTGCTGCTGATGCTGAGCGCCAGGCTCCACCTCCATACTGACACAATCTTCCTCCTCCTCTTCCTGTGTGATCGGCGGGCATGAAAGAACACTGTCTGGATAAAGGGGGCCTTGAGAGCTAAGGAAGTCCTCCTCTTCCTGCCTCTGTTCTGCCTCAAGTGCCCTGTCCATTATTCCATGCAGCGTGTTCTCCAACAGGTGGACAAAGGGTACAGTGTCACTGATGCATGCACTGTCACTGCTCACCATCCTCGTGGCCTCCTCAAATGGTGACAGGACAGTGCATGCATCCCTGATCATGGCCCACTGGCGTGGGGAAAAAAAAAAAGCTCCCCTGACCCTGTCCTGGTGCCATAGTCGCACAGGTACTCATTGATGGCCCTCTGCTGCGTGCGCAGCCGCTGCAGCATGGCCAACGTTGCATTCCACCTGGTGGGCATGTCACAGATTAGGCGGTTCTTGGGCAGGTTAAACTCCTTTTGGAGGTCCGCCAGCCGAGCACTGGCATTATATGACCGGCGGAAATGCACACAGACTTTCCTGGCCTGCCTCAGGACATCCTGTAAGCCCGGGTACCTGCCCAAGAACCGCTGCACCACCAAGTTAAGGACGTGAGCCAAACAGGGCACATGGGTCATTTGTCCCTGTCGGAGGGCAGAGAGGAGGTTGGTGCCATTGTCGCAAACCACCATTCCTGCCTTAAGTTGGCGTGGCGTCAACCACCTCTGAACCTGCTCCTGCAGAGCTGACAGAACCTCTGCCCCAGTGTGGCTCCTGTCTCCCAAGCACACCAGCTCAAGCACTGCATGGCATCTTTTGGCCTGCGTACTTGTGTAGCCCCTTGAACGGCTACGGAGCACCGCTGGTTCCGAGGAAAAAGCACAGGAAGAGGCCATGGAGAAAGAAGAAGAGGAGGGGGTGGAGGAGAGAGGTGTGTCACAATCATTAGTAGTGGCATTTTGGAGGTGTGGTGGTGGAACAACCTCCAACACTACTGCACCTTGTCCTGCATCCTTCCCAGCTACCAGCAGAGTCACTCAATGCGCCGTACTGTCCCTGTCCATGCCTGCTGGACCATGAGTCAGCGGTAATATGCACCTTACCACTGACTGCCCTGTCCAGCGAGGCATGGACATTGCCTTCCACATGCCAGTAGAGAGCCGGAATCACCTTCCGTGAGAAAAAGTGACGTTTGGGTACCTGCCACTGAGGAACCGCACATTCCACAGACTCACGGAAGGGGGCAGAGTCTACCAACTGAAAAGGCAGCAGTTGAAGTGCTAGCAATTTTGCCAAGCTAACATTCAACCGCTGGGCATGTGGATGGCTAGGAGCAAACTTCTTTCGGCGGTGCAGCAGCTAGGGCAGGGAAATTTGCCTGGTACAATCTGACGTCGGTGTACCAAAAGCAGATTGCCCACAAGTACTTGGCTGTGACACACCTAATTCTACACCTTCATTCCTCTCAGTGCAGGTCTCAGAGGGGACTGAAGGTATAGTGGGGTTGGAGATCTCAGCTGATGAGGAGCAAGGAGAGGCCCTCTTTGTTCTTTGGTGTAGGTCTTTTAGATACGCTTGCCAACGAACTGCATGGCAGGTCAACATATGTCTGGTCAAGCATGTGGTACCCAAGCGGGAGATGTTTTGGCCACGCAATATACGCTTGAGACATATGTTGCAAATAGCAGCGGTGCGATCTGATGCACTCGTCTCAAAAAAGGCCCACACCAAAGAACTTTTTGAATAACGCGCAGAGACTGCAGCTCCCTGCACATGTGGAGCTTTGGGGTGTGATGCAGTCAATGTGCTGCCCTTAGGCTGGCCCCTGGAGGGCATCCTGCTTCGTTGGTGATGTGCCGCCTCCTCCTCTACCCTATCAGGCACCCATGTTGAGTCAGTGACCTAATCATCCCCTCCCTCCTCATCACTGGAGCAAACCTGGCAGTATGCTGCAGCAGGGGGAGCATGACTGCCAGATTGCTGTCCTTCTTCGGCACTCCCTCTGTCCGTGCTCATGTTACTGCCTTCATCGAGCTCAGTATCATCATCAGAGCCTTCCAAACGCTGGGCATCCTCCTGGAGCATGTACCCAACACTGTGGTCAAACAGTTCGAGGGACTCCTCAGAAGGACATGGTGGGGCTAGGGAAGGAGTCACTGATGACATTGAGCCGAAGGAAGAGGCCGCTGCTTTGCCAGACAAAGTACCCTGAGCATGGGTGATAGAGGATGAGGAGGATGAGAACGGCTTGGTCATCCACTTGACCAAGTCTTCCGCATGTTGCGGCTCAACACGGCCAGCTGCCAAAAAAAAGGCCAAGCGTGTCCCACGGCCACGTGCTGATGAGGATGCACCGTCTCCACGACCAGCACTAGACACAAAGCCTGCTTGCCCTCTCTTATTGGCTTGTGACTGTCTGCCTCTCCTTCTTGGCCTTCCAGACACACTAATGGCCTGTAGCTGCACTAAGCTGGGATATATATATATATGTACTGATACTGCAGCTAGCAAAATCAACTGCCTGCCTGTAGTATGAGAACACCACCAACCTTCTACAGGTAGCTTTAGCTGAACACTGTGCAGAGCTCGCAAAAAACTAACTTGTAGCTTTTTTAGCTGCCTGCGGAAGTGATAGGATCAGGAAAACAACACCAACCTTCTGCAGGTAGCTTTAGATGAACACTGTGCAGAGCTCGCAAAAAAATAACTTGTAGGTTTAGCTGAACACTGTGAGCAGGACGCACCACACTAACTTGTAGTTTTAGCTGAACACTGGGAGCAGGATGCACTGCACTAACTTGTAGCTGTAGATGAACACTGTGCAGAGGTCTCACTACACTAACTTGTAGTTTTAGATGAACACTGTGAGCAGGACGCACTACACTAACTTGTAGCTTTAGATGAACACTGTGCAGAGCTCGCAAAAAAATAACTTGTAGGTTTAGCTGAACACTGTGAGGAGAACGCACCACACTAACATGTAGTTTTAGCTGAACACTGTGAGCAGGACGCACTGCACTAACTTGTAGCTTTAGATGAACACTGCAGAGCTCGCAAAAAAATAACTTGTAGGTTTAGCTGAACACTGTGAGGAGGACGCACCACACTAACATGTAGTTTTAGCTGAACACTGTGAGCAGGACGCACTGCACTAACTTGTAGCTTTAGATGAACACTGTGCAGAGGTCTCACTACACTAACTTGTAGTTTTAGCTGAACACTGTGAGCAGGACGCACTGCACTAACTTGTAGCTTTAGATGAACACTGTGCAGAGGTCTCACTACACTAACTTGAGGTTTAGCTGAACACTGTGAGCAGGACGCACTGCACTCACTTGTAGCTTTAGATGAACACTGTGCAGAGGTCTCACTACACTAACTTGTAGTTTTAGCTGAACACTGTGAGCAGGACGCACTGCACTAACTTGTAGCTTTAGATGAGCACTGTGCAGAGGTCTCACTACACTAACTTGTAGTTTTAGCTGAACACTGTGAGCAGGACGCACTGCACTAACTTGTAGCTTTAGATGAACACTGTGCAGAGGTCTCACTACACTAACTTGTAGTTTTAGCTGAACACTGTGAGCAGGACGCACTACACTAACTTGTAGCTTTAGATGAACACTGTGCAGAGGTCTCACTACACTAACTTGTAGGTTTAGCTGAACACTGTGAGGAGGACGCACCACACTAACATGTAGTTTTGGCTGAATACTGTGAGCAGGACGCACTGCACTAACTTGTAGTTTTAGATGAACACTTTGCAGAGGTCTCACTACACTAACTTGTAGTTTTAGCTGAACACTATGAGCAGGACGCACTACACTAACTTGTAGTTTTAGCTGAACACTGTGAGGAGGACGCACCACACTAACTTGTAGTTTTAGCTGAACACTGTGAGCAGGACGCACTGCACTAACTTGTAGCTTTAGATGAACACTGTGCAGAGCTCTCAAAAAATAACTTGTAGGTTTAGCTGAACACTGTGAGGAGGACGCACCACACTAACTTGTACTTTTAGCTGAACACTGTGAGCAGGACGCACTGCACTAACTTGTAGCTTTAGATGAACACTGTGCAGAGCTCGCAAAAAAATAACTTGTAGGGGCGTGGCTTGCCGGCATCTGTGATGGCAGCTTGATCCTTCTTCTCCGCTCCAACCCCGGCTAATAGCAGCTTCACAGCACCTCATCCACCACGAAAAACATCCGATCATCCCCCCCGCGGGTCACACGGCACCTGGGCGCAATGTTAAAAAGGAGGAAAGAGCGGACTGTGCCTAACAAACTGACTGACTTTTACTCGTATGAGAGAGCGGGCAGGGGACAAGATGGCGCTGACGGCTCTGACAGGAATGCAGCTGTGCAGTCTCCTCATACCAGCGGCGGCGGATCACAGCGCTCAGCCTTCTCACAGGCAAAGTGTGAGTATTCTCCACCTCGCTCACCCTCTTCTGCCTCCCCTGTGAAATCCAAACCCAGGAGAGAAGATGACACCCCACAACGTAGCCATAACCTGCCCTTCACTTTACCTCCCTCTGATGTCCAGCACCACACAGCCATAGATAGCTTTCCTGCTTCAGATCAGCCCTTATCTGAGCTCACAATGAAAAACATGCTGATCTCCCTTAAACAATCGATGTACACAGATCTCTCAGCTGCTGTATCCTCACTGGCCTCTGTAGTACAGCAACAGGTCCAGCGTCTCCAGCATGTTGAAAACAAAATGTCTGACCTTTTCACTGCTCATAATGATATGGTAGATGTATGCACGGAACAGGAAGATGAAATGCAGGCAATACATCTTAAATTGGCAGATCTCGAAGATCGTTCTCGAAGGGACAACATCAAATTCCGCAACATACCCGAATCGGTTCAACCACCCGAATTGGTGCGATTCCTACAATCCCTGATGCGCGCGCTAGTACCTGACCTCACTGACAGTGATCTGGAAATTGACAGGGCGCATAGGCTACCAAAACCGCCTCACCTCCCGGCGGAAAAACCCAGAGATGTTCTGGCCCGCATACACTTCTTCAATGCAAAAGAAAAAGTGATGTTGTAGTTTTAGCTGAACACTTTGAGGAAGACGCACCACACTAACTTGTAGTTTTAACTGAACACTGTGAGCAGGACGCACTGCACTAACTTGTAGCTTTAGATGAACACTGTGCAGAGCTCGCAAAAAAATAACTTGTAGGTTTAGCTGAACACTGTGAGCAGGACGCACCACACTAACTTGTAGTTTTAGCTGAACACTGTGAGCAGGACGCACTGCACTAACTTGTAGCTTTAGATGTACACTGTGCAGAGGTCTCACTACACTAACTTGTAGTTTTAGATGAACACTGTGAGCAGGACGCACTACACTAACTTGTAGCTTTAGATGAACACTGTGCAGAGCTCGCAAAAAAATAACTTGTAGGTTTAGCTGAACACTGTGAGGAGAACGCACCACACTAACATGTAGTTTTAGCTGAACACTGTGAGCAGGACGCACTGCACTAACTTGTAGCTTTAGATGAACACTGCAGAGCTCGCAAAAAAATAACTTGCAGGTTTAGCTGAACACTGTGAGGAGGACGCACCACACTAACATGTAGTTTTAGCTGAACACTGTGAGCAGGACGCACTGCACTAACTTGTAGCTTTAGATGAACACTGTGCAGAGGTCTCACTACACTAACTTGTAGTTTTAGCTGAACACTGTGAGCAGGACGCACTGCACTAACTTGTAGCTTTAGATGAACACTGTGCAGAGGTCTCACTACACTAACTTGAGGTTTAGCTGAACACTGTGAGCAGGACGCACTGCACTCACTTGTAGCTTTAGATGAACACTGTGCAGAGGTCTCACTACACTAACTTGTAGTTTTAGCTGAACACTGTGAGCAGGACGCACTGTACTAACTTGTAGCTTTAGATGAACACTGTGCAGAGGTCTCACTACACTAACTTGTAGTTTTAGCTGAACACTGTGAGCAGGACGCACTGTACTAACTTGTAGCTTTAGATGAGCACTATGCAGAGGTCTCACTACACTAACTTGTAGTTTTAGCTGAACACTGTGAGCAGGACGCACTGCACTAACTTGTAGCTTTAGATGAACACTGTGCAGAGGTCTCACTACACTAACTTGTAGTTTTAGCTGAACACTGTGAGCAGGACGCACTACACTAACTTGTAGCTTTAGATGAACACTGTGCAGAGGTCTCACTACACTAACTTGTAGGTTTAGCTGAACACTGTGAGGAGGACGCACCACACTAACATGTAGTTTTGGCTGAATACTGTGAGCAGGACGCACTGCACTAACTTGTAGTTTTAGATGAACACTGTGCAGAGGTCTCACTACACTAACTTGTAGTTTTAGCTGAACACTGTGAGGAGGACGCACCACACTAACTTGAAGTTTTAGCTGAACACTGTGAGCAGGACGCACTGCACTAACTTGTAGCTTTAGATGAACACTGTGCAGAGCTCGCAAAAAATAACTTGTAGGTTTAGCTGAACACTGTGAGGAGGACGCACCACACTAACTTGTAGTTTTAGCTGAACACTGTGAGCAGGACGCACTGTACTAACTTGTAGCTTTAGATGAGCACTGTGCAGAGGTCTCACTACACTAACTTGTAGTTTTAGCTGAACACTGTGAGCAGGACGCACTGCACTAACTTGTAGCTTTAGATGAACACTGTGCAGAGGTCTCACTACACTAACTTGTAGTTTTAGCTGAACACTGTGAGGAGGACGCACCACACTAACATGTAGTTTTGGCTGAATACTGTGAGCAGGACGCACTGCACTAACTTGTAGTTTTAGATGAACACTGTGCAGAGGTCTCACTACACTAACTTGTAGTTTTAGCTGAACACTGTGAGGAGGACGCACCACACTAACTTGAAGTTTTAGCTGAACACTGTGAGCAGGACGCACTGCACTAACTTGTAGCTTTAGATGAACACTGTGCAGAGCTCGCAAAAAATAACTTGTAGGTTTAGCTGAACACTGTGAGGAGGACGCACCACACTAACTTGTACTTTTAGCTGAACACTGTGAGCAGGACGCACTGCACTAACTTGTAGCTTTAGATGAACACTGTGCAGAGCTCGCAAAAAAATAACTTGTAGGGGCGTGGCTTGCCGGCATCTGTGATGGCAGCTTGATCCTTCTTCTCCGCTCCAACCCCGGCTAATAGCAGCTTCACAGCACCTCATCCACCACGAAAAACATCCGATCATCCCCCCCGCGGGTCACACGGCACCTGGGCGCAATGTTAAAAAGGAGGAAAGAGCGGACTGTGCCTAACAAACTGACTGACTTTTACTCGTATGAGAGAGCGGGCAGGGGACAAGATGGCGCTGACGGCTCTGACAGGAATGCAGCTGTGCAGTCTCCTCATACCAGCGGCGGCGGATCACAGCGCTCAGCCTTCTCACAGGCAAAGTGTGAGTATTCTCCACCTCGCTCACCCTCTTCTGCCTCCCCTGTGAAATCCAAACCCAGGAGAGAAGATGACACCCCACAACGTAGCCATAACCTGCCCTTCACTTTACCTCCCTCTGATGTCCAGCACCACACAGCCATAGATAGCTTTCCTGCTTCAGATCAGCCCTTTTCTGAGCTCACAATGAAAAACATGCTGATCTCCCTTAAACAATCGATGTACACAGATCTCTCAGCTGCTGTATCCTCACTGGCCTCTGTAGTACAGCAACAGGTCCAGCGTCTCCAGCATGTTGAAAACAAAATGTCTGACCTTTTCACTGCTCATAATGATATGGTAGATGTATGCACGGAACAGGAAGATGAAATGCAGGCAATACATCTTAAATTGGCAGATCTCGAAGATCGTTCTCGAAGGAACAACATCAAATTCCGCAACATACCCGAATCGGTTCAACCACCCGAATTGGTGCGATTCCTACAATCCCTGATGCGCGCGCTAATACCTGACCTCACTGACAGTGATCTGGAAATTGACAGGGCGCATAGGCTACCAAAACCGCCTCACCTCCCGGCGGAAAAACCCAGAGATGTTCTGGCCCGCATACACTTCTTCAATGCAAAAGAAAAAGTGATGTTCGCTGCAAAATGATCGCCTAACCTTCCTGATCCTTTCACAGCCATCGCACTATATACAGATCTCTCCAAGGTGACCATGGAAAATCATAGGCAACTAGCCACGATTACTAAAGCCCTCCAGAATCACCGCATACCATATAAATGGGGATTTCCCACCAAACTGCTGATCACGTTCCAAAGCAAAACACATGTGGTGCGCACACTTCAAGCTGGCCTCCACTTACTGAGGCTATGGCGCATTATCCCGGAGGATAGCCCAAAACCACCTCCGTCTCCTCCTTCCCAAATGGAAGCCGAGTGGTCCCTTCAAGATGCCTGATGCCTTTGGTGGTGCATGAAGTCTCATATGCCACCCAGCCGGGTGACGGCGGTTAATTGTCTCTTTCAAGCCTATCCTTCCATCCACTGGCTCCACGTTTCTGGAAGCCACTGAAGGAAATCCCCCCTCTGTTTGGATAGATCCAGCAGTATTTCTGCACAATGAACCCGTATTGTTCACGGGCTCTTTCTTTTTACTACCCTTCCCACCCCACACCAGCCTTCTCTAAGCCTTCTGGACCTGCTCCAACGATCCATTGCTGACGACCTGCCTATCCTGATCATCTCCGACCGCAATACCATCTAATCAACATTCCTGGCACATACCTGACTATGCCTAGCACTATCGTCTCAGTATAAAGAGCCATAACCAACAACCTTACCATGCCAATCAAACTAACCTCCCTTAATGTCAAAGGCCTAAACAGCCCACAAAAAAGGGCTAATCTGCAAAGAGAACTAACAAATCATAATGCGGACATTGTCTTTATACAGGAGACACATTTTGCAGAATCCAAAACACCAAAGCTGAAGCTAAAAGGATACGAAACCACATACCTGGCCTCGGGACCGAAGAAAAAAAATGGTGTACTAACAGCTATACGCTCTACTCTCCAGTTCCAACACCTTCACACTTATGCCGACCCACAGGGTCGCTACCTCATTCTTATTTGCTCCATTGCTCAAACCACCTACACTCTAGTCAATATCTACAGACCAAACTCCAGACAACTTCGCTTTCTTAGACGCCTCTTCAAGAAAATCAACACCCTACGCCAAGGCAACTTAATCGTGGGTGGTGACCTGAACATAATCGGCGACCCATCCATGGACACCTCTACCAACAAAGACCACCCCCGACAAGCCCTGAATCCCCTACTCCACGACCTGGATCTCTTTGATGTATGGAGAGCACAACATGGATCGGAACGTGATTACACATTCTTTTCTCACCCGCAGCTATCCTACTCACGCATTGACTCCTTCATAGTAGACAAATGGACACTCCAAAATGTTATGGACTCTGATATTGGTCTCATTACATGGTCGGACCATGCCCCTATTTCGATCACCCTTGGCGATCGTAGACCGGGACCACCGAGAATATGGAGACTTGACACCTCCCTTCTGGAGGACCCTAAAGTCCTACAAGAAATAGAGACTGGGCACCACTCCTTTTTTGAACTTAATGACTTGCCTGATACCGACAAATTTATACTTTGGTCAACCTACAAAGCTTACCTTAGAGGTATTTTCATAAAGCTTAGTAAAAGAGTGAGACGACAGAGGACCCAGCAGATTGATGAGGTTCTATCTAACATTTCAGAAATAGAAAAAATAAACAAATCTTCCCCCTCCCACACGCAAACTCTTAAACTCCTGGAGCTAAGACAAAAACTATGCACCCTTCTGCTACATAAATTCGAACGTAACTTTAAATTCTCCAAGGCCAACTTTTATGCTTTAGGTAATAGGGCTGGATCACTACTAGCAAAACAAGTAAAAGCCCATCGCACAAAAGCCAAAATTCTCTCTCTCCGACACCCCACTTCAAAACAACTCTTAACCAACCCTCAGGAAATTGCAGGAAAATATAGATAAGCCTTGCGAGCCACATAAGGGTTAATGCCTTATAAAAATGTGAAATAAAACCTCAGTAAAAAACAGCTGCAAACACTAATCACGTTCCATAACCGTGTGACTGGTGTCAAAGAAATACAAATGTGTCTGCGCTAGATTGAAAAAATACCATATAGACGATTACAATAAGTGCTAAGTACCAGAATAACCAAATAAAAATAATAAATAAATGTGCTTAAACTGACCTATGATAAATCAGAAATAACTCTGAGTAATCAAACCTTATAATTTTCAAAGTGCAAAGTGCAATATAAAACACACAATCTAAGTGCCAAATCAGGAGTGAAATAGCAGCAATCCTCATGAAAGCCCTTATAGTTCAAAAAGTGTATATCCAAAGAAATATAAATATAAAGTGCTCAAAAATTGTGTCCATAATTAGTGAAGCTCATCCATCTTGTTCTTCCAAAAGGTGCAACACCATAGAGCATGCCTTAGTGTCTTTTAGTGACCCCCAAAAGCGTATGCGCTCACCTTACAGTGTGTGACACAGTAATTAAACTCTGTCAAACACGCTCAAGAGAGACACTCCTGTGCTCAAATGGAATCAACTGTGCAGACCTCCAATGTTCCCAGTCATGATGTTATATGCAAGAGAAAAGAAACTCCATAGCGTTATACCTCACGATCGGCCTGTTTGTGTCTATGCCTGTGTAGGATGGTGCACTCACGCACCCACAGCATGTGAGTACCCCTATGAGGGGAGAGTTATTTTGTTCATAATAAAAGATCCTTCATTATCTTACAATATTGCGCTATGGAGTTTCTTTTCTCTTGCATATAACATCATGACTGGGAACATTGGAGGTCTGCACAGTTGATTCCATTTGAGCACAGGAGTGGCTCTAAAGCGTGTTTGACAGAGTTTAATTACTGTGTCACACACTGTAAGGTGAGCGCATACGCTTTTGGGGGTCACTGAAAGACACTAAGGCATGC
Source organism: Lithobates clamitans (assembly GCA_037952925.1). Taxonomy (NCBI): domain Eukaryota; kingdom Metazoa; phylum Chordata; class Amphibia; order Anura; family Ranidae; genus Lithobates; species Lithobates clamitans. The sequence goes on along the minus strand of JBBGZY010000391.1, from coordinate 3,253,604 downwards.
TCTATGGTGTTGCACCTTTTGGAAGAACAAGATGGATGAGCTTCACTATGGTAATTATGGACACAATTTTTGAGCACTTTATATTTATATTTCTTTGGATATACACTTTTTGAACTATAAGGACTTTCATGAGGATTGCTGCTATTTCACTCAGGAAATTGCAGATGCGTTTAGTGAATTCTACGCATCACTCTATAATCTCAGAAATGACCCTCTCACTCCCCAACCCACAGCGGAACAAATTTTTAGCTATTTAGACCCGATTAAATTGCCTAAAATTTCAGAGGCACAATTTGAAACTGTCTCTAAACCATTCACTAATGAAGAAGTCCTCAAGGCCATAAACAACCTCCCTCTCCATAAATCCCCGGGAGAGGATGGCTTTTCTAACCTATTCTACAAAAAAATTTGCCACCATTTTAGTCCCTAAACTAACAGACCTCTTCAACACTGCTGGTTCCTCTGGCTCTTTGCCTACAGATATGCTGCACTCACTTATAGCAACCATTCCAAAACCTGGGAAAGACGCCTCTGTTGCCTCTAACTATAGGCCAATTTCGCTCTTAAATACCGACATCAAGCTGCTCGCCAAAGTTATCACCAACAGACTGATGATGTTTCTCCCAGAGCTGGTCCACCCAGACCAGGTTGGGTTTATCCCAGGCAGACAGGCACCTGACGCAACTAGAAGGGTGCTCAACCTCGTCCATCAGGCTGCGCAAAATCAAACGCCTTCTCTGCTTCTATCCCTAGATGCGGAGAAGGCGTTTGATAGGGTACACTGGAACTTCCTCCAGGCAGTGCTGACAAAGTTCGGTATTACCGGTTGGTTCCAAAACGCAATCCTTTCCTTATACTCCAAACCATCAGCTACAGTGTTCACTGGGGGGACGATATCTGCTCCTTTTGAAATGTCTAATGGTACACGGCAAGGGTGCCCCCTCTCCCCACTTCTTTTTGCTCTACTAATGGAATCCTTGGCCTCCAAAATAAGATCTGATCCCCTAATCTAAGGCATACCATGTAATGGTACAGACCACAAAATTAGTCTATATGCGGACGACGTAGTTCTAATGGTCACTAACCCCATCCAGTCCCTACAGACTATACAAAACATCCTTCACCAATTCAGCTCTATCTCTTACTATAAACTAAATGCTACAAAATCCATGGTTCTCCCTATACATCTCCCTCCTCAAATGGCTACCCACCTAAAATCCACCACGCCATACGTATGGACGAACAAGTCTATTCCCTACCTGGGAATCCTGCTAGCCCCCAATCTAAACGGATTGATCGACTTGAACTTCCATACCTTCTCTCGAAATTTACCCACGCTACTGAAATCTCTACGCTGCATGGGTCTCTCTACACTGGGGCGTATAGCTACCTTCAAAATGATAATACTGCCAAAACTTCTCTACTTATTCCGAACACTCATCTTACCTATTCCTCGCTCCCTCCTGACCACAATCCAGAGTCAAGTAATTAAATTTATCTGGAACTCTAAACCACCTAGATGTGCTAGCTACATACTCACTAGACCCCACAAATTAGGCGGAGCTGGACTGCCCCATATTGGCAACTACTACTACGCCTCAATATTGGACCAACTGTACTATTGGTGGCATCCTACACCTGAAAAACAATGGTCCACCATTGAAACCTCCTATTCCCAACTGGCTAACCTAACTGACCTCCTCTTATTATCGACGGCCGGCTACTCCCCAACACCTAGATGCACTAACCCTATGATATCTGCCTCTCTACAGGCATGGAATAGACTTCTTACCGCGTACCCCCGGGACTCACCTAGTAAGACATTACCATTACCACTAAGAGCCCTGTCCTCCTGCATTCCAGACTTGAACCTCTCCCGGTGGCACAAAGCTGGTATACTGATCATTGGTGACTTGATCAACCACAATTCAGTACATTCGTTTGCAGATCTGCAAACTAAATTTCAACTCCCAAACTCAGAAGCTTACACGTACACTAGAATTACTCACTTCTTGACCACGACCAAATTACCCTCCACAGTAAAAATTCCTTTACCAATCTACCTACATTACATCTCTAACCCATCCCCTAGCAAAAGTATCTCCAGGATATACTCCTGCCTTAATGACACCAGACCCTGCTCTCAGGTGCACTCCTTAAATAAATGGGCCGAAGAACTGAATGTCCCCTTCACCCAAACCCAATGGCTACAGGCCTTTTCAGACACCTTTCAGGCATCTCATTGTTCCAACCACTGGGAATCCTACCAGAAAACCATCCACAGATGGTACCTCACACCCTACCGACTCTCAAAAATGTACCCTGGCCACCCTCCATCATGCTGGAGGAACTGCGGAAGTATAGGTTCCATCGCACATACCCTCTGGTTCTGCAAATCCCTTACATCCTTTTGGAACCAAGTATTCGCTTTACTCTCCTCCATTACTGGGACGTCCTGCCCTCCGTCCCCAGCTCTAGCCCTGCTACATATTGGCATGGACAAAATACCATTCTCAGCTAGATGTATTATTATTCACCTACTCTATGCTGCCAAATTGAATATCACTAGATTATGGAAAACTGCTAGAATTCCCTCCATCTCGCATACTATCAGTGACCTCAACTTTCAATGTGAAATGGAGAAAATAGTAGCCAGAAAAAACTCACATTTACGTAAGTTCAAAGATATGTGGTCTCTTTGGTTACATCATCCAAAATGTACTGTTCAACTGTAATTAACCTGGTGTAAACTACTTATGGATCGTTTATCCCTTCACTCACAACCTGCTGGTGCCCTTCTCCCTCCACCTCCTATTTCCTCACCCCTCATCCCTAACCCCCCTCCCCCCTTTTTTTTCGAGTCTAGAACCTGTTACTACTCGACAACCATCCTTTGTTCAACATTTTACTGTTTCGATTTACCACAGTGTTAATAAACGAATAGACAGTTTCTAGTCGTAACATCTGTATATGTCACTACTGTTATGACTCTAACATGTATGTACCTGTTTGAAACTTTAATAAAAATTACAATTAAAAAAAAATAAAAATAAATAACTTGTAGGTTTAGCTGAACACTGTGAGGAGGATGCACCACACTAACTTGTAGTTTTAGCTGAACACTGTGAGCAGGATGCACTGCACTAACTTGTAGCTTTAGATGAACACTGTGCAGAGGTCTCACTACACTAACTTGTAGTTTTAGCTGAACACTGTGAGCAGGACGCACCACACTAACTTGTAGTTTTAGCTGAACACTGTGAGCAGGACGCACTGCACTAACTGTAAATAGTCTAGCTGCCTGACTGTGGTACTAATAGGATCAAAAGAACACCAGCAATTTTCTTCAGGTAGCTGTAAATACTGTAACAAGACAAGCCTGCCTGTCAGTAAGAAGATAACAGGAACGGACCTAGCTAAACTGAATACAGTGTATATATATATATATACAACACCTGGAATGCATATATATACACAATACACTAAGTGCAGCTAACTCACTGATTGTCCTGCCTAATCTATCTAACTCAAATGAAATGACACTGTCTCTCTGTCTATCTATCTCTCTTTCAACGCCGGAACACACACTACACAGGGCCGCCGTGCAGGCAGCCTTATATAGTGTGGGGCGTGTTCTAAACCCCCTGAGCCATAATTGGCCAAAGCCACCCTGGAAAAGGAGTAGAAACAACAGAAAAGAAACACACAAAAATCATATATACAAATTGAAATAAAATATGACAAAAAGGCACAATTATTTTTATATTTTGCTTATACAAGTGATAGTTTTTAAATATTAGTAGAAGTAGATCATATACAGAAAATACTTTAGAAACCTAGGGTTTCTGAAATGCTTAGAGGCACTATTGTGAAAAAATGTGCAGGCTTACATGCAACCTCTTAATCTGAAAATTCTATTTGCCTGTTGCTATTACAACAAAGTGTAGGCCTCAAAAGTTCCAGGACAGTGACTCAGAAGTCCAGAGCCTAGCCACACCTACATGGCTTGCAGTTTCAAAAGGAAGCCATTGATGGCTGCCATTATATTTCTTTAACCCATTACGGACCATCCACTGCAGTTGTACTGCGGCAGGTTGGCTCGGCTGAGTGAAATGACGTAGCTATACGTCGGCCGCGTCGATCGGATTCGGGTAAGAACTGATCAGTTTTCAGGCCCAGGCTGATTTCTTGTCTGGACCTGGTGATTGGTTCTGGCGAATTAAATCCTTCCCCTGCCTGTAAGTGTAAACACAAGCAGGGGAAATGATGTCATCTCCCCTCGTGGAACTCTCTTTCGTTCCAGAGAGAGGAGAGAAGACATCTCACAGTAAGTTGCGGCCCCTGATCACCCCCCGATCCCCCCCAGTTAACACCTTCACTTCCTGTCACAGTGTCACCCAGTGCAGTGTTCATATTTTTCTTTGATCACTGTACTGGTGTCATTTGTGACAATAATCAGTGTTAGGGTACTTAGTAGTAGACCCAGATAAGTCTAGGGACCCTCCTACACCACTAATAAAGGTTTAACCCCTTGATCACCCCCTGTCACCAGTGATCACTGTATCAGTGTCACGGGTGACGCTGGTTAGTTAGTTCGTTTTATAGCATCAGGGCACCCACCGTATATTACCTAATAAAAAGTTTAACCCCCTGATCATCTGCCGGATGACATCAGTCAGGTTTTGGCATCAGTTAGGGTCTGCATCACCCCAGGCAGTGTCAGATTAGTGCCAGTAGTGCCAACACCCACGACAGAACCAACCGAGCCAGATATGACCCGGGGCATAACTAGAATATAGTTGAGATGTCTTCCTTCCCCAGGTACCCTTTCTCTCTGGACAGCAGAGGGCTGGGTCTGGTGCATTTTTCTTCTTCATTCCTTCTTCTTTCCCTTATCCTCATTTTCAGGGTTAAAAGATTGGGGGCTTCAGACCTATATGTCATTAACAATGAAAAAAGAAGGACACTCACAGGAGTAAAGACGAAAAAGGGGGCTGCACACCCCAGATAATGGATCAAAAAAAAATGAGAAATCCCCCAAGGGAGTTTTTTTAGCAGCCAGTAATATTGTAATTAGCAAACTGGAAAAATAATAATGTAATAAATAGTTTTATTGTTACAAAAAATATTAATAATACTGACAATTAGGGTCAGAACATGAACTGGAGTACAAAAACATTATGTTAAAAGACAATGGTACCAATAAGCAAAAGGCAGTGTAAGATATGTTACACCATATGCGTCAGAAATACAATAATACAGATGTCTTGCGTATAAGATACTGACGCGTTTCGACCCCAATGGGTCTTCTTCAGAGGATAAAGTATAAAAACTGTATGGGTGTAAACATATGTTAGAGTACTTCAAAAGAGAAAAAAAGAAAAACAATTATGGACAATCCATATGTTATGGCTTTATCAGTTATTATTGTTATTATTATACAGGATTTATATAGCGCCAACAGTTTACGGAGCGCTTTACAACTTGAGGGTAGACAGTACATATACAATACACTTTAATACAGTAGGAATCAGAGGGCCCTGTTCCTTAGAGCTTACAATTGCCTTACAGTTACGATGTATTCATAATTGCAAATGGCCTCAATATGGAGAAAGTTTTTTCCCCCTCTTGCTCTATCCCCAATCTCCCAGCGGTTGATCCGGTCAATGGAGGAGCGAATAGCATGCACACATGCCTTACGAGGAGTCACACACTGGGTAATCCCCAATTATGCATAAGAGGTCCATGCCATATAACCTAGGTTATATCACATGGACCTCTTATGCAACACCTGCTAATACATCTAATTATTTCACATAGCCCCTTCACATCCAATATATAGACATATTCGTTTGAAATCTTTATAAATTTTTATAAATTCTTTTTGGAGTTGTCCGCTCAGTATATGATGTTATTTTATCACAGGCGCGACATACACCCTCCCTCATCCACTGCCCTTCTAATTTTGGGGACTACCCAGTGTGTGACTTCTCGTAAGGCATGTGTGCATGCTATTCGCTCCTCCATTGACCGGATCGACTGCTGGGAGATTGGAGATAGAGCAAGAGGGGGAAAAAACTTTCTCCATATCGAAGCCATTTGCAATTATGAATACATCGTAACTGTAAGGCAATTGTAAGCTCTAAGGAACAGGGCCCTCTGATTCCTACTGTATTAAAGTGTATTGTATATGTACTGTCTACCCTCAAGTTGTAAAGCGCTCCGTAAACTGTTGGCGCTATATAAATCCTGTATAATAATAACAATAATAACTGATAAAGCCATAACATATGGATTGTCCATAATTGTTTTAATTTTTTCTCTTTTGAAGTACTCTAACATATGTTTACACCCATACAGTTTTTATACATTATCCTCCGAAGAAGACCCATTGGGGTCGAAACGCGTCAGTATCTTATATGCAAGACATCTGTATTATTGTATTACTGACGCATATGGTGTAACATATCTTACACTGCCTTTTGCCTATTGGTACCATTGTCTTTTAACATAATGTTTTTGTACTTCAGTTAATGTTCTGACCCTAATTGTCAGTATTATTAATATTTTTTGTAACAATAAAACTATTTATTACATTATTATTTTTCCAGTTTGCTAATTACAATATTACTGGCTGCTAAAAAATCCCCTTGGGGGATTTCTCATTTATTTTATCTATATGTCATTAACATAGCCTTACTTACAGTTCTAGTGCATTTGCCACTGCAGGGGGGGCCACCCTTACTGTTATTCCCCACCGGTGACAATCTTTAGCCTCAGGGAGGCCTTGCTTGTGGACTCTGGAGGTGATTGTCGGAGGCTGTTTATGCCCCTCCGGGGTCAGTGCCGCCAGGCTACCCTGTGATTTATTGGATGGTTTGATCAGTGTCCACTTGCCTAGTACTGGCTTTTGGGCTCTCTTACTACACCAGGACCCGATAGTGGCTTTGAACTACAATTGTTGTTCTCTTTTGTATTGTTTTGTCTGTTCTTGTATCTGTCTGTTATACATATCTATTTGCACCAATAGCTTTTTATATATTGGACTGCTCGATATGACATGTTATTTGTTTTCTTTTATTAATAAAAAGAGGTTATACAAAAAAAAATTCTCACGCCTGTTTTTCAACTTTGTGTGACTGGCCCATGCAAGGTTTTCGAGCTGCTCTCATGTTTTTCCCATTGTATCTTTTTCTATTGCTAAAAGAGTGTAGGCAGGATTCCGTTGTTTTTTTATTTTTGTTTGGAAACAATGAAATATCTCCCTCACATATGTATCTAAATGTTTGTTCATGTTTTTCTCATCTTTAGTATGTAGTAATATTAATATGTTAGAACCCATCGCGGTGGCCCTCCTATGCATCGCGGTTGTTGTATTTTTGCAGAAATGTGAAACTAATGCCCCGTACACACGATCGGACATTCCGACAACAAAATCCATGGATTTTTTTCTGATGGATGTTGGCTCAAACTTGTCTTGCATACAAACAGTCACACAAATCATGTCGGAAATTCCGAACGTCAAGAACGCGGTGACGTACAACACGTACGACGAGCCGAGAAAAATTAAGTTCAATAGCCAGTGCGGCTCTTCTGCTTGATTCTGAGCATGCATGGAACTTTGTGCATCGGAACTGTGTACACACGGTTGGAATTTACGACAACAGATTTTTTTGTTGGAAAATTTGAGATCCAGTTCTCAAATTTTGTGTGACGGCAATTCCGATGAAAAATGTCCAATGGAGCCTACACACGGTTGGAATTTCCGACAACAAGCTCCTATCGAACATTTTCTGTAGAAAAATCTGACAGTGTGTACGGGGCATAAGAGTTATGCCCCGTACACACGGTCTGATTTTCCGATGGACAATGTCCGATCGGAGCGTGTTGTCAGAAATTCCGACCGTGTGTGGGCGCCATCGGACATTTTCCATCGGATTTTCCGACACACAAAGTTGGACAGCAGGAGATAAAATTTTCCGACAACAAAATCCGATCGCGTCAATTCCGACCGTGTGTGGCCTGTTCCGACGCACAAAGTGCCACGCATGCTCAGAAGAAATTCCGACACGGGACAGCTCGTTCTGGTAAACTTAGCGTTCGCAATGGATACAGCACTTTCGTCACGCTGCAATGTTCAAAATGGTTTAATACAGCGCACTCTCTTCTTTATAATGTGACAAAAATTAAGTAGTTTTGATGCTCATATTCACACACACTTCTCACAAACTATTCTTTGTGTTTTTTTAGTGGGATTCCCTCAATATATTGTTATAAGTTGTCACATCTGACAGTTTTATATTTTTTAAGTTTTTTTTGGGGGGATTTTAAGCCTTTTTTTTTCTTTAATGTTTGGATTTTTTCCAAGGCTGATCTTTGTTCAATGTTATTTTTATTTTTACTCCAGAATATTTTTGTGTGTGTTTTGTGTGTCAAGTTACCCCAACACCATTATTATCTTTTATTATTTAATCTCCAGGAGATTTTTTGTTGTTGGTGTCCCTTGTTCATTTCACATTGTATATTTGAAATGTACCTGAATCCTCACAAACAAACTGTCATTTTTGAAGGAAAACACATAGGAGAGTATAATTCAAAACAAAAATCCTTTATTAAGGGATCAGAACCAAACAAAGAGGAAGGCAACACTGGATCAACAGCAGAAATCAGTGAAGCCTGGGACCCCCACGGCAGACATCAATTCTTCAACATCAAAATTGGTGGCCTGAGGAGTCCATATCTAAGGGAGGGCAGTCTGGTCCGGGATTCACAGAGACTCGGATAGCAGCAGATGACATCTGTGTCCCCAGGCTGTGGTACCACAAGAGGCTGCATTTTTTGGCCGACCAGACTGGACCCAGGGCAATCACTGTCTAGTCTTCCTTCCACGCTTCCTTCCGGGCTGTGGCTGTGCAGTTGGAGATGTGGCAGGAGGAGGAGTAGGACCTGGAGGAGGAGGAGGACTGGGGGGACCTGGAGGAGGACTGGGAGGACCTGGAGGAGAGGGAGGAGGAGGATGAGGACCATCCCAAAGCTGTGTGTGAGGTGTAATTTGGCCCCTCATACCTTTCTCCAGAGCCTCTGATATGAGGGCCTGACACATGGCTTTTTGGCCCTCCTCCAGCCTCTGCATTTTATATGCTATGAATGCAGCAATGTTCTCCTGCATGGTGTGTGGTGCTCCCAGGACCTCTGTAGCCCTCCAAAAGAATCTGATAGCCGCCTCCTCTAGGGCACTCGTCCTACTGCCACTTTCTCTTTTCAGGGGGGGTGGAGGGACCTGCAGATCAGCCAGCCGGTTCGGCCGGTCCACCTCCTGGCTGAGACTTCCCTGTGTATGAAAAAGGGACATAGTTGTAATGTTTTGCATCATCAATCACAATCCTAAATTAGTACTCCCAACTAACATCTAGTTAACATCATTGATTGGACAAGCAGAAATATTTAGAGGAATGCTATACCTGGCTCAATCTGGGCTCCTCCACATGCGGCCTGGAAGGCCCAGGTTGGGCGTCAGAAGCCTCAGCCGGGGGGAAGGAAGCGTGGAAGGAAGACTGGAGAGAGATGGCCTGGGTTCAGTCTGGCCTGCCAGAAAGTGCAGCCTGTCGTAGTACAACATCCTGGGGACATAGATGTCATCTGCTGCTCCGGATCTCTGTGAATCCAGGACTTTCTTGCGCTCCCTCAGATATGTGCTCCTCAGGCAACCAATTAATATCTTTAAATAAGTGATGTCTGCCGTGGGGATCACCTGCTTCACAATTTCACACAATTGCTCCAGTGCTGCCTTCCTCTTTGCTTGGTTCTTGAAATGGGGGTGGGTAATCTCCCACAGACAGGGCAGCTCACTTAGCATATCAATGAATAGTGACATGAAGTCAGTATCTCTCATTAAGATATCCATGTTCACTGCAAGACACAACACAAGACAAAGCCTAATGTCAGACAAAACTCTCCTAATCTTGTTACAATATAGGCCTCAATCTAGAAGCAGTATAGGCACAAGTTTGTCTCTTACCTTCGTTCTTACGATCGGCGCGTCCAATGCTCCTTCCTCCGCTCACAGATCGTACGTAATACGCACGCGTGTTACGCTTTATACACACTGCGCATGCGTGTAACTCCGCCCGCCCCTGACGTTCTTTCTAGTGTATTCCCCGCCCCTTTTCGTTCGGGGCAGTGGGTGAAGAGCATGATGGCAGAGTTACAGCAGGTGCATGCTAATTCTAGCAATGAGGAGGAGGAGGAGGAAAGCCCGGATCCAGGCACGTCCCGATCCAGAAGGAGACGTTTTAAGGCCACAAATATGTCGTTTGGGGAGATGTTGGAGATGGTAGACATCTTGAGGAAGTCCGACTATGACGGAAAATATGGGCCTTACCCCCACCCCAACATCCGAAAGGCCAAAATCATTGGTAAAGTGGTCCGGAGTCTGGAGAGGAATTTCGGGGTACGAAGATCTAAAGATCAGCTCAGGAAGCGGTGGTCGGACCTGAAGTTGAGAGAGCCAGAGCAGTACCGAAAGATCCAGAGAGTGCTGCAAAAAAGTAAGTAGTTGTGCTGTGTTCCTATTCTTTCTGTCTTTATTACGTTCGTTCTGCTCCATATGCTTTTATTAATTGTAACGTTTAAAAGGGCAACTTTAATGTTCATGGGCCCATTATTCGTTCGTATCAAACATTTTTATTTCGGCCTCTAGAACACCATTGTTTAGGCCATATGCATTTTCACACATTTTTTGGGGCCTACTTGGATGCCAAATATTTGTTTGTGTAGATGGGTTTGTTACTAGAATGAAATGACAACTAGATTCTGTGTAAGGAGAGGACACAGAGCAGCTGTTTTCACATCTGGACACTGGAGCACTAGTGTGGGACCCCAGAACACCATTTTTATTAGGGGGGCACACAGGTGCTCCACAGAGGCGGCTCTCTAATTAGGCAAAATAGGCGGTGGCCTCAGGCCTCGCAGTCATAGGGGCCTCGCACAGCTGGCTAGTTTACCTAGTTAGAGAGCCGCCTCATTCAGCAGCAGAGATCTCCGTCCTGAGTCCCCTCACTCTGCTACAGGGAGAGATAACAGACAGGCAGGGCGAGATGTGTGATCGGAGCTCCGGATCACAGACAGGGAGAGCCGCCCAGTGAGCCTGTTCTGACAGATCTCCCCCCTCCCCCTGCTGCCCGCACAGCCAAACAGAAGAGGAGAGAGAGCTTTTGCTCCTCCTCCTCCCGCCCTCTCCTCCTGTGTCTGCCCCGCCCACTCTCCTCGGCAGTGTTCTCTGCTCTGCCTCAGAGAAGGGGATGTGTGGGCGGGAAGATTCATGCTGAAGCCCAGCAAAAGGGGAGTCTGATCCATCCATCCATCCATCCATCCCTCCAGTCCCTCCTGCCTCCCAGTGAGTACACTGATGTAGGGATGTTCTTCCCTCCCTTATTCCTCCACCCCCCTCTCTTTCTTTCTTTCCATTCTTTTTGTCTCTTTCTTTCTCTTTCCTTCATTCTTTCCCCACCCCCTCTCTTTCCTTTCTTTCTTTCTTTCTTTCTCTCTCTTTCTTTCCTTCCCATATTTCTTTCTTTCCTTCCCATATTTCTTTCTTTCTTTCTTTCTTTCTTTCTTTCTTTCTTTCTTTCTTTCTTTCTTTCTTTCTTTCTTTCTTTCTTTCTTTCTTTCTTTCTTTCTTTCTTTCTTTCCATTATTTTGACATTCTTTCTTTTTCTCTTTCCTTCCTTCTTCCTCCACCCCCCTCTCTTTCTTTCTTTCTTTCTTTCTTTCTTTCTTTTTCTCTTTCCTTCTTTCCTTCTTTCCTTCTTTCCTTCTTTCTTTCTCTTTCTTTCTTTCTTTCTTTCTTTCTTTCTCCACCCATCCCCTTTTATTTCTCTCTTTGTGACAGCCTACCAGAATAGGTAGGATCTGTGCAGTGCTGTGCAGCTCTGCTTGAGGAAAATATATCTTTATTATGCCCACTTACCTACCCCCTGTACTGTCCACTCCCCCTATACTGTACCCTCTTAATACAGTTCATAATACAGTGGGGCCTCATGTCTAAGTTTTGCCTAAGGCCTCACAAAGTCTAGAGCCGCCTCTGGTGCTCCAGTGTATACTATAGGGGGGTCTCCATCTGTGAAGCTTGTACCAAACAGGTAAAGTATTGCAGCTTGACAAAGGGCAATAAAAAAAATATACATCTTGGAACTCGGCTAAAATAGACAATTGTACCCCACTTCCAAGCAATGTTTCCTATTTCTAGTTCTGCCATCAAATATCTGTGTGCTAATTATACCATTTTTGTTTTACATAGGGGAGAAAAGACTCGGAGGACAGCCCTCATCTGAGGAGACCACAGACCCCCCACCTATGGAAGAAGGTGAAATACCCCCAAACGAAGAAGAAGAGCAGGAGGAAGAAGAAGACTTAGTGGAGATTGGCACCACAACAGGTGAGTGTCTGCGACCACAGACTCAGGTAAACGAGATGGATGGTGGCAGATTTTTGAGACCTTTTTTTTGTTCTTTATCTCTTTTTAGGTGATCGTGATGTGAGGGATCCTGAACGCTTTACTTCAGAAAGTGCCCAGATCCTGATCGGGGAGATCATGGGGTGTAATCTCTAATTGCAAAACATCCAGAAACAAATCAGTGATGTTATTAAAAAAAATAATAACATCATTGATGTTTTGGGGCGAATTTAAACCCCACAAAATCACCTGTTTTATTGTGGTCCAATCCTCCAAAAATTTTAAAATGTTTAGAAAAGCCAAATTTGGAGGATGCACACAGTGTGCCATGTGCTATCTGCCATCATGGGAGATCAATGGACGCGTTTTGGGGGTGCAACACCTTCCTCAATTATAAAGTAGCGGTGAGGAAGGGCTTTCTCCCCCAAAACACGTCCCTTGATCCCCCGTGATGGCAGATAGCACATGTTGACATTCGTAAATTGGTGTGCATCTTCCAAATTTGGCTTTTCCAGGGGTGATTTCCCCCCATCTGAACGCTATATCAAACCCAGTTCCTAAATACTGAAGTCTGATATAGCCTTCAGGTTTAACCTAATGTGAACTTTGTATGTTCAAGTTTTTTGGCTTTCTTGTTGGTTTTACACAGGCCTGTTTTATCTGAAATGGTTATTTCGAGTTTTGATAATGCTACTGCAAAAATTGTTATACAACAAACATGTTGGTTTGTTTTAAAAACCTTTCGTAAATGCACATGTGATTTTGCAGGTATAAAATAGTGCCTTACTCAAGAATGTGTGGATTATTGTCTCAACACTACAACACTTTTGGGGTGATGTAATTGCTGTTTTATGCAAAAATGGGGGTTATTTCCTAAGGGAAAGTACACTTTGCACTACAAGTGCAGGTTCAGTGCAATTGCAAGTGCACTTGTAGTGAAATGTGTTTTTGCATTTAGGAAGTACCAGCCAACAGTGTTTTTTATAAGGTTACCCAATCACGCCATTTTCTGCACTCCACACATTTCTGTCAGGGTCAGCTAAAACAAACACAAGCAGTAAATGGCCACAAAGAATTTCTTTTGGTTGTTTTTTATTTGAAAAAGGTGTCACAGATTGTCTGGCATATTGATAGCCCCTCTACCCGCAAAGAACTCCAGGTATCGTAACCGGACATCACGGGCATTCAGGGAGGGCAAGCCAGGACGGCCGCTTTCAAGCGTCGTCAGTGTTGATGGATTTGGGATTCCGGCCTCAGGCCCAACTGAGCCAGCATAGTTGGCTGAATGTTTTCGTAGAAAATTATGGAGAACACAGCAGGCAAGTATTATATGGTTCAGTTTATACTCCGCCATATGGATGGGTGTCAGAAATAATCGGAACCGGCTGGCCAGGATTCCAAATGTGTTCTCCACCACTCTTCGGGCTCTGGCCAGCCAGTAATTAAAAACCCTCTGTTCCGGGGTGAGGGTCCTCATCGGGAATGGCCGCATCAGGTGGTCCCCCAGCGCAAACGCTTCATCAGCAACGAACACAAATGGGAGACCTTCAACATTGTCCTCTGGAGGTGGCAAGTCCAAGCTGCCATTCTGGAGACGCCTGTAGAACTCCCTCTGGGCAATCACTCCACCATCGGACATCCGGCCATTCTTCCCCACGTCCACATACAAGAACTCGTAATTAGCCGACACCACCGCCAACATCACTATACTATTAAAACCCCTTGTAATTATAATAGTACGACCCCGAGTTGGGTGGTGGGACGATATGGACGTGTTTCCCATTAATTGCCCCTCCGCAGTTAGGAAAGTCCCACCGCTGGGCAAAGTGGGAGGCCACAGTCTGCCATTCCTGTGGCGTGGAAGGAAACTGTTGAGGAAAAAACAATAAACATTACTATTTTTTCACAGAAACATGGCAAGCAGATTAGACACAAACATTATGGGGCAACCTCCAGATAGCATTTATTAAGGGGAATTTAACAACAACAAAGTATAAGGTACACCTATCATATTCCCCCTCCCCCCCTCTCATGGGCCATTTCTAACATTATAGGGGGGGAACTCTTGGACAGGTAACCCTCTACACTTCATTTAGAGATGAATGCCTAAATAATGGGTATTGCTTGGAACAGCCCCTCCTTAGTTACACTATTGGCAGCCCACTGGACAGGTAAGAAGTGTCATAATACAAAGATATAAATACACACTGTACACATTTGAGCACATTTGGACATTCTGCTATTACCTATCAAGATCATAATAGGATACAAGAACTTTAAACAGTACCATTGGAAAGTATACAGGCAGGCCCTTGCACTACATGCTTTGGGCAATTCATCCATAAATCTGAGCACTAAAGAGATGGGTATAGTGTGTGTATGGGTTTGGCAAAGTCAGCAGATAGATGATTGAGGATAGATAGAGAATTGGGATCAGCTGACTTAGCAGTTGGGGGAGGGAGGGTTACAAAAAATTTGGGGACACTACAAAAAAAAGCCTCTGGCCCTCTGCCTGAATTTAAATCAAAAATAACATTTCCAAACATTTTGGGGGGTGTTTGGGGTAAAGCACTACTATGAAGCTGAAAAAATACATTGTTAAGTGACTACATGAGGTGAATATAGGGCCAGGAGACACCATGCTGGGGAGGTTATTGAAGGGCAAATATGTATGAAGGACCTAAAATAATAATTATATAAAAATCCAGCATGCATGAGGACAAAGGGGACATTCACAGCATATTACAATCATGGTAATTAGGGAATGAGGAAAGAAATACAATATATTAGCAAACATTGAATACCATAAAATGTGATATAAAAGGATAAAAATCTTACCTTCATATACTCCTTCTGCAGGACCTGGATGATGGCAGAACAGGTCTCTGGGATAATGATCCCCAGAGCCTGGGGGGAGATGCCTGTCGAGAACTTGAGGTCCTGCAGGCATCTCCCTGTGGCCAAATACCGCAAGGTAGCGACCAACCTCTGCCCTGGAGTGATGGCTTGCCTCATGCAGGTATCCTGCCTGCTGATATAGGGGGTCAGCGAAGCCAACAGACGGTGAAACACGGGACTCCATCATCCTGAGAAAGTTCCTGAAATCATCAGGATTATTCTCACGGATCTCACGGAGCAAAGGCATATGACAGAACTGGTCACGCTGAAGCAACCAATTCTTGGTCCATGAACTCCTCCCCACCCTGTTCATGGACTGGACTTGTGTCAAGGTTAGGACCCCAACACCAAGCCCCCGCACAGCATGAACTCTACGAGGAGTACACATACGAAACATGGCTAGAAAACGGTCGGCTGCTCAGAACGAAGTAACAGAACGCACTGAAGAACAGCAAGGCCTGTGAAGAGCGACCTGAAAACCAGTAACGAACGAACAAGAATACAGTGACTAAAGTCACGCGGAACTTGCTTGCACGCACTGAAGAGCAGATACAAACCCACAAGCACAAACTGAACGGCAGAAAACGATCTGAAAGCCACGAGTCTGAAAAAGCGCGAATCGTCTCTCACCAAACTTTTACTAACACGAGATTAGCAAAAGGAGCCCAAAGGGTGCCGCGCTTGGTTCTGAACTGGCCTTTTCTAGTCTCGTCGTACGTGGTGTACGTGACCGCGTGGTTGTCGATCGGAAATTCCGACAACTTTGTGCGACCGTGTGTAGGCAAAACAAGTTTGAGCCAACATCCGTCGGAAAAAATCAGAGGATTTTGTTGTCGGAATGTCCGAACAAAGTCTGACCGTGTGTACGGGGCATTACAGAGGGTTTCGTGGTTGGCAGTTTTGAGGAATGTCAGTGCCAATTTACCAATGTACAGGAATGTTGTATTATTTGCCTTTCTTTGCAGGTTAATGATGAAGGATAGAGTAATAACTCTTGTTTATAAGTATCTTTTTCAGGTCATAGCTGTACACATGCATAAATACACACGCCTAAGAGAGGGTAAAAGTATAATAGGCTCCTGTTTCATTGTTTTTTTGTTTTTTCTGCACCATTCTAAACCCTGTGTCTCTGCCTCAGGTTTGTAATGAGGAAGAAAATAGGGGGGTTAAGGTTAGGAATGACAATTTTAATTGTAATAATAATACTAACCTCTCTAATTCTAACCAAGTTTGTGACCTAGTAGGATGACATGTTGCATGACTGTCTTCCTCTGATGGAATTTGAATCAGCAACCAGCAGTCTGGTGAATGAGGCTGCCATCCCAGACGCTAAGAACCTTTTTGTCAATGGTTCCAGGTATTGCACCCCAGATGGTAAGCCATGCACAGGTTATGCAGTTACCACAGTCATTCCCACATGTCTGGATTATTTCCATATGAGGTTTGTTTGGAGGTCAACCAAAAACAAGGTTGTGCTTGCCTCAGCAGCTGTCGCCCACATTCTCAGCTGATGGGGTAGGTGCAGTCACTGTAACATGAGCTTCAAAAGGTCCACCACAGGGTTCATGAGTCCCTCCTGGACCCTGAGACAATAATTGGTTTACAATCTTTCCAACCAGGTGACTGGGTCATTGTAAAGAAGCTTGAGGGACGGGACAACTGGATCAACGCCAACCACTACAAGAAGCTGCTCAAACACACCAAAGAATGAGGAGTATCTTTGTTTATTTATATTTTTAACTGTGTGTATTCTCAAACTAGCTAAGAAAGTGAATAGGACCAATTGCTGGGTCTACTCGAAATCTCCACTGAGCTTTAGCACATCAACAATGATAGCAGTACATGCCATATACAGTAGGTGATCGCGATATTGTGTCAATCTCGCCGCTGTTATTGGCAAGATTTGACATCTGCGAGCCCCTCACGGGAGCCAGCGCAGAGCTGGCTCGCTCATCGGGAAAGGAAAACTGTTTTTTCCTTTCACGATGAGCGACAGGCAGTGCTGACAGCTGTCTGGTATGAATCATGAGGGGGAATGCCATGCCAAATTTTAAATAAAAAAACGGCGTGGGTTCCCCCCAGGGGCATACTAGGCCCTTAGGTCTGGTATGAATTTTAAGGGGAACCCCCTATGCCAAAAAATCGGCGTGGGGGTCCCCCCAAAATCCATACTAGACCCTTATCCGAGCACGCAGCCCGGCCGGTCAGGAAAGGGGGTGGGGACGAGCGAGTGCCCCCTCCTGAACCGTACCAGGCCAAATGCCCTCAACATGGGGGGTGGGCACTTTGGGGCCCTGCGGTCCCCCCACCCCAAAGCACCTTGTCCCCATGTTGATGAGGACAAGGGCCTCTTCCCAACAACCCTGGCCATTGGTTGTCGGGGTCTGCAGGCGGAGGGCTTATCGGAATCCGGGAGCCCCCTTTAATAAGGGCCCCCAGATCCCGGCCCCCCCACCCGATGTGAGTGAGTATGGGGTACATCGTACCCCTACCCATTCACCTAGGGGAAAAAGTGTCAATAAAAAACACACTACACAGGTTTTAAAAGTAATTTATTAGGCAGCTCCGGGGGTCTTCTTCCAACTTTGGGGTCCTCTTCCGACTTCGGGGGTCTTCTTCCGACATCTCTGCTCTCTCCAGCCTCTTCTCCTGGTGTCCGTTTCTTCTGCCAGGCTCCTCCGCTATCTTCTGCTCTTTAGCCGCTCTTTTGCTAGTGGTGGCAAGGTCTTCGCCATCTAGTTCCTTCTTCTTCTCCTTTCTTCTCTTCTTCTCCTCTTCTCTTCTTCTGATGTTGACACACGCTGTCTCTCGCTGTAATGCTGTGTGAGCGGTGCGCGATGACTTATATAGACATGAGGCATGGTCAACGGGCGATGTCACCCGACCCCACCCCTTATGATGTCACAGTCCCGGGGCATGATGGGACTGTGACATCATAAGGGGCAGGGTCACCGGGTGACAGCAGTGGTGATCACACCCTATGCCTATATAAGTCAGCGCTCACGGCTCACACAGCATTACAGCGGGAGACAGCGTCATGTCAACATCGGAAGAAGAGAAGAAGGAACAAGATGGGGAAGATCGGGCCACCGCTAGCAAATGAGCGGCAAAAGAGCAGAAGATAGTGGAGGAGCCCAGAAGAAGAACCGGACACCGGTAGAAGAGGCCGGAGAGAGCAGAGATGTAAGAAGAAGACCTCCGAGGTCGGAAGAGGACCCCTGAAGTCGGAAGAAGACCCCCGGAGCTGCCTAATAAATTACTTTTAAAATTTGTGTAGTGTGTTTTTTTTATTGACACTTTTTTCCCCCAGGTGAATGGGTAGGAGTACGATGTACCACATACTCATTCACATAGGGTGGGGGGCCAGGATCTGGGGGCCCCCTTATTAAAGGGTGCTCCCAGATTCCTATAAGCCCTCCACCCGCAGACCCCAACAACCAATGGCTAGGGTTGTCGGGAAGAGGCCCTTGTCCTCATCAACATGGGGACAAGGTACTTTCGGGTGGGGGGACTCGCAGGGCCCCCTGCCCCAAAGTGCCCACCCCCCCAATGTTAAGGGCATGTGGCCTGGTATGGTTCAGGAGGAGGGGCGCCCGCTCGTCCCCACCCCCTTTTCTGACCGTCCGGGCTGCGTGCTCGGATAAGGGTCTGGTATGGATTTTGGGGGGGACCCCCACGCCGATTTTTCGGTGTAGGGGGTTCCCCTTAAAATCCATACCAGACCTAAGGGCCTGGTATTCCCCTAGGGGGAACCCACGCCAGTTTTTTATTTAAAATTTGGGGAGGCGTTACCCCTCATGATTCATACCAGACAGCTGTCAGCACTGCCTGTCGGTCATCGTGAAAGGAAAAAACAGTTTTCCTTTCCCGATGAGTGAGCCAGCGCGAGATGCACAGTACCAGCGCGATGGGAAACACAGTCTCGCGGTCAGGTACTGTATGATGTTCATATTGGTATGAGGAATTTTTAAAAACTAGTAAAAACTCCAAACAGACACTTGTCAATAGAACTTAACGATACATTCCTAGAAGGTAAAATTAGTTATAGTTTTAACAATAGCTCTAGTTCTTGTCAGTTTGGGTATTGGTACAAGTAGGTAGCTCACAAGTGTGCTTTAACTTGAGTTTTGTACTTATGCAGTTCTACAGCTTATAAGGTAATTCCCCCTAATGCAAGAGGTTTGTGCATCCTGGTGAAACTCGTACCATCATCTTATGTTGCGGTCGATCGTGAGGATATGATGGCGCGAGAGAAGGTAAGAATGTCAGTAAGAGCTAGAAGGGAATTGTTCACCAACCAAGACCAGGTCCAGGCATGGTTTCCTGCTTGGACAGAGGGGGATTGAATTTATGAAACGACTGAACAATTTCTCATCCTTGTGGATGGGATGTTCAACGAAACTGAAGCTGCAAGGAAGATCCCACAGGAACAACGGCAGCTCAAGACCCTTCTATTAAAAGATGGCCAATGATTATCTGTTGGCATCCAAGGGGGGTTTCTGTGACTTCATAGGTAAAGAGTGGGGATAGGACCAAGGACCCAAGGTGTCCTTGCTTTCAATGAAGGAAAAAGAACAAACTGCGCTTTAACTTGATATAACTTTATTAGAACAATTACTAGAAAAAAAATATGTATCATTGAAAGGAAAGCATAAACAATAGGAAATTGCACATGGTAAAAACTGACAACGTTGTCACTTAAAAACGCATGCCCATGAGCTCAGCCATATCCCAGTCATCCACACATATCAATCATCTCAAGTTATTAAGTGTGTCTTAATATGTAATGCTTACATGTGTTAGGCGAGGTGAGTTCCGGGAAACCTTGGCAGCACAAGTCGGTATCCATAATGTGCTTAACCATGGACCTCCAGACTCCCTATATGCCTATAAAGCTGCTGCATTAAATCTTTACAGTGTTGAAAAAAGCATTAGTCATCACAGACAAATAAATTAAATTCTGGCCGGAAAATATCCCTGCTAGTTAGTGAACAAAAAAAAGAAGAATGAGAAACGGCGGCAAAATAAATATGTATATATATAAGTGATGCTGCACTAAAAATTAGTAAACTAGTAAAGCAAAAAAATGGGAAAAATTGAGCGCAAAACCATATAAGCATGTGAATATCAACCAGACCCACATAGGTGTGACATAATAATCAGCACATATATCATAAATTATATAAACCAGTCCAATATCAAAGAATGTGAAAAAAAATATATATTTATATCTGTGAGACAAATATAGATGGGTGCATTTCTTCTGTGTGGGTAAAATCTCCAACACCGTGCCTTCATAAAGTGCAGTTTGCTAATTTCTTGTGATTAAAAGCCTCACCCGAAGTGACAAATAAATCTGCTCACCAGATGTATCTAGTAGGGATGAGCTTCGTGTTCGAGTCGGCTGTTCGGTCGTTCGCCGAATTGCGAACGATATGGGCCGTTCGCGCCAAATTCGTGTGGCGCGTCACGGCCCATAATTCACTGCGGCATCGCAGTGCATTGCTGGCTGATGATTGGCCAAGCATGCACTATGACCCGCATGCTTGGCCAATCACAGCGCCGCCTGTACAGAGAGCCATAATTTGCCAAAGCCAAGGAGGCTTTGGCCAATTATGGCTCAGGGGATTTAGTACATGCCCCACACTATATAAGACCCCCTGCACGGCGGCCCTGTGCAGTGTGTTCCGGTGTGCTGAGAGATAGAGAGAGAGAGAGAGACAGTGTCATTTCATTTGAGTTAGCTAGATTAGGCAGGACAGTCAGTCAGTTAGCTGCACTTACAGTGTATTGTGTATATATATGCATCCCAGGTGTTGCATATATATATATATACACTGTATTCAGTTTAGCTAGATCCGTTCCTGTTATCTTCCTACTGACAGGCAGGCTTGTCTTGTTACAGTATTTACAGCTACCTGAAGAAAATTACTGGTGTTCTTTTGATCTTATTAGTATCACAGTCAGGCAGCTAGACTATTTACAGTTAGTGCAGTGCGTCCTGCTCACAGTGTTCAGCTAGATCCGTTCCTGTTATCTTCTTACTGACATGCAGGCTTGTCTTTTTACAGTAAATACAGCTACCTGAAGAAAATTGCTGGTGTTCTTTTGATCCTATTAGTACCACAGTCAGGCAGCTAGACTATTTACAGTTAGTGCAGTGTGTCCTGCTCACAGTGTTCAGCTAAGCCTACAAGTTAGTGGGGTGCGTCCTGCTCACAGTGTTCAGATAAACCTACAAGTTAGTGGGGTGCGTCCACCTCACAGTGTTCAGCTAAACCTACAAGCTAGTGGGGTGCGTCCTGCCCACAGTGTTCAGCTAGATCCGTTCCTCTTATCTTCTTACTGACAGGCAGGCTTGTCTTGTTACAGTAAATACAGCTACCTGAAGAAAATTGCTGGTGTTCTTTTGATCCTATTAGTACCACAGTCAGGCAGCTAGACTATTTACAGTTAGTGCAGTGCGTCCTGCTCACAGTGTTCAGCTAGATCCGTTCCTGTTATCTTCTTACTGACAGGCAGGCTTGTCTTGTTACAGTATATAAAGCTACCTGAAGAAAATTACTGGTGTTCTTCTGATCCTATTAGTACCACAGTCAGGCAGCTAGACTATTTACAGTTAGTGCAGTGCATCCTGATCACAGTGTTCAGCTAAAACTACAAGTTAGTGGGGTGCGTCCACCTCACAGTGTTCAGCTAAACCTACAAGCTAGTGGGGTGCGTCCTGCCCACAGTGTTCAGCTAGATCCGTTCCTGTTATCTTCTTACTGACAGGCAGGCTTGTCTTGTTACAGTAAATACAGCTACCTGAAGAAAATTGCTGGTGTACTTTTGATCCTATTAGTACCACAGTCAGGCAGCTAGACTATTTACAGTTAGTGCAGTGCGTCCTGCTCACAGTGTTCAGCTAGATCCGTTCCTGTTATCTTCTTACTGACAGGCAGGCTTGTCTTGTTACAGTATATAAAGCTACCTGAAGAAAATTACTGGTGTTCTTTTGATCCTATTAGTACCACAGTCAGGCAGCTAGACTATTTACAGTTAGTGCAGTGCGTCCTGCTCACAGTGTTTAGCTAAAACTACAAGTTAGTGGGGTGCGTCCACCTCACAGTGTTCAGCTAAACCTACAAGCTAGTGGGGTGTGTCCTGCTCACAGTGTTCAGCTAGATCCATTCCTGTTATCTTCTTACTGACAGGCAGGCTTGTCTTGTTACAGTAAATAAAGCTACCTGAAGAAAATTGCTGGTGTTCTTTTGATCCTATTAGTACCACAGTCAGGCAGCTAGACTATTTACAGTTAGTGCAGTGCGTCCTGCTCACAGTGTTCAGCTAAAACTACAAGTTAGTGGGGTGCGTCCTGCTCACAGTGTTCAGCTAAACCTACAAGTTAGTGGGGTGCGTCCACCTCACAGTGTTCAGCTAAACCTTCAAGCTAGTGGGGTGCGTCCTGCTCACAGTATTCAGCTAGATCCGTTCCTGTTATCTTCTTACTGACAGGCAGGCTTGTCTTGTTACAGTAAATACAGCTACCTGAAGAAAATTGCTGGTGTTCTTTTGATCCTATTAGTACCACAGTCAGGCAGCTAGACTATTTACAGTTAGTGCAGTGCATTCTGCTCACAGTGTTCAGCTAAAACTACAAGTTAGTGAGGTGCGTCCTGATCACAGTGTTCAGCTAAACCTACAAGTTAGTGGGGTGCGTCCACTTCACAGTGTTCAGCTAAACCTACAAGCTAGTGGGGTGTGTCCTGCTCACAGTGTTCAGCTAGATCCATTCCTGTTATCTTCTTACTGACAGGCAGGCTTGTCTTGTTACAGTAAATAAAGCTACCTGAAGAAAATTACTGGTGTTCTTTTGATCCTATTAGTACCACAGTCAGGCAGCTAGACTATTTACAGTTAGTGCAGTGCGTCCTGCTCACAGTGTTCAGCTAAAACTACAAGTTAGTGGGGTGCATCCACCTCACAGTGTTCAGCTAAACCTACAAGCTAGTGGGGTGTGTCCTGCTCACAGTGTTCAGCTAGATCCATTCCTGTTATCTTCTTACTGACAGGCAGGCTTGTCTTGTTACAGTAAATAAAGCTACCTGAAGAAAATTGCTGGTGTTCTTTTGATCCTATTAGTACCACAGTCAGGCAGCTAGACTATTTACAGTTAGTGCAGTGCGTCCTGCTCACAGTGTTCAGCTAAAACTACAAGTTAGTGGGGTGCATCCTGCTCACAGTGTTCAGCTAAACCTACAAGTTAGTGGGGTGCGTCCACCTCACAGTGTTCAGCTAAACCTTCAAGCTAGTGGGGTGCGTCCTGCTCACAGTATTCAGCTAGATCCGTTCCTGTTATCTTCTTACTGACAGGCAGGCTTGTCTTGTTACAGTAAATACAGCTACCTGAAGAAAATTGCTGGTGTTCTTTTGATCCTATTAGTACCACAGTCAGGCAGCTAGACTATTTACAGTTAGTGCAGTGCATTCTGCTCACAGTGTTCAGCTAAAACTACAAGTTAGTGAGGTGCGTCCTGATCACAGTGTTCAGCTAAACCTACAAGTTAGTGGGGTGCGTCCACTTCACAGTGTTCAGCTAAACCTACAATCTAGTGGGGTGCGTCCTGCTCACAGTGTTCAGCTAGATCTGTTCCTGTTATCTTCTTACTGACAGGCAGGCTTGTCTTGTTACAGTAAATAAAGCTACCTGAAGAAAATTACTGGTGTTCTTTTGATCCTATTAGTACCACAGTCAGGCAGCTAGACTATTTACAGTTAGTGCAGTGCGTCCTGCTCACAGTGTTCAGCTAAAACTACAAGTTAGTGGGGTGCATCCACCTCACAGTGTTCAGCTAAACCTACAAGCTAGTGGGGTGTGTCCTGCTCACAGTGTTCAGCTAGATCCATTCCTGTTATCTTCTTACTGACAGGCAGGCTTGTCTTGTTACAGTAAATAAAGCTACCTGAAGAAAATTGCTGGTGTTCTTTTGATCCTATTAGTACCACAGTCAGGCAGCTAGACTATTTACAGTTAGTGCAGTGCGTCCTGCTCACAGTGTTCAGCTAAAACTACAAGTTAGTGGGGTGCATCCTGCTCACAGTGTTCAGCTAAACCTACAAGTTAGTGGGGTGCGTCCACCTCACAGTGTTCAGCTAAACCTTCAAGCTAGTGGGGTGCGTCCTGCTCACAGTATTCAGCTAGATCCGTTCCTGTTATCTTCTTACTGACAGGCAGGCTTGTCTTGTTACAGTAAATACAGCTACCTGAAGAAAATTGCTGGTGTTCTTTTGATCCTATTAGTACCACAGTCAGGCAGCTAGACTATTTACAGTTAGTGCAGTGCATTCTGCTCACAGTGTTCAGCTAAAACTACAAGTTAGTGAGGTGCGTCCTGATCACAGTGTTCAGCTAAACCTACAAGTTAGTGGGGTGCGTCCACTTCACAGTGTTCAGCTAAACCTACAATCTAGTGGGGTGCGTCCTGCTCACAGTGTTCAGCTAGATCTGTTCCTGTTATCTTCTTACTGACAGGCAGGCTTGTCTTGTTACAGTAAATACAGCTACCTGAAGAAAATTGCTGGTGTTCTTTTGATCCTATTAGTACCACAGTCAGGCAGCTAGACTATTTACAGTTAGTGCAGTGCGTCCTGCTCACAGTGTTCAGCTAAAACTACAAGTTAGTGGGGTGCGTCCACCTCACAGTGTTCAGCTAAACCTACAAGCTAGTGGGGTGCGTCCTGCTCACAGTGTTCAGCTAGATCCGTTCCTCTTATCTTCTTACTGACAGGCAGGCTTGTCTTGTTACAGTAAATACAGCTACCTGAAGAAAATTGCTGGTGTTCTTTTGATCCTATTAGTACCACAGTCAGGCAGCTAGACTATTTACAGTTAGTGCAGTGTGTTCTGCTCACAGTGTTCAGCTAAAACTACAAGTTAGCGAGGTGCGTCCTGATCACAGTGTTCAGCTAAACCTACAAGTTAGTGGGGTGCGTCCACCTCACAGTGTTCAGCTAAACCTACAATCTAGTGGGGTGCGTCCTGCTCACAGTGTTCAGCTAGATCTGTTCCTATTATCTTCTTACTGACAGGCAGGCTTGTCTTGTTACAGTAAATACAGCTACCTGAAGAAAATTGCTGGTGTTCTTTTGATCCTATTAGTACCACAGTCAGGCAGCTAGACTATTTACAGTTAGTGCAGTGCGTCCTGCTCACAGTGTTCAGCTAAAACTACAAGTTAGTGGGGTGCGTCCTGCTCACAGTGTTCAGCTAAACCTACAAGTTAGTGGGGTGCGTCCACCTCACAGTGTTCAGCTAAACCTACAAGCTAGTGGGGTGCGTCCTGCTCACAGTGTTCAGCTAGATCCATTCCTGTTATCTTCTTACTGACAGGCAGGCCTGTCTTGTTACAGTAAATACAGCTACCTGAAGAAAATTGCTGGTGTTCTTTTGATCCTAGTAGTACCACAGTCAGGCAGCTAGACTATTTACAGTTAGTGCAGTGCGTCCTGCTCACAGTGTTCAGCGAAACCTACAAGTTAGTGGGGTGCGTCCACCTCACAGTGTTCAGCTAAAGCTACCTGTAGAAGGTTGGTGGTGTTCTCATACTACAGGCAGGCAGCTGATTTTGCTAGCTGCAGTATCAGTACATACATTATATATATATATATATATATATATATCCCAGCTTAGTGCAGCTACAGGCCATTAGTATGTCTGGAAGGCCAAGAAGGAGAGGCAGACAGTCACAAGCCAATAAGAGATGGCAAGCAGGCTCTGTGTCTAGTGCTGGTCGTGGAGACGGTGCATCCTCATCAGCACGTGGCCGTGGGACACGCTTGGCCTTTTTTTCGGCAGCTGGCCGCGTTAAGCCTCAACTTGGTCGAGTGGATGACCAAGCTGTCCTCATCCTCCTCATCCTCTCTCACCCATGCCCAGGGTACTTTGTCTGGCAAAGCAGCGGCCTCTTCCCTCGGCTCAATGTCATCAGTGACTCCTTCCCTAGCCCCACCATGTCCTCCTGAGGAGTCCCTCGAACTGTTTGATCACAGTGTTGGGTACATGCTCCAGGAGGATGCCCAGCGTTTGGAAGGCTCTGATGATGATACTGAGCTCGATGAAGGCAGTAACATGAGCACGGACAGAGGGGGTGCCCAAGAAGGACAGCAATCTGGCAGTCATGCTCCCCCTGCTGCAGCATACTGCCAGGTTTGCTCCAGTGATGAGGAGGGAGGGGATGATGAGGTCACTGACTCAACGTGGGTGCCTGATAGGAGAGAGGAGGAGGAGGCGGAACATCACCAATGAGGCAGGATGCCCTCCGGGGGCCAGCCTAAAGGCAGCACATTGACTGCATCACACCCCAAATCTCCACATGTGCAAGGCGCTGCAGTCTCTGCACGTTATTCAAAAAGTTCT
Source organism: Lithobates clamitans (assembly GCA_037952925.1). Classification (NCBI taxonomy): domain Eukaryota; kingdom Metazoa; phylum Chordata; class Amphibia; order Anura; family Ranidae; genus Lithobates; species Lithobates clamitans. The sequence continues at coordinate 3,226,854 of JBBGZY010000391.1, read as the reverse complement.
TTGGTGTGGGCCTTTTTTGAGACGAGTGCATCAGATCGCACCGCTGCTATTTGCAACATATGTCTCAAGCGTATCTCGCGTGGCCAAAACATCTCCCGCTTGGGTACCACATGCTTGACCAGACATATGTTGACCTGCCATGCAGTTTGTTGGCAAGCGTATCTAAAAGACCCACACCAAAGAACAAAGAGGACCTCTCCTTGCTCCTCATCAGCTGAGATTTCCAACCCCACTAGACCTTCAGTCCTCTCTGAGACCTGCACTGAGAGGAATGAAGGTGTAGAATTAGGTGTGTCACAGCCAAGTACTTGTGGGCAATCTGCTTTTGGTACACCGACGTCAGATTGTACCAGGCAAATTTCCCTGCCCCAGCTGCTGCACCGCCGAAAGAAGTTTGCTCCCAGCCATCCACATGCCCAGCGGTTGAATGCTAGCTTGGCAAAATTGCTAGCACTTCAACTGCTGCCTTTTCAGTTGGTAGACTCTGCCCCCTTCCGTGAGTCTGTGGAATGTGCGGTTCCTCAGTGGCAGGTACCCAAACGCCACTTTTTCTCACAGAAGGCGATTCCGGCTCTCTACCGGCATGTGGAAGGCAATGTCCATGCCTCACTGGACAGGGCGGTCAGTGGTAAGGTGCATTATACCTCTGACTCATGGTCCAGCAGGCATGGACAGGGACGTTACCTAAGTTTCACGGCGCATTGGGTGACTCTGCTGGCAGCTGGGAAGGATGCAGGACAAGGTGCAGTAGTGTTGGAGGTTGTTCCGCCACCACGCCTCCAAAATGCTAATGATTGTGACACACCTCTCTCCTCCACCCCCTCCTCTTCTTCTTCCTCCATGGCCTCTTCCTGTGCTTTGTACTCGGAACCAGCGGTGCTCCGTAGCCGTTCAAGGGGCTACGCAAGTACGCAGGCCAAAAGATGCCATGCGGTGCTTGAGCTGGTGTGCTTGGGGGACAGGAGCCACACTGGGGCAGAGGTACTGTCAGCTCTGCAGGGGCAGGTTCAGAGGTGGTTGACGCCACGCCAAATTAAGGCAGGAATGGTGGTTTGCGACAATGGCACCAACCTCCTCTCTGCCCTCCGACAGGGACAAATGACCCATGTGCCCTGTTTGGCTCACGTCCTTAACTTGGTGGTGCAGCGGTTCTTGGGCAGGTACCCGGGCTTACAGGATGTCCTGAGGCAGGCCAGGAAAGTCTATGTGCATTTCCGCCGGTCATATAATGCCAGTGCTCAGCTGACGGACCTCCAAAAGGAGTTTAACCTGCCCAAGAACCGCCTAATCTGTGACATGCCCAACAGGTGGAACTCAACGTTGGCCATGCTGCAGCGGCTGCACACGCAGCAGAGGGCCATCAATGAGTACCTGTGCGACTATGGCACCAGGACAGGGTCAGGGGAGCTTGGTTTTTTTTCCCCACGCCAGTGGGCCATGATCAGGGATGCATGCACTGTCCTATCACCATTTGAGGAGGCCACGAGGATGGTGAGCAGTGACAGTGCATGCATCAGTGACACTGTCCCCCTTGTCCACCTGTTGGAGCACACGCTGCGTGGAATAATGGACAGGGCACTTGAGGCAGAACAGAGGCAGGAAGAGGAGGACTTCCTTAGCTCTCAAGGCCCCCTTTATCCAGACAGTGTTCCTGCGTGCCCGCCGATCACACAGGAAGAGGACGAGGAGGAGGAGGAGGAGGAAGATTGTGTCAGTATGGAGGTGGAGCCTGGCACTCAGCATCAGCAGCAGTCTTTAAGGGATCAGTTCCAAGAAACACATGGACTTGTACGTGGCTGGGAGGAGGTGGCTGCGGACCATGTTGTCCTTAGTGACCCAGAGGACTCCGGACCGAATGCCTCAGCAAACCTACGCTGCATGACCTCCCTGATCCTGCAAAGCCTGCGGAAGGATCCTCGTATTCGTGGTATCAAGGAGAAGGACCAATACTGGCTGGCAACCCTCCTTGATCCACGTTACAAGGGTAAGGTTGCGGACCTTATCTTGCCATCGCAGAGGGAGCAGAGGATGAAACATCTTCGGGAGGCCTTGCAGAAAGGTCTGTGCAACGCGTTCCCAGAGACTGGGAGGTTATAAACTCCTGTTTCTGGACAACGTGTTGCTGAGGCTTCGGTCAGTCAAAGAAGGAGCGGTGGAGAAGGTGGCCGTCTGACCGATGTGTTCAGACATTTTTTTGGTCCGCAGCCCCAAGGTATGATCGGTTCCAGCAACCATCGCTAGCGTCTGTTTTACATGGTGCAGGAATACCTAGGGGCAAGATCAGACTTGGACACTTTTCCCACCGAAAATCCTCTGGGTTACTGGGTCTTGAGGATGGATCACTGGCCAGAGCTTGCACAGTATGCAATTGAGCTACTGGCCTGTCCTGCATCCAGCGTTCTTTCGGAACGCACATTCAGTGCTGCTGGAGGCGTGGTAACCGATCACAGGGTGCACTCGGTCGATCGACTGACCTCATAAAAATGAATCAGTCTTGGATCACCACCAGCTACCAAGCACCTGATGCTGATGTAACCGAATAATTTTTTTTGAAATCTCAGATCCCTTCAAAGACTGCCTATGCTGATGCTGAGTGACTATCCCTGAGTAATTATCCTCTTCCTCCTCAATCATCACGCTGATAGCTTGTAAGAACATTTTTGGTTCTGGGCGCCACCACCAGTGCCTAAGGCACAATTTTTCTGCCCCTGTTTAACAGGGGAGTGTAATTACAATTTTTGATGCAATACTTTGCAGCAGGGCTCGTTCCTGCGTTCCAACTAGAGTGTCTGTGAGGGGTTGCAGTGTTGTGGCACCAGCACCACCACCACCAAAGGCCCAATTTTTCTGCCCCTGTTCAACAGGGGCATGTAATTACAATTCTTGATCTAATATTCCACAGCAGGGCCCATTTCTGCACCCACCAAGAGCGAGTGAGGACTTACAGTGTTGTGGCATCAGCACCACCACCACCACCAAAGGCCCAGTTTTTCTGCCCCTGTTCAACAGGGGCATGTAATTACAATTCTTGATCTAATATTTTCACAGCAGGGCCCTGTGAGGGCTTACAGTGTTGTGGCCACAACAACAACTAAGGCCCAAATTTCTGCTGAGTATATAGGGCAGGCCCCTACTTTCAAACATCTAACTTACAAACGACTCCTACTTGCAAACGGAAGGAGACAACAGGAAGTGAGATGAAATCTACCCCTAGGAAGGGAAACTCTCCTGTAAGAGTTAATATGGGAAAAACATTTCTCCTTTCCACTGATGCTTTCCAATCCTTGTTCCACAAAAAAACCCAAATTTTCAAAAAACATTTTTCATTGGGACAAAAAAGTGAGGTGAAATCTTCTGAAGAGGAGGAAAGACAGCAAAACAAATGTCACAGGGGTGATAACCCTTCCCTATGTTTTCCAAAAAGCTTAGAAAAGATTTTTTGGCTGAAGCTAAACACGTTAAAAATGTTCAAAATTACAAACAGATTCTACTTAACAACAAACCTACAGTCCCTGTCTTGTTTGCACCACCTGTATACTGCTGTTCAGAGTATATAGGGCCTGGTGGCCCCACACCTTTCCTTATTTTAATTTGGGTGTGGGGTTCCCCTTAATATCCATACAAGACCCAAAGGGCCTGGTAATGGACTGGGGGGTACCCATGCCGTTTGTCTCACTGATTTTCATCCATATTGCCATGACCCGACATGACATTAAACCCGCAAGCAGTTTTAAATGAGATTTTTTCCTTTAAAAATGACATTTGGTGCAGGGACTGTTCTAAACATGGGAAACACGCGTCACTTTACAGGCATACTATAGACACCCCCCAGGTACGATATTTAAAGGAATATTTCACTTTTTTTTTTTTACTTTAAGCATCATTAAAATCACTGCTCCCGAAAAAACGGCCGTTTTTAAAAGTTTTTTTTGCATTGATACATGTCCCCTGGGGTAGGACCCGGGTCCCCAAACCCTTTTTAGGACAATACCATGCAAATTAGCCTTTAAAATGAGCACTTTTGATTTCGAACGTTCGAGTCCCATAGACGTCAATGGGGTTCTAACGTTCGTGCAAACTTTCGGTCCGTTCGCGGGTTCTGGTGCGAACCGAACCGGGGGGTGTTCGGCTCATCCCTAGTCAAGAGTCTGCACAGAAATTTTGGGGTACGGCGATCCAAGGATCAACTCAGGAAGTGGGGGTCGGACCTTAAAATCAGGGAGCACGATCAGTATAGAAGGATCAGAAGAGTGCTGCTCAAAAGTAAGTAGTTGTGCTGTGTTCCTATTCTTTATTTTTATTACGTTCGTGCTGCTCCATGTGCTTTTCTTTACTGTTGTAAAGTTTAAAATGGCAACTTTCATGTTCATGGACACATTATTCGTTCGTAGGAAACATTGTTCGTTCAGCCAATAAAACACCATGTTTTGTCCAGATGCATTTCAATACATTTTTTCTGGCCTATTTCTCTTTAAATACATTTTTTGTCTAGATGGGTTTGTAACTAGAATGAAATGCAAACTAGATTCATGTTTCATATTCCTATTTCTGCCATCAAATATCTGTGTGCTAGGTATACCTATTTTTTTTTACATAGGAGAGAAAAGACTCAGAGGACACCACTCATCAGAAGAGACAACAGACCCCCCACCTCGGGAAGAAGTGGAAATCCCACAAACACAACAGGAGGAGGATGAGGGAGACGTGGTGGAAATTGTCATCACAACAGGTGAGTGTCGGGGGGCGTGGCCTAGCGCGGCATGTGAACAGACCTGTTCACCGGAGCTCCCGCTGTTGATCCTGAGACCGATCCTTTCCTCGCTTGTCCAGACGCCCAAAAGTCACGGTACCGGTACCTACAGCCTCCCTGACATCCCAGGCCACAGTAACAACACCAGACTGCGGCATGATGACCCGAGGAAACCGTGGAGAACAAGCGGCCTCGGCCTCGGCTGACTTCCAAGATGGCGCCTGGTCATCTCAGCCTCAGAGAACACCACGAGGCCAGGAGAAGAAAACGGAGCAGGGGGGTAAGTCACAGAAACCCCCTAAGACTAAAGATCAGCCCAGAGACATGCTCTACTATGCCCAGAAGTTAACAGGCTCAGCAGAATCCACACAGAGCAGCACACAGCTTCCTGCAGCTTCTATGGGACAGGCAGGCAGGGGTGACACAGACAGGCCAGAAGACGCTGACACCATGGAGTCTGTACCTGACCCTATGCCAGGCCTGTTTGATATGCAGGTGGAGGACACCCCCCAGCCCACGCTGAGTGAAATACTCCATGCAGTCCACAGATGTACTGCTTCAGTGGATGACCTTAAGGAGAAGTTTGGAGGGCTGAAGGAGACTGTCTCCCTCCTCCGGCAGGACATTCAGAGAGAGAACCACGGCAGTGGAGGGAAGGGTCAGCGATATAGAGGACCAGATGCCCCACTTAAACAGGGATGTGAGGGTAGCCGCACAGCATGCACGCCAGGCCTTTGAAAAGACCGACGACATCGAGAACTGCCTGAGACGTAACAACGTTCGCATAGTCGGGCTTCCAGAGAAAGTTGAGGGCAGAGACCCCACGACATTCGTTGAGGAATGGCTGCAAAATATATTCGGCAAAGAGGCTTTTTCACCACTGTATGCGGTGGAACGGGCACACCGAGTACCACCAAGACCTCTCCCGCCTGGCAACCCTCCCAGAGCGATGCTGGCCAGGCTCCTCAACTATAGGGACCGTGAAGTGGTTCTAAGGTTAGCCAGAGAAAAGGGGACTGTGCAGTTCAACGGTACCAAAATATCCTTCTATCCTGACTTCTCTGCCGAAGTACAGCGCAGAAGATCTAAGTTTGCTGACGTCAAAAAAAGGCTACAGCGACTGCAACTCAAATATGCAATGCTGTTTCCCGCAAAGCTGAGAGTCACGGCCGGAGACCAGAATCACTTTTTTGAAACTGCACAGGATGCAGCAGAATGGCTGGACCAGAACGAACAGGATCTGCAATGCCGCAGACATGAAAATGAGGAAGGCTGATTTCAACTAACCAACTTACCCCATATATAACAGGGCGCATACATTCCACTTCTTATATTGCTCCTTACACAGAGGACGTTTCCTTATCATCCAGCGACAGCGATTGAACACCAAACCTTACAGAGCTTGGCACATTTTTTTGTCTAACCAGTCGGGTGGGCTGTAAATGTGCCTCATCTCCGCACAATACAAGTTGCCATTGTTGATATGGCTTGAGTTTGTGTGCCCTGTTGGCACGGTTTGGGCCTATGGAGCCCCACAGTTTTTGATCTCTTTCCGCTGGGCACTGTCAGCGAGACCTGTTTTACTAGTTCTACTCCATCTATGGATCCATCATGTGCTCGGTGTCACCACACCATTGAGCTGGTTTTTTTTCTGCAGGGATTTGTTGCTTCTCCATTGCGTACTATGCCTCGCTGACCTGCCTCACGCCCCACACATTCGGATGGTCGTTTTGTCTGCACGAGGACTGCGTCTTGTAAGACACCGGGTGCAAAGCCAAAGGACACAGGACAGGGACATGCCTATCAGAAATGGTTCATACCCTCGCCATATCTGATACACCTATAGTGTCCTGGAACGTGCGAGGCGTAAATGACCCATTAAAAAGATCCATGATCTCTGCTGGGCTGCGGAAGTTTCACCCGGCCATAATAGGTTTGCAGGAAACCCACTTGAAGAGCGACACAGTTAATTTTTTGCAATATGCCTGGGTAGGTAAAGCCTATCACTCCACCTACTCTACTTTTTCGCGTGGAGTAAGTGTTTTGATACACAAAGCCCTAGTGTACCAGGAACTTGACTCATTGATAGATATATCTGGAAGGTTTGTGTTCTTGCACTGTAAATTGTACACATTTACATTGATATTAGCCTTTGTTTATGTGCCCCCTCCGTTCTCCAGAGAGGTTCTGCAGCTATTAATCTCATATTTAGTTAACAAACCGGATATTCCGGTGTTAATCATGGGTGACTTTAATTGTTACCTGGACCCAAAATTAGACAGACACCCTCCTGTACAGCCCCCTGAGGGCGGACGAGGCACAGCTCTGAGCCGTTTACTTACAGAATTAGGATGGATGGAAATGTGGCGTAACAGAAACCCAAGTAGCAAGCTATTCTCTTGTTTCTCTAAGACCCATGGGTCACTATCTCGCATTGATTTATGTATAGGCACCCCAAACCTGGCTGGTAGTATATCTAAAATAGAATATTTCCCGCGAGGGGTCTCGGACCACTCCCCATTAGCTGTATGGCTAACTACTAGGCCCCCTAGTAACCTACCTAGAGCCCCCTGGAAGTTAAATGCCTTCTGGCTGAAACTATTCACTTCACAAGATAGAATAGCCGCCCAAATCCAGGCCTTCTTTAAAATACATAGACATCTAACCAATACTCATTTGAAATGGGAAACCTTTAAAGCACACTTAAGAGGGACATTTATCCAGGAAATACAGAAGGTCAAACACAATTCCTCGGTCCTGTTAGAACAGGCTGGGGACTTGGTGCGACAACTGGAATTGACTTATGTTACCAGCCCCACCGACTCCGCCAGGGAGGCATGGATGTCGGCCCAGGACTCCCTGGACCGGTTGAGATCCTCCACAGCGGAGAAAAAGAGATTTTTCTCGAAACTGGCGTTCTATGAAGAGGGGGAAAAGACAGGCCGTTTACTTGCAAAAATCGCACGATCCCAACAGCAGTCACTGGCCATTGGTGCTATTAGAGCAGCCAATGGGAAAATAGTTAATTCTCCGGAGGTGGTTATCTCCGAGCTGGCATCTTTCTATGGTGACTTGTATAAATCGAGAGATGCCTACTCGGATGCAGACCTAACCATGTACATGACAAAAATAGATTTACCCTCGCTGTCGGTGGCAGCGCGAAATCAGTTAGATGCTCCTATAACCCTGGGGAAGCTACACACCGCGGCCTGCTCTTTTCCCACATGTAAGGCGCCGGGAGAGGATGGCCTCCCCATGGAGGTGTTTAATGAATATGGTGAACAGATACTCCCCGAACTGTTAAAGGTTTTTAATGCTTGCCTAGAGGCGGGTAGACTTCCCGAATCCATGACGAGAGCCAACGTAATCCTACTACTCAAACAGGGGAAGGACCCGGTTGACCCCGGCTCCTACAGACCTATATCGTTACTCCAGAGTGACGTGAAGATCCTAGCAAAGGTCCTGGCGCTGCGGGTCAATGGGGTCATCTCCTCCATTATACACCAGGATCAGGCAGGTTTTATGCCACAAAAGTCAACGGCTACAAATCTTAGGAGACTGTTCCTGAATATGCAGATGCAAGCGGATAACGGGGGTCAAAGGGCACTGTTGTCTCTAGACGCCAACAAGGCCTTTGACAGCGTTAGCTGGAGATATGTATGGGCAGTGTTGGAAAAGTTTGGTTTCGGTGCACGGTTTATAGCCTGGGTTAAGTTGCTGTATGTGTCCCCTCAGGCCAATATTAGAGTGACAGACAGGGTATCACACGCCTTCGCTCTGGGCAGGGGGACGAGGCAGGGTTGCCCTCTGTCCCCCCTGCTCTTTGCGATCGCAATAGAGCCCCTAGCAGCCCTGATAAGAGACAGTGCCCAGATACAGGGGTTCCAATACGGAAACCTACATGAAAAAATAATGTTGTATGCTGACGACATGCTACTCATCTTGGGGGACACTGGTCGCTCGTTAGTGGAGGTGATGTCCATAATAAAACTTTCGGACACTATTCCGGGCTAACCATCAACTGGTCCAAGTCGGCTCTGATGATGTTGGAAGGGGATCACGGGGTTGCACTCCCTGATGGCTGCCCCATTCCCCTGGTCACTGGTTTCAAATACCTGGGCATCCAAGTGGCGCCCAGGATTGGAGACTACTGCGCTTTAAACATCTACCCCCTACTTTCTCGTTTTCGAGATAAAATAAACACCTGGAACAACCTGAAGATGTCCTTGGCGGGCAAAGCCAACCTAATTAAAATGATCCTAATGCCACAGCTGCTATACTTCCTACATAATACTCCTGTAGTGATCCCACTTAAAATTTTCAGAATAGTGAATACACTCTTTCGTCAGTTACTATGGAACAACAAAAACCCCAGAATTAAGCTGGAGCAGCTGCAGCAATCAAAGGACAGTGGGGGGTTGGCAGTTCCCAACCCCTGGTTGTACTATATAGCGTCCCAATTGCAGCAGCTGGTCAGCTCTATGACACCAGAACCAAAAGGCTCGTCGGCGCGGCTGATGTTAATGGCGACTGGGGCAGAGACCATTCCCATGGGCTTTGAGGCACAGTTATTTGCAAAGTCCAACAAACAGACCCCAACACTATCACTAGTACAAAAAATTTGGAATAAGGTTAGACAGCTTCAGGGGGTACAAGGCTTCACTGATTTTAGCCCAATATGGGGCAATCGCTCTTATACGGAGCTAGATAAATTATTACAAGGGCCAAGATGGCGCAAATATGGGGTTAAACTGCTACCACAAATATTCACAAACGGTAAACCACTCTCCTTCACAGAACTGCAGGATAAATTTCACCTTCCAGATAACATGCTCTATTCATACCTTCAGCTGCGACATGCAATTCTCGCACAGGGGGACGCGGGGGGTTGGACACTGTCACCCACACCGGTGTTTCATGTTTTGCAATCCAGTAGTGAGACCAAGGGTATTATATCTCAATGCTATCAGATGTTATTAGTGAGGCACTTGCGAGCATACCCATGTAAGGCAATGCTGGGCTGGGAAAGGGACCTTGGTCAGATTACAGAGGAGCAATGGGAGGAGGCCCTGCAGTCTATACCCACTTGCTCCCTCAACGTTGCACAAAAGGTTTCCCAATTGTTTATAGCGTTGAGAGTGCACTACACCCCAAAAAAGCTATTTAAAATGGACAGGACGATAGACCCTCTATGTTCCCGCTGCCGTCAACAAGATGGGGACCTTATCCACCTTCTGTGGAGATGTCCGAAGCTCCACAGATATTGGAGGGAGGTTATGGGTACGCTCAATGAGGTATTTCAAACGAAAGTCCCCATAGACCCCATGTGCTGCATACTGGGGGTCCTGGAGGATGAGATCCCGGAAGAAGGGTTGCGTTCTCCAGAGCTTTATTTCAAGCCAGAAAACTTATACTTATGGGTTGGAAGTCAGTGGAACCACCTACTAGTCGCACATGGGTGGAACACATGGGACAAACCCTCATAAGGGAAAAGTATATATATCAACACAGAGGGTGCCCTACCAGGTTTGAACGAATTTGGTCCAAATGGTTGGATACACCGGGGCTAAGCCCGAGAGAGCTAGTGATGTCCAGACTCTTACAATCTCTGTAAATAAAACGAGGAGGTGCAGGACAGTGTAAACATTATAAGATGCGCGGGTGGGGGGGGGGGGGACGAGGATAATGTGTACTTGGATTTGCAGAAGTGTCGTGGTGAGATGGAGAGCAAAGTTGTAATAAACACTGTATGTATGTACATGAAGAATTTCTGTTACAACAAATCCTATGTAATTGAAAAATTGGTGACGTTGATCGATGGATAATATGTGAATGTTCAATAAAACCTTTTTTGATTTAAAAAAACAACAGGTGAGTGTCTGTGACCACAGGCTCAGGTAAGAGATGGATGCCGGCATATTTATAATACATGGTGGTTTTTTTTATATATTTTTAGGTGATCATGATGTTGTGGATGAAGGTCATTTCACCAGTGAAAGTGCCCAGTTCCTGATTGGGGAGATCCTCGGGTGTAATAGGGACTTGGAAAACATCAAGCAAAACATTAATGATGTTCAAAACAAAATGAAGACGATCATTGATGTTTTAGGGAGAGTTTAAAACCCCTAGAAATCCCTAACTTATTTCTGCTTTGTTTTTCTGACAATTTTTTGAACATTTTTTGACATATTCTAGAAAAGCCAAATTTTGAAGATGCACGCAGTGAGTCAACATGTGCTATCTGCCATCACGGGAGATCAATGTACTCATTTTGGGAGTGCAACCCCTTCCTCAATAATAAAGTAGCTGAGAGGAAGGGGTTGCACCCACAAAACACGTCCATTGATCCCCCATGATGGCAGTTAGCACATGTTGATATTCGGCAATTTGTGTGCATCTTCAAAATTTGGCTTTTCCAGGGGTGACTTCACTCCATCTGCTGAACGCAATATCAAACACAGTTTATAAATACTCATGTCTGATATTGCCTTCAATTTCTACAAAAGTTGAACTTTGTAAGTTCCAGAGTTGTGTATTTCTTGTTGGTTTGAAACATGCCTGTTTTACCTTAAAAGGAAATTTCAACTTTTAATGTCACCTCAAAAACTGTTATACAGCAAAAATTTGATTTGTTTTAAAAACCTTTTATAAATGCACGTGTGATTGTGCTTTGATTAAAAAGATTGATAAGCAACAATGTATGGCTTGTTCTTTCAATGCTCAAAAGCATTTTTTTGTTGTAAAGTTGGTGTTTTCAGTGGCAATGGGGGCTATTTACTAAAGGCAAATCCACTTTACACTACAAGTGCCGTTTCAGTGCAGTCTCAAGTGCACTTCTAGTGCAAAGTGTATTTGCCATTAGTAAATAACACCCAACAGTGCTTTCTAATTTTACACAATCACGCCATTTTCAGGACTCCCCAAATTTCAGTCAGGGTCAGCTAAAAGAAAGACAAGCAGTAAATCAAAGCAAATATTTGTTCAGTTTAAAATATTTTTTTATTTAAAAAATGTCTCAGACATTGTCTGGCATATTGATAGCCCCCCTACCCGCAAAGTATTCTATGTATCTTATACGGACCTCGCGGGCACTCTGGGGGGGCAAACCAGGACGGCCAGCTTCAAGCGCCGTCAGGGTTGGTTCATTTAGATTAATTCCGGCTTCAGGCCAAACTGAACCAGCATAGTTCACAGAATTTCTCCTTAAAAAGTTGTGGAGAACACAGCAAGCCAGGATGATGTGATTGAGTTTATATTCCGCCATGTGTATCAGTGTAAGAAATAGGCGGAACCGGCTGGCCATTATTCCAAACGTGTTCTCCACCACTCTTCTGGCTCTGGCCAGCTGGTAATTAAAAACCTTCAGGTCCGGGGTGAGGGTCATCATAGGGAATGGCCGCAAAAGATGGTCCCCTAGCGCAAAAGCTTCATCCGCAACGAATGACGAATGGGAGTCCTTCCGCATTGTCTTCTGGAGGTGGCAAGTCCAAGCTGTCATTCTGGAGATGCCTGTAGAACTCCGTGTGGGCGATGGCTCCACCATCTGACATCCGGCCATTCTTCCCCACGTCCACATACAGGAACTCGTAAGTAGCAGACACCACCGCCAACATCACAATACTATTGAACCCCTTGTAGTTGTAATAGTATGACCCCGAGTTGGGTGATGGAACAATGTGGACGTGTTTCCCATCAATTGCCCCATTCACAGTTAGGAAAGTCCACAGGCCACAGTCTGCCATTCCTGTGGGTTGGAAGGAAACTGTGGAGTCAAACAAGAAAAATAAATTAATCATTTTGCACATAAACATGGAAAGCAGATTAGACACAAACATTCTTGGACAACATCAGTATAACATTTATTTTAGGGAGTATTTAAAAGACAAAGGTATAAGGTCCATCTATCAGATCCCCCCCCTCTCATGGGCCATTTTATACATTTTAGGGGGGGATGTTTTGGCCAGGTAACCCTCTCCACTCCATTGAGAGATGAATGCCTAAATAATGTGTATTACTTTGGCCAGCCCCTCCTTACTTACACTATTGGAAGCCCACTGGACAGGTAAGAAGTGTCATAATACAAAGATATAAATACACACTGTACACATTTTAGCAGATTTTTACATTCTGATATTACCTATCAAGATAATTATAGGATACAAAAACGTTGAACATTACCATTTGAAAGTATTCAGGCAGGCCCTTGCACTACATGCTTTGGGGAATTCATCCATAAATATGACCACAAAAGAGGTGGGTATAGTGTGTATGGATTTGGCAAAGTCAACAGATAGGCTTGAATGGAGGAGAAGATTTGGATGCCGCACACTGGATGTAGTCAAAAAACTTCACTTTATTGAAAAAATGGGATCATCAAAACAACAAGACTGTCATGCAGAAAGTACAGGTGAGCTGACGCGTTTCGCACTCAGGACTGAGTGCTTACTCATAGCTAACAAATATTAAAAAGACAAACTCATATATAGCTCAATGGGGTATCACATGATTGACCAATTAGATGGTCATTGAGTCTCAGCTGGAAGCCAATTTAATGAGGTCTCGGCATCTGCTGGCTATTTGGTGTGTTAACTGATTGAGAAATGTTTTCAAAACCGTGACATGTAAATAGATGACAAAGAATGTGAAAAAAGATGTGTATATGTACATGTGTAGGCAAAAAATATATATGTGTGTATATATATATATATATATAGTGAATCCTATCAATAAACGTGTATATAATAATGGATGTACTTCTATAACGTGTATATATGAAAGGTGATAAGTATCAAAAAAAGGGGTTACTATTAAGTGAAAGGAAAAAATGTGTAAAAAATATTTCTCATTAAAAAAAGAGAAAATATATTGATAAAAATATTCAGACAACGTGCAAAGTAAATGTGAAGAGTGAATGTAATGAAACTATATGTGAACAAAATATATAAATATGATGAGACTCTCTATAATATGCCGGTGAAGTGGATGAAGCTCTCTATAATAAGCCGGAATAATACAGGTGAAATATAGGGCAATGTGACCTGAAATAATGCGTGATATGCCCGCGGTTGATAACAAGGTACATATAGGGCCCTATAATAATAAAAATAAACTGTGGGATTCAAAGACATAAAATCACGCTGATAAAGGTTGCCCTGATCTGGTCAAATGGCAGTGATATATGCAGGGTCCCAGTAGACTGACTTGTAACGTAATGATTCTAAATGATGAGCCTGGCCGAGAGCAGGGTGTGTGTAGAATTTCAGGAATGAAGCAGCGGTGTTCAAAGTAATAGAACGCCGCTAGTCTGTGTCACACTAAATGTCTAGATGGAATTATAGTGATGGTAATAAAGTTGGTAGAGGTCTCGGCCAGTCACCCAAGTTTAAGGGATCACAAAAAGGGACAAATGAAAAACAAGTAAGATACTATAGGCTGGGATACGAAGACATAAAATCACGCTGATCAGGGTAGCCCTGATCTGGTCAAATGGCAGTGATATATGCAGGGTCCCAGTAGACTGACTTGTAGCGTAGTGATTCTAAATGATGAGCCTGGCCGTGAACAGGGTGTGTGTGGAATTTCAGGAATGAAGCAGCGGTGTTCAAGATAATAGAGCGCCGCTAATCTATGTCACACTAAATGTCTAGATGGAATTATAAAGATGGTAATAAGGTTGGGGGTGGTCTCGGCCAGTCACCCGAGTTTAAGGGGTCACAAAAAAGAACAAATCAAAAACAAGTAAGATACTACAGGTTGGACGAGAATGTTACCAGACTGAGATCGTAAAAATTATCCGGACAGACAATTAAGTTAAAATATGTTAGTTTGTGATCCGTCTCGGGTGGCTCATATAAAAGCATGTCTCAGTATATGTGTGTCAGCAAATGCCAAGACCTCCAAACAAAACATATTGGAATAATACATCTTATGAATCCACTAATACAATACTCATATATTAACACCGGCAAGTGAAACCGATGAAAACAGGCATATAATGATCGACGTGAATCCAATCTATGAAGACGATGAGAAGAAATGTTATAATGCTGCATTCTAAAGAGAAACAACTACATATTCATATTGCAACATTACACTCACAAAATAAGCACTAAACACAAACGATACAATGTATGTCAGTTTATGTACATATAAATAAGCTTAATATATCTGAATTATGATCCCAAGGTGTCCAAAAAAATATGTATATGGACAACAGGGTGTACAAAATGTGAACAAATAAAAATAAATAAATGAATAAAATAAAATAAGGTAAAAAAGTGTGAAAACATATTGCGTAAAAACCTAATATATATATCAGGTGTTTCCTACACAACTAGAAAGATGTATAGGACAATGAAAGTTTCCATATATATCTATGTGATGAAAAATGAGCTGGAATAAAAGTAATAATAATGAAATAAAATTGTGAACCTCATGATACAAATCATGAATAATTATCAAAAGAAATCGATAAAAAAGGTAGATATAATAACACAGAAATGTGTAGAAAACGAAATAGAATAAAACTATTTATCTCAATATTGTCGCGATATGCATCCTCAGATAAAATTAACTTGTACTTTGGTCAGGTATATAAAACACCTGAACATGATGGATATCGCGAAACAATAAAAGATATTGTATATTGCTATTATTAATATGACCTTTTGCATACATCTATTGTTGGCCATGGTTCCCTGGGAATTCCTGCTCTGCCATAGTTACTATACTGAGTGTGCAGAGTAGGGGAACTTGTCGGGCATATATACCAATCAAGGTGGTAAATATTATATATTCATGTATAAGATTGGATAAGTTTGTACATAGGCCCCAATGATCAATAGATGGAAAAAACTCCTATTTTGGCACCATCTGACCGGAACACAAAACAAGAGGAAATAGAAAATGGCTGACAAAACGTGAAAATGTAAAAAATGAACATGAAATGTTCTTTATAAGGACTCATGATAGTGTAGGTGTTATGACCATGTTCAAACAGTATAGGAAAGAGCCAAGCGAGTTAATTCCCCCTCCACCAACCTCTGAAATACATCAAGATCTTTGCCCCTGGATGCCACTGGGTAAAAATCAGATTTAAATCTGATTATTAGTTTTTACTGTAAATCAGTGGGATCCATGGGGGGTGAATCCGAATCATCTGCCAGTGTTATTACATCTTGCAGTGCACACACTTCATTAAAAGAGATAGGTGAAGGGGGAGACTCACCTGATTCGCCAAGGTTCCCTGGAACGTCCTCTTCTCTAGAACCACCAAAGTGTTTCTTAAGTGTTAATAAGCGAGAAAACCTGTTAACGTCCAAAATAGTGTGAAATAACTCAAAATGTCTATTATTATTTATTTATTTATTATTTATTTATAATTAAGGCCTTTTGATAGAAGGTTGATCTCCTCTTCATTAAAAAGTCTCTTTGAGATATTAAATACGGTGAAACTCATTTCTTCATTTTGCCTCTCAAGCTGTAATGTAAGTTGTTTGGAGTTCTTGTGTCTCCTACCGCCCCTTCTTGTTTTTTTATGGACGATTTTTTCCTCTTGGTGTAACCTGACCTGCAAGGGTTTCCAGCGTTGGTGTGGTTGTTGCTTCTGTTTGTTTCCACAGAACCTATAGACCTGTCTAGAGAAGAGTCTGACATAGTGCGTGCCAGGGAATTGTCGGCTAGGTCGCTCTCTTGGTCAGAGAAGCTGACCTGTTTGCCGCGGATTCTCTGTGACCGATTGTAGGAAAACACCGGTCTTTTCCGAATGTAAACTTTATTGTTCTCATAATCATATTTATCCCGGGTCATTTTGCCTCTCTTACTGGCGATCACTGATTTTTCCATTTTGTCTAATTTGTTGCTCAAGCGGCTGTCCAGGTCTGTAAAAGCTGCCAGGTTTTGTGAAGAGGCAAGTTCAGACTGGATGAAAGACATGTCAGATTGTAGTACCTCTATTTCTTTGGTTTTAGAGGCAATAAGAATATTTATTAGTTTGAATGAACAGGTGTACAAGGTGTCAGTCCATTCTTTTTTGAGGTCATCATTGGACAGCTCTGAGGTAGGAAATTTTTTTATCCGTAAACCCCGTGGTATGTGTGCTATAGACAGATAGTCCTTCAAAAAATTGATGTCCCAAAAAGCTCTAATTTCTCTCGCCATAATATGTTCCAGTTTTCTGAAATGACGTATTAACTGTACTCCATCGTCAGCTGACATACCAGGTGTTTGTGTCAGTGACGTTTGTCTCAATGGATTATCAGATGGTGCCTTTAGAGTTCTGCTGTACAAAGTTTCTGCCATGGGTGTCGAGGTGGTATTGAGATCCATAGAGTAAAAGTGGCAAGGGGGGCTATTTACTAAAGGCAAATCCACTTTACACTACAAGTGCCGTTTCAGTGCAGTCTCAAGTGCACTTCTAGTGCAAAGTGTATTTGCCATTAGTAAATAACACCCAACAGTGCTTTCTAATTTTACACAATCACGCCATTTTCAGGACTCCCCAAATTTCAGTCAGGGTCAGCTAAAAGAAAGACAAGCAGTAAATCAAAGCAAATATTTGTTCAGTTTAAAATATTTTTTTATTTAAAAAATGTCTCAGACATTGTCTGGCATATTGATAGCCCCCCTACCCGCAAAGTATTCTATGTATCTTATACGGACCTCGCGGGCACTCTGGGGGGGCAAGCCAGGACGGCCAGCTTCAAGCGCCGTCAGGGTTGGTTCATTTAGATTAATTCCGGCTTCAGGCCAAACTGAACCAGCATAGTTCACAGAATTTCTACTTAAAAAGTTGTGGAGAACACAGCAAGCCAGGATGATGTGATTGAGTTTATATTCCGCCATGTGTATCAGTGTAAGAAATAGGCGGAACCGGCTGGCCATTATTCCAAACGTGTTCTCCACCACTCTTCTGGCTCTGGCCAGCTGGTAATTAAAAACCTTCAGGTCCGGGGTGAGGGTCATCATAGGGAATGGCCGCAAAAGATGGTCCCCTAGCGCAAAAGCTTCATCCGCAACGAATGACGAATGAGAGTCCTTCCGCATTGTCTTCTGGAGGTGGCAAGTCCAAGCTGTCATTCTGGAGATGCCTGTAGAACTCCGTGTGGGCGATGGCTCCACCATCTGACATCCGGCCATTCTTCCCCACGTCCACATACAGGAACTCTTAAGTAGCAGACACCACCGCCAACATCACAATACTATTGAACCCCTTGTAGTTGTAATAGTATGACCCCGAGTTGGGTGATGGAACAATGTGGACGTGTTTCCCATCAATTGCCCCATTCACAGTTAGGAAAGTCCACAGGCCACAGTCTGCCATTCCTGTGGGTTGGAAGGAAACTGTGGAGTCAAACAAGAAAAATAAATTAATCATTTTGCACATAAACATGGAAAGCAGATTAGACACAAACATTCTTGGACAACATCAGTATAACATTTATTTTAGGGAGTATTTAAAAGACAAAGGTATAAGGTCCATCTATCAGATCCCCCCCCCTCTCATGGGCCATTTTATACATTTTAGGGGGGGATGTTTTGGCCAGGTAACCCTCTCCACTCCATTGAGAGATGAATGCCTAAATAATGTGTATTACTTTGGCCAGCCCCTCCTTACTTACACTATTGGAAGCCCACTGGACAGGTAAGAAGTGTCATAATACAAAGATATAAATACACACTGTACACATTTTAGCAGATTTTTACATTCTGATATTACCTATCAAGATAATTATAGGATACAAAAACTTTGAACATTACCATTTGAAAGTATTCAGGCAGGCCCTTGCACTACATGCTTTGGGGAATTCATCCATAAATATGACCACAAAAGAGGTGGGTATAGTGTGTATGGGTTTGGCAAAGTCAACAGATAGGGGATTGGTATCAGCTGAGTTAGCAGGTAGGGGGGAGGGAAGGTTCCAAATGATTTTGGGACCCAAAAAATAACCTCTGGCACTCTGCCAGAATTTAAAGCGTAAATCACATTTTTACACATTTTAGGGGGTGTTTAGGGTTAAGCACTACAATGGAGCTGACAAAATACATTGTTAATTGAGTAGACGAGGTGGATATAGGGCCAGGAGAGCATGCTGGGGAGGTAAGTGAAGGCAAATATGTAGGGCAAAAAAATTCCAAAAAAATACAGCATGCATGTGGACAAAGGGGACATTCAAAGCATATTACAATCATGGTAATTAGGGAATGAGGAAAGAAATACAATATATTAACAAACATTACATGCAATAAAATTTGATGTAAAAGGATAAAAATCTTACCTTCATATACTCTTTCTGCAGGACCTGGATGATGGCAGAACAGGACTCCGGGATAATGATCCCCAGAGCATGGGGGGAGATGCCGAAAACTTAAGGTCCTGCAGGCTTCTCCCCGTCGCAGAGTACCGCAGGGTGGTGACTAGCCTCTGCTCTGGAGTGATGGCTTGCCTCATGCAGGTATCCTGCCTGCTGATAGAGGGGTCAGTAAAGCCAACAAATGGTGAAATACGGGGTCCGTCATCCGGAGAAAGTTCCTGAAACCTTCAGGATTATTCTCACAGATCTCACAGAGCAAAGGCATGTGACAGAATTGGTCATGCTGGAGCAACCAATTCTTGGTCCATGAACTCCTCCTCTCCCTGTTCATGGACTGGGCTTGTGTCAAAGTAAGGACCCCAACACCAAGCCCCCGCAGAGCACAAACTCTACGATGAGTACGTACACGCAACATGGCTAGAAAACGGTCGGCTGCTCAGAACGAAATAACAGAATGCACTGAAGAACAGCAAGGCCTGTGAAGAGCGACCTGAAAATCAGTAACGAATGGACAAGAACACAATGATAAATCAATGGTACTCGCTGCACGCACTGAAGACCAGATACAAACCCACAAGCACAAACTGAACACCAGAAATACGATCTGAAAACCGCAAGTCTGAAAAAGCATGAATCGTCACTCACCAAACTTTTACTAACACGAGATTAGCAAAAGGGGCCCAAAGGGTGCCACGCTTGGTACTGAACTGCCCTTTTATAGTCTCGTCGTACGTGGTGTACACCACCGCGATCTTGGCGTTTGGAAATTCCGACAACTATGTGCGACTGTGTGACAAGTTTCAGCCAACATCCGTTGGAAAAAATCCATGGATTTTGTTGTCGGAATGTCTGATCAATGTCCAACTGTGTGTACAGGGCATAAGAGTTAAATTATGTAAAATAAAACAAATGGTACGCTATCATAGTGCCAAACAAAAGATTAAAAAAATTGGAAAACAAAAATAAAATTAAGGAAAAATCTGAAATGGTTATTATATCGGGTGAATAATAATCAAAATATTATGAAAAATCAATAATAGGTGTAGCCCCATAGGGGCTGCTAAGTGATGTGGCCCACCTGTCACCCTGCCAGGCCCGGCATTCACCTCTCAGACACACCAAGACAGAAAACAGTCCATGTGCTTGTTTTTATGTTTTATTGAAGGGATTAAACTTGGATAGAGTATAGGAAGTATGGGATGCACAGTGAATTTAAAACAAATAATTGGGACAACTTATATACACTCTGGTATATACAGGTCTCTCTTCCTCCAGCACATCTCTTACTGCAGACTATTACTCCTCAGCTCCTCCAGCACAACTCTTACTTGAGCTTCAAGGCATAGCTAGCACCTCATGGTTAGGCCTGACAGTGGCTCAGCCAGGCCTTAGCAACTGCCTTTTGCAGGCAGGGACCATGGGCCCCTTTAGTGTAGCAATGAAAAGTTCTTGGTGCTAGCTGCCCTAACTTTGGTTACTAAGCCCAATAACCCACCTTCAGACCCTGCCAGCCCTCCTGGCTACAGCTGCCCCTCCCACTGCCCATGACACCCATCCCAGACTGCATTCTCCCAGTCCTCTCAGGCATGGAAATGTGTCACTCACCAGCCCTCTCCTGGCTGCAACCAGTTGTTCCTCTCCCTGGAGACTTGCCCAGAAATGCTCTCTCCTTCTGTCCTCTCTTGCTCCTCCTGTGCCTCCTGTCAAGAAACTTCACGCTTTCTTGAAGGTCTCTGTCTGCGCCTGAGCCCCAGACCCAAGTATCAGGAAAGTACTTACCGAGGCCAAAATGCCGAGAGCGGTTCACCCTTGCGACTAAGCGCAGTCTGCCCCCTGGAGGTGAGACAGGGAGTGGATGCACAAAGAGGCACAGGCTACCTCAGGAAGCAGGAGGTTGCTGACGTTAGATATCACAGGAAGCTGAAGACAAACCAGCAATTGATCTGTGTGCCAGAGTTCCTTTTATAGGCAAGCCCAAGGATCACATGGGGCTTACGCTATTGCGCATGTGCATGCGCCGAATTGCCGGCCCGCGAATGCGCATGCACCAGAGCGCCGTTCCACCGCGCATGCACGCAGGAACACGGTTTTGACGGCTGGGAGCCATATTCTCCCCGAGGGGTGGCCTGTGGACACCCAAACTGGACATAAATTCAGGATGTTCCTGATGGAAAGATTGATCCAAACGTGGGGCATGCATATTTTTAGCAGGTTCCCAGGAATTATTCTCAGGGGGATACATCTTCCATTGAACTACGTACTGGAGCTGTCTTCCCCTCTTTCTGCAATTCAGAATACTTTCCACCTCAAATTCATCCTCGCCGCCCACTAGGACCGGTGGAGGAGGTGGTTCTTCTCTGCCCGGAAAAGGACTAGGGATCCTAGGTTTCAGAAGAGATGCATGAAACACAGGATGAATTTTGTATGAGTTGGGTAAAGCCAGTTCAAAAGCCACAGGATTGATCATCCTTTTGATCTTGAAAGGCCCTATGAATTTTGGTCCTAATTTCCGTGCTGGGATTGGTAATCTAAGGTTAACTGCTGACAGCCACACTTCTTCACCCACCTTGAAAGCTGGATTCTCCTACCTTCCTTTGTTCTAATGCTTGCTATAGTCATCTTGGGCTTTCTGCATAGCTTCCTGAATCCTCTGGAAATTCAGTTGAATGGAGCTTACATGGTCCTGCACCACAGGGACGGGTATTTCTGGAAGAAAATCAGGGAGAAAAGAAGGATGAAAAACAAAATTTGACCAGAAAGGTGTTTGGTTAGTGGCAGAATGAATAGAATTATTGTATGCAAACTCGGCATATGGTAGGAGAGAGGACCAGTCATCTTGGGAATCAGCAGAAAAGAAGCAGAGATACTGCTCCAGAGTTTGGTTTGTCCTCTCCGTCTGGTCGTTGTTCTGTGGGTGATATGCAGAGGAGAGGTAGATCTTTATTTCCAAAAATTTACAAAGTTCCTTCCAGAACTTGGATGTGAACTGGGCCCCTCTGTCCAAGGTGATACTGAGAGGAACGCCATGAAGTCTAACAACTTCTTTGAAGAAGACATCCGCTGTAGCCAAAGCAGAAGGAGTGCCCACCATGGGCAGGAAATGTGCCATCTTGGAGAGACGATCAATGAAAACTAGAATATAGGTGAACCCTCCTGAGGGCGGTAAATCCACAATGAAATCCATGGAAATGTCTGCCCATGGACATTCAGGAATGGGTAATGGTTTAAGCAAGCCCCAAGACTTCATGTTTAACCCTTTACTGCACTGACAACGAATACAGGAAGCCACATAGTCCTTACATTCTTGTCTCCAGCCCAGCCACCAAAAAGAACGGGATACTAGTTCAATAGTCTTTAGCATTCCAAAATGGCCTGCCAGTTTATGGTCGTGACATGTCTGTAGAACAAGAGGTCTAGTTTCTGGTGGGACAAAGATCTTCCCCCGAGCCAACAGAAGGTCATCTTGTTTCTGCAAAAATGGCATTTCAGGATCAGAAAAGTGACTGGATGCAGTTTTAATGGTGGTTAACAAATCAGTCTGTGTGATGATACAAAAATTCTGAGGAGATAGAATGGTGCTGGTTTCCATTCCTTGGGTGGTCATGCGAAACATTCGGGATAGTGCGTCTGCTTTACCGTTCTTTGAGCCAGGCCTGTAAGCAATGTAAAAATTAAACCTAGGGAAGTAGAGAGCCCACCGAGCCTGTCTGGGTCTCAAATGTTTGGCTGTCCTGAGGTACTCCAGATTTTTATGGTCTGTAAAAATCATGACAGGATGAGATGCCCCCTCTAGCAGATACCTCCATTCTTCCAAAGCAAACTTGATGGCCAATAGCTCTCTATCGCCCACATCATAATTCTTTTTCGGTGCACTTAACTTCTGGGAAGCAAACGTTACAGGATGCAGAAGAGCTTTGGACCCTTGTCTTTGAGAGAGGATGGCTCCGGTGGCTGTTTCGGAGGCGTCAACTTCTAGTACAAAAGGCAGAAGAGGGTCGGGGTGCCCTAAGATTGGTGCGGAAGAAAATAGGGCCTTCAATTTGGTAAAAGCTTCCTGGGCTTCTGAGGACCACACAAAACGGCTATGTTGGCATGTGAGCTGGGTAATGGGTGCCACAATTGCCGAGAAGCCAGCGATAAATCTTCGATAGAAGTTAGAAAACCCTATAAAGCGTTGGAATCCTTTTTTATCTACGGGAGCCGGCCACTCCTGGATAGCGTTGACCTTTTGAGGATCCATTGCAACCCCATTGGTGAAGATGATGAATCCCAAGAACGGAACTGTTGTTTTTTCAAATTCGCATTTTTCCGCCTTGAGATACAACTTGTGTTTCCTGAGGATTGCGAGGACCAGTTTAACATGGACTTGGTGTAATTCGATAGTGGCAGAAATGAGAATGTCATCTAAGTAAACGACTAAAAAGTCATCAAGGTATTCTCGAAAGATATTGTTTACTAAGTGTAGGAAGGTAGCTGGGGCGTTGCAGAGCCCAAATGGCATAACCAAGTACTTATAATGCCCGAACCTGGATCTGAAGGCGGTCTTCCACTCATCGCCAGCCCGGATCCAAATGAGATTATAGGCCCGTGGAGATCCAACTTAGAAAAAACCTTGGCGGATCAGAAGCGCTGAAACAACTCTGGGATAAGAGGCAGGGGGTACCGTTTTTTAATGGTAATTTTTTTTTTTCAAATAACAGTTTTTATTATTGTTATCATTCTTAGTTGCAATACAGAATAAAGGAGCATGGAAAGTTGTAAATATTATTCAACATATCTTATCCACAATCAAACATATACTTATGATATAGAGGTTTTGAAATCATATTAAGTTTCAAAGATATCTCATTGTTTAACTGCTAGCTATTCCTTTTGTAAATAGAGAATGTTAATTCAATTACATTAATGTAGAGTAATGCCTATGAGAATTCAAATCTTTAATAACTGTGTTGTAGAGGAACGAGTAGAAGGGAGGGAAGAGAGAAAGAGGGAGAGAGGGGGGGAAGTATAAAGTAGGCCATCTGAGTAGGGTTGGTACCTGGTCATGGTGGGTCCTCCCGGAGATGCCACAGCTCCCATACCCCATTGTGTGCCTCCAGTCTGTCCTGCATTCTAGCCGTCATTCTCTCCATCAGTTCAACATCTTTAATTCTGGAGTAAAGATCTTCAGGAGAGGGTGGGGAACGGCGTTTCCAGTTTAGGGCTACTAGACATCTGGCCGCTGTGAGTATATGCCTTACTAGTTTCTTATATGGTGTGCGAAGCTTGAGTGGTGATAGTCCTAGTAAAAAGAACTTTGGAGAAGCTCGAACCTGCAGTTCCAAAAGGTGGGACAATAGATGCTGGACCTTATCCCAAAAGGGGACAATCAGTGGACACTCCCAGTAGATATGTATGAGGGTGCCCCTTGCTCCCTGACATCGCCAACACCGGTCTGAGGTAGCAGGGAAAATTGCATGGAGTACATCTGGGGTCATATACCAGAAGAACAAAATTTTGTATGCATTTTCCTTATAAAGGGTGCACATTGAACTCTTTGCTGTTTGGTTCCAGATCGCCTGCCATTGTGCTAGAGGTAGTTCTTCTTCAAGGATGTTCTTCCATTTAAGCATGTATGAGTGTTTTCCCTGCTCCTCTAGGGAGATGGCATTTAGAATCTTATAAATTCCCGAAATGACACCTTTCTGTGCATTCCCCTCTAATATTATAGATTCAAAGGAGGATGGGGGAGAGAACTGCAGGTTCGGGGTTATAGTCAGTGCGTAGTGCCTAATTTGTAAATATCCGTAGAATGCCTGTTTTGGCAAGTCGTATTTTGCTTGTAATTCTGAAAAAGAAAATAATTTACGAGTTCTAGGTTCCACTATACTTCCAAAATGAAATAAGTTTCTAGAGGACCAAGGGTAAGACATCTGGTGTGTAAGGCTATCTGGCACTTTAGGATTGCAGATAAAAGAGGTCAGTGGTGATCTCTCTGAGGACAATTTGTGAGGTCGGGCCAGTGTACGCCAAGTTCATCGTAACAATGACATGGGGCCCAGCATCCGACCGGGGGGCACCTCCGCCTCCGCACTCCATAGAAGGTTGTTCGGGTGTATTGGAGCTAGCCAAAGCTTTTCGATTTTGGTCCATTTATTATATGATTTTTGAGTGAACCATGAGGCTATCGCTCTTAATTGCGCAGCCTGATAGTATTTAGTAATATCAGGGAAAGCTAGTCCTCCCTCCCTGCGTGACGCCAGCATTACTGTCCTCGGTATCCTATGCCTTTTATAGTTCCAGACAAATTGGAGTAGCTCTGACTGGAGCTTTTTCAAGTGTTTAAGTGGTATAGGGATAGGAAGGGTTTGGAAAAGATATAGGAGCTTCGGGAGGATGGTCATCTTAATAGAGGCTATACGGCCCAAAAGGGAGATATGATGCTTTTTCCACTGTGTCAGTAATGCTCTGATAGAGTGGAAGAGGGGAGGGAAGTTTTCTTGGTATAGGGTGACATATTTGGGGGTGATATAGGTCCCCAGGTACTTTAGAGCTGTCGTTTTCCAGTTGTAATGGAAGTTGGCTTTTAAGAGTGCGAGTTCGGCTTCAGGGATATGTAAAGGTAGGGCCTCTGATTTTAATGCATTGATTTTAAAGCCTGAGAGAGCTCTAAAATTGTCTAATTCCCTATGTAGGACCGGGAGGGTGAGATGAGGATGGGTCAGTGTAAGGATAATGTCATCGGCAAATAGAGAGATTTTAAATTCCCTATCCCTAACCATTATCCCCCGTATGTCCGGATTGTTCCGGATCGAGGCGGCCAAAGGTTCCACGCACAGTGCAAATAGTAGGGGCGACAGTGGACACCCCTGTCTGGTGCCATTCGCCACCGAGAAAGGTGTGGAGAGTGCAAAGGGGGTTCTGACCTGTGAGGAGGGGTTGGAGTAGAGATGCCTGATCGCTCGCATAAAGGGTCCACAGAAGCCCATGTGGGTCAGTGTAGCGAACAGGAAGGGCCACCCCAAACGGTCAAAAGCCTTTTCGGCGTCAAGGCTCAGTAGCATGGAGGTGGATCCCTCCCTGTCCGCCACGTCCACCAGGTCAATCACCCTTCTGGTGTTATCACTTGCTTGCCGCAGTGGGACGAACCCCACCTGATCCTTGTGGATCAACGACGGAAGAATCATATTTAGGCGGTTAGATAAAAGCTTGGTGAAAATTTTCAGGTCCGAGTTCAGGAGTGCAATGGGTCTGTAATTGGCGCAGAGGGATGGATCTTTGTCTGGTTTGGGAATTAGGGTGATAAAGGATCGCTGCATGTCTACTGGAATAGGGGTGTCATGGAGGAAGGTATTAAACAGCTTACACATATAGGGAAGCAGCTGAGGGAGAAATGCCTTATGCCCCGTACACACGGTCGGACATTGATCGGACATTCCGACAACAAAATCCTCGGATTTTTTCCTACGGATGTTGGCTCAAACTTGTTTTGCCTACACACGGTCGCACAAAGTTGTCGGAATTTCCGATCGCCAAGAACGCGGTGACGTCAAGCACGTACGACGAGACTAGAAAAGGCCGGTTCAGAACCAAGCGCGGCACCCTTTGGGCTCCTTTTGCTAATCTCGTGTTAGTAAAAGTTTGGTGAGAGACGATTCGCGCTTTTTCAGACTCGTGGCTTTCAGATCGTTTTCTGCCGTTCAGTTTGTGCTTGTGGGTTTGTATCTGCTCTTCAGTGCGTGCAGTCAGTTCGTATCGGAGTTTTCTGTGCGATCTTGTCCGCTCGTTGCTGTTTTTCAGGTCGCTCTTCACAGGCCTTGCTATTCTTCAGTGCGTTCTGTTACTTCGTTCTGAGCAGCCGACCGTTTTCTAGCCATGTTTCGTATGCGTACTCCTCGTACAGTTCGTGCTGTGCGGGGGCTTGGTGTTGGGGTCCTGACCTTGACACAAGTCCAGTCCATGAACAGGGTGGGGAGGAGTTCATGGACCAAGAATTGGTTGCTTCAGCGTGACCAGTTCTGTCATATGCCTTTGCTCCGTGAGATCCGTGAGAATAATCCTGATGATTTCAGGAACTTTCTCAGGATGACGGACCCAGTGTTTCACCGTTTGTTGGCTTCGCTGACCCCCTATATCAGCAGGCAGGATACCTGCATGAGGCAAGCCATCACTCCGGAGCAGAGGTTGGTCGCTACCTTGCGGTATTTGGCCACAGGGAGAAGCCTGCAGGACCTCAAGTTCTCGACAGGCATCTCCACCCAGGCTCTTCTTTGTGGACATTTACTGCTTGTGTTTGTTTTAGCTGACCCTGACAGAAATGTGTGGAGTCCAGAAAATGTCGTGATTGTGTAACCTTACAAAGCACTGTTGGCTGTTATTTACTAAATGCAAAGACACTTTTCACTACAAGTGCACTTGCAACTGCACTGAAACTGCACTTGTAGTGCAAAGTGGATTTGCCCTTAGGAAATTACACCCATTTTCTCATAAAACAACAATTACATCACCCCAAAAGTGTTGTAGCATTGAGACAATATTCCACACATTCTTGTTGAAGAATCTTTTTAATACCAGCACAATCACATGTGCATTTACCAAAGGTTTTTCTGACAAACCGACATGTTTATTGTATAACATATTTTGTGGTGTCATTATCCAAAATCAAAATGTGCATTTTATAGAAAACAGGCCTGTGTAAAACCCACAAGAAAGACACAAATCTTGATCTTACAAAGTTCACATTTGGTAGAACTTGAAGGCAATATCAGACATGAGTATTTAGGAACTGTGTTTGATATAGCGTTCAGATGGGGGGAAATCACCCCTGGAAAAGCCAAATTTGGAAGATGCACACAAATTTCACAATGTCAACATGTGCTATCTGCCATCACGGGGGATCAAGGGATGTGTTTTGGGGGAGAAAGCCCTTCCTCACCGCTACTTTATTATTGAGGAAGGGGTTGCACCCCCAAAACGCGTCCATTGATCTCCTGTGATGGCAGATAGCACATGTTGACACACTGTGTGCATCCTCCAATTTTGGCTTTGGGAAAAATCACAAAAACATTTCGCACATTGTAGCACACAAAAGAAGAAAGTGATTTGGAGGGGTTTTAAACTCGCCCCAAAACATCAATGATGTTTTTATATTTTGGAATAACATCATTGATGTTTTGCTTGATGTTTTCCAATGGTAAATTACACCCCATGATCTCCCCGATCAGGATCTGGGCACTTTCGGATGTGAAAGGATCTTCATCCACAACCTCACGATCACCTAAAAAGAGAGGAAACCCAAAATAAATTAGGTTTGCAAAAAAATGCCGCCATCCATCTCTTATCTGAGCCTGTGGTTGCAGACACTCACCTGTTGTGGTGACTACTTCCACCACGTCTTCATCCTCCTGCTCAGCTTGTGTTGGTATTTCCCCTTCTTCCAGAGGGGGGGGGCTCTGGTCTCCTCGGATGAGGGGTGTCCTCCGAGTCTTTTCTCCCCTATGTAAAACAAAAATGGTATACTTAGCACACAGATATTTGATGGCAGAACTATAAAGATGAAACATTGCTTGGAAGTGGGGTACAATGATCTATTTTAGCCGAGTTCCAAGATGTAGCTTTTTTAGTGTCCTTTGTCAAGCTGCAATACTTTACCTGTTTTGTACAAGCTTCACAGATGTAGCCCCCCCTATAGTATACCCTGGAGCACCTGTGTGGCCCCCCTAATAAAAAGGGTGTTCTGGGGTCCCACACTAGTGCTCCAGTGTCCAGATGTGAAAACAGCTGCTCAGTGTCCTCTCCTTACACAGAATCTAGTTTGCATTTCATTCTAGTAACAAAGCCATCTACACAACCCAATTCTTTGAAGACAAGTATAGGGCGTCAAAATGGTGGCCAAATGCATATGGGCTAAACAATGGTATTTTATAGTCCGAAAAAAAAATGTGTGATCCGAACGAATAATGTGCCCATGAACATGAAAGTTGCCATTTTAAACTGTACCACAGTTCCTAAAAGCACATGGAGCAGCACGAACGTAATAAACACAAGAACAATAGGAACACAGCACAACTACTTACTTTTTTGCAGCACTCTCCGGATCTTTCTGTACTGCTCATGTTCTCGTAATTTCAGGTCCGACCACCGCTTCCTGAGCTCATCTTTCGATCGTCGTACCCCGAATTTCCGTTGCAGACTCCTGACCACTTTCGCCATGATCTTGGCCTTTCGAACATTGTGGTTGGGGTAAGGCCCATACTTTCCATCATAGTCGGCCTTCTTCAGGATGTCCACCATTTCCAACATCTCCCCAAAGGACATATTTGAGTCCTTTAATCTCCTTCTGGATCGGGACGTTTCAGGCTCCGGCCTTTCCTCCTCCTCGTTGCTGTACTTAGCACTATCCTGCTGTCTGTCCGCCATTTGCTCTTCCTTCACTGCGCCGAACGAAAAGGGGCGGGGAATAGAATAGAAAGAACGTCAGGGGCGGGCGGAGTTATACGCATGCGCAGTGTGTATAAATCGTAACGCGCGCGTCTTACGTACGATCTGTGAGCGGAGGAAGGAGCATCGGAGACGCCGATCGTGCTAACGAAGGTAGGATCTAAACTTGGGCCTATACTGCTTCGAAATTGAAGCCTATATTGTAACAAGATTAGGGGAGTTTGGCCTGACATTAGGGTTTGTCTTGTGTTGTGTCTTGCAGAGAAAATGGATGGGTTCAACGACCACAATTTCCTGCCCCTGTTCATAGACAAGTACAGGGAGCTGCCCTGTCTGTGGCAGGTCAGGCACCCCCACTATAATCACAAACAGAAGAGGCAGGCAGCGCTGGAGAAACTGCTGGAGTTGGTGAAGCCGGTGGTCCCCACAGCAACCATCCCTTATTTAAAAGCTAAAATTGGGGGCCTGAGGAGCACTTATCTCAGGGAGCGCAAGAAGGTCACAGATTCCCAGAGGTCCGGAGCTGCAGCAGATGACGTTTATGTCCCCAGGCTGTGGTACTACGAGAGACTGCGATTTCTGTCAGACCACACTGAAGTCAGGGAATCCCTCTCCACTCTTCCTTCCATGCTTCCTTCCACAGCAGCTAAAGGCTTCCGACGTCCAACCTGGGCCTTCCAGCCAGGAAGAAGTGGAGGAGCCCAGCTGGAGTCAGGTATAGCATTCCTCTACAGATTTCTGGGCAATAAATAAATGATGTTTACTAGATGTTATTATTGATCACTATTTGCTGATTTCATAAAGTGTTTTACATATCAATAGACAGTAGTGGGCACCCAAAATTGGGACAAGAATGAAAACTGCTGGGCTCAGAAGGATAGTCTGTTATATTTGTTAACATTCAATTTGCAGCAGTCAGGAGGTGAAAATTGTGTGTGATTGATGAAAACAATACTAAATCTATGTCCCTTTTTCATACACAGGAAGACCTCAGCCAGGAGGAGGCTGTGGAATGTGGCAGTCAGGAGGAGGCGGGGATTAGTTGCAGCCAGGAGGAGGCGGGGATTAGTGGCAGCCAGGAGGAGGCGGGGCTAAGTGTCAGCCAAGAGAAGCCTGGGACAAGTCGCAGCCTGACTGAGTCTCAGGTCCCTCCCCTCCGCCTGCCATATAAAAGGGCCAGGAAGGCCACTCCCAGTCCTGTGCAGGATTCAGTGTACAGGCTGATCCAGGAGGCTTCGGCGTCCCTCAGAGCCTTCCCCAGTCCTGCAGAGGCCTTTGCCTGCATGGCTGCCATCAAATTGCTGGGCATGCAGGAGGGCCAACGCAAGATTTCTGAGGACCTGATTTATAAAGTCCTTCGGAAGGGGGAGAGTGGGGAACTGACACACAAGACGGATGTCATGGAGAGGGACGATCCTCCTCCTCCTCCTCCTCCTCCTCCTGCTGCCACAACTCCACCACCACAGCCAAAAGCTGGAAGGAAGTGTGGAAAGAAGACCTGAGAGTGATTGCCCTGGGTTCAGTCTGGTCTGACAGAAGATGCAGTCTCTCGTATGACCACAGCCTGGGGACACAGATGTCATCTGCTGCTTTCCGGATCTCTGGGACTTCTGGACCAGACTGCACTCCCTTAGATATGGACTCCTCAGGCCACCAATTTTGCTTTTAAATAATTGATGTCTGCCCTGGGGGTCCAAGGCTTCGCCCACTTCTGCAGTTTCTCCAGCGTTGCCTCCCTCTTTGTTTATAGTTGTGACCCCTTAATAAAATATTTTTAGGTAAATTCTACTCTCCTGTGTGTGTTTTCATCCAAAAAGGACAGTTTGTTGGTGAATATTCAGGTACATTTCTAAAGTACAATGTGAAATTAACAAGGGACAACAACACCAAACAATCTCCTCCTACAGATTAAATAGAACAACATATCAATGGTGTTGTGGGAACTTGTCACAAAAAAAACACACAAACATTTTCGGGAGTACGAATCAAAATCACCAAAAAAAAATAAAAAATAAAAAGAGAAACACAAAAAAAGATTCTACATTAAAGTAAAAAAAAAAAAAAAAAAAAATATGTTGTCAGATGTGAGAAATCAAAATATATTGAGGGAATCCCGATAAATAGTAACGAAAAAAGTTTGTGAGAAGTGTGTGTGAATATGAGCATCAAAACGACTTAATTCTTGTCACATTATAAAGAAGAAGAGAGTGCGCTGTATTAAACCATTTTTTACATTGCAGCGTGACGAAAGTGCTTTATCCATTACGAACGCTAAGTTTACCAGAACGAGCTGTCCCGTGTCGGAATTTCTTCTGAGCATGCGTGGCACTTTGTGCGTCGGAACAGGCCACACACGGTCGGAATTGACACGATCGGATTTTGTTGTCGGAAAATTTTATCTCCTGCTGTCCAACTTTGTGTGTCGGAAAATCCGATGGAAAATGTCCGATGGCGCCCACACACGGTCGGAATTTCCGACAACACGCTCCGATCGGACATTTTCCATCGGAAAATCTGACCGTGTGTATGGGGCATAATAATATTCATAGGGAAAGCCATCTGGGCCAGGGGCTTTATGGGATGGTAGGTTTTTGACAGTCAGTTCTATTTCCTCTTCTGTTATCTGTGCATTAAGCGATAGCAGGTCAGATGATTGGAGATGTGGAATTCCACTTTGCTCCAAATATTGTCGCATCTTTTGAGTCAGGTCTGGAGAAGGAGGGTTACTGGGTATGTCGGGGCTGTTGTACAGGTCTTTGTAGAAGTCTGCAAAAGTTCGGGCGATGTCCACTGGGTGAGATAACAGCTGACCCCCCTATTTTTAATCTGATTCGGGGATAGCATGTGGGTGCGTTCACGGAGTTTGTTGGCTAGAAGAGAGTGTGCCTTATTACCCTTATCATAAAACATTTGTTTTAGTCTGGTCAAGGCCCTCTCTACCTGACCTAAGGCCAGGTCCCTAAGAGTCATACGAAGGTTAGTTATTTTTTTAAGTAAAGGTATTGTGGGGTTAGTTTGGAGCTTGTGTTCCAATACTCTAAGTTCTTTTTCCGCTTTCACTTTCGCAGTTAGGGCGTCTTTTTTTAGCGCTGTGGAGAGCGCTATACATTTACCTCGGAGAACCGCCTTATGGGCTTCCCAGAGCGTGGTAGATGAGACCTCCTGGTTATTATTCTCTTTGAAATATAGTTGTAGAGTGGAATTTAATTCCGTCAGGGAGGGCTGTTGGAGGAGGAAGGTATTAAGCTTCCAATTATAAGGCCTACGGAAGGCAGTGCCAAGGTCTATGGTGAGCAGGATAGGGGCATGGTCAGACCATGAAATCGGGAGAATTTGAGCCTTGCGGGTGAGCTGTAGAGTGTGGTTATTAACAAAAAAGTAATCTATCCTGGAGTGAGTGCGATGAGGGGCTGAGTAGAACGTGTATTGTCGATTGCCTGGACGGAGAGCCCTCCACGCGTCAAAGAGCGCATATCGTCTGGAGATTTGCCTGAATAGTCTCGAGTCTCTGAGTACTCTGGGCGAGGTTGTTTGGGGGCCCACCGTCTGGCGATCTGTGTAAGATGAGTGGGTAAGATTGAAGTCGCCTCCTATTACAAGAACCTTAGGTGTTGTTTTAAAGAGGCGGGTATACACCCTGGACAGAAAACTGTGCTGTTTGACATTCGGGGCATACAAAGTGCATAGGGTAATGTCCTGTGACTGCCATTGTCCCTGTAAAATTATGAAGTGGCCATGTGGGTCGCAATGCTGGGTCATGCAGGTGAAGGGGGCCCCCCTCTTAATAAGTATGGCCACTCCTGCCTTTTTATGGGTGCCCGAAGCCATATAGATCTGAGAGTAGTGCCTGGAGGCGAACGCAAAGGAGCCCCCCCTATCATAGTGGGTCTCCTGGACCATAATAATATCAGCCCCTGACTGTCTGAATTCCCTCAGTGCCAGATGTCTTTTTTTATTGGAGTTTAATTCATGTACATTTAGTGAGAATATCTTAGCCATGGTAATGTGTGGGGTGGTGTGAGTAGATGCTCACCTGATGTTGATGCACCAGCATTCCGGACTGGGGCTTGGGGCAGGCACTCTCCGGGAGGAGACCAGGACTCTGCACGGTGGTTGCTGGGTAGGTTTGGTGATGGCTGGATAGAAAAGGAAGGAGGATAGTCAGAAAGAGAGAAAAACACTGTTAGTGTGTAAGGAACATGGAGAACATACATTCCTAATAAACCTATATAGGCCAACAGGCCCATGTCTGAACAGATTCCCCTGAGGCCCCCCACCCCAGGAAAGAGGAGTGGGAAGGGGCACCCGGGAGCCCGCAGCCAGCCAAAAACAACTATTCTACAGCACATAGTCTACGACCCTGCACTGATATCTATCTAACTATCAGGAGGGGGGTGGTAGTGAACGGAGTTTATACCTATCTCTCCGGAGCTCATCTGAGTTAAGCCCTAGGTGATAAAGTGAATTTCAGCATGGGGGGTCAATCTTGGGGGTCATAAGCTGAAGTTGCTTAAAACAAACTAAAGTAAACTGCAGTCTAACTGGGGATATATATTGAGCCTAAGTGCTTAGGTCCTGCAGATATAAAGAGTCACAGTAGTTGCATCTCAGCGGTTCTTTTGCTTGGTGGGCTTGCGTTGCGGTTCAGAGTCCCGGGACCGGTTGGAGGGAGGCACTCTCTGCCAGACTGTAGGCGGTGGTGGTGGGGTTGCCACAATGTCCCAGTCCGGTAGCTTTGGTGCCGGGATTTCAAGAATGTTACAAAAGGTGCGCAGATCTTCTGGATACCTCATTACCGCGGATTTGCCCTGGTGTTTTGCCGTGAGGCTGAAGGGGAAACCCCAACTGTAGGTGATGTTCTCTTTCTGCAGTAACTGTAGTAGCGGCTGGAGAAGTCTGCGTTTTTGCAGGGTGATCCAGGAGAGGTCTGGGTACAGTTGTATCTGGACATCATCGAAAGTCACTTTACGCGCCAAGCGTGCCCGCTTCATGATTTCTTCCTTGATGGGGTAGGAGCTGACTCTACAAATAATATCTCTCGGTTTAGCGGTGGCGCCTTTAGGGTGAAGCGCTCTGTGAGCTCTGTCCATATCAATGTGTTTGTTAGGTGGCTCCCCAATTAAATTATTAAAGACAGATTGTAGGATTGTTTGCAGGTCCTCGGGTCCCTCCGCCTCTGGGATGCCTCTCACTCGTATGTTGTTGCGGCGTCCCCGATTGTCCAGGTCTTCCACGTGTCTTTGCATATCTCTCAACATTTCTCTGTGGTCTGCTCCCTGGAGTTGTGTTCTATGGACCGCCAGTTTGGTTTCTTGTATCTCTTCTTCAGCCATTTCCATCCTGTCTGCCAGGTGTTTGAG
This sequence comes from Lithobates clamitans, assembly GCA_037952925.1. Taxonomy (NCBI): domain Eukaryota; kingdom Metazoa; phylum Chordata; class Amphibia; order Anura; family Ranidae; genus Lithobates; species Lithobates clamitans. The sequence goes on along the minus strand of JBBGZY010000391.1, from coordinate 3,192,013 downwards.
CCCCGTTTGGAGTACTTGGATTTCCGTGCGGCAGGTGGATTTCACATCTTCAATGAGTTGTCTGAAATCTTCCTTTGTCGGTATGGCTTGTAAATATGCTTGCCACTGAGGATGTAGAGGTGGATCCTCTGTGGTACCATAATGCTGGTTGGGTGATGATCTGCCAGGTGGAGTGGCATTGGAGTATGTGGTTCCCTTCTCCCTGTTTGATTGTGTTCCAGTTGCTGGGGAGTCCCATGGGTCTGACCAGGTTTCGGCCTGTCGCTGGTGGGGGGGGCTTGTAGAGCTAGCCCCTGTTGGAAGTGAGGTCAGGGCTCCTGCCTTCTGTGCATATGAAGGTATGGAGGATGGGTGGTGTCTGGATGTGCTGGAGTCTCTGGAACGAGATAACCTCTGCGCTTTAGGTGGAGGGGATGTGACCGTGATGGCCCAGGCTCCATCCTGTGTTCCCTCAGGGAGCTGATGCGCTCTGGCAGGGGGGCCTGCAGGCCTAGGTAACGGTGGATAGTCCTGGGAGAGGTCTGAGGAGAGCGGGGATGCGGGGTCCTGGCTCTGGATCTGGGGGTCAGAAGCCGTTCGCAGCAGCCTTGGAAATGCTGCTGAGCATTGTGTGTATGGCGGGGCGGAGATAGGGAGCATGGCTAATGGCGGCCCATGTGTTTGTTCCGTCTGGACGCCGGCATGTGGGGAAGAACTCACCGCTTCGGTGTGAGGGATGCGCTCCTGGGAGATCGCCTCCTCCAGTGGAGGGTCCCCCGCGTGTTGTAGTCGGTCTGGAGCGGGCTGTGGGGCCTGAGAGGAGCTCCGGTGGTGAGGCGCGGAAGTGACCGGCGCCATGTTGGCCTCCTCGTTCCGAGATGCATCCGGCTGGGTGAAGTAGGAGCGGAGGTCTGTGGAGGCACCCGGAGGGGGATTCGGTGATCCCCTGTATTTGGAGGAGCGGTTGGTCCGTGATTTGCCCATAAAACTGGGGATAATCGCCCCCAAGATTGCCTTTCTCGCTGCAGGCTCAGAGAGCAGGGAGATCAGGCTTCCATCTTGCTCGGCTTCCGGTCACGCCCTTTTTAATGGTAATTTTATTTAATTCTCTGTAGTCAATGCAGGGTCTGAGAGAGCCATCCTTTTTTTCCTACAAAGATGATGCCGGCTCCGGCCGGTGATGAGGAATGACAAATAAAGCCTTTCTTTAGGTTTTCATCGATGTAAGCTTTGAGAGCCTTTAATTCAGTTTCAGATAGTGGGATGATGTTTCCAAATGGAACCTCAGAGCCAGGTAGAAGATTGATGGGGCAGTCGTAGGACCGATGGGGTGGTAGATGATCAGCCTGCTGTTTATCAAAGACGTCCTTATACTCAAGGTAAGTTGCAGGCACATGCTGGAGGCTGTCAGGTACTGGTACAACAGAGGAACAAGAAGCTGGTGCTGAGGAAAAACAGTGCTGAAAGCAATACTTGGAGGAAAAGGTGACTTCCTTCTTTTTCCAGCTGATCTGGGGTTCATGTGCTTGTAGCCAAGGAAGTCCCCATATGATAGGGAACATAGGTGATGGGATAATATCAAAGCGCAGAAGCTCCTGATGACTGGAGTCCGTGGTGATCAGAATGGGACTTGTTTCCTGGGTGATAAGTCCGGAACGGGGAAGAGACCCATTAGCCAAGTGTACACAGAAGCCTTGTTTCTTGGTTACTAGAGGGATATGCAGGTTAGCAGCTAATACAGCATCCAGGAAGCAGCTGCATGCTCCAGAGTCATTTATGGCTGGCAGGCAGATTATTTTTCCCGTTAGCTGTAGGGAAACAAAAAGGTTTACGTAAGTCTGTGAAAAAACTGAATTTTGATAGTCCATAATAACTGGTGAGTAGGACTTACTAGGTCTTACAGGGCAGGAATGGAGAAAATGGCCAGACCCTCCACAGTAGAGGCACAGGTTGGCCTGACGCCTGCGCAGTCTTTCTTCCAGGGTGAGAGGAGCCCGGACCAATCCCAATTGCATGGGCTCGACCTCAGAGGTGGTAGAAGCTGGGAAGGCAGTACAAGGTGGGTGGATGGGAGTGGGTTTAGGCAGCATCCAGCTGGGACAAGAGACCTGAAAGCGTTCCAAGCGTCACTCTCACATGCGTCTGTCCAGCTTGGTGGCAGTTTGGATCAAGTCCTCTATAGTAGCAGGAGTCTCCATCCTGGCCAGCTCGTCCTTTAGGACTTCAGATAATCCTTGGCGGAATTGGTATTTAAGGGCCAGCTCATTCCAACCGGTGTCAGCTGACCATTTCTGAAATTCAGCGGTATAATCCTCTACAGGCCTCCGTCCTTGGAATAAATTGTGTAAAGTGGCCTTGGCTGTAGCCATACGTTGAGGATCGTTGTAGAGCCGTCCCATACTTTCGAAGAAAGAATCAATTGTATTTAATATCGGGCTCCATTGTTCCATCAGGCTGTGGGCCCAAGCTTGAGGTTCATCAGTTAACAGTGAAATAACAAAGCCCACTTTTACTACCTCTGAGGAGAAAGTCCTAGGCTGTAAGGCCAAGTACAAGGAACAGGCATTTTTGAAAGCTCAGAACTTTTTGCGATCGCCTGAAAATCGCTCGGGTATAGGAACCCTGGGTTCTGGAGTAGCCATGATTACTGTGGGGTTAGATGCCACTTGAGAGGAGGACCCGCTGGCGGTCGCAGGAGTGGAGATGGGAGCTGCGGATGGACCCACCAGCTGCTGGAGACGACCATCAATTTGGGTGTAACCATCTTGCAATTTTTGGACTGCATTCGTAAGTGCTGACACTTGCTGACAAAGAATCTCAAGGGGTGAACGTGCTTTGTCGGCCTCAGACATGGCTGGTTTGTACTATCAGGAAAGTACTTAACGAGGCCGAAATGAATGAATGAATGAATGAATGAATGAATGAATGAATGATTGATTTATAAAGCGCTGCAAATGCGAACTGAATCGCCTCAAGGCGCTGGATGCATTCTCTGATGTCAGCTTCTCAGAAAAGGAAGGTCTTTAGTTTTTTCCTGAAGGCCTGGTGGTTTTCTTCCATGCGGATGTTGGTAGGAAGAGCGTTCCATAGTTGAGGTCCTTGGACTGCGAATCTTCGTTCTCCCTTTGCTTTGTAGCGGTATTTGGGAATGGTAAGGAGGTTTTGGTTAGCTGATCGAAGACTGCGAGTCGGTGTGTAGTGTTTTATTTTCTCGCGGAGATATGGTGGGGCGTTTCCTTGTACGCATTTGTGGGTGATGCAGAGGGTCTTGAATGTGATCCGTTTCTTCACGGTTAGCCAGTGTAGGCTCTTTAGGGAGGGGGAGATGGATTCCCAGGGTTTTTTCCCTGTTAACAGTCTTGCCGCCGTGTTTTGGATGAGTTGTAAGCGCGCAAGCTGATATTGGGGTAGTCCTACGTAGAGCGAATTTGCGTAGTCGAGTCGGGAATTGATGATTGTTCCCACAACTGCCGCTTTGTCCTCTTCTGGGATGAAGGGGATTAGTCTGCGTAGTTGGCGGAGGAGATGGTGGGATCTGCTCACCACTGATCCTATTTGTGCATCCATTGTCATTTCTGAGTCAAAAATGACTCCAAGACTTTTGACTTTGGTGCTTGGGGAGATGGTCTGTCCAAGGATGGTGGGAGGTGTCCATGTAGTCTTTATTTTGGAATTTTTGTTAGCTTGTAGGAGAAGTAGTTCTGTTTTTGATCCGTTGAGTTTGAGGGAGCTAGTGGTCATCCAGTTGTCTATTAAGGAGAGGCAATTCTGTAATTGCTGATGAAGGTCTTTTTGTCCGTTGATACGAAGGTAGAGTTGGGTGTCGTCAGCGTATGAATGGAAACAAAGATCGGTTTTCCTGATGATATTGAAAAGTGGGCGGATGTATATGTTGAATAGTACTGGTGACAAGGGTGATCCTTGGGGGACTCCACAGGAGACTGCCCGGGTTTCCGAGGTGAATGTACCTAGTTTCACTGTCTGGGAGCGATTCTCTAGGAAGGATGTAAACCATTTTAGAGCAGAACCTGTAGCTCCTACTACTTCAGCGAGGCGGACGAGTAAAGTATTGTGGTCTACTGTATCGAATGCTGCGCTGAGGTCTAACAGTACCAGGAGACTCTGTTCTCCGTCGTCTGCTGCTTCAAGGGCATCATCCCATATCTTCAGAAGTGCTGTTTCTGTGCCATGGCCTGGGCGGAAGCCAGATTGCAGAGGGTCCAGGAGTTGGTGTGTGTCCAGGTGGCGTTGTAGCTGTTGTACTACTGCTTTCTCCATAATCTTGGAGATGGTGTTGAGGCTTGTTATTGGTCTGCGGCTGTTAGGGTCCTTAGGGTCGAGATTTGGTTTCTTTAGGAGAGGTTTGACGATGCCTTGCTTGAGGGAGGTTGGCACAGTCCCTTCTTTGAATGATTGATTTATGAGCTGTGTTAGGATAGGAGCCAAGATGTCGGAACATTCTTTAAGCAGTTTAGTGGGGATGATGTCGTTCGGTGATGTGCTGTCTCGAAGGCTACTGATGATGTTTTTGGTTGTGTCTATGGTGATTGGAGACAAAATGAAATTCGGTGGTTGAGTGATGTTCGTGTCGATATCCTCTTTTTGGTTTGGTTCAGTGAGGATGATCGTTGTTTTCTGATGGATTGATTTCCGAATGTTGTCGATTTTGTCGATGAAGAAATCTGATAACTCATTGCAGAATTCTTGAGTATCATTTCCTGGGGGCTCTAAGCAGGCCGGGTTCATAGACTGAGCCACTATTTTGAACAGTTCCCGCGGGCGGTTTAAGGCGGATGAGATGGTGTCTGAGAAATGTTCTTTTTTGGCTTTGAAGATTGCCTTGTGGTATTTCCCCGTGAGTGCTTTGTAGTTAGCATGGTTTTCCTTGGTAGGATTTCTTCTCCATGCTCTTTGAGCTCTTCTACGTTCTTGCTTGAGTAGGGTGAGAGTACCATTGAACCAGCTTGAGTTTTTTTTGCGGATGAGTGTTCTGCGTTTTGGCGCCACGAAGTCTGCTGTTTGTAGTAATGCATTGTTTAGGGAGTTGAGCGTTTGTTCTGTTGAGAGGTTTGAGTTTAGCAAAAGAATTTTGCTCGATAATGTAGTTTAGATAGTAGTGTAGATAATGTAATGCCGAGAGCGGTTCACCTTTGCGACTAAGCGCAGTCCGCCCCCTGGAGGTGAGACAGGGAGTGGATGCACAAAGAGGCACAGGCTACCTCAGGAAGCAGGAGGTTGCTGACGTGAAGTCCTTAGTAGAGGGAGGCAGCTGTGTGGCAACTGGCAGATGGAAGACTTGCTGAGCCAGGTACAAGAGAAAGTCCAGAACCAGGCTGAGGGTCAAACACACACAGGATAAGTATAATCACAGCAGGCTGAGGTATGTGGCAGTAAGACACAAGGATAGTCTAGGATACAGGCAGAGGTTCAAGGGCAAGGAGACAGCAGGCAAATCCAGGTCACAGGCAGAGGGTCAAACACTGGAGAAGAGCGGAATTCCGTGTAACAAAGCCAAGGGTCAGGTTCAGGAGACAAGCAGAGTAGTCGAGGTCAATCCGGGTCAAAAACGGGTAATCAGGTCACAACAACAGGAAGCAGAGATATCACAGGAAGCTGAAGACAAACCAGCAATTGATCTGTGTGCCAGAGTCCCTTTTATAGGCCAGCCCAAAGATCACATGGGGCGTGCGCTATTGCGCATGCGCGTGCGCCGGATTGCCTGCCCGCGAATGTGCCGGGGGGGCGTTCCGCCGTGCATGCGTGCAGGAACACGGTTTTGACGGCTGGGAGCCATATTCTCCTGACACCAAGGTCACTTCCCTCAGACTGGGGTGCTCCCTCAAAGGCCTCGACAGCCTAACATTCCATCTCCAAGCTCTAAACAACTCCATCTCCTCCCTAGCTAGGCTGATCCTTGGTATTTAGGGAGGCCTGTTCCCTGCCAATCTGAGTTGGGGATTGGTCAGGGCTCTTTAGAACACTCCAGGTAGCTCCACCTCTCCTCTCATACTCTCTTTCTAGTACCTTCCAAAAGGCTTTAGAAAGAAGAGGGAGGTCTTAGTGATGCTGCCTGTGAGTAACCAGCTGCTACTCTGAGCCACTCCCAGCCCACAATAAAAATAAACAAACAGGCCTGACTGCCAACCAGGCCTGCCTAAATTTACCTAACCTACCAAACTTCTCTCTCTAGCACCTACCTACCTAGAGGGTGCAACATAGGTATTCCTAAATAATCAATGAATCAGGAAAGACCAATGTAACATAATTACCCTTCCTAAATAACTGCTGGCTTACAATGGCCGTTACCAGAGTCCCCGAAGATGGCTTCCTTTCCTGAAATGAAGGTGGATCTGTGTCTTGGCATCCTCAAAGTGTCAAATGATGAGGTGTGATGATAAGTGTATGCAGTGTGATGGAGTGTCTGAGGGTGTTGTGTGTCTTAAGTCTTGTTTTTAATCAAATGGCGTCCTCTCTTGGTCCTATATACCGTTCTGGACAATAATCTCATAAAAATTTGAATAAGCCTAGCCCAGAAGGTGGAACTTCTTTTCATTGGTTCATGTAGCTAAATATTAATTCTGTTATTTGTTTAGGCATTGCCTCTCTTAGCCACCAAGTGTCATTCTATGGCAAGGGATATGTTTGTTCTAAATACAGGTATTCCTCACGTAACGACCGGGTTCCATTCCAGCAACCAGGTCATTAAACTAAACAGTCATTAAACGAGGAACCACAAGTAATCAATATTTTAAGCATTCCTAACTACTGTACTGTACTGTATTGTGAAAAAAAGGTCTAAACACAAAATTCCAATGCAATAATGTTGTTTTATTTTGCAGAAGTACAGAACACAAAAATATAAACAAAAATATTGAATTGTACTGTACTGTACAGGATACAATGATGTACAGTGCAAAAAAATAAATGTATACTATACAGTAGACATTTGGATTAACATTTTAGTCATCAAATCCTTCAACGGGTGATAGTGCTTCAGGGTCATCAGTGTCATCACTGAAATTGAAATTACCAGCAGGGTCATCAGTATCATCATTAGAGTTACCAGCAGGGTCATCAGGAGTTATAGATGAGAGAGAAGATGACAAGGAAATGATAGAACTGGTAGGGGTAGCTTGCAAGAAGAATTCTGTTAAGGTGCTCTGTTTTGTAATTTTTTTTTTTTCATCATAAATTTCACGATAACATTGCATAAGTTTCTTTACCTGCCATTTCACTTTAGAGAACCTTTCAACATTTGGGTCCATACTCTCTAATTGTAATTAAGCTGCATTCACTTTTGAGAACATGCTGGCTAACCCCCTGACTGTGAACGTCTTTTGTACTTCTTCAATTGTTTCCTCCCAACATATTCCACTAATTCTTTAATATCGGTCACTTCAACATCTAAGTCAGGCATGTTAGCAAGTTGCACACTTTTTTTGATTTATAACTTCAACATCTGTTTCACAAACTCTTCGCTATTGTTCACAAAACGCTTTAAGCATTTTTTCCATATACCCTGCATACACTTTTCTTTTACTCAGTCCCAAGCTGATGCAATGTTTTTTATGCAGTGTAAAATGTAAGTTTTCCAAAAATCCTGAAGGGTAACTTCTTCATTTGCAGTTGCTGCTACAGCTTTGTGCAAATAGTAGGCATTGAATGTTGCTATTGCACCTTGATCCATGGGTTGTAGGATAGCAGTTGTGTTTTTAGACAGATACACTACCTTTATGCCTGGATGTACTGTAGGTTATCAAGATGCTGGGGTGGCCTGCAGCATTGTGAAGCAGGAGGATAATTTTAAAGGGAACACCCTTTTGCTGACAATAACGCTTGACCGAGGGTATGAAACAGTTGGTGAACCAGTCATTAAATAAATCTTGTGTCATCCATGCTTTGTTATTTGCACGATAATAAACAGGCAGTGTGTGCTTACTAACCTGCTTCAATGCACGTGAGTTCTCTGAACGATAGATGAGGAAAGGCTTTAACTTGAACCCAGCAAAATTTCCTCCCAACAACAACGTGACCCTGTCTTTAAAAACCTTAAAACCGGGCATTGTTTTATCTTCTTTGTGTGTGTAGGACCTTTTTTTCCCCAAAAAGTTCAGTTTCATCCACGTTAAATATCTGCTCTGGACAGTAGCCACCTTTTTCGATGATTTCATCAAACTCCACTACAAATACAGTATTTTAGCTGCTTCCACATTTTCACTTGCAGCCTTCCCACTGATACTCTGATTATGGAGGTTGAATCTTCGACGAAACCATTGAAACCATCCATGGCTTGCTTTAAATGTTTCAGTTGAATCTTCTCCTTTGTTCATTTTTAAATTTTAAAAAATACTGTGTGCTTTGGTTTGAATCAATAAAAGACTCATTGGCATTCTTTTTTCTATTTGGTAGTCAATCCATACCGCTAACCAATTTCTCAATTTTATGAATGAGGCCTTCCTGCTGCCTAGTTATTATGGCTTGATATCCTGTTGATGCTTTTACTGCCTCTTTCACTCTATCATTATCCTTTAGGATTGTTAAAATGGTAGAATGTGCAAGTTCCAATTCACTTGCTATTTCTTTCTCTTTCGTGCCAGCCTCATAGTCCTTAAACGATCTTATTTTTCATTTCAAGATCAAAAGATTTTTCTTTTTGCTGACATGGCGTGGGCAATACCCGTATACCATACAAGCACACATTACATTAGAGTACATAAAGAACACTAGAAGGGGCATTCAGCAGAACAGAGTACAGTACAGTAAAACATAAGACATAAAACAGTATACAGTACTGTACACAGAACACTAGATGGGGCATTTAGGAGAACAGAGTACAGTACAGTACAGTACATACCTGTAAAACAGCAGGCCGGGAGTGAGAATGAGGCTGATGCAGAGTGATGACATGACATCCTGTGCGTGGGTCGGGAGAGCTTTTCATAAGTCCGAGTGGTCATGAGTCGGGAGAGCTGGTCGTAAGTCAGAGCAGTGTCCTGCGGGGGTCGGGGAGAGTTGTCCATAAGTCTGAGCAGTCATTAAACAGGTAAGTCATTGAACAAGAAGTATCTGTAACTTGATGTAGGACTATCCACTTTCTCATGATACAGGTGTGGCCATGTGCTATTTCTAATATATATCTGTAATGTTTAGGACATCTGGTAATGCCATCAGATGAGTATACATTTCTAATGCAGCAATATTCTAAACACAATTATACTGATTAGGAAGAGATGTTTTACCTATACATATAATATGATTAATTATACATCTGGATAGAGGAAGAAAACAATATGGATATATATATATGGTTATAGTATATATATAACTAAACACAATCATTTGTATCTTTAAACTATTTCTATGTATGGGATATTTCTAATCAGATTAAAACATATTACATACTAGATGATTATTATGCTAGCAGACAATACAATTATGACTTGAATCTATTTCATGGGATATAGTACATGAGGTTATAGTGAGGTTATAGTCTTATAATCATGCACTTTTAGAAATATGCAGATATGGTGCGATTCTTAGTGGAATATTACCCTAAATACAAAAGCAAAAATTCCATTGTTCCTTTTTGGTATATTATGGACCATGGAGGTTTTACATCAATATTTATGTCAATATTCCTAGATATTATAAATGATGTCTGAGCTGTATTCCTATTTCAGTGATGAGGAATTGCAGGTGGTAATTCAAAGTATCTTAGAGTTGTCCAGCTTGGTAAACATTCTCCCAAGGCTTTCTCATCAGACTTTGTTTGAAGATGGTGTATTCTCACCTTGGAAAATGTAGTTGAGTTGGCTCTTCAAATACAATCTATTTGGCGACCATAAAATATAGTTATCCTTGGCTTTTATATTCACAGTTCTGCAAACAGCCTTTTTACAGACCTCCAACAGAGTGATAAGAACACAGGATGTCTCAATGGTTGAACAACTTATGTGACGTGTCCTGAATCTAACCCTTGTCTCTGAGACCCATACAGTTTGAAACATTCATATGAAATTATGAGAATGTATTTATTTCTTCATCATAGTTCTGACAGATTAATATGTTAATAACCGCAAGAGAAGAAGCGCCTTTTGTATAGCTGCAATGTTTTAAAGCAGTTTAAATTTTGTTCTTGGAAACTGAATATAGAATATTAAGGCTTCCCTATAGCATTTTGTGTTTGGGCCAGTTTCCAGCATTTTTTCAACGTTGAATAATTGTTTTTACATAAATGTATTGAACACTTATCCATATTCTTCTTATCCGTATTCTTGTCAAATTTGTTTATTGATTTTGAAAATATAAACATTGGTACAATTAACAAAATATTGATTACATTAAATGGTAGCATTAGTTTATAATTTATATATCACATCTTAGTATTTCTTGTAGTTGCAAGCCATTAAAGACTTAAGTAGGCTATATGTTTTTAGAAAGACTAAGGTGTTACAATCAATTTTAACAATTATATAATCAAGAGCAAAAAAAAAAAAATTAAAAAGTTGTTAAACTTTTAACTTTTATGCCCCGTACACACGGTCGGATTTTCCGACAGAAAATGTGTGATAGGACCTTGTTGTCGGAAATTCCGACCGTGTGTAGGCTCCATCACACATTTTCCATTGGATTTTCCGTCACACAAAGTTTGAGAGCAGGATATAAAATTTTCCGACAACAAATCCGTTGTCGGAAATTCCGATCGTGTGTACACAAATCCGACAGACAAAGTGCCATGCATGCTCAGAATAAATAAAGAGATGAAAGCTATTGGCTACTGCCCCGTTCATAGTCCCGACTTACGTGTTTTACGTTACCGCGTTCAGAATGATCGGATTTTCCGACAACTTTGTGTGACCGTGTGTATGCAAGACAAGTTTGAGCCAACATACGTCGGAAAAAATCCTAGGATTTTGTTGTCGGAATGTCCGAACAAAGTCCGACCGTGTGTATGGGGCATTAGAGTAATATGTAATAAAGAAATAATATTAATTACTACAAGATTCAGTTACTTATAATAGGATATTAGAGCTTACTAACTATTATTGTATTATAATTGAACATTATAAAGGTGAATGTTTCGCTGCCATTTTGTTATGTAAACTAAATAGAAGAAGACAGCATAGAAAAAGGAGAAAAGAAAAGACTAAAAGGAAAGTAAAGATAATAAGAAAAAAAAAGTCTAGATTAGTAGAGGTTTCCGGGGATTTCTTAGTAACAATATATACATAGTATCTATTTAGCAGTTATTCAAAACAAAGTTATATAGTTACCAAGGTCTTAGTAAAGAAGTGTCATAATTAGGAGAAAGAAAGTTGGTCACCCAAGGACTCCATATATCCTAAAATTTAGGTATGTTATCGTTGAATATGGCATCTGTTTTCGAGAGGATCATGGCTTCATGTATTCTTTTCGTAGTTTCAGAAAGCATTAATGACGAGCACTTCCATGCTTTGGCGATGGTCTGCTTTGCGGCTGTGGTAATTTGTAGAAGGAGTTTAAATTGCGTATAGGAGATTTGGGTAGGCTTTCAATTTAGAAGCGCAATTGTCGGATCTGGGATGATAGTTTTCTTGAATAATTTAGAGAGCATTAGGAATATTTCTTTCCAATAATTTTTTGCTATATGGCAATCCCAAAAGATATGAAAATGCGTTCCTGGATCACCACAGCCGGTGAAAGCAAAGTGGAGAGTATTGGGAACATATTTTGCAATCCTAACAGGGACTAGATACCAACGGATAAGTACTTTATAGTTTGCCTCTAAGGCTACTACATTATGAGAAGATATTTTGGTATTGGCCCAGACTTTATCCCATTTGGATGAGTCCATGCGAAAACCAAGATCACTCTCCCATTTTTCCACATAGGAGGGTGTTTTTGTATCAGGCAAAGCATTCAGGTGACTATACAACATTGACACGAGCCCCTTTGAGTGGGGGTCATTTTTACAAATACGCTCAAAATGCGTTATGTCACATCGATTATCTCTACCTTGTATAAATGGCATAAAAACATTTTTGATCTGTAGATAATGAAAGAGTCCTGAATCTGGAAATTGATGGGCTTCACATATTTCAGGAAATGTTTTAACAGAAGTGGTTGTTATCAGGTCATAGAGTTGTGTTAAGTCAGCAGAAATCCATTTTTAAAAAGTTTTAGGAGATGTATGAGGTGGGTAGAAAAGTGGATTTCTAATAAATGATACAAGAGGTATATGCAGAGATTGTAGCCTTTTGATTACTTTGAATCTATCCCATATAGTAGGGATGAGCTTCGTGTTCGAGTCGAACCCATGTTCGACTCGAACATCGGCTGTTCGGTCGTTCGCCGAATTGCGAACGATATGGGCCGTTCGCGCCAAATTCGTGTGGCGCGTCACGGCCCATAATTCACTGCGGCATCGCAGTGCATTGCTGGCTGATGATTGGCCAAGCATGCACTATGACCCGCATGCTTGGCCAATCACAGCGCCGTCAGTAGAGAGAGCTGTAATTGGCCAAAGCCAGGGTGGCTTTGGCCAATTATGGCTCAGGGGATTTAGTACACACCCCACACTATATAAGGCCGCCTGCACGGCGGCCCTGTGTAGTGTGTGTTCCGGTGTGCTGAGAGATAGAGAGAGAGAGAGACAGTGTCATTTGATTTGAGTTAGATAGATTAGGCAGAACAGTCAGTCAGTTAGCTGCACTTACAGTGTATTGTGTATATATATGCATCCCAGGTGTTGCATATATATATATACACTGTATTCAGTTTAGCTAGATCCGTTCCTGTTATCTTCTATCTAGACTATTTACATTTAGTGCAGTGTGTCCTGCTCACAGTGTTCAGCTAGATCCGTTCCTGCTATTTACATTCAGTGCAGTGCGTCCTGCTCACAGTGTTCAGCTAGATCCGTTCCTGGTATTTACATTTAGTGCAGTGCGTCCTGCTCACAGTGTTCAGCTAGATCCGTTCCTGCTATTTACATTCAGTGCAGTGCGTCCTGCTCACAGTGTTCAGCTAGATCCGTTCCTGGTATTTACATTTAGTGCAGTGCGTCCTGCTCACAGTGTTCAGCTAGATCCGTTCCTGCTATTTACATTCAGTGCAGTGCGTCCTGCTCACAGTGTTCAGCTAGATCCGTTCCTGCTATTTACATTCAGTGCAGTGCGTCCTGCTCACAGTGTTCAGCTAGATCCGTTCCTGGTATTTACATTTAGTGCAGTGCGTCCTGCTCACAGTGTTCAGCTAGATCCGTTCCTGCTATTTACATTCAGTGCAGTGCGTCCTGCTCACAGTGTTCAGCTAGATCCGTTCCTGGTATTTACATTTAGTGCAGTGCGTCCTGCTCACAGTGTTCAGCTAGATCCGTTCCTGCTATTTACATTCAGTGCAGTGCGTCCTGCTCACAGTGTTCAGCTAGATCCGTTCCTGCTATTTACATTCAGTGCAGTGCGTCCTGCTCACAGTGTTCAGCTAGATCCGTTCCTGCTATTTACATTCAGTGCAGTGCGTCCTGCTCACAGTGTTCAGCTAGATCCGTTCCTGCTATTTACATTCAGTGCAGTGCGTCCTGCTCACAGTGTTCAGCTAGATCCGTTCCTGCTATTTACATTCAGTGCAGTGCGTCCTGCTCACAGTGTTCAGCTAGATCCGTTCCTGGTATTTACATTTAGTGCAGTGCGTCCTGCTCACAGTGTTCAGCTAGATCCGTTCCTGCTATTTACATTCAGTGCAGTGCGTCCTGCTCACAGTGTTCAGCTAGATCCGTTCCTGGTATTTACATTTAGTGCAGTGCGTCCTGCTCACAGTGTTCAGCTAGATCCGTTCCTGCTATTTACATTCAGTGCAGTGCGTCCTGCTCACAGTGTTCAGCTAGATCCGTTCCTGCTATATACATTTAGTGCAGTACGTCCTGCTCACAGTGTTCAGCTAGATCCGTTCCTGTTATCTTCCTACTGACAGGCAGGCTTGTCTGGTTACAGTATATAAAGCTACCTTAAGAAAATTACAGGTGTTCTTTTTGATCCTATTAGTACCACGGTCAGGCAGCTAGACTATTTACATTTAGTACAGTGCGTCCTGCTCACAGTGTTCAGCTAGATCCGTTCTTGCTATTTACATTCAGTGCAGTGCGTCCTGCTCACAGTGTTCAGCTAGATCCGTTCTTGCTATTTACATTCAGTGCAGTGCGTCCTGCTCACAGTGTTCAGCTAGATCCGTTCCTGGTATTTACATTTAGTGCAGTGCGTCCTGCTCACAGTGTTCAGCTAGATCCGTTCCTGCTATTTACATTCAGTGCAGTGCGTCCTGCTCACAGTGTTCAGCTAGATCCGTTCCTGCTATATACATTTAGTGCAGTACGTCCTGCTCACAGTGTTCAGCTAGATCCGTTCCTGTTATCTTCCTACTGACAGGCAGGCTTGTCTGGTTACAGTATATAAAGCTACCTTAAGAAAATTACAGGTGTTCTTTTTGATCCTATTAGTACCACGGTCAGGCAGCTAGACTATTTACATTTAGTACAGTGCGTCCTGCTCACAGTGTTCAGCTAGATCCGTTCCTGTTATCTTCCTACTGACAGGCAGGCTTGTCTGGTTACAGTATATAAAGCTACCTTAAGAAAATTACAGGTGTTCTATCCCAGCTTAGTGCAGCTACAGGCCATTAGTATGTCTGGAAGGCCAAGAAGGAGAGGCAGACAGTCACAAGCCAATAAGAGAGGGCAAGCAGGCTCTGTGTCTAGTGCTGGTCGTGGAGACGGTGCATCCTCATCAGCACGTGGCCATGGGACACGCTTGGCCTTTTTTTCGGCAGCTGGCCGTGTTGAGCCGCAACATGCGGAAGACTTGGTCGAGTGGATGACCAAGCCGTCCTCATCCTCCTCATCCTCTCTCACCCATGCCCAGGGTGCTTTGTCTGGCAAAGCAGCGGCCTCTTCCCTCAGCTCAATGTCATCAGTGACTCCTTCCCTAGCTCCACCATGTCCTCATGAGGATTCCCTCGAACTGTTTGACCACAGTGTTGGGTACATGCTCCAGGAGGATGCCCAGCGTTTGGAAGGCTCTGATGATGATACTGAGCTCAATGAAGGCAGTAACATGAGCACGGACAGAGGGGGTGCCCAAGAAGGACAGCAATCTGGCAGTCATGCTCCCCCTGCTGCAGCATACTGCCAGGTTTGCTCCAGTGATGAGGAGGGAGGGGATGATGAGGTCACTGACTCAACGTGGGTGCCTGATAGGAGAGAGGAGGAGGAGGAGGAGGAGGAGGAGGTGGCACATCACCAACTAGGCAGGATGCCCTCCAGGGGCCAGCCTAAGGGCAGCACATTGACTGCATCACACCCCAAAGCTCCACATGTGCAGGGCGCTGCAGTCTCTGCGCGTTATTCAAAAAGTTCTTTGGTGTGGGCCTTTTTTGAGACGAGTGCATCAGATCGCACCGCTGCTATTTGCAACATATGTCTCAAGCGTATCTCGCGTGGCCAAAACATCTCCCGCTTGGGTACCACATGCTTGACCAGACATATGTTGACCTGCCATGCAGTTCGTTGGCAAGCGTATCTAAAAGACCCACACCAAAGAACAAAGACGATCTCTCCTTGCTCCTCATCAGCTGAGATTTCCAACCCCACTAGACCTTCAGTCCTCTCTGAGACCTGCAGTGAGAGGAATGAAGGTGTAGAATTAGGTGTGTCACAGCCAAGTACTTGTGGGCAATCTGCTTTTGGTACACCGACGTCAGATTGTACCAGGCAAATTTCCCTGCCCCAGCTGCTGCACCGCCGAAAGAAGTTTGCTCCCAGCCATCCACATGCCCAGCGGTTGAATGCTAGCTTGGCAAAATTGCTAGCACTTCAACTGCTGCCTTTTCAGTTGGTAGACTCTGCCCCCTTCCGTGAGTTTCCGCCACCACGCCTCCAAAATGCTGATTGTGACACACCTCTCTCCTCCACCCCCTCCTCTTCTTCTTCCTCCATGGCCTCTTCCTCGGAACCAGCGGTGCTCCGTAGGCGTTCAAGGGGCTACGCAAGTACGCAGGCCAAAAGATGCCATGCGGTGCTTGAGCTGGTGTGCTTGGGGGACAGGAGCCACACTGGGGCAGAGGTTCTGTCAGCTCTGCAGGGGCAGGTTCAGAGGTGGTTGACGCCACGCCAACTTAAGGCAGGAATGGTGGTTTGCGACAATGGCACCAACCTCCTCTCTGCCCTCCGACAGGGACAACTGACCCATGTGCCCTGTTTGGCTCACGTCCTTAACTTGGTGGTGCAGCGGTTCTTGGGCAGGTACCCGGGCTTACAGGATGTCCTGAGGCAGGCCAGGAAAGTCTCTGTGCATTTCCGCCGGTCATATAATGCCAGTGCTCGGCTGACGGACCTCCAAAAGGAGTTTAACCTGCCCAAGAACCGCCTAATCTGTGACATGCCCACCAGGTGGAACTCGACGTTGGCCATGCTGCAGCGGCTGCACACGCAGCAGAGGGCCATCAATGAGTACCTGTGCGACTATGGCACCAGGACAGGGTCAGGGGACCTTGGTTTTTTTTCCCCACGCCAGTGGGCCATGATCAGGGATGCATGCACTGTCCTGTCACCATTCGAGGAGGCCACGAGGATGGTGAGCACTGACAGTGCATGCATCAGTGACACTGTCCCCCTTGTCCACCTGTTGGAGCACACGCTGCGTGGAATAATGGACAGGGCACTTGAGGCAGAACAGAGGCAGGAAGAGGAGGACTTCCTTAGCTCTCAAGGCCCCCTTTATCCAGACAGTGTTCCTGCGTGCCCGCCGATCACACAGGAAGAGGACGAGGAGGAGGAGGAGGAGGAGGAGGAAGATTGTGTCAGTATGGAGGTGGAGCCTGGCACTCAGCATCAGCAGTCTTTAAGGGATCAGTCCCAAGGAACACATGGACTTGTACGTGGCTGGGAGGAGGTGGCTGCGGACGTTGTTGTCCTTAGTGACCCAGAGGACTCCGGACCGAATGCCTCAGCAAACCTACGCTGCATGGCCTCCCTGATCCTGCAAAGCCTGCGTAAGGATCCTCGTATTCGTGGTATCAAGGAGAAGGACCAATACTGGCTGGCAACCCTCCTTGATCCACGTTACAAGGGTAAGGTTGCGGACCTTATCTTGCCATCGCAGAGGGAGCAGAGGATGAAACATCTTCGGGAGGCCTTGCAGAAAGGTCTGTGCAACGCGTTCCCAGAGACTGGGAGGTTACAAACTCCTGTTTCTGGACAACGTGTTGCTGAGGCTTCGGTCAGTCAAAGAAGGAGCGGTGGAGAAGGTGGCCGTCTGACCGATGCGTTCAGACAATTTTTTGGTCCGCAGCCCCAAGGTATGATCGGTTCCAGCAACCATCGCCAGCGTCTGTTTTACATGGTGCAGGAATACCTAGGGGCAAGATCAGACTTGGACACCTTTCCCACCGAAAATCCTCTGGGTTACTGGGTCTTGAGGATGGATCACTGGCCAGAGCTTGCACAGTATGCAATTGAGCTACTGGCCTGTCCTGCATCCAGCGTTCTTTCGGAACGCACATTCAGTGCTGCTGGAGGCGTGGTAACCGATCACAGGGTGCGTCTGTCCACCGACTCGGTCGATCGGCTGACCTTCATAAAAATGAATCAGTCTTGGATCACCACCAGCTACCAAGCACCTGATGCAGATGTAACCGAATAATTTTTTTTGAAATCTCAGATCCCTTCAAAGACTGCCTATGCTGATGCTGAGTGACTATCCCTGAGTAATTATCCTCTTCCTCCTCAATCATCACGCTGATAGCTTGTAAGAACATTTTTGGTTCTGGGCGCCACCACCAGTGCCTAAGGCACAATTTTTCAGCCCCTGTTTAACAGGGGCGTGTAATTACAATTTTTGATGTAATACTTTGCAGCAGGGCTCGTTCCTGCATTCCAACTAGAGTGTCTGTGAGGGGTTGCAGTGTTGTGGCACCAGCACCAGTGCCTAAGACCCAATTTTTCAGCCCCTGTCTAACAGGGGCGTGTAATTACAATTTTTGATGCAATACTTTGCAGCAGGGCTCGTTCCTGCGTTCCAACTAGAGTGTCTGTGAGGGGTTGCAGTGTTGTGGCACCAGCACCAGTGCCTAAGGCCTAATTTTTCATCTCCTGTTCAACAGGGGCATGTAATTACAATTCTTGATCTAATATTTCACAGCAGGGCCCTGTGAGGGCTTACAGTGTTTTGGCCACAGCAACACCTAAGGCCCAAATTTCTGCTGAGTATATAGGGCAGGACCCTACTTTCAAACATCTAACTTACAAACGACTCCTACTTGCAAACGGAAGGAGACAACAGGAAGTGAGATGAAATCTACCCCTAAGGAAGGGAAATTCTCTCCTGTAAGAGTTAATATGGGAAAACAATTTCTCCTTTCCACTGATGCTTTCCAATCCTTGTTCCACAAAAAAACCCAAATTTTCAAAAAACATTTTTCATTGGGACAAAAAAGTGAGGTGAAATCTTCTGAAGAGGAGGAAAGACGCAAAACAAATGTCACAGGGGTGATAACCCTTCCCTATGTTTTCCAAAAAGCTTAGAAAAGATTTTTTGGCTGGAGCTAAACACATTAAAAATGTTCAAAATTACAAACAGATTCTACTTAACAACAAACCTACAGTCCCTGTCTTGTTTGCACCGCCTGAATACTGCTGTTCAGAGTATATAGGGACCTTTCCTTATTTTAATTTGGGTGCGGGGTTCCCCTTAATATCCATACAAGACCCAAAGGGCCTGGTAATGGACTGGGGGGTACCCATGCCGTTTGTCTCACTGATTTTCATCCATATTGCCATGACCCGACATGACATTAAACCCGCAAGCAGTTTTAAATGAGATTTTTTCCTTTAAAAATGACATTTGGTGCAGGGACTGTTCTAAACATGGGAAACACGCGTCACTTTACAGGCATACTATAGACACCCCCCAGGTACGATATTTAAAGGAATATTTCACTTTTTTTTTTTTACTTTAAGCATCATTAAAATCACTGCTCCCGAAAAAACGGCCGTTTTTAAAAGTTTTTTTTGCATTGATACATGTCCCCTGGGGTAGGACCCGGGTCCCCAAACCCTTTTTAGGACAATACCATGCAAATTAGCCTTTAAAATGAGCACTTTTGATTTCGAACGTTCGAGTCCCATAGACGTCAATGGGGTTCTAACGTTCGTGCGAACTTGCGGTCCGTTCGCGGGTTCTGGTGCGAACCGAACCGGGGGGTGTTCGGCTCATCCCTACCATATAGCAATTGTATGTTTAGTAATCCTAGTAAACGTCTCACCTCACATGTTTAGGTATTACTCTTACCCTCAATCTATCTGATATCTTCTCTGCTATCTATCCTCCACTACTACGAAAAATTACTAATTTTCTTAAACAATGGTCCTCTTTGCCAATATCATGGATTGGTAAAATAAATGTAATAAAAATGACTGTATTAACTGAAATGTTATATCTCTTTTGTGTATTACCCATTCCTATCCCGGCATACTTCCTAAGGACCCACAACGTAAAACACAAGCATTCATATGGAGCTCCTTAAAATCTCACTTACCTAAACACACTCTTTATCTTTCTAAACTTAAAGGAGGATTAGGTTTCCCTGTGCACAAATAGCACATATTCCTAAATATCACACGAAACACGAGGTCCCCCTCTGGGTAGCAAATGAATCAATCGAATGTGATCCGATCTCCATACCAAATCTAATATGGTCTACCTCTTCTGACCATAAAATAATAAAAAATAGGATTACTTATGCTAAAACCAATTGTTTTATTACCTTGTTCTGGGACCTAAAGGTATGATCTCTTCCCCAGCCTGCTAAAGGCATGATTCACACAATAGATACACACGGTAACAAAGGACGGAACTAAGTTCACAAATGTGTGGCACCAGCCAAAGCTTTAGCCCATCAGGGTTTATATAATGGAACACAGTTTCAGTAAAATAAGTTAGTGGTGAGTTGTGATGGCAACAAGATCCCCAATGTAGACTTGAAGGGTCATACACACACACAGTGGTAACCAGCAGAAGGAATGGCAGAGTTATTTGCAGGCATATGACAATGGATGAATAAGGAGGGAGCTGAAAATCAGAGAGCACCTGTATGAAGGGGCATCTACTCAAATTGTTAAACATGTCAATGGGAAAGGGTCTCATTATTATGTCGCATCGCATTCATCTGAATGAATATGTCTTAGTACTCTTCACAATACATTTGCTTTTCTTTTCCCTTCCTGTGTCCACATTAATAAAGTATAATCTTAGAAAGCCAGGAAAGCCGGTCCAAAGGCCTTTACTGAATATGCTGTATCCAATTTGAATCACCATGGAAGGCTGTGCCAGAAGCAAGGACAATATGACCAAATTTGCATTATGGACTTGCGTACTATTATTATTGCACTATTGAGAACTAAGATCCTAATTTTATGTTGTTTCGTCACTTATTATTATTATTATGGACTTATTACGTCCAGAACAAGTGAGGAACGACAGATACTGAGATCCACAAATAAGGACTGTAGAGATGGAGTTTAAAGCGTCTTTTATTTCAGAAAGTAATGACAAAAGCTCCAAATATTAAAGGAGATTACAAAAAAACATTATTTTATGTGTGGCCTTAGTTTCACTGGCCACAAGGGGCAGACTGTTACATAATGAGTTTATGTGAAGTATTGAATGTTGTTTTGGTTATTGTAATTAGTTGCACTTCGAAGGTTGGCCTTTTGTTTTCCCTGATCACATCTCACATGAGTGGTAAACATCAGCCTTATTTGACTCGTCCAATCAGGCTGTGCCCAATATACATTTGTTAGGTACAGTGACCAATTAGGGAGAATTATATTAGCCACAGTACAGAAAGGAGGGGGTGTACTGCTTTGTCACCTAGCTATGATCCTCTTTTATGTGGAGACACACGGCAGTCACCATGGGCAGACCTGAACTTAACAGATAACCTAAAGCTATACTTGCATCTTACATTGTATTTTAAATATGGTTGTTGTGGATAATTTGTAAATATCATGTAAGCCAGGGGACTTACACTGAACATTGTGTTGTAAATACTGTCTAGTAGGGATGGGCGAACGGTTTGGCCTGAACATAAGTTTGGGCCGAACTTTGGTTGTTTGGATGTTCTGCGAACACCGAACAATATGCGGTGTTCGGGAGAAATTCGAAAGCTGCCAGAACACCGTTAAAGTCTATGGGACACTAACATGAAAAATCAAAAGTGCTCATTTTAAAGGCTTATATGCAAGTTATTGTCATAAAGAGTGTTTGGGGACCTGGGTCCTGCCCCAGGGGACATGTACAGTATCAATGCAATTTTTTTTTTTAAAACGGCCATTTTTTCGGGAGCAGTGATTTTTTTAATGCTTAAAGTGAAACAATAAAAATTAAATATTCCTTTAAATATTGTGCCTGGGGGGTGTCTATAGTATGCCTGTAAAGTGGCATATTTTTCCCATGTTTAGAACAGTACCACAGCAAAATAACATTTCTAAAGGTAAAATTGTCATTTAAAACTGATTGCAGCTGTAATGAATTATTGGGTCTTGGCAATGTGGATAAAACTCATTTAAAAAAAGAGCATGGCATCCCCCTCCAGTCCATTACCAGGCCCTTTGGGTCTGGTATAAATATTAAGGGGAGCCCCAAATCAAATTGAAAAAAAAAATTGTGTGGGGGTCCCTCTAAAATCCATACCAGGCCCTTGGCGTCAGAGGGGGTGGGGTCACCCATTTACGTAAACTGGTGGCCTGACCCCCTCTGATGCCATGGGGAAGCCATGATGAAGTCCCCGTGGTGTCAGAGAAATAAGAACTATCACAAGCGAAGAAGCATCACTCGGTGGGAGCCTCCCATGGAGGCAGATCGGTTGCGGATCTTTTTTCTTTTTCATTCCATCGCGGCGTGATAGAAGGAAAGGAATGGACATCGTGGGACATTTTTATTTTTTTATTTTTTAATAAAGGACTTGTCCCAAGCTGTGTTTTGTCGTTTTTAACATTTTGACACTTTTTTTGTGAAATGGTAGGGGTACATTTGTACCCGTTACCATTTCACACAGTGGGATGCCGGGATCTGGGGGTCTCCTTGTTAAAGGGGGCTTCCAGATTCTGATAAGCCCCCCGCCCGCAGACCCCCACAACCACCAGGCAAGGGTTGTGGGGATGAGGCCCTTGTCCCCATTAACATGAGGACAAGGTGCTTTGGGGGCTACCCCAAAGCACTCTCCCCATGTTAAGGGCATGTGGCCTAGTACGCTTCAGGAGGGGGGCGCTTTCTTGTCCCCACCTCTTTTCCTGCAGCCTGCCAGGTTGCGTGCTCAGATAAGGGTCTGGTATGGATTTTGGGGGGACCTCTATGCCATTTTTAAAAAAAAATTTGGGGCAGGGTTCCCTTTAATTTCCATATCAGACCCGAATATAAATAAAGTATAAATTTTAGGGGGACCCCCACGCAATTTTTTAAAAAAATTTGGTTCGGGGTTCCCCTTAATATTCATACTAGACCCAAAGGGCCTGGTAATGGACTGGGGGCATCCCATCTTTTTTTCATTGAGTTTTATCAATATTGCCAAGACCCAACAATTCCTTACAGCCGCAATCAATTTTAAATGACAATTTTTCATTTAGAAATGTCATTTTGCTGTGGTACTGTTCTAAACACAGGAAAAATGCACCACTTTACAGGCATACCATAGACACCCCCAAGCACAATATTTAAAGGAATATTTCATTTTTATTGTGTCACTTTAAGCATTAAAAAAATCACTACTCTCAGAAAAACAGACTTTTTTAAAAAAAAAATTTGCATTGATATGTCCCCTGGGGCAGGACCCAGGTCCCCAAACACTTTTTATGACAATAACTTGCATATAAGCCTTTAAAATTAGCACTTTTGAATATTCATGTCCGTGCCCCATAGACTTTAACGGTGTTCGCGTGTTCTGCCAAATTTTTTGCCTGTTCGCATGTTCTGCTGCAAACCGAACAGGAGGGTGTTCAGCTCATCCCTAGTGTGTAATTTGTATATATATTGTAACCCTATCAATAAATGTGTATTGCGGATGGAACTACCTCTTTTGTGTAAGATCTCTCAAATCTAGATGTGTATATGTGCATACTTCTAAAATGATTGAGGTGTATGTACATATACACATAAATTAGTCAACACTTGTATGCATGTAAAGGTCTATGTATTAAGGTGAGAGTCCATGGGAGACGGGAGACACTGAATGTTGTCACAAATTGCACTCTTTGAGAGTCTAAGAGGATATTTACATTTATATTTATGTGTCTTTGTGGCATGAACACAGCTGATTTACAGACACTATTTTAGTTTTATGGATTTTGTTTGATGTTTCATCATAACATTATTATATGCTTATATTCATAAAAACAGTTTCATGTAAATGCTAATGTGACAGATGTATGTTTTTTGATGTTACTGTATATACACACACATATATGTTTATTGCTGGATTTAATGACTTATGATATTTGGTAAAGCAGCACATTTTCCATATATATTTTTTAAGATGTTTTTTTTTTCATATCTGGTACTTGCAGCTTAATCTTAAAGGAGAAGTATAGCCAAAGCTATTTTGGTTATACTTCTCCTGTAGGTCACAGGAGTGCTGTTCGTTCTGCACTCCTGTGACCCATTTTCAGCTGACAGCGGGCTAAAGTCTTCAGTCAGCTGATGTCAATTAGCCAGTCCAAGCTCGGGAAGGATGGATCGGCAAACTGGCTCAGCCTCTCAATGATCAGGTAAAAGCCTAAACAAGCCCCTCCCACCCCCACCACAGCCCAGCTGACAGTCACAACTCACTGCTCAGAGCAAAGGGGGAGAATTATTAATCAGTGGTGTTTGATGGCTCAGTTCTCACTGCAGAGCCAGCAGGTGAAAGATGCAGCATTGGATCGATGCTGCATCCACCTAGGTGAGTATACATGTTTTATTTTTTTTAATTCCATACTTCTCTTTTAAGAGCAAGGTTTGCATAAGATATTATAAACAGCATAACGCTTTAAAATAGGCACTAATATTAGAAAACTTATGTTTACAATAGTTGAAAAAAATAATGGATGTACATTTTCAAATTGAGACATAGATTGCTCCATACATCTAGAGAATCATTGAAAATGTTCCATCTAGATCATATTGTGTTCTTTACTTGTTTTTTTTTTCAATGCAATCACATTTTTAAATCAACTGATCAAAACCCTATTTAATTACTATAAGATAAAATCGGGCCTTGACTGGAAATACTAAATAAACCTGATAAAATCAATAAACGCCAATGACATAGATTCCACAAAAAGATCAATGTTACTTCTTTTGAGTTAACAATATAAGTGTAAAATACAATTTTCTTTTCATTCTTTGAAATATTTGGATGGACTTGGACACCTTATGACTATCTACTGGAAATGTGGATCATGTAGGAAAATATATAATGCAGTAACACATCTGTAACCCTCATTAGCCAAACATTGACAATTAATTTTAGCTGCTCTTTTTTCCCATGTGTCCTTGTCTTTCACTCTTGCTGTGCCTAGGTTTCAAAATACAGAAACATTATGCAGCTGCAAACAGATTTCAAAGTTTAATCTTGGAGAGACTCTGTGTGTAGTATTCCCATGTTCCAGCATATGTGGATGGATAAGACTTATTGAACCTCTGCCTAACTTGTTAGAATATCACTGATTTAAATAGTTATCAAACTGTATTAAGTCTGCTGGGAAGCTATAATCATGTAGAAAATATCTTTAAACCTACACTCTGCAACTTCCCAGGTTGCTCTGGGAGCAAAATCATCTGTACAACTAGCAAACAAATTAAAATTATTCTTACATTAGCATGATCACCTGCTTTTCCTCATAGACATTAATACAGAATTTTTGTATTTAGTTGCTATGTATACTTTTGCTTTTCCTAAGCAATAAAGAAAATATGAAAACACTTAAAAATATATACAGGGCCATTGACAGATGCATAATTATCAACAAATAAAAAATATAATGTTTACATAGATAGATAGATAAAGGAAGAGGTCCAATGATATATTGTTTAGATGCATTTTATCCCCTGGGTATAAACTCAGACTTTGATTTATATTTGCTTCTTTGAATAAAATAAAGAAAAATAGGGAGAGATATTGTGGTTGTGTAATAGCTAAAAATGTAGATCTTCTTCTGACATAGGGAGTATATATATATATAAATAAAACGATGGGACATGTTCTCCAAAAAAAAATTATGTTTTTATCTTATGCTCTTCAAAGCATAACAATGAATACATGCTACTGTATAGTTATGAGCATACCATAAAAGGATCAAAGAACAAAAAAACAAAGAGAAACACACAAACAAAAAGCTAAATCTCTACGTTTCTTTGGGGCTGTCTATCATCCAGATATACTCCATATTTCCTGTCCTGTATGATTCCGTTCAGCCTGTAAAGAAGCATGAGATTTACCTTTCACAATCTCATAGAAAAAGATATAAATCATAGTCCCTATTCATTCCCTCAGGGTGAAGGGACCTCAATTTATTTATCCACCATACTTCTCTTTGTTTTAATTTTGATATCCTGTCACCCCCTCTCCAATCTCTAAGTATCTCCTCTAAAATCATAAATCTCAAATCCGAGTCACTATGACCCTGTTCAAGAAAATGCCTGGAAACTGGCAAACCTGGCTGTTTGTGTCTAATAGTGCTACAATGCTGGGCAATCCTGTCTTTGATTGTCTGTGTGGTCTCACCAACGTATTTTAAATTACAAGGACATGTTAAAATGTAAATTACATAGGAGGACTGACAAGTGTGAAAACCTTTCACCATGATCCTTTCACCATTGCCAGGATGTATATAATGATCGCCTTTCATTAATAAGCTGTACTGGATACAATTCAGGCAAGGAAAACAACCATTTCTCTTTTTGCCCCTAAAATGTCATTTTTACGTGGTGCTCCCTTGGCCGATACTCCGACCTTACTAATGAGTCTCTAAGTGTCTTATTTCTCCTGTAAGCCTTCATTGGTATTTGTTGAAACTCTTCTATCTTTGGGTAAGCCTGTCTGAGCAGTGGTCAGTGCTTTTTAATAACTCTAAAGACATCCTCACTATAGCTATGGAATTGAAAAATAAAAGGCAATCTTCGCTCCTCGCGTTTTCGTGTACCTATGGTTACCTTCATCTCCTCCTGTTTAAGTTTCCTACACTCCTGTGCAATGATATTATCAGGGTATCCCTGTTCTCTAAATTTATGACACATCTCCTCCAATCTTATCTTTCCCACAGTCAGATCACTGACAATAAGTTTTACCCTACAGAGTTGACTCCTCACAATACATCTAAAAACATGCGGTGGGTGAAAACTGTTGAATGTCAATAGTTGATTTTGATCCGTCAGTTTCATATATATATATCAGATTCCACCCGACTCTATATAGATCCTTGTGTCTAGACTTCCCACCTATGTTCATTTTAAATTATATTTCAGGACAACAGTCATTGAGCATTGTATCAAATCTTTTCAAAGACTCAATGTTGCCCCGCCATATGACAAAAATATTGTCAATAAAGTGCCACTAGGTGGCACAATGAGTTTTAAATAAATCATGGAAAAATATATATTTTGTTCAAATTAATTTATAAAAGCACAGGCATATGGTAGGGCAACAATAGAGTCCATAGTAACTCCTTTGAGCTTCATAAAAAACTGGTCCTTGAATAAAAAGTAATTATTAGACAAAACAACCTGGAATAATTTTTCCTTGTCAAAAGAAGTTTATTGAGTATACAATATTATAAAGATACATAAAGTAAGTTTACAAGGATCTATAAAGTAAGCTCATTGTTTTACAGTAGGGTTTATATAGGTAAATATCATGAAATTTCAAATATTAAACATTGGGTTCACGTAAACCTAAATTAAAGATATATATCATTTCCTTAGTTACTTTTGTAGGTATTTAAATGATTTATACCTACTATACATATTGTTTACAGGTAGAGTGTATATAGGTCAAATAAATTCTGATAATGAGCTTTAATCGTAAGGTGGAGAAAAGGAAAGAGAAAGAAGAAAAAGGGTAGAAAGGCAGAGGTATGGTCCACAAGGTTGTCCCGCTCGTCAGTTTATTATTCTTTTTAGTTCTCTTTGAAGCCTTAGAATGGGTATCTCTGTAAGTCATTTAATCTGTCACCATGGCAACAGGACAGAGTCATTGAAATTTGACAGGAACTGTTGTTTTATCCAAGGATGCCAAAGTTTTTCAAATTTTGGAATTTGATTTTGATCGATGGCTACCATCTTAGCATGGGACATTGTATTATTCATTCTGTGAATTGTTTCTGCTAGTACCAATGTAGGAGATTTCCATGCCTTGGCCACTGTTTGTTTTGCAGCCGTTATTAGTTGGATCATAAGTTTGAATTAAGAGAGTGTTAACCATTCCGGTTTTAAATTAAGTAAAGTTATATATGGATCTGGTTGTATTATTTTTTAAAATATTTTAGATGCAATCACGAAGACTTCCTTCCAGAAGGTTTGGATTACTGGGCACGTCCACCATATGTGTAAATGTGTGCCTAATTCTGGGCATCCTCGAAAACAAAGAGCTGAGGTATTAGGTGAATATTTTGCCACTCTAGTGGGTACAAGGTACCAGCGAGTTAGGACTTTATAATTTGTCTCCAGTGCTAAGATGTTGGGTGAAGATGACTTAGATGTGAGCCATATGTTAGACCAGTCCGTGTCTTCTAAAGTTCGTCCCAGGTCATCCTCCCACCTCTGAACGTAAAAGGGTCTATTAAGATTTACTACTCCATAAAATTGATTATAAAGTGATGAAATTGTACCTTTAGCAAATGGATCTTTTGTACAGATTGATTCAAAAATGTATAATTGGGATAATGGTGTATCCTCCTTTAGGAATGGTGTATAGAAATTTTTAATTTGGAGATATCTAAATATCTCAGAGTTTGGTAGATCATATTTTTCTCTAAGCGATGGGAATGAAAGGAATGATTTAGATGCTATGAAGTCATTTAGTGTCTGAATGCCTGATGTTGTCCAAGCTTTAAAAGAATTTGGGTAGATCCATGCCGGATAAAAGGCCAGATTTCTGATAAAAGAAAGGAGTGGATTGTGTGGAGATTGTAACTGATATTTGTTTTTTAGTTTATCCCAGAGAGATAAGAAGTGTTTAGTTATAGGATTTTGAATTTTAAAGCGGTCTTTAGGATCAAGCCATAACAAGTTTGATATTAATAGAGGGTCATTTTATGAAGCCTCTATAAATACCAATAATGGGATTTCCTGTTTTGCATGGTATTTGGACAGACTGGCCAAATGTGCTGCTCTGTAGTAGTTAGTAAAATTAGGGTATCCCAGGCCTCCTTTATTTTTGGGAAGATGTAGTGTGTGTATAGGTATACGTGGTTTAGAAGAGCCCCATATAAACGAAGTTGCTCTTTTTTGTACTATTCTCAAAAAATAGGAAGGAATTGGAATAGGGAGGACTCTGAATAGATAAAGCAATTTGGGTAGAATAGTCATTTTGATTGTATTTATCTTCCCTATCCAGGATAAAGGAAGTTGCGATCATTGTTTTATTAGATTTGTGATCTGTCTTAATACAGAAGGATAATTGGTTGAGAATAAGTCAGAATGAGATGCTGTTAAATGAATTCCAAGATATGGGATTGATTTTTCTGCCCATGTGAATGGGAGTGCAGCCCTAGCCGGGATCAATTCCATGTTTGTGAGCGAAATATTAAGCACTAGGCATTTCTTAGGATTAATCATAAGGCCGGATAGGGCTGCAAATCCATCAAGAGCTGGTATTAAGTTAGGACCAGAGACCTGTGGTGATGATAGAAAAAGTAATATATCGTCTGCAAATATACATAATTTGTGTGTAATACCTCCTACTTCAATGCCAGTTATAGTTTGGTTTGCTCTGATGTATTGGGCCATGGGTTCGAGTATAAGGGCAAATAATAAGGGAGATGATGGGCAACCCTGTCGGGTACCTCTTTCGATATTAAAGGCATCAGATTTGTATCCAGCATATTTTATATAGGCTTTGGGTTTATTATATAAT
Source organism: Lithobates clamitans (assembly GCA_037952925.1). NCBI lineage: Eukaryota > Metazoa > Chordata > Amphibia > Anura > Ranidae > Lithobates > Lithobates clamitans. The sequence goes on along the minus strand of JBBGZY010000391.1, from coordinate 3,162,898 downwards.
GCTTTGATCCATGTTAAAAAGTGGGGTCCAAAACCCCATTTTTGTAATGAATATTGCATATATTGCCAGGATACTGTATCAAATGCCCTCTTAATATCGAGAGATAGAAAACATAAAGGGATTTTCCGTTTTTTAGCAATATGTGCCAATAACACTGCCCTGCGTATATTATCGCCTGCCTGTCTATTTGGCATGAAGCCTACTTGATCTCTATGTATTAATTTTCCTATAATGCTATTGAGGCGTTTTGCTATTATTTTTGCTAATAATTTAATATCAAGGTTTAACAGAGAGATAGGCCGATAATTCACACAGGAAGTATCATCAGAAAGGGGTTTTGGGATCATACAAACAATTGCCATTAATGTTTCTTGCCGAAAAGAATGTCCTTCTAGAAGTTTGTTAAAAGTTTCAGTGAGAATGGGAGAGAGTATTTCTGAGAATGTTTTATAGTATAAAGCCGAGTAGCCGTCTGGGCCTGGTCTTTTGTTAAGTTTTAGGTCTTTTATGGCGTTAGCAACTTCATCTATAGTTATAGGCTCATCCAAACTGCTTTTTTGATTCTGAGACAACTCAGGTAAGGTTATTTTTGAGAAGAAGGATTCAGCCTCTGTAGGATTAAATTCATTGTTTGTCTTGTATAAAGTTGTGAGGTGTGAGTGAAATTTATGGACTATTTTAACTGGATTACAAGTATAAACATTTTTTGATAATTTCAAACGTATTGGTTTGAAAGATTTGTTAGTTGAATTTAATGCCCGTGCCAAATATGTGCCTGGTTTGTTTGTATTCATGTAGAAATTGTGTTTGGAGCATTTGAGGGATTTATCAACTGACTCAGTGAGAAATAGATCGTATTCCAATCTAGATTTTTCCAGATGAGATTTTGTACTCTGAGATGGATTATCTTGGAATGATTTGTAGGCTGCATTAAAATTGAGTTCTATTTTTTTTGCTAGATTTTTGCGTTCCCGTTTAAATAGTGCCATTTGTCTTTGTATTGTACCACGCAAGACAGGCTTATGAGCTTCCCACAGTGTTATTGGGGAAATGTCTGTTGTATTATTAATTGTTATGTATTCCTTTAAAGCTTGTTCAATGGCCATCTGATGTAGTGGGTGTTTGAGCATTATGTCCGGTAAGTACCACGTTGGGTCATGTGCTTTTGGTATGGCTGAGGCTATAGTAGTGTATACTGCATTATGGTCAGACCACGGAATCGGAATTATATCTAAAGCAAAAATTTCTGGTATCATTCCTATTGTTAGAAAAATATGATCTATTCTGGTGAAGGTTTGATGAGGGTGCGAGAAATAAGTGAATTTCTTTTTCATTGGGTTACTTTCTCTCCACGAATCTACCAGATTGTATTTGGAAAGAAGTTGAGGAAAAGGTAATCTAGAGGTTATTTTAGATGGTGTAAAAGGTAATTTATCTAGAAATGGGAGGAGGACCTGGTTCGAATCCTCGCACATTATCATGTTCCTATTTTGTGTGTATTAATCACTTGTAATATATGTGAGAGGAATGGTGTAGGTTGTTTGTTAGGAGCGTAGTAGGAAATCACTGTGATTGCTGTATCCATTATATAACCCATGAGTATCAGGTATCTACCTTCTGGGTCTTTAATTTCTGATGATAAGGTGAATGGTGTGGATCGGTGAAATGCAATTAGAGTACCCCTTTGTTTGGTACAGGCAGAAGCCGTGTAAATTTGTTGATAAAAAGGAGAAATATATTTTGGAGTAGAATCTTTGCTGAAGTGTGTTTCTTGGAGGCATACTATGTGAGCCTTCTTGTTTGGAAAGTACGGAAGGCTTTGGTCCTTTTTTGAGGGACATTTATTCCCTGAACATTCAGGGAAAGTATATTCAGTTGTGCCATGATAACAGATCAAATAGTTTTGACTTACTTTTTGTTATGCAGAGCTGACTGCACAGATCAACCTGTGTGGACTGAAGAGATGAAAAGATAGGAAAGAAACCAGTGAATTCTGGAGTAAAGAGTAAACAAAAACCATATGAGATTAGATGATACATTGTATAAATTATTTTTTGCAAGTAATCACAATTTACCTATGAAAGAGAATAAATATCTCTCTCAGGGTAATAAGTGCCTTCGTCACACTCCCACATAATATGGTTGGGAGAATAAGGAGGGCTAATGGGGGTACACGGATCTTTCGCTTACAGGAGAGAAGTGCTATGTCAATAGACATCAAAATGATGATTCATTAATTGGAGTGCAGAATATAGTTTTTGTTGAAATTATTTATTCCAGGGTGGTTGTATATGGTTAGTTTTGCCCTAGGATAAATAATTCAGTTAGAAAGGTACTGTTAATAACTTTGGTATTGATGAAGATGGTTTGAATTATTTTGGGATTTTAACCCTTTTAGAGTAAACAATTACATATTTTATTCATATGTAACTGTTTAGATATGTTAACTCATAAAATTGAGGTTGTATTGCTTCAGATTAGAATAAACAAAAACATAGTTCTAGGAACTAGTTAGGTAATAATATATTTGTTTTAAGAAAAGAAAGAAAAAGCTTCCATTACTTCTGGATTATTGAACATATTTGTCCTACAAAGTAATAAATCTATTGTTATTACCTGAAAATATATAACTGAACAAGAATTTCCTTGTTTCACTTATATATTCTAAGGCTATATGAATCAGAAGTAATAAGAAATATAACTGGAATGTAACATGATCCCACACAGTGTGTGACTATCAGAATGCAGTTACATTCAGTTATAAATACAGGTTTTTTATAGAGAACCATCTCTTAGTATAATAAATGAAGAGATATCAGGAAATAGGATGTCAGTCCATTGAATCTTCTTGGTCCATGGATGATGTGGCATAACGGCCTCTTTTGTGAGAATGATGATTCCCATTTTGTTCTGATATTTTCTGGGTGCTGCCTGAAGGTGAAGATGATGCCATTCTTCTGCGTGTGGGAGAGTTGCTGCTTGTGGGTTCTGTCAGATTTAATTTTAAAAGGGTTTGTTGTAGTTCATCTGCTGATCTGCTTCTGTAAATTGTACCTTGGTAGTTAAATCTGACTGAAAAGGGGAAACCCCATTGATACACAATGTTGTGGCGTTGCAGTTCCATTAGTTGGGGTTTCATGGATCGTCTTTTAGTAATAGTAAGTTGGGATAGGTCAGCAAAAATTTGATAATTGTGTCCTTGAAAATTAAGTTCCCGTTTTTCTCTTGCAGCAATTAGTATTTGTTCTTTCGTTCTGTAATAATGAAATTTTGTGATTATATCACGTGGGGGTCCATCTTTCTTTTTGGCTGTGAGGGCTCTGTGTACTCTGTCCAGTTCTAAACGTTCAATAGGGATATCTGGCTTTAGTTCTTGTAATAGAGCAGTAATAGTAGATTGCAGGTCTGTCACAGTTTCAGGTATTCCCCTTATGCGCAAGTTTGAACGTCTGGCTCTATTTTCGTAATCTTCAAGCTTAGTTTGAAGTATTAAATTCTCTTCTTTTAATTGTTCCAATTCTGTTATATTTTCTTGGGTTGTAATTTCAATTTCATCCATTTTTATTTCTAAGGCTGCGGTGCGGTTTCCCAGCTCTCTTATTTCTTTGGTTAGGCTGTTTGTTATTTGGTCTGAGGTTTGTTTTAAAGCCTTATGAAGCATCTTTTCAAATTGTAATAATATTACTGGGGATGCTGAGGAGGCTTGTGGAGAAGTTTGTGAGAGGATTTGTTCTGTATCTGACTCAAATGGAGAGTCTTGCTGTGACATTTTCTGTCTGTGAGAGCGCCCTGATGCTGTATATTGTGAGGTGACTGGAGCTGCTTTAGTTGCAGTGAGTGCCTGTGAGCTCTTTGTGAGGTGATTTTTATTTCTGCCACGGCTTCCTCCCAGTACCATTTTTCCTGCCCAAACTTTCACAGTTTGTTCCCTGGGGCAAAAAGGTTCAAATGGATACCTTTTGAGCCTGCAGGCTCCGCTTTGTCCTTCTCTTCTCTCCTCAGCGCTGTGGAGCTCTAACAATGCATGTCTGCCCTGCTAGACTCCGCGCATGCACCCTGGAATAATTTTTCAAACATTAACATTTGTGCCTCAGAGAATTTCTTACTCTCCCTGATTAATCCCATCGCTGCACCAATCCCAGTTAAATGTGGGATAGATGTGTACAGGCTAACAACATCCCAGGTAACCAGCAGCTCACTTCCTTGACACAGTGAAACATCCTTCAATTTGTGCAAAAAATCATGTGTCTTTGACGTACGATCTGGTGTCCCTCATTAGGGGGGACAGGATTTTGTGCAAAAGTTGCGCTGTGGGGACAAAAATTGAGTCTCTCCCTGAGACAATGGGACATCCGGGAGGAGATTGGCTGTCCTTGTGAATTTTAGGCAAGGTGTACAGGACCGGAATCCTTGTATGGGTAGGTAACAAAAACTCAAAAAGGTCACGGGTGATGACTCCTTCCTTGAGTGCAGGTTTTAGAATACATTCAAGCTGTTTCCTTATGGACCAGGTTGGATCATAGGTCACTTTTTTATATACCAATAGGTCGTTCAATTGGCTACTAACCTCTTGCTCATATAACTGTGGATCCATAATGACCACCAATCCCCCTTTGTTAGCTGGTTTCACTATTACATCCTCACGTTTACCAAGCTCCCGTAGAGCTATCCTTTCTTTGTGCGATAGATTATTAGGTAAATGATTCCGATAATTAATATGGGAAATCAACTCTTTAGCTTCACGAGTTACCTCTTTAACAAATGTTTCAACCGGGGAATAAGTGGTAGGTGGTACCGATTTAGATCTTACTTGCAAGCCCAACGATTTACAGTCTAATGAGTTCCCCCCTGGATCCTTATATATGAATGGTTTGTGAATAAAATGTACTTTCCATCTAATGTTGCAGAACAGTCTATAAAGATCTTGATCTAGTTGAAATGTATTTATATGACTTTTAGGACAAAAAGACAGACCTCAAATATTCAGTTCTACCTCCTCTGGTGACAGGACCCATCATGAGATGTTATGAATCAGGTTCCTCGTGCCTGACCCCAATTGCCTCGAGTGTTGCGAGAATGCTCCAAGCCTGCTGAATCCTCTCTGTTCAACCGAGAGGGAGTCTGTATCCGGGGGTATCCTCCAGGTTGGCCCTGATGCAAAAAATTGGATGAGGAGTCTGTATCCGTATTAGCTGAGGAGTTGTCAGAAATCTCTCTTCTCATTCCTCCATTATTAAGAATTTGCATAAAAGTATTTTTGTATTCCTCATTATCATTAAATAGTATCCATGTAGTCCAAAGACGTGTCCTTTTTTTTTTAAATTTCTCTCATGTACGGGTATTGTGTGTGGGTGTGGTTCCCAATTAGGAAATCCCTTGATACAGATTTTTGGGACATAATCTGTGAAGCTTCTTCCTGAGTAAATGAAAAAGTGGATCCACTTGCTTCCATAATCTTGAAGTAACTTACTCACAGGGTGTATCTCAATCCAAAAAATAGGGTGGGTTACTTCCTCTGTTCCTCTATTTTTTTGTCAGAGATCAGTGTCAGGGTGGACTCCCGATTCTCCACCAATATCCAATAGAAAAACCACGGGACACGTTCTGCAATGCAAAATTATGTTTTTATCAAATGCTCTTCAAAGCAAAACAATGAATACATGCTACTGTACAGTTATGAGCATACCATGCTCTTCAGCAGGCTTTGTGCAATGATCTACTTACACCACATACTTTTATACCAAGGTGATTATTATATACAACCTGGCAATGGTGAAAGGATCATGGTGAAAGGTTTTCACACATTTCATTCCTCCTATGCAATTTACATTTTAACATGTCCTTTTAATTTAATATACATTGGTGAGACCACACAGAAAATCAAAGACAGGATTGCTCAGCATCGTAGCACTATTAGACACAAACAGCCAGGTTTGCCAGTTTCCAGGCATTTTCTTGAACAGGGTCATAGTGACTCAGATTTGAGATTTAGGATTTTAGAGGAGATACTTAGAGATCGGAGAGGGTAAAAGGATTTTAAAATTAAAACAAAGAGAAGTATGGTGGATAAATAAATTGAGGTCCATTCACCTTGAGGAAATGAATATGGACTATTGAAAAGCATGGTATACTTGTAACTGTACAGTAGCATGTATTCATTGTTATGCTTTGAAGAGCATTAGATAAAAACATAATTTTGCATTGGAGAACGTGTCCTGTCATTTTTTCTATTGGATATTGGTGGAGAATCGGGAGTCCACCCTGACACTGGGTCTTTGATAAAGCGCAGGAGCGTGAAACATGTACGTCACGGTCGCCACGGCTACTTTGAGCTTGTGATCCACCTAGCTTCCTCAATTCTGGCCCTGACACTGCCTCCCTGGTTCCTGATTCAGTGCGCGCCATCCAGAGCACCCTCCAGCACGCCAGGTTCCAGCCAGCCTGATCAGCCATCTTGACCGAGGTCGTTCAGAGACGCGATCTAAAATACACCTCCTGGATCACAGCGAGTCTGATATCTGGAATACAGCCACTAAGTGCACCTTAGAGAGCGGTGTCTCTCCACCTCTATTTTTCACCCTGCACATTGAGCCATTGGGTCTGACAATTAGGATCGGAGCTTGGAGCCCACTTGCTGACATTAACCCCATCTGGAAGTCATGGTGGTATCGTACATAGTAATTTTCGGATTACTTCAACCATGATAATGAGTTGTGCTTATGAAGTTTAATAATTTTATCATCTCATTTTTCATTGACAGTTGTTTTTAATTTCAAATCTCAGCATGCATCCAATAAATGAACTTTACTGATTATACCATCAGCAATAGTTCTTTACTACTGGTCTCATTGAGCGCTGCATTTTTGTTTATTTTTGATCTCTGACAAAAAAATGAGGAACAGCGGAAGTAACCCACCCTATTTTATGGATATATATATATATATATATATATATATATATATATATATATATATATATTATTATTATTATTATTATACAGGATTTATATAGCACCAACAGTTTACGTAGCGCTTTACAACTTGAGGGTAGACAGTACAAATACAATACACTTTGATGCAGTAGGAATCAGAGGGCCCTGCTCCTTAGAGCTTACAATCTAAGAGGGAAGGTCAAGAGATACAAGAGGTAATAACTGTGGGTGATGTGCTGATTGAGAAGATAAATGTACAGTTGTTAGGTGGGGGCCAGATAGACTTCTCTGAAGAGATGAGTTTTCAGGGATCGTCTGAAAGTGGATAAAGTAGGAGAAAATCAGACGGATTGGGGTAGAGCATTCCAGAGGATGGGGGAGGCTCTGGAGAAGTCCTGAAGGTGAGCATGGGATGAGGTGACAAGGGAGTTTGAGAGCAGGAGGTCTTGGGAGGAGCGAAGAGAATGATTAGGTTGGTATTTTGTGACTAGGTTAGAGATGTAGCTGGGGGCCAGGTTGTGGATGGCTTTGTAAGTTATAGTTAGTATCTTGAATTTAATTCAGTGACTGAGTGGCAGCCAATGGAGGGATTGAAAGAGGGGTGTAGCAGACGCTGAGCGGTTTGTGAGGTGGATGAGCCTGGCAGCAGCGTTCATGACGGACTGAAGTGGGGATAGCCTATTTAGAGGTAAACCAATGAGGAGGGAGTTGCAATAGTCGAGGCGGGAGATGACCAGGGAGTGGATTAGAAGCTTTGTGGTGACATTGGTTAGGAAGGGGCGTATCTTAGAGATATTGCGGAGATTGAGGCGGCAAGTTTTGGATAGTGATAGAATGTGGGGTCGAAAGGTTAGTTCAGAGTCCAGGATTACACCTAGGACCTTGGCGTGGGGAGATGGGTTGATAGTTGAGCCGTTGATATTGACAGGGAAATCAGGGGAAGTGGCACCTGAGGGAGGAAATATTATGAGCTCGGTTTTGGATAGGTTGAGTTTGAGGAAGTGATGTGACATCCAGGCTGATATGTCTGCTAGTAAGTTGGTAATGCGTGAGGAGACAGATGGAGAGAGGCTGGGGGGTGGAGAGATAGATTTGGGTGTCATCAGCGTAGAGATGATATTTAAAGCTGTGGGAGGCAATCAACTGACCCAGGGAGGTGGTGTAGATTGAGAAAAGGAGAGGTCCAAGAACAGAACCTTGGGGGACCCCAGCGGAGAAAGGAAGAGGAGAGGAGGAAGTAGAGTTGTAAGTGACACTGAAGGAGTGGTGGGATAGGTAGGATGAGAACCAGCGAAGAGTACAGTCATGGAGACCAAAGGAGTGGAGTTTTTTGAGGAGGAGGGGGTGGTCCACTGTGTCAAAGGCAGCAGAGAGATCCAGGAGAAGTAGTACAGAATAGTGTCCATTGGCTTTAGCCATTAGTAGATCATTTGAGAGTTTAAGGAGAGCAGTTTCCGTGGAGTGTTGAGGGCGAAAACTGGACTGAAGGGGATCAAGAAGTTTATTCATGGTCAGATGGTCGCTTAGTCGGTTGTAGACCAGTCTTTCAAGAAGTTTGGAGGAGAAGGAGAGTAAGGAGATGGGACGTAAGTTGTTGAGATTGGTGGGGTCCAGTGAGGGCTTTTTAAGCATGGGGGTGACTAGCGCATGTTTTAGAGAGTTTGGGAAGATGCCACAAGAGAGGGAGAGGTTGACAATGGGAGTTAGAGAGTGTAGAATCGAGTCAGAGGGTGAGCGTAGCATTTGCGAGGGAACAGGATCCAGGGGACAGGTGGTTAGATGAGTGTTAGATAAAAGTTTAGCAACCTCAGTAATAGTAGCAGGGTTGAATGAGGGAAGTAATGATTGTATCTGTGGACATGGGGTGTTGCATGGGGGAGGTTTTTGTGCATTGGTGATCTCCTCATGAATTGTATCAATCTTAGTTTTGAAGTGATTGGCAATCTCCTGGGCAGTGATTGAGTTGGTGGGTGGAGGCAGTGGAGGACAGAGTAGAGTGTTGAAGGTAGAGAAGAGTTGACATGGACTGGATGAGAAGGTGTTAATGAGTGTGATAAAGTAGGTCTGTTTGGCAGTGTGAAGGCAGGAGTAGTATTTTAGGAGGGCAGATTTATATTGTGTGAAGTCTTCCTGGGTCTTAGTCTTATGCCACAGGCACTCAAGAGCGCGACTACGCTTTCTGAGACTTCTGGTGTCATCTGTTTGCCAGGGTTGTAGCAGTCGGGGCCTAATTCTGCGTGTAGTGAGGGGGGAAAGCTTGTCTAGGGAGGAAGACAGTGAGCTGTTGTAGATGAAAGTAGCTAGGTTGGGGCAGGACAGAGGTGAGATTTTGTCAGGAGAAGACAAGGTCAAGGGTGTTGCCGTTGGAGTGGGTAGGAGTTTGTATCCATTGCTTCAGGTCAAGTCAAGAGAAGTCATCAAGAAAGGCTGATACTGGTCCAGGGGGCCGGTAGATGACAGCAATTCTTAGAGAAATGGGAGAGAATAGACAAATGCAGTGTGCCTCAAAAGAGGAGAGTGTCAGAGAGGGAGGTGGGTGAAGTACTTGATAAGTGCTGCATGGGGCTAGAAGGAGTCCCACTCCACCTCCCTTCCGTCCACTTGGTCTGGGGGAGTGGGTCCAGAGAAGGCCCCCATGGGAGAGGGAAGCAGGAGAAATAGTATCTGATTCATGAAGCCAGGTTTCAGTAATGGCAAGTAGGATAGAGGAATTTGTGATAAAGAGGTCGTGAAGGGTGGTGAGTTTGTTGCAAACAGAACGTGCATTCCACAGGGCACAGGAAAAGGGGGGGCTGGTTTTGGAAAGAGGAATAGAGACCAAATTCTGTGGGTTGCGGCTCCTGCCAGAAGGTGTAGGGGGATGTGAGCGTTGAGCAAAGACAGATGATGGTGGCCCAGGGTTTGGGGATATGTCACCAGAGATTAGGAGAAGCAGGAGGGTGAGTGAGGTAATGTGGGATTGTGATTTATGTGAAGGGGCATGTCTCAGTGCACTGGAGGTTTTATCAGTATATTGATGTTGAATGAGCAAGAGTTGGTAGGAGCAGTAGTAGTGAGAGTTTGTTATTTAATCATGAGTGACTATAAGAATGCCTAACAATCAAAGTGGACTTTTTGCTTCTAAAGTCAGAATAGCAAGAGGCCAGAGGCCAAGATAAGATCAACACATAAAACTTAGGTAAGACAGTCCAGAGCAACCAAAAACGTCATGGTTATGCACACAGGGCAACAGATAGAGAAGGCCACATACCAAAGACACACACACACACAGAGACAGCAGGCAGATCCCAATTTCATTTAACGGTGGAAGATGTGGTTGAGCTGACACATACCAAAGACATACACACACAGACAGCAGGCAGATCCCAATTTCATTTAACGGTGGAAGATGTGGTTGAGCTGACACATACCAAAGACACACACACAGAGACAGCAAGCAGATCCCAATTTCATTTAACGGTGGAAGATGTGGTTGAGCTGATACATACCTGTAAAGAGACAGAGAAGGAATGATCAGCTGAGGCAGAACTTGAAGTGCATATCACTTGTAGAAAGAATCACTTAGAGATAGAAGCCTTAAGGATAGAATCCATTGCAATGTGCTCCCCCAGCAATGTGCTCCCCCCTTAAAGATGCTCAAATTTATACTGTTATAAGGGTGGGGTTGAAGTTCATTAATTAATCATGAGTGACTATAAGAATGCCTAACAATCAAAGTGGACTTTTTGCTTCTAAAGTCAGAATAGCAAGAGGCCAGAGGCCAAGATAAGATCAACACATAAAACTTAAGTAAGACAGTCTAGAGCAACAAAAAACATCATGGTTATGCACACAGGGCAACAGATAGAGAAGGCCACATACAAAAGACACACACACAGAGACAGCAGGCAGATCCCAATTTCATTTAAAGGTGGAAGATGTGGTTGAGCTGACACATACCAAAGACACACACACAGAGAAAGCAGGCAGATCCCAATTTCATTTAATGGTGGAAGATGTGGTTGAGCTGACACATACCAAAGACACACACACACAGACAGCAGGCAGATCCCAATTTCATTTAACGGTGGAAGATGTGGTTGAGCTGAAACATACCAAAGACACACACACAGAGACAGCAGGCAGATCCCAATTTCATTTAACGGTGGAAGATGTGGTTGAGCTGACACATACCTGTAAAGAGACAGAGAAGGGATGATCAGGTGAGGCAGAACTTGATGCAGAGATTGAAGTGCATATCACTTGTAGAAAGAATCACTTAGAGATAGAAGCCATTGCAATGTGCTCCCCCAGCAATGTGCTCCCCCCTTAAAGATGCTCAAATTTATACTGTTATAAGGGTGGGGTTGAAGTTCATTAATTAATCATGAGTGACTATAAGAATGCCTAACAATCAAAGTGGTCTTTTTGCTTCTAAAGCCAGAATAGCAAGAGGCCAGAGGCCAAGATAAGATCAACACATAAAACTTAGGTAAGACAGTCCAGGGCAACAAAAAACATCATGGTTTTGCACACAGGGCAACAGATAGAGAAGGCCACATACCAAAGACACACACACACAGAGACAGCAGGCAGATCCCAATTTCATTTAAAGGTGGAAGATGTGGTTGAGCTGACACATACCAAAGACACACACACACACAGACAGCAGGCAGATCCCAATTTCATTTAATGGTGGAAGATGTGGTTGAGCTGACACATACAAAAGACACACACACACAGACAGCAGGCAGATCCCAATTTCATTTAACAGTGGAAGATGTGGTTGAGCTGACACATACTTGTAAAGAGACAGAGAAGGAATGATCAGGTGAGGCAGAACTTGATGCAGAGATTGAAGTGCATATCACTTGTAGAAAGAATCACTTAGAGATAGAAGCCATTGCAATGTGCTCCCCCAGCAATGTGCTCCCCCCTTAAGGATGCTCAAATTTATACTGTTATAAGGGTGGGGTTGAAGTTCATTAATTAATCATGAGTGACTATAAGAATGCCTAACAATCAAAGTGGACTTTTTGTTTCTAAAGTCAGAATAGCAAGAGGCCAGAGGCCAAGATAAGATCAACACATAAAACTTAGGTAAGACAGTCTAGAGGAACAAAAAACGTCATGGTTTTGCACACAGGGCAACAGATAGAGAAGGCCACATACAAAAGACACACACACAGAGACAGCAGGCAGATCCCAATTTCATTTAAAGGTGGAAGATGTGGTTGAGCTGACACATACCAAAGACGCACACACAGAGACAGCAGGCAGATCCCAATTTCATTTATTGGTGGAAGATGTGGTTGAGCTGACACATACCAAAGACACACACATAGAGACAGCAAGCAGATCCCAATTTCATTTAACGGTGGAAGATGTGGTTGAGCTGAAACATACCAAAGACACACACACAGAGACAGCAGGCAAATCCCAATTTAATTTAACGGTGGAAGATGTGGTTGAGCTGACACATACCTGTAAAGAGACAGAGAAGGAATGATCAGGTGAGGCAGAACTTGATGCAGAGATTGAAGTGCATATCACTTGTAGAAAGAATCACTTAGAGATAGAAGCCATTGCAATGTGCTCCCCCAGCAATGTGCTCCCCCCTTAAGGATGCTCAAATTTATACTGTTATAAGGGTGGGGTTGAAGTTCATTAATTAATCATGAGTGACAATAAAAATGCCTAACAATCAAAGTGGTCTTTTTGCTTCTAAAGCCAGAATAGCAAGAGGCCAGAGGCCAAGATAAGATCAACACATAAAACTTAGGTAAGACAGTCCAGGGAAACAAAAAACATCATGGTTTTGCACACAGGGCAACAGATAGAGAAGGCCACATACCAAAGACACACACACACAGAGACAGCAGGCAGATCCCAATTTCATTTAACGGTGGAAGATGTGGTTGAGCTGACACATACCAAAGACACACACACAGACAGCAGGCAGATCCCAATTTCATTTAACGGTGGAAGATGTGGTTGAGCTGACACATACAAAAGACACACACACACAGACAGCAGGCAGATCCCAATTTCATTTAACAGTGGAAGATGTGGTTGAGCTGACACATACCTGTAAAGAGACAGAGAAGGAATGATCAGGTGAGGCAGAACTTGATGCAGAGATTGAAGTGCATATCACTTGTAGAAAGAATCACTTAGAGATAGAAGCCTTAAGGATAGAAGCCATTGCAATGTGCTCCCCCAGCAATGTGCTCCCCCAGCAATGTGCTCCCCCAGCAATATACACACACACACACACACACACACACAGTTGTGCTCATAAGTTTTCATACCCTGGCAGAATGTATGATTTAATGGCCATTTTTCAGATAGTATGAATGATAACACAAAAACATTTCCTTCACTCATGGTTAGTGTTTGGCTGAAGGCATTTATTATCAATCAACTGTGTTTACTCTTTTTAAATCATAATGGCAACAGGAACTACCCAAATGACCCTGATCAAAAGTTTACATACCCTGGTGATTTTGGCCTGATAACATGCACACAAGTTGATACAAAGTGGTTTGAATGGCTATTAAAGGTAACCATCCTCACCTGTGATCTGTGTGCTTGTAATTAGTGTGTGTGTATAAAAGCTCAATGAGTTTCTGGACTCCTGATAGACCCTTGCATCTTTCATCCAATGCTGTACTGACGTTTCTAGATTCTGAGTCATGGGGAAAGCAAAAGAATTGTCAAAGGATCTGCGGGAAAAGGTAGTTGAACTGTATAAAACCGGAAAGAGATATAAACAGATATCCAAGGAATTGCCAATCAGCAGTGTTCAAACTCTAATCAAGAAGTGGAAAATGACCGGTTATGTTGAAAACAAACCACGGTCAGGTAGACCACTATAATTTCAGCCACAACTGCCAGGAAAATTGTTTGGTTTGCAAAGTAAAACCCACAAATAACTTCAGGTGAAGTACAGGACTCTCTGAAAACATGTGGTGTGGCTGTTTCAAGATGCACAATAAGGAGGCACTTAAAGAAAGATGGGCTGCATGGTCGAGTCGCCAGAAGAAAGCCATTACTATGCAAATGCCACAAAGTACCCCACTTACAATACACCAAACAGCACATAGACAAGCCTCAAACCTTCTGGCACAAAGTCATTTGGAGAAATGAGACCAAAATTTAGCTTTTTGACCACAACCATAAACGCTACATTTGGAGAGGAGTTTCATTTGGGTAGTTTTTGTTGCCATTATGATTTAAAAAGAGTGAACACAGTCGATTGATAATAAATGGCTTCAGCCAAACACTAACCATGAGTGAAAGAAAAGTGTTTGTGTTATCATTCATATTCTCTGAAAAGTGGCCAAGAAAATCATAAATTCTGCCAGGGTATGTAAACTCATGAGCAAAACTGTATATATATTTATATGCATATGTATGTATGTATGTGTATATATATATATATATATATATATATATATATATATATATATATTTATGGTCAGAGCCCTATGTCCGGGAGAGATGCAAACCATATAAACACATCTCAAAACTGACAACATAAAGTAGACCTGAAGTGTGCCCTGGTCTGCTGGACGGTATGCCAAGAGAAGGGGCATACCCAAGATAAGTGAGTGGATGGTTTTGTAGAGAAAGTGTTTTAAGAGGAGTGCCCTAAGAAGAGGAATGGGTGGGTGGGTACCACGCACTGGAACCGACAAAGACCAGTGTGGGTGGTTTGCGTAAATAGCCCCCGGGCTCCTCCCATAATTTCAGTCCACCATACTGGCCTTCCTATGGTCAGAGCCCTATGTCCGGGAGAGATGTGAACCACATAAACACGTCACAAGACTAACAACATAAAGTAGACCTGAAGTGTGCCCTGGCCTGCTGGACGGTATGTCAAGAAAAGGGGGCAAAACACTTGTTTAGGGAGATAATTATTTATTTGAGCTGATAACGTTCTACTGGGCAAGCTTGCCGAAGGCTTGTAACATTTCTGCTTGTGGATTGGGGATATATTGAGCAAAGCAAGCAGATTTCCACCTGCTCATCTTCTTGATGATGTGGTCCTGCACTCTGTTTCGTAACGCTGTTGACGCCACTCCAATGCAGAAGAAATATCCAGAATATTGGCTGGGGTCAAGGCCTAAGTTAAGAAAGAGGATCCTAAAGCATCTGGTGAACTGTCTACCACTTAGAGGGTTAGTAGGGAAAGGTAGGAATGGGCTAGACTCAGAGAGGTCAGACAGATTGGCTAACAACTGATCTAGAATGGCCACTTGGCACCAGGCGTTGTGAGTTAGGAAAGGTTTGATATCTACCCCGGGGCTGGACTGTTGCAACAACACGAGGTGCAGGATGAAGTGATTCTGGTTTCGTGTCAGATGGCACCTGCATAGTACCTGGCAGCTGGGGCTGATGACAGTGAACTCACTCAGACTTAAGAAGCCATAGAAGGCCAGGTAGATGGCTGCTTGAATGATCAGGCTGGGCAGTAACCCAAAAGGGGAACATGACAGGATCGTAGACATGGCTCTGAAAATGGCGCTAGTGATGGGTAGGCTCTTGCTAAAAAGAAAGGCTCTTATAAAAAGAAAGGGTCAGTTAGGGAACATTAATTATGCAGAAATAATCTCCACTTTATAGGTCTACTGGAAAAAGTGCAGGGATCTGATCATGTGGGTTTTTCAGAATTTCTCTTGGTTACTACTTATGACAGAGAGAGATTCTTTACCACCTTTATGGTGGAACAGCAAGACCTCCACCTTCAGTAGCATTTTCCCACACTTTTTTGCTAAACTACTTCATTTTTATGGACCATGATATGTCTGCTAAAGCCTCAAATATAAGGCTTAAGTAGGGAACCTAACACTTTAAAATATTTTAAGGCTAATAGATTGACGTGTGCTAAACTATATGAAGGATTTTAGGGAGAAGAATCAATTTATCAAGGATATGTCCCATGACTCTAGTTGGGAGCTTAGACCTGATTATTAAGAGTAATAAGCAGGGGTTCTATCTTTAAATGTATATAATCCTGAAGTTCACTGGAAATATCTATATTGAGATATCTAATTATACTAGTCGATAATGCATTTGAGGCCTGATTACTAGTAACAGAGAAGAAATCAATAGGTAGAACATGATTTTGAACAGCTATTGGTCAGAATTCAATAACCACCAAAATCAATAATAGCCATGAAAACAGTGTTAAGTAAAAGGTCTGAGATTTCTAAACATAAAATCATATTGGCGGCTTACAGTTCAACTTTTCAACATGCCCTGCCACCTGTAGACACTTATTATTAGGATGCTTCTGGAACCAAGCAGCCAAATGTTCTACCCCAATAGTGTACATGAGAGGAGAAAGGAGACGTGCCTGTCTAGTGCTCCTAGGGAGTGGTAAAACCTCAGATATCTACTTATTGACACAAACCATGGCCATGGGAGAGGCGCACGGATGTTTTATTTCCCCCCCATGGGCACAAGTTTTAAAGGTGTCACAGACTGCATATCAAAAAGGAAAGACATTTCCCCTCCCCAGAAAGTGCATGTGTCAGTATCAATGAAAGGTCTCTACTTGCAGTCTCCGCACATTGTGGCCTGTAAAACAAAAGTAGCAAACGAAAGAGAGGAACAAAAGTTGTAGACGGAAGATGAACTTGAGAGGTAAATGAGTATTTACAATAAAACCACATCAACTAGGCTTGTGAAGAGGTTTATAGGTCCAATTATTAATGCATTCCTTGCATTAGGGTAAAAGTATTCCTTGCATTAGGGTAAAAGTATTGCCACTTCTCCCTCCCAATACTTACCTGAGTGCTCGCTCTATCCAGTGATGTGCCCATCTACACTGGCTCTCTCTTCTCATTTCCTGGTCTTACAGACTTTGCTGAGGCAGTGGGAGCTAAGGAGTCAGCTAAATCCTATGACAAGAGAGCGGGGTAATCCGGGCTATGTCTTTGGACACAGGCAGCACAGCTTAGAATTGAGCCTGAAGGTGTGCCACCATAAAAATCTGCTTCCTATGGTGGCACACTGAGAAGAGGAGGAGCCAGGAGCAGCAGCAGGGGACCCCAAAAGAGGAGGTTTGGGACTGTTTTGGGAAATTCCATTAAACAGAGCAGGTAAGTATAGATTTGTTTGTTGAGTTTACAATCACTTCAACTCTACTCCTAATGTCTCATCATCCAGGTAGTTACGGTATAAGCATAAATAATTCAGAAGTCCTTCTACTGAGATCCTGTTGCTCAAGCCAGTTGAACACATCTTCAAGGTGGATGAAGAATAGGGATGAGCCGAACACCCCCCAGTTCGGTTCGCACTGCGAACTGACCGAAAATTTGCACGAACGTTAGAACCCCATTGACGTCTATGAGACTCGAACATTCGAAATCAAAAGTGCTAATTTTAAAAGCTAATTTGCATGGTATTGTCCTAAAAAGGGTTTGGGGACCTGGGTCCTGCCCCAGGGGACATGTACCAATGCAAAAAAAAAGTTTTAAAAACGGCTGTTTTTTCAGGAGCAGTGATTTTAATGATGCTTAAAGTAAAAAAAAGTGAAATATTAATTAAAATATCGTACCTGGGGGGTGTCTATAGTATTCCTGTAAAGTGGCGCATGTTTGCCGTGCTTAGAACAGTCCCTGCACAAAATGACATTTTTAAAAGGAATAAAAGTCTTTTAAAACTGCTTTAATGTAATGTTGGGTCCTGGCAATATGGATGAAAATCAGTGAGACAAACGGCATGGGTACCCCCCAGTCTATTACCAGGCCCTTTGGGTCTTGTATGGATATTAAGGGGAACCCCGAACCCAAATTAAAAAAAGGAAAGGCGTGGGGCCCACAGGCCCTACATACTCTGAACAGCAGCATACAGGCGGTGCAAACAAGACATGGCCTGTAGGTTTGTTGTTAAGTAGAATCTGTTTGTAATTTTGAACTGGTACATTTTTAACATGTTTAGCTCCAGCCAAAAAATCTATTTTAAGCTTTTTTGGAATAAATAGGGAAGGGTTATCGCCCTGTGACATTTGTTTTGCTGTCTGTGCTCATCTTCAGAAGATTTCACCTCACTTTCTGTCCCAATGACAAATGTTTTTAGAAAATTTGGGGTTTTTAGTGAAACAGGGATTGGTGATAAAGCATCAGTGGAAAGGAGAAACATTTTTCCCTAATTAACTCTTACAGGAGAGAATTTCCCTTCCTAGGGGTACATTTCATCTCACTTCCTGTTGTCTCCTTCGGTTTGCAAGTAGGAGTCGTTTGTAAGTTGGACGTTTGAAAGTAGGGGCCAGCCCTATATACTCTGCAGAAATTCGGGCCTTAGGTGTTGGTGTTGCCACAACACTGTAAGCCCTCACAGGCCCTGCTGTGAAATAGAAGATTACAGGCACCTTTTGAACAGGGGCAGAAAAAATGGGCCTTTGGTGGTGGTGGTGCTGGTGCCACAACACTGTAAGTCCTCACAGTTACTCTTGGTGGGCACTGGAATGGGCCCTGCTGTCAAATTTTAGATCAAGAATTGTAATTACATGTCCCTGTTGAACAGGGGCAGAAAAATTGGGCCTTAGGCACTGGTGCTGGTGCCACAACACTGCAACCCCTCACAGATACTCTAGTTGAGCACAGCAACAAACCCTCCTGCAAAATATTGCATCAAAAATTGTAATTACACGGCCCTGTTAAACAGGGGCTGAAAAATTGGGCTTTAGCCACTGGTGGTGGCGCCCAGAACCAAAAATGTTCTTATAAGCTATCAGCATGATCATTGAGGAGGAAGAGGATAATCACTCAGCATAACAGGATAGTCACTCAGCATCAGCATAGGCAGTCTTGAAGGGATCTGACATTTCAAAAAAAGATTATTTGGTTACATCAGCATCAGGTGCTTGGTAGCTGGTGGTGATCCAAGACTGATTCATTTTTATGAAGGTCAGTTGATCGACCGAGTCAGTGGACAGATGCACCCTGTGATCAGTTACAAAGCCTCCAGCAGCATTGAATGTGCGTTTCCAAAGAATGCTGGATGCAGGACAGGCCAGTAGCTCAATTGCATACTGTGCAAGCTCTGGCCAGTGATCCATCCTCAAGACCCAGTAACCCAGAGGATTTTCGGTGGGAAAGGTGTCCAAGTCAGATCTTGCCCCTAGGTATTCCTGCACCATGTAAAACAGACGCTGGCAATGGCTGCTGGAACCGATCAAACCTTGGGGCTGCGGACTAAAAAATTGTCTGAATGCATTGGTCAGACGGCCACCTTCTCCACCGATCCTTCTTTGAGTTTGTAACCTCCCAGTCTCTGGAAACGCATTGCACAGACCTTTCTGCAAGGCCTCCCGAAGATGTTTCATCCTTACCCTTGTAACGTGGATCAAGGAGGGTTGCCAGCCAGTATTGATTCCTCTCCTTGATACCACGAATACAAGGATCCTTCCGCAGGCTTTGCAGGATCAGAGAGGCCATGCAGCGTAGGTTTGCTGAAGCATTTGGTCCGGAGTCCTCTGGGTCACTAAGGATGACATGATCCGCAGCCACCTCCTCCCAGCCACGTACAAGTCCATGGGTTTCTTGGTACTGTAAATGATCCCTTAAAGACTGCTGCTGATGCTGAGTGCCAGGCTCCACCTCCATGCTGACACAATCCTCTTCCTTCTCCTCCTCTTCCTGTGTGATCGGCAGGCACGCAGGAGCACTGTCTGGATAAAGGGGGCCTTGAGAGCTAAGGAAGTCCTCCTCTTCCTGCCTCTGTTCTGCCTCAAGTGCATTATTTTTTTCATGCAGCTTGTGCTCTAACAGGTGGACAAGGGGGACAGTGTCACTGATGCATGCATTGTCACTGCTTACCATCCTTATAAGCTATCAGCATGATCATTGAGGAGGAAGAGGATAATCACTCAGCATAACAGGATAGTCACTCAGCATCAGCATAGGCAGTCTTGAAGGGATCTGACATTTCAAAAAAAATTATTTGGTTACATCAGCATCAGGTGCTTGGTAGCTGGTGGTGATCCAAGACTGATTCATTTTTATGAAGGTCAGTTGATCGACCAAGTCGGTGGACAGACGCACCCTGTGATCAGTTACAAAGCCTCCAGCAGCATTGAATGTGCGTTTCCAAAGAATGCTGGATGCAGGACAGGCCAGTAGCTCAATTGCATACTGTGCAAGCTCTGGCCAGTGATCCATCCTCAAGACCCAGTAACCCAGAAGATTTTCGGTGGGAAAGGTGTCCAAGTCAGATCTTGCCCCTAGGTATTCCTGCACCATGTAAAACAGACGCTGGCGATGGCTGCTGGAACCGATCAAACCTTGGGGCTGCGGACTAAAAAATTGTCTGAACGCATCGGTCAGACGGCCACCTTCTCCACCGATCCTTCTTTGAGTTTGTAACCTCCCAGTCTCTGGAAACGCATTGCACAGACCTTTCTGCAAGGCCTCCCGAAGATGTTTCATCCTTACCCTTGTAACGTGGATCAAGGAGGGTTGCCAGCCAGTATTGATTCCTCTCCTTGATACCACGAATACGAGGATCCTTCCGCAGGCTTTGCAGGATCAGGGAGGCCATGCAGCGTAGGTTTGCTGAAGCATTCGGTCCGGAGTCCTCTGGGTCACTAAGGATGACATGATCCGCAGCCACCTCCTCCCAGCCACGTACAAGTCCATGGGTTTCTTGGGACTGTAAATGATCCCTTAAAGACTGTTGCTGATGCTGAGTGCCAGGCTCCACCTCCATGCTGACACAATCCTCTTCCTTCTCCTCCTCTTCCTGTGTGATCAGCAGGCACGCAGGAGCACTGTCTGGATAAAGGGGGCCTTGAGAGCTAAGGAAATCCTCCTCTTCCTGCCTCTGTTCTGCCTCAAGTGCATTATTTTTTTCATGCAGCGTGTGCTCCAACAGGTGGACAAGGGGGACAGTGTCACTGATGCATGCATTGTCACTGCTCACCATCCTCGTGGCCTCCTCAAATGGTGACAGGACAGTGCATGCATCCCTGATCATGGCCCACTGGCGTGGAGAAAAAAAAACAAGCTCCCCTGACCCTGCCTGGTGCCATAGTCGCACGGGTACTCATTGATGGCCCTCTGCTGTGTGTGCAGCTGCTGCAGCATGGCCAACGTTGAGTTCCACCTGGTGGGCATGTCACAGATTAGGCGGTTCTTGGGCAGGTTAAATTCCTTTTGGAGGTCTGCCAGCTGAGCACTGGCATTATATGACCAGCGAAAATGCACACAGACTTTCCTGGCCTGCCTCAGGACATCCTGTAAGCCCGGGTACCTGCCCAAGAACCGCTGCACCACCAAGTTAAGGACGTGAGCCAAACAGGGCACATGGGTCCGTTGTCCCCATCGGAGGGCGGAAAAGAGGTTGGTGCCATTGTCGCAAACCACCATTCCTGCCTTAAGTTGCATGGCATCAACCACCTCTGAACCTGCCCCTGCAGAGCTGACAGAATCTCTGCCCCAGTGTAGCTCCTGTCCCCCGAAAACACCATCTCAAGCACCGCATGGCCTCTTTTAGCCTGCGTACTTGCGTAGCCCCTTGAACGCCTACGGAGCACCGCTGGTTCCAAGAACAAAGCACAGGAAGTGGCCATGGAGGAAGAAGAAGAGGAGTGGGTGGAGGAGAGAGGTGTGTCAGAATCACCAGTACTGGCATTTTGGAGGCGAGGTGGCGGAACAACCTCCAACACTACTGCACCTTGTCCTGCATCCTTCCCAGCTGCCAGCAGAGTCACCCAATATGCCGTGAAACTTAGGTAACATCCCTGTCCATGCCTGCTGGACCATGAGTCAGCGGTAATATGCACCTTACCACTGACCACCCTGTCCAGCGAGGCCAAGACATTGCCTTCCACATGCCGGTAGAGAGCCGCGATTGCCTTCCGTGAGAAAAAGTGGCGTTTGGGAACCTACCACTGAGGAACCTCACATTCCACAAATGGAAGGGGGCAGAGTCTACCAACTGAAAAGGTAGCAGTTGAAGTGCTAGCAATTTTGCCAAGCTAGCATTCAACCGCTGGGCATGTGGATGGCTGGGAGCGAACTTCTTTCTGCAGTGCAGCAGCTGGGGCAGGAAAATTTGCCTGGTACAATCTGATGTCGGTGTACCGATAGTAGATTGCCTGCAAGTACTTGACTGTGACACACCTAATTCTACACCTTCATTCCTCTCAGTACAAGTCTCAGAGAGGACTGAAGGTATAGTGGAGTTGGAGATCCCAGCTGATGAGGAGCAAGGAGAGGTCCTCTTTGTTCTTTGGTGTGGGTCCTATAGGTACGCTTGCCAATAAACTGCATGGCAGGTCAACATATGTCTGGTCAAGCATGTGGTGCCCAAGGGGGAGATGTTTTGGCCATGCAAGATACATTTGAGACATATGTTGCAAATAGCAGCGGTGGGATCTGATGCACTCGTCTCAAAAAAGGCCCACACCAAAGAACTTTTGGAAAAACGCGCAAAGACAGCAGCGCCCTGCACATGCGAAGCTCTGCGGTGTGATGCAGTCAGTGTTCTGCCCTTAGGCTGGCCCCCGGAGGTGCCTCTTCCTCTCTCCTATCAGGCACCCACGTGGAGTCAGTGACCTCATCATCCCCTCCCTCCTCATCACTCAAACCTGGCAGTATGCTGCAGCAGGGGGAACATGACTGCCAGATTGCTGTCTTTCTTGGGCACCCCCTCTGTCTGGGCTCACATTACTGCCTTCCTCTAGCTTAGTACCATCATCGGAGCCTTCAAAACGCTGGGCATCCTCCTGGAGCATGTACCCAACACTGTGGTCAAACAGTTTGAGGGACTCCTCAGGAGGACATGGTGGGGCTAGGGCAGAAGTCACTGATGCCATTGAGCCAAGGGAAGAGGCCACATTAGCAGCTGCTTGGCCAGACAAAGTACTCTGAGTCTGGGTGAGAGAGGATGAGGACGATGAGGATGGCTTGGTCATCCACTCGACCAAGTCTTCCCCATATTGCGGCTCAACATGGCCAGCTGCCGAAAAAAAGGCCAAGCATGTCCCACAGCTACGTGCTGATGAGGATGCACCGTGCCCACGACCAGCACTGTTGCCTCTAGACACAGAGCCTGCTTGCCCTCTTTTATTGGCTTGTACAAATACCCTACTGGTGACCCTACAATAGAAATAAAACGTTTTTGCAGAAGAGAATTTAACAAGACTCGTGGCCACTCATTAAAATTAGAAGAAAAGAAAAAAGAATAAGAAAAAAGGTTTAACCTTAAACTACGTAGAGGGTTCTTTACTGTAAGAGCGGCAAGGATGTGGAATTCCCTTCCACAGGCGGTGGTCTCAGCGGGGAGCATCGATAGCTTCAAAAAACTATTAGATAAGCACCTGAATGACCGCAACATACAGGGATATACAATGTAATACTGACACATAATCACACATAGGTTGGACTTGATGGACTTGTGTCTTTTTTCAACCTGGCCTAATATGTAACTATGTAACTATGTGACTGTCTGCCTCTCCTTGTTGGCCTTCCAGACATACTATTGGCCTGCAGTGAGCTGCACAAAACTGGGATGTATATATATATATATATATATATATATATATATATATATATATATATATATACCGATTATGCTGCAGCTAGCAGAATCAATTGCCTGCCTCTAGTATTATTAATATGATAACACCTGCACTTGTCTTCAGCTTCAGTAGCTATACTGTAGGTGCAAGTGTGCGGAGTACACAATACAGTAACTGGAAGTACTTCAAAGAGCCTACACAAGCACCTGGCTGCAGGTAGCTATACTGTAGGCGCAACTGCGCGGGGTACACAGTACAGTAGTTGGAAATACTTCAAAGAGCCTACACAAGCACCGGCTGCAGGTAACTATTTTGTAGGTGCAACTGTGCGGGGTACACAGTACAGTAACTGGAAATACTTCAAAGAGCCTACACAAGCACCTGGCTGCAGGTAGCTATACTGTAGGTGCAGCTGTGCGGGGTACACAGTACAGTAACTGGAAATACTTCAAAGAGCCTACACAAGCACCTGGCTGCAGGTAGCAATACTGTAGGTGCAACTGTGTGGGGTACACAGTACAGTAACTGGAAATACTTCAAAGAGCCTACACAAGCACCTGGCTGCAGGTAGCTATACTGTAGGTGCAACTGTGCAGGGTACACAGTACAGTAACTGGAAATACTGTAAAAACACCTGCCTGCCTGTCAGTATATTAGGAAGAGAAGAACAGGATCTAGCTAAACTGAATACAGTGTGTGTATATATATATATATATATATATATATATATATATATACAACACCTGGGATGCATATATATACACAATACACTGTAAGTGCAGCTAACTGTCTCGACCGACCTGCCTACTCTATCTAACTTAAATCAAATGACACTGTCTCTCTCTCTGTCTATCTCTTTCTCAAACCGGAACACACTACACAGGGCCGACGTGCAGACGGCCTTATATAGTGTGGGGCGTGTACTAAACCCCCTGAGCCATAATTGGCCAAAGCCTCTTTGGCTTTGGCCAATTACGGCTCTCTGTACACACAGCGCTGTGATTGACCAAGCATGCTGGTCATAGTGCATACTTGGCCAATCATCAGCCAGCAATGCACTGCAATGCCGTAGTGAATTATGGGCCATGATGTGCCACTCGAATTTGGCGCGAATGACCCATATCGTTCGTAATTCGGCGAACGACCGAACACACAATGGGTTTGACTCGAACACGAAGCTCATCCCTAATAAAGAAAAATATATGGTTACAATCTGTGACCCCCAGTCTAGCCTGGTATAGCATTGTATATTTGAAGTACATGTAATCTCCATCTGATTTTAATGAAGTTTGCTCATTGCTGTGTAATTTCTGTAGAGAAGTCTGGGAAAACAAAAATAGTGGTGTTTTTAAAAAGACACATTTCCTATGTTCTTGGAGAGTGGCAGAGCCAGATCGTGGTCTCCCCAAAATGAACTTTGTGACAGACCTAGCTGGGACAGAGGCTGTTGGAGAGGACTGAATGCAAGCCTCTTGCCTTTTGATTATGGGCCCTGGATTTTCAAGGGAACAATGCTCTTTGTGAGGTGAATTAGAAATCCAATCTGAACTGTACTATTCGGACTCAGTCGTGTATATATGTATATATTGTATGTTGTTTGATTCTGTTGGGGACTCCTTGCTGTGGTCATTTGGGATGTGTGTCCCTGAAGAGGGAGGGGGGATTCCTCCAGCAGCCCCCTGCTGATAAGACTGATTCATACTGTTGGGACACATCCTGTAAGGAGATGCTGGTGTCATCATCTCCAACTACCTGTCTTGTTCTCTGCTATAATGTGTTTAATGTAAATGAGTTTAGTCTGGCTTACCACAGGTTCTAAGGGTATTCCACACATTGTTGTTTGTTCTAATTAACCCTGTGTTGATGTTTATGGTAATGTGTGTTGAATAGTCAATGAGCTAGGAGACATAATCACTTAGTCTGGGAAAAGGATTAGTTGATTAGCTCATGTTAATTAGGTTAGGTT
Organism: Lithobates clamitans; assembly: GCA_037952925.1. NCBI lineage: Eukaryota > Metazoa > Chordata > Amphibia > Anura > Ranidae > Lithobates > Lithobates clamitans. The sequence continues at coordinate 3,137,488 of JBBGZY010000391.1, read as the reverse complement.
TTAGTTATTCTGCTGTGTATATATTTGTGTGAGATCTCAAATAAAAGTTAGTCCATGTTAGCAACAAGCAAGTGTCGCCTTGTTTTGTGCTCAGAGAGGTTGGAATATTTGATATCTGTATCCAGACTACAAGGAAGTGGTATATGACGGAAGCACTCAAGCGGAGTGTGGGACGTTCTGTGACAAACTTGTTTAGCAATAAATGTTCAGGAAGTTGCCCCTGTAACTTAATGTCTCACTGTTGGGCTCATTCCACCATAAATATGGGAGAGAAATAGTAATTTAGAGGTATTCTCAAAAACCCATAGATTATTTCTGTACAATCTATTTTCAAGATCCTCCTGTTTCTGCTGCAAAGCCTGTAGCTGGTGGTAATGTTGATCAGATATGTGCTGTAAAAGAATTTAAGGGATCTTCCACAGTACTAATCCTAGTTATAGTCTCTGTAGCCTCCAAAAAACTGTATGCAAGTCAAGAAGCAACAGTTAGAACAGGACATTGAACAACTGACTGGTTCAAAATTGAGTAAGGAATGCAGCAAGGATGTATATTGTCACCCCCCCCTTATTTTAGAGACCACGATATGGCTCTTGAAATTGTAGTGATCCGGTGAAACCGGGCTCTCTGGACTCTCACCTTAGATAGAATAAATATGGGCATCAAAACAGGTTCTTTATTAGATGTAGTATAGTGCCATTCAGGTAGGGCTTCTCTGGTGGTGTAGCGGTTCTCCTGATGTAAAGCACCTATCAGATATGGAAAAGAAGGGGGTTGCCCACCTGGGCTCCACCAGTCCAGTGGAATAAACAGGAAAGGGAGAGAGAGCGGCCTCTAATAGTGTAGTATGTTAAATAAAATAACTATTTATTGAAAATATAAGTGGTCTCTTACATTGCAAATAATTAAAAACAGCATAACAGTAAAAAGAGGATGAGGAGCGGCGTCCGAGGCGCCTCCTTACTGACTTCCGGTTTCGTCTGCTCTCGGCCACGCCCTACGTGTTACGTCACCGCTCGTGACTTCAACCACCAGAGAAGCCCTACCTGAATGGCACTATACTACATCTAATAAAGAACCTGTTTTGATGCCCATATTTATTCTATCTAAGGTGAGAGTCCAGAAAGCCCGGTTTCACCGGATCACTACAATTTCAAACATCATTATCACCTCCCTCCTCCATTATATGGTCCCAGTGGAAGAAGCACAATATAAACTTTTGATTTTTTAAAATATTGATGCACAACAGCACTTTTGATGATCACTCATTTATTCTATATTGAGCACTGTATATGATGTTGCACTGGATTTACACTTATAGAACACATTTTATTTATTTATATATTGTATTTATTATGCTTTGATGTGATAGATTTGAAGCGTGAAATCACTTTATTATTATTATCATTTTGCTGAGTGTAAGTGAACACTTTCGATTTTGCTGCAGTCCGTAGAGACATTATCACCATTTACACACATTCAATATTTTTTATCATCCGTTATTTTAGTTAATCACGTTGATATTGACACAGTCCGTTTACTCAATTTAGCGAGAGGGACCACACTATACATTTTTATACGATATGGCTCTGCCACTCTCTAGGAACATAGGCAATGTGTCTTTTTAAAAACACCACTATTGTTGTTTTCCAAGACTTCTCTACAGAAATTACCCAGCTGGAGGTTACATGTACTCAACTTCAAATATACAATGCTGTACCAGGCTAGACTGTGGGTCACTGATTGTAACCATATATTTTTCTTGTACTTATATGCAGAGTACATCATGCGAAATGCCAGGATTGAAAAATCACAAGCCAGAAATTAAGATCTCTGGGAGAAATATCAACAACCTGAGATATGTGGATGATACCACTCTAATGGCAGAAAGTGAAGAAGAACTAAAGAGTCTCTTAACGAAGATGAAAGAGGAGATTGCAAAAGCTGGCCTGAAATTGAACAAACTAAGATCATGGCAACCGTTCCCATGACTTTATCTTCAGATTTTATCTTCATAGGCTCCAAGATCATGGCAGACAGCCATGAAATTAAGAGACACTTGCTTCTTGGGAGGAAAGCAATTGTAAACCTAGATAACATTATAAAAAGCAGAGATATCACCCTACTGACAAAGTAGGTATTCCCAGTAAAAATATATGGCTTTGAAAGTTGGACCATAAGGAAGGCTGAACACTGAAGAATTGATGCTTTGGAACTAGGGTGTTGGAGAAGACTCTTGAAAGTCCCTTAGATGGCAAGAAGAATAAATCCGTCAATCTTGAAGGAAATCAATCATGATTATTCACTGGAAGGACAGATCAAGCTGAAACTTGAATACTTTGGCAACCTAATGCAAAGAGAGGACTTATTGGAAAAGACTCTGATGCTAGGAAACATGGAAGGAAAAAGGAGAAGAGGACAACAGAAAACAGGCCTGCCTACTCTGTCCATCCAGTACAGTCTCTCCCTGATGTTCCTTACTTCTGGTGACGTCACTTCCTTGCACTCCACATTGGTTCCAGTTGACTTCCTGGTGGCCACATGACTGCAAACGGACCCCCTGCCATCTCCATGCTTGGATGCCTGTCTCGGATGCCGGGAGAGTTACCTATGTTACCAGACACACAGATGAGCTTTATTTTTATCTTTATCTTGTGAGTGTACTACATACCTTGCTATTAAAATTTTGCTCTAATACTACAGTCAGGTGGCGCGTCCTTTGTTTTCTCTTCCTTCCTATTCTGTTTACAGACCTGGCTGTCTCTGAGGATAACTGCTTCCATTCATTGTAATAACTTACGCTTTATGGACTAATGGACTAACTTGACTACTGGTTTACTACCTATCTAAATGTTTAGTTACTTCATCTTTGCTCTTACAGTTTCCCTTCCTCAAATTGTAGAGAAACTAATCTTCAACAGATGCACTGAAATTACAACTTCTTTACCCTTATTTTGTATGGCAACAGAAACTTTGCAGCCTACCAGCCTCCCAATGTAGACAAAGAACAGGTGTTTCTAAGGAGTATTACTTGAGGATGTAACAGTAAATTCAGAGAGTTAATTGAAAGCGTATTCTATTTTCCGGATTATTATTTAATCATGTTGTATAATTACTTTATTGTCATAGTAGTAGTAGTAGTAGTAGTAGTAGTACAGCTTTTATGATTAGGGCAGGTGTATACTGCGGAGACCTGAACTGCACTGATAGGTAGCAACCAGTAGATGGTCTGTACAGAGCCTTGGACCAAGCACGGATCAGAGAGGGGTAGAGATGAATTTTTCATGGCATAGATGATGGTGGTGGGTGTATGTGTCCTTCAGCAGGGAGTTGGGTCATGGCTCAGACCCCTTGGCACCTGTGGTCAACTTGAAGGGAGAACCATGGTAGCGGCTCAACATCAATCATTACAACAAAATCATTACAGAAAAAAAGCATTATGTAAATACAGGTTAATAGTAAGCCGAAAAGCACTGTCAAGAAAGAAAATAACTGTAATAAAATTTGGGGTATTTAACAAAAAGTGATGGGTGATGCAGTCTTCTAATTCAAATAGAGCATTGCCCCTTTGTAAATCTTTACTGAAGTCACATCTTGGATATAGAGTCCAGTTTTAGGCTCTTGGTTACTGTATATGAAGGTGACATGAAAGTTCAAAAGCAGCCAGTCAACGTAATCTAAACAATGATTCACTGCCTATTTCCAGTTCTGTACAGCATGATTGTTTAAGCTAGGGTGAATATAATTGATTGTATTCCTTTTGACAGTTTATTTACTGAAAAAAATAGATGATGAGTTATATAGCAAAAGATGTAGACTGCAAATAAATTGATGGATAGTGGGAGAAATAACTATGAAAAAGCATTTAAAGGCAATTATCTGTATGGAGGTAATTATAGAAATGCTGCTTACAGTACAACAAAAATTAGGTTTGGCATAAAAACACACTAATGACAATTAGGGGCACTCATATGCTAAAGGGAACACTTAATAATGCCAACTCATATCTGGGTAAAACGTCAGCCAACTATCAAAGTGATATTAAACCCCAAGAACAAAAATTTAATTTATTACAGCTTACCAATCTTTAAATGTAGTGGCTGCATTCGTTTTTCCATAGTTTTTTTTTCTTTATTTTCACCTTTGTTGGATGCATACACTGATTTACTTGGACTTGAATAACAAATAATTTTGTGCTAACATTTAGCTAAAACATTTTTTTTCTTTTTGGTACAAAGGTTTTCCATGAATGAATAAAAAACTGACCAAAGCAAGGGCCACTCTCAGTGTGAAATGGGTTGTTTCAGTCCTCTAACTGTCACTTTTACTGGGCAGCTTGGTCTGTTACAGGAAGTTGTAAAATAACACTGGCTGGATCAACTGGTGAAAATAAAGGATAAAAGGATAAAAAATCTAAAAAAGAAAACTGATGTAGACATCACATTTAATGCTCCTAAAAGAATAAGCTCAGTATTACACCCCGGTTCGCAGCAGAACATGCAAACAGGCAAAAAATTTGTTCGAACACGCGAACATTGTTAAAGTCTATGGGAGACGAACGTGAAAAATCAAAAGTGCTAACTTTAAGGGTTAATATGCAAGTTATTGTCATAAAAAGTGTTTGGGGACCTGGGTCCTGCCCCAGGGGACAATGCAAATGCAAAATGCCAAAATGCAAATAAAAAGTTTTAAAAATGGCCGTTTTTTCAGGATTTTAATAATGCTTAAAGTGAAACAATAAAAGTGAAATATTCCCTTAAATTTTGTACCTGAGGGGTGTCTATAGTATGCCTGTTAAGTGGCACATGTTTCCCGTGTTTACAACAGTCCGAGAGCAAAATGACATTTCTAAAGGAAAAAAAAGTAATTTAAAAGTACTAGCGGTAGCGCCGGCAGCTATAATGAATTGTCAGGTCTCTGCAATACTCATAAAAGTCATTGAAAAAAATGGCCTGGGGTTCCCCCGCAGTGCATTACCAGGCCCTTTGGGTCTGGTATGAATATTAAGGGGAACCCCGAACCAAAATGTAAAAAAAAAATGGCGTGGGGGTCCCTCTCAAAATCCATACCAGACCCGTCAGGTCTGGAATGGATTTTAAGGGGAATCCCATGCCAAAATTTAAAAAAAAATGGCGTGGGGGTCCCCCTAAAAATCCATACCAGACCCTTATCCGAGCATGCAACCTGGCAGGTTGCAGGAATAGAGGGGGAACGAGAGAGCGCCCCCCCCTCCTGAACCGTACCAGGCCACATGCCCTCAACATGGGGAGGATGTCCCGATGTTGATGGGGACAAGGGCCTCATCCCCACAACCCTTGCCCAGTGGTTGTGGGGGCATGCGGGCGGGGGGCTTATCGGAATCTGGAAGCCCCCTTTAACAATTGGACCCCCAGATCCCATCCCCCCAGTGTGAAATGGTAATGGGGTACGAATGTACCCCTACCATTTCACAAAAAAAGTGTCAAAAATGTTAAAAAAGACGGTTTTTGACAATTCCTTTATTAATGTCTTCTTCTTTCCCCGCTTCTTCTTCCATCTTCTTCTGGTCTTCATTCAGTTTTCTTCCTCCATCTTGTTCTTCCCCAGCTTCTACCTCCGATCCTCTGCTTCTTCCTTTGGTCTTCTGGTCCGCATCTTCCTCCGGCTTCTACTTCCCCACTTCGTTCTTCGAACGATCAGCATCTATGGGAGGTTCCCGCTGGGTGAGGCTTCTGTTCTTCTGACAGTTCTTATATAACTGAGGGTGGGACCACCCAATGACCCCACCCCCCTCTGACACGCAGGGACTTTCCTATGGTTTTCTCCGTGGTGTCAGAGGGGGGCAGGGTCACCTGTTACATAACCGGGTGACCTTGCTCCCTCTGACATCATGGGGAAAGCCATAGGGAAGTCCCCGTGAAGTCCCCGTGCATCAGAGGGGGGCGGGGTCACCGGGTTATATAAGGACTGTCAGAAGAACAGAAGCGACACACAGAGGGAACCTCCCATGCATGCGGATTGTCTGGAGAATGAAGCGGGGAAGAAGACGCTGGAGGAAGATGCGGACGAGAAGACCGAAGGAAGAAGTAGAGGATCGGAGGAAGAAGTGGAAGAAGCAGGGAAGAACAAGATGGAGGAAGAAAACCAAAAACCGTCTATTGTCTTTTTTAACATCTTTGACACTTTTTTGTGAAATGGTAGGGGTACATTTGTACCCCATTACCATTTCACACAGGGGGGGCTGGGATCTGGATGTCCCCTTGTTAAAGGGGGCTTGCAGATTCAGATAAGCCCCCCGCCTGCAGACCCCGACAACCATTGGGCAAGGGTTGTGGGGATGAGGCCCTTGTCCCCATCAACATGAGGACATCCTCCCCATGTTGAGGGCATGTGGCCTGGTACGGTTTGGGGGGGCTCTCTCTCATCCCCCCCTCTTTTCCTGCAGCCTGCCAGGTTGCATGCTTGGATAAGGGTCTGGTATGGATTTTTAAGGGGACCCCCACGCCGTTTTTTTTGTAATTTTGGCGCGGGGTTCCCCTTAAAATTCATACTAGACCTCAAGGGTCTGGTATGGATTTTGAGGGGGACCCCCACTCCATTTTTTTATTTTGGAGTGGGGTTCCTCTTAATATCCATACCAGACCTGAAGGGCCTGGTATGGAATTTGAGGGGACCCCCACGCATTTTTTTTAACAAAAATTTGGTTCGGGGTTCCCCTTAATATTCATACCAGACCCAAAGGCCTGGTAATGCCCTGTGGAGGAATCCCAGGCCATTTTTTTCAATGACTTTTATGAGTATTGCAGAGATCCGACAATTCATTATAGCTGCCGGCACTACCGCTAGTACTTTTAAATGACTTTTCCTTTAGAAACGTAATTTTGCTCTCGGACTGTTGTAAACACGGGAAACATGCGCCACTTTACAGGCATACTATAGACACCCCCCAGGTACGAAATATAAAGGAATATTTCACTTTTATTGTTTCACTTTAAGCATTATTAAAATCACTGCTCCCGAAAAAACTGCCATTTTTAAAACTTTTTTTGCATTGATACATGTCCCTTGGGGCAGGACCCGGGTCCCCAAACACTTTTTATGACAACCGCTTGCATATTAACCTTTAAAATTAGCACTATTTATTTCTCCCATGGACGTTTAAAGGGTTTTCCGTGGCTTGATGATTGTTTTATCTATATTGCTGGGATTCGACTTCATTACAGCCACGAGCAGTTTTGAATTACTTTTTTTCTTTTAGAAATGTCATTTTGCTGTGGTATTGTTCTAAACACGGGAAAAATGCGCTACTTTATTGTTTCACTTTAAGAATTATTAAAATCACTGCTCCTGAAAAAATGGCAGGACCCAGGTCCCCATGCTGTTTTTTTCAATAATATTTTATCTATATTGCTGGGATCCAACAATTCATTACAGCGGCAAGCAGTTTTAAATGGGATTTTTTTTCCTTTATAAATATCTTTTTGCTGTGGTATTGTTCTAAACACAGGAAAAATGCGCTACTTTACAGTCATCTTCAGAAGATTTCACCTCACTTTCTGTCCCAATGACAAATGTTTTTAGAAAATTTGGGGTTTTTAGTGAAACAGGGATTGGTGATAAAGCATCAGTGGAAAGGAGAAACATTTTTCCCTAATTAACTCTTACAGGAGAGAATTTCCCTTCCTAGGGGTACATTTCATCTCACTTCCTGTTGTCTCCTTCGGTTTGCAAGTAGGAGTCGTTTGTAAGTTGGACGTTTGAAAGTAGGGGCCAGCCCTATATACTCTGCAGAAATTCGGGCCTTAGGTGTTGGTGTTGCCACAACACTGTAAGCCCTCACAGGCCCTGCTGTGAAATAGAAGATTACAGGCACCTTTTGAACAGGGGCAGAAAAAATGGGCCTTTGGTGGTGGTGGTGCTGGTGCCACAACACTGTAAGTCCTCACAGTTACTCTTGGTGGGCACTGGAATGGGCCCTGCTGTCAAATTTTAGATCAAGAATTGTAATTACATGTCCCTGTTGAACAGGGGCAGAAAAATTGGGCCTTAGGCACTGGTGCTGGTGCCACAACACTGCAACCCCTCACAGATACTCTAGTTGAGCACAGCAACAAACCCTCCTGCAAAATATTGCATCAAAAATTGTAATTACACGGCCCTGTTAAACAGGGGCTGAAAAATTGGGCCTTAGCCACTGGTGGTGGCGCCCAGAACCAAAAATGTTCTTATAAGCTATCAGCATGATCATTGAGGAGGAAGAGGATAATCACTCAGCATAACAGGATAGTCACTCAGCATCAGCATAGGCAGTCTTGAAGGGATCTGACATTTCAAAAAAAAATTATTTGGTTACATCAGCATCAGGTGCTTGGTAGCTGGTGGTGATCCAAGACTGATTCATTTTTATGAAGGTCAGTTGATCGACCGAGTCGGTGGACAGACGCACCCTGTGATCAGTTACAAAGCCTCCAGCAGCATTGAATGTGCGTTTCCAAAGAATGCTGGATGCAGGACAGGCCAGTAGCTCAATTGCATACTGTGCAAGCTCTGGCCAGTGATCCATCCTCAAGACCCAGTAACCCAGAGGATTTTCGGTGGGAAAGGTGTCCAAGTCAGATCTTGCCCCTAGGTATTCCTGCACCATGTAAAACAGACGCTGGCAATGGCTGCTGGAACCGATCAAACCTTGGGGCTGCGGACTAAAAAATTGTCTGAATGCATTGGTCAGACGGCCACCTTCTCCACCGATCCTTCTTTGAGTTTGTAACCTCCCAGTCTCTGGAAACGCATTGCACAGACCTTTCTGCAAGGCCTCCCGAAGATGTTTCATCCTTACCCTTGTAACGTGGATCAAGGAGGGTTGCCAGCCAGTATTGATTCCTCTCCTTGATACCACGAATACAAGGATCCTTCCGCAGGCTTTGCAGGATCAGAGAGGCCATGCAGCGTAGGTTTGCTGAAGCATTTGGTCCGGAGTCCTCTGGGTCACTAAGGATGACATGATCCGCAGCCACCTCCTCCCAGCCACGTACAAGTCCATGGGTTTCTTGGTACTGTAAATGATCCCTTAAAGACTGCTGCTGATGCTGAGTGCCAGGCTCCACCTCCATGCTGACACAATCCTCTTCCTTCTCCTCCTCTTCCTGTGTGATCGGCAGGCACGCAGGAGCACTGTCTGGATAAAGGGGGCCTTGAGAGCTAAGGAAGTCCTCCTCTTCCTGCCTCTGTTCTGCCTCAAGTGCATTATTTTTTTCATGCAGCTTGTGCTCTAACAGGTGGACAAGGGGGACAGTGTCACTGATGCATGCATTGTCACTGCTTACCATCCTTATAAGCTATCAGCATGATCATTGAGGAGGAAGAGGATAATCACTCAGCATAACAGGATAGTCACTCAGCATCAGCATAGGCAGTCTTGAAGGGATCTGACATTTCAAAAAAAATTATTTGGTTACATCAGCATCAGGTGCTTGGTAGCTGGTGGTGATCCAAGACTGATTCATTTTTATGAAGGTCAGTTGATCGACCAAGTCGGTGGACAGACGCACCCTGTGATCAGTTACAAAGCCTCCAGCAGCATTGAATGTGCGTTTCCAAAGAATGCTGGATGCAGGACAGGCCAGTAGCTCAATTGCATACTGTGCAAGCTCTGGCCAGTGATCCATCCTCAAGACCCAGTAACCCAGAAGATTTTCGGTGGGAAAGGTGTCCAAGTCAGATCTTGCCCCTAGGTATTCCTGCACCATGTAAAACAGACGCTGGCGATGGCTGCTGGAACCGATCAAACCTTGGGGCTGCGGACTAAAAAATTGTCTGAACGCATCGGTCAGACGGCCACCTTCTCCACCGATCCTTCTTTGAGTTTGTAACCTCCCAGTCTCTGGAAACGCATTGCACAGACCTTTCTGCAAGGCCTCCCGAAGATGTTTCATCCTTACCCTTGTAACGTGGATCAAGGAGGGTTGCCAGCCAGTATTGATTCCTCTCCTTGATACCACGAATACGAGGATCCTTCCGCAGGCTTTGCAGGATCAGGGAGGCCATGCAGCGTAGGTTTGCTGAAGCATTCGGTCCGGAGTCCTCTGGGTCACTAAGGATGACATGATCCGCAGCCACCTCCTCCCAGCCACGTACAAGTCCATAGGTTTCTTGGGACTGTAAATGATCCCTTAAAGACTGTTGCTGATGCTGAGTGCCAGGCTCCACCTCCATGCTGACACAATCCTCTTCCTTCTCCTCCTCTTCCTGTGTGATCAGCAGGCACGCAGGAGCACTGTCTGGATAAAGGGGGCCTTGAGAGCTAAGGAAATCCTCCTCTTCCTGCCTCTGTTCTGCCTCAAGTGCATTATTTTTTTCATGCAGCGTGTGCTCCAACAGGTGGACAAGGGGGACAGTGTCACTGATGCATGCATTGTCACTGCTCACCATCCTCGTGGCCTCCTCAAATGGTGACAGGACAGTGCATGCATCCCTGATCATGGCCCACTGGCGTGGAGAAAAAAAAACAAGCTCCCCTGACCCTGCCTGGTGCCATAGTCGCACGGGTACTCATTGATGGCCCTCTGCTGTGTGTGCAGCTGCTGCAGCATGGCCAACGTTGAGTTCCACCTGGTGGGCATGTCACAGATTAGGCGGTTCTTGGGCAGGTTAAATTCCTTTTGGAGGTCTGCCAGCTGAGCACTGGCATTATATGACCAGCGAAAATGCACACAGACTTTCCTGGCCTGCCTCAGGACATCCTGTAAGCCCGGGTACCTGCCCAAGAACCGCTGCACCACCAAGTTAAGGACGTGAGCCAAACAGGGCACATGGGTCCGTTGTCCCCATCGGAGGGCGGAAAAGAGGTTGGTGCCATTGTCGCAAACCACCATTCCTGCCTTAAGTTGCATGGCATCAACCACCTCTGAACCTGCCCCTGCAGAGCTGACAGAATCTCTGCCCCAGTGTAGCTCCTGTCCCCCGAAAACACCATCTCAAGCACCGCATGGCCTCTTTTAGCCTGCGTACTTGCGTAGCCCCTTGAACGCCTACGGAGCACCGCTGGTTCCAAGAACAAAGCACAGGAAGTGGCCATGGAGGAAGAAGAAGAGGAGTGGGTGGAGGAGAGAGGTGTGTCAGAATCACCAGTACTGGCATTTTGGAGGCGAGGTGGCGGAACAACCTCCAACACTACTGCACCTTGTCCTGCATCCTTCCCAGCTGCCAGCAGAGTCACCCAATATGCCGTGAAACTTAGGTAACATCCCTGTCCATGCCTGCTGGACCATGAGTCAGCGGTAATATGCACCTTACCACTGACCACCCTGTCCAGCGAGGCCAAGACATTGCCTTCCACATGCCGGTAGAGAGCCGCGATTGCCTTCCGTGAGAAAAAGTGGCGTTTGGGAACCTACCACTGAGGAACCTCACATTCCACAAATGGAAGGGGGCAGAGTCTACCAACTGAAAAGGTAGCAGTTGAAGTGCTAGCAATTTTGCCAAGCTAGCATTCAACCGCTGGGCATGTGGATGGCTGGGAGCGAACTTCTTTCTGCAGTGCAGCAGCTGGGGCAGGAAAATTTGCCTGGTACAATCTGATGTCGGTGTACCGATAGTAGATTGCCTGCAAGTACTTGACTGTGACACACCTAATTCTACACCTTCATTCCTCTCAGTACAAGTCTCAGAGAGGACTGAAGGTATAGTGGGGTTGGAGATCCCAGCTGATGAGGAGCAAGGAGAGGTCCTCTTTGTTCTTTGGTGTGGGTCCTATAGGTACGCTTGCCAATAAACTGCATGGCAGGTCAACATATGTCTGGTCAAGCATGTGGTGCCCAAGGGGGAGATGTTTTGGCCATGCAAGATACATTTGAGACATATGTTGCAAATAGCAGCGGTGGGATCTGATGCACTCATCTCAAAAAAGGCCCACACCAAAGAACTTTTGGAAAAACGCGCAAAGACAGCAGCGCCCTGCACATGCGAAGCTCTGCGGTGTGATGCAGTCAGTGTTCTGCCCTTAGGCTGGCCCCTGGAGGTGCCTCTTCCTCTCTCCTATCAGGCACCCACGTGGAGTCAGTGACCTCATCATCCCCTCCCTCCTCATCACTCAAACCTGGCAGTATGCTGCAGCAGGGGGAACATGACTGCCAGATTGCTGTCTTTCTTGGGCACCCCCTCTGTCTGGGCTCACATTACTGCCTTCCTCTAGCTTAGTACCATCATCGGAGCCTTCAAAACGCTGGGCATCCTCCTGGAGCATGTACCCAACACTGTGGTCAAACAGTTTGAGGGACTCCTCAGGAGGACATGGTGGGGCTAGGGCAGAAGTCACTGATGCCATTGAGCCAAGGGAAGAGGCCACATTAGCAGCTGCTTGGCCAGACAAAGTACTCTGAGTCTGGGTGAGAGAGGATGAGGACGATGAGGATGGCTTGGTCATCCACTCGACCAAGTCTTCCCCATATTGCGGCTCAACATGGCCAGCTGCCGAAAAAAAGGCCAAGCATGTCCCACAGCTACGTGCTGATGAGGATGCACCGTGCCCACGACCAGCACTGTTGCCTCTAGACACAGAGCCTGCTTGCCCTCTTTTATTGGCTTGTACAAATACCCTACTGGTGACCCTACAATAGAAATAAAACGTTTTTGCAGAAGAGAATTTAACAAGACTCGTGGCCACTCATTAAAATTAGAAGAAAAGAAAAAAGAATAAGAAAAAAGGTTTAACCTTAAACTACGTAGAGGGTTCTTTACTGTAAGAGCGGCAAGGATGTGGAATTCCCTTCCACAGGCGGTGGTCTCAGCGGGGAGCATCGATAGCTTCAAAAAACTATTAGATAAGCACCTGAATGACCGCAACATACAGGGATATACAATGTAATACTGACACATAATCACACATAGGTTGGACTTGATGGACTTGTGTCTTTTTTCAACCTGGCCTAATATGTAACTATGTAACTATGTGACTGTCTGCCTCTCCTTGTTGGCCTTCCAGACATACTATTGGCCTGCAGTGAGCTGCACAAAACTGGGATGTATATATATATATATATATATATATATATATATATATATACCGATTATGCTGCAGCTAGCAGAATCAATTGCCTGCCTCTAGTATTATTAATATGATAACACCTGCACTTGTCTTCAGCTTCAGTAGCTATACTGTAGGTGCAAGTGTGCGGGGTACACAATACAGTAACTGGAAATACTTCAAAGAGCCTACACAAGCACCTGGCTGCAGGTAGCTATACTGTAGGCGCAACTGCGCGGGGTACACAGTACAGTAGTTGGAAATACTTCAAAGAGCCTACACAAGCACCGGCTGCAGGTAACTATTTTGTAGGTGCAACTGTGCGGGGTACACAGTACAGTAACTGGAAATACTTCAAAGAGCCTACACAAGCACCTGGCTGCAGGTAGCTATACTGTAGGTGCAGCTGTGCGGGGTACACAGTACAGTAACTGGAAATACTTCAAAGAGCCTACACAAGCACCTGGCTGCAGGTAGCAATACTGTAGGTGCAACTGTGTGGGGTACACAGTACAGTAACTGGAAATACTTCAAAGAGCCTACACAAGCACCTGGCTGCAGGTAGCTATACTGTAGGTGCAACTGTGCAGGGTACACAGTACAGTAACTGGAAATACTGTAAAAACACCTGCCTGCCTGTCAGTATATTAGGAAGAGAAGAACAGGATCTAGCTAAACTGAATACAGTGTGTGTATATATATATATATATATATATATATACAACACCTGGGATGCATATATATACACAATACACTGTAAGTGCAGCTAACTGTCTCGACCGACCTGCCTACTCTATCTAACTTAAATCAAATGACACTGTCTCTCTCTCTGTCTATCTCTTTCTCAAACCGGAACACACTACACAGGGCCGACGTGCAGACGGCCTTATATAGTGTGGGGCGTGTACTAAACCCCCTGAGCCATAATTGGCCAAAGCCTCTTTGGCTTTGGCCAATTACGGCTCTCTGTACACACAGCGCTGTGATTGACCAAGCATGCTGGTCATAGTGCATACTTGGCCAATCATCAGCCAGCAATGCACTGCAATGCCGTAGTGAATTATGGGCCATGATGTGCCACTCGAATTTGGCGCGAATGACCCATATCGTTCGTAATTCGGCGAACGACAGAACACACAATGGGTTTGACTCGAACACGAAGCTCATCCCTAATAAAGAAAAATATATGGTTACAATCTGTGACCCCCAGTCTAGCCTGGTATAGCATTGTATATTTGAAGTACATGTAATCTCCATCTGATTTTAATGAAGTTTGCTCATTGCTGTGTAATTTCTGTAGAGAAGTCTGGGAAAACAAAAATAGTGGTGTTTTTAAAAAGACACATTTCCTATGTTCTTGGAGAGTGCAGAGCCAGATCGTGGTCTCCCCAAAATGAACTTTGTGACAGACCTAGCCGGGACAGAGGCTGTTGGAGAGGACTGAATGCAAGCCTCTTGCCTTTTGATTATGGGCCCTGGATTTTCAAGGGAACAATGCTCTTTGTGAGGTGAATTAGAAATCCAATCTGAACTGTACTATTCGGACTCAGTCGTGTATATATGTATATATTGTATGTTGTTTGATTCTGTTGGGGACTCCTTGCTGTGGTCATTTGGGATGTGTGTCCCTGAAGAGGGAGGGGGGATTCCTCCAGCAGCCCCCTGCTGATAAGACTGATTCATACTGTTGGGACACATCCTGTAAGGAGATGCTGGTGTCATCATCTCCAACTACCTGTCTTGTTCTCTGCTATAATGTGTTTAATGTAAATGAGTTTAGTCTGGCTTACCACAGGTTCTAAGGGTATTCCACACATTGTTGTTTGTTCTAATTAACCCTGTGTTGATGTTTATGGTAATGTGTGTTGAATAGTCAATGAGCTAGGAGACATAATCACTTAGTCTGGGAAAAGGATTAGTTGATTAGCTCATGTTAATTAGGTTAGGTTTTAGTTATTCTGCTGTGTATATATTTGTGTGAGATCTCAAATAAAAGTTAGTCCATGTTAGCAACAAGCAAGTGTCGCCTTGTTTTGTGCTCAGAGAGGTTGGAATATTTGATATCTGTATCCAGACTACAAGGAAGTGGTATATGACGGAAGCACTCAAGCGGAGTGTGGGACGTTCTGTGACAAACTTGTTTAGCAATAAATGTTCAGGAAGTTGCCCCTGTAACTTAGGGTCTCACTGTTGGGCTCATTCCACCATAAATATGGGAGAGAAATAGTAATTTAGAGGTATTCTCAAAAACCCATAGATTATTTCTGTACAATCTATTTTC
The DNA here is from genome assembly GCA_037952925.1 of Lithobates clamitans. NCBI lineage: Eukaryota > Metazoa > Chordata > Amphibia > Anura > Ranidae > Lithobates > Lithobates clamitans. Next base: position 3,122,210 of record JBBGZY010000391.1, on the reverse strand, counting down.
AAGATCCTCCTGTTTCTGCTGCAAAGCCTGTAGCTGGTGGTAATGTTGATCAGATATGTGCTGTAAAAGAATTTAAGGGATCTTCCACAGTACTAATCCTAGTTATAGTCTCTGTAGCCTCCAAAAAACTGTATGCAAGTCAAGAAGCAACAGTTAGAACAGGACATTGAACAACTGACTGGTTCAAAATTGAGTAAGGAATGCAGCAAGGATGTATATTGTCACCCCCCCCTTATTTTAGAGACCACGATATGGCTCTTGAAATTGTAGTGATCCGGTGAAACCGGGCTCTCTGGACTCTCACCTTAGATAGAATAAATATGGGCATCAAAACAGGTTCTTTATTAGATGTAGTATAGTGCCATTCAGGTAGGGCTTCTCTGGTGGTGTAGCGGTTCTCCTGATGTAAAGCACCTATCAGATATGGAAAAGAAGGGGGTTGCCCACCTGGGCTCCACCAGTCCAGTGGAATAAACAGGAAAGGGAGAGAGAGCGGCCTCTAATAGTGTAGTATGTTAAATAAAATAACTATTTATTGAAAATATAAGTGGTCTCTTACATTGCAAATAATTAAAAACAGCATAACAGTAAAAAGAGGATGAGGAGCGGCGTCCGAGGCGCCTCCTTACTGACTTCCGGTTTCGTCTGCTCTCGGCCACGCCCTACGTGTTACGTCACCGCTCGTGACTTCAACCACCAGAGAAGCCCTACCTGAATGGCACTATACTACATCTAATAAAGAACCTGTTTTGATGCCCATATTTATTCTATCTAAGGTGAGAGTCCAGAAAGCCCGGTTTCACCGGATCACTACAATTTCAAACATCATTATCACCTCCCTCCTCCATTATATGGTCCCAGTGGAAGAAGCACAATATAAACTTTTGATTTTTTAAAATATTGATGCACAACAGCACTTTTGATGATCACTCATTTATTCTATATTGAGCACTGTATATGATGTTGCACTGGATTTACACTTATAGAACACATTTTATTTATTTATATATTGTATTTATTATGCTTTGATGTGATAGATTTGAAGCGTGAAATCACTTTATTATTATTATCATTTTGCTGAGTGTAAGTGAACACTTTCGATTTTGCTGCAGTCCGTAGAGACATTATCACCATTTACACACATTCAATATTTTTTATCATCCGTTATTTTAGTTAATCACGTTGATATTGACACAGTCCGTTTACTCAATTTAGCGAGAGGGACCACACTATACATTTTTATACGATATGGCTCTGCCACTCTCTAGGAACATAGACAATGTGTTTTTTTAAAAACACCACTATTGTTGTTTTCCAAGACTTCTCTACAGAAATTACCCAGCTGGAGGTTACATGTACTCAACTTCAAATATACAATGCTGTACCAGGCTAGACTGTGGGTCACTGATTGTAACCATATATTTTTCTTGTACTTATATGCAGAGTACATCATGCGAAATGCCAGGATTGAAAAATCACAAGCCAGAAATTAAGATCTCTGGGAGAAATATCAACAACCTGAGATATGTGGATGATACCACTCTAATGGCAGAAAGTGAAGAAGAACTAAAGAGTCTCTTAACGAAGATGAAAGAGGAGATTGCAAAAGCTGGCCTGAAATTGAACAAACTAAGATCATGGCAACCGTTCCCATGACTTTATCTTCAGATTTTATCTTCATAGGCTCCAAGATCATGGCAGACAGCCATGAAATTAAGAGACACTTGCTTCTTGGGAGGAAAGCAATTGTAAACCTAGATAACATTATAAAAAGCAGAGATATCACCCTACTGACAAAGTAGGTATTCCCAGTAAAAATATATGGCTTTGAAAGTTGGACCATAAGGAAGGCTGAACGCTGAAGAATTGATGCTTTGGAACTAGGGTGTTGGAGAAGACTCTTGAAAGTCCCTTAGATGGCAAGAAGAATAAATCCGTCAATCTTGAAGGAAATCAATCATGATTATTCACTGGAAGGACAGATCAAGCTGAAACTTGAATACTTTGGCAACCTAATGCAAAGAGAGGACTTATTGGAAAAGACTCTGATGCTAGGAAACATGGAAGGAAAAAGGAGAAGAGGACAACAGAAAACAGGCCTGCCTACTCTGTCCATCCAGTACAGTCTCTCCCTAATGTTCCTTACTTCTGGTGACGTCACTTCCTTGCACTCCACATTGGTTCCAGTTGACTTCCTGGTGGCCACATGACTGCAAATGGACCCCCTGCCATCTCCATGCTTGGATGCCTGTCTCGGATGCCGGGAGAGTTACCTATGTTACCAGACACACAGATGAGCTTTATTTTTATCTTTATCTTGTGAGTGTACTACATACCTTGCTATTAAAATTTTGCTCTAATACTACAGTCAGGTGGCGCGTCCTTTGTTTTCTCTTCCTTCCTATTCTGTTTACAGACCTGGCTGTCTCTGAGGATAACTGCTTCCATTCATTGTAATAACTTACGCTTTATGGACTAATGGACTAACTTGACTACTGGTTTACTACCTATCTAAATGTTTAGTTACTTCATCTTTGCTCTTACAGTTTCCCTTCCTCAAATTGTAGAGAAACTAATCTTCAACAGATGCACTGAAATTACAACTTCTTTACCCTTATTTTGTATGGCAACAGAAACTTTGCAGCCTACCAGCCTCCCAATGTAGACAAAGAACAGGTGTTTCTAAGGAGTATTACTTGAGGATGTAACAGTAAATTCAGAGAGTTAATTGAAAGCGTATTCTATTTTCCGGATTAATATTTAATCATGTTGTATAATTACTTTATTGTCATAGTAGTAGTAGTAGTAGTAGTAGTACAGCTTTTATGATTAGGGCAGGTGTATACTGCGGAGACCTGAACTGCACTGATAGGTAGCAACCAGTAGATGGTCTGTACAGAGCCTTGGACCAAGCACGGATCAGAGAGGGGTAGAGATGAATTTTTCATGGCATAGATGATGGTGGTGGGTGTATGTGTCCTTCAGCAGGGAGTTGGGTCATGGCTCAGACCCCTTGGCACCTGTGGTCAACTTGAAGGGAGAACCATGGTAGCGGCTCAACATCAATCATTACAACAAAATCATTACAGAAAAAAAGCATTATGTAAATACAGGTTAATAGTAAGCCGAAAAGCACTGTCAAGAAAGAAAATAACTGTAATAAAATTTGGGGTATTTAACAAAAAGTGATGGGTGATGCAGTCTTCTAATTCAAATAGAGCATTGCCCCTTTGTAAATCTTTACTGAAGTCACATCTTGGATATAGAGTCCAGTTTTAGGCTCTTGGTTACTGTATATGAAGGTGACATGAAAGTTCAAAAGCAGCCAGTCAACGTAATCTAAACAATGATTCACTGCCTATTTCCAGTTCTGTACAGCATGATTGTTTAAGCTAGGGTGAATATAATTGATTGTATTCCTTTTGACAGTTTATTTACTGAAAAAAATAGATGATGAGTTATATAGCAAAAGATGTAGACTGCAAATAAATTGATGGATAGTGGGAGAAATAACTATGAAAAAGCATTTAAAGGCAATTATCTGTATGGAGGTAATTATAGAAATGCTGCTTACAGTACAACAAAAATTAGGTTTGGCATAAAAACACACTAATGACAATTAGGGGCACTCATATGCTAAAGGGAACACTTAATAATGCCAACTCATATCTGGGTAAAACGTCAGCCAACTATCAAAGTGATATTAAACCCCAAGAACAAAAATGTAATTTATTACAGCTTACCAATCTTTAAATGTAGTGGCTGCATTCGTTTTTCCATAGTTTTTTTTTCTTTATTTTCACCTTTGTTGGATGCATACACTGATTTACTTGGACTTGAATAACAAATAATTTTGTGCTAACATGTAGCTAAAACATTTTTTTTCTTTTTGGTACAAAGGTTTTCCATGAATGAATAAAAAACTGACCAAAGCAAGGGCCACTCTCAGTGTGAAATGGGTTGTTTCAGTCCTCTAACTGTCACTTTTACTGGGCAGCTTGGTCTGTTACAGGAAGTTGTAAAATAACACTGGCTGGATCAACTGGTGAAAATAAAGGATAAAAGGATAAAAAATCTAAAAAAGAAAACTGATGTAGACATCACATTTAATGCTCCTAAAAGAATAAGCTCAGTATTACACCCCGGTTCGCAGCAGAACATGCAAACAGGCAAAAAATTTGTTCGAACACGCGAACATTGTTAAAGTCTATGGGAGACGAACGTGAAAAATCAAAAGTGCTAACTTTAAGGGTTAATATGCAAGTTATTGTCATAAAAAGTGTTTGGGGACCTGGGTCCTGCCCCAGGGGACAATGCAAATGCAAAATGCCAAAATGCAAATAAAAAGTTTTAAAAATGGCCGTTTTTTCAGGATTTTAATAATGCTTAAAGTGAAACAATAAAAGTGAAATATTCCCTTAAATTTTGTACCTGAGGGGTGTCTATAGTATGCCTGTTAAGTGGCACATGTTTCCCGTGTTTACAACAGTCCGAGAGCAAAATGACATTTCTAAAGGAAAAAAAAGTAATTTAAAAGTACTAGCGGTAGCGCCGGCAGCTATAATGAATTGTCAGGTCTCTGCAATACTCATAAAAGTCATTGAAAAAAATGGCCTGGGGTTCCCCCGCAGTGCATTACCAGGCCCTTTGGGTCTGGTATGAATATTAAGGGGAACCCCGAACCAAAATGTAAAAAAAAAATGGCGTGGGGGTCCCTCTCAAAATCCATACCAGACCCGTCAGGTCTGGAATGGATTTTAAGGGGAATCCCATGCCAAAATTTAAAAAAAAATGGCGTGGGGGTCCCCCTAAAAATCCATACCAGACCCTTATCCGAGCATGCAACCTGGCAGGTTGCAGGAATAGAGGGGGAACGAGAGAGCGCCCCCCCCTCCTGAACCGTACCAGGCCACATGCCCTCAACATGGGGAGGATGTCCCGATGTTGATGGGGACAAGGGCCTCATCCCCACAACCCTTGCCCAGTGGTTGTGGGGGCATGCGGGCGGGGGGCTTATCGGAATCTGGAAGCCCCCTTTAACAATTGGACCCCCAGATCCCATCCCCCCAGTGTGAAATGGTAATGGGGTACGAATGTACCCCTACCATTTCACAAAAAAAGTGTCAAAAATGTTAAAAAAGACGGTTTTTGACAATTCCTTTATTAATGTCTTCTTCTTTCCCCGCTTCTTCTTCCATCTTCTTCTGGTCTTCATTCAGTTTTCTTCCTCCATCTTGTTCTTCCCCAGCTTCTACCTCCGATCCTCTGCTTCTTCCTTTGGTCTTCTGGTCCGCATCTTCCTCCGGCTTCTACTTCCCCACTTCGTTCTTCGAACGATCAGCATCTATGGGAGGTTCCCGCTGTGTGAGGCTTCTGTTCTTCTGACAGTTCTTATATAACTGAGGGTGGGACCACCCAATGACCCCACCCCCCTCTGACACGCAGGGACTTTCCTATGGCTTTCTCCGTGGTGTCAGAGGGGGGCGGGGTCACCTGTTACATAACCGGGTGACCTTGCTCCCTCTGACATCATGGGGAAAGCCATAGGGAAGTCCCCGTGAAGTCCCCGTGCATCAGAGGGGGGCGGGGTCACCGGGTTATATAAGGACTGTCAGAAGAACAGAAGCGACACACAGAGGGAACCTCCCATGCATGCGGATTGTCTGGAGAATGAAGCGGGGAAGAAGACGCTGGAGGAAGATGCGGACGAGAAGACCGAAGGAAGAAGTAGAGGATCGGAGGAAGAAGTGGAAGAAGCAGGGAAGAACAAGATGGAGGAAGAAAACCAAAAACCGTCTATTGTCTTTTTTAACATCTTTGACACTTTTTTGTGAAATGGTAGGGGTACATTTGTACCCCATTACCATTTCACACAGGGGGGGCTGGGATCTGGATGTCCCCTTGTTAAAGGGGGCTTGCAGATTCAGATAAGCCCCCCGCCTGCAGACCCCGACAACCATTGGGCAAGGGTTGTGGGGATGAGGCCCTTGTCCCCATCAACATGAGGACATCCTCCCCATGTTGAGGGCATGTGGCCTGGTACGGTTTGGGGGGGCTCTCTCTCATCCCCCCCTCTTTTCCTGGTTGCCAGGTTGCATGCTTGGATAAGGGTCTGGTATGGATTTTTAAGGGGACCCCCACGCCGTTTTTTTTGTAATTTTGGCGCGGGGTTCCCCTTAAAATTCATACTAGACCTCAAGGGTCTGGTATGGATTTTGAGGGGGACCCCCACTCCATTTTTTTATTTTGGAGTGGGGTTCCTCTTAATATCCATACCAGACCTGAAGGGCCTGGTATGGAATTTGAGGGGACCCCCACGCATTTTTTTTAACAAAAATTTGGTTCGGGGTTCCCCTTAATATTCATACCAGACCCAAAGGCCTGGTAATGCCCTGTGGAGGAATCCCAGGCCATTTTTTTCAATGACTTTTATGAGTATTGCAGAGATCCGACAATTCATTATAGCTGCCGGCACTACCGCTAGTACTTTTAAATGACTTTTCCTTTAGAAACGTAATTTTGCTCTCGGACTGTTGTAAACACGGGAAACATGCGCCACTTTACAGGCATACTATAGACACCCCCCAGGTACGAAATATAAAGGAATATTTCACTTTTATTGTTTCACTTTAAGCATTATTAAAATCACTGCTCCCGAAAAAACTGCCATTTTTAAAACTTTTTTTGCATTGATACATGTCCCTTGGGGCAGGACCCGGGTCCCCAAACACTTTTTATGACAACCGCTTGCATATTAACCTTTAAAATTAGCACTATTTATTTCTCCCATGGACGTTTAAAGGGTTTTCCGTGGCTTGATGATTGTTTTATCTATATTGCTGGGATTCGACTTCATTACAGCCACGAGCAGTTTTGAATTACTTTTTTTCTTTTAGAAATGTCATTTTGCTGTGGTATTGTTCTAAACACGGGAAAAATGCGCTACTTTATTGTTTCACTTTAAGAATTATTAAAATCACTGCTCCTGAAAAAATGGCAGGACCCAGGTCCCCATGCTGTTTTTTTCAATAATATTTTATCTATATTGCTGGGATCCAACAATTCATTACAGCGGCAAGCAGTTTTAAATGGGATTTTTTTTCCTTTATAAATATCTTTTTGCTGTGGTATTGTTCTAAACACAGGAAAAATGCGCTACTTTACAGGCATACTAAGGACACTCCCCAGGCACAATATTTAAGGGAATATTTCATTTTTATTGTTTCACTTTAAGCATTATTAAAATCACTGCTCCTGAAAAAACAGCCGTTTTTAAAACTTTTTTTGCCTTGATACATGTCCCCTGGGGCAGGACCCAGGTCCCCAAACACTTTTTATGACAAAAACATGCATATAAGCCATTAAAATTATTGCTTTTGGTTAGTGTCCCATAGAATTTAAGGGTGTTCCACAGCTTTGGAATTTGCCGCAAACACAGCATAATGTTCGCTGTTCGGCGAACAGGCAAACACCCTATGTTCGAGTCCAACTTACGTTCGACTCAAACATCGGGCTCATTCCTACATACAGTTACTAAAGCGCTTTACACCTTACTTTGGTGGTAGCAAAAGCATTAAACCCTAGGATAATTAGCAGAGCTATAAGCTTACAGTTTGCAGTATACATTGTATAATCCTTTTAACAGTAAAAACATATATATTAAGATTTAAGCCAAATCAACATTGTCTCTAGCCTCTCTTTATTGCAGCACTCTATTTGATTCACAGCATCAATGGTGCTTTTTTTATCTGTTTCAAAAGCACATGTATTTATAAGGCCCACTGATACAATGCCAGTGAGTCAGTTGAGCATTTGTTACTTACATTAACAGTTCCTGCATTTGTTCAGACAGTTTTATATTGTAGAAAGAATAAAAGCTGCTGTAGTTGCAAAGTTCAGGTCTGAGCGTCTGCACATTGTTTCCCATAAATTGCAATTTTCTGCTGAGCTTAATTCTGTGGGAATGCTGTCTTTTATAACGTATCATTTTATTAAAGCTTTAAGTTAACAAAACATACTTTTCTATCCCTGCTAGCAAATGGGTCTTGGTTTATAAGGCAGTTGGCCCATGCCAACACATTCTTATGTAGGCTATTGCCATTTTATTTTCAGCTGACTACTTTCTTACGAGTGAAAAGAGAGAAACATAGAATGCAGAAATTTGCTGTTGGTGTTATTACACGATAAGGATATACAACATTAATAAAAATAAAGGGCAATTTGTCTGCAGATGTGAAAATATTTGCAGTATATATACTGTGTATGTATAAATGTGTGTGTGTGTATATGGATATAGATATAGATATAGAGAGAGAGAGATCTGGCCCAGGCCCCCAACTATCAACTGTATATTTATTTTCTCCATCAGCACTTCCCCACAGTTATTATCTCTTGATCTTCCCTCTTAGATTGTAAGCTCTAAGGAGCAGGGCCCTCTAATTCCTACTGTATTAAAGAGTACTGTATTTGTACTGTCTACCCACAAATTGTAAAGCACTGTGTAAACTGTTGGCGCTATATAAATCTTGAATAATAATGATAATATTAAAGTGTGATATATATATATATATATATATATATATATATATATATATATATATATATATATATATATATATATAGTATGTGCCACTTTGTGTTGGTCTATCACATAAAATCCCAATAAAATACATTTATATTTTTGGTTGTAACATGGCAAACTGTGGAAAATGTCAAGGGGTATGAATACTTTTTCAAGGCACTGTATATGTGTGTGTGTATATATTGTGAAGTGGAAAAAAATGATATATGGTTTTAAACATTTTATACAAATAAATATCTGAAAAGTGGGGCGCACATTTGTATTCAGCCCCCCTCAGTCAATACTTTGTAGAACCACCTTTCGCTGCAATTACAGCTGCAAGTCTTTTTGGGTATGTCTCTAACAGCTTTGCACATCTAGAGAGTGAAATATTTGGCCATTTTTCTTTGCAAAATAGCTCAAGCTCTGTCAGATTGGATGGAGAGCATCTGTGAACTGCAATTTTCAAGTCTTGCTACAGTTTCTCAATTGGATTTAGGTCTGGACTTTGACTGGGCCATTCTAACACATGAATATGCTTTGATCTAAACCATTTCATTGTAGCTATGGTTGTATGTTTAGGGTCTTTCTTCTGCTGGAAGGTGAACCTCTGCCCCAGTCTCAAATCTTTTGCAGACTCTAATGCTGTGTACACACGGGCGGACTTTTCTAGTGGACTGGTCCGACGGGACGTCCCGTCGGACAATCCGACCGTGTGTGGGCTTCATCGGACCTGCAGCAGACTTTTTCGGGTGAAAATCAGATGGAGTTTAGATTTGAAACATGTTTCAAATCTTTCCGACGGACTCGAGTCCGGTCTAAAAATCTGCTCATCTGTATTCTAGTCCGACGGACGAAAACCGATGCTAGGGCAGCTATTGGCTACTGGATATCAACTTCCTTATTTTAGTCCAGTCATACATCATCACATACGAATCCATCAGACTTTGGTGTGATCGTGTGTAGGCAAGTCCGTTTGTTCGAAAGTCCGTCGGAAGTCCGTCAAAAGTCCATCGAAAGTCCGTCAGAAAGTCCTTCAGACCTTTAATGCCGAAAAGTCCACCCGTGTGTACACAGCATTACAAGTTTTCTTCTAAGATTGCCCTGTATTTGGCTCCACCCATCTTCCCATGTCCCTGCTGAAGAAAAGCATCCCCACAACATGATGCTGCCACCACCATGTTTCACTGTGGAGATGGTGTGTTCAGGGTGATGTGCAGTCTTAGTTTTCTGCCACATATAGCATTTTGCTTTTAGGCCAAAAAGTTAATTTTGGTCTTATCTGACCAGAGCACCTTCTTCCAAATGTTTGCTGTGTCCCCCACATGGCTTCTTGCAAGCTGCAAACAGGACTTCTTATGGCTTTCTTTCAATAATGGCTTTCTTCTTGCCACTCTTCCATAAAGGCCAGATCTGTGGAGTGCATGATAAATAGTTGTCCTGTGGACAGATTCTCCCACCTGAGCTCTGTGGATCTCTGCAGCTCCTCCAGAGTTACCATGAGTCTCTTGGCTGCTTCTCTGATTAATGCTCTTCTTGCCCGGCCTGTCAGTTTTGGTGGACGGCCATGTCTTGGTAGGTTTGTAGTTGTGCCATAAACTTTCCATTTTCAGATGATGGATTGAACAGTGCTCCGTGGAATGTCCAAAGCTTGGGATATTTTTTTTAAAATCGAACCCTGCTTTTTTTTTTCTCCACAACTTTATCCCTGATCTGTCTGGTGTGTTCCTTGGCCTTCATGATGCTGTTTGTTTACTAAGGTTCTCTAACAAACCTCTGAGGGCTTCACAGAACAGCTGTATTCATACTGAGATTAAATTACACACAGGTGGACTCTATTTACTAATTAGGTGACTTCTGAAGGAAATTGGTTCCACTAGGTTTTAGTTAGGGGTATCAAAGTACAGGGGGCTGAATACAAATGCACGCCACACTTTTCACATATTTATTTGTAAAAAATGTGGAAAACAATTTATCATTTTCATTCCACTTCACAATTATGTGCCACTTTGTGTTGGTCTATCACACAAAATCCCAATAAAATACACTTACATTTTCTGGTTATAACATGACAAAATGTGGAAAATGTCAAGGGGTATGAATACTTTTTCATAGCACTGTACAAAACCATGTAATCAGAATGTTTTATTACTAAAAAACCTCATTTTTACAATTAAAGACTCTCCATTTTTAACAGTGTTCCACAAAAAGAAAGATCATTCAGATCCTTGTTATGGCACATAAAAAATGTTGTCATGACCTTCCCTGTGATTTTTTTATCTTTTTGATGTCACTTTATTGCACATTTAAAAATGTTCTAGAGGTCTTACCAATATACCGTATTTGCAGTCTCATACATCCTCACTTGGGCCTCACTTTTCCCTGTAATCAGAAGTTTTATGATGGTTTAAAGTGACACTTTGTGGCATATATCTTCTCAACAATAAACAAATACCCCCCTTATTTCTTCAAAAGAAGTTATAAAAAAGGGACAAATTATCTTGTATTTTGTATCATGCATGTAATTTTGTTTCTTTTACTCAGCAGCTTTTGAAATGTATACATATAATTTTCATCTTCAAACAAAGCCACCTATTAAATATTAAAAAAGAAGCACTTTTTCTAAATGCATATTTGTTCACACCAATAAAATTGTCTGAATTGACATTTTAGTGAAAAAAAATTGTGCATTTTCTTCTCACAGAATTTTCTGGTACATAGCTTTGATTTCACAATACACCCTTACTCTTGGATATCTGCATTGCCAGTTATGCCATTGTTTAACAGTGTTGCACCACTGTATAGTGTAATATTTGATCCTGTGGCTGCCATTAGAGATAACAAAGAAGGGGACGCAAGGGGAAGGAACGGGATGGGGTACCAGTTCCGCCCAAGGAAAAAGAATTCTTCAACAAGGAACCAGCAAAATTGCAAAAGTATAAATAAATTTATTTTAGAAAAATAGCTCCACATATACACCAAACAAAAAATCAAATAATATGACAATAAGTGAACCAAAAGCCACCACTGAAAAAATAAAATAGACAACGTTGTCTAAAAACAGAACAACACACAGATGGCCACCACTAGACACACACATACGCCCGGCTGAGTCAATAAATGGAAAAAAAAACAGAACATTACAGTCTCATGAGTATATATCTGAAAATTGCTGGTAGGGGCCAGGGGGTAAGTGTATGCAGCTGTAAATGAAGGGAGTCCGCCTTGCAGGGTGCCAGTAACAGACCTTGGGTAAAACTTGTGGTATGGGTCATGAGGGTAGCTGATTATAGCACTTGTAGCTAAATATCCCACAGTAGCTAGTAATGTGGGTTAGATGCTATGAAGAGGCTGTGCGTGGATGAAGATGGGAATGTGACTGCATTGGTAGTAATCACAGCGTGATTGCTGAGCAGTGAGGGGGAGACACCTGTGTCGCTGTAGTGACAACGGTCACGAATTAAAGAAATAGGCACCGCCTGTGTGCGGTGTAGGTCAACATCCACTTCCTGGTTCCATGCAGCGGGGCTTCACAAGAGGGCGGATGGAATACCCAGGGCTTGTGGGTGGGTCCGTGTGTATGCTGAGTTGAGCGTGATGGCGTCATGCTGACGCGTTTCATCCATCACAGGGATTTCTTCAGAGCATGCGCCATAGCCAGAGCAGACAACTTATATATCCCTACCACTTACAGACGTGGATACGCCAGCTATCTGTTGGCCAGGCAACAGCGCAACAACTAGACTGCCATTCATACTGCTGCATGGAACCAGGAAGTGGATGTTGACCTACACCGCACACAGGCGTTACGCCTCAACACGCCTCCACTCCCTATAATCCTTGCTGGTATCTGACTACACAGACCCACGAGTCACATCAAGTCGGCCTGAGTAGGACCTAGCTATTCCACACAGCCTGAGATGGTCTGAGTAGGACTGGAATGCCCTGCATGCCTGCCGTACCTCGGTGTCCATGGATTGGTGAGACTGTCTCTGCTTATTTCTTTAATTCGTGACCGTTGTCACTACAGCAACACAGGTGTCTCCCCCTCACCGCTCAGCAATCACGCTGTGATTACTACCGATGCAGGCACATTCCCATCTTCATCCACGCACAGCCTCTACATAGCATCTAACCCACATTACTAGCTACTGTGGTGTCAGGAGCCAGGGAGCGTCTCCTCTCGCCGGGCTCCGGGGCGCATGCGCGGTGGACTGCTACAAAGTGCTACAATGGCCGCTCCAACAGGCAACCTTCAACACGTACCCTCTGAGTATCTTGAATTCCAAGAGGTCTTCAGTAAACAGATGGCTGACCGCCTACCACCTCATCGGTCCTACGACTGTCCGATCGACCTCCTTCTCGGGTCCCTGGTCGGATATTCCCTCTCTCAGAAACCGAGCTAGAAGCTCTTAAACAATATATCAACGAAAATCTCAAGAAGGGCTTCATCCGTCCTTCATCGTCACCCGCCGGAGCGGGTATCTTTTTCGTTGGGAAAAAAGACGGTACCTTAAGACCCTGTGTGGATTATGGACAACTCAATAACATCACGATTAAGAACCGGTACCCACTACCACTCATTCCTGAGCTATTTCAGAGGTTCCGATCAGCTAAGGTGTTCTCTAAACTTGACCTCCGGATGGCCTACAATCTTGTCAGGATCAGGGCTGGGGACGAATGGAAGACGGCTTTTAGGTCCAGATTCGGGCATTTTGAGTATCTAATGATGCCATTCGGTCTCTGTAACGCCCCGGCCACCTTCCAACACCTGGTGAATGACATATTCCGAGAATACCTGGATGACTTCCTTGTTGTATACCTGGACGACATTCTTATCTTCTCCCCCACTCTAGAGATACACAAGAGACATGTCAAGAAGGTTCTGACCATACTTCAACAGCACAAGCTATACCTGAAAGCTGAAAAGTGCGAATTTGAAAAATCAACCATACAGTTTCTGGGATTCATCCTTTCAACCAATGGGGTCGCAATGGATCCGCAAAAGATTCAGGCAATCCAGGAGTGGCCGGCTCCATCTAACAAAAAAGGGGTACAGAGGTTTATCGGGTTCGCTAACTTCTACCGAAAATTTATTGTTGGATTCTCGGCCATCGTGGCACCTATTACTCAATTAACCCGTCAGCACAGTTCTTTTCAGTGGTCTTCAGCCGCTCAAGAGGCTTTCCTAACATTGAAGAAGTTGTTCAGTTCCGCCCCGATCCTTTGTCATCCTGACCCGACTCAACCCTTCGTATTAGAAGTAGACGTGTCGGAGATCGCAACTGGAGCAATTTTCTCCCAGAGACAGGGACCTAAGGCCATTCTGCATCCGGTAGCCTTCGCCTCTAGGAAACTCAGTCCACCGGAACTCAACTACGACATGGGTGATAGGGAGCTGCTGGCTATAAAGTTCGCTTTAGAGGAGTGGAGGTATTTGCTGGAGGGCGCTATACACCCGGTCATGATCTTTATGGATCACAAGAATCTAGAGTATCTCCGAACAGCAAGACGACTAAAACCCCGCCAAGCCCGTTGGGCCCTCTTCTTCTCCCGTTTCAACTTTCATATAGCCTACAGACCTGGAGCAAAGAATGGGAAAGCCGATGCTCTATCTCGGATGTTCTCCGCAGACTCTCAAACGTCAATGCCAAGCACAATCCTCTCTCCACAAAACTTTCTGGGACTAACTCAAGCGGATTTAATGTCATCCATTAGATCCTCATCTAGCTCGTGCACAGAACCAGTAGTGCACTCTTTGAGGAAATACGAGGATCTTTTTTGGATCAAGGGAAAAATATTCGTCCCACAAGGGACTCGGCCCTTAGCTCTCAAGATGTGTCATGACCATAAGATGGCAGGACACTTCGGAAGTAAGAAAACGTCTGAACTACTTTCTCTGTCTTTTTGGTGGCCAGGATGGAGACGGGATTGTAAAGAGTATGTGGCGTCCTGTTCCCTGTGCCAACGGAACAAGGGCCAAAACACTAAGTCCTGGGGCCTGCTCAAATCTTTGCCCATCCCAGAACGGCCATGGGCTGATGTGTCCATGGATTTTATTGTCGACCTACCTACCTCGGAAAATTTTTCTACCATCCTTGTCATTGTCGACCGCTTCTCCAAAATGGCCCATTTCTTGCCCATGAGGGGCACTCCATCTGCCGTAGACACAGCCGATGTCTTCCTAAAAGAGGTCGTGAGGCTCCATGGGATACCAAGAAGCATTGTGTCAGACAGAGGCGTACAATTTACGTCCAAATTCTGGAGAGAACTCTGCAAGTCCCTGGGCATCAACGTTTGTCTCTCTTCAGCTTATCCCCCCCAAAGCAACGGCCAAACGGAGAGGACAAACCAAACGTTAGAGCAATACCTCCGTTGCTTTTGTTCAGGTTCTCAGGATGATTGGGCGAGTCTTCTTCCTTACGCTGAATTTGCATACAATAATTCAATTCATGCCTCTACCAACCAGACACCCTTCTGGGCAAATTGTGGGTTCCATCCCACGTCCTTTGCTACTGACATTCCCGAAATGACCGTCCCCGCTGTTCAGGACAGGATAACCTCGTTGCAATTCAATTTCCAGAAGATTCAAGATATGTTACACAAGGCGCAGGAAGACTACAAGAAACAGTACGATCGGGGCAGAAAGGCGAACCCAAAGTTCGACTTAGGAGAGGAGGTCTGGTTGTCCACCATTAACCTTAGATTACCATGGCCATCTCGGAAACTTGGACCCAAGTTTATCGGTCCGTTCCAAGTAAAGAGGATCATTAACCCTGTGGCTGTTGAGCTAGCCCTTCCCAAGACATATCGGATCCATCCTGTGTTCCACGTGTCACTGTTGAAACCTGTGGTGCCTAGCCCTTTTCCGGGAAGAAGAGAGCCTCCGCCTCCTCCAGTCAGAATAGATGGCGAAAATGAGTTTGAAGTGGAGTCTATTCTGGGCTGTAGGAAGAAGGGCAGGCAGCTACAGTATCTGATTCAGTGGAAGGGTTACCCACCTGAGGATAATTCTTGGGAACCCGCTAGGAACCTGCATGCTCCACGGTTAATCCAAACTTTCCACCAAGATCATCCAGAATTGATGGCTAGCCTAGGCGTCCAGTGTCCGCCCTTAGGAGGGGGGCACTGTCAGGAGCCAGGGAGCGTCTCCGCTCGCCGGGCTCCGGGGCACATGCGCGGTGGACTGGCGCTTCGCCGCACAGCCGTCCACGGCCTGATGGTGCGGCGCGCGCGGGTGCACGGCGCTCCCCGTGTGCGCGCCGTCGCCCGTGCGGGTGCCCGGTAGCGCGTCACACTGACGCGCTCACCGGGCAGGGAGACTATTTCTGACGGCTCCAGCGCCCAGTCGGGTTGCTGGTTCGTCGTCAGCTCTCCCTGTTTCCCTGTGCCTGTGATATCCTGATACCTGCCTGTCTCTGTGTACCAAACCCTGGCTTGTTAAACACTACTCCACCGGACTAACCCACTACCTGCCTGTCTCTGTGTACCAAACCCTGGCTTGTTAAACACTACTCTACCGGATTAACCCATTACCTGCCTGTCTCTGTGTACCAAACCCTGGCTTGTTAAATACTACTCTACCGGATTAACCCACTAAATGCCTGTCTCTGTGTACCAAACCTTGGCTTGTTAACTACTACTCTGCTGGATTGCCTGATACCCTGACCTCTGCCTGTGTAATGGACTTGTCTCTACCTGATTGCCTGATACCCCTGATCTTTGCCTGCATTAACGGACTTCCTACTGTTAGATCTGCCTGCTTCATATTAACCTCCGTTTATAATTACAGTTTGCCTCTGCCTATGCTCAGTCCTCATTCCTGGTCCCGCCTACTGATTCCAGAGCACCCGCTTCCTATCTCTGGACCTCCTACCTCCCGGAAGCCCATGCCTCCGCGTGCCCCCAGCTCTCTGTACCCACTTCAGGGGCCTGGGTGTGCGTGGTCGTAAGGGCGAGCCGCTCTCAGCATCTCGGCCTCGGTGAGTATTAGTCCGTGACATGTGGGATATTTAGCTACAAGTGCTATAATCAGCTACCCTCATGACCCATACCACAAGTTTTACCCAAGGTCTGTTACTGGCACCCTGCAAGGTGGACTCCCTTCATTTACGGCTGCATACACTTACCCCCTGGCCCCTACCAGCAATTTTCAGATATATACTCATGAGACTGTAATGTTTTGTTTTTTTCCATTTATTGACTCAGCCGGGCGTATGTGTGTGTCTGGTGGTGGCCATCTGTGTGTTGTTCTGTTTTTAGACAACGTTGTCTATTTTATTTTTTCAGTGGTGGTTTTTGGTTCACTTATTGTCATATTATTTGATTTTTTGTTTGGTGTATATGTGGAGCTATTTTTCTAAAATAAATTTATTTATACTTTTGCTATTTTGCTGGTTCCTTGTTGAAGAATTCTTTTTCCTTGGGCGGAACTGGTACCCCATCCCGTTCCTTCCCCTTGTGTACCCTTCTTTGATATGCTTCTTAATTCAGAGGAACGCACCCTTTTGTGATTAATAGATCCTCTGGGTGTTTGCAATTAGCTTTATGTGTATACAGATGTTGCAAGGGTACTTCCCTCACCTGTTATTACTTATATTGAATTAAGCAAAGTCTGTTGGTTCATAAGTTCTCTTTTGTTGTTTACATTAGAGATAAGTATAATATTATTGGGTTCAAACATGAGAAAGAAGCCATGTATGTGTATGATGCACTTTCATTTCCTGGTGACACAGGGAAGTCCTTAGGGGAGGCAATGATACTTAATTCCTGAATTTGGGTTATTTCTAGTATAAATCTCAGTTGGGATAATGTGTTTTGCTCTCAGTGGTTTCTGTTCTGATATGCTTTCGAAAGACAGCTAGACATTTAAAATAATTTTAAAAATTTGTATTGGTATTTGGATTTCAGCATTGCTATAGAAGTATATAGACTGAAACATGGGGACTCTTAATGACAACATTTCAAAGTAAATATTATAGGTGGTGCCAAAACCAGTATTCTTGAGAGGTGGGGGAAACATCATTAAAAATAGCTAGTTACCTCAACTGTTTTATATCCTTCAATGCACCAATCTGTATTCCATTTAAATCTTTTTGTAACAAAAAAAGTTCAGACAAGGGTTAACTTAGAAACAATTCAGGACACATGTCACAAATGCAAATTGAGGTAGGGTGTACTGTAGAGCAAAAAAGCAAAAACAGTTCTACGTATTTTAGGAGGGCAGGATTGTGGGTGGAATAATCCTACAGTACCCCTGAAAGCAGGGAAATGTAACGTTATTTGATTAATATTATTTGTAGCAACTTATTATTAAACTTTTGAGTGAAACCTCATATAAAATATGATAGGTGTACATTATTTACCCTCTTTTGGAATAATGACAGTTTAAAGGATATTTACAGTATTGAAATATTTTATTAGAGGGGGGGGGCTATGGGATACTAATACCTACTAACATGCAAGTTTTTTAGCAAGAATATTTTTCAACATTTGTTTTATGGTCTCGACATGTTGGATGTTATCTGACAACATTTGTCTTGTGCAAAGGGGATGGACTAGTCAGCCTAGGTGGGACACACTATGGGAAGTGGGGCAGCTTTTCTTCTAAATCTTGTTTAGCCTCACTTGGACTTTGGATATGAGTCATTTAACTTTCACAGAGATGGTTATGAATATTGGTAGGAGGAATCCGTTTTCCTTTGGATTTGCTTAAAATGTATCTGTTCACCAGTCCACTGAAAGACTAGACAGAATGGCCCATCCCATCCCCTATGGTTGGTTCCTTTCTTTTGCCTCTCTGCAGCTTGAGATGATCCAACTTTTGGTCTCTACATGTGGTGTTTGTTTTCAATTAGGTGATCCCTAATCGAAAACACTGTTACAAGTGAATACGCTAATTTGAAGAAGCGGTGTTCAGCCATGAAACATGTTATTGGAGCAGCACACTTGACAGTAATCTTTTTATACATGATTTTGTCTGTGTAGTTAAATATTGTTCACATGTTTTTAATGTTATAAAAATGTGCAATAAAATATATTATATTTTTTATATGTCGTTTGGTATTTTCTCAAAATTATATGTAAATACCGACAGGCCACTGTGTAAAGCCCTATAACACCACCCCTCTTTTCTTCTGGAAATGAGAGACTAGTTCCCCATAAGGTCTGCTTTACTTGAGATTTACAGTGCATGCTAGTGGGTGTATTCATAGCCATTATTACATATAGCAGATTTTGAATGTGACCACTGCCATGCACTGTCAACCACAGGCAAGGTGGACCTGATGGAGAACTAGTTTACTAGTTTCAGAGTTCCCCATCAGGCTCTGCCTACTCAACAGGCACAGAGTTGTCAGGTGGATATAGGCTGATGGGGAACTCTGAATTCTAAGACTAGTTTCCCATCAGGTCCACCTTGCCTGTGATTGACATTAGAAATCCCATGCAAGGGACCTTTTAGAGATCCCCATCAGCTTCTTCCCACTGTTAGTTCTGCATGACCTGCTTTCTTGGTTGCTAGGATGAAGGCAGCCTTCATCCTAGTGAACAATGAAGAAAATGTAAAACATGTTTAAATGTATTAATAAAGTAATGGGCACACAACACACACCCTCCTTTTGTACACCAACTTTGAGCTCTTCCTAATTACTGCCAGTTATTCAAACTAGCAGTAATTATTTTAAAATATGTTGTAGCCATAGTGACAGATTTTAAAAGTGAAAGTAGTAAGAACTACCTGAATCTGGCATATGTCAGTACATGTACCAAAACTGGCACATGGATTTCATTAATTGGATGCAGGCCATGTTAAAGGGGCCATACCCCATTATTACTTGATTGCCAATGTGTAATCAAAATCTTCAGTTGTGCCATCCAATTATAGCACAGAACAGATCACCTGTATAAAGTTGCAAATTCCTCCCCTAATGAAGGAAGGAGTTACTGAAATATCTGGGAAGAGGTTAATCTCTAATATTTGTTTGATCTTAGTGATATAGGAGCGCTGAAACTTATTGAGCTTTGTTGTTAAGTAATCTGTGGTTTGTGGTCCCAGAGCCTTCTTACCAGCAATCGTGGGGTTTTGCTGGACCCCCAGAGGAGTTTGCTCCTCTGGGGGTCCAGGAAGGAAGCGCCATAACAACCTGTACATTTATTTGAATGATTTTATTTTGCAACAGCTTATACATTTTAGGGGGCCACCATTCCCCCTTTATCGGGGCTTAAAATAGATAATTTAGGCACCTGAACTGGAAAAGGCTTTCCAATTCCAGGTACCTACATGATCCTTTTTTTTAGCCTCGACAAAGGGGGAGTGCTGAGCCCCTGAAATGCATTGGTTGTTGCAATATAAACATTTTCTAAGGATTGTATAAGTTGGTCTTGTGCCCCATCTTTTCAAAACGTTTGATATTTATTTGAAACTGAATTAAATAATCTATGTGCTGTATACTGTATTTCAGATACAATTTTTAGGGGAGAGGAATCAGATTTTGGGAGCATACCAGACACAAAGCAGAGGTGTATTGAGGGCAGTTCCTCAGTTTTTACATGGTGAAGAAGTTTTTTGATCACACCACACCACTGGTCCCTAGAGTCTAAAGTAAACACCTTTTATTTCATAAACAAGATGACTGTTTTGCAACACTGAACACTGTTATTTACAATACAGGTTCTATATAACAGCTAATCTGCTACCGGTATATGCAATAGATATGAGATAAAATAGGACGTTTAAGTGCAGTGAAAAATAAGATGACTTGATACATTTGTTATGCGTATGCTCCAAGATTGTTTTGTTATTAGAGAGGGAAAGTGAATAATTCAATATACATTTTTAAAACTGATGATTGTTAAAATGATGTTAAAATGTGTTTTGGGATATTTGAAGACCAGGAAATATAACATGTTGAAACATTCAGCATGAACCTCTCTTTGATGCGGGGAAATTATTAGCCCAAAAATAGATCTCCTCAGAAAATACTCAAGTTAAGGAGTGGCTCGAGAACCTTAATTATATTTCAAGGATGGAAAAAGCAACAGAAAAAGTTGTTGTTTGTTATGTTATTAATTATTAACTTACAACTGTAAGTGGATTATCAAGAAGGTGATGCAAAAGTTATATATATATATATATATATATATATATATATATATATATATATATATATATATATACATATATATATATACACATACAGTATATGCACAGTGCTATGAAAAAGAAACAAATGTTAATATGACACAAATATAACCCGAGTAAATACAAAAAATTCAGTTTTTAAATGATGGTTTAATTTAAGGGAAAAAAGCTGTCCAAACCTGCCCTACTCTATGTGAAAAAGTAATTGCCCCCCTAAACCTAATAACTGGTTGTGCTATCCTTGGCGGCAACAACAGCAATCAAGCATTTGAGATGACTGGCAAGAAGTAATTCACATTGCTGTGGAGGAATTTTGGCGCACTCTTCTTTGCAAATTGTTTTATTTCAGCCACATTGAAGGGTTTTCCAGTATGAACAGCCTGTAAAAGGTCATGCCACAGCATCTCAATCGGATTTAAGCCCAGACTTTGACTAGGCCACTCCAAAACCTTCATTTTTTTTATTTTAGCCATTCAGAGGTGGGCTTGCTGGCTTGTTATGGATCATTGTCCTGCTGCATAACCCAAGTGTGCTTGCGGTCAGGAACTGCTGGCCGGACGTTCCCCTTCAGGATTTTCTGATAGAGAGCAGAATTCATGGTTCCATCAACGATGGCAAGTCATTCAGGTCCTGAAGCTGCAAAGCAGCCCCAGAACACCACACTACCACCAATATATCTGACTGTTGGTATGATGTTCTTTTTATGAAATGCTGTGTTTGTTTTATGCTAGATGTAAAGATGTAATGGGACGCACACCTTCCAAAAAGTTCAACTTTGGTCTCATCAGTCCACAAAATATTTGCCCAAAAGTCTTGGGGATAATCCAGATTTTTTTTGGCAACTGTGAGTGTTATTTTTGGTCAGCAGTGGCTTTGCCCTTTGAACTCGGCCATGGACGCCATTTTTGCCCAGTTGCTTTCTTACTGTTGAATCGTCAACACAGACCATACTAAGGTAAGTGAGGCCTGCAGTTAGATGTTCTTCTGGGTTCTTTTATGACCTCCTGGATGAGTCATTGTTGTGCTCTTGGAGTAATTTTGGTCAACCGGCCACTCCTGAGAAGGTTCAACACTCTTTCAAATTTTCTCCATTTGTGGATAATGCCTCTCCCCATGGTTCACTGAAGTCCCAAAGCCTTAGAGATGGTTTTGTAACCCTTTCCAGACTGAAAGATGTTAATTACTTTGTTTCTCATCTGTTCTTGAATTTCTTTAGATGGCAGCATGATGCATTGCTTTGTGAAATCTTTTAGCGTGCTTCACTTTGTCCAACAGCTTCTATTTAAGTGGTTTCTTGATTCAACAGGTCTGGCAGTAATTAGGCCTGAGTGTGGCAAGTGAAATTGAACTTAACTTTTCAAAAAAATGTGGTTAATCACAGTTCATTCATTATTTAGCAAGGGGGGCAATTACTTGTTCAGGAAGGGCCAGAAAGGTTTGGACAGCTTTTCTCCTTAATAAATGAAACCATTGTTTAAAAACTGCATCGGGTTATCCTTGTGGAATAATAAAATTCATTTGATGATCTGAGTCATTTAAATGTGACAAATATGTAAAAAAAATCAAAAATCAAAAAGAGGGCAAATACTTTTCACACAACTGTATATACAGTATATACATATTTCAGGCAGTAGAAACAGGCTATATAAATATGGATTAAAGCATTAAATTTAAAAAAAATAGTGACTAGATCACTATGATTTTTGATCTTGTGTAACACACCTGGTGGGGGTGTATCAGCAACACCTTTGCCCCGTACACATGATCAGACATTGATCGGACATTCCGACAACAAAATCTATGGATTTTTTCCGATGGATGTTGGCTCAAACTTGTTTTGTCTACACATGGTCACACAAAGTTGTCGGAATTTCGATCACCAAGAATGCGGTCATGTACACTATGTACGACAAGACTATAAAAGGGCAGTTTAGTACTAAGCGCGGCACCCTTTGGGCTCCTTTTGCTAATCTCGTGTTAGTAAAAGTTTGGTGAGAGACGACTCTTTCAGACTCATGGCTTTTTCAGACTCATGGTTTTCAGATTGTATTTCTGTTGTTCAGTTTGTGCTTGTGGGTTTGTATCTGGTCTTCAGTGCGTGCAGCTAGTTACCCTTGACTCTGTCATTGTGTTCTTGTTCGTTCGTTACTGATTTTCAGGTCACTCTTCATAGGCCTTGCTGTTCTTCAGTGCGTTCTGTTACTCCGTTCTGAGCAGCCGACCGTTTCCTAGCCATGTTGCGTATACGTACTCATCGTAGAGTTCGTGCTGTGCAGGGGCTTGGTGTTGGGGCTCTTACCTTGACACAAGCCCAGTTCATGAACAGGGTGGGGAGGAGTTCATGGACCAAGAATTGGTTGCTCCAGCATGACCAGTTCTGTCACATGCCTTTGCTCCGTGAGATCTGTGAGAATAATCCTGACGATTTCAGGAACTTTCTCCGGATGACGGACCCGTATTTCACCATTTGTTGGCTTTGCTGACCCCTTATATCAGCAGGCAGGATACCTGCATGAGGCAAGCGATCACTCCGGAGCAAAGGCTAGTCGCCACTCTGCTGTACTTGGCGACGGGGAGAAGCCTGCAGGACATCAAGTTCTCGACAGGCATCCCCCCAAAGCTCTGGGGATCATTATCCCAGAGACCTGTTCTGCCATCATCCAGGTCCTGCAGAAGGAGTATATTAAGGTAAGATTTTTATCCTTTAACGTCACATTTTATTGTATTTAATGTGTGATAATATATTGTATTTCTTTCCTCATTCCCTAATAACCATGATTGTAATATGCTGTGAATGTCCCCTTTGTCCTCATGCATGCTGGATTTTTATGTAATTTTTTTTGTCCTTCATACATATTTGCCTTCACTTACCTCCCCAGCATGCTCTCCTGGCCCAATATTCACCTCATGTAGTCACTTAACAATGTATTTTTGTCAGCTCCATAGTAGCGCTTTACCTTAAATACCCCCTAAAATGTTGAAAATTGTGATGTGTGCTTAAAATTCAGGCAGAGTGCCAGAGGCTTTTTTTGATTCCCAAAATCATTTGGAACCCTCCCTCCCCCCAACTGCTAACTCAGCTGATACCAATACTCTATCTGCTGACTTTGCCAAACCCATACACACTATACCCACCTCTTTTGTGGTCAGATTTATGGATGAATTCCCCAAAGCATGTAGTGCAAGGGCCTGCCTGAATACTTTTAAATGGTACTGTTTTAAGTTTTTGTATCCTATTATTATCTTGATAGGTAATATCAGAATGTAAAAATCTGCTAAAATGTGTACAGTGTGTATTTATATCTTTGTATTATGACACTTCTTACCTGTCCAGTGGGCTGCCAATAGTGTAAATAAGGAGGGGCTGGCCAAAGTAATACACATTATTTAGGCATTCATCTCTCAATTAAGTGGAGAGGGTTACCTGGCCAAAACATCACCCCCTAAAATTTATAAAATGGCCTATGAGAGGGGGGGGGAGGAATCTGATAGGTGGACCTTATACCTTTGTCTTTAAATACTCCCTAAAATAAATGTTATACTGATGTTGGCCAAGAATGTTTGTGTCTAATCTGCTTTCCATGTTTATGTGCAAAATGATTATTTTTTTATTCTTGTTTGATTCCACAGTTTCCTTCCAACCCACAGGAATGGCAGACTATGGACTCCTACTTTGCCCAGCGGTGGGACTTTCCTAATTGTGGAGGGGCAATTGATGAGAAACACGTCCATATCGTCCCACCCCCCAACTCAGGGTCATACTATTACAACTACAAAGGGTTCAATAGTATTGTGATGTTGGCGGTGGTGTCGGCTACTTACGAGTTCCTGTATGTGGACGTAGGGAAGAATGCCCGAATGTCGGATGGTGCAGTCATCGCCCAGATGGAGTTCTACAGGCATCTCCAGAATGGCAGCTTGGACTTGCCACCTCCAGAAGACAATGCGGAAGGACTCCCATTCATCTTCGTTGCGGATGAAGCGTTTGCGCTGGGGGACCATCTTATGCGACCATTCCCTATGAGGACCCTCACTCCGGACCAGAGGGTTTTTAATTACCAGCTGGCCAGAGCCAGAAGAGTGGTGGAAAACACGTTTGGAATAATGGCCAGCCGTTTCTGCCTATTTCTTACACCCATACACATGGAGGAGTATAAACTCAATCATATCAACCTGGCTTGCTGTGTTCTCCACAACTTTTTAAGGAGACATTCTGTGAACTAAGCTGGCTCAGTTGGGCCTGAATCCGGAAATAATGTAAATGAACCAACCCTGACGGCGCTTGAAGCTGGACGTCCTGGCTTGCCCCCCCTAAGTGTCCGTAAGGTCCGTCTAAGATACGTGGAATACTTTGTGGGTAGAGAGGCCATCAATATGCCAGACAATGTCTGAGACATTTTTTAAATAAAAAACAAATTTTAACTACTAAAATATTTGCTGAAATTTACTGCTTGTGTTTCTTTTAGCTGACCCTGACATAAATTTGGGGAGTCCTGAAAATGGCGTGATTGTGTAACATTAGAAAGCACTGTTGGGTGTTATTTACTAAAGGCAAAGACACTTTGCACTACAAGTGCACTTGAGACTGCACTGAAATGGCACTTGTAGTGCAAAGTGGATTTGCCCTTAGGAAATAACCCCGATTGTCACAGAAAACACCAATTTTACCACACCAATAGTTTCGGAGCATTGAAAGAAGAATCCACACATTCTTGATTATCAATCTTTTTAATACAAGCACAATCGCATGTGCATTTATAAAAGGTTTTTAAAACAAACCAACATGTTTGTTGTATAACAATTTTTTGGGTCACATTAATAAAAGTAGAAATGTCCATTTACGGTAAAACAGGCATGTTTAAAACCAACAAGAAATACACAAATCTGGAACTTACAAAGTTCAACTTTGTTATAAATTAAAGGCAATATCAGACATGAGTATTTACAAACTGTGTTTGATATTGCGGTTCAGATGGGGTGAAGTCACCCCTGGAAAAGCCAAAATTTGAAGATGCACACAAATTTCCGAATGTCAACATGTGCTAGCTGCCATCATGGAGGATCAAGGGACGTGTTTTGGGGGTGCAACCCCTTCCTCTCAGCTACTTTATTATGAAGGGGTTGCACCCCCAAAACGCATACATTGATCTCCCATGATGGCAGATAGCACATGTTGACACACTGTGTGCATCTTCAAAATGTTGCTTTTCTCGAATATGTCAAAAAATTAAAAAAAAATTTTTGGTAAAAAAAGCACAACAAAGTAAGGGATTTGGAGGGGTTTTAAACTCTCCCTAAAACATCAATGATGTTCTTCACTTTGTTTTGAACATCATTGATGTTTTGCTTGATGTTTTCCATGTCCCTATTACACCCCATGATCTCCCCGATCAGGATCTGGGCACTTTCACTGGTGAAATGACCTTCATCCACAACATCACGATCACCTAAAAATCTAGAAACAAAAACACACCATGTATTATAAATATGCCGGCATCCATCTATTACCTGAGCCTGTGGTCGCAGACACTCACCTGTTGTGGTGACAA
Organism: Lithobates clamitans; assembly: GCA_037952925.1. Lineage (NCBI taxonomy): Eukaryota > Metazoa > Chordata > Amphibia > Anura > Ranidae > Lithobates > Lithobates clamitans. Next base: position 3,095,959 of record JBBGZY010000391.1, on the reverse strand, counting down.
TTTCCACCACATCTCCTTCCTCCTCTTCCTGTTGGCTTTGGGGGATTTCCACTTCCTCATGAGGTGGGGGGTCTGTTGTCTCCTCTGATGAGTGGTGTCCTCCGAGTCTTTTCTCCCCTATGTAAAAAAAATAGGTATACTTAGCACACAGATATTTGATGGCAGAAATAGGAATATGAAACATTGCTTGGAAGTGGGGTACAATTGTCTGTTTTGGCAGAGTTGCAAGATGAAGAAATGTTTATTTACTTTGTCAAGCTTGAATACTTACTTGCTTTGTACAAGCTTCACAGATGGAGATACCCCTATAGTATACATTGGAGCACCTGTGTGGGACCCCATAATAAAAAGGGTGTTCTGGTGTCCCACACTAGTGCTCCAGCGTCCAGATGTGTAAACAGCTGCTGAGTGTCCTCTCCTTACACAGAATCTAGTTTGCATTACATTCTAGTTCCAAACCCATCTAGACACCAAAATTTATTTAACAGAAGTATGCCTGAAAAAATGTATTGAACTGCATCGGGACAAAACATGGTGTTTTCTAAGCCGAACGAACAATGTTTCATACGAACGAATAATGTGCCCATGAACGTGAAAGTTGCCATTTTAAACTGTACAACAGTTAAGAAAAGCATATGGAGCAGCACGAACGTAATAAAAATAAAGAATAGGAACACAGCACAACTACTTAATTTTTTGCAGCACTCTCCTGATCCTTCTATACTGATCGTGCTCCCTTAATTTGAGGTCCGACCACCACTTCCTGAGTTGATCCTTGGATCGTTTTGTACACCAAAATTCTTCTGCAGACTCTTCACAACTTTCGCCATGATCTTGGCCTTTCTCACATTGGGGTTGGGGTAAGGTCCATGCTTTCCATCAAAGTCGGCCCTATTCAGGATGTCGACCATCTCCAACATCTCCCCAAAGGGCATATTTGAGGCCTTAAATCGTCTCCTCTGGGATTGGGACGTTTCTGGCTCCGGGGCTTTCCTCCTCCTCCTCGTTGCTGTAATTAACACGCACCTGTTGTGTCTCCACCATGTGCTCTTCCCCACTGCGCCAAATGAAAAGGGGCGGGGAATAGACTAGAAAGAATGTCAGGGGCGGGCGGAGTTTCACGCATGCGCAGTGTATATAAAGCGTAACACGCGTGCGCAGTACGTACGATCTGTGAGCGGAGGAAGGAGTATCGGACGCGCCAATCGTGATAACAAAGGTAAGATTTAAACTTGGGCCTATACTGCTTGTAGATTGAGGCCTATATTGTGACAAGATTAGGAGATTTTAGCCTGACATTAGGGTTTGTCTTGTGTTGTGTCTTGCAGAGAAAATGGATGGCTTCAATGACCACAACTTCCTACCCCTGTTCATAGACAAATACAGGGAGCTGCCCTGTCTGTGGCAGATCAAACACCCGCAGTATAATCATAAACAAAAGAGGCAGGCAGCGCTGGAGAAACTGCTGGAGTTGGTGAAGCCGGTGGTCCCCACGGCAACCATCCCCTATTTAAAAGCCAAAATTAGTGGCCTGAGGAGAACTTATCTTAGGGAGCACAAGAAGGTCCAGGTTTCCCAGAGATCAGGAGCTGCAGAAGATGACGTTTATGTCCCCAGGCTGTGGTACTATGAGAGACTGCGATTTCTGTCAGACCAGACTGAAATCAGGGAATCCCTCTCAACCCTTCCTTCCACTCTTCCTTCCACCCTATCTTCCACCCCAGCTGAGGCTTCCGATGTCCAACCTGGGACTTTCAGCCAGGAAGAAGTGAAGGAGCCCAGCTGGAGTCAGGTATTGCATTGCAGTGCATACAGCATTGTTCTACAGATTTCTGGTCAATAAATAAATGATGTTTACTAGATGTTATTATTGATCACTAATTGCTGATTTAATAAAGTGTTTTATGTATAAATAGACAGTAGTGGGCAAAACAAAATTGGGACAAGATTGAAAAATGCTGGGCTCAGAATGATAATCTGTTATATTTGTTAACATTCAATTTGCAACAGTCATGAGATGAAAATTGTGTGTGATTGATGAAGAAAAAACTAAAACTATGTCCCTTTTTCATACACAGGAAGACCTCAGCCAGGAGGAGTCTGTGGACTGTGGCACACAGAAGGAGGCTGTGGAATGTTGCAGCCAGGAGCAGGCGGGGGTTAGTGGCAGCCAGGAGGAGGCAGGGCTAAGTGGCAGCCAGGAGAAGGCCAGGCCCAGTAAGAGCCTGACAGTATTGCAGGTCCCTCCCCTTAGCCTTCCAAACAAAAGACCCAGGAAGGGGAGTAACGTGCAGGATTCAGCACTGAGGCTGATTCAGGAGGCTTCTGCATCCCTCAGAGCCTTCCCCACTCGCGAAGAGGCCTTTGCCTGCATGGCTGCCACAAAACTGAAGGACTTGCGGGAGGGTCAACGCCTCATATGTGAGGACATTCTTTATAAAACCTTAACTAAGGGGGTGAGGGGCAAAATCACACCCAATACCCACCTGTGTGAGTTAGACCATCCTCCTCCTGCCACAACTCCACCACTACAGACAGAGCGTGGAAGGAAGCGTGGAAGGAAGACAAGAGAGTGATGACCTGGGTTCAGTCTGGTCTGACAAAAGATGCAGGCTCTTGTATGACCACAGCCTGGGGACAGATATGTCACCTGCTGCTGTTCATGATCTCTTGGACTTCTAGACCAGATTGAACTCCCTTAGATAAGGCCATCAATTTTTCAGTAAAATAATTGATGTGTGCCCTGGGGGCCAAAGGCTTCACCAATTTCTGCTGTTTCGCCAGCGTTGCCTCCCTCTTTCTTTGGTTATAAGCCTTTAATAAAGGAATTTTTGTTTCAATTATACTTGCTGTGTTTTCCTTCAAAAAGGACAGTTTGTTTGTACATTTCAAAAATACAATGTTAAATTAACAAGAGACAACAACACCAAACAATCTCCTTGAGATTAATAAATAATACAAGATAATAACAGTATTGTGGTAACTTGACACACAAAACACACCCAAAACTACTCTGGAGTTAAAAAAAAACTATAAAAAAACAAGATCAGGCTTGAAAAAAATACTAACAAAAAGAAGAAAAATCAAAAAATGAAAATTTTTGAGTCAGATGTGACAAATCAAAATATATTTATGAAATCACGATAAATAATAAAGAAAGATGTTTGTGAGAAGTCTGTGTGAATATGAGCAGCAAAACAACTTCGTTCTTCTAGCATTATAAAGAAGAAGAGAGTGCGCTGCATTAAACAATTTTAAACATTGCAGCGTGACAAAAGTACTATATCCATTCCGAACGCTAATTTTACCAGACCGAGCAGTTCCGTCTCGGAATTTATACTGAGCATGCATGGCACTTTGTGTGTCGGAATTGTCCACACACGGTTGGAATTGACGCGATCAGATTTTGTTGTCGGAAAATTTTATAGCCTGCTCTCAAACTTTGTGTGTCAGAAAATCCGATGGAAAAAGTCCGATGGAGCCCACGCAGAGTCAGAATTTCCGACAACAAGCTCCGATTGCACATTTTCCGTCGGAGAATCCGACCGTGTGTACAGGCCATTTCAGTTTGCAAAGAGTAAAAAAAAAAATGGCAGTTGAAAAAAATACATTTGTGTCTTTTGAATAAATGCAGAAAGCTATTCATTCAAATACTGAATTTGGATATTACTTTACAGTATATCTGCTTCAAGATCATTTCAGGACAGTAGTATCTGCTGGGATTTCTCAGCAAGCATTTTGCTAAATCTGAATCGGGTACTAAAAGCATTGCTGCTAAGGTTAAAACAAGTAATCAATTGCATGCAGATCAGCCATCTGTTACTGACAATAACAAAGCTTTACTACATTTTTTTCCTTGCTCCTATGCTGTTTATTTGCTCATCTCTTCACATAGACAAAGAAGAACTCCCATTTTGCAAAACAAAAACAAAATAATAAACAAAAAAAAATAATGTAAAATTACCCCACAAACCATTTTTAGGGAGTATTATTTTAAAAGTGACTTTCTTCATTTACTTTAATTATTATATTATAACAGCTGAAAATTAATTCCTGTCCACAAACAATTCTTCTCTGTCTTAGGTATTTGGCCCGTGGTTTTGGCAAAGTGTACACTAAGCTCGAGTTAACAAACATTTATCGGTTTTTAAGAATTTTTTGCAGTGAGATACTTGCTGCTGCAAATTAATATTTTAAAATTATTATTTCACTTTTGGCATATCTGTAATTCTCTGTAGAACAGAACAGCAGTGTAGAGTTGCCTGACTTCATGAAGCCACATCACAGATTCTTAGCAGTTTAACCCTTTTACTGCCAATAAGGTCAAATTTAGCACAGAACTGATTCCACCTGGACAGCTCAGTAAGTTTCATATCGCTGGCATTCCCTCTTCTGCTATAAGGTAATGGCCACTTCAGTGATAGTACTGGTCGCTTCTGTTTTATTCATCACTAAAGCATAGTAAACCAAGTTTACTATACTTCAGTTTGTGAATGAATAGGAATCCCTGTACCGATGCTTCATATTCCTTAATCTACAGTGCAACTGAGGCTGCAGAGAAGGGGGGTGAGGACTTCTCAACAAAGATCTGTTTAGACCCCTGATGTTTCACCAAAGCTCTGCCCCATGTTAAAAATATTAATATTAAAAATATATAAATAGTATAATACATATAATAAATAATAAAAAATAAATCTAATAATATTAAACATATAAAAAATATTGTTGAACGATAAAAAAAACGTAGTAAGGCCGCATTCGCATGGAGCATACTACAGCGTATGCCCATGTGCAGCTATGTCTACTCACACAGGGATGCACAGGTGTTCTGTACATTCTCATGCATGCGGTCCCATTGATGTCATTTGGGATGCAGTGGCTGCACAGACACAGCCGCTGATCCCAATCTGACATCTATGTGGGTGCAGATGCACCTGAATTCACACTCTCGGCATTTGGGGTCATGCACCTACAGTTGTGTGAAAAAGTATTTACCTCCTTTCTGATTTTTTTTTACATATTTGTCACACTTAAATGACTCAGACCATAAAACAAATTGTATTGTTATACAAAGATAACACAAGTAAATAATAAATTCAGTTTTTTAAATGATGGTTTCATTTATTAAGGCAAAAAATCTGTCCAAACCTGCCTGGCTTTATGTGAGAAAGTAATTGCCCCCTAAACCTAATAACTGGTTGTGCCACCCTTGGTGGCAACAACTGCAATCAAGCATTTGTGATAACTGGCAAAGAGTCTTTCACATTGCTGTGGATCAATTTTGGCACACTCTTCTTTGCAGAATTGTTTTAATTCAGCCACATTGGAGGGTTTTCTAGCATAAACGGCCTGTGTAAGGCCATACAGCATCTCAATTGGATGTAAGTCTGGGCTTTAACTAGGCCACTCCAAAACCTAAATTTTGCTTTGTTTGAACCATATGGAGGAGGACTTGCTGTTGTGTTTCGGATCATTGTCCTGCTGCATAACCCAAGTGCACTTGAGTTTGAGGTCACAAACTGATGGCCGGACATTCTCCATTAGAGTTTTCTGGTAGAGCTCAGAATTCATGGTTTCATCAATTATGGTAAGTCATCCAGGTCCTGAAGCTGCAAAGCAGCTCCAGACCATCACGCTACCACCACCATGTCTGACTGTTGGAATGATGTTCTTGTTATAAAATACTGTATTAGTTTTATGCCAGATGTAACGGGATGCACACCTTCCAAAAAGTAACATTTTTGTCTCACCAGTCCACAGAATATTTGCCTAAAAGTCTTGGGGATAATCAAGATTTTTTGGGTAAGATTTTTTGAGAGATGACCCTTTGTGTACTTTTTGTTAAGCAGTGGCTTTGGCCTTGGAACTCTCCCATGGATGCCATTTTTGCCCAGTTTCTTTCTTATTGTTGAATCATGAACACTGTTCTTACCTGAGGCAAGTGAGGCCTGCAGTTCTTTAGATGTTATTCTGGGTTCTTTTTTGACCTCCTGGATGAGTCGTCATCATGCTCTTGGAGTATGCTCCTGGGAAGGTTCACCACTGTTCCAAGCTATTTCCATTTGTGGATTATGGCTCTTCCCGTGGTTCACTGGAGTTCCAAAGCCTTAGAAATGGCTTTGAAACCCTTTCTAGACCAATACTTGTACATTTCATTGTTTCTAATCTGTTCTTGAATTTTTTTTTAGATTGTGGCATGATGTGTGGCTTTTTGTGATCTGTTAGCCTGCTCCACTTTGTAAGACAGCTTCTATTTATGTGATTTCTTCATTCAACAGGTCTGACAGTAATCAGGCCTGGGTGCGGGAAGTGAAATTTAACTCAGCTTTCCAAAAAATTAATTAAAAAATTAAAAAATGGTTAATCACAGTTCATTCATGATTCAGCATGGGAGGATGCAATTACTTTTTCACATAGGGCCAGGCAGGTTTGAACAGCTTTTTTCTCTTAATAAATAAAATAATAATTAAAAAAAAATTGGATTTACTTGAGCGACAATCCCCATCGCTAAATAATTTGTTTTTTTTATACCAGCCCCCTATCTGAGCATGCAGCCGGGCGAGGGCAAGCGCCTCCCTTCCCCCTGAACCATACCAGAACTCCATTATATATACTATACGGACTGCACTATACACTCTGAGCTGTATTAAATATACTATACAGACTGCACTATAGACTCTGAACTGCATTATATATACTATACGGACTGCACTATATACTCTGCACTGCATTATAATGCAGTGCAGAGTATATCCACTTAAGGACCAGGCCTATTTTTCAAACTTGTTGTTTACAAGTTAAAATCAGTTTTTTGCTAGAAAATTACTTAGAACCCACAAACATTATATATTTTTTCAGACACCCTAGAGAATAAAAAGGAGGTTGTTGCAATACTTTATGTTACACTGTATTTGCGCAGCGGTCTTACAAACACAATTTTTTGGGAAAAAATACACTTTATTGAATTAAAAAATAAGAAACCAGTAAAGTTAGCTCATTTTTTTTTTATATTGTGAAAGATAATGTTACGCTGAGTAAATTGATACCCAAACATGTCATGCTTCAAAATTGCTCCCGCTCGTGGAATGGGGACAAACTTTGACCCTTAAAGATCTCCATAGGCAACTTTTAAAATTTTTTACAGGTTACCAGTTTTGAGTTACAGAGGAGTTTTTTTGCTAGAATTATTTCTCTCACTCTAACGATCATGGCGATTCCTCACATGTGTGGTTTTAACACCATTTACATATACAGGCGTGACTTACATATGCTTTCACTTCCACGTGCGAGCACAGAGGGACGGGGTGCTTTCATTTTTTTTTGTTTTTTCTTATTTATTTTACTTTTTATTTTTACACTGTCCCTTAAAAAAAAAAATTGGATCACTTTTATTCCTATTACAAGGAATCCCTTGTGATAGAAAAAAAGCATGACAGGAACTCTTTAATGTGAGATCTGGGGTCAAAAAGACCTCAGATTTCACATTTATTACTTAAATGCAATAAAAAAAAAATCTATAAATATCTATTAAAAAAAATGTCCCTTTTAAAGCGGTTGTATACCCCGCTTTCCCATTCTTACCTACAGGTAAGCCTATAATATGGATTCCAGATTCCGATAAGCCCACCGCCTGCAGACCCCGATAACCAATGGCCAGCATTGTCGGGAAAAGCATCTTGTCCCCATCAACATGGGGACAAGGTGATATGTTGGGGGCATGGGGCCTGGTATGGTTCGGGAGAGGGGCGATCGCTCTCCCCCCCTATCCCAACCTCCAGGCTACATGCTCGGATAAGGGTCTGGTATGGATTTTGGGGGGACCCCCACATCAATTTTTTTTTTATTTTGGCATGGAGTTCCCATTAAAATCCATACCAGACCCGCAGGTGACCATACACGAAGAGGGTGGCTAGTACATATACAGCAAGTGGGGCAACAGCAACTATCATATAAAATTAATTATATTGATCTTTAAAAAATGCAGATGTACTTGGAATCCATATATCTAATTAACAAAAAGATAAAATAAAACAATTCAGCATTATGATAGCAAAATGTATTAAAAATTATATAATAGAAGATAATCTGTTCCCACTGCTAACACATATACTTATTAGCTCTTATGGTAATGGAGTAAGCAGAGCAAGGTCAGATGAAGTATCAACACTAATTTAGGAGGGGTTTATGTTAAAGAGATACTTCTGGGGTGTTCGAGCCAGGAGTTCCACTGCTTATAAAATGTATCTATTGTCAAGTGAGTTTTAGTGAATATATAGTCTATTAGGCAGTGGAAAAATATACTTGTAATATATTATAGATTAATAGCTCTGCCTAGTTCCCATAAGAGTGTTTAATTAATAAACCAATATGCTACATATCTGATAAGTCAAAGTACTCCTGACAAATATCATTACAAAACCTTTATTATGCAATAATAAAAATACAAAGAAACAACAAGAGACAAAACACATGTTTAAAAGCATACCAAATGCCCTTGTACTATATAGTGGCACCAAATATGACCCATAAGTGGTCTAAAGAATTGGGTCTTAACATATTCCTAAAGTGTAATGGATTTATGAAAAAATCACTTTGTAGGAGAGCATCCCCAATGTGGACAGTATTCTTGGAATAATGAAGCTAATTTGAATCAATTGTATGTTGCCAGAAAGTTCCTCAATAAATCAATGATGCATAAATGAACATTGAAAAAATCCACCATGCATTCAATAAATGTTTTTGGTTGTATGGTAAGTAAATAACAAAGCATCATACATAAAGAATGTTCCTGTGGTTAAGAGGAGGAGAAATAACTAATTGTAAAATATCTTGCAGACCACATCCACTCACGTACTGTATGATTCCAAGGTGGGGCATTCCCATCACATGTGTGATGGAGTCTCATCTTGCCCAAAATTAGAAAATTACCCATCAATAAAATATTATCACAACTGATTCCCAATGTGAGGCATTTTTTGGAAAGGCATAAGGTTTCTGAAGAGCTTGGTGCCACATGGGAGTGGGTGCAGAAAAATGGAAAACCCTCTCCCATAAACAGGGGGGAATACCCCCAACTTTGCAATGGTAATGCCTGAATAAGGATCCTGTGTAACACACGTGTGAAGGACCCTTAGGCCCCATTCACACGTGAGTGATTTTCTGCTTGAAGCTCAAAAATGCCCAACGAGCCAAATTCCATTATTTCAATGGCCCCTTTTCACATATGAGTGTTGCGTCAACTGAAGCAAAATGCCTGTTGCTCAAAAAAGTACATGAGCTTTTTTTCTGCCAGATTACAGGCATTTTTGGTCCCATAGAATTCAATGGAAATGGCGGAAAAGTGCGACATGAGAGTTTTACGAGCATTTTGTCACGCAATGTTCAGCCACACAGGTGCTCTCCACCCCTTGTTACGCCCCTTATTAAACCACATGCTTAGCAAGATGAAGGACAGCACTCTCCTTCTGGAAGCTGAAAGCTTCATTGCAGTGGTGCAGACACATCCATGTGTCTATGACCCAAAAGACCTACAATATAAAAACCGTGGACCGAAGAACAGAGCCTGGGACGGAATCACTGCTCTAGTCATTCCGGGGTGGTCCAGTTTGGATAAAACCTATTCCATCATGTCCTTCATAATTGCCTCATGTTTTCTTTACAACTAATGCCACGAACATTCAACCAATCTTTACCAGCAATGTGATTGGCACTGCGCTGTACCTTCTCTTTGCAATTCACCCGATATGGTATTTTTTTTTTCCATATGACTTTTTGCCCCATCCATCATCACTTTTTCCCAGTTTCTCACACTTCAATCATGACCTCTCCCTCCTTACATTCATTTCTCCTCCACGAGTCTGTGAGCGGAGACAGTGGACAGAGGCGCGCCCACTAAATGGGCTATGTCAGCTGCTCGAGCGCCTGCCCCTCTTTATCCCCACACAGCCCGTGTTGTCTTATGGGTAATGTAATCTTTTATCCTCATCTTCACCTGTCTCCGCGCCGCTCTCCCATTTCCCCTGCTCCATTGGATGTCGGCGGACAGGTGATTGGCACGTATGCACATTTAAACCTCCCTCATCATACTGCATTTATATGAGGGGCGGGCTGCCACTCCGGTGTATCTCCCTGCACAAGGTACTTCTTGAAATGACTCCCCTGTTGTCACTTCTCTCAACAAAAGTTTGTTTTTTACCGCTCTGCCCCCCCTCTTAAACCTTCCTGCTCTTTGTTTAGTATTGCTGGTTCATGCTAATCATTTACTGAATACAAGCACCTGTTAACGTCTTTTAAAGGAATCTTTCTTCCCACTTTTCGCTTTGAAAGTGGTTACAGACGATCTGTATACAGGGTTATGGCTCTGTCCTATATGAATGACCAATATATTTGATAGTATTTGCAAAATTCATTTCTTTCCAAATCAACCTTATCATGGCAGTGCTTTCTCTTCCCATATACATCCCCATATTCAGTACTAATTAATATAGACATTTATTATGGCCCTTATCTCCCTTATTCAGATAAACATTCCCATTTGGCAGCCCTCGCTTCTCCTTAGACCCAGCCGGTCCTGTGTAAGTATTTCTTCCTTCTGGCTTATTTAATCTAGTTATCACCCCATCACCTCACTTTTCCTCACCATTATTAACCTCCGGTTGTTTCCACGCACATCCCATTCCCCACCTCATTCCGCCCACATTTTCCGGTCCCTTCCTCCCCTTTGTGCCCCCTTTTCCCTTTTCTTTTCCTTTTCCCCCTTCCCACAACCCCTCACTTCCTCCGTTTTCTCCCTTCTTGTTTCCTTTCCCCCTTCCTCTCTCATCTTCCCCTCCTCATTCCCTTTTTTCTTTCCCACACCTTTTCTCCCCTGCTCTTCCTCCCCCCTTCCTCTTTCCCCACTTTGACTATTCCACACTTCAATCTTTCCATCACCATCCCATCTCACGGCCCTCATCTGGGCCCACCCAGGCCAACTTTCCCAGTACAGTGCAATGTCCGTCTTCCTACGTCTGGTTTCATCTTTATAGCAGGTAACTATCCAATAGTTGCCAGTTAAACAATCTAGCTTTGGACAGTCACTAACATCTTTCTTTGCCCTTAATTATACATTTTTGGTGAATATTTTGATGGCTTCTAATTGTATTTTATTTTATCCAGTCATATATCCATCTTGGTCCCTCAACACATATCCCCTGAGGAAGCCCCAACAGGCGAAACATGTTGGGACTATAGTGCTGAGTGACCCCTCATTCTTTATGTTGTTATGTATCACTGTTGGTTCTATATTATGCATAGCCAGCATAATTTTTAAACTTTGTTTATGCTCAATAAAATGTCATTTATACTTTTTATCTTGTTGTTTGTCTAAATTTACTTGCCTGGCGCCCATAACATCCCACTAAATTACCATGTTTATATATATATATTAGATTATTTATTTTTTTGTGATACATTATACTCACCAATCTGTGTGATTTTGTGCGACTTTGGAATCGCATAGAAAACCTATTAACTCTGTGCAATTTTTTAATCGCATCACCTACACATAGATTTCACAGGTTTTGAGCTCAGGGACATGCATGTAAAAACGAAGCAACGGCTCTGTTCGTGCAGTTGCTACATCCCAAATGACATCAATGTAACTGCCTGCACAGAGATACATGGAACACCTGTGCGTACTTGTAAAGGTACGCTGTATATGCCCTGTCTGAACAAGGCCTTAGGCCCCTTTCACACAAGCAGATCGATTGGGTCTGCCTGTCCATTTTTCAGGTGGGCACAATCGGACCACTCATTGTTCTCTATGGAGAGTCTGATGTAAATTGACATTTGTCCATTTACACCCGCCTGCATCCGATCAAGTCCAGTCTGCTAAAAACAGACAGATGGGGATTCCATTCCCCATCCACCTAGCAGATCGGATCAGATGGTATCAGATGGAAAAGGACAGGAGGTCCATTTCCATCTGACCGCCCCATAGAGAACAGCGGACCATGTACATTTCCGTTCTGCATCAGCGGAGTGGACACGGACCTGTCATCCACCTGCTCAGAGGGGATCAGCAGACAGATCCCCCACTGAGCAGGTGGATCTGCTTGACAGAGTCCGCTCCATGTGAAAGTGGTCTTACCAGGAGCATCCGGTCCATTAGGGGCGCTGGGGTGCCACCCCTTGCAGGGTGCCAGACCAATACGTTTGTATGGGTTTTTTTTCAAGCCACATGATTAGAGCCTGAGGCTCTAATTGGCTTGAAAAAGGTTGGGCTCGAGGGCGTATGCACGGAGCCTGACCGAGCGGATATGTCCACTTAGAGCTCCGCTCCACGGGGAACCACACCGAAGCCTTATAGCGATAGCAGCCGCACAACATCACCCGCAAGCTACCCGGACCTCATGGAAATCACTGCACACACAATCATGGTCGGAGGGGGCCCCAAATCAAAATTGAAGCCGGGCAACATCAAGGACGCTTTGTCCAGGCACACCACCAAGATGGCACTGGCTGCCTCCTCTTCACACTCACAGCCCTGCACACCACACTCAGCTCCACAGTCTGCAAGCATTGGACGGCAACAGTGAGTCTGACTCAGATACAGGCAGCTCACAATTAGTCATACAATCCTCCATGTTTAAGCAGTTTGAGAGGATGCTTCACAGGGCCCTAAAACAAAGGTCTGATCACATTATAAATAAACTGAATCACGGGATCAGGGAGCTGGGTCAGCGGATGGCAGAGCTGGAGGTCAGAGTGGATGAATGAGAGACCCATACCCAGGATTACACTGCAGATTTTGAAAACCTGAAAGAGGAAAACATGATTCTGCAGTCACGGCTGGAGTATCAAGAGAACAGGGACTGCAGATCTAATATAAGGATCAGAGGAAGCTCCACAGTTTGCAAGCATTGGACGGCAACGGTGAGTCTGACTCAGATACAGGCAGCTCACAATCAGTCATACAATCCTCCACGTTTAAGCAGTTTGAGAGGATGCTTCACAGGGCCCTAAAAGTTCGACTCGAACTCGAAGCTCATCCCTAGTTGTGAACAGTATTGAGGGGTGACAAAAAGTTTGTTGAGAAAGTCAATCTGACCTGTATTGAGGGCATAGAGATTGACAAGGGTGAAAGAAACAGGCGTATATTCGCACTCTAAAATGAGGAATCTCCCATGGGGATCAGCATGGGAGTTTTTAACCTTAACAGGGCACGACTTCCTAATCAGAATTGCCACTCCCGCCTTGCCCCTGGAATCCGAGGCAAGGAAGGAGGTGGGGAAAAACTTTGAGGCAAATTTAAATGAACCTCCTGCCCGGAAGTGAGTTTCCTGGATCATTATCACATCTGCGCTTGAGGCCCTGAAATCCTTCAGGGCCATCCAGCGCTTACGGATGGAACCAAGACCCTTCACATTATAAGATAGGATTTTTAAAGCCATGTACGTAATCTATTCAGATAGGCTCGTGCAAGGATAGCAAAAGAGGAGAATAGCAAAATATAGGCAACATAAAAATAAATGCAAAGCTGTTTATAAACATTACTGGTAACAGTAGCTCCTCTGTACCTGAGTGTTAACAAGTATACACTGTAATGAAATCTCTGTAGGTTAAACAGAAACAGAGAAATAGAGACAATGCAATTTCAAGCTATAAAGCTGATCACTTCCGGTTCCGGCGCCTCATGTAGCGGGAGTGAGAGACAGTGGCTCTGGCAAGGACTGCACAATAAACTGGCTCCTGTCCGCCAGACACCTTTCCCGCTCCACCTACCGAGCCCCGTGCGTCTCCCGCTATTCCGCTGATGAAACGGTACCTGATAACGGGCGGCACTAATCCCGCTCAAGCCGCGGAACTCGCTCCATCCCTGCACACCTCTCTGCCTCCCAATATGGCCGATGGCTCCCTCATAGCGCCTGCCGCCCACACAGCCCACAATGCTGCACTATCTCTGACCATGGAAGACGATCAATACAACAAGAAGGCCCAGGCAGTGGCAGCTTTACTCACCCCTACAATCACTGCTGCAGTGGAAAGGGCAGTCACAGCAAGGATCAAATAGCTCCGGAGAGAGATAAGAGAGCAGGCAGGCAGGCAGGCTCACTGAGGTTGAGCAGCACTTGTCTGATTTAGAAGAGGAAGCACAGAGCTCTCAGGCAGCGGCACACCAGACATCTCAAACCCCACAGTATATTTTGGAAAAGCTTGATGTCCTGAAAAATAGTTTGCGTCGTAACATTCTCAGGATTATAGGCCTCCCGGAAGTTTATAATTCAAGCTCACTGACAGACCTTTGTAACACTCGCATCCATGCGGCTCTCGGCATTACCACTTCCTGTATTGTGGAAAGAGCCCACCGAGTGGGAGCCCCTTCTAACGACAGACGTTCCCCCCGCCCAATAATAGTTAGTTATCTGAACTACTCAAATAGAGTCGCCATCTTAAAATCATTCAGAAATGCCAATTCCTTTCAATTGGAGGGCCATAAGCTACTGATTTTTTCTGATTACTCGCAAGAAGTTTCCCGCAAACGCAAAGCCTTCCAACCTATCTGCTCAGCTCTCCACTTCAAGGGAGTAAAGTTCACTCTGGCTTACCCAGCTATACTACGCCTCACTAACCAGGCAGGGGAGACAAAATCTTTCTCATATCCAGAAGACGCAGCCTCTTATTGTCAGATCACCTAGAGGCTGGGTGACAGATGCACACCGTTGGGATCAGGAGTGCACCACAAGGCAGTGGACCCTACGGCTGACTGCTGCAGATGGGAGTCCGGGTGGTAAGGAAGGCAGGGCCGCTGGGACACCAACACTGATCCCACCGGGGTTAGAGTGTAGGATTCCCTGGGGCACGGAGTCTAAGAGCCAGCAGGTATTCACCAGAGCCTCTAGAGGTGAGGATGGACTGGGCTGCAACTGGCTCCAGGTCGTGACCCTCAGGGTCCCCCAGCTCACACCCACAGTAGGCTACAGGAGGATAGGGATAGTAAAGGAATAAGCCAAGGTCAGGGCCACAAGCAGACAAGGACAACAGAGTTCACGCCAAGGTTCAGGGTCACAGGCGAACAGGTATAGTCGGGCACACGCCAGAGGTCAGGGTCATGAGCAGACAGGAATAGTAGAGAACACGCCAAGGTCGGTAACAGAAACAAACGTAGAGCACACGGCAGGCAGGAACAGGAAGCCAAACACACAAAGGTGTGGCCTGCAGTGCAGAGGTTAAGATAGAGTTCTCTGATAGGAGCTGGGGTGGAGCCGTGCTAGAGGAGAGTTAATAAAAGCAGTCAGGTGAGAGTCAGCTGGTCTTTAGAGATGAACACATGGAAACAGGTAAGTTGATAGACAACACTATTGCATAACAATGGCAGTACCCCCCCTCTTACGAGGCCTCCCCCTTCCCCACTTGGGACCAGGTTTAGAGGGGAACTTTAAATGAAACTTCCTCAACAGACAAGGTGCAAAGACCTCAGAAGCCTTGACCCACGACCTCTCCTCAGGACCAAACCCCTTCCAATGCACGAGGTACTGGAGAATGCCTCTACAGAGTCGGGAATCCAAAATTTGGCTAACCTCATACTCCTGATCATCCTCAGAGACCGGCACTGTGGTAAAAAGAGGACAAGAGAACTTATTGAGGACTAAAGGCTTCAGAAGGGCAACATGGAAGGAGTTAGAGATTTTGAGGCTTTTGGGAATCTGGAGCTTGAAACAAACCGGATTCAGTTTGGAAGTTATGGTGTATGGACCAATGGATCTTGGGGCATATTTGAGAGAAGGAACCCGGAGTATGATGTTCCTGATGGAGAGCCAGACTTTTTCTCCTGGCTGAAGAAAAGGCGGCTTACGCCTGCGACGGTCAGCAAAATTCTTGAATTTGTTGGCAGCTTTCTGGAGGGAATCATGAACGTCAGCCCACATGGAATTGAATGATTCCTGAACAGTAGCCAAGGCTGGAATGTCAGAAGAACAGGTCATAGGAAGAGGGAGTTGAGGATGTTTTCCATAAACAGTGATAAAGGGTGTTTTCTGAGAACTGACGCTGACATGATTATTGTGGGAGAACTCTGCCCACGGGAGTAGTGATGCCCAATCATCGTGATGACCTGAGACCAAGGTACGGAGAAAGACCTCCAACTCCTGATTAACCCTCTCAGTCTGGCCATTAGATTGGGGATGGTAAGAAGAGGTAAAATCCAAGGTAATGTTGAGGGATTTGCAAAAGGCTCTCCAAAAACGGGACGTAAATTGAACACCCCTGTCCGAAACGACTTGGGAAGGAACACCATGAAGGCGGAAAATCTCTCATACAAAAATGGGAACCAAGGCAGAGGCCGAAGGGAGACCAGGAAGAGGAACAAAATGAGCCATCTTGGAGAACCAATCGATTACCACCCAAATGGCTGTATTATTCTCCGACAGTGGAAAATCGGTGATAAAATCAATGGCGATGTGAGACCAGGGCTCCTTAGGAATGGGCAAGGGCATGAGAAGACCAGCAGGAGCTTGTGTGGAAGATTTAGACTGAGCACAGACATGACAAGCCTTAACATAATCTTTAACATCTGAGCGGAGGTTAGGCCACCAGTAGAGACGACTGATGAGCAGGAAGGATCGGAAGAACCCAGCAGACCTGCCACCTTGGAATCATGTCCCCAACGAAGGATCTTAGCTCTTAGCTCCGTGGGAACAAAGGTCTTGCCAGGAGGAATTTTTGATTCCAGGGTGGTATGCATGAGGTTGGAATGATCGGCTCAGGATCAGGGGTGGATTCCTCGTCCAAAGTGTCAAATGACCTAGAGAGCGCATCAGCCCGACCATTGCAGGAACCAGGTTTGTACGTAATCGTGAATTTAAAACGAAAAAAGAGACTCCACCTGGCCTGTCTAAGGTTCAGACGTTAAGCATTCTGTAGGTATTGTAGATTCTTGTGATCAGTAAAGATCGTAATGGAATGAGGGGAACCCTCCAAGAGATGACGCCACTCTTCCAACGCCAATTTAATTGCGAGAAGTTCCCGATCACCAATGCCATAATTTCTCTCTGCCTGAGAAAATTTTTTGGAGAAGAACGCACATGGTTGATGTCTCTTTTCAAAGAACTGAAGAAGCACAGCTCCCACCCCCATCGAAGAAGCGTCTACTTCAATAAAAAATGGGTCCTCAGGATTTGGTCTCCTCAAGAGAGGTCCAGAAACAAAGACCTGTTTCAGATCGTGAAACGCAGAGACAGCCTCGGGAGGCCAGTCTTTGGCATTCGCACCCTTCTTGGTTAAAGCGATAATAAGCGCGGCAATGGAAGAGTAATTCCTTATGAACTGCCTATAATTATTTGTGAAGCCAAGAAAGCGCTGTGTGGCCTTGAGGCTAGCAGGAAGGGGCCAGTTGGTAATGGCCAAGACCTTTCCGGGATCCATGCGAAGACCCAAACTAGAAACAAAACATCCCAGAAACAGGACCTCAGGACATTCAAAGGAACACTTCTCCAGCTTGGCATAGAGATTATTCTCTCTAAGGCGCTGAAGTACGGTGCGGACATGGTTCCTGTGAGCAAGCAGATTTTCTGAAAAGATGAGAATGTCATCCAGATAGATGACAACAAACTGGTATAGTAGATCCCTGAAGATTTCATTGACAAAGTTCTGGAACACAGCTGGAGCATTACACAAACCAAAAGGCATAACCAGGTATTCGTAATGCCCGTCCCTAGTGTTAAACTCAGTCTTCCATTCGTCACCTTCCCGTATTCTAATGAGATTGTATGCACCTCTGAGATCCAACTTGGTGAAAATGGAAGCCCCCTTCAACCTGTCAAATAGCTCAGATATTAGAGGTAAGGGGTATCGGTTTTTGATAGTCACTGCATTTAACCCTCGATAGTCGATACAGGATCTGAGGGTACCATCCTTTTTAGCAACGAAAAAGAACCCTGCTCCTGCAGACGACGAGGATTTCCGGATGAAACCTCTCTCCAAATTCTCGGCGACATACTCAGACACAGCCTGGGTCTCTGGAATGGACAGAGGGTAGGTACGACCCCTGGGTAGAGTTGCTCCAGGGACAAGGTCAATGGCACAGTCAAAAGATCTGTGGGGAGGAAGCACCTCAGCAGACTTCTTACAGAACACATCCCGGTAATCGCTGTATGCCAAGGGAAGATCAGATGATACGGATGTGGTAGCAATGGGAAGTCTCTCCTTGGGGACCACCTTGAGAAGACAGGACGAGAAACATGAAGGACCCCAAGCCATCTGCCCAGAGACCCAGTCCACATATGGAGAGTGGAGCTGCAGCCAAGGAAGGCCTAATACAATGGGGGTAGAGGCCTTGGGTAGAACGAGGAAGGAAATCCACTCCTGGTGGAGTATCCCTACCGACATCCTAATAGGTAGCGCCTGGAAACGGATAGGGCCCCCTGGGAGCACAGTGCCATTAATTGCCGAGACTACCAGTGGTGTAGCGAGGGGAGAAAGGGTAAGCTTCATAGAAGAAGCAGTTCTCCAATCCATAAAATTGCCGGCAGCCCCGGAGTCCAGATATGCTAGGACCGATTGGGGAGAAGGGCCTACATGGAGGAACACCGGAAGAAGAAGACGAGAAGGTGATGTTTTTGGGTCCAATACTCCACCTTCTAGATGTATTAGACCCGAGCGTTTCCCGGACGAAGCGAGCAGGAGTCACGAAAATGACCCTTGCCCCCACAATAAAGACACAAGCCCAGAGTTCTGCGTCTAGCACATTCTTCGGGGGTTAGTCTTGTCCTGCCCAGCTGCATAGGTTCCTCAGCAGGCAGAGGATGCTCCACAGGGCGACAGGAGAAGAGGTCTGGCTGACTAGGACCTAGGGGGTGCTGGCGTCTTTTTTCTAGGGACCTCTCCTGGAAACAAAGTCAATCTGATTGCACAAGGAAATTACATCGTCCAGACCGGCGGGGATGGCTCTTCCTGCTAATTCGTCTTTCACTCGGTCAGAGAGGCCATGTAAAAAGGTTGCGACCAGGGCCTCATTGTTCCAGCTCAATTCAGCTGTGATGATACGGAACTGAAGCGTATATTGTCCCACTGAACAAGATTCTTGGCGAAGGTGTAAAAGGGCACTAGCCGCTGAAGAAGCCCGAGCTGGCTCCTCGAAGATATTACGAAAAAGCTTCAAGAAGTCAGACAGGCTGGAAACCACCGGGTCATTCTTCTCCCACAGGGGGGCAGCCCAAGCTAAAGCTTTCCCAGAGAGGAGGGAAATTATATAGGCTACCTTAGCCCGATCAGACAGAAAGTTTTGGGGCTGGAGCTCAAAATGAATGGTGCATTGGCTGAGGAAGCCCCTGCAGGCCTTGGAGTCCCCAGAAAAACGGTACGGAGCTGGCAGTGAATATGAATGTGTGGCTGCGACTGGTGCGATAGGTGCAGCTGCCTGAGGCTGCAGGTTCGGGTTTCCCAAGGAGGCCTGGAGCTGCTCGGGAAGCCAGATCCTTAAGGAATCGCATCACCTGAGTCTGATTAGATTCCTGGGCCTCGAGTATGCAAACTATGCCCTGCAATGGATCGGCTGCAGGAAGCGACACGTCAGCTGGGTCCATGGGTGATCAAACTGTCAGGTCACCTAGAGGCTGGGTGACAGATGCACACCGTTGGGATCAGGAGTGCACCACAAGGCAGTGGACCCTACGGCTGACTGCTGCAGATGGGAGTCCGGGTGTTAAGGAAGGCAGGGCCGCTGGGACACCAACACTGATCCCACCGGGGTTAGAGTGTAGGATTCCCTGGGGCACGGAGTCTAAGAGCCAGCAGGTGTTCACCAGAGCCTCTAGAGGTGAGGATGGACTGGGCTGCAACTGGCTCCAGGTCACGACCCTCAGGGTCCCCCAGCTCACACCCACAGTAGGCAACAGGAGGATAGGGATAGTAAAGGAATAAGCCAAGGTCAGGGCCACAAGCAGACAAGGACAACAGAGTTCACGCCAAGGTTCAGAGTCACAGGCGAACAGGGATAGTCGGGGACATGCCAGAGGTCAGGGTCATGAGCAGACAGGAATAGTAGAGAACACGCCAAGGTCGGTAACAGAAACAAACGTAGAGCACACGGCAGGCAGGAACAGGAAGCCAAACACACAAAGGTTGATCAGCAGGGCTGGCCTGCAGTGCAGAGGTTAATATAGAGTTCTCTGATAGGAGCTGGGGTGGAGCCGTGCTAGAGGAGAGTTAATAAAAGCAGTCAGGTGAGAGTCAGCTGGTCTTTAGAGATGAACACATGGAAACAGGTAAGCTGATAGACAACACTATTGCATAATCATGACACTTATCTTCAGGCGCATCTGCAAATCCCGCAGGAGCTCTCTTCCATGGATACTAGCCGATGCCCCGCAGGCCCAGGGAGCAACGCAGTCCTCGCAAAGACCCTCCAAAAAGTATTTGCTACTCGAATAATCTGGGAAAACCGAAACACGGATGAAGAGTTCCAAACAGGATCTATGAGCCAAAGCACTATCCCAACGTCCTGGCCTTCCAGGAGGTTTTTATGGTCAACAAATTTGTGTGGTCGTTCAGTTTATCCTATCGTTTTACTCTTTTGATTAATTAATGATTACTGTTTGCCTTGACTTGTTTGTTTTTGTTTTTCTATCCAAACTACAGCCTTCCGGAGACGTGCAACATGATTCCGATCTGTATTGAACTGCATCGTTAGGTGACCTACCGATACCTCATCGCCCCACGATTCAGTAACTGGTGGACGCACACTGGCACTGTACTCAAGTCCCCCTCTCCGGTAACACTGTCCTATGGTTTTTGCTACGTGAGGAAAAAAGCAAAGTCTCGGCTTCCCATTTACTGTGAATTTTATATTGGTTATACCCTATCTGTTTATACCCTATCATCACACTTACATTTCTTCTTCACCTAGCCTGGTGCACATACCCACCCCCTCCTCTTTCCCTCTTTCTCCCATTGTCTCTGACCCAGACCGTATAATTATCTGTTAGGACCACTGCCAATTGTCACACATCCTACACTAACCCAGCCCTATCACCATTTGACGCCATGAAAATTGTTTCATGGAATGTCAAGGACTTCGGTCCCCTAACAAACACATGGCCATACTCCGACACCTAAAACGGCTAAAAACAGACATAGCACTCCTCCAGGAGACCCACCTCCCATCGGCTGACTTCTGGCAAATGCGTAAACTGTGGGTGGGGCAAACCCACGGTTCAGCCTTCACTAACGGTAAAGCAGGAGTTCTGATCCTCATTCATAAACGCCTTTCCTGTGAAGTTGTGTTTTCTGACCACGACGTGGAGGGACGCCTCCTGACCTTACACCTCCGACTCTCCTCCAAAGACCTCATACTCACTAATATGTATGCGCCCAACTACCCCACAAAATCTTTTTTCCAGGCCGTCGCCATGCACTTGGCCCCTTACCTACAATACCCCCTCCTGCTAGGAGGCGACTTTAACACAGTAATGGACACCCAAGAAGACAAACGCAGGGCAAACCCCACTGCACAACCCGCGTCTCAACCCACCACAACCCTTCTAAACTCCTTTGCAGCAGCCCTCCAACTTATTGATCCCTGGCGTCTATCACACCCGGCAGGCAGGGAATACTCCTTCTATTCACCCCCCCCCCCACCACACACTATCTAGGATAGACTATTTGCTATGTAACTCAGCACTGCTCACAAAAACCTCAGAGAGACTCTAATTCATGACATTGCCATATCCGACCATGCTCCAGTGTCCATATCACTATGCAATTTCAACCATCCACCCACCACAAAAATGTGGCGCTTCCCCCAATTCCTGACCCATAACCCCAATCTCCAGAAAACCCTGCATGAGACATGGACGGAGTACACTTCGACCAATGCCCCGCACCACTCAGACCCAAACCTGTTCTGGGATGCAGGCAAAACCGTATTACGAGGCAGGATTATTGCCTTCACCATGCAATACAAACGAAAGGTCCTCCTCACAAGCTTTCAGGAAGCCAGTGGCCACCTACGACATGCCCAGGCTCAACTATCCACTAACAATACCCCCTCGAACCGTGAGTTTTGGCGCATGGCCAAAGCAAAGTTTGATCAGTGGGCGGCAGCCCAAAAACGCATACTTAAAACTCATTCCGAGCTACAATACCATAATTTTGGTAAAAAGCCAGGGAAATTACTAGCGAGGCTATGCAAATGTGCACATGTTCCCACGCACATAACCTCCTTGAAAGACACCCAAGGAATATTATGCTCCTCTCCCACCGAAATCAGCTCTGTTCTAGAACAGTACTATACCGCCCTATACAGCCCAGGTCCCTCTGACCCGAACGCTGCTCAGGAATTCCTAAAGAAAGTTCCACTCCCTCAAATTGACCCGACTCTTCTGACCCAACTCAACTCCCCAATCACTGAACAGGAAATTAAAAATCAATTTTCTGCCTTGCCAACGGGAAAACCCCAGGCCCAGATGGGTACACACCTGAGTTCTTCAAACTCATGTTCCCCACGCTTTTTCCCACCTTGGCAAGGGTCTACCAGTCCATCCTCCAAGGCGGGGACTACCTACCATTCGCTTACAGTTGATAGCCAAAAAAGGAAAGGATGCTTCGGAGCCCAGCTCCTACAGGCCCATATCACTACTGAATCTAGACTCTAAAATCCTCTCCAAAATCATAGCCAACAGACTGGCCAAAATCATGCCAACCCTTATCCACCCAGTGCAAGCTGGCTTCACCCAAGGCCAATCTGCATCCTCTAACATACGCAAAGTTCACACGGTACTCGAACATGCCAGATCCAAAACCAATGACGATATAGCCATAATTTCCCTAGACGCGGAGAAAGCCTTTGATAATGTCAGCTTCCCCTGGCTATCTTCAGTACTACATCATTTTGGCTTCTCGGGTCCCTTCCTTCACCTAATCGAGACCATGTACGCCGCCCTTACTGCAAACATTGTAAGCGCAGGCCTCATCTAAAAAACCGTTAAGTTATTCAAGGGCACCAGACAGGGATGTCCCCTCTCCCCATTGCTCTTTAATTTGGCCCTTGAACCTCTCTCACGATATCTCCTCTCCCATCCCTCCCTACATGGTGTGCATATAGGCCAACAGGAACTCCGTTTAGCCCTTTTTGCAGACGACATACTCATCTTTACCTCAAAACCGGCCTCAGACATGCTATTTATCCAGGATGTATTTACAATGTTTAAAGTTCTCTCAGGGTTACGTATTAATTTTGCCAAAAGCGAGATCCTCCCTGTTTCACTTTAGATCCCCTCCCTGGGCTTTCTCCTCCATCTTCTCGGTAGCAAAAACTAACATTACCTATCTAGGAATAAAGATTGGTAAGACTCCTTCTTCCTTATATAACCTAAATTTCATCCCAGTAATTTCTAAAATAGTATCTGAACTGGAGACATGGATGGATCTCCCCATCTCGCTCTTCGGAAGGTGTCATCTGTTCAAAATGGTCAGCTTTGCCGGACTCCTATATCCCCTCCAGACAATACCCTTATTACTATGTCACAAAGACATACAAACCTTACACAAAGCCTTATCACTTTTTCTCTGGCAGAACAAACTAGTCCTCCGAGGAGCAAGGGGGTGCCAACCTTCCCAATATTAGAGTATATAACTTATCTTGTCTCCTGAGAATATGCCTGGACTGGATATCAAATACCTCTAGGTACTCCAATCATGAGCTGGAATCCCAACTGGCTGTCCCATACGGCTTACCGGCTCTTCTTCACTGTAAGCTATGGTCCACCCCTCCTCACCTCTGCCAAAACCTGCTGTTTAGAGACACGATGATAGCCTGGCGTGAGGTCAGATGCAAATTGAACCTTTCCCCATGGACCTCCTAACACCTTCCAATCCAAGAGAATCCACTCTTCACGTCTACCACATCTCCCTCAGGTCTCAAACTCTGGGCTCACCAAAAACTGAAACACTTCGCCCAATTATTCGACTTGCATACGGGACACGCCAAACCGGTCTTCCAAACTTTGGACCACTACGAGCTTCCACGACACCACTTTCTGCTCATCCATCAGGCTGTTCAACATGTCTCTGGGCTGTGCCCGAACAAAATCCAACGCTTTCAGACTTCTATTCTGGATACTTTACTGGAACGTCAACAATTCAAAATATCTGATATCTACAAACCTCTAAACACACATCTCAGTAAACCACTACTGGCAACATCTATCACATCTTGGAACTCTGACCTAAATTCTCCAGAAGCAGTGAGTTGCATCATAAGTGGATACAACTCTACCTGCTCCTATGTGACCAATGAATTCTGGAGAGAACAGTTTAAAATAATGCACCGTGCCTACATCCTGACCTTGCTGACTACTCAACAATCTCACAAACACCTCTGCCCCCTGTGCAGCCTGGAGAAACCTTCTCTACTTCATAGACTTTGGCTCTGTCCTCATATCTCCTCCTTCTGGAAACAGGTGGAATGCCTTGCACTACAGGTCATGAGACCCCCCCCCACGGAGGACATTTTTCACTTGCTTTTTGGTTACCTGGCAGCCCCCTCAACAAAAGACCCAAATACTCGGCAAGAAACCGGTCAGCACAATTTAGCTTGGTTATTGACTTGTTTCATGTCAGCCAGATGTGCCATACTCAAAAAATGGTCCTCCCCCAGCCCCCTGTCAATCCAGGATGTAGTAAAAGATCTCACATCTTTGCTGGAATCCTTGATGCCTACCTATCCAGATGTAATCTTCACCCCGCTTCAAACGCAAATGGGCATCTTTCATCGCTACAACACTACCAACGTCACACATTCCTGGTTCCTTATCCTTCAACTTCCCTATCCTTCAACTTCTCCTGGAACCCTCCTTCTTCCTGCTGGTCTACACTCACCTTAAGACCTGGATACAAAATGCATAAACTTGTACCTGATTCGATCATCATCCACACCTTTTATATTCTTCACCCTCCCCACTACTAACTTCAATGGGTGTTGCCTCCCCTTCTCAATGTCTTTAACTCTCGTACCACACCAGGTCATCTCGAACCCTCTTCTCGCTCCTCCAATTCTCTAACGACCATCAGCAATAGAGGCTCTCCGAATACTTACCATTAAACCATAGGCCACATAATTACTGTTGTGTAATGCTGCTAAAATATATATCTATGTACCTCTCTTAGCCTGGGACCCATCCATAGTCTCCAAATCATGAACCCTTCTCCTCCCAAACCCCTAGTTACCTGCTCTCTGAATCGCAATGGGCCATATCCAGTCCTTACCAGATCACGGTCTGGGCGCCTTCACATTCCCCCCAGGAGGTATAACATCGGAACCCTCATACCGCCTGTCTCTTTTTTCTCTAGCTCTGGTTTGGAGCCGAAGAAGGGCGATGCTGAAGGGTCTGAATGTTGTCACCCCCCTCTGTATTTGCACCAGTGACTTTAGCTCCTCTGTTACTCCACCCTTTACATAAATATAGTTATATGTATTATCTGTTATATGTATTATCTGTATTGACACTTGTTAAGCTTATTCAGTACCCCGCCTGCGTGAGGAATTTTAAGTCTACCAATACTTGGTCCTACCTGACTCTTCAGGTCATACCTAATCAAGTTAATTTTTTCTGCTATATTGTCTATTTCTTGTCGGAAAAAAACAATAAAGTATTTGCAAAAAAAAAAGCTGATCTAGAAACATGAACATAACTTAAAAAAACAGTAAATGAAAAAAAAAAACAAAAGAACTTAGGTTTTGAAAAACCTGGGAGGCGGCTGCGTCCCAGGAAGTCCTGGGCATAGTCCAGGGCCAGGTAGGGGCATAGACGGACTTCCATCAGGAGACATTGGATAGAGAAATGGGAAGGGCCGCCTGCTCTCCTTATGAACTCGTTAACATTTAGGATAGGTCTGACAGTTGGAGACCTGTTAATAGTGAAATAAAAGAGTCAGCATATAAACAGGAACAACTGTCAACTGAAGCACAAAAACCATTAATAAAAGTACCCCATGGTATTGGAAAAAACTCTACCCCAAACAGGAAACAGGGTAGACACAAAACTTTGTAAACCAGAGCAGCAAACTTCATTTCTTTTCTTCTAAATCATGAAGAAACGGAGATACAAAGAGCAGTAAAGTATGAATCCAAGGGTTTCCAAGATTTTCCTCTCACGGGGGTCCAGATGCAGCTGGGAGTGTTAGGAGGTGGACGGCCTTGGGCGACAGGAGGAATCAGATCTTCTTCTGGAAGAGGAGGCAGGCCGAGATTTTTCAGGAAATCTTCGCCTTCATGAAGTTCACGCAGGGTATATTGGACATCTTTAGCCACAACAAGGCGGAAGGGTAAACCCCAGTAGTATGGAATCTTGTGATGTTGCAAATGGGAAGTTATTGGACTTAGATTCCTTTGTTTAGCAAGGGTGATGGGGAGAGGTTGCTAAAAATCTGTAATTTTGCCCCTTTGTACATAATTTGGGATTTATTACGTGTAGCCAGGGTTAGTGCCTCTTTGCTTTCAAAAAAGTGAAACCTCACTATAACATCCCTGGGTCTAGCTTCAGCTGGAGGTTTTGGGCCCAGGGACCGGTGTGCCCTATCTAGGCGCCAGTCTATATCCATGACTGTGGGGGCCAGGGTGTTAAAAAGACCCAAAAGATAGATGCGCAGGTCAGGGTCCCCCACTGTTTCCAGGATTCCTCTGAAGTGCAAATTTTGCCTTCTCTCCCTATTCTCCAAGGCCTCCTGTTGTAGTTGTAATTGAGATACTAAGAGATGCAGGTTATGGTTTTCCTCCTCAATAGCCTGTACATAGTTTATCATCTCATCAAATTTATTTTCAAGAGTATCTGTACGCTCCTCAATTTGATTTATTTCCCCTCTCAATTCAGCAGCCAATTTGCTCACCTCAGCCGAGACGTTGCACGTGATTTGTTGAAGTAAAAGTTGTATGCAAAATATGGGAACTAATGAAATTGGACTTTGGGGGCACACAGGTAATTAGACTATAAAAAGTAAAAAATTGTAATTTTATTAAATCTAAATAACAAAAATAGACACGGATGTTAAAACCAATACAATGTATATATAACAAATATTGTATATAGAGTGGATCCTACCCTGCCTGCATATTAAGTACTACTAGTAGTACATATAGTCCGACATTCAAATAAATGAAAAATGGAAAAACAACTTCCCAGTTTTAGATTGCAGTTATGAATGTAGGAGAAAAGGTTGTAGGTTGAGTTGCAGGTGCGGTAGGTATTTCACTTTATATGCTCTTTAAACGCTCGACATGTTGCGCGTCTGAATAATGCTTCTTCATGAGCTAGAGATAGTTCTGCCCATCTGGTCAGACAAAGTATATAGATTGCAGCTGTAGTAGTATTGTTGGTTAAGCAAGCAATCACTAGATTGCATTAAAAAGCTGGTAGTGTGTACCGGACGTGACGGAAGCACCAGAATGACCCCAGTTTCTGAAAGTGGGCATCAGTAGAAAATCTTTTAGGTAACGATGGCTTAACACGGCCAGTATTTCTGAGGTTCAATAAGAAACAATGCAGGGTCTGGTGTGGCTTCCAAAAGGTAGAGCAGCGTACGCTGGGAACCACTGTAGTATCTGTGAGTGATGGGTAGTGATTCAGATGGCTTGTCAAGTCTTGTGAGAAGAAAGGGGAGCCAGCTGTGCATTAAGAAAAGTGAGCCAGGGTGTAGCAAGATGGCCACCGTCCTCCAGAGGTAGGCCGAAGCTGCGGTCTTTCCTGAGAGACAGCAGACGGACAAGTGAGAGCTGCTCTGTTGAGGCCAGAAAAAAACCCCAGTAAGGACAGGTGGTGGTGAACAAACACCTCAGGGGGTATCGGCCATGGGAGGGTGTATGTAGATGTCACTCACTGCGTCCTGGAGTCTGAGGCCGAGTCAGAAGGCTGCACTAGGAAGGCAGGCTGCCGGATGCCAAAGTTCATTTTCAGGGAGCTCCCGGTAGTTTCCCCCAGCTGGATACCTGCCCTGTGTTCTCCGGAGGTGGATCGGCTGATGGACGAGGATAAGGCTCTCATTTTTCCATGGATCGTGGCAGCAATACACAGGAGAGGCCAGAGGATTCGTAGACCCCAAGATGGGGGAGGTCTCCGGAAGTGAAGGACCATCCACGACTCAGGAGGGGATCCAGCCAGCCAGAGCTCACAATAGTCGCCGGGACTGAAGCAGGGGGAGACCAGGCACTAATATGCACGATCCGGGGTTCCACTAGAGCAAGGAAAGGCGATGGATGGCAATGGATTTGTGAGTATGTGGAGCTCAGCACCAGCACGTCTTCCCGCCTTCACGTCCAGGCATGCCCCCTACACTGCAGAGTTTGAAAACCTGAAAGAGGAAAACATGATTCTGCAGTCACGGCTGGAAGATCAAGAGAACAGTACTCGATTTGCATGCCACTATGTTGGCTTTATTTCACGAGCTGCAGCCAGGCATCCCAGTAGACAGACTCGAGATGGACAGGGTACACAAGGCCCTATCCACACGCAAGCCTAATGGCCCACCAAGAGACATAATCGATAAGTTCCACTACTACCGAAGTAAAAAACAGCTGCTGGCAGCGGCACGGGGCAAAGACAACCTATCATTTCAGGGCCACACATATCAGCTGTTTGCGGACATATCAGCTCACTGTGTCCAAACACCAAGCTCTCAAACCCCACCTGCAAGTGCTTCAATGCAACTAAATTGGTTATCACTGGGGGTTTCCATTTTCTGTTCGGGTTCACCCACCTGGAAACCAAATATGTCTGTCGCACGGGTGAAGAGCTGCAATCAGCCCTAGCAGACCTGGGTCTCCTAGAAGAAACCCCACATAGAGATTCTTCCCGTAGGCGCTCAGCTTCTTTTTCACCCCACAAGCAAAAAACAGGAGGCCCTGGACAACCAAATTCCACACGCCAGAATCTCAACAAAAGAGGACGGTTCGACAACCCTACACCCTCCACTGAAGATCCGATGAACTGACCATGTTTTTTTATGTTAAACTGATGACTACTACCCGGGTCCCTACTTTGACCCGCTTGTATCGATGGGACTTTCTCAGGCACCAACCCATTGGAGATTCTGTCGCGAACCCAGCCATTACTGCTGAGTCCACCCATTGACATTTTAAGGCCTGGGTTACACATCAGGCTTCACAGATCCACCTGAACAATCCTATAAGATCACTCCTTTGTATCCCCTGGGCCCGAGCATATTTCTTAGGGCCTTGCACCAGTATCACATACTAGTGCTCAGTGGGACTACAGTTCAGCTTGGCAGACTGACTTTGCTCCCATCTGTCCCAAGTACATTCCCTCCATTGCTCTATACCCCTGATATTCCTTGCTTTGTTAGTGGCTTAGGAGTTGGGAGGTGTTAGGCATGTTTGTAACACATAACTGGATTTTCTCTTCCTGACAGGTTTACCAGCCAAGGTTTGAAACTGCCCAGTCCTTTCAATACTGGCAGTCCCTCCGCTCATTTATGCTCATTAGCATTTTGTTTATTTATGCTTTTTTTATAAGTTACTCCTTTTTAGGTTTGAATTGCTCTCTCCGGTGTTGTTCCCCATCTGAAAATACTTGCTCCTCCATTATTGCCCTTGGACCCCTGCTGTTATTATGCAGGTACCCAGTGGCAACTTTAGAGCCTCCACAGGGCCGCTAACCGCCCCCCTTGGATGTTTTCCTACCCTGTTATTGAGAACTAATATTTCAATCTCCATTGCAACGCATAGGGTAATGTCTCCTATTTTATTCTACTTCTGTCACACCTTTTCTTCTTCCCCCTCTCCTTCCTGACACGGTGGTGGTGGCTCCCCCTACGGGACCCACCCTCTACACATTTAGACCAGCCCCGGACATGTTATGGCCCCCATAAACATTCTCTTCTTGAGTGTTCAAGGATTCGATATCCCACAAAAGTGCACCAAGGCGCTGCACTCCTTTGCAGCCATCAAGGTCCACATACTCTGTCTACAGGAGACCCACTTTACAGATTCATCCTCCCCTAAATACCTCAGCAGCTCTTACCCCCCACCCTTATTATACTTTCTGCCATTTACCCTTTCTTCACAAATTAAGGCTCTGGAAGGCAGATACCTCCTGATCACTGGCCATATCTCAGACACAGCAGCTACGATAATGTCATATTACTCTTCCAGTCGGAACCCATTAGGCTTTCTTAAGCACCTCATGCAGGTGCGCGATAAACGCAAATATGGTACAATAATTCTATGCAGAGATTCCAATTTAACAATTTTCCCTTTCCTTGACAAATCACCTCCTACCTCACCTTCTACTCCACTTAAATCAAATTTCCAACACTTGATCTCCAAGCTCAACCTTTCCGACACCTGGCGCAAACTCAACCCAGTCAGCAAACGATATACCCATTACTCACACCCACAAAAATCTTTTTCACGCATCGATCACATCTTCATGTCTCACAGCATGATCCTAGAAGTCATCTCCTCGGTCATTACACCATTTACATGGACTGACCATTCTGTGGTCTGCACCACCATATCCTCCCCCATCCCTAGGACTCATGATACAGCCCGGTGCATTAACAACACTACCCTCTCACATCCTTCCCATTGTATAGATATTAAAATGGCCCTTAAAGACTATATCGCCACCAATGTGACAGATGATATATCAGCCCTGACACTGTAGGAAGCCGACAAAGCTGTCATCCGTGGCAAATTAATTCAGCAGGCAGCAACCCTTAAATGCGAAAAATAGACTCTTATTCCATTAACTGGAAACCAACTTTAATATATGCCATGCAGCGTTTCAAGCCTCCCCCAATCCTACTACTAATGCGCTCGTAGAAAAGGCCAAATTGGACTTTGACCTGTTTTTCACTGACTCTGCTAAGAAAACCCTTTCGCAAAAGCCAATACCGTAACTACCTCAAGGCAAACAAACCTGACACTCCCATGGCCCACACCCTGAGGGCAACTCAACACCCCAAACCGACCATACGTTTAAAAATAGCCAATCATGCTTAAACTAGCAATCCTGTTCGGATATTAGAGGTATTCCGGTCCAACCTCACAAAACTCTACTCTCCCTCACAGAACTTCGATAAGGGGAAGACATATATAGAAGAGATGGAAGGAGCTGCACACCCCGAAAATAGGTTATAAAAGGATATTTTCCCCAATGGTGCTTTAAAACAGCAATGTACAGGATCAAGGAAGAAGTTCTTAATGGATATATAGAAAGTAGTTTTTATGAAAGAAATGTCCAATATCATGGTTTATTAAAATACGATATATATAATAAAAAATCTGGTACAATAACACAATTCATATTCCACAGTGCAGTAACAAACACATATTTGTACACATTGTTACATTACATAGTGTTACATGGTTTGTGAGCCCCGATGCGTTTCGACCTATATGTGGTCTCTTCAGGGGGACAATTGGATCTAAAAAATGGTTGCATAAATTCAGAATTAAAAAAATATATATATGTTGTCATGCATCACTTTAATTAGACCATGATAGTATGTTTTTTCCTTGTCAAAAGAAGTTTATTGAGTATACAATATTATAAAGATACATAAAGTAAGTTTACAAGGATCTAAAAAGTAAGCTCATTGTTTTACAGTAGGGTTTATATAGGTAAATATCATGAAATTTCAAATATTAAACATTGGGTTCACGTAAACCTAAATTAAAGATATATATCATTTCCTTAGTTACTTTTGTAGGTATTTAAATGATTTATACCTACTATACATATTGTTTACAAGTAGAGTGTATATAGGTCAAATAAATTCTGATAATGAGCTTTAATCGTAAGGTGGAGAAAAGGAAAGAGAAAGAAGAAAAAGGGTTGAAAGGTAGAGGTATGGTCCACAAGGTTGTCCCGCTCGTCAGTTTATTATTCTTTTTAGTTCTCTTTGAAGCCTTAGAATGGGTGTCTCTGTAAGTCATTTAATCTGTTACCATGGCAACAGGACAGAGTCATTGAAGTTTGACAGGAACTGTTGTTTTATCCAAGGGTGCCAAAGTTTTTCAAATTTTGGAACTTGATTTTGATCGATGGCTACCATCTTAGCATGGGACATTGTATTATTCATTCTGTGAATTGTTTCTGCTAGTACCAATGTAGGAGATTTCCATGCCTTGGCCACTGTTTGTTTTGCAGCCGTTATTAGTTGGATCATAAGTTTGAATTGAGAGAGTGTTAACCATTCCGGTTTTAGATTAAGTAAAGTTAAATAGGGATCTGGTTGTATTATTTTTTTAAATATTTTAGATGCAATCACGAAGACTTCCTTCCAGAAGGTTTGGATTACTGGGCATGTCCACCATATGTGTAAATATGTGCCTATTTCTGGGCATCCTCGAAAACAAAGAGCTGAGGTATTAGGTGAATATTTTGCCACTCTAGCGTGTACAAGGTACCAGTGAGTTAGGACTTTATAATTTGTCTCCAGTGCTAAGATGTTGGGTGAAGATGACTTAGATGTGAGCCATATGTTAGACCAGTCCGTGTCTTCTAAAGTTCGTCCCAGGTCCTCCTCCCACCTCTGAACGTAAGAGGGTCTATTAAGATTTGCTACTCCATATAATTGATTATAAAGTGATGAAATTGTACCTTTAGCAAATGAATCTTTTGTACAGATTGATTCAAAAATGGATAATTGGGATAATGGTGTATCCCCGATTTGGGAATGGTGTATAGAAATTTTTGATTTTGAGATATCTAAATATCTCAGAGTTTGGTAGATCATATTTTTCTCTAAGCGATGGGAATGAAAGGAATGATTTAGATGCTATGAAGTCATTTAGTGTCTGAATGCCTGATGTTGTCCAAGCTTTAAAAGAATTTGGGTAGATCCATGCCGGATAAAAGGCCGGATTTCTGATAAAAGAAAGGAGAGGATTGTGTGGAGATTGTAACTGATATTTGGTTTTTAGTTTATCCCAGAGAGATAAGAAGTGTTTAGTTATGGGATTGTGAATTTTAAAGCGCTCTTTAGGATCAAGCCATAATAAATTTGATATTAATAGAGGGTCATTTTCTGAAGCCTCTATAAATACCCATAATGGCATTTCCTGTTTTGCATGGTATTTGGACAGACTGGCCAAATGTGCTGCTCTGTAGTAGTTGGTAAAATTAGGGTATCCCAGGCCTCCTTTATTTTTGGGAAGATGTAGTGTGTGTATAGGTATACATGGTTAAGAAGAGCCCCATATAAACGAAGTTGCTCTTTTTTGTACTATTCTCAAAAAATAGGAAGGAATTGGAATAGGGAGGACTCTGAATAGATAAAGCAATTTGGGTAGAATAGTCATTTTGATTGCATTAATCTTCCCCATCCAGGATAAAGGAAGTTGCGACCATTGTTTTATTAGATTTGTGATCTGTCTTAATACAGGAGGATAATTGGTTGAGAATAAGTCAGAATGAGATGCTGTTAAATGAATTCCAAGATATGGGATTGATTTTTCTGCCCATGTGAATGGGAGTGCAGCCCTAGCCAGGATCAATTCCATGTTTGTGAGTGAAATATTAAGCACTAGGCATTTCTTAGGATTAATCATAAGGCCGGATAGGGCTGCAAATCCATCAAGAGCTGGTATTGATAGTATGTTTTTTCAAAGGTAGAATGAATCTTCTATGATCCGAGATAGTGGGGGCCGTTGGAGGAACTGGAGGGCTCGGAGGCCGCCCCCAATTCCCAAGGAGAGTCAGCCCCAAGGAGCTTACAAGGAGCCACACTTTATGTGCCCCCGGGGGGGAAGGAGGAGCACACACCTGCAACTGATACCCAAGGATAGCCATATGTTAGTTAGGGAAAGTTTCGTAGTTAGCTTATTAATATAATAAGTGTTTCTAAATATATATGTAGAGACTGACATTAAATTAGATTATTGCTGTATAAATATATCGCGGTATTGTTTGCGTTCCATGGATATGACCTGCAAGGGTTAAATGATCCTATATTCCAGCGATGTGGTGGTGTAGTATGTCTTTATAGTTCATGCTACAAAATAGATAGGTGAAGTGGAAAAAATTAACAATGTGTACAAATATGTGTTTGTTACTGCACTGTGGAATATGAACAGTGTTATTGTACCAGATTTTTTATTATATATCGTATTTTAATAAACCATGATATTGGACATTTTTTTCATAAAAACTACTTTCTATATATCCATTAAGAACTTTTTCCTTGATCCTGTACATTGCTGTTTTAAAGCCCCATTGGGGAAAATATCCTTTTATAATCCCTCACAGAACTTCGACCCCACAACAGTGGAAACCCTTTTCTCCCACATTACCCTTCTATCTCTCCAACAAGAGCAACTTGATCTACTAGAGGGCCCGATCACAGACCTTGAGGTCTCAACTGCCATTAAAGCGCTGAAACAAGCGACCAGGACCTGATGGGTTCTTGGCAGCCTATTATAAAAAATTTTCACCCATTCTGGCCCCCTTATTGACTAAGGCCTTCAACTCCCTGCTGCTCGGGCAATCTTTTAGAACCGAAACCTTGACCTCCATAGTCACTATGCTACCTAAACCTAAATCGGACCTCTCCTCTTCTACCAACTATCGGCCCATCTCCCTCCTCAACTTAAATTAAGCTGCTAGCCAAAATAATTGTGACCCAACTGAACCCTATTATAGGACGACTGATTCATCGTGACCAAACAGGCTTCATGCCCTCACGTCAAGTCGGTGACAACATAAGACGTGCTATCCTACTCGCCCATGCAGCTAAAACTAGACTAATATCTACCTGACTTCTATCCCTTGACATCAGGAAAGCCTTTGACACGGTGACATGGCCATACCTACGATTCACTTTGCAGAAGTGGGGCTTCGGGGGCCATTTCCTAACCTGGGTTGCTTCTTTATATAATGATCCCCGGGCATATATTAAATTTGCAGGCTATAAATCTGCTTTGTTTAACATCAAAAGAGGCACCAGACCAGTGAATTTGTTCTGTTATCCTATGATTGCAAAAAAAAAGAGGCACCAGACAGGGCTGTCCACTTTCCCCTTTGCTATTTTCTTAACTTATAGAACCACTGGCCCAACTGATCAGGTCGGATCCTGATGTCAAGGGTATATATTTGGGAGGCCACCACAATAAACTCTGTCTCTTCGGGGATGACATCCTCATATTCATGACGCATCCCCACACCTCTGCCCCCAATCTTTTAGCAATATTGAACAAGTTTGCCCAAATCTCTGGCCTACAGATCAATCCTCAGAAATCAAATGCACTCAACATCTCCTTATCACAGTCAGATCTCCACCAAGCTAAAGCCTCCTCACCATTTACTTGGGTACCCCACCAACTTCCCTGATTAGGGATACAACTTACGGCGTTGATAACTGACCTCTTCTCAGCAAATTACTTGCCCTTACTGAGGTACACTTATGTCACAATGGTCTGCCTTACCATTATCCTGGTTAGGAAGGATCAATGCCACAAAAATGACCATCTTACCAAAAATTTCTTTATTTATTTAGAGTCCTCCCCATTCCACTACGGTATACTTTCTACCTCTAACACAGCATAATGCCTTAATCTGAGGGCCCACAAAGCCTCGCATTTCGAAACCTACACTATTTCTTCACAAACTGAGTGGGGGCTTAGGCATACCCAATTTCTCCACCTATTTTAACGCTGCGCAGCTAGCCCAACTCCCCAAGTACCACACAACCACCAAAATTCTGTTATGGGTTGCTATTGAATCAGTGGAAAGAGACCCCATTTCAGTAGCCAACATGCTTTGGCTTCAACCTAACGATAGAACAAACATTACAAATCCTGTCACTAAGCACTCCCTATCCATATGGGACAAATTTAAGACCACTTACAAACTCCAGCCCCCCCCCCCCATAATCCTCTCTTGTTTTTTTTCAGAAACCCAGCTTTCTATCCAGCATCGGAATTCCCAACTACATTCACAGCATGGTCCACAGCAAATTTACTTAGACTACACCAACTAACCTCTCATGATAGACTTTTGACTTTCCCCTCCTTATGCGAGACCTTCGGTCTCCCCAGAACGGAACTTTTCCAATATCAAATCAAAAATTTCTATAACCCATATCTTAGGATGGGATCTCTGTTAAATCCCACAATCAATTCAAACAATTGACCCAACTCACCACTGCGGCCAAACAGACTATTGCTAAGGTATGGAAAACCCAGACATTGGTTGTAGCTGAAGCAAAACACAGAATGAATAAATCCCTTATCTTTGCCAAAATGACCGCTGTCGAAACTGATACAGTCAAGAAATTTAAGAAATTATGGACCCCTTGGGTAAAACACCATCTGCCCCCTGACTTTGATGAGTCTTTACTTATGCCTTGGTAATACAGTCCACCTACTTATGCAGGCCTTGTTTCCTGCTCCTGCATTACCCACTTTTTATTTTTATTTTTTCCTACCGAATTAGTGGATCCCTGGCTGGGAGTCGTGCTGCCGTGCCACGGAACCCCCTCCCCCTTCATTCCACTCCTCCCATTTTTCCCATTTCTCTCTTTATTTCTACTCTATCAGCACACCAGTGCCTCCCGCAAGGCTAATGTTGACCTCAATGAGACATCTTACGTTAGACCCCCTAATCGCCTATGTTAAGGTTGGAATTAGGGCGAACTTTCATTCATGACTGCTCATAATTTATGTATGTTTTGTTGGCGGAAAATTTGAGAACCTGCTCTCAAACATTTGTGGGTGGTAATCCCGACAGCAAATGTTCGATGAAGCATACACACGGTCGGACTTTCCGACAGCAAGCTCACATCAAACATTACCCGTCGGAAAGTCCGCGACATTAGTATGTTTGTTTTTTTGTATTTTTTTTTTACTTTTTACAGTTATTCTTTAATTTTCTTTTTTTACAATTTTTTTTTGTGAGGGAGGGTCGTTGGTGATATTTTAGAGGTCTACGCAGACCCCCATATCTCTTTTTTTGAGACAGAGAAAGGGACTGAAGATAGTGCAGGGAGAAGCTTCAGGCGGTGGGAGGGGAAGGAGAGATGCTGCTTGGAGCGGCCATGGATCAGGGGTGCGGGGGCAGTATGGGGGGAGATCTGACTGGTGGGGGTACATCTGGATCCCCCAAAGCCCCATGCAGCAACTGAAGCTGCAGGGAGTGGAAGAGGAGGGATACCGGCTAATGATGGTAGCTTCGGAGGATAAGGTTGGGGGGGTCGGATCGGGTGGAGGGGGGTAATCAGTGCTGGGGGGAGAAGGGGAGGTGAAGTGGATAGGAAAGGAGAGTGGGGGAAGTTTTAGATGAAAGTTAGTGGCAGGAGATGGAGAAGCAGGGGGCAGGGAAGCGGCGGCATGGGTGGGGGGCAGTCACATTAGATGTTAATAACTCTGATCAGCGGGTTGTAATTCATTGAAATGACCATAAGCTTATAGGAGAGGGAGAAATGAGGTCCATACAGTGTATGGACTTGGCCACCTGCGGGCACTTTTTAGGCCTGTACAATGTACGGACCTGGCAGTAAAAGGGTTAAACACACCTGAGCCTATTAATAAATATGGGGATTTGGTAACACCATATGGCCATACCGTGCTTAAGCCCACCACTGCGTCAAAGTACTATCCATAGAACAAAAGATAAATCCCACTTCTCTTAACCATAGGACATTATCACTCCTTACATGGGATAAGTGTGCTAGCTGCAGATTCACTGCTAAACTGCACTATACAGAGACTCCTCCTATAACTACTTACTAGTGGACAATGATAATGAAGTACTGGTGTGCTCCACCCCAAAAGTCTGGTCAGGACTCAATATGTAACAAACAAAATATTGGGGGGGGGGGCACACCCTGAACATGCTTTTCTAAAGTTGGTGCTGCTATACAGACCTATATACAAATAAAACCACAGAGAATAGCACATTTCTCCCATGTAAGGAATGATCATCTCCTATGGTTAAGAGAAGTGGGATTTATCTTTCATTGTATGGATAGTGTAGGACCTATTGAAAATGGGGTACTTTGATGCAGTGGTGGGCCTAAGCACGGTATGGTCTTATGTTATGACTAAATCTCCATATTTCTTAATAAGCTCAGGTGGTTTTAAAAAGCCTGTAGAGATTTAAAAGCATTTTTTTGTATGTGTGTGCTATTCTCTTTGGTTCTATTTGTATATAGGTCTGTATAGAAGCACCAACTTTATAAATGCATGTTCAGGGTGTGCCCCCCCATAATCTTATCCGTTTATATAGCCAGACACCGGAGCTGCGGAGTCCTAATGCCTGCCATGTAAGGTGGATAATACACTCGCTGCTGGATGTCTACAGCCAGCATATACAACTGGCATGACAGTGTTGCAATTAAAGGACATTAAATCTTTAGAAGCAGGTCAGTCATATATAAAAATAAAAAGCCTATAGGGGCAAATAGGACTGTAGCATGGACATACAAAGTGGCAATCATGCAGAATGAGCTACAGCTATCAGTATGTATAATGGGAAAGATTAAATTCCTAACCCCAAAAATGAGCCTATATAGGACCCCATAAACATAATAAAAGGAGACAGTCACATCACACTATAAGACTGCAGAAATAAGCCAATGCAATGGTAATAGTATTATTATGGCATTATGTAGAGGCCAGCAGGAAACCGTGAATGGAAATTCATATAAAAGTATAAAGAAATTAAGCATGACTGATTTACTTGTAATTAAATTAGTAGGAGATGATGCGATGTGGCAGAAAAACTATTGCGTGACTTTTGGATGGCATAACATAATGTTACCCCAGATGGAAAAGGATGGAAGAAGGAAAGAGGAATCAAATGACAGAGTGGTGCCTGAGGGGCCAAGAGAACCGGGGGTTTATATGGGGGACTTATAGGATGGTAGCAACTTCTAGTTCCTTGTTGAGTTCCCCGGGGAAGAGGGTGTCTAGGTTGTAAATCCAAAATGTCTCCCTCTGGCAGTGTCTATGAAAGTGTTGCCTTAGGGAGACCCCTGGGGACACCCTTGATGACCCAAACTGTTAGGCCAGAAATGGATTTATGATGGTGCTCAAAGAAATATCAGGGAACACTGTGTTCATCATTTTCTTTCAGAACAGACAATGTTCCCTGAACCTCTTGCAAAGTGATCTAATGGTTTGGTCTATGTAGAGCAGCCCACAGGGGCACCTCAGGCAATATACTACATAGTCAGAGGAACAGCTATAGAAGTCATTGATGACAAAGGTTTTTTCTTTGGCTGTGAATTCCTTTTGTCTTTGTGTGACAAAGAGGCACGTTTTGCATAGAGACTTTTTACACTGGTATATACCCTTCAAGGAAAAAAAAAGGTTGGTATGCTGTTTGGCCGGGTGGAGGCCACAAACTTAAGTTTACTAGGGGTGATTTTATTCTTCTGGTTAGGAGATCTTCTGTAAATCACCTTGGGTTGACTTGGAATGATGGGCTGTAAGAAGGGGTCATGTTGCAAGATTCATTAG
The DNA here is from genome assembly GCA_037952925.1 of Lithobates clamitans. Lineage (NCBI taxonomy): Eukaryota > Metazoa > Chordata > Amphibia > Anura > Ranidae > Lithobates > Lithobates clamitans. Next base: position 3,056,508 of record JBBGZY010000391.1, on the reverse strand, counting down.
TGTTTGGCTAGGATATGTTCCATTTGGTGATGTTTTCCATGATATAGAGTGGTAAACCTAGGCTGATACCCCTCCTCTTTACTGTTTCTAGGAGGAGGGGGTTGTCTCTGTATAATGAGGAGGTTTGCTCCACCAGAGGTTGGATGTAGCCTTTTTCTAGAAATTTCTTGGTGTGTAAGACACTTTGGGTGATGTAACTTTCCTGTCTAGTACAGTTGTACCTGAGGTGGCAGAACTGTCCTTTGGAACTGTTGTTAATCCACTGCGGTAGATGACAGCTTGCATAGTGTAGGAAGGAACTGCCTGTTGTTTGGAACTGTTTTTAGCATAGATGGTGTAGTCTACGTGACACAATTCTAGGTCTAAGAACGCTAGACTCTGCTGAACTTGTACTGAAGTGAATTAAAGGCCAAAGGTGTTATTGTTACAATGAATGACAAAATCTTGTATCAGGGAGCTAGGGACATCCTAAATGATGAGGATGTCATTTATGTACCGGTCATAAAAAATTTGATGGTCTAGAAAAAGGGTTGTTGTTCCAGATGTATTTGGACTTCCAGTGTCCCATCCTAAGGTTGGCGTACAATGGGACACTGCTTCCAGTGTGCTTAAATTCTCACCAGGCCACGCCCCCAGAAAGTGTGTTTCTACCTTCACTGAGAAACAACCTGGAAGGAATTGGGAGACAGACTGAGAGGAGAGACACAGGCACACTAGAACAGAGATCTAAAAACTACAAACTGAAAAAAAAATTCTTCTTTTTATGGTTCCATGTTTGAAAGGTGACTGAATGACAGCATCCACTTATATTGAAAAAAGACTGCATATACAAGGACTAGAAAAAAAAGATTTTTTTTTTTTTTTTCATTTAAGCATATTATAGCCAGGAGCTGTTTTTTTGTATCTGACCACAGAAATCAGAGAGCAGAAGGAATGATTGTTAAAACTACATGTTTTTGTGGGGATTAGGGATGAGCTTCGAGTTCGAGTCGAACTCATGTGCGACACAAACATCGGCTGTTCGCCAGTTCGCCAAACAGCGAACAATTTGGGGACTTGACGAGGACTTCCCTGTGGCATTCCCCGTGACGTCAGAAGGGGGCGGGGTTAAGTAACAGATGACCCCGCCCCCTCTGACGTCACGGGGAATGCCACAGGGAAATCCCCATCAAGTCCCCGTGCATCAGAGGGGTCACCGGGTGGCCCTGCCCCCCCCCGTTATTTAAGAACTGTCAGAAGAGGAGAAGCATCACACAGCAGGAGCCTCCCACCATGCCATCATGGATCCGGAGCGGAGCGGCCCGAGGAGAAGAAGGGAAGAAGATGCCGCGGAGGAAGATGCCGGATGAGAACACCGGAGGAAGAACCAGAAGAACCAGAAGAAGAAGAAGATGGAGGAAGAAACTGAAAGAAGATAGCAGATAGAAGAAATAAGATAGAAGAAAGAAGATAGAAGAAAGAAGATAGATGATAGAAGAAAGAAGAAGCATTTAAATAAAGGAATTGTCAAAAACTGTCTCTTGTCATTTTTAACATTTCTGACAGTTTTTTTGTGAAATGGTAGGGGTACTTTTGTACCCCCTTACCATTTCACACAGGGGGGAGGGCCGGGATCTGGGGGCCCCCTTGTTAAAGGGGCTTCCAGATTCCGATAAGCCCTCTGCCCACAGACCCCACAACCACCGGGCAAGGGTTGTGGGGATGAGGCCCTTGTCCCCATCAACATGGGGACAAGGTGTTTTGGGGGCTACCTCAAAGCACCCTCCCAATGTTGAGGGCATGTGGCCTGGTACGGTTCAGGAGGAGGGGCGCTCTCTTGTCCCCCCTCTTTTCCTGCAGCCTGCCAGGTTGTGTGCTCGGATAAGGGTCTGGTATGGATTTTTGGGGGGGACCCCACGCCATTTTCTTTTAAATTTTGGCACGGGAGTTCCCCTTAATATCCATACCAGACCTGAAGGGTCTGGTATGAAATTTAGGAGGACCCCCACGTCATTTTTTTTTAAATTCTGGTTCGGGGTTCCCCTGTGGGGAATTCCCATGCCGTTTTTATCAATGAACTTTTATGTGTAGTGTCGGACCGGCAATTCATTAATAGCTGCGAGTAGTTTTAAATGACTTTTTTTCCTTTGAAATGTCATTTTGCTGTCAGACTGTTCTAAACACGGGAAACATGCGCCCTTTTACAGGCATACTATAGACACCCCCCAGGTACGAAATTTAAAGGAATATTACACTTTTATTGTTTCACTTTAAGCATTATTAAAATCACTGCTCCCGAAAAAAACTGACTTTTTAATACTTTTTTTTGCATTGATCCATGTCCCCTGGGGCAGGACCCAGGTCCCCAAAAACTTTTTATGACAATAACTTGCATATAAGCATTTAAAATTAGCACTTTCGATTATTCATGTTCGTGTCCAATAGACTTTAACGGTGTTTGCGTGTTCGAACAAATTTTTTGCCTGTTCGCAAGTTCTGGTGCAAACCGAACTGTTCGGCTCATCCCTAATGGCCACTAGGTAATAGTGCTGTATGTTGGGGAGGGACATGCCACCCACTGATTTATGTTTGGTCATAGTCATGTAGGAGCATTGAGGAGGTTTCCCTTTTCATATATACTGATTTACATATTTTTTTATAAAAAGAGTGTAGTATATGAATAGGTATGGCCCTAAAGTAAAAGGATTTTTGGGAGGAGTTGCATTTTAAATAGCCCTTTCTGGCAATCATAAAGACTTCAACTCTAAAGAGGTTTTCTAGATCTCAAGCTAGGTGTGAGAGGATAGGTTTTAAAGTTGGGGTCAAATAATTTAGCGGTCAAGTTAGGGATATTACTACCCAAGAATTTAAGTTAGGGGCCCACAAATAAGGAAAAGAGCTAAGGGCTGATTTTGTTGCTTGTTGGACATTTGTACCGAAGATTTGAGATCTAGTGTAATTGACTTTGTAGTATGAGAGAACACCATAGGTAGTAAGAAGTTTTTTTCACTTCTGGGAGTGATGTCAGGGGGTCAGTGAGAATGAGATAACATCATAGGTGAAGAGGTTGATTTTATTATGAATCAGACCCATACGTACTCCTGTTATGATAGAAGAGGCCCTGATCGAGTGTGCTAGGGCCTGTATTGGAAAAGAAAATACAAGCAGTCGACAAGGGGCACCCTTGATGTGTGCCATTTGATATAGTAAATTCTTTTGAAAAGATTCTGGCGGTAAGTATTTTTGCTGCAGGCTGTGAATATAGAGCCATAATAGCTGAGATTACAGAGTTTGTGAATCCAAACATGTGTAGCTTCTAGAAACACTCAGTGCACCCAGTCAAAGGCCTTCTCTGCGTTAAGTGCTAGAAAAAAGTTGAGGGTTTGAGGATTTCAAGATAACGAAGTATGTAAAGCATGCGTCTTGTGGCATCCGGGGCTTGTCTACCTTTGATAAATCCGACTTGGTCAGGATGGATTAGAGTGAGTAGGATGTCAAGTCTTAACGCTATTACTTTGGCATACATTTTAATGTTCAAATTTAGCAAAGAAATGGGCCTAGGAATGGTGGGGTCCTTATTAGGTTTGGGTATCATAGTTACAATTGCTTAAAGCATTTCTTTGGGGAAATTAGTCATTGCATTATTAAATAAAGTAGCTAAATTTGGAGCCAATTGAGTCTAAGCCCCCCGTTTACACCGAATACGACTTTGAACTTGACTTGAAATCACTTGATTTCAAAGCCGTAAGTCAGTGCGACTTCAGGGGCAACTTGGCTGACATCTGTGTGACTTCATGCACAGATGTCTATGCAAGTCGCACCTGAAATTGCCAAAAATAGTGTAGGAAGCTTTTTTCAAATTGGCGCAGCACCTCAAAGTTGGCTTTGCACCGATTTGAACAGTTTAATTGCCAAAAATATGGTGCAAAATGTCATGCGATTTGGACCTGCAAAAGCGCATGACAGGGGCTTAAAGCGTTTATAGAACTCATTAGGGAAACCATTGGTGATTTGGATAGGAGAAGAGAATATATCACAGTGATAATTTTGTTGGTAGTGAACTGCTGGGAGAGAGAACTGAGCTGTGGAGTTGAAAGAGATGGTAGCTTAAGAGGTGCTAAAAATGTATTACTTTAGAAGTTAATTGAACTTTTGCAGTATCTGAGCTAAGGTCATATAGGAAAGCATAGTATTTCCTAAAGGCTTCAGTGATCTCTATCAACAAGGCTGGAAATTCTAGTTTTTCTCTATTTAGCATTAATGTGTCTCACCATATAAGCAAGCACCCACTTTGTTGGCAAAAGTGTTCTTATATTGGTACAGCAGGTGGGTTTGCAAAGCTTGTCTGGCTGACCTGAGATCTGCCACCAATTGGGGTGTAGAGGCAGATTTGTTACACTCCTCAAGGCATCTAATAGTGTCAGTTAAGGTGACAATTTTTGAGCTCTCAGCTTTTTAGCACGAGCACCAATTTTTAGAAAGATACCTCTCATATAGACTTTGTAAGTGAGCCATAGCATAGTGTGATTGATGTCTCCGGTATCATTCGTTGAAAAAATAAATCATGTGCTTCAGCGATTTGAGTAAAAAATAAATCATGTTCTTCATCAATGATAGTCATCATAAGGGAGGCAAGACTGAGACTAAGGAGTCTGAGACATCAATTAACACATGGTTTAACCAGGTGATCAAACCTATTGCAGAGGAGGAAATACATTACAAAGACCATTTGTCTATCAAAAACATGTCTATGCGAGCGTATGAATTATTGGCAACTGAAAAATATATGTAGTCAAGTTCAATAGAGTGATGACAGCTTAAGACGTCAAACAGGTTGTGTGTTTGTTGAAACTGTTCAAGAACATTAGTATGAAGTCGTTTAGAGACAAAAGTTTCAATATTAGGATTGTTCACAGCATTCACATTACCGCATTGACTTTTTTCAGAGGTTTAGAAAGAAATTTGACTTGTTTGATGTTGAGTACACATTAATTAATCTAAGTAAACAAAATATTATTGATTTTACGGATCAGGATCAAATATCTACCACTTACATCTTCAATGATCGAGATTGGGTGAAAGGAGATCTTAGAGAATAATGCCATCAGGACCCCAGCTTTCTTCTTGGAGGAGCAGGCAGAAAAGGTATGGGGGTAATCTTTAAATCGTAGACATGGCAAAGTCTCTTTTAGGAGATGGGTCTCTTGTACAGATATCTCCTTGAGGCTGGGTTCACACTATTGCGAATTGAATGTGGCTTTCCCCGGATCCATTTCGCATGTCAGGAGATTGTGACTGGCTCTCTATGGAGCCGGTTCACACATCTCCGGAGCGGTTTCTGTCCTGAGTCCTGTGCATTTTCCATTTCAGGTTCAAAATCAGCCAAAAATTCAGAATGAAATCAGACCTGAAGTAATGGACAGGGACTATAAAACTCATGCTTTTCTCTGCAGCCTCAGCTGCATAGGGCAGTGAATGAATGAGGAGTGCTCTTTGCTGACCAGCTTGCTGTTCATTCACAAATGGAAACATAGTAAACATAGTTTACTATGCTTCAGTCATAAATGGACACAGTGAGCGAGTGTGTTCACTGTGTTCATTTAGACACGAAAGAGACCAGTAATTTACATATTTACTAGCCCCTTCCACCACTGTCCATCCTGAAACGTACCCTGCAGCAGCCAGGGGTAGAGGAGAGAAGCCTGTGTATCCCATGGCAGACATCACCTATTTAAAGGCCAAAATTGGTAGCCTGAGGAGCACATATAATAGGGAGCACAAGAAGGTCCAGGATTCCCTGAGATCCGGAGCAGCAGCAGATGACGTATATGTCCCCAGGCTGTGGTACTACCACAGCCTGCATTTTTTGTTCGACCAGACAGAACCCAGGCCATCACTATCAACACTTCCTTCCACATCAGCTGAGGCTCCTGAGGTCCATCCTGGGCCTTCCACCCAGGAAGAAGATGTGGAGGAGCCCAGCTTCACCCAGGTATACAGTACCTGACCGCGAGATTGTGTTTCCTGCTCGATCCCATCGTGCTGGTTCTCGGCGACAGGGTACTGTGCATGTCGCGTTGGCTCGCTGATCGGGAAAGGAAAACTTTTATTTCCTTTCACGATGAGCAACAGGCAGTGCTGACAGCTGTCTGGTATGAATCATGAGGGGGAATGCCGCGCCAAATTTTAAATAAAAAACCGGCATGGTTCCCCCCCAGGGGCATACCAGGCCCTTAGGTATGGTATGGATTGTAAGGGGAACCCCCCTATGCTGAAAAATTGGCGTGGGGGTCCCCCCAAAATCCATACCAGACCCTCATCTGAGCACGCAGCTCGGCCGGTCAGGAAAGGGGGTGGGGACGAGTGAGCGCCCCCCCTCCTGAACCATACCAGGCTGCATGCCCTCAACATGGGGGTTGGGTGCTTTGGGGGAGGGGGCGCCCTGCGGGCCCCCCACCCCAAAGCACCTTGTCCCCATGTTGATGAGGACAAGGGCCTCTTCCCAACAACCCTGGCTGTTGGTTGTCGGGGTCTGTGGGCGGAGGGCTTATCAGAATCTGGGAACCCCCTTTAATAAGGGGGCCCCCAGATCCCGGCCCATACCCTATGTAAATGAGTATGGGGTACATGATACCCCGACCCATTCACCTAGGGAAAAAGTGTTAATAAAAAAACACACTACACAGGTTTTAAAAGTAATTTATTAGGCAGCTCCGGGGGTCTTCTGACTTCGGGGGTCTTCTTCCGACTTCTCTGCCCTTCTTTTCCCGGTGTTCGGCCTCTGCTCCCAGTGTTCGGCCTCTGCTCTCAGTGTTCGGCCTCTGCTCCCAGTGTTCGGCCTCTGCTCCCAGTGTTCGGCCTCTGCTCCCAGTGTTCGGCCTCTGCTCCCAGTGTTCGGCCTCTGCTCCTAGTGTTTGACCTCTTCTCCCGGTGTCCGGTTCTTCTGCCGGGCCCCTCCGCTATCTTCTGCTCTTTTGTGAGCAGTGGCCCGATCTTTACCATCTTGTTCCTTCTTTTCTTCTTCCGATGTTGACACGATGCTGTCTCCCGCTGTTATGCTGTGTGAGCGGTGCGCAATCACTTATATAGGCATGGGTGATGTCACCCGATGACCCCGCCCCCTTATGATGCCACAGTCCCAGCATCACAAGGGGGCGGAGTCACTGCCTATATAAATTGTTACACAGCTCACACACAGCATTCCAGCGGGAGTGAGCATTGTGTCAACATCGGAAGAAGAGAAGAGGGGACAAGACAGCTCAGAAGACCAATCCACCGCTAGCAAAAGAGCGGCAAAAGATAGCAGGGGGGCCCGGCAGAAAAACCGGACACCGGAAGCAGAGGCCGAACACCAGGAGAAGAGGCCGAACACCGGGAGAAGAGGGCGGAGAAGTCAGAAGAAGACCCCTGAAGTCAGAAGAAGACCCCCGGAGCTGCCTAATAAATAACTTTTAAAACCTGTGTAGTGTGTTTTTTTATTGACACTTTTTTCCCTAGGTGAATGGGTAGGGATACCATGTACCCCATACTCATTCACATAGGGTGGGGGGCTGAGATCTGGGGCCCCCTTATTAAAGGGGGCTCCCGGATTCCGATAAGCCCTCCAGCCGCAGACCCCGACAACCAACGGCCAGGGTTGACGGGAAGAGGCCCTTGTCCTCATCAACATGGGGACAATGTGCTTTGGGGTGAGGGGGCCTGCAGGGGAACCCACACCAGTTTTTTATTTAAAATTTGGAGCAGCGTTCCCCCTCATGATTCATACCAGACAGCTGTCAGCACTGCCTGTGGCTCATCGCGAAAGGAAAAAAAGTTTTCCTTTCCCGATCAGTGAGCCAGCTCGGCGCTGGCTCGCAGGTGTCAAATCTCGCCGATAGCAGCGGCGAGATTGACACAATATCGCGGTCACCTACTGTAGCATTGTTATTTCTTGTCAAAAATTTAATGATGTTAACTTGATTTAACAAAGTGATTTACATATCAATAGACAGTTGTAGCCAAAAATGATTGGGACAAGAATGAAAAATGCTGGGGTCAGAATGATAATCTTTTCTATTTGTTAACAATCAATTTGGAACAGTCATGAGCTCAAAATTGTGTGTGATTGATGACCAAAAAATTTAAACTATGTACCATTTTCATACACAGGAAAGTCTCAGCCAGGAGGAGGCCATGGCAAGCAGCCTGACCAAATCCCAGGTTCCTCCCCTCCGCCCTCCAACCAAAAGGACCAGGAAGGCAAGGAACCTGGAGGAGTCCATGGCTGCTTTCCTAAAACAAGCTACTATGGCAATTACCATGACCTCTGGTGGCCACAAGGTGTTTGGATGCGTCACTGCCAGTAAATTAGAACACATGGAGGAGGCCCAACGTACTATATGCGAAAAGATTATTCTGAAGGCCCTAAACAAGGGGACGAGGGGCACACTCCTCACACCTCAAACACACCTCTGTGAGTTGGACCATGCTCCTCCACCACCTCCACCAACACCACAGCCACCCCACCCACCCCACCCACCACAGAAGCATGGAAGGAAGCGTAGAAGGAAGTGTTGAGAGTGATGGCCTGGGTTTGGTGTAGTCTGGCGAAAAATGTAGGCTGTTGTAAGACCACACCCTCGGGACATATATGTCATCTGCTGTTGCTCCCGATCTCTCAGAGTCCTGGACAGTATTGTGCTCCCTACTAAATGGACTTCTCAGGTTACCAATTTTGACAGTCAAATAATTGATGTCTGCCCTGGGGTACAAAGGCTTCACCAATTCCAACTGTTCCTCCATCGTTGCCTTCCTCTTTATTTTGTTATGACCTTGTGCTCTCTATTAAATGATACATTTTTTAAGGAACAAATACTTGGCTATGTGTTTTACTTCAAAAAGGACAGTTTGTTTGTGAGTAGGCAGGTACATTTCAAAAATACAATGTCAAATTAACAAGGGACACCAACATAGCTGTATCTTTGAGGTTAAAAAATCCAAGATAATAATGGTGTTGTGGTAACTTGACACACAAAACGAAAAAATACTAAAATATTATGGAGATCACTAGAAAAAACACACACCAACAAAAAAAAATATTCTGGAGATCACTAGAAAAAAAACACAAAAAAAATTATTCATGAGATCACTAGAAATAATAAAAAATATGTTTGTCAGAACTGTGAATATCAGCAGCAAAGCAACTTCATTATTATAGCATTATAAAGAAGAAGAGAATGCTCTGCATTTCTAGATTTCATAATTTGCTGCATCACGAATGTGATATCTCCATTACGAACAAGACTGAGCGCTTCTGGCTCGTACTTGATTCCAAGCATGCGTGAACTTTTGTGCGACTGACTTGTGTACACACGATCGGAAAGTCCGACAACAAAGTTTTGTTGGTGGAAAATTTGAGAACCTGCTAGCCAACATTTGTTGGCGGAAAGTCTGCCATCAAATGTCCGATGGAGCATACACATGGTCGGACTTTCAGCCAACAAGCTCACAATCAACATTTACCATCGGAAAATCTGATCGCGTGTACGCAGCATAACTGTTCTGAGCTCCTATAAGGCTGCTTTCAGACTTATATGCTGCAGTTTACCTGTACTGTGGGTGTAGCGCAGTGCATCTGCGACCTACCTGGATTAGCTGAACTTTGCCATAGACTTCTATTATATCCTACAGGTGTGGTGTACTTTCTGAAAGCATACCAACTCTCCTGCATTCAGAAAGTGCACCAAACCCACAGGATATAATTGAAGTCTATGGCTAAATGCAGCAAACCTGCAGGAAAAGTGCCGGTACACTGTACTGCACCCATGGTGTGGGTAAACTGCAGCACCTCAGTGTGAAAGCAGCCCTATACTATTATGCCCAGTGTATTGCTTCACACTGGCCTGAAGATCTCTTCTTTCCTGCTACTGGCACCTCTCTGGAGGCCGCTAGCCAGGATAAGAGGGTTCCTAACCCACATTCATACATACTAGGGACAATTTAGACAGGATCTAATTAACCTACCAGCATGTCTTTGGAGTGTGGGAGGAAACCGGAGTACCCTTCTTACTGCTAGGCGAGAGTGCTACCCACTACACCACTGTGCCGCTTTATGAAAGTGATGGTTATAAGGAAGGAGGCATTATATTATAGGCACTGGTAGGAATTCCAGAAGTGAATTGGGCAGCCAAAAGTTGGATGTTGCCAACTGTATTTATTTTTATTAGGCAACACTGTACACAGAAATATTTGATGCATGAAACGGTACATTCAGTACTTACAGTTCTCTAATGTTTTTTCAGTCCTCTTATTGTCTATGCATATATACATACAATCATTCAACATAAAAGGCATTTTGAAAGCAGTTGTTGAATAAGCGTATCCATGCATTACATACAGAGCATTTGCTTAGTTTTTTCCCCATTACTAGATTGTTGATTTTGCTTTTTTTCTTGCAGCTCAAAAAATCAGTGCTAATGCATTTTATCTACTTTAGTGAGTTGTTTTTTTAATTGCTGCAGTATATATAGTCTATCCCCTTGTTGCAATGTTACTAGCCTACTGCTTCCAGAGTGAATTTATGCAAAACCTAGAGGCATTACAACAACATTTACCCAAGAACAAAGATAAAGCTGTATAATATGTTCTACAAAAGAGCAGGTTTTCTGGTCCTAGCCATTTTTTTTTTTTTATTTGTTTAGCGTTAAATCAATATTAAGATTTGTTTAACATTGATAGACACTGCAAGGGAAATACAGTAAATTCAGAGTAAAACAAGTCAATATAATTGATGTGAACACTTAGGGAGTGACAGAGCCTCAATCCTGGCCATTTACAGCACATTTTTGTTAATAATGCAGATGGCCAGTAGTACTGTAATATATTTATCTATTTAAATTTGCTAAAATAAAAAGGAGGAAAAATCATACAAAAAACAAAAACAAAACAGAATGCATTATGTTTTAATTGTTTTTTTTTAAAGAAAATCAGTAAATCAGTAGTGGACTGTAAATCAAGGTGGCCATGTACACTTGTTTATGTTGGGATTGGTTTACTAAAAGAATTGGAAGCTGCTTAATTTTCAAATTATTTGTTACTGTGCTAAGTTAACCACCTCTGCTCATTCAGTAAATACATAAAAATGATTGGCAAGGGGCGTGGCTTGACCTCGTAGAGAATGGCTGCTTAACTTCAGAGCTCCGCTGACAGGGATAGAAATCTGAATTCCAAGGACGGTCAACGGCCTCCCAAACACCCGAAAAGCGATGGGTACATCCTCCAGAACTTCGTCGACCTCCCGGTCCCGTTCTCCCCGTGAAATACCGGCAAGATCCAGTCAGAACATCCCGGAGATGTTCCGGGCACAGATGGGAACTTCGGCGCCGGCTCCCACCTCACGGAGCCAGCATCAGCATCCTCCTCACTCTAATGCTGCTGCCTCTCCATCTCACGCTGAACTCAGTGACGGGGGAATTCTCCTCACTCCTCATCAGCATCCGAGCCTGAGCGATCTCAGATCCGTGGCTGAGGACATTAAGGACACCCTGACAGCAGCAATCTCAGATTTAAAAATTGAAATCCAAGCTATTACAGGCAGAATTCAGGCGGTGGAACAAACGACTGCCCTCCATTCATCCAAGATCCGTCACCAGAATCTGGCGATTGACACACATACACGGCAATTAAGAGATGTCAATCGCCACTTGGAAGATTTAGACAATCGCGGCAGACGCCATAACCTCAGGCTGAGAGGTTTGCCTGAAACAGTGGATGCGGATCACCTTCAAAGTGAAGTTATTCATATCTTTAATAACATACTCGGCAGACCCAGAGAGGTTCCTATTGCGATGGAAAGAATCCACCGTGCCCTGAGACCGAAGGGAAAGGACTCTGACCCGCCTAGGGATGTGGTATGCTGCATTATTGACTACCGTTTGAAGGAAGACATCCTGAGGGCTGCACGTTCCCTGACCCCTTTACTACATAACGGCACAGAACTTCGTCTATTCCAGGATATATCAAATATAACCTTGCAGCGCAGAAGGGAACTGCAACCCCTTCGGTCAGTACTCCGGGCCAAGGGTATAATTTACCGCTGGAAGTTCCCTTTTGGTTTGGCGGCAACAGTACAAGGACGCTCAGCTCTCCTCAGAGTCCCTGAGGATCTACATTCCTTCTGTGACACTCTCGGAATCCCTCTCATGGAGGTCCCAGAATGGTACGCGGAATTTCATACCCCTACAGCATCTAAAGCACCTTCCAGGAGTGAAGCAATGGAAACCCAACACACAAGCTACCGAAGAAACCGTTCGCCATCGGAACCAAAAATTCTTCAACCCGACCCGCAGTCTCCTTCCATCTACAGCCCGACGAAACCTCCACGCTCCAGAAGAGCTAGAAGAGATCGGTGAACACAGATGGCATCTGCAGCATAGACTGAAAGATTTCCTCTGACTGTTCATGTGCCGTTTTTAGAGTATTGAAAGTTCATGCCCCGGCTGGTAATATGTTCCTAAAGTATTTCAATATGTTAAGTTTAGTTTAGGTAGATCATAGCTCTTACACACAGGCATATCTATATCCCCCTTAACGCTGACTACCAAAGCAGCGCTGTGTCTGCATGGTTTGTTCTGTCACACCTTACTCTCCAATACAGCCCTACACTAGCAGTTCCACCCTTCATTAGAGCTCTATTATAATTAAATTCTTATGTGACTGTATTTTCCAATCTAATGAGGTATAGGGTCATCAGAGATCTCCAATCTACTTTATCTCTCCCTCCTCTAGCTGATCGGTACACTGACAGTTTAACAGGGTTTCATCCCGCTCCGATTACACGGATTGATAATTATAAATGCAAATATGCCCTTCTCTTACACACAACAGGCTGCTAGTAATGCTCATTGACACCCCTATTTTAATCCTGTATTAACTCTCTGTTCCTCTTAGATAGCAACTACATTATTAGGTGAATACTAGAACTACCACACAATCTTATTGCCATGACAACCAGCTGTTCATCGCTCTATTGGTTGCTGTCTTTTGGCGCGAATTCATGAGAGGAGCCAAGGTCTGAGGTAAAAAGTTCTCCCCCAACATGACTCATGCAGTCGCTCATTGGCTCTCACAAGGTTAGAGACCTGACTTGTTACCATGGTGACACACTGCAGACCTCTCTCCCCTGCCTCCACACACGCACCTCCCATAGGAGGATGCCTGTATCATCCCAGCCCGAGATAGTTGTGACACATGATTCATCTCCTTAGTAGTCCTAACATCACCTTATCTGTCATGAATTACGCAAAGATTAGGGCACTCACTACCCTGTATGATTATATAGAACTTATCCTTACGATTGCCTTTCCCTGACTAGAAAGCTGTCTACATGCCAAAACGGAACTGAAAGGCTTCTCAGATAAAGGCACTCTAATGCCCCGTGCACGCGGTCGGATTTTCCGATGGACAGTGTCCGATCAGAGCGTGTTGTCGGAAATTCCGACTGTGTGTGGGCTCCATCGGACATTTTCCATCGGATTTTCCGACACACAAAGTTGGAGAGCAGGAGATAAAATTTTCCGACAACGGGATCCGTTGTCGGAAATTCCGATCGTGTGTACACAAATCCGACGCACAAAGTGCCACACATGCTCAGAATAAATAAAGAGATGAAATCTATTGGCCACTGCCCTGTTTATAGTCCCGACGTACGTGTTTTACGTCACAGCGTTCGGAACGATCGGATTTTCCGACAACTTTGTGTGACCGTGTGTATGCAAGACAAGTTTGAGCCGACATCCGTCGGAAAAAATCCTAGGATTTTGTTGTCGGAATGTCCGATCAATGTCCGACCGTGTGTACGCATTAAGGGACTTTCACAGACACTGATCTTTCTCATATATTCATCCCCTCCTATCCAATGAGATATGCTCCTAATTAGCATAACGATCTACATGGATACTTCGTTTTATTAATTATTTTGACAAGCTTCTTCATAGCCTTCAGGGGTAGTTCATTATAAATTAGTTCAGGCACGGTTTATCTATCTTAAGAGATAATACTTTCTACCTATGTTGAATACTCTGATCTGCAAACTGTTCAAGTTTTCTGGCTGACTGTTTAACTGAATTATTACATAGACTTTTGCGCTATGAATATCTGCGCCTCACCAGATGTTTATTTTATGTGCTACTCATGGGGATGTTTATTTCTTTTATTTCTTTTATTTTTCTGTCTTTTTTTTTTTTTCATTCTTTCCTCTCACTTAACGATCACCAGGGGAACGATCTCACAAAATATGTCATTAACTTAATGTTTCATCTGACCATACACCTAATTTTTTATCTGCTTTTCGCAAATCTGACCCATGCTGTTTCTCCAAATCCACTGAGAAAGTTAATAGGCGGCATTCACAGCAATCTCAATGCAACCATTTCACACATGGACCGTCTTCAGTCCATGCCTTCTTCCTACATCTATCCCATATGTCAGCGGCTCTTGTCCCTTACTGACAGGTTTTACTTTTCTCTACGTTACCGTTTGGTCACCTTCCCAAACAGTGGTTTCAATTGATTACCTGATTTCTTCACTCAACCCTCCTTTAAACCACCACTGACCCATTCCGGTACCTTATATCACGAGTGCATACTCGTACATAGCCTAGCGAGCAGGCATCGCTAGTCCCCGGATTACTTTTCACTACCTATAACCCCTAACAACACTACACAGTGGTCTTCACAGTTTCCTCTCCCCCGCGTACCCAATATCCCTCACATCACTCCCTATTCCTGAACAATCTACTCTCATCCTGAATAGAATCTCATCACTCTCCTAGAACACGCCTTCCACACATAAGAGCATAAGGCACAAATCCAACTACTGTTCTTTTTCTGCCACACATACACCTGCACCGCGGACTATCTTCAGTAAACACCACTCCAGTCTAACTCACAACACCTCCCAAATTACAGAATGACAACGGTCTCACACAATTCTACATCAATATCTCACCACAACGCCACTACTAAACTAGTCTCACTCAACGCACGGGGACTAAATGTCCCTGAGAAACGTACACAAGTTCTCCTTTATATGCATAAACTCAAGGCAGACATTATATACATCCAGGAAACGCATTTCAAAACGGACTCTATCCCCAAATTCTCCAACTTACGTTATCCAACAGCTTTTCATGCTACCAACAAACAATCAAAAACAAAAGGAGTCTCTATCCTTATCTCAAAACAGTGTCCACTCATAATCAAAGACACTCTAGCGGATGAAGATGGAAGATTTCTATTTGTCAAAGGTTCTCTTTTCGGTAAACCTTTAACCTTAGCAAACATATACGCCCCCAACATTAAACAAGTCCCTTTCTTCCGACACACACTGCAATTGCTCGCATCGTTTCAAGAGGGTATACTATTAACTGGAGGAGATTTTAATGTTCCCTTAAACCCAATACAAGATACATCCTCGGGTGCATCCAAATTACCCTTCTCCGCGTTACGAGCAATTAAACAATGTTTTCAAGAATTGACATTACATGATGCATGGCGTACTTTAAACCCCTCAACTAAAGATTACACTTTTTTCTCCAACCCACATGGCAGTTACTCCAGACTTGACTATTTCTTTATTTCACAAAGCGATCTCACCATGCTCAAGCACACCTCCATCGAACCAATGTACATATCAGATCACCACCCGATAACCATGTCCTTGGAATTTCCATCCAAACATACTCGCTCACAAATATGGCGTCTTGATCCCTCACTGCTGACAGACATTTCAATAGTGTCTACTATACACGACAATCTAAAACTTTATTTCCAGGATAACGACTCCTTTGAAATATCCCCAATGATAAAATGGGAAGCCCACAAATGCACCATACGGGGAAAACTAATAGCTATCGCTTCCAAGAGAAGACGAGAAAGACAAGCGCATATTTCTATCCTTTCCAAACGCATACAGGATTTAGAAAAAATACATAAGAAAACTCGAGCTCTCTCCACACTTGAGGAACTTACTCAGGTGAGGACAGAGTTGAAAGAAGTGTTACATAAACAAATAAAACGCAAATACATATTATCACAAAAAATATTCTACGAACATGGCAACAAATCCGGTAAAATTCTAGCCAGAGCCCTCCGTGCAAAAAGATCATCTACAACACTTCATTCCATTAATGACCCTTCGGGTTCTAAAGTAACGTCTAATACACTGATAGCAGACCAATTTGTGAATTATTTCTCGCAGCTCTATAATATCAATCCACATAAACCCATGATAAACAATGATCGTAGAACACACTTGATTAAAGATTTCCTAGCCCAACATGGTCCCAAACCCATTTCTGATGCAGAAGCATCGCATCTAGAACGTCCCATCTCTAAGGATGAACTAGAGAATGTGCTCAAACAACTCAAAACAGGCAAAAGTCCAGGTCCAGATGGCCTAACAGCAGGATACTATAAGGAATTCATTGCTACGCTTTATCCTCACTTCTTAAATGCTTTCAACTCCCTTTCATCCGAGAACCCCCCTCCCAGAGATCTTCTCACAGCCCACATAGTGGTTATTCCAAAACCTGATAAAGATCCAAATTTAGTTCACAACTACAGACCAATATCTCTACTAAATGTTGACCTGAAAATATATGCAAAAATTTTGGCTAATAGACTTTTACCCCTTCTCCCTGGCCTCATCTCCTTGGACCAAGTTGGTTTTGTCCCAGGTAGAGAGGCAAGGGACAACACCCTAAAGGCAATCAGTATTCACAATTGGCTGACTTCAAAGAAACAACCGGGATTCCTTCTTTCCCTTGATGCGGAGAAGGCATTCGACAGGGTAGCCTGGGACTACCTAAAAGAGGTCCTAACACACATTGGCATACGAGATCGCATGCTACAATTTATTCTTGCTCTATACTCCACCCCAACTGCCAAAGTCCGGATAAATGGACACCTGTCGAGTGCCTTCTCCATATCTAACGGTACAAGACAGGGATGCCCACTCTCTCCGCTTATTTTTGTCTTGGCACTGGAACCATGTCTAACGCATCTAAAAAACAATCCAAACGTTAAAGGAATAACCATCGCAAAATCTACATATAAATTAGCGGCATTTGCGGATGACATCCTACTATTCCTGACAGAGCCACACATTACGCTACCCAATCTCCTCAAAGATCTTACTCTCTTTGAAAATCTCACATATCTTAAAATTAACTTCGCTAAATCAGAGGCCTTAAATATCACTCTACCACCAGATATAGTGAAACAATGTCAAACTAATTTCCCTTTCAATTGGAAACCAAGCGCCATTAAATACCTTGGGGTCTACATTCCAACCTCGCTATCGGACTTATACAGCAAAAACTATACTCCCATTCTCCAAAATATTCAAAAAGACCTCAACACTTGGTCAACGGGTTTGTTCTCATGGTTTGGCAGAGTTTCCATTATAAAAATGACTATAATGCCAAAATTTCTATACCTGCTCCAAACAATCCCAGTGTCACTACCACAAACTTTTTTCAATGCATACCGCAAATCCTGTATGAAATTCATCTGGAACGATAAGCGACCTAGAATGAGTTTCAACAGAATGACCATACCCAAAATGAAAGGTGGGTTAGGCCTACCGGATCTTCAAAAATACTATTGGGCCTGTCAACTCTCTCGAATAGTGGACTGGAATGTTCACCCTAAAACTAAAGCGTGGATCGCAATTGAACAAGCCTTCTCACAAATCCCGCTCCATAATCTACCCTGGATTCACCCTCGCCACATCTCTCCACATTGCAAACAACATCCCATTATCGGTACAACACTGAATTCCTTTAAAAAGACATGTAAACATTTGCACATTTCCTCCTCTCCAGGCCCTCTCACGCCAATCAAACATAACCCTGACTTTCCACCAGGCATTGATGATTCTTTCCTTCATCAAATAGGATCCCAGACAAGGATGACAGTGGGAGATTTCTTCGCTAAGGGGAATATTAAACCGCTGTCCTCATTGAACTCCCAAGAAACGAATCACCAGATCCCATTCTGGTCTTATATGCAACTCAGACATTTTCTTCTTGATCCCCAAACTAGGGCTGCATACTCAAGAAACCAATCACACTTTGAATCCCTTTGCTCTGCCACTGAACCACAAAGACACCTGATATCCACCATATACTTGAACCTCTTTCTCGAGCATACTCCTAAAACAAATATAGCTAGTACAAAATGGGAAAAAGATTTTTCCATCCACCTCTCTGATAAGGAATGGGAAAAGATATACTCTAACATACACAAAGGCTCCATTAATGTAACAACTCAAGAAAACGGATACAAGCTTTTCTCCAGATGGTACAAAACGCCTCTCAAGTTACACACCATTAATCCAGAGATCCCATCTAATTGTTGGAGATGTAATGACAAAAACGGATCACTCCTTCACATATGGTGGGACTGCCCTGCGATTTCTGCCTTCTGGACTAAAGTTTTTCACCTCTCCTCCCAAATCACTGCACTTCAGCTAGATTTCTCTCCAGCACAAGCCCTCCTACACCACTCCTCCCTACCGATGAAATCTTATCACAAATCCCTAGCACTACATCTAATCAATGCTGCTAAACTCTGTATCCCAGTTCTCTGGAGATCTCCCAACCCACCCACAATCGCAGACTGGTTCAAAAGAGTAAACAAAATAGCTGAAATGGAGGAACTTGTACATCAAGCACAGGATTCCTATACTAAATACAGGAACACTTGGGCCTGTTGGCTACATTTCCGCACAACATCTGAATATACCCAATTAATCAGTCAGGAATCCTCCTCCAGCACACCATAAGACACATCATACATCCCAACTGTCTATAGTCCTCCCTATAGCCGTGCATGAAACAAAATTCAGGAGGCAACTATATCATTACGCATACAGAATTCACTTCAAAAGCTCTATTATGCTTTTTTTCCTGGGACTTGGTCCTTCTGTAAAGATATTTCCCGTTAGACCCATGGCTGAGCCAGGGACGGGAAATAACTTTCCCCTACCTTCCTTTTGTACTTCTCACTATATTTTGACCACCATTTAATCGAAACTTTGCTATGTTAGGTATCTATTGTTGTATGCTATGATTATATCTCTATCTACAGACATTACCCGACTTCTGGACACCATGCACCAGGATCAATTTCACACTCTCACACAGACATAGTAATTAACGATTATTCCAAACAAAATCCAACAAAAATCTCAGACTCATATACTAAGGCTATCATAGGCAATCTATTATAATACGGTTTTTACTCCTCTCTCCCTTTTTAATCTTTTTCGCCCTCAAAAATCAACATGTTTAAAAAATGTTTTACCTGATTTAATATATGTTCTTTATATTTTCTGCCCACACTACTCTGTAATCCCATATATCCACACCCCAGATGTAATGTGTTTTTCAACAACTCCACAGTCGTAGATTTGAATACTTGTTAAAATACAATGTTGTACTCTCTGGACTGTTCCCTCTGTATAACACTGTTATCATTTTATCTCAAACCTTGCTTTTGTGTACTACTTTTCTGTATGAATTTAACTTAATAAAGCTTTATTTGGAAAAAAAAAAAAAAAAATGATTGGCAAAATAAATAAAAAAAAATGTAAGTCGATTTCCAGAATGTAATAAGTTCAGGTTTTTATCTCATATAATCTTTGGTAAGTTAAATTGATTGTAAAGTCTCATTTAAAAAAATAAAAATAACAAACATGTTATACTTACCTCCTATGTGCAGTTGGTTTTGCACAGAGCAGCCCAGATCCTCCTCTTCTTGGGTGCCTCTTTGCTGCTCCTGGCCCCTCCTTCCTGTTGAGTGCCCCCACAGCAAGCAGCTTGCTATGGGGGCACCCAAGCTGAGTCACAGCTCTATGTGTCCATTCAGACACGGAGCTGCCATTTGGCTCCACCCCTCTCTTTCCTGATTGGCTAACTGACTTTCATTGACAGCCATTGGAGCCAATGGCACTGTTGCTGTGTCTCAGCCAATCAGGAGGGAGAGTTCCAGACGGCGGAGGGATTTGTAGACATTGCTGGACAGACAGAGGGCTCAGGTAAGTATTAAGGGGTGCTGGGGAGGCTACTACACACAGAAGGCCTTTTATCGTAATGCATAGAATGCATTACGATAAAAAACCTTCTACCTTTGCAACTCCTTTAATGTAATTTCAATATTGTTAAACCTGCTGCTTTCATTAAAATCAAACCTGCTGATCCTACTATGTAGATCCTTTGCATGCCCATCCTGTTATAGGGTAACAAACCTCTTACTCCTGGTTGCACTTCTTCATTGTTGACTTGTTACAGAGGCTTCATAGGGAAGCTGTAGGAGACCATTTTAACATTTAGGGATGAGCTCAGGGTTTGGGTCAAGCATTAGTTTACAGCAAACCCAACATGTTTACAACCATTCACCACCATAGCAACCAACTACCAATAATGTACTTCATGGCCTCTGAAATTAAGTCATGTCAATTAGAATGGTCAATAATAAGGGTTTTGTTAAATGTCAGCCCTACACTATAAAAAACCTTTACTATAAAAAGTCATTCTCAGTAGATAGAGGTATTTAGTTAGGATAGGGAGTGTTAGTGATGAACAGCATATGGCCAAATTAGTGAAGAGGCTATATACACTTATGTCATAAAAAATAAACCCTTACTGAATTTCCCTTATGTAGAAAAATGTTGTGTTCCTTGGGGAAATCAGGGGTGGGGAGAGGAATATATTTTTACACTTTAATGCTGCAGATGTGTGTCCTTCAGGCTATTTGCAAACTCTCCACATGCCCTGTTTAAAATCAAACCATGATGTATGTATGCTTTAACGACTTCCCTACTCGCACATTGTAAAATGACGCCGGCAAGAACATCTCCTCCCCCCGGGTGTCATACGACGTCTGCCCGTTCTCGCCGCTAGTGTGCGTCCCCGGGGGATGAGGCACGGCGCTCGAATGAAGCCCATCCCAGATCAGGGTACAGAGCCAAAGAAATTGGCTCTATCACAGGATCGGCTGTGTGCAATCACAGCCAGTCATAAATGTAAACAAAACACAGTACCTGTCAGAGTATCCGAGTACCTGTCACCAGATCATCAGAGTACCCGAGTACCTGTCACCAGATCATCAGAGTACCCAAGTACCTGTCTCCAGCTCATCAGGGTACCTGAGTACCTGTCACCAGCTCATCGGGGTACCTGAGTACCTGTCTCCTGCTCATCAGAGTATCCGAGTACCTGTCACCAGCCCATCAGAGTACCTGTCATGCAGCCCAGCAGTACCTGTTGTGAAGCCCAGCACTACCTGTCGTGCAGCCCATTACTACCTGTCGTGCAGCCCATCACTACCTGTTGTGCAGCCCATCACTACTAAAAAATGTTACTACTGAAGAGGCATATCAAATCCTAAGCCTGACAGATGAGAGCAGAGGGGAGCCCTCTTTATTCAGTTACGATTCTGGTTCGGAATTCAAGCTCGTTGAAAGCAGTAGATGGGTGACTGAACTGGAGGAGGAAGCAGTCCTAAAAGAAGATGCTCTGAAGACCAGGCAGCCACCAGCAGCACCATACACCCCAATAGCCAATTGGCAAATGCCAACGGCGCTGGACCCCAGGAGGAAAGGCCCAGTACAAGCACTGGAATTTCACGCCAGACCCAAAGAATTAGGGCCCAAACCCATCTTTCAGATGCCTTAGCAAACCAATTGAGGCTGCCTTCTAGCTCAGGGTCAGCTACAATTACTTATTTCACAGCACAGTCAGATGTGCAGGCCAACACGGAAACATTTTCTGAGATAGATTTTTTAAATGTATTTTTCCCTGATGAGTTACTACAATGCATCATGGACCAAACTAATCTTTTTGCCTGACAATACATAGATAACAACCACAACTCATGCTCTGCCTGTACTTTCGAATGGAGACACCTAACAGTGGAAGAGTTTTTGGGCCTGTACGATCAACATGGGGCTTACAAAAAATACAAATTGCATGCTTATTGGTCTACCAACCCCATCCATCACATGCCAATTTTTTTAGCTGTCATGTCCAGGGCCCGCCATGACATGATCATGCGCTTCCTGCATTTCAGCGATAACTCACAGTGCCCTCCCTGGGATCATCCCAACTTTGATAAACTATATAAATTTGACCCCTAATTGATTTTTTTCTAAGAGGTTGGCCAAACCTTATGTCCCTGACCAGAACATCTCTATGAATTAATCCTTGGTCCATTTCTCAAGCCGGCTGGGATTCAAGCAGTACATTTCCAGGAGAAGGGCCAGGTACGGATTGAAGCTCAACAAGCTCTGTGTAAGCACCACTGAATATGTGCATGCCTTCCGCATGTACGAAGGCAGTCTCCCAGCTCCAGCCCCCTGAGTGCTCAACATACATAGGAATAAGCGGAAAAATTGTCTGAGACCTAGCATTCCCACTGTTCCAAAAGGGGTATCACATTTACATGGACAATTATTATATGAGTTTGCCCCTTTTCTGCTACCTGTACCTTGAGAAAACTTTGGCCTGCAGTACAGCAAGAAAAAACAAGAAGGGCTTCCCTTAGCATCTAGTCATCACAAGGCTATGAAGGGGGATCAGCCCTGAGGAATGAGAAAGTGTTGACTGTGAATTGGAGGGATAGGAAAGATGTGTACGTCATGTCCACCATCCATGATGATACCTTGGTGGAACTTCACAGAAGACGCAGTCCCATTCAAAAGCCTAGGTGTATCCACAACTACAATAAGTTCATGGGGGTGGATTTAAATGATCAAATTCTTCAGCCCTATCTATCAACAAGAAAGTCCGTCTTCTGGTATAAAAAAGTCACAATTTACTTTTTCAATTTGGCCATTTATAACGCATATGTCATCTATCAAAAGTCAACGAAAATACCCAACACCTTCCTCAAATTTATCAATGATATTGTCACTGCCCTGATCTACCAGCAAGGTTCCCCCCCAGAAAGCATTCACTCCAATTGTGTCAGCAGACTGCATTAACGCCATTTCCCTGAGAATATTCCACCATCAGAAACTGGAAGAAAACGCCAAAAACAAAGTCAGTGTGCAGCAAAACAGGTGTTAGGAAAGACACCAGTTTTCATTGTCCCTAATGTCCCTCCCAACCTGGCCTATGCACCAGAGAATGCTTCAGGCATTATCACATGTCCCTAAACTATTAGCCCATATTTCTAACAGACATTTCCCCATTTTTAATTCCTGTGCGGATTATTTCCATGCTGCCTCAACCAACCATATCACTGCCTTCCATGTGAACTGACCCTGGCCTGTTTATCGACTATGCCTCTGCCTGCCATCTGCATTGCTTATCTGTAGGGATGAGCTTGATGTTGGAGTCGAACATATGGGGCATTCACAGGCAAATTCGAGCACCACAGAATGCCCTATAATGCAATGTGAGATTGCAGTGCATTGGCGTCTGATGCCACTTTTTTGGATAATGGGTAGGGGTACAATGTACCCACTAAACATTCACATTGGGGGCCGGGATCTGGGGGCCCCCTTGTTAAAGGGAGCTTCCAGATTCAGATTAGTCCCTCACCCACAGACCCCCACAACCAACCGGCAAGGGTTGTGGGGATGAGGCCCTTGTCCCCAAAGCACCCTCCCCATGTTGAGGGCATGTGGCCTGGTATCTTTTAGGGGGGGAGCACTCGCTCTCCCCCTCCCCCATCCTCCCCCATCCTGTCTGGTGTGGATTTTGGGGGGGACCCCCACGGCAATTTTTTTTTTTAAATTGACGTGTTTTTAAATTTTGAATATTAACCACTAGCCGTCCTGCTCACGCAGATATACTGTGGCAGGTCGGCTCTCCTGCGTGAATCGCCAGACCTGTATGGTGGCTCACGCAGGCACAGTTGCGGGCGGACTCCATGTCCACCGGCGGCCTGCGATTGCCTTGTACACAGGCAGAATGGGGAACTGCCTATGTAGACAAGGCATTTCTCCATTCTGACAGGTGACATGATAGAGATGTACTGTGCCCAGTGATCGTGAACAGTGATATGTCATGTCCCAGTGAGCCCACCCACTCTACAGTTAGAACACACCAAGGGAACACAGTTAACCCCTTGATCGCCCCCTAGTGTAAACCCCCTTCCCTGCCAGTCGGAGTCCTGCTAAAGATCACAAATCGCCGCCATTATCAGTAAAAACAATAAAAAAAAGAAAAGTGCCTAAATCTATCCCATAGTTTGTAGAAGCGATAGAAGCGAGAAACTTTTGCACAAACCAATCAATGTCTATTGTGATTTTTTTCACCAAAAATATGTAGAAGAATATATATCGGCCTAAACTGATGAATAATTTAGTTTTTTATATATTTTTTGGAATATGTATTATTGCAAAAAATTGTTGCTCTTTTTTTGTTTATAGCGCAAAAAATAAAAACCACAGAGGTGATCAAATACCACCAAAAGAAAGCTCTATTTGTGGGAAAAAAAGGAAGTCAATTTTGTTTGGGCACAACTATCAGTTAAAGCAACGCAGTGCCGTATCGCAAAAAATGGCCTGGTCATTAAGGGGGCAAATCCTTCCGGGGCTGAAGTGGTTAAATGTTATTTTTTACTTTAGAAATGTAATTTTGCTGCAGGACTGTAAAACACATTAGACAGATGCACTACTTTACAGGCAGACTAAGGGGACCCCCAGGCACGATATTTAAAGGAATATTTGAATTTTATTGTTTCACTTTAACCACTTGCCGACCACCTAATGCAGATATACTGCAGCAGAATGCCACGGGCAGGCAAAATCACGTACCTGGTATGTGATCTGCTTCCCGCGGGCGGGGGGGGCATCGCGCCACCCCCCCTGCTCGAGGCGGTCGGCATCGTTAGGGGAGCGATCCATGCTGAGGGGCAGACCCCTCATTCGTGGCCACCCCCTTGCAATCGCTCCCAACGAATGAAAATCTTCCTCTGCTGCTGTGATGTAAACAGCGGCAGAGGAAGTGATGTCACCTCTATTCGCATCTGTCTTTTTCGTTCCGGCGCTGAGGAGAGAAGACATCAAGTAAGTGCACCAACACTACACTAACAGTAAAACACACTAGGCACACTTTTCACCCCCGATCACCCCCCTGCACCCCCTAATCACCCCCCTGTACCCCCTGTCACAGTGACACCAATAGCAGGTTTTTTTACTGATTACTGCATTGGTGTCAGTTTGTGACAGTTATAAGTGGTAGGGCAGTTAGTGTTAGGCCCCCTTTAGGTCTAGGGTACCCCCCTAACCCCCCCAATAAAGTTTTAACCCCCGTGATCACCCCCCATCGCCAGTGTCACTAAGCGATCGTTTTTCTGATCACTGTATTAGTATCACTGGTGACGTTAGTTAGGGAGATAAGTATTTAAGTTCGCCGCGAATGTTTTATAGCTTCAGGGACCCCCATATACTGCCTAGTAAAGGTTTTAACACCCTGATTGCCCCCTAGTTAACCCTTTCACCAGTGATCACCGTATAACTGTTAGGGTGATGCTGGTTAGTTAGTTTATTTTTTATAGTGTCAGGGCACCCGCCTTTTATTACCTAGTAAAAGTTTAACCCCATGATCACCCGGCGGTGATATAAGTTAGGTTTTAGGGTCAGATAGGGTCTGCGTCGCCCCAGGCAGCGTCAGGTTAGTGCCAGTAGCGATAACACCCACACACGCAGCATACACTTCCCTTAGTGCTATAGTATCTGAATGGATCAATATCTGATCTGATCAGATCTATACTAGTGTCCCCAGCAGTTTGCATCTACATTTTGCCCCTCCGCCGGCCCAGCCCACCCAAGTGCAGTATCGATCGATCACTGTCACTTACAAAACACATAACTGCAGCGTTCGTACAGTCAGGCCTGATCCCTGCGATCGCTAATGTTTTTTTTGGTATTGTTTGAATCAGTCGCTAACAGTCAGGAGCTTTTTTACCTGCGAGTCTCACTACTGTACCACTAAATTTAGAGCCCAAAATGGCAAATCAAAGGTACAGTAGTGAAGAGGCCTACACATTTCTGAGCATGACAGATAGTGAAGAGGAAGTCACTCATCTGTCATATTCAGGCTCAGAATACGATCCTGTAGATGACAGCGGCTCCATGACAGATAGCTCTGATGACGGAGTTGTGGTCCCTGCCAAGGTCAGGCATACCCGACCCAATCTTCTTCTGCTGTTGCTGAGGTGCAGGAACTGCAGGTCCCACATATGGAGCAGAGCAGTACTAGCGCCGCTATTCCTTCCGGTGAACTGGCAAGCACCAGTGGCCTAGTACACCCCGTTCGTAGTCAAACCAGCACTGCAGTAATACTTGGTGATGTGGCGAGTCCCATAAGTGCAGTTCAAGCTGGTGAGGTGGCAAGCACAAGTAGTGTCCCGCTGCCACCAAGAAGAAGACAAACACAGGCCCGTCATGCCCATAGTGCCCTTCCTGCTGCATTTGCCAATCCTAATTGGGAACCCACCACTTCTGTAGCACCCTTACTTCCCTCATTCACATCTCCAACCAAATGCAGTCGGCTGCATTTCTTTATGTCCTCCCGAGTACCCCTACCCAACGAACCCCCAAAAAAGATGTCGTGTCTGCAGCAAACATGGATATAGACATGACACCCGCTATTATTATCCCTCCTGTCCTGACAATCCTGGTCTTTGCATTGGTGAGTGTTTTGAACGCAACCATACACTAATTGGGTATTAGCATAGGGTACAGCATTGCACAGACTAGGCACACTTTCCCAGGGTCTCCCAAGATGCCATCGCATTTTGAGAGACCCGAACATAGAACCGGTTACGGTTATAAAAGTTACAGTTACAAAAAAAAGTGTAAAAAAAAGTAAAAAAACAAAAAAATATAAAATAAAAAAACAAAAATAATTGTCGTTTTATTGTTCTCTCTCTCTCTATTGTTCTGCTCTTTTTTACTGTATTCTATTCTGCAATGTTTTATTGTTATCATGTTTAAATCTGTTTGCTTTTCAGGTATGTAATTTTTTATACTTTACTGTTTACTGTGTTTTATTGTTAACCATTTTTTTGTTTTCAGGTACGCCATTCAGCTGCAGCGCTGATTTATTTATCTTGACAGCAACAGCGTTTGCTCCCACGATACATAAAGCCGTGACTCCAGCACTATCGAAGGTGATATATGCCGAAGCATGGGGGCAGCAGGGGCGGAGGAGCGATTTGCTCCTAACTTTTGGGGCGGATGCCCCCATGCTTCGGCATATATAAATGGTGCATGTATGCCCATCATTAGAAGTGGGTGGATGAAGGGAGGTATTCTAATGGTGGGCATACCCCTCCGATCAATCTCTTTTTTTTCGTTCAGCCCACAGGCTGCATAAAAAAAGATTACAATATATGCCCAACAAGGACCAGCAACGTACTGGTATCTTGCTGAGCTTTGAGTGGTTATACCAGAATGATGCCTGCAGGTTTAGGTATCATCTTGGTATCATTCTTTTCAGCCAGCAGTTGGCTTTCATGTAAAAGCAATCCTAGCAGCTAATTAGCCTCTAGACTGCTTTTACAAGCAGTGGGAGGGAATGACCCCCCACCGTCTTCCATGTTTTTCTCTGGCTCTCCTGTCCCATTCGGCCACTAATCTTGGTGTGGTCAGATGCTTTGAGGGCAGAGGAGAGATCTAGGGTCTAATAGACCCCATTTTTAAAAAAAAGAGTACCCGTCACACCTATTGCTATCATATTTACATTCCCTGACATAACAATAAAAATGATTAAAAAAAAGAAAGGAAGAGTTTAAAAATAAGATAAAAAAGCAAAAAAATAATAAAGAAAAAAAAAAAAGCACCCCTGCCCCTCCTGCTCTCGTGCAAAGGCGAACGCAAGCGCTGGTCTGGCGTCAAATGTGAACAGCAATTACACCATGCATGTGAGGTATCACTGAGAAGGTTAGATCGAGGGAAGTAATTTTAGCAGTAGACCTCCTCTGTAAATCTGAAGTGGTAACCTGTAAAGGCTTTTAAAGGCTTTTAAAAATGTATGTAGTTTGTCGCCACTGCACGTTTGTGCACAATTTTAAAGCATGTCATGTTTGGTATCCATGTACTCGGTCTAAGATCATCTTTTTCATTTCATCAAACATTTGAGCAATATAGTGTGTTTTAGTGCATTAAAATGAAAAAAGTGTGTTTTTTCCCCAAAAAATGCGTTTGAAAAATCGCTGCGCAAATACCGTGTGAAAAAAAAAATTAAACACCCAACATTTTAATCTGTAGGGCCCTTGCTTTAAAAAATAAATAATGTTTGGGGGTTCAAAGTAATTTTCTTTAAAAAAAAAATATTTTTTCATGTAAACAATAAGTGTCAGAAATGGCTTTGTCTTCAAGTGGTTAGAAGAGTGGGTGATGTGTGACATAAGCTTCTAAATGTTGTGCATAAAATGCTAGGACAGTTCAAACCCCCCCAAATGACCCCGTTTTGGAAAGTAGACACCACAAGCTATTTGCTGAGAGGCATGTCAAGTCCATGGAATATTTTATATTGTGACACAAGTTGCGGGAAAAAGACAATTTTTTTTTGTTGTTGCACAAAGTTGTCACTAAATGATATATTGCTCAAACATGCCATGGGCATATGTGGAATTACACCCCAAAATACATTCTGTTGCTTCTCCTGAGTACGGGGATACCACATGTGTTAGACTTTTTGGGAGCCTAGCTGTGTACAGGACCCCGAAAACCAAGCACCCCTTTAGGCTTTCTAAGGGTGTAAATTTTTGATTTCACTCACTCACTGCCTATCACAGTTTCGGTGGCCATGGAATGCCCAGATGGCACAAACCCCCCAAAAATGACCCCATTTTGGAAAGTAGACATGCCAGGCTATTTGCTGAGAGGTATGGTGAGTATTTTGCAGACCTCACTTTTTGTCACAAAGTTTTGAAAATTGAAAAAAGCAAAAAAATACATTTTTCTTTTCTTTCTTCATTTTCAAAAACAAATGAGAGCTGCAAAATACTCACCATGCCTCTCAGCAAATAGCTTGGGGTGTCTACTTTCCAAAATTGGGTAATTTGGGGGGGGGTTCTACCATCTTGGCATTTTATGGTCTTCGAAACTGTGATAGGTAGTGAGGAGTGAAATCAAAAATTTATGCCCTTAGAAATCCTGAAGGCGATGATTGGTTTTCGGGGCCCCGCTCACAGCTAGGCTCCCGAAAGTCCCACACATGTGGTACCCCCATACTCAGGAGAAGCAGAAGAATGTATTTTGGGATGTAATTTCACATATGCCCCGTGGAATGTTTGAGCAATATATCATTTAGTGACAACTTTGTGCAAAAAAAAAAAAAGTTTGTCATTTTCCTGCGACTTGTGGCAAAATATAAAATATTCAATGGACTCAACATGCCTCTCAGCAAATAGCTTGGGGTGTCTACTTTCCAAAATGGGGTCATTTGGGGGGGTTTGAACTGTCCTGGCATTTTATGATCTTCAAAACTGTGATAGGTAGTGAGGAGTGAAATCAAAAATTTACGCCCTTAGAAATCCTGAAGGCGGTGCTTGGTTTTCGGGGCCCCGTACACAGATAGGCTCCCAAAAAGTCCCACACATGTGGTATCCCCGTACTCAGGAGAATCAGCAGAATGTATTTTGGGGTGCAATTCCACATATGCCCATGGTCTATGTGAGCAATATATCATTAAGTGACAACTTTGTGTAAATGTTTTATTTATTTTTTGTCATTATTCAATCACTTGGGACAAAAAATTAATGTTCAATGGGCTCAACATGCCTCACAACAATTTCCTTTGGGTGTCTACTTTCCAAAATGGGGTAATTTGGGGGGGGGGTTTGTATTGCCCTGCCATTTTAGCACCTCAAGAAATGAGATAGGCCGTCATAAACTAAAAGCTGTGTAAATTCCAGAAAATGTACTCTAGTTTGTAGACGCTATAACTTTTGCGCAAACCAATAAATATACGCTTATTGACATTTTTTTTACCAAAGACATGTGGCTGAATACATTTTGGACTAAATGTATGACTAAAATTGAGTTTATTGGATTTTTTGTAAAACAAAAATTAGAAAATATCATTTTTTTTCAGAATTTTCGGTCTTTTTCCCTTTATAGCACAAAAAATAAAACCGCAGAGGTGATCGAATATCATCAAAAGAAAGCTCTATTTGTGGGAACAAAAGGACACAAATTGGGAACCGCACAATTGGGAGCGACGCAGTGCCAAATTGTAAAAAGTGCTCTGGTCAGGAAGGGGGTAAATCCATCCGGGGCTGAAGTGGTTAAGCATTCTTAAACTCACTGCTCCTAAAAAAATTGTTGTTTTTAAAACTTTTTTTGCATTGATACATGCCCCCTTGGGCAGTACCCGGGTCTCCATACACTTTTTATTGCATATAAGCCTTTAAAATGAGCACTTTTGATTTTTCATGTTCGTGTCCCATAAACTTTAATGGTGTTCGCAAACATTTTTTCCTGTTCGCATGTTCTGGTGCAAATCGAACTGGAGGGTGTTCGGCTCATCCCTACTTATCTGCCATGTTTCTGCCTTTGACATGAACTGACCCTGGACTGTTGACTATGCCTCTGCCTTCCATCTTTTTCTGCCTTTTACCTGCACTGGCCTTGGCCTGTTAATCAACCATATTATTTGCCTGCCACTTGAACTGATCTTTCACCCTGCTACTGTAGTACCTGCTGCCTGGACCAATACTTTGGCTGTGTTGACAATAGCTCTGCCTGCACTGACCCAGGACTTTTTATGGACCTGCCTGCTGTCTGGACCAATGCTCTCATCTGTGGACCACTGTACTACTAAAATCACTGGTAATCTTTTGTTTACCCTTTGTTCAGCAAAATGTATTTTGGTGTGTAATTGGTATGCACGTGCTATGTGTTAGAAATATGAAGGGCCTTCAACAATGTGATAAGTTGTCAGGAATTTAAGTGTGTAATGTACAGTACGTCCCTAGAACACCTGCTGGTGCTCCCTGGATGTTGGCTAGACTGTGAAAAAGTCTCACAAGTTGTATCGCCATACTCAGGAGGAGTAGCAGAATGTACTTTGGAGTGTCATGTTTGCTATGTACATGCAATGAGTTTGAAATATCTTAGAAATTCACAACTTTGTGTAAAAAACATTTTAATTTACTTTCCACATTTTCCAAAAACTTGGAAAAAAACAACATGTTCAAAAGACTCATAATGGAGGGGGCATGGCTAGCTGCTGAGCGATATGCTCGTTTAATCTCCCAGCTCCAGCGACAATCGGAGATTGAAGCAGGAAAGCACCGCTACACAGACCGGATCTTTACCTCCTAAAGACACCAGTGATCAGGGAATCACCCCATCATGTCCCACAAGAGGAAAGAATACAGACAACCCAGGAAGCTAATAACTTACTTCACACAGCCGTCGGGGCTCTGATTCCAAGATGACACCCGCGGCCTACTATACAAGGATGACCGCTCATACACAGACCTTCCGGATGCCGATCCGCCAGAATTATATCCCTCCCCAGGGATGGAGCAGCAAACAATCCATCCTCCACAGCTTCCTCAACACAAAACAGCCCAGTAAAATCGTGGATTCGGCTGGATTCTGACCCTCACAACCCACGGGTGAGTCCTCTGATAGCTGCTCCTCCTGCCCCATTACATCAGCCATCCCCTATAGCATTCTTTCCTACATCCAACCAGCGCTAGACACAACAATGAAAGATGCTCATCTCTCTCCAAAACTCCCTGCATGTCACTATATCTTCCATTTTCATGAAATTTTCCTCAGCGATGCACTCCATGGGGAACAAAGTGTCCCACATTGATAATCAGGTGGGTGAAACAACAGAAACAATAAATTACTTAGTGGATGCACATGAACACACATGGGATGAACACCAATAGATGAGGGCCAAAATGGCGGACCTTGAAGACAGGTCTCGTTGCAACAACGTGAAAATATGTGGTACTGTAAATCCAATTGAACATCTGTGAAATGTGCTACAAAAACAAATTGAATCCATAAACACCTTGCCTCGCAACTTACAGGATTTAAAGATCTGCTACTGACAATTTTGTGTCAGGTACCACAGCATACCTTCAGAGATCTACTGGAGTTGATGCCTCAACAGGCTATGGTGGGTGGTCATAATGTTGATAATGGCTGATTGGCCCATTGGTGAGCTTGTAAGTTTTCCCTGGGGCTTTGATTACTGCACAGTAACAAATTATTTTCCAAAGTAACAAAGTAGCAACTTTCTCTTTAAGATGCCACACAGTAAAAGATGCAGCAAGTGTGTGGTCAAAATAAGAATATTACCTTAAAGAAATTCTCTTCTCAGAAAGTGTTTTTATTCAGCAGACCCTATTGTAAAATAATTGTCTGTACTCAACCTCGATAGGTAGTGGACCAGTCTTACCTTCAGTCAGCCAGTATTATTTTCTAATAAGAAGAAAAACTAAATGAAGATATGGGAGTTCTGTATTGAAGCATAGAAATCCAGTCCTAGAGAGATCTCATGGAAGCCAAAGGAACTTCTCTACATGGGCCTTGTAGCACTTACAATGCAGCAGTCACCTTTTTTCTCTAAAGCAGACAGAAGGAACAGGTGGATTCCACTCTAGATTCTCTGCACTCTCCTCTAAGTGGTCAGTAACAGGATTATGACCAGGAGAATATAGCAGTTTGTCTCTCTGAAGACTGTTCCAGCTATCTACTTCCAGAATGTTCTCTCATTGAAATGCTTCCTCTCAGATTGAGCTGCAGAATGTTTCCATCTCTGATGTCACACACTTCCAATGGCTGATGTGTCTTCCTTTTCTGTAACTATCCCAAAAAGTGGCAGCCATTTTGGTATAGTAAAAAAATCATTGCTAGCAATCTGTTCTTGTGGCAGAAAACAGCCTGTGTAAAAAAGTAAGCAATTCCACATAATAGATGAAAATGTCACTGTTGCAAAGTAAAAAAGTTCTAATAAACACCTACAGGTAATATAGCAAATATTTGTGAGGTATCTACGCATGATTCAAAGTTCTAGTTGACAGGAGATTCTTATTTTGCAATGATACTAAATAAATAAAAAAAACATATAAAATTATTGCGCTAATGTCATAATAAACAACAGCTTCTGGCACTACAATCCAACAGGCTATTGTGTAAAAATAAAAGAAATAAAGTGCAGCACTAAATATGAAACATAAGAAATTCTTAGATCAATATACGTAAAGAGTAATGGCATCTTATATCAAACAATAAAGTGCAATGTGCAAAGAAGCAAGTGCAACACTGAAAATAAAGCACAATTTGTACTCAAATGAATATACATGAAGAGGAATGATACCATATATTAATTAATAAAGTGCAATGTGCAAATAAATGAATATGTGCAAAACAAAGTCCAAGTAGTGTAAAAGTATGCACATATGAACTGTAAATACAGAGCAGCCACTGTGTGTCAAGACAATCCAGATGTGAAAAGTTGGAAATGAAATCCACTCCAGTGGCAATAATAAAATATCCAAAATCCACTTAAGAAATCACCAGGACACATGCATCCACTACCAAGGTTGGAGAGTAAACATGCTTACCAGAACAAGTGGACTCAACTGCTATCGGCAAAGAGTCAAACATGCATAGAGATGGAAATAAAAGGATAATAGTCAAGGGAGTAGTCTCTGAAGATCTGCCACCATAACTCTGAACCACGTCCAGCCCCTCTGTTATATTATGAACTCAGAATCACAAACTCATTGTGTAAGCATAGACTTGGATTCCACTGTCTGCTGCCTATATTTGAGCACATATAAACAAGGCCTGGGGAATGCCCAGGAAAAAATTCAAAGCCTACTTACCACTAGCTCGCAGACAACCAAATTAACCTGTCTAACAGTATGCGTTAAAAACAGGGGTTTAGTCCGCACGCATTTGCAAACGCATGCGTAAGCCACAGAGCCTTGTCACGGCACCCTGATGTCCTAACACTAAAATATGAGTGTCCCCACAGTGGAGGCACATGCATTCTGATGGATAAATGAGGGCAGGTGGACTGAAGGGCAGCCCATCCCTTCTTAAAGGTACAGGAGAACACCAGACACCCAGCAAATAGCACAATGGCTGCAAAGGTGCTGGTGCGTTGCTGGACCAATACACACACCAAGGTGATCTCAAAAAACTTGCCACCACCCTCATTTATAGCTGACTATCGCAGTAAGAGGCATTGGAGGGCTACAAACAGATATAAACAAGGCCTGGGGAATGCCCAGGAAAAAATTCCAAGCCTACTTACCACCAGCTCGCAGACAACCAAATGAACCTGTCTAAAAGTATGCGTTAAAAACGCATATATCACCCCTTTTGATTAGGCATGAGCCGAACACCCACCAGTTCGGTTCGCAGCAGAACTTGTGAACAGACAAAAAATTTGTTTGAACACGCGAACACCTTTAAAGTCTATGGGACACGAACAAGGGGGGCGGGGTCACCCGCCTGGTGACCCCGCCCCCCTCTGACAACACGAGGAAAGCCACAGCGAAGTCCCATGAATTCCCTGTGCATCAGAGGAGGGCGGGGTCACCGGGTGGCCCCGCCCTTCGTTATATAAAAAATGTCAGAAGAAGCCAAGCGTCACACAGCTGAAGACTCCCACTGAGGTGGATCATGCAGACGGAGCGGAGAAGAAGCCTGGAGGAAGATGTGGGACAAGAAGAGCGGAGAAAGAAGAACACCGAAAGAACACCAGAAGAAAGAAGTTCAAAGAA
Organism: Lithobates clamitans; assembly: GCA_037952925.1. Classification (NCBI taxonomy): domain Eukaryota; kingdom Metazoa; phylum Chordata; class Amphibia; order Anura; family Ranidae; genus Lithobates; species Lithobates clamitans. Next base: position 3,021,766 of record JBBGZY010000391.1, on the reverse strand, counting down.
GAAGCCGAGAGAAGAAGAAATTAATAAAGGACTTGTCAAAAACTGTCTCTTTGACACTTTTTTTGTAAAATGTTAGGGGCACATTTGTTCCCCATCACCAATTCACACAGGGGGGGCTGGGATCTGGGAGTCCCCTTGTTAAAGGGGGCTTCCAGATTCTGATAAACCCCCCACCCACAGACTCCCACAACCACCAGCCAAGGGTTGTGGAGATGAGGCCCTTCTCCCCATCAACATGGGGACAAGGTGTTTTGTGGGCTACCTCAAAGCACCCTCCCAATGTTGAGGACATGTGGCCTGGTACAGTTCAGAAGGGGGCGCTCTCTCGTCCCCTTCTCTTCCTGCAGCCTGCCAGGTTGCATGCTCGGATAAGGGTCTGGTATGGATTTTTGGGGGGACCCCACACCATTTTTTTTTAAATTTTGGCATGGGGTTCCCCTTAAAATCCATACCAGACCTCAAGGGTCTGGTATGAATTTTGAGGGGGACCCCCACGCCATTTAAAAAAAAAATTTGATTCAGGGTTCCCCTGTGGGGAAATCCCATGCCGTTTTTATCAATGCACTTTTATGTGTATTCTCGGACCGACAATTCATTATAGCCATGAGTAGTTTTAAATGACTTTTTTCCTTTGAAATGTCATTTTGCTGTCAGACTGTTCTAAACACGGGAAACATGTGTCCCTTTACAGGCATACTATAGACACCCCCAGGTACGAAATTTAAAGGAATATTACACTTTTATTGTTTCACTTTAAGCATTATTAAAATCACTGCTCCCGAAAAAACTGACGTTTTAAAAAATTCTTTTTGCATTGATACATGTCCCCTGGGGCAGGACCCAGGTCCCCAAACACTTTTTATGACAATACCATGCATATAAGCCTTTACAATTCGCTGAACTGGCGAACAGCCGATGTTCGAGTCAAACATGAGTTCGATTCTACCTCGAAGCTAATCCCTACTTGTGATATGGAGTTGTTTAGCTCATGTGGTAGAGGTGTTTTTCGATGAGCCAGTCTAAACTGGATGTTAGGCAGCCCTCTTTTATTTAAAGGAAAAGCAAAGTCCAACAGAGAGTTGCCCATTCAGGGGTCTCAGTTTACAAATAAAAACAGGAGCTGAAAATGCTGAGCCACCCAGCTCCTTCTTCAGCAGCACTGCTACTCTTGTCAGGTTACTTCAGACTCAGCTCCCTGGCTCTCTTGGCTCACTGAACTGTAGGTACTGCACTTTGCTGCATCAGCCAACTCCTGGCTTCTACGAAGGGTTTGTCTATCATGCCGGGCTCTCCCACTTATTCAGGGAATTTCAGACTTCTTGCAGCCCCATGGACTCACTGGCTGCCCCAGTTTTCTCAATCTCCACAGACTTGTGCAGCTGTCCCAACTCTCCCAGTCCTGTGACAAGGAATTCCACAACATGCAGTCTCCTGGCAGGAAAACATGTTCCTCCTGGCTGAAGCACACAGCTCTTTCTCCAGAATGGGGAGCTTCAATTATGTTCAGGCTTGGCTTAAAAGGAACATGCACGCCTCAAAGTCACACAACCTGCAGACCTCCAAACAGACCCAGACACAGAATTGAAGGTTTATTCACTCCCAAGACACTTTGAAACCTTTGAACTCCAGACCCTGATTCGGTTTTACAAAACACAGAAAATACTGACAAGCGAGTCTTCTCCAAAACAGTAATCTTAAGCTTCGCTCTGTCTTAATGTAAATCTTATGTGTCTTTTCCTATATTCATACCATGGCAGGGTCTAGCACAGTCACTATATAATATGCTTGAAATGTCCTATACATACACAAACAGCATTTTAAAATATATTCCCTATTCCTACATTTTCGTTTACAATAATAAAAATAAACAATGGCAAATTAGACTTCTTTGATTATGAAAAGTCCCTTCAACTCCTTCTCAAGTTATTCATCTACGTCTCTTCTCTTTGTTTGACAAGTAGCCTCCCAAGTCTGTTAACTAGAATGTGAGTCATGATGTAAAATAGGTTTGTTTGATACATGATAATGATCCATCATCTTTGCTCATGTATCATTCTGACTAGAAAATGGCAGAGCTCATTAGTTGTTAACTGATTGGTTAGGCATGCTAAACATCAGGAGTAGATACTTTCTGGCTTTCAGGTAATGAAAATGAGAAAAGACAGAAAAAATCATATAATTTACATTTTACAAATATTTATTTAAAATGAAATATTATCAGAATTTATAAATAGCACACAATCTCCGTTATCTTCCTTTTCACAACTGAGTGTACATTTGTGGCATACACAGCATAATTCCTTTTTTTTTTTTTTTTTTGCATCCTTCTAAATGAATAGATGCATCATCAGTGATGAATCAACTCTACAAGCAGTATTATAATTTATGTCTGGGTTTGCCTGCTTTATTAATCATATACTCATCTGATATTATCTACAATTAAGAGCTTGTCTTGAGCACCCCTTAAATTCTGTTGTCACAAAAAGAAATGACCAAATGCTAGCACACAGGAAGATCAAAAGTTTCCTTGTCAGTTTATTTCCATGGCTGTAATTTTGTCACTTATACAGGAGATGATTGCACTGTCAGCCAGACTGCACAGAAGCTTAACCCCATTACATTTTATCAAAGTTTACAGCCCTTGTCATTGCTGTTCCTACATGGATTATTATGCTCTAAGTGTGTACTGACCATTAATGCGTCTTTTATTTGTTTTGATTTGTTCTTTCCTTAATGTTAAAGAATACAATCTATACAGTAGTTGATAATGTTTTATGACTGCAAGCACTGTGTTGGTTTCCACATGAGTTATTTTACTATTTCACTTCATTTATTTATTTTACATACATAGGTTAAATAGAGGATATCCATACAAATTTGGAGCCAAAATTACTTGCTGTGGTACATGATTCAAATTGTTGAAAGGTAAAGTGTGTATTCGTCCAATGTTGTTCAAGTAATTGTTAAGTATCAGTAGGAAGTTCAGGTAGTTTGTGGCTAGGGGTTCAGTTATAGTTAGGCTTAGGGGTTAGAGATTAAGGTTAAAATAAGAGTTAGTTTTTTTTTAGGGGAGGGAGTACACTAATTGTTAAAGTGTAAATCAAGTTTTTTTTTAAAGCAAATTATCCTCTCTGCAGGATCAGTGTACAGTACAAGAATTGTAGGGGGCATTGTTTGGACGTTGTCTAAGATGGCTGCTTAAGCTCCTTGCTCCGGCACACCAAGGTCCTATGTATACCCTGCTGAAGGAGCTACCTGACCTATAATCATGGGGAACCCGATCGGAGTGCCTCTACATTGCGTACCCAATCACCCAGGCACACAGGCATGCAGCTGAGCGGCAACATACCGGAGTTATTCTGGACCCAGCAAAAGGGAGCGACAGCCTCCACACAGCCGACGGGGAACAACATGTGATCAGCTAGCAGGAGTCCTGCGCGCTCTCTCCCCTCTCAGCCTGATGCTGTGGCCATGATACCTAACAGATCACCCAGCCTAGATAATCTACAAGCCATGGCTACCGACATTTAAGAAACTCTGTCAGCGGCCATCTCCAACCTGAGGCTTGATACTCAGTAGAGATAGTGACTACCCGCCATGATGCTGCACTCCAGGATGCTAAACACACCTCAGACACACACGCTCAACATCTCTGTGAACTCCACCGCCACCTGAAAGACCTGGACAACAGGGGAAGATGCCATAATCTCCGGGTGAGAGGACTCCCAAAGGCAGTTGAACCCGGCCAACTGATCCAGGCTGTTCTTGCGATCTTTAACAAGCTTCTAGAAAGGCCCCCAGAAGTACCAATTGAAATGGAGAGAATGCATGGGGCCCTATGTCCCAGGGTTAGAGATACAGACCCCCCCCAGGGATATAGTCTGCTGTATAGCTAACTTTCAGCTTAAAGAAGAGATCCCCTGAAAAGCGAGATATAGGAATTGCATCTTTTATCACGGAGCTGAAATCAAATTATACCAAGATCTCTCCCATATCATATTACAGCATAGAAAAGACCTCCGTCCCCTGCTTTAACATCTCAGAGCCAGAAACATATCTTACAAATGGATGTTTCCATTTTGCCTGTCAGCCACTCACATGGGACACAAAGTTAACTTGAGAGGCCCAGAAGACCTACAATCTTTTACTGAGAATCTTGACCTGCCTTAGAGGAACTTCCTGATTGGTACAGGGGATTGCATCTACCTCCTCTATCCAAAGGAGAATCCATGGAGCTGCAGATGCAAGGAAGGTCTCTCACTCCCAGGTGTCCAAGATCACCACGACCTAAATACCCAGCTCCAGCTAATCAATGCTCACCGCACAGAGGGAGCCAACCAACTTCTCCTGCTCATCAAAGAGCCCACCGAGACTGAGACCCATCCAGAATATCCCTGGTACACCCCATCTCAGCTATCCCAGCTGAAACACTCTGTGATGCTTAAAATGGGGAAGTAACTGTGAACGCTCAGGTATGTTATGTTGTTCTGACACTATTGCCAGACTGTGGTACTATGTCAGCTAAAACTGTTATGCTCCATACACACGATCGGATTTTCCAACAACAAACGTAGGATGTGAGCTTGTTGGCTGAAAGTCCGACCATGTGTATGCTCCATCGAACATTTGCTGTCAGACTTTCTGCAGACAAATGTTGGCTAGCAGGTTCTCAAAACTTTGTTGTCATAAAGTCTGATCGTGTGTACACAAGTCCGCGCACAAAAGTTCATGCATGCTCGGAATCAAGTACGAGCCAGAAGTACTCGGTCTTGTAAAACTAGCGCTGGTAATGGAGATATCACATTCGTCACACGGCAAATTATGAAATCTCTCAATGCAGCGTATTCTCCTCTTCTTTATAATGCTATAATAATGAAATTGCTTTGCTGCTGATATTCACAGAGTTCTGACAAATGGATAATGTCTCGTGATCTCCTGAATAATCTTTTTTTTTTTTTTTCCTCGTGATCTTCAGAATAATATTTTTTTTTTTCTAGTGATCTCCATAATTTTTTTTTTCATTTTGTGTGTCAAGTTACCACAACACCATTATTATCTTGTATTTTTTAACCTCAAATATACAACTATGTTGGTGTCTCTTGTTAATTTGACATTGTATTTTTGAAATGTACCTGGCTACTCACAAACAAACTGTACTTTTTAAAGTAAAACACATAGGCAAGTATTTAATAGGGAGCACAAGGTCAAAACGAAATAAAGAGGAAGGCAACGCTGGAGAAACAGTTGGAATTGGTGAAGCCTTTGTACCCCAGGGTAGATGTCAATTATTTGACTGTCAAGATTGGTAACCTGAGGAGTCCATTTAATAGGGAGCACAATGCGGTCCAGGAGTACGAGATATCGGGAGCAGCAGCAGATGACATATATGTTTCGAGGCTGTGGTCTTACAACAGCCTGCATTTTTTGCCAGACCACATCAAACCCAGGCCATCACTCTCAACACTTCCTTCCACGCTTCCTTCCATGCTGCTGTGGTGGGTGGGGTGGCTGTGGTGTTGGTGGTGTTGCTGCAGGTGGTTGAGGAGTATGGTCCAACTCACATAGGTGGGTTTGAGTTGTTAGTTTGTCCCTCATCCCCTTGTTTAGGGCCTTCCAAATTAGTTCTTCACAGATTGTGCGTTGGCCCTCCTCCATGTTTTCTAGTTTGCTTGCAGTGACAAGTTCAAATGCCTCGTGTACACCAGGGGTCATGTTAAGTGCCGCAGTAGCCTGTTTGAGGAAAACAGATGCAGACTCCTTAAGATTCCTTGCCTTCCTGGTCCTTTTGGTTGGAGAGCGGAGGGGAGGAACCTGGGATTCCGTCAGGCTGCTTGCCACAGCCTACTCCTGGCTGAGACTTTCCTGTATATGAAAATGGTACATGGTTTTTGGTCATCAATCACACACAATTTTAAGCTCATGAATGTTAACAAATAGAAAAGATTATCATTCTGACCCCAGCATTTTTTATTCTTGACCCAATCATTTTTGGCTACTGCTGTCTATTGATATGTAAACCACTTTGTTAAATCAGAAATTAGTGATCAATAACATCTAGTTAGCGTCATTCAATTTTTGACAAGAAATATGTTCAACAATGCTATACCTGGGTCAAGCTGGACTCCTCCACATCTTCTTCCTGGGTGGAAGGCCCAGGTTGGACTTCAGGAGTCTCAGCTGATGTGGAAGGAATTGTTGAAGAATGTGTTGATAGTGACGGCCTAAGTTCTGTCTGGTCAGACAAAATAACACAGTCTGTCATAGTACCACAGCCTGGGGACATATACGTCATGTGCTGCTGCTCCGGATCTCTGGGAATCCTGGACCTTCTTGCGCTCCCTATTATATGTGCTCCTCAGGCTACCAATTTTGGCCTTCAAATAGGTGATGTCTGCTGTGGGATACACAGGCTTCGCCAATTCCAACAGCTTATTCAGTGCTGCCTTCCTATTTTGCTTGCTTGAATAATCCCTGCAATGGACTTGCCAGAGACATGGCAGCTCCCTGTATTTATCAATGAAGTTGGGCAGGAAGTCAGGGTCTGTGAATTTATCCACCATTTTATCTGCAAGACACAACACAAGACAAACCCTAATGTCAGGCTAAACTCTCCTAATCTTGTCCCTATATAGGCCTCAGTCTCAAAGCAGTATAGGCCACTAACCACTGATGCCCCAAGTCACTAGAACGATCGGCGCTTGCGATCCTCCGTCCTCCACTCACAGATCATACGTACGTCGCCCGCGTGTCATGCTTTATATACAACGTGCATGCGTCAAACTTCGCCCCTGTCCTTCTTTCTAGTGTATTCCCCGCCTCTTCTCTATCGGGGCAGTGGGAGAGCACATGGCGGAGACACAACAATTATTTGCTGTTCTCAGCAACAACGAGGAAAGCCCGGAGCAAGCAAGTTCCACATCCAGGTGGAGATATAAGGCCTCAAATATGTCCTTTGAAGAGATGGTGGAGATGGTGGACATCTTGAAGAGGACTGACTATGATGGGAATCATGGACTGTACAGAAACCCAAATGTGAGAAAGGCCAAGATCATGACTAAAGTTGTGAGAAGTCTGCACAGGACTTTTGGGGTACAACGATCCAAGGAACAATTAAGGAAACACTGGTCAGACCTGAAATTGAGGGAACAGGATCAGTATAGAAGGACCAAGAAAGTGCTGCAAAAAAGTAAGTATTTGTTGTGTGTTCCTATTATTATTACTTTCGTGCTGGTACATGTGCTTTTCTTTACTGATATACAGTTTAAAATGCCAAGTTTGGGGTTCATAGTATAATCGTTTGTATTAAACATTGTTCGTTTGACCACTAATACAATGTTTTTGGCAGATGCAGGTTAACTACATTTGTTCATGCCTATTTTGATTAAAAGAAGTTGATTACATTGTTGTCTAGATGTGTTTGAAACTAGAATGAAATTACAACTTGATTTAGTGTAAGGAGAGGACACTCAGCAGCTGTTTACACATCTGGATGCAGGAGCATTAGTATGGGACACCATAACAACCTTTTTATAATGTCCCATGCAGGTGCTCCAGTGGATACTAGGGGTCTCTCCATGTGTGAAACTTGCACAAAACGGGTAAGTATTCCAGCTTTTGTAAGGGAAAAAATCATGTCTTCAGCTTGGAACACTGCCAAACAGACACTTGTACGACACTTCTAAGCAAATGTTTCATATTACTATTTCTAGCCTCAAATAACTGTCTGCTAAGTATACCTTTTTTTGTATTCACATAGGGGAGAAAAGAATTGTGACACCTGAGGACACCAGTAATCCCACACCTCCTGAAGAACGGGAATTCAGCACACAACCTGAGCATGTGGATGCAGAGTTTAAGGAAGTGGTCAAAATGGTGTCCACAGTAGGTCAGTGTCTGAGACCACAGCTTCAGGTAATAGGTGTATGCCTGGGGGGCATGGCTTGGACGGGACCAGAGATGGCCGCTTGAGAAGAGAGCTCACGCACACCGAGGACAAACTTAGCCTCTTCTAAACCTCTGCCAGCCAGCCTTAGCCATGGGTAAGCCGAACAGAAGCACCTCGGCACAGGAGACGGATAAACAATCGGGGACACAACTAAGCAATAATATCCTGGACATATTCCGCTCTAAGGCCGCAACCCTCCATGAGGAGACACAGGCCTCACAGCTATACCGCGATCGCGCCGGCGGACATCCACGGCGCAACTTCCACAAATCCATCCTTATTGCATCTGCAAAGAGATCTCCAAAGGATCACGCTGGACATAAAACATACACTAACAACCGCCATATCAGACCTTAAAATGGACATTCAATCAATGCACAATCGCCTATCTGAAATGGAAGAATCCTCTCAAATACAGGCAGCTGCCATCAGGCAAGTACAAAAAGCGCATGATATGCATCTCCCCCATATCTTTAAACTCCACAGACAAGTCGAAGATCTTGACAATAGAGGATGCAGGCATAATATAAGAGTAAGGGGGGTCCCTGAAGGCATAGATCCCTTAGCACTGACGCAAACAGTGTGCACAATATTCAACGACCTCCTTGACCGGCCTGCTGACTCCCCTATTGACATAGAAAGACTTCATCGTGCACTAAGACCCCCTCCCCGGGACTCAGAACCCCCTCGGGACATAGTGTGCTGTCTAGTAAACTTTCCACTCAAAGAGGAGATCCTCAGAAAAGCGAGAGATAGAGGCTGCATTTTATACAATGGTGCAGACATTAAACTGTTTCAAGACCTATCTCAGAAAACACTGCAAAACAGACACACACTACACCCCTGCTGGAAACGCTACGGGCGCAATATACAATACAGGTGGAAGTTCCCATTTCGCCTTTCAGCCACCACCAGAGGTTGCACCGCACTCCGCCGACACCAGAAGACCTCCCCATTTTCTGCGAACAGCTCGACATCCCAACAATTGAACTGCCTGAATGGTATTCCTTCTACTTTCCATCGGAACCATGGAAGGCTGTCTCCTACAATGCTTCACCAAAAGCACAATGCCACAGATCCAGACACCGAAGACTAGATCCTACATCCCCTGGAGAACGTATCTCACGCCGAGATGTACCACCGCACGCCTTGAATCATGCAGACACTCCACACAGGAACCACAGGGATGACTAACTCAGTGCTCAACTCACCCCAGAGTCACGTAAAGTATATACCTGATATTTTCTTTTCAAGATGATGAACACTCGTCAGAATTGCACCTTCAACTAAGGTACGGTGTTCTACCCAGAAAAGAACATTACCTTGTTAAGATCACAAACGCCCCTCTTCAATTCCTTCGGACTGAACTTCCACAGACATGAAGAGACTAAATACCGCATAATTTTCCTCCAAAATCTTTTTGCCGCAAGTTAACGGGAAAGGTAAAGTTTTTGTTTCTGAATGCCTTAACAGATAGCCTATTCCCTAAAGCGGTAATAGCTATAAGCCTCAATAATAGCAAGGTTCTAATGCACTGCCTTTGTTGATATGTTTTCTTTTTTTTTTTTTCTTTTTTCTCTCATTTCTCCTGCTGTAACAGTAAATGTTCAGTTCTAGGTTGCACAACAGTGGTGGAGGGACCGGCTCCTTTGTCTCGGACTGATCCCTCCCCACTATGAAATACCAAACCCTAGAGGGTTTGTGGGACCTGCTTTCCCATTGTGGGGGGCGGAGCCCGGAACCGTGCCGGGGAGTAAATAGACACTGGGAACTCCTAACTAACATAGGGAACCCCCTCATGTCAACATTTAGTACTGTTTGCTATGTTTGTTATCCTAGTAGGAATTAGATGGGTAGATATATATATAAATAAAGAAGTCTCGATCACATGTTCAGAATCTTGGTACTCACATATGTAACGCTTTATTTGGATAGAATAATTAATAAACACATTAATCATATGACCAAATAGGGGCTCACGCAAATATCCCCCTTATAGTCCAGGCTTACACCACATAGATAACTATATCTCTTTTTTTACTCCATCACAACATACTTGAAGACACATTACTGTACCTTACTAGTCCTTAAGTGTGCCGACACCTCTGATCACTTTCCAGGTTTATTGTCTCACCACAGTGGTCCTATTGGACTCTAACTGACACCCCGGATCCTCTATTAATTAGGTGGTTAGGTATTCCGATAACCACCTCCAGTGATTTACCATACATAGAGCGTGGATACTCCACGACTGCATAAACCAAAACATTCTCATTCCCAAGTCACAATCCGTGGGGAAGCACCTGCTTAACGTACGATCTAAAACCCCTTCCCCCCCTTTCCTCTCTATCTCCTTCCTAACTTCACTTACTACCTCCATTACCCTAGATCCCAGTGAGGGCTGCTCTTCCAATCCACCCCTACCTGCTTCCTATAGACTTTAAGAATGCACTCAAAGCTAAGAAATAATAAGATACAAGTGTAATTAAAATGCATATCCCTTAACGTTAAAGGGCTAAACCTAAAAGAAAAGAGATCACAAGTCCTTTCAGCTCTGACAAAAAACAAAGCACACTTTCTCCTACATCAAGAGACACATTTCAGAACTAACGCCATCCCCAAACTGACAAACCACATCTATAAACAAGTCATACACTCCACAAACAAGGAATCCAAAACAAAAGGGGTCTCGATTCTCATATCCAAGCAAGCTGACTTTCAAATGACAGACACACTAGTTGACCCGGAAGGCAGATTTATATTTATAAAAGGAACATACGCTGCTAAACCTATCACTACAGCCAACATCTACTGTCCAAATGAACACCAGGTGTCCTTTGTTAAAAAAATCTGTGACCTTCTACAAAATTTCCAAACCGGATTATTACTATTGGGGGGGTGGCTTTAATGTACCATTAAATCCCAGTATTGACACATCCACAGGCACATCCACTCTTTCATATAGGGCTCTACGCCAAATCAAACTTCAACTACAAAACCTAACACTCCATGACAATTGGCGCACCTTGTATCCATCTGATAAAGACTATACCTTTTATTCAGCCCCCCACCAAAATTATTCCAGAATAGATTATTTATTCTTATCACAGAATGACCTACTCAGGCGGGCGACTATAGAACCAATGTTTCTATCTGACCACCACCCCATCTCAGTAACACTCACATTCCCTGAAAAGAGAGAAATGACCAAAACATGGCGACTAAACCCCGCTCTTCTCAAGGACCCAGGCAATTTGACCCAGATACACTCACGCATACAAAAGTACTTCTTAGAAAACAATACCCCAGATATCGCACCAATCATGATATGGGAAGCACATAAGTGTGTACTAAGGGGAGAATTCATTACACTCGCAACCACAATTGGAGACATCAGGAACAAATTAGATCCCTAATCCAAACCATAAACCGGCTAGAGGCTAAACATAAGCAAACAACATCACAAAATACACTACAGGAACTACTTCAAGCCCCTTCTATGTTACTAGATGAATTAGGAAAGCGTACCAGAAGGCGATATGTACTTCAACAGAAAGTGTTCTATGAGCACAGCAATAGGAGCGGGAGACTGCTAGCGCGCACAGTCCAAGCGACCAAAGCACCCTCTAGAATCCACCAGATCCGGGATAAACACGGCACGCTCCTCTCCAAAAATACAGACATCGCCAAACATTTTGAAGAATACTACTCTAAACTATACAACCTAAAACAACACCCTGAATACAAACCAAAAAAGGACGACCGCAATTCCCAACTAAAGGAATTTTTAGCGCAGTTCTGCCCCAAACCCATCACAGCAATCAAACAGATGAGTGTAGGAAAGAGCCCTGGCTCAGACGGTTTTCCATTAATATATTATAAAAGCTTCCAAGACACTCTGATTCCAGAAATGCTTAAATCCTTCAATTCCCCGCAGACCCGCACGCATCAACAAGCAGACTGCTAGAAGCACATGTAACCCTCATACCAAAAGAAGGCAAGGATCACTCACAAGCCTCGAACTACAGACCGATTTCTCTACTGAATGTAGATATCAAATTATACGCCAAAATTTTGGCCAACAGGCTACTACCAATTATCCCTGGCCTCATATACCCCGACCAAGTCGGGTTTATTCCGGGTAGAGAGGCCAGGGATAACACTATACGTACCCTAAATATACAACATTGGCTAGCCACATCTGGAAATAAAGGCTTTCTCCTATCCCTGGATGCTGAGAAGGCATTTGACAGGGTGGCCTGGGACTACATGCAAGAGGTCCTCAAGGGCATAGGCCATGTGCCACGCATGTACACGCATATTAACGCACTATATACCAACCCTTCAGCCAGGGTAAGGGTCAATGGCCTCCTGTCAAACGCCTTCTCTATAAGCAATGGTACCCGCCAGGGATGCCCACTTTCCCCATTGATCTATGTCTTGACATTAGAACCCCTGCTAAATAAAATACGCAACAATTCCGATATCAAAGGTATACCCATTGCATGTAAAGAATTTAAAGTAGTCGCTTTTGCGGATGACGTCTTACTCACCCTTCAAGACCCTCGAATTTCCCTACCCAACTTACTGAGTGACTTAAAACATTTTGAAGAATTGTCAAACCTAAAAATTAACTATTCCAAGTCCCATGCCTTGAATATATCTCTTACCCCGCAAGAAGTAGCCCATGCTCAACTATCATTCCCATTTCAATGGGAAAAAGAAGCCATTACGTATTTAGGAATCAGGATTACCAAAAGAACAATAGACCTCTATAGCCACAACCACGCAAAGGCCCTAGCTAAACTTCAAACAAACATTAAAGAATGGACCAACTTAAATATATCCTGGTTCGGCCACGCAACCTTAATAAAAATGATTGTCCTCCCCCGCCTTTTATACCTCATGCAAACAATCCCAATACATCTACCCCCCTCCTTTTTCGCCACATACAAAAAAATGTGTACAGCTTTTCTTTGGAACAGCAAACCTCCACGCATAAAATATGCCCGACTAACACTCCTGAAAATCAGAGGGGAAATTGGCCTTCCTGATCTATACAAATATCACCTAGCATGCCATCTGACCAGGATTGTGGACTGGAAGATACACCATATAGAAAAAGCATGGGTGGCAATAGAACACTTCTATATCCACACCCCCACACATATTCTCCCCTGGCTTCCAACACGACTATGGCCTCAGACTCTCAAGTCACATCCCTTTATATTTCCTTGTCAAAAGAAGTTTATTGAGTATACAATGTTATAAAGATACATAAAGTAAGTTTACAAGGATCTATAAAGTAAGCTCATTGTTTTACAGTAGGGTTTATATAGGTAAATATCATGAAATTTCAAATATTAAACATTGGGTTCACGTAAACCTAAATTAAAGATATATATCATTTCCTTAGTTACTTTTGTAGGTATGTAAATGATTTATACCTACTATACATATTGTTTACAAGTAGAGTGTATATAGGTCAAATAAATTCTGATAATGAGCTTTAATCGTAAGGTGGAGAAAAGGAAAGAGAAAGAAGAAAGAGGGTTGAAAGGTAGAGGTATGGTCCACAAGGTTGTCCCGCTCGTCAGTTTATTATTCTTTTTAGTTCTCTTTGAAGCCTTAGAATGGGTGTCTCTGTAAGTCATTTAATCTGTTACCATGGCAACAGGACAGAGTCATTGAAATTTGACAGGAACTGTTGTTTTATCCAAGGGTGCCAAAGTTTTTCAAATTTTGGAATTTGATTTTGATCGATGGCTACCATCTTAGCATGGGACATTGTATTATTCATTCTGTGAATTGTTTCTGCTAGTACCAATGTAGGAGATTTCCATGCCTTGGCCACTGTTTGTTTTGCAGCCGTTATTAGTTGGATCATAAGTTTGAATTGAGAGAGTGTTAACCATTCCGGTTTTAGATTAAGTAAAGTTAAATATGGATCTGGTTGTATTATTTTTTTAAATATTTTAGATGCAATCACGAAGACTTCCTTCCAGAAGGTTTGGATTACTGGGCACGTCCACCATATGTGTAAATGTGTGCCTATTTCTGGGCATCCTCGAAAACAAAGAGCTGAGGTATTAGGTGAATATTTTGCCACTCTAGCGGGTACAAGGTACCAGCGAGTTAGGACTTTATAATTTGTCTCCAGTGCTAAGATGTTGGGTGAAGATGACTTAGATGTGAGCCATATGTTAGACCAGTCCGTGTCTTCTAAAGTTCGTCCCAGGTCCTCCTCCCACCTCTGAACGTAAGAGGGTCTATTAAGATTTGCTACTCCATATAATTGATTATAAAGTGATGAAATTGTACCTTTAGCAAATGGATCTTTTGTACAGATTGATTCAAAAATGGATAATTGGGATAATGGTGTATCCCCCTTTAGGAATGGTGTATAGAAATTTTTGATTTGGAGATATCTAAATATCTCAGAGTTTGGTAGATCATATTTTTCTCTAAGCGATGGGAATGAAAGGAATGATTTAGATGCTATGAAGTCATTTAGTGTCTGAATGCCTGATGTTGTCCAAGCTTTAAAAGAATTTGGGTAGATCCATGCCGGATAAAAGGCCGGATTTCTGATAAAAGAAAGGAGAGGATTGTGTGGAGATTGTAACTGATATTTGGTTTTTAGTTTATCCCAGAGAGATAAGAAGTGTTTAGTTATGGGATTATGAATTTTAAAGCGCTCTTTAGGATCAAGCCATAATAAATTTGATATTAATAGAGGGTCATTTTCTGAAGCCTCTATAAATACCCATAATGGGATTTCCTGTTTTGCATGGTATTTGGACAGACTGACCAAATGTGCTGCTCTGTAGTAGTTAGTAAAATTAGGGTATCCCAGGCCTCCTTTATTTTTGGGAAGATGTAGTGTGTGTATAGGTATACGTGGTTTAGAAGAGCCCCATATAAACGAAGTTGCTCTTTTTTGTACTATTCTCAAAAAATAGGAAGGAATTGGAATAGGGAGGACTCTGAATAGATAAAGCAATTTGGGTAGAATAGTCATTTTGATTGCATTAATCTTCCCTATCCAGGATAAAGGAAGTTGCGACCATTGTTTTATTAGATTTGTGATCTGTCTTAATACAGGAGGATAATTGGTTGAGAATAAGTCAGAATGAGATGCTGTTAAATGAATTCCAAGATATGGGATTGATTTTTCTGCCCATGTGAATGGGAGTGCAGCCCTAGCCGGGATCAATTCCATGTTTGTGAGTGAAATATTAAGCACTAGGCATTTCTTAGGATTAATCATAAGGCCGGATAGGGCTGCAAATCCATCAAGAGCTGGTATTAAGTTAGGACCAGAGACCTGTGGTGTAATATTCGTCTGCAAATATACATAATTTGTGTGTAATACCTCCTACTTCAATGCCAGTTATAGTTTGGTTTGTTCTGATGTATTGGGCCATGGGTTCGAGTATAAGGGCAAATAATAAGGGAGATGATGGGCAACCCTGTCGGGTACCTCTTTCGATATTAAAGGCTTCAGATTTGAATCCAGCATATTTTATATAGGCTTTGGGTTTATTATATAATGCTTTGATCCATGTTAAAAAGTGGGGTCCAAAACCCCATTTTTGTAATGAATATTGCATATATTGCCAGGATACTGTGTCAAATGCCCTCTTAATATCGAGAGATAGAAAACATAAAGGGATTTTCCGTTTTTTAGCAATATGTGCCAATAACACTGCCCTGCGTATATTATCGCCTGCCTGTCTATTTGGCATGAAGCCTACTTGATCTCTATGTATTAATTTTCCTATAATGCTATTGAGGCATTTTGCTATTATTTTTGCTAATAATTTAATATCGAAGTTTAACAGGCCGATAATTCACACAGGAAGTATCATCAGAAAGGGGTTTTGGGATCATACAAACAATTGCCATTAGTGTTTCTTGCCGAAAAGAATGTCCATCTAGAAGTTTGTTAAAAGTTTCAGTGAGAATGGGAGAGAGTATTTCTGAGAATGTTTTATAGTATAAAGCCGAGTAGCCATCTGGGCCTGGTCTTTTGTTAAGTTTTAGGTCTTTTATGGCGTTAGCAACTTCATCTATAGTTATAGGCTCATCCAAATTTCTTTTTTGATTCTGAGATAACTCAGGTAAGTTTATTTTTGAGAAGAAGGATTCAGCTTCTGTAGGATTAAATTCATTGTTTGTCTTGTATAAAGTTGCGAGATGTGAGTGAAATTTATGGACTATTTTAACTGGATTACAAGTGTAAACATTTTTTGATAATTTCAAACGTATTGGTTTGAAAGATTTGTTAGTTGAATTTAATGCCCGAGCCAAATATGTACCTGGTTTGTTTGTATTCATGTAGAAATTGTGTTTGGAGCGTTTGAGGGATTTATCAACTGACTCAGTGAGAAATAGATCGTATTCCAATCTAGATTTTTCCAGATGAGATTTTGTACTCTGAGATGGATTATCTTGAAATGATATGTAGGCTGCATTAAAATTGAGTTCTAGTTTTTTTGCTAGATTTTTGCGTTCCCGTTTAAATAGTGCCATTTGTCTTTGTATTGTACCACGCAAGACAGGCTTATGAGCTTCCCACAGTGTTATTGGGGAGATGTCTGTTGTATTATTAATTGATATGTATTCCTTTAAAGCTTGTTCGAAGGCCATCTGATGTAGTGGGTGTTTGAGCATTATGTCCGGTAAGTACCACGTTGGGTCATGCGCTTTTGGTATGGCTGAGGCTATAGTAGTGTATACTGCATTATGGTCAGACCACGGAATCGGAATTATATCTGATGCAATAATTTCTGGTATCATTCCTATTGTTAGAAAAATATGATCTATTCTGGTGAAGGTTTGATGAGGGTGCGAGAAATAAGTGAATTTCTTTTTCATTGGGTTACTTTCTCTCCATGAATCTACCAGATTGTATTTGGAAAGAAGTTGAGAAAAAGGTAATCTAGAGGTTTTTTTGGATGGTGTAAAAGGTGATTTATCTAGAAATGGGAGGAGGACCTGGTTCGAATCCCCACACATTATCACTGTTCCTATTTTGTGTGTATTAATCACTTGTAATATATGTGAGAGGAATGGTGTAGGTTGTTTGTTAGGAGAGTAGTAGGAAATCACCGTGATTGCTGTATCCATTATATAACCCATGAGTATCAGGTATCTACCTTCTGGGTCTTTAATTTCTGATGATAAGGTGAATGGTGTGGATCGGTGAAATGCAATTAGAGTTCCCCTTTGCTTGGTGCAGGCAGAAGCCGTGTAAATTTGTTGATAAAAAGGAGAAATATATTTTGGAGTAGAATCTTTGGTGAAGTGTGTTTCTTGGAGGCATACTATGTGAACCTTCTTGTTATGGAAAGTACAGAAGGCTTTGGTCCTTTTTTGAGGGACATTTATTCCCTGAACATTCAGGGAAAGTATATTCAGTGGTGCCATGGCAACAGATCAAATAGTTTTGACTTACTTTTTGTTATGCAGAGCTGACTGCGCAGATCAACCTGTGTGGACTGAAGAGATGAATAGATAGAAGAGAAACCAGTGAATTCTGGAGTAAAGAGTAAACAAAAAACATATGAGATTAAATGATACATTGTATAAATGATTTTTTGCAAGTAATCACAATTTACCCGTGAAAGAGAATAAATATCTCTCTCAGGGGAATAAGTGCCTTCGTCACACTCCCACATAATATGGTTGGGAGAATGAGGAGGGCTAATGGGGGTACACGGATCTTCCGCTTACAGGAGAGAAGTGCTATGTCAAAAGACATCAAAATGATGTTTCATTAATTGGAGTGCAGAATATAGTTTTTGTTGAAATTATTTATTCCAGGGTGGTTGTATATGGTTAGTCTTGCCCTAGGCTAAATAATTCAGTTAGAAAGGTACTGTTAATAACTTTGGTATTGATGAAGATAGTTTGATTTATTTTGGGATTTTAACCCTTTTAGAGTAAACAATTACATATTTTATTCATATGTAACTGTTTAGATATGTTAACTCATAAAATTGAGGTTATATTGCTTCAGATTAGAATAAACAAAAACATAATTCTAGGAACTAGTTAGGTAATAATATAATTGTTTTAAGAAAAGAAAGAAAAAGCTTCCATTACTTCTGGATTATTGAACATATTTGTCCTAAAAAGTAATAAATCTATTGTTATTACCTGATAATATATAACTGAACAAGAATTTCCTTATTTCACTTATCTATTCTAAGGCTATATGAATCAGAAGTAATAAGAAATATAACTGGAATGTAACATGATCCCACACAGTGTGTGACTATCAGAATGCAGTTACATTCAGTTATAAATATAGGTTTTTTAAAGAGAACCATCTCTTAGTATAATAAATGAAGAGATATCAGGAATTAGGATGTCAGTCCATTGAATCTTCTTGGTCCATGGATGATGTGGCATAACGGCCTCTTTTGTGAGAATGATGATTCCCATTTTGTTCTGAAATTTTCTGAGTGCTGCCTGAAGGTGAAGATGATGCCATTCTTCTGCGTGTGGGAGAGTTGCTGCTTGTGGGTTCTGTCAGATTTAATTTTAAAAGGGATTGTTGTAGTTCATCTGCTGATCTGCTTCTGTAAATTGTACCTTGGTAGTTAAATCTGACTGAAAAGGGGAAGCCCCATTGATACATAATGTTGTGGCGTTGCAGTTCCATTAGTTGGGGTTTCATGGATCGTCTTTTAGTAATAGTAAGTTGGGATAGGTCAGCAAAAATTTGATAATTGTGTCCTTGAAAATTAAGTTCCTTTTTTTCTCTTGCAGCAATTAGTATTTGTTCTTTCGTTCTGTAATAATGAAATTTTGTGATTGTATCACGTGGGGGTCCATCTTTCTTTTTGGCTGTGAGGGCTCTGTGTACTCTGTCCAGTTCTAAACGTTCAATAGGGATATCTGGCTTTAGTTCTTGTAAAGGAGCAGTAATAGTAGATTGCAGGTCTGTCACAGTTTCAGGTATTCCCCTTATGCGTAAGTTTGAACGTCTGGCTCTATTTTCGTAATCTTCGAGCTTAGTTTGAAGTATTAAATTCTCTTTTTTTAATTGTTCCAATTCTGTTATATTTTCTTGGGTTGTAATTTCAATTTCATCCATTTTTATTTCTAAGGCTGCGGTGCGGTTTCCCAGCTCTCTTATTTCTTTGGTTAGGCTTTTTGTTATTTGGTCTGAGGTTTGTTTTAAAGCCTTATGAAGCATCTTTTCAAATTGTAATAATATTACTGGGGATACTGAGGAGGCTTGTGGAGAAGTTTGTGAGAGGATTTGTTCTGTATCTGACTCAAATGGAGAGTCTTGCTGTGACATTTTCTGTCTGTGAGAGCGCCCTGATGCTGTATCTTGTGAGGTGACTGGAGCTGCTTCAGCTGCAGTGAGTGCCTGTGAGCTCTTTGTGAGGTGATTTTTATTTCTGCCACGGTTTCCTCCCAGTACCATTTTTCCTGCCCAAACTTTAACAGTTTGTTCCCTGGGGCAAAAAGGTTCAAATGGATACCTTTTGAGCCTGCAGGCTCCGCTTTGTCCTTCTCTTCTCTCCTCAGCGGTGTGGAGCTCTAACAATGCATGTCTGCTCCGCTAGGCTCCGCCTCCTGCCCCCTCCCCTTTATATTTCCTACTCTTTTGGCCTTCAATAAAGCCATAACACTACATAACTTATCTACCCACCTGGGACCTCTCACCTCCCTACGAGGAAATCCAGAATTCCCACCTGGTGAAACTACGATGTTCCTACAAAATGAATGGCCATATAAAGAGATAAGGGCCCACCAATTTTTTAACAAGGGCATCATACGATCATACCAGGACCTGAAATTAGAATCTCATACAAACACTTTCCCTTTCTGGTCATATAGACAAATAAGACACTATCTAATGACTAGAAACTCAATCGCAATATGGGCTAGGAAATTAACAACATTTGAAACCCTCTGCTCGAGTGATTCACCTCAGAGACACATTATCTCTCAAATTTACTCACTCCTGCATGGCAACAATCTAACAACACCTACTGAAATCCCGCGCTACTCATCGGATGCAGACGTACAATTAACATTGACGGAGGAAGACTGGGGAACCATATACTCTTACGAACACAAAGGGTCAATGAATGTAGCGATACAAGAAAATGGCTACAAAATTATAACTAAATGGTATAGGACCTCATCACGATTACACAAATTCTCTCCTTCAATAACCGATGTTTGCTGGAGATGTAAAAAAGCAGCAGGATCCATGATACATATTTGGTGGAAGTGCGACTCCATCCAGATTTTCTGGAGGGAGGTACACTCTATCATAGAACAAGTCTCCACATACACCTTGAACTATAACCCCGCTCAATATCTATTACATCATACTACACTATCCAAACACGATTACTTCAAGTTCCTGGCTAGGCATATGGTCAATGCAGCGAGACTGCATCCCAACACATTGGAGATCAACAGATATACCCACAACTAGAGAATGGTTACAGAAAATGTCCAAAATAGCAGGAATGGAAGAACTGATTCATATAGCTCAGAAATGCATACAAAAATTCACAACTACTTGGGCCTGTTGGAACCACTTCAAAACAACAGATTACTACTAATCTCTTTTCTCAACATAACGTGCATCAATTCAGAATCGTCTACAAAACTAGACCCCACAGTTTCTCCTTCCCCCAATGTGAGGGATGGAAGGAGAGACACACAATTGAAGAGCAGCCCTCACCCCCCCATCCCTCCCCCGTGTCACCCCAATGTCCCCTTTCCAGATCCACACCTCGCCTTATCCTCCTGTTTCTCAATACTAAAGTTCCTTTCCTAATCACCACACACGGGAAATTTCCTATGATCACCATATCATAAACCGACTAAAGGGAAAATCACACAAACATCATAACTAACTGTTCGGTGCCAACTAACCCCTCATAGACACCAAACCCTACCTTGAACAAAATTAAGCCAAGTCAAATGTTCTAAGTGTTAACGCTACCAGTTGAGATGAGACTTGTTATCAAAAAAGGGTATCCATGTTTTAGAATCCAGTTGTACCGAATGTAATTACAAGACTTTTTCAATAACTAAAATACACTTGGTAATAAATAAAACATAATGTGCGATTCTCCATGACTTAAGATATAAGACTATACATTTTTGTATAAACCATGGAATCTTCTTTTGTCTGTTATACATATGTTAAACAAAATGTAAAAGTGGAATGTACAATCGCTTCAATAAAAACTTTTCTGGAAAAAAAAATAGGTGTATGCCTGCATATTTGTAATACATGGTGGGTTTTTTTTCTTTTTAGGTGATGTGGATGTTGTGGAAGAAGAAACTCACTTCAACAGTGCAAGTACTCATCAGTGAGATAATGGTGTGCAATCGGGATTTAGAGGTCAAGCAAAATATTAATGATGTTCAAAAAAGACTGACTAACATCATTGACGTTTTAGGCAAAATCTAAAACCCCCAAAAAATGTAAATGTTGTTTTTTTGTTTGAGGTTTTTAATTGCAAAGCCAAATTTTGAAGATGCACACAGTGTGTTAACATGTGCTATCTGCCATCATGGGATATCAGTGTATGCGTTTTGTGGGTGCAACCCCTTCCTCAAAACTAAAGTAGGTGAGAAAAAGGGGTTGCACCCCTGAAATACGTCCATTGATCCCCCATGATGGGAGCTAGCACATGTTGACACACTGTGGCTTATTTGAAAAAGCAAAACCACTTTGCACTACAAGTGCAATGCAAGTGCACTTGAAAGTGCACTTATAGGGCAAAGTGGATTGTCCTTTCTGAAATAAGGCCCAGTGTGCTTAGTTTGTTAAAAAAAAACCTTTTATAACGCACATGTGAATGTGCTTGAGTAAAATGTTTAATACTCAATAATGTGTGGCTTATTTCAAAGCTCAATACCATTTTTTTTAGTAAGTTGGTGTAGTTACAGTGACAATGGGGGGTATTTATTAGACATGTGCACACTGAAATATTTTGTTTCCGAATTTCGTTTTCGTCCGAAAAATACATTTATTTAGTTACTCCCGAAATTCGTTTTTATTAATTTAGTTTTTGATTAAAAACTGCATTTGTCCGAGTAAATAACCCTCACTGTGCTGTAAAATTTGCCAAAATCAGGCCATTTTAGGAACTACAAGCAATTCATTCATGGAGTTGAAAAGGATGATTTTTTTTTATCATGAATGCATTACATACTTTAACCACTTGCCGCCCGCCATATAGCAAAGTGACGGCAGCAAAGTGGTTTCAATAACCTGACCAGACGTCATATGATGTCTTCAGGATATTGAGCCATTGTATGCCCCCGGGGGCGTGCATATGCGGCGATCGTTGTTGCGGGGTGTCAATCTGACACCCTGCAACACCGATCTAGGTAAAGAGTCTCTGACAGAGACTCTTTACCATGTGATCAGCCATGTCCAATCAAAGCTGATCACAGTGTAAACAGGAAGATCCGGTGATCGGCTTTTCCTCACTCACGTCTGTCAGACACGAGTAGAGGAAGGCCGATCGGCTGCTCCTCTGACAGGGGGGGTCTGTGCTGATCGATTATCAGTGCAGCCCCCCCGAGGATGCCCACACTGGACCAACAGGGAAGCCACTAGGACCACCAGGAATGTCACCACCAGGTATGCCACCCTAGACCACCAGGTATGCCAATCAGTGCCCACAATGGATGCCAATCAGTGCCCACAATGGGCATCACTGATTGGCAGGCATTACTGTTTGGCACTGACTGGCATCCATCAGTGACATACATTACAGAACATCAGTGCCATCTATCAGTGCCCATCGTGCCGCATATCAGTGCCACCTATCAGTGCCCATCAATGCCACCTCATCAGTGCCACCTCATTGGTGCCACCTCATCGGTGCCCATCAGTGCTGCCTTATCAGTGCCCATCAGTGCAACCCCATCAGTGAAGGAGAAGACTTACTTTTTTAGAAAGTTTTGTAAAAAACAAAAAAAACTTTTTTTCAAAATTTTAGGTCTTTTTTTATTTGTTTAGCAGAAAATAAAAATCCCAGAGGTGATCGAATACCACCCAAAGAAAGCTCTATTTGTGGGAACAAAATGATAAAAATTTAATTTGGGTACAGTGTAGCATGACTGCGCAATTGTCATTCAAAGAGCGACAGCGCTGAAAGCTGAAAAGTGGTCTGGGCAGGAAGGTGTAAAAGTGCCCTGTATTGAAGTGGTTAACAAGAAAAACATTGTGTGTGTATAGCAGACCCACAGCACAACATAACATAATAGTTAGCTGAAGAAGAGATTGTCACCTCATGTATCAAATAATTTACGTTTGCACAATTGAAGAAAATGGCCAAAAAAAAGGCCTTTGGAGAACCTAGGAGACAGATAAGAAAAACAAGCAGTAAATCAAATGACATAGGAGTTTAGATTTTCAAAACAAATTTATTTTAAAAAGAGCTTCCAAATTCATTGGTAAATAAATTGCCCCCCTACCCACAAAGTACTCCACATAGGCAAGCCAGGACAGCCAGTTTCAAGTGCCGTCATTGTCTGTGCCGGTGAGTCGGCCTCAGTCACAACTGAGGCCAGATAGTTGCTGCAATATTCCTTAGGAAGTTATGAAGAATGCAGCAGCTCATAATGATATGGTTCAGTTTGTATTCGGCCATTTTGATCACTTCAGCCATTCGGCCATTTTGACCACTCTTCTGGCATGGGCCAGCCGGTAATTAAAAACCCTCTGCTCTGGGGTCAGGGTCCTCATGGGGAACAGCCTCATCAAATGCTCCCCCAGTGCAAAGGCCCCATCCGCCACAAAAACAAATGGGAGGCCCACCACATTATCTGCTGGAGGAGGCAACCCCAAGCTGCCATTTTGGAGATGCCTGTAAAATTCTTTCTGGGCAAAGACTCCTCCATCCAACATATGTCCATTCTTCCCCACGTCCAGATAGAGGAACTCATAAGTTGTCGACACCACCGCCAACATCACAATACTACTGTACCCCTTGTAATTGAAGTAGTATGACCCCGAGTAGGGGGGTGGGATGATCTACGTGCTTCCCATCTATTGCACCACCACAGTTGGGAAAGTCCCACTGCTGGTTGAATTGTGAGGCCACAGTCTGCCATTCCTATGGGTTGGAAGGAAACTGTGGAGTCAAATTTTATGATGGGGGGAGATGTTTTGGACAGGTAACCCTCTCCACTTCATTGAGAGCTGAATGCATAAATAATGTGTGTTACTTTGGCCAGCCCCTCCTTACTTACACTATTGGCAGCCCACTGTACAGGTTAGAAGTGTCATAATCCAAAAATAAGAATACACACTGTCCAAATTGAAGCACATTTTAACATTCTGCAATTACCTATCAAGATAATAGGAGAACAAAACTTGAAACAGTACCATTTGAAAGTATTTAGGCAGGCACTTGCACTACATGCTTTGGTGAATTCATCCATAAATCTGACCACAAAAGAGGTAGGTATAGTATGTATGGGTTTGGCAAAGTCAGCAGATTAGGGGGTGTTTAGGGAAAGCACTACAATGGAACTGACAAAATAAATTGTTAAGTGACTAGGCCTAGGTGTATATGGGCCCAGGATAGCATGCTGGGGAGGTTAGTGAAGGCAAATATGCTTGAAGGACAAAAAAGGAGCATTAAAAGCTTACAGCATGCATGAGGACAAAGAGGACATTCACAGCATATTACAATCATGGTATTTATGGAATGATGAAATAAATACAATACATTAGCAAACATTAAATACATAGAATGTGATGTTAAAGGATAAAACTTACCTTAATATAGTCCTTCTGCAGGACCTGAATGATGGCAGAACAGGTCTCTGGAATAATGATTCCCAGAGCCTGGGGGGAGATCCCAGTTGTGAACCTGATATCCTAGAGACTCCTCCCCATCTCCAAGTAGCGCAAGATGGCGACGACAGTTTGTTTGGGAGTGATGACTTGCCGCATGCAGGTGTCCTGCTTTGTAATATAGGGGGACAGCAAAGCCGACAGACGTGAAAGACGGGGTCCATCATCTTTAGATAATTCTTGAAATAATCAGGATTATTCTCCTGGAGTTCTCGCAACAAAGACATATGACAGAATTGGTCATGATTAAGCAACCAATTCTTGGTCCAAGAACTCCTCCTCCCCCTGTTCATGGACTGGACGTGGATCAAAGCAATAACAAGCCCAACAACAGCACAAACTTTCCTATGAGTACGTAACCGCAACATGTCTAGAAAACGAACGGCTGCTCAGAACGAACTGAAAATCAGAAAGGTCCTGAGAAGAATGAGCTGAAAATCATTAACAAGCGGACAAGAATGCACTGAAAATCAGAAGCGAACTATAAATAGAACGCACTGAAAGACAGGAATGAAATTACAACACGCACTGAAGAACAGATACTAACCGACAACCACAAACTGAAAAGCAGAGACAAACTGACAAGCACGAGGCTGAAAAGCTCAAATCATCTTTCACCAAACTTCTACTAACACGAGATAAACACGAGATTAGCAGAAGGAGCCCAAAGGGTGGCGCACTGGCTATTGAACGTCCTTTTTATTGGCTCATCGTACGACTTGTGCGTCACCGCGTTCCCACGTTCGTAATTGATGGCCAACATTTGTGTGACCGTGTGTATGCAAGACAAGTTTGAGCCAACAACCTTCGAACAAAAATTCATAGTTTTGTTGGCGGAAAGTCCGATTGTGTGTACACGGCATTAGAATTCTTCAATCCTCTAAATGATTGAATGTAAGGCTACTCCTCACACCATCTACCACCTACTATACCCAGCAAGGATCTGCCCCTGGTCTTGATGGTTTATCAGTGCCATACTACAAGGCCTTCGTGGACAGGCTAGCTACCCACATGGCTAAATTCTTTAACATGAAAGCTCTAGGATCCCCCTTAGATCCTCATCTTAAAGCGGCTTATGTTTCTATAATTCCCAAACTCAATAAAAATCCTGAAGCAGTTGAAAATTATAGACCAATCTCCCTCATAAATAATGACCTCAAAATATTAACAAAAATAATGGCTAACCGTCTCTCTTCCTTCATTAGTCACTACGTCCATAAGGACCAGGTTGGGATACCAAGGAGGCAGGGGCCTGATCAAATTAGATTTAGTCTCCCTTCTACAATCAGGTTGGGACGACGGCCACAAACAGGAAGGGATGTTGTTATCTTTAGACCTGCACAAAGCCTTCGACACAGTCAAATGGCTTTATCTGTATGGGTTACTGGAGAGATGGTATAATATGCAAGTGAAGGCGCAAAGAACTGGCGATAACAACAATAACAACAAAAGTAAGAACAAAGGGATAGGGAACAAACTGAAATATTTCCAGTCTCACATTACATTAAATGGATAGATAATGTCCACATGTATATGTCCAAAGTGGAGAAATTGAGTATCTCATTAACATATATAGGGTAAGGTCTCACTGTCATGTGGACATGAGGAGTTCAAGGGTCCAGTTAATAATGATAGGTCCACGAGCAGGGCTGCCTTCATCAAGAAATGAAACCACATTCCAATCCTAAGGAAAAGTGACAGCCGCGCCCCTTCATCAGGCCTGATGAAGGGGCGCGGCTGTCACGTCATCACAGCCCGTACGCCCTGCAACGCGTCGCTCGACACATGACGTCATCACTCCTCGCCGGATGTTTACAGTCTTCCATGCTCTCTGCCTAGTACCGTGACTTGTCACCGCTGCGGCCGGCCTTACATCTCAGCGGTACCTCTCCTCACACACAGGCAGAGCCCCCTGCTAGGAGTTGTCCTTGACTGTCTTGTACCTTTGATGGATGATGTCCTCCTCAGTATTGATTACTATTTTATGCTTACTGACGACCTTCAACATGTGAGTTTGATGATTATTACCTTTTTATGAAATAAACCTTGTTTTTAGTCTGCACCCAGAGGCGCCTCTCTCTTTTGCTTTTCTACTGGAGAGATGGGGTTTTGGCAATCGCTTTCTGGGCATTCTCCACTCCCTTTATTCCAACCATTCAGCACAGATTTGAATCTGCGGGCATCACTCTAGACCCTTTAACATCGCAAGAGGCACCAGACAGGGCTGTCCGTTATCCCTATTCATTTTCGCCATGGCTATCGAGACACTTGCGGTGGAGATTCGTTCCAACCCTAATATTTAAGGAATTTCCTGCGGTTCCCAAATTCATAAATGCAGCCTATTTGCCGATGATATGCTAATATTTTTCACTTCACCTATCACTTCCCTCCCCAATCTATGTAAACTCCTAAACGTCTTTGCTAAGGCGTCAGGTCTAAGGGTTACTAAGTCCCATGCCCTCAACGTTTCTCTGAAACCAGCCATAGTAGAATCGTTAAAAAAGTCATTTAAGTTTAAATGGAACAAATCGTCACTAGAGTATCTGGGTATTCATCTCACAGCCAAAATTGACCAACTATACTCAGCCAACTTCCCGCCCACGTATAAGAAACTGGAATCAGAGCTAAAGTCCTGGGGCGGTAAGGAGCTTTCCTGGCTAGGGAAGATCCATTCAATTAAAATGACACTCCTCCCCAGACTACTTTATTTATTTAGAGCTTTACCGATTATCCTTAAGAAGGATCACTTACAATCTCTACAAAGGAAAATCAACAAGTTTATTTGGGGAGGAAAGGGTCTAATGCCCCGTACACACGATCAGACATTGATCGGACATTCCGACAACAAAATCCATGGATTTTTTTTTCGACAGATGTTGGCTCAAAGTTGTTTTGCATACACACGGTCGCACAAAGTTGTCGAAATTTCCGATCGCCAAGAACGTGGTGACGTACACCACGTATGACGCGACTAGAAAAGGCCAGTTCAGAACCAAGCGCGGCACCCTTTGGGCTCCTTTTGCTAATCTCGTGTTATTAAAAGTTTGGTGAGAGACGATTCGCGCTTTTTTAGACTCGTGGTTTTCAGATCATTTTCTGCTGTTCAGTTTGTGCTTGTGGGTTTGTATCTGCTCTTCAGTGCGTGCAGTCAGTTCGTATTGTACTATTCAGTGCGATCTTGTCCGCTCGTTACTGTTTTTCAGGGCGCTCTTCACAGGCCTTGCTGTTCTTCAGTGCGTTCTGTTACTTCGTTCTGAGCAGCCGACCATTTTCTAGCCATGTTGTGTATACGTACTCCTCGTAGAGTTCGTGCTGTGCGGGGGCTTGGTGTTGGGGTCCTGACCTTGACACAAGTCCAGTCCATGAACAGGGTGGGGAGGAGTTCATGGACCAAGAATTGGTTGCTTCAGCGTGACCAGATCTGTCATATGCCTTTGCTCCGTGAGATCCGTGAGAATAATCCTGATGATTTCAGGAACTTTTTCCGGATGACGGACCCCGTATTTCACCTTTTGTTGGCTTTGCTGATCCCCTATATCAGCAGGCAGGATACCTGCATGAGGCAAGTCATCACTCCGGAGCAGAGGCTCGTCACCACCCTGCGGTACTTGGCAATGGGTAGAAGCCTGCAGGACTTGAAGTTCTCGACAGGCATCTCCCCCAGGCTCTGGGGATCATTATCCCAGAGACCTGTTCTGCCATCATCCAGGTCCTGCAGAAGGAGTATATTAAGGTAAGATTTTTATCCTTTAATATCACATATTTAATGTTTGCTAATGTATTGTACTTCTTTCCTCATTCCCTAATTACCATGATTGTAATAGGCTGTGAATGTGAATATTACTGCACTCATCACCTCTTTCTAACTCTAAGCCCACTTGCTAACATACCCCCCAGGATACTGAAGCATGTCCCCTCATACAAATCATATTCTCATATTACCTCCCTTACTCTTCTGCTTCTCCTAATCGCTGGAGATATTTCCCCAAACCCTGGGCCTTCCTTATTTAACTGTGCCCAACACACCCATCACCATCACCCTACACCCTCTGGCAGTAGTCGCAATCTACACAATTTAGTCTCCATTCCTCTTCTTCCCAACACCAGCCTCCCTCTCTCCTGCGCCCTCTGGAACGCCGCGCTGTCTGCAACAAACTCACTGCTGTTCATGACCTCATTGTCACTAATTCTGTTAATCTACTTGCTCTCACCGAAACCTGGCTCCACGAATATGACACCCCTTCTCCTGCTTCCCTATCCCAGGGTGGCCTTCACTGGACTCACTCCCCTAGGCCTGATGGACGCAAGGAAGGTGGAGTGGGATTCCCCTATCCCCCCAGATCACCTTCCAGGTTATTCACCCTCCTCCCTCTTTTTCCCTCTCATCATTCGAAGCCCACTGTATACGTCTATTCTCTTCTACTTCCCTAAAAATTGCTGTGATCTACCGGCCACATGGACCACTATCGACTTTCTTGATGAGTTTTCTGCCTGGCTACCCTACTTTCTCTCTTCGGAAATTCCCACAATCCTTCTTGGTGATTTCAACATCCCTGCTAATACAAACACTCCTGCTACTTCTAAACTTCTTAGTCTAACCTCTTCATTTGACCTGAAGCAATGGGTACAGGCTTCTACTCACTCTGATGGCAACACCCTTGACCTTGTATTCTCCCACCTATGCACTCCATGCAACTTCTCAAACAATCCTTTTCCTCTCTCCGACCATCACCTTATTAGTTTCTCTCTCCCCTGTCTTCCACCACCTTTCCCTCAAATCGCCTAACCATCACCCGTAGAAACTTTCGCAACTTTAACTCCTCTCTCCTCTATTCTGCTACTGACCACCCCTATGACAAAATCTCTCCCCTGTCCTGCCCCAACCAAGCCACGTCCATCTAAAATAAATCCCTGTCCTCCACCCTGGAAAAGCTCACTCCCCTCACTACACGCAAAATCAGGCCTCAACCCCTTCAACCCTGGCAAACAGATGACACTAAAATTCTCAAAAAACGTAGTTGCGCTCTTGAGCATCTGTGACACAGGACTAAGTCTCTCAAAGACTTCAACCAATACAAATCTGCCCTCCAGATATACTATTCTTTCCTCCACACTGCCAAGCAAACCTATTTTACAACTCTTATTAACACCTTCTCATCCAATCCCCGTAAACTCTTCTCTACCTTTAACTCTCTACTTTGTCCTCCACCGCCTCCACCCACTGACTTACTCACTGCCCAGGAAATCGCTAATCACTTCAAAAACAAGATTGATACAATCCGTGATGAAATCTCCACTCTACAGGTATCTCCCCTAGCTAAGACTGCATGTCAACAGGTACAACTGACACTCCCCCTATTCAAATCTGCTACTACAGATGAAGTTGCTAAACTCCTTTCTATCGCCCACCTAACCACCTGTCCCCTGGACCCTATTCCCTCTCAAATGCTACGATCACCCTCTGACCCCATCCTACACTCTCTAACCCACATCTTCAATCTCTCCCTCACCTCTGGCATCTTCCCCAATGCTATAAAACATGCACTGGTCACCCCCATACTTAAAAAGCCGTCCTTTGACCCTATCAATCTTAGCAACCTACGCCCTATCTCCTTGCTCCCATTTTCCTCTAAACTCCTTGAATGCCTGGTTTACAACCAACTGAGTGACCACCTCATTATAAACAACCTTCTTGATCCCCTTCAATCTGGATTTCGCCCTCAACACTCCACAGAAACTGCTCTTTTAAAACTCACAAATGACCTAACTGCAAAAACCAATGGACACTATTCTGTACTCCTACTTCTGGATCTTTCAGCTGCCTTTGACATGGTTGACCACCCCCTCCTCCTCAAAAAACTTTACTCCCTCAGTCTCCATGACTGTGCTCTTCAGTGGCTCTCATACTACCTATCCCAACGCACCTTCAGTGTCACTTACAATTCTACTTCCTCCACTCCTCTTACCTTCTCTGTCGGGGTCCCCCAAGGTTCTGTTCTTGGATCTCTTTTATTTTCAATCTACACCTCTTCCCTGGGTCAGTTGATAGCCTCTCACGGCTTTCAATATAATTTCTATGTTGATGACACACAAATCTATCTCTCTGCCCCTCAACTCACTCCATTAGTCTCCTCACGCATCACTAACTTACTAACCGACATATCTGTATGGATGTCACACCACTTCCTCAAACTCAACTTGTCCAAAACCGAGCTTATAATATTTCCTCCCCCACGTGCCTCTTCCACTGACTTCTCTGTCAAGAGCAATGGCAAAATCATCCACCCGTCCCCACATGTCAGGGTGCTAGGTGTTATCCTGGATTCTGAACTCTCCTTTCGGCCCCACATCCAATCACTTTCCAAAGCTTGCCGCCTCAACCTCTGCAACATCTCTAAACGACGTCCCTTTCTAACCAATGAAACCGCAAAGCTCCTGATTCACTCCCTGGTTATCTCTCACCTTGACTACTGCAACTCACTCCTCATTGGCTTAACTTTAAATAGACTATCCCCCCTTCAGTCCATCATGAATGCTGCTGCCAGACTCATCCACCTTACAAAGCGCTCAATGTCTGTTACCCCTTTCTGCCAATCCCCTTATTGGCTACCACTCGCCCAACGAATTAAACTCAAAATACTATCAATACGTTACAAAGCCATCCACAACTCTGCCCCCAGCTACATCACTAACCTAGTCTCAAAATACCAGCCTAATCGCCATCTCCGTTCCTCCCAAGACCTCCTGCTCTCTAGCTCCCTCATCACCTCCTCCCATATCCACCTCCAGGACTTCTCCCGAGCCTCTCCCATCCTCTGGAATTCTCTACCCCATTCTGTCAGACTGTCTCCAAATTCATCCACTTTTAGGCTATCCCTGAAAACTTTCCTCTTCAGAGAAGCCTATCCTGCCTCCATCTAACAACTGCACTATTTTCTCCATTAGCTCATCCCCCACAGCTATTACCCTTTTGTATAACTGGACCCTCCCTCTTAGATTGTAAGCTCTAACAAACAGGGCCCTCTGATTCCTCCTGTATTGAATTGTATTGTACTTGTACTGTCTGCCCTAATATTGTAAAGCACTGCATAAACTGTCGGCGCTATATAAATCCTGTATAATAATAATAATAATGTCCCCTTTGTCCTCATGCAAGCTGGATTTTTATCTAATTATTTTTTTGTCCTTCATACATATTTGCCTTCACTTACCTCCCCAGCATGGTCTCCTGGGACTATATTCACCTCATGTAGTCACTTGACAATGTATTTTATCAGCTCCATAGTAGTGCTTTACCCCAAACACCCCCTAAAATGTTTTTAAATGTGATTTGTGCTTTAAATTCAGGCAGAGTGCCATAGGCTTTTTTTGGGGGTCCCCAAATCATTTTTAACCCTCCCTCCCCCCAACTGCTAAGTCAGCTGATAACAATTCTCTATCTATCCTCAATCATCTATCTGCTGACTTTGCCAAACCCATACACACTATACCCATCTCTTTTGTGGTCAGATTTATGGATGAATTCCCCAAAGCATGTAGTGCAAGGGCCTACCTGTATACTTTCAAATGGTACTGTTTCAAGTTTATGTATCCTATTTTTATCTTGATAGGTAATAGCAGAATGTCCAAATGTGCTCAAATGTGTACAATGTGTATTTATATCTTTGTATTATGACACTTCTTACCTGTCCAGTGGGCTGCCAATAATGTAACTAAGGAGGGGCTATTCAATGTAATACCCATTATTTAGGCATTCATCTCTCAATGAAGTGGAGAGGGTTACCTGTCAAAGAGTTCGCCCCCCTATAATGTTAGAAATGACCCATGAGAGGGGGAGAATCTGAAAGGTGTACCTTATACTTTGGTCTTTAAAAACTTCCTCAAATAAATGTTATCTTTATGTTGGCCAAGAATGTTTGTGTCTAATCAGCTTTCCCTATTTATGTGCAAAATGACTAAATTTTTTTTTCTTTGACTCTACACTTTCCTTTCACACCACAGGAATGGCAGACTGTGGCCTCCCACTTTGCCCAGCGGTGGGACTTTCCTAACTGCGGAGGGGCAATTGATGGGAAACACGTCCACATCATCCCACCACCCAACTCGGGGTCGTACTATTATAATTATATGGGGTTCAATAATATTGTGATGTTGGCGGTGGTGTCGGCTACTTATGAGTTCCTATATGTGGACGAGGGGAAGAATGGCCGAATGTCCGATGGTGGAGTCATCGCCCAGACGGAGTTCTACAGGCGTCTCCAGAATGGCAGCTTGGACTTGCCACCTCCAGAAGACAATGTGGAAGGACTCCCATTCGTCTTTGTTGCAGATGAAGCGTTTGCGCTGGGGGACCATCTTATGTGGCCATTCCCTATGAGGACCCTCACCCCGGACCAGAGGGTTTTTAATTACCGGCTGGCCAGAGCCAGAAGAGTGGTGGAGAACATGTTTGGAATCATGGCCAGCCGGTTCCACCTATTTCTTACACCCATACATATGGCGGAGTATAAACTGAATCATATAATCCTGGCGTGCTGTGTTCTACACAACTTTTTACGGCAACATTCTGCCAACTATGCTGGCTCAGTTGGGCCTGAGGCTGGAATTCAAAATGAAACAACCCTGACGGGGCTTGAAAGTGGCCATCCTGGCTTGCCCCCCTGAGTGCCCGTGATGTCTGGCTAGGATACCTTGAATTCTTTGCGGGTAGGGGGGCTATCAATATGCCAGACAATGTCTGAAACCCTTTTCAAATAAAAAAAAACAAATAACTACTCAAATCTTTGGTGACATTTACTGCTTGTGTTTCTTTTAGCTGACCCTGACAGAAATATGATGAGTCCTGAATAGGGATGAGCTTCGAGTTCGAGTCGAACTCATGTTCGACTAGAACATTGGCTGTTCGCAAGTTCGCCGAACAGCGAACAATTTGGGGTGTTCGCGGCAAATTCGAATGCCGCGGAACACCCTTTAAAAGTCTATGGGAGAAATCAAAAGTGCTAATTTTAAAGGCTAATATGCAAGTTATTGTCATAAAAAGTGTTTGGGGACCCAGGTCCTGCCCCAGGGGACATGGATCAATGCAAAAAAAGTTTTGATGGGGGATAAGTACAGCGCTGCACCAATACTAGAGGATGATTACACAGCAAGCAGCTGACACTCCTCTTAGACAAAGAGAAATAAAAAAATTAAAATGTGCTAAGTGTAGTGCTAAATGTGTAAATAAATGAGAACAATAAACTAGCCCAAACCATTCATGGAGGGCCCACAAGAACAGTAGAAAAGTGTGGTTCAAAGTTGCATATAAATAACTAAACACAATCAAAAAAAAACTGAGTGTCATACACTGTCATATAGATTGATACTATTAAACCAGTGGAAAAACAATGTGAAAAATAATATTGTGAAGGTGAAGAGATAACAAAATGTCCATAAATGTTGAAAATTATGATCTAGATGAAACTCCACATCCACCACCCAAAAGTCTCTGAAGGTGAAATAGTAGAGACAACGATGAAAAATTTCTGCCAAGTGAATAGATAAAGCACCAAATAGATCGTCTAGATGAGTGTCAGGATCACCACCAAAGCATCAGAGGAGGCTTACCGGAACCAGGTGACTTGAAAAGACATACGTCTTACAAGTCCCAGAGAGCTTGTTTAGCCACGAAGGCTGGCAAAATGGATCCTCAGATGTCCTCAACTTCAAATGGAGGGGGGGGGAGGGATAGAAACCCGTCACAGCTTCAACCGTCCAGAAGACAATTCCATCATTAGTCCAGGAATGGTTTAAGAGCTCTTCTTCATGCAGTGTATTAGATACAGGAGCATTTCATTACTGCTCCTGTATCTAATACACTGCATGAAGAAGAGCTCTTAAACCATTCTTGGACTAATGATGGAATTGTCTTCTGGATGGTTGAAGCTGTGACGGGTTTCTATCCCTCCCCCCCCTTCCATTTGAAGTTGAGGACATCTGAGGATCCATTTTGCCAGCCTTGGTGGCTAAACAAGCTCTCTGGGACTTGTAAGACGTATGTCTTTTCAAGTCACCTGGTTCCGGTAAGCCTCCTCTGATGCTTTGGTGGTGGTCCTGACACTCATCTAGACGATCTATTTGGTGCTTTATCTATTCACTTGGCAGAAATTTTTCATCGTTGTCTCTACTATTTCACCTTCAGAGACTTTTGGGTGGTGGATGTGGAGTTTCATCTAGATCATAATTTTCAACATTTATGGACATTTTGTTATCTCTTCACCTTCACATTATTATTTTTCACATTGTTTTTCCACTGGTTTAATAGTATCAATCTATATGACAGTGTATGACACTCAGTTTTTTTTTGATTGTGTTTAGTTATTTATATGCAACTTTGAACCACACTTTTCTACTGTTCTTGTGGGCCCTCCATGAATGGTTTGGGCTAGTTTATTGTTCTCATTTATTTACACATTTAGCACTACACTTAGCACATTTAAAAAAAAAGTTTTAAAAACGGCCGTTTTTTCAGGAGCAGTGATTTTAATAATGCTTAAAATCAAACAATAAAAGTGTAATATCCCTTTAAATTTCATACCTAGGGGGTGTTTATAGTATGCCTGTAAAGGGGCGCATGTTTCCTGTGTTTAGAACAGTCTGACAGCAAAATGACATTTTAAAGGAAAAAAGCCATTTACAACTACCCGCGGCTATTGCATTGCCGACAATACACATAGAAGTTCATTGATAAAAACGGCATGGGAATTCCCCAAAGGGGAACCCCGAACCAAAATTTAAAAAAAAAAAATGACGTGGGAGTCCCCCTAAATTCCATACCAGGCCCTTCAGGTCTGATATGGATATTAAGGGGAACCCCGGGCAAAATTTTTTTAAAAAAATGACGTGGGGTTCCCCCTAAATTCCATACCAGACCCTTCAGGTCTGGTATGGATTTTAAGGGGAACCCCGTGCCAAAAAAACCCCAAAAAACGGCGTGGGGTCCCCCCAAAAATCCATACCAGACCCTTATCCGAGCACGCAACCTGGCAGGCCGCAGGAAAAGAGGGGGGGACGAGAGTGCGCCCCCCCCTCCTGAACCGTACCAGGCCACATGCCCTCAACATTGGGAGGGTGCTTTGGGGTAGCCCCCCAAAACACCTTGTCCCCATGTTGATGAGGACAAGGGCCTCATCCCCACAACCCTGGCCGGTGGTTGTGGGGATCTGCGGGCGGGTTGCTTATTGGAATCTGGAAGCCCCCTTTAACAAGGGGACCCCCAGATCCCGCCCCCCCGTGTGAAATGGTAAGGGGGTACCCCTACCATTTCACTAAAAAACTGTCAAAAATGTTAAAAATGACAAGAGACAGTTTTTGACAATTCCTTTATTTAAATACTTCTTCTTTCTTCTATCTTCCTTCATCTTCTGGTTCTTCTGGTTCTTCTGGCTCTTCTGGTTCTTCCTCCGGCGTTCTCATCCAGCATCTCCTCCGCGGCGTCTTCTATCTTCTTCTCCTCGGGCTGCTCCGCACCCATGGCATGGGGGGAGGCTCCCGCTCTTCTCTTCATCTTCTTCATCTTCTTCTCTTCTTCTTTTCTTCTCTTCTTCTCTTCTTCTCTTCTTCATTTTCTTCTCCAGGCCGCTCCGCACCCATGCTGGCATGGAGGGAGGCTCCCGCTGTGTGACGGCGCTCCTCGTCTGACAGTTCTTAAATAATGGGGGGCGGGGCCACCCGGTGACCCCGCCCCCTCTGACGCACGGTGACTTGACGGGACTTCCCTGTGACGTCACGGGGAATTCCACAGGGAAGTCCCGTCATGTCCCGTGCGTCAGAGGGGAGCAGGGTCACCGGGCGGCCCCGCCCCCCGTTATTTAAGAACTGTCAGACGAGGAGCGCCGTCACACAGCGGGAGCCTCCCTCCATGCCAGCATGGGTGCGGAGCGGCCTGGAGAATAAAATGAAGAAGAGAAGAAGAGAAGAAGAGAAGAAAAGAAGAAGAGAAGAAGATGAAGAAGATGAAGTGAAGAGCGGGAGCCTCCCCCCATGCCATGGGTGCGGAGCGGCCCGAGGAAAAAAAAAAAGAAGACGCCGCATAGGAGATGCTGGACGAGAACGCCGGAGGAAGAACCAGAAGAGCCAGAAGAACCAGAAGATGAAGGAAGATAGAAGAAAGAAGAAGTATTTAAATAAAGGAATTGTCAAAAACTGTCTCTTGTCATTTTTAACATTTTTGACAGTTTTTTAGTGAAATGGTAGGGGTACCCCTTACCATTTCACACAGGGGGGGGCGGGATCTGGGGGTCCCCTTTTTAAAGGGGGCTTCCAGATTCCGATAAGCCCCCCGCCCGCAGACCCCCACAACCACCGGCCAGGGTTGTGGGGATGAGGCCCTTGTCCTCATCAACATGGGGACAAGGTGTTTTGGGGGGCTACCCCAAAGCACCCTCCCAATGTTGAGGGCATGTGGCCTGGTACGGTTCAGGAGGGGGGGGGCGCACTCTCGTCCCCCCCCTTTTCCTGCGGCCTGCCAGGTTGCGTGCTCGGATAAGGGTCTGGTATGGATTTTTGGGGGGACCCCACGCCGTTTTTTTTGTTTTTTTTGGCACGGGGTTCCCCTTAAAATCCATACCAGACCTGAAGGGTCTGGTATGGAATTTAGGGGGAACCCCACGTCATTTTTTTTTTTTTAATTTTGGCCGGGGTTCCCCTTAATATCCATACCAGACCTGAAGGGCCTGGTATGGAATTTAGGGGGACTCCCACATCATTTTTTTTTTTAATTTTGGTTCGGGGTTCCCCTTTGGGGAATTCCCATGCCGTTTTTATCAATGAACTTCTATGTGTATTGTCGGCAATGCAATAGCCGCGGGTAGTTTTAAATGGCTTTTTTCCTTTAAAATGTCATTTTGCTGTCAGACTGTTCTAAACACAGGAAACATGCGCCCCTTTACAGGCATACTATAGACACCCCCCAGGTACGAAATTTAAAGGGATATTACACTTTTATTGTTTGACTTTAAGCATTATTAAAATCACTGCTCCTGAAAAAACTGCCGTTTTTAAAACTTTTTTTTGCATTGATCCATGTCCCCTGGGGCAGGACCTAGGTCCCCAAACACTTTTTATGACAAGAACTTGCATATTAGCCTTTAAAATTAGCACTTTTGATTATTCATGTTCGTGTCCCTTAGACTTTAACGGTGTTCGCGTGTTCGAACAAACTTTTTTCCTGTTCGCATGTTCTGGTGCGAACCGAACAGGGGGGTGTTCGGCTCATCCCTAGTCCTGAAAATGGCGTGATTGTGTAACCTTACAAAGCACTGTTGGGTGTTATTTACTAAAGGCAAAGACACTTTGCACTACAAGTGCACTTGAAACTGCACTTGTAGCGCAAAGTGGATTTGCCCTTAGGAAATAACACCCATTGTTACAGAAAACACCAATTAGAGCACAACAAAATAGTTGGAGCGTTGAAACAATAATCCACACATTCTTGATTAACAATCTTTTTAATACCAGCACAATCACATGTGCATTTATAAAAGGTTTTTTAAAACAAACCAACATGTTTGTTGTATAATCAAAGGGGTTGGAAGCCAGATTCCCAGTCAGGCGACCAAAAATAGGGGCACCGGTCTCTAGGGGATTTACCAATCCCTAGCTCACCTATTCAAGCTTTTTCAAGCTTTTTTAACCATTCAATTATTCCTTTTTTCATGCTCGCTTAACCTCTTTATTGTTGTTTTTTACTAATTTTTGTATTGGGACTCTGCTTTCCCATTTCCTGGCCCCGCCCAGGGCGCCGGCGTGGGCCCCTCCTCCCTGTTCTCCCGCGGCGGCCTGGTGAGGTCCCTGGTGGAGGGATTGGTCTCGGACACGGGACCGCCCCCTCCTCTTGCACTGGTCTTGGTGGGGACGTTGTCCCCGTGGCCAGATGGCCGGTGCGCATGCGTGCGCGCGATCCCTTCATGCGCGCGCCCTGTGGAACCTCTGACCCTGTGACGTCATGCGCCAGTGTCCCACAGGAGCGCGGCGCAGCGTCGCGGGGTTGGGAGCTACAAATGGCAGGCTAGTCCTGCTAGTTTGACGGTCGTTTCATGACTCCCAGGTCTTTGTACCCGAACCAGCCTGGCGCAAGTTTGAGGTCAGTATCTACTTACCTTTTCACCCAAGTCCCGTACCCCTGGGCAGTAGCATTGATTACCTAACATACTGGTCCTTCCCCTGCAG
Organism: Lithobates clamitans; assembly: GCA_037952925.1. NCBI lineage: Eukaryota > Metazoa > Chordata > Amphibia > Anura > Ranidae > Lithobates > Lithobates clamitans. Next base: position 2,982,743 of record JBBGZY010000391.1, on the reverse strand, counting down.
TTACCCTAGGCTGAGGTGAACACGCTTTGATCTGTGTTCGTCCATCGTTTACAGCCTGTATTACCTTTCTACCTACCCCATGATGGCATCTGCCTTGGCAGGGTGCCTCCCCTGGGTATTCATCCATGCTCATACCAACATCAGGTACCTGTACCCCCCGTTCACCTAGTCCACACTGTCACATCCTTTCCTTGTCCCATTCCCGCCTCCCCTTTCCCCCCCCTTCCCTTCCTTCCATCCCTCCTTCCCTTCCCCCCCAATTTCCCTTGTTCATCCCTTTCCCCCCCCCTCCCCTTCCCCTCCTCCCTCCCCCTCCTCCCCGGCATTCCCTATTCTTCCCTTACCTTACTCCTCCCTCCCCTCTGTCCCCAGCCCCATCCCCCTTCCTCTCTTCCCTTCTTGATCCCTATCCCATCCCTTCCTTTCTCACCTTCCCACTTTCACATCACATGCACTATTATGCCTTTGGCCCTTCATCACCCATTCTTACCCCATTGGTCACACACCTAATCCTTTTTACCCTTGTACACTGAAGGTTCACTTCATGTCATCTTTCATATCCCTCACGAGCCACTCCCCTTTTCACTACTTGTTTATTGTCACTCTCATCATTCTATGTTTCACTTCTCATGTGTGGTGATTTAGGTTACCTCACCACCTGATAATATTTATTTGATACCTATTACCCCCGTCATTTTGTTAACTCCCCCAGGTCGCCGTGGGAGATCATCCTTGGGCGGTGGGGCCGCGCGCCTGGGACCTGTTGGGACCTGGGTAAGCAGACTCGCTCCTTTTTCCCCCCACAACTTTGCATTACCCTTTGTGAATGTTGATGCTAGATTATAATTATATTTATTATGTATTTTGGTAATTTCATTGTATATTTTTTATTTGTTAGGTTCAGACTGTTTAGTCCAAATAATCATCTCCAGATTCCCTCCTGACGAAGCGGTTTATGTCCGCGAAACTAGTCGAGGAATATGATATCTGAGATTTTGTGTTGTACTGTATACCAATGATCCCACTGGTGATATACTTGTACTTTTATTATGTTTTATTTTATTACCATTGTTGTGTCTTCTGCATCAATAAAAACAATTCTAATTTTTATTACCGTCTTTATATACTTCATATTATTATCTCTGTTTATTGTACCGGAATAGTCCAATATGCCCCTATTTTTGGTCGCCTGACTGGGGATCTGGCTTCCAACCCCTTTGATTATTGATTTCTGGATGATGGTACATTTATACAATTTTTGCTACCTCAACTACCCATCATAGAGGCCACTCTACTAATAGTGTACATTGGGTGGATAACACACCCGGAACCATGTCGAGTGGGATACTGGGGAGGGCTGTTTCAGTGGATGGGTCATCTATTGCCCTCCACCCTACAGACCCCAGCTATCCCACCCTTCATTTTTAATCACCCCTACTGACACATATAGTTTGTGTCTTTTTGGGGGGCCTCTCCTCACATGCAATTATATCCCTTGATATTACCACTATGGCTAATTGCCAGCCCCGTTGCAACCCTCCGAGACAGACGCCCATTAGGTGGGCCAGACACTTTTACTTGGCTACCCGCCCCCTTATCCACATGCTTTTACCCATTCATGTGGCTCTGTCCTTGGCCCTCCTTAACTTATATGCAATGTATGCAGTTAGGTGTCCATGGGTTTATGCCTCGGAGGGGTTATTGCACCGGTCTCTAGGGGATTTACCAATCCCTAGCTCACCTATTCAAGCTTTTTCAAGCTTTTTCAATCATTCAATTATTCCTTTTTTCATGCTCGCTTAACCTCTTTATTGTTGTTTTTTACTAATTTTTGTATTGGGACTCTGCTTTCCCATTTCCTGGCCCCGCCCAGGGCGCCGGCGCGGGCCCCTCCTCCCTGTTCTCCCGCGGCGGCCTGGTGAGGTCCCTGGTGGAGGGATTGGTCTTGGACACGGGACCGCCCCCTCCTCTTGCACTGGTCTTGGTGGGGACGTTGTCCCCGTGGCCAGATGGCCGGTGCGCATGCGTGCGCGCGATCCCTTCATGCGCGCGCCCTGTGGAACCTCTGACCCTGTGACGTCATGCGCCAGTGTCCCACAGGAGCGCGGCGCAGCGTCGCGGGGTTGGGAGCTACAAATGGCAGGCTAGTCCTGCTAGTTTGACGGTTGTTTAATGACTCCCAGGTCTTTGTACTCGAACCAGCCTGGCGCAAGTTTGAGGTCAGTATCTACTTACCTTTTCACCCAAGTCCCGTACCCCTGGGCAGTAGCATTGATTACCTAACATACTGGTCCTTCCCCTGCAGTTGCCCTAGGCTGAGGTGAACACGCTTTGATCTGTGTTCGTCCATCGTTTACAGCCTGTATTACCTTTCTACCTACCCCATGATGGCATCTGCCTTGGCAGGGTGCCTCCCCTGGGTATTCATCCATGCTCATACCAACATCAGGTACCTGTACCCCCCGTTCACCTAGTCCACACTGTCACATCCTTTCCTTGTCCCATTCCCGCCTCCCCTTTCCCCCCCCTTCCCTTCCTTCCATCCCTCCATCCCTTCCCCCCCCAATTTCCCTTGTTCATCCCTTTCCCCCCCTTCCCCTCCTCCCTCCCCCTCCTCCCCGGCATTCCCTATTCTTCCCTTACCTTCCTCCTCCCTCCCCTCTGTCCCCAGCCCCATCCCCCTTCCTCTCTTCCCTTCTTGATCCCTATCCCATCCCTTCCCTTCTCACCTTCCCACTTTCACACCACATGCACTATTATGCCTTTGGCCCTTCATCACCCATTCTTACCCCATTGGTCCCACACCTAATCCTTTTTACCCTTGTACACTGAAGGTTCACTTCACGTCATCTTTCATAGCCCTCACGAGCCACTCCCCTTTTCACTACTTGTTTATTGTCACTCTCATCATTCTATGTTTCACTTCTCATGTGTGGTTATTTAGGTTACCTCACCACCTGATAATATTTATTTGATACCTATTACCCCCGTCATTTTGTTAGCTCCCCCAGGTCGCCGTGGGAGATCATCCTTGGGCGGTGGGGCCGCGCGCCTGGGACCTGTTGGTACCTGGGTAAGCAGACTCGCTCCTTTTTCCCCCCACAACTTTGCATTACCCTTTGTGAATGTTGATGCTAGATTATAATTATATTTTTTATGTATTTTGGTAATTTCATTGTATATTTTTTATTTGTTAGGTTCAGACTGTTTAGTCCAAATAATCATCTCCAGATTCCCTCCTGACGAAGCGGTTTATGTCCGCGAAACTAGTCGAGGAATATGATATCTGAGATTTTGTGTTGTACTGTATACCAATGATCCCACTGGTGATATACTTGTACTTTTATTATGTTTTATTTTATTACCATTGTTGTGTCTTCTGCATCAATAAAAACAATTCTAATTTTTATTACCGTCTTTATATACTTCATATTATTATCTCTGTTTATTGTACCGGAATAGTCCAATATGCCCCTATTTTTGGTCGCCTGACTGGGGATCTGGCTTCCAACCCCTTTGATTATTGATTTCTGGATGATAGTACATTTATACAATTTTTGCTACCTCAACTACCCATCATAGAGGCCACTCTACTAATAATGTTTGTTGTATAGCAATTTTTGGGGTCACATTAGAAAAAGTAGAAATGTCCATTTAAGATAAAACAGGCATGTTTAAAACCAACAAGAAAAACACAAATCTTGACCTTACAAAGTTCATATTTGGTAGAACTTGAAGGCAATATCAGACATGAGTATTTACAAACTGTTTTTGATATTGCGTTCAGATGGGGTGAAGTCATCCCAGGAAAAGCCAAATTTTGAAGATGCACACAAATTTACGAATGTCAACATGTGCTATCTGCCATCCCGGGGGATCAAGGGACGTGTTTTGGGGGTGCAACCCCTTCCTGCTACTTTATTATTGAGGAAAAGGTTGCACCCCCAAAACGCCTACATTGATCTCCCATGATGGCAGATAGCACATGTTGACACACTATGTGCATCTTCAAAAGTTGGCTTTTCTCAAATTTGTCAAAAATTTTCAAAAATTTTTAGCACACAAAAAACCAAAGGAATTTGGCGGGGTTTTAAACTCTCCCTAAAACATCAATGATGTTCTTAATTTTTTGTTGAACATCATTGATGTTTTTCTGGATGTTTTCCAAGTCCCTATTATCTCCCCGATCAGGATCTGTGCACTTTCCGAGGTGAAAGGATCTGGATCCACAACATCACGATCACCTAAAAAGATAGAAAACAAAACACACCATGTATTATAAATATGCCGGCATCCATATCTTACCTGAGGTGTGAGGTGTGTCCCCTGAGTCTTTTATCCCCTATGTAAAAAAAAATAGGTATACTTAGCACACAGATATTTGATGGCAGAACTATAAATATGAAACGTTGCTTGGAAGTGGGGTACAATTATCTGTTTTGGCAGAGTTCCAAGATGTTGCATTTTTCTTGTCCTTTGTTAAGCTTCAATACTTACCTGTTTTGTACAAGCTTCACAGATGGAGACACCCCTATAGTATACACTGGAGCACCTGTGTGGGACCCCTAATAAAAAGGGTGTTCTTGTGTCCCACACTAGTGCTCCAGTGTCCAGATGTGTAAACAGCTGCTGAGTGTCCTCTCCTTACACAGAATCTAGTTTGCATTTCATTCTAGTAACAAACCCATCTACACAACCAAATTAGTTTCAGACAAGTAGGCCCTAAAAAATGTGGGCAAATGCATATGGCCAAAACAATGGTGTTTTCTAGGCCGAACGAAAAATGTTTGATACGAACGAATCATGTGCCCATGAACATGAAAGTTGACATTTTAAACTGGATAACAGTTAAGAAAAGCACATGGAGCAGCACAAACGTAATAAACATAAAAAGAATAGGAACACAGCACAACTACTTACTTTTTTGCAGCACTCTCCGGATCTTTCTGTACTGCTCATGCTCTCTTAATTTGAGGTCCGACCACTGTTTCCTGAGCTGATCTTTTGATCGTCGTACCCCGAAATTCTGGTGCAGACTTTTGACCACTTTCGCCATGATCTTGGCCTTTCTGACATTGGGGTTGGGGTAAGGTACATACTCCCCGTCATAGTCGGCCCTCTTCAGGATGTCCACCATCTCCAACATCTCCCCAAAGGACATATTTGATGCTTTAAATGGTCTCCTTCTGGATCGGGGTGTTTCTGCCTCCGGGCTTTCCTCCTCCTCCTCGTTGGTGTAATTATCAGACACCTGCTGTGTCTCCGCCATATGCTCTTCCCCATTGCGACGAACGAGAAGGGGCGGGTAATAGACTAAAAAAAACGTTAGGGGCGGGCGGAGTTTCACGCATGCGCAGTGTCTAGAAAGCGTAACACGCGTACGTAGTACGTACGATCTATGAGCGGAGGAAGGAGTAACGGAGGCGCTGATCGTGATTGCAAAGGTAAGATTTAACATTGGGCCTATACTGCTTCTAGATTGAGGCCTGTATTTGCACAAGTTTAGAAAACTTTAAACTGACATTAGAGTTTGTCTTGTGTTGTGTCTTACAGTGCAAATGGATATCTTGAAAGATAAGGACTTTATGCCAATCTTCATTGATATGTTCAGGGAGCTGCCTTGTCTCTGGGAGATAAACCACCCTGAATATAAGAACCAAACAAAGAGGAAGGCAGCGCTGGATAATTTGTTGGAATTTGTGAAGACGGTGATCCCCACGGCAGACATCACCTATTTGAAGATCCTAATTGGTGGCCTGAGGAGCACTTATCTAAGGGAGCACAAGAAGGTCCAGGATTCCCAGAGATCAGGAGCTGCAGATGACATTTATGTCCCCAGACTGTGGTACTATGACAGGCTGCATTTTCTGGCAGGGCAGATTGAACCCAGGCCAGCACTCTCCAGTCTTTCTTCCACGCTTCCTTCCCCCCCAGCTGAGGCTTCTGACTCCCAACCTGGGCCTTCCAGCAAGCAACATGTGGAGGAGCCCAGCTTGAGCCAGGTATAGCATTCTTCTAAATATTTCTGGTCATCCAATCAATTATGTTAACTAGATGTTAGTTTAGAGTACTAATTTCTGATTGTGATTGATGATGCAAAAACTAAAACCATGTCCCTTTTTCATACACAGGGAAGTCTCAGCCAGGAGGTGGCCGGGCCAAGCAGGCTGCCTGATATCCAGGTCCCTCCCCTACACCTTCAAAGACAAAGTGGCAGGAAGAGGAGTAACCTGGAGGAGGCTGCCATAGGCCTATTTTGGAAGGCTACTGAGGCCCTGAGAACCCCCCACAGTGGAGGACTTTGCTGGCATAACTGCCTGCAAAATGATGCAGATGGAGGAGGGCCAACGACTCCTATGTGAGTCCTTAATTTTGGAAGCTCTCAATAAGGGGTTGAGGGGCCAAATAACATGTGCTACCCACATTGTGACCTCACACTCCTCCTCCAGGTCCTACTCCTCCTCCAGGTCCTACTCCTCCTCCTGCCACATCTCCAACACCAGAGCCACAGCCGGGAAGGAAGCGTGGAAGGAAGACCAGAGAGTGATGGCCCTGGGTTCAGTCTGATCTGGCAAAATATGCAGCCTCTTGTAGTACCACAGCCTGGGGACACAGATGTCATCTGCTGCTTTCATGATCTCTGGGACTTCTGGACCAGACTGCATTCCTTTATATATGGACTCCTCAGGCCACCAATTTTGCTGGAAAAGAATTGATGTGTGCCCTGGGGGTCAAAGGCTTCGCCAATTTCTGCTGTTTCTCCAGCGTTGCCTCCCTCTTTGTTTGGTTCTGAGCCCTTAATAAAGGAATTTTTGTTTCAATTACACTCGCCTATGTGTGTTTTCCTTCAAAAAGGACAGTTTGTTTGTGAGGAGGCAGGTACATTTCAAAAATCCAATGTGAAATTAACAAGGGACACCAACACCAAGCAATCTCCTTGAGATTAAATAATACAAGATAACAATGGTGTTGTGGTAACTTGACACACAAAACACACACAAAAATATTATGGAGTAAAACCCAAAAAAAAACAAAAACATCAGCCTTGAAAAAAATAAACCCCCCAAAAAAGCCTTGACAAAAATACAAAACAAAACTAAAATTAAATCAGACTTGAAAAAAATACAAAAGAAAAATAAAACAACAAAAAATAAATTTGGTCAGATGTGACAAATTAAAATATATTGAGGGAATCACGATAAATAATAAAGAAATAAGTTTATGAGAAGTCTGTGTGAATATGAGCAGCAAAACTACTTAATTTTTCTCACATTATTAAGAAGAAGAGAGTGCGCTGTATTAAACAATTTAAAACATTGCAGCATGATGAAAGTGCTCTATCCATTCCGAACGCTAATTTTATCAGACCGAGCTGTTCCATCTCGGAATTTCTTCTGAGCATGCGTGGCACTTTGTGCGTCGGAATTGTCCACACACGGTCAGAATTGACGCGATCAGATTTTGTTGTCGGAAAATTTTATAGCCTGCTCTCAAGCTTTGTGTGTCGGAAAATCTGATGGAAAATTTCCGATGGAGCCCACACACGGTCGGAATTTCCGACAACATGCTCCGATCGCACGTTTTCCATTGGAAAATCCGACCATGTGTACGGGGCAATAGACTTCCTAATAACACACTCTACCGGTTGCGGACACAAGGGGGCTTAGGGTTACCAAGACTTTTCTGGTATTACCAGGCTGCAAGAATCGCCCAACTCTCAACTGTTTTTTCCAGGGCAGAAAAACCAGATTGGATCCAAATCGAAAGACAGTCAGTCCCTAATCATACGCATGACTATTTATTATGGATTCCCCCAAGGACAGACTCCCCATACTCTCACCAATCCTCTCACAATCCATGTCCATTTGGGACAAAATAATGACTCAACCTTCATTAACCTCTAAATGCCATCCGCTGGCACATACTGTATCTTTAATAACCCGGACTTCATTCCAGGTCTAAATATACTCTCCTTCAAATGGTGGTTGGACAAGGGGCTGTATCGGATTGGTCACTTTTTTACAGTGGCAGGCCCATTAACTTTAAAATTTTGTCAGAAACAATTAGACATCCCCAGGGAGGAACACATTAGGCTTCTACAAATCCAACACTTCCTACACAAAATATGGGTAGAGAAACCCATCCCACCTAGGTTCACACCTTACGAATCATGGATAGGTCAAGCCACAAATCAGAGGGGTGGAATTTCTGTCATATACCAATCTTTGGCTCAAACGGAAGACAAAACCCCATATATGTCTGCTTGGGAGAGAGATCTCCAAATCCAGTGGGACCTGGACAAATGACGGATATCCTTCTCCAGAGCCTACAAGGGGATTAAAAATATTTCCCTAATAAAAGCAAATATTAGAGTGATGACCAGGTGGTATCTCACACCTTCTAAATTATCTCACATGTTACCTTCTGTGGATCCACAGTGTTTCAGGGGCTGTGAACTGAATGGCTCTATGGCCCACATATGGTGGGAATGCCCTAAAATTAGGTCTTTCTGGAGGAGGATATTCGCTCTGATTCATAAAATTACGGGGCAACAGGTCCCCATAACTCCCACAATGGCCCTTTTGAATGCCAATATCCCAGGTGCTTCTAAAGGATCACGTAAATTAATCCATTTCATTCTCCTAGGCGCCAAACTAATGATTGCTAAAGCCTGGAAGCAGCCTAAGGTTTCTTTTATTGCCGCCAAGCGGAAAATCTCCTGGATGATGTCTCAGGAGAAATTGACCTGTATTCTGTTGAACTCCAGGGCAAAGTTTGAATCAATCTGGGAACCCTGGGCTAACCACATAGGTCTCTCCCTCATCCCTGGGATACAAATTAACCAAGATAATGTCAACAACATTGCTCCTTCGTGAGGCTTGCTAAGTGGCTCTCTGACCCCTTCCCTCTCTCCCCCCTTCTATATTCCTTTTGTTCCTTTCCTCCTGTTTTTTTTTTTGCTGGATTTTTCTAATGTAAATTGTAGGTGAAAAGTTATCTCACCCAATCTGTTAATGCAATTCAAAGGCGCCCATTTCCAAAGATCAAAACCTCCCTCAGGAGCCTATGGGACAATCAAAAATTCCACACTTGTTTTCTGGGGTGCTCTTGTAATGTCAATAGTCCTTGAAGTTCTTCAGGGGTCTTGGGAGGGCTCCCCTGCACAGATTGATCCCAATAGGGGTGCCAGGGGGTCTTCTGGGGCAACTTGAGCTTAGATTGGCATAGACCGAGTACCAAGAGGCATCCCATGGATTCCATTGGTTCATTCATTGGTTCTTAATATTTTTGGAGGTGCCATTACCCTTTTTTCTTTTTTTTTTCTTTTTCTCCTTCATTTGTTGTCTCTATGCAATGTCTGTACTTGATACCGCTTTGTTTAAAATTCAATAAAAAACTTTAAAGTAAAACATGTCACATCATTTCATTTTTATACCTGCACCAGCAGGTAGTATAGCATCTTGTTTGCTGATCCCAGCAATTAATACAATGCATTATAGCCAAATTTCATGCAAACGTTCTGTGTATGAATGTGTAACTGTACAAACTCTGATAATATGCTGTGGATGCCTGGACAACTCCCCTCTTCCTCTCAGACCTATATGATATGTACTATTCATTCTCACACATCTCTCAGTGTTGACTTGCTCAGCCCCAAATACACTGCTATACTTATGACAGACTGAAGTGATCCTCCTGTCCACACCAGACACTATGAGTGTCTGTCATATCTTCTGTGATATAGGGGGGCTATTAGCCATTTTTGGATATCTCTATCTCACCCAGCCACAACCAGCATCTTAAGAAATGTAGCTCACTGCTGATGCTTTCCAGAAATCGGTTTGTCCTTACCATACACTGCTAATTAAACCTTGACCATTTGCAGAACTGAGAAACTACCCACCCTAAAATAAGGTGCACATTTACCACTCACAAATACCAGACCCCAGGCAGAAGAGTCTGTATTCTGTTGCTGCATTGAAAAAGCTTAGTGGCAAGAGTATGAGGTCAGATACATACACACATCCTTTACCAGCGGTATTTACTGTACTGTATATGTGCAATGGTGTGTCCTACTCCAATCTGCTGTCTAGATCTGCACAGGGTTGATGGTCTATAGGATAGCATGTCATTATTCATAACCTATCATTTAGAGAACACGGGCACCTACTAAATGTTATACAAGTTCTCTCGTGTTTAATATTTATTTGATTACCCTCTGATCGTTTAAATAAGGATCTGATTGTGAACAACATTTTTCAAGGGCTCCCTTTACATATTCTAATTGTCAATTGACCTGGGCAACCCTGCCCCCCCAACCAGTCAGTCTTTTTTGTGACAATAATTCCTCCTCATTTTGAGATCATTATTCTCAATTTATCTCATGTAACCACTCTTATAACGCTTTTGCTCTACATAATCGCTAGATGATCTGACTGAGTGGGGGAGTAGACACCTAGGAACAAAGTTTACTCTACTCTCTCGATTTATATACATTCCTAAAATCCTGCTATATGTCTCACTACATAAGCCAGAGCAGACTAACAGGTATATTGATTGTACAAACAATACTCACCTTCACAAGTACTATATGATGGTCCTAAATGCCGTCTTGTTTGATTCTAATACTAAATCATAGTTTACCTGACCATCGCAAGCCTATTTGGTGAGACATTAGACCTCTGTAGACAGCCCTGGCTGATAATTGAAGTTAGCTCTGACTACGCATCATATGACAATGTATTGGTTGCTTACTTCATGTATTGCCTTGTTACAACTAATCTCAGCTAAGGAAGGGATAATCAAGAACCCGAGCTGCAAGCTATGATAATACAGCTCCCACCCACCCCCCTTTTTTTTCTTTTTTGAGTAGCAAGGACTGCTACAAATTTGTCTGTGCAAAGGTTCTAATGGGTGTAAGTCTCCTCACCAGAGAGATGGTTATTGCTTTGCCACTCCCCATGGTTCTACTCCTCTTCAGTTACTGTATACCCGCATGCTTGTATTCCTTCATCATAGGCTTCTGACCTTGCCAGTGCCCAAGGTTTTCTCACCACCCTCTTTTTACTTAAAAAGTATTGATTTTAATGTCCCACTCAATCCTCTAGAAGACACCTCAACTGGCACCTCCTTGATACCTTACAGAGCGCGCAAACAAAATCAAGCTACAACTACACAACCTCTTGCTACATGAGGCATGGCGGATGATAAATCTTAACACGAAAGACTTTACATTCTTCTCCCCCCATACAACTGCTACCCCAGAATAGACTATCTCTTCCTGTCTCAAAGAGACCTTCCCTTTCTGCTTAAGGCAACAATTGAGCCGATGGTAGTGTCTGACCACCACCAGATCACACTGACCCTCCAATTTCCTGACCAAATTCCTTATACAAAAATCTGGAGACTTGACTCTTCATTACTCACTGACACTATACATGGTTCCCGCATGCATGAATCTCTACAAAACTTCTCCACAGAAAATGACACCCCTGAGGTAACCCCACTTACCCAATGGGAAACACACAAATGTGTATTACGTGGGACTTTTCTTTCACTGTCTGCTGCACAAAAAAAGCTACTCAGGCCCACTTAGCCTCTTTGGTTCAGGCAGTGAGGAAACTAAGTGACTCATAAATGCACACTGACCCAACAAGTACATGCAGGGTTGCTCCAGGCCCGTGCCAGGCTCACAGAGGAATTAAACCGGAAAACTAAACGTAAATGTATACTTTCTCAGAAACTCTTCTATGAGCAAGGGAACAAAAGTGTCAAATTACTTGCCAGAGCCTTACAAGCTAAAAAGGCGGCATCCACAATTCATCAAATACACACTCCTCAAGGCCAGACCATGGTGACTTTCACAGATATCACGTCGCAGTTTGAGAAATACTATGCAGACCTATACAACTTGCTGCTGGCCCAACACTCGTCAAATGACCACAGAGCCAGCTCGGAAATCATCCAAGAATTCCTCGATCAATATAGCCCCAAAACTATCTCCTGTGAGAAAGCCTGACAAATAGATGGTCACCTGACCTATGAAGTACTCAAAAAGGCAGGTAAACAACTGAACTCAGGGAAACGTCCAGGACCAGGTGGTTACACGACAATCTATTATAAGATATTTCTACATGTTCTCACCCACCCCTTTCTACGTGCATTAATTTTTTTTATTGAAGCCAGGCATCGACACGTGTAACCTTTCTGAGGCACATATCTCAGTGATCCCAAAAGCAGAGAAAGATCCCAACCTAGTTACTAACTATCTCCCAATTTCCTTGCTTAATGCAGACATAAAAATAACTGCCAAAATACTAGCTAATTGCCTCACGCCAATTATCAACACGCTTATCGTGAAAGATCAGGTAAGCTTTGTCCCTGGTAGGGAAGCAAGGAATAACACCATTAAAGCAATTAATATACATCACTGGCTTACCACCTCTAAAAGACAAGGCTTCGTTCTTTCCCTGGATGTGGAGAAGATGTTCCACAGGTTGGCCTTGGACTTTCTGAGGTCGGTGCTCCAGAGGATGGTCATGCAAACTCGTATGATGCACTTCATGGCTCTCTATTCAAAACACTCGGCTAGAGTTCGGGTCAATGGCCTCCTGTAGAACGCCTTTTCCATCCACAATGGTACAAGGCAAGGGTGCCCTCTCTCCCGGCTATTGTTTATACTTACACTTGAACCTTTCCTTAGACGCCTCCGGGCGAACACAAACATCAAAGGCATTACGATTATGAACCATCAATACAAATTAGCAGCATTTGAGGACAATGTCCTGCTTTTTCTTTCCAAGCCTCATATCTCCCTGTCCAATCTTATACAAGACTTTCGCCTTTACCAATTTATCTCTAACATGAAAATCAACTTTTACAAATCACACTCTCTAAATGTTACCTTACCAGCACCACTAGTGAAACAATGCAAAAACAACTTCCCTTTACTTGGCAACCAGAAGCAATCACTTGCTTGGGCATACAACTGCAAACATGTTTATCGGTTCTATACTCAAGAATCTTTGCACCGATTCTACAGACCATAACGAAGGATCTTTGAAAATGGGATAAGCCCATATTCTCCTGGTTTGAAAGAGCGGCAATTCTCAAAATGAATGTGCTCCGACGCCTGCTCTATGTCTTGCAGGCAGCGAGGATAGAACTACCCTCAACGTTTATACACACTTACCAAAAAATGTACACAAGCTTTCTGTGGGGCAGAAAACACCCAAGCATTAGCTATGCCCAACTAACCCTGCCTACACAAAAATGGGGGATAGGTGTCCCAGATCTAGGGAAATACCAATGGGCATGCCATCTAGTGAGAATAATTGACTGGCACGCACATGACAAAGCTAAGGACTGGGTAAAGCTGGAGGCCTCCTTCCCATCTGTTCCCCTGAAGGCCATTCCATGGCTGACATTCCGTCGGCTCCCCACTTCTGTGCAAGATCACCCACTTATTAAACCAACCATTATTTGCTTCCACAAAGCATGTAACCAAAACCAACTACAGGCCCCTTAACACAGATGCAGATGAACTCAAACTTCCAGTCTGGAATGTCCCCGGCTTTCTAACAGGGGAGGACTCAAACGATGTGCTACGGGTGCATCGCTTCTTTACGGCAGGTAAACTACTGGATCATGATCACATAGCCTCCAAATGGCCAGATGATCGCATAGCCCCTTTGATATACATCCAACTTCGCCACTTCTTTTCAATCCCAGGCTCTGCTACACACATGTTCTGACCACTTGCCTCATTTGAAAGCATATGCTCAAAAGCTACCCCTCAACAACATGTCATCTCCACAATCTGTGGTCTCTTTGGAGAACATATACCACCGAATACAGGGAAAGCGTGTCATGCCTGGGAGACCTACTAGTCAATATAGCCCCGGAAGGTTTGGGACGTATATTTCATACTGCACACAAGGTAAATGTCTCAATTCAGGAAATGAATTACAAACTCCTGCTGAGGTGGTACAGGACCCCAGCACTAGTACATAGATTTGATACCTCATGTCCCAATCGATGGATAAAGTACACTTTTTCATATATGGTGGAAATGTCCACTCCTCCAACCTTTCTGGTCTGAGATGCATTCAACCATCCTTCAGGACACGACTGATACGTGTCATGATCACTTAGTGCCCCTGTTCCTCATTCCAGAATCCGGGTATTGGTTGTTGCTTTTCCCCTGTCTGTGTTTACCTGTAAGGTGATTGATCTGATCAGTCACCTGATATAAGGAAAACAAACACTCTATCCCTTGCTTGCGATAGAGACAGTTACCTGCATTGTTCCTGTTCAAGCCTCCCATTTGTCTGCCTTGCTTTACTGTTGGATTTCCCTGTGTATGACTCGGATCGGATATTGGACTATACCCTGAACTCAGCCTGTCTTTTTAGCTAGACTGTCATAGGATTGGATATTGGACTATTCCCTGAACTCAGCTTGCCTTAATACCTGGACAGTCTTAGAACCACGATATCTGTCTGCTAAACTGCAAGTAGTCTGTTGTTTGCTCTGTTTGCCTCTGCCCTAGTGTGGTGAACAGGCACTATAGCATTGTGTATAAGTCCTGGGGGCAACCAAGTACCGGTAGGCCTGATTGTCTTAATGGAAAGGGGGCTGCTATAGGTGAAGCACACAGTAACTACCCAAAGTGTCTGACCTCCTGCATTGAGGAAGATGTGACATTCGTGACATTATCACAAGCTTTTAACAAAATTTTCTGTCAAGATGGACTCTGCACAGGCCCGTTTATTTGCTGAGGAATTTTGCAAACTAACACGCCAAGTCCAGGAGCTGTCTGTGTGTGTAAACGCACCTCCGCCAGAGCCTAAAGTTAGCCCACCTGACCATTTTTCTGGTGACCCCCATGTGTTTTCTAACTTTAAAAATAGTTGTATGCTATAATTTAAGCTCAAGCCACACTCTTGGGCTTCTAGTCTCTCCGCAAATGACCCAGCCAGAGGGTCAGTTGAAGAATTTTTCAAGGCCCTGCGTTTACTCTGTGATGATCCTGATCGTGCCCACTCAGCCGAAGCTAATCTTAGGTCATTACGTCTTTGCCCCCTAG
Source organism: Lithobates clamitans (assembly GCA_037952925.1). Taxonomy (NCBI): domain Eukaryota; kingdom Metazoa; phylum Chordata; class Amphibia; order Anura; family Ranidae; genus Lithobates; species Lithobates clamitans. The sequence continues at coordinate 2,967,655 of JBBGZY010000391.1, read as the reverse complement.
TACGCTGCCCACATTTTCTTCTTTTCCTAAGCCCTTTTAGCCTCTCCAGGAGGATGAGCCCATGCAAATTGGCACCACCCATTTATCCTCTGGGGAAAAGGTTAGAAGGAGATGTCAGGGTCTCTGCTTATATTGTGGCAAACACGGCCACTTTGTCGTTAGCTGTCCTAATAAGCTGAGAAATGCCAAGAGTCTAGTGTGGGTGGGGTCTGATTCCATAGACCATACTGTGTCTGTTTCCCTCAGAGATGGCTTATTTGTTCCTGCACAACTTCTGTCAAATTTTCTCACCACCTCTCCGCTTTCATTGATTCTTGTGCTGCTAGTAATTTCATTGATAGGGACCTAATTTCATTGATAGGTTTAGAATTACTGGATTTACTAATTAAAAGGAAACAACGTAAAGTGAGAATGTTAGATAAAAAAATTGCTGAGTTGAAAGTAATTCTAGAAATCTCAAAAGAACTTCCGGAATTCGATGCTTTGGCAAAGCAACTACAGAGAGACATGGAACAAAAAGACAATGAAACAGCAGCGAGAAAGAGAAGGAAATATCAAAGAGATTTAAAGGACTATGAAGATGATTTGGTGTTTAAGTGGCAGAATAAATTAGAGGAGACCACAATTAGTTCAAGGAGATCTCCACGGAGAAGTTCAGAAAAACCGTCTGGAAGAAACGAAAAACCAAACGCGGATGCAGAGCAGGAACAAAAAAACTGAAGAAAAAGAGATTAATGGGTGAAGGGATAATTAATATCAGTGGAGTGGAACTAACGAGGGAAGAAATTAAAGTATTAGACAAAGGTCTGAAATTCGCACCGAAAAAGAACTTAAATAAATTCAATGAGTATGTAGACATTAACAAATTTGCCAGGAGTCTTCATATAAAGAAGTATATGTTAAGTAAACCAGGAGAAAACATTGTGGAAAGTGAAATTAAACACAGTGATCTGAATAATAAATCACTATTCAACCCCCCACTAGGAACAGAAGGAAATATTGAAGTGTTTCGGAAAATGGTTTTGAAAGATCTGCAGGATTTAAAAATTAAGAAAACCAATGACCCGGTGGATATCAAGAGAGGTATCCAAAAATTGGAAGAGAGATTGTAGTGAGACAGGCCGATAAAGGTGGAGCGATAGTGATTCAATCAAAGAAGGACTATTAGGAAGAACTCAAAAGACAATTGAGTGACACCACTACTTACCAAAAATTGCCCGGGAATCCGATAGTATGGTATAAAGAAGACCTTGCATACTTGGTAGAAAGAGGAAAATCTAAAGGCCTATTAAATAAAAAAGAGGCAAAGTATCTACAGCTATGTGGATGCCGTGCCCCAGTAATATACACTCTGCCCAAGATTCACAAAAGTAGAGATAAACCTCCTGGAAGGCCAATAGTAAATGGAATAAATTCGGTCGGAGCAAGAATCGGGGAGTATATAGACTGGTTCCTACAGCCATTAGTGAGAAACTATTTAAGAGACACAAAACATCTTCTCCAGCTATTAGATTCTGTTACATTTGGAGATAGACCTGTGTACCTTGCAACAGCAGATGTAGCATTGCTCTACACTATAATCAACCACAAAGAGGCAATACAAGCAACCAGATGGGCCCTAGAAAATTCAGTGACCTAAAAACGGTGCAAAGAAAGTTTCTACTGGATTGTTTAAGATATAGCTTGGATCACAATTATTTCTGGTATGAAAATGATTTTTTCAAACAGATCTGCGGGTTAGCAATGGGTGCCAAGTATGCACCCAGCGTAGCCAACCTCTACATGGCTGAGTGGGAGGAGGAAGCCTTTTATTCAAGAGATTTATTGATGACATCATTGTTATCTGGGCTGGTGATAGGGAAAGCTTGATGGACTTTGGTTTTAATCTGAATTCAAATAATAAGAATATCAATTTATCATGGGAGATTAATGATGAAAAAATAAAATTTTTAGATTTACAAATTTTAAAAGAAGAGGGAAAACTAATCACACAAACATTTTTTAAACAAGTTGACAGGAATAGCTACCTGCCAATAGATAGCTGTCACCATGCCCCCTGGCTAAACAATATACCCAAGGGCCAGTTGATTAGGCTAAAAAGGAATTGTACTAAGCAAGAGGTGTTTTTTAAACAAGCTGAATTTATCAGGCAAAGATTTATCCAAAAGGGATATTGCTCTGACTTTATAAAGGAAAGAATTAGAGACGTAGAAGCCGTGGATAGAAGAAAACTAATAGAGGACTCACTCAGAAATACTGACTCTGCGAATACTGTACCATTGGTGATGGATTACAGCTTGCAACACAAGCAAATAGAGAAAATGTTTAGAAAATATTGGAATATTGTGAAAGCGGATAGACATTTAGGAACGTTACTACCAGAGAAACCAGAATTTACGTACCGAAGAGCGCCTACGTTGAGGGACTTGGTTGCGAAGAATGTATTAGACCCTCCCCCTTGGAGAGAGTTTTCTTTCTTTGATGGGAAGGGTTTCTACCACTGCAAGACTTGTTACACATGCAGACATACAGATGAGACAAAAAAGAAGAAGTGTAATTTTAGATCGACAGTTACTAATAGAGAGTACCAGATTAAAGAGTTTATATCTTGCCGAACAGAGGGAGTAGTGTACCTCCTGGAATGTCCATGTCAGATCCAGTACGTAAGACGAACTAAGAGGGAATTATGGAAGAGACTAAGAGAACATACGGTACCCAAAATATAAAAAATGGCTATACAAAACATAGTTTAAAACATTATGACCAATACCATAATAGAGACCCCTCCTCATTGAAAGTATGGGGAATTGAGAAATACAAACCCCATTGGAGGGGTGACAATAAAGTGATAAAACTGAGTCAGTCAGAATCTTGCTGGATCCATGAGCTCCGTACTTTAATGCCTTTGGGTCATAATGTGGAGTTTGACCTCAATTGTTTTATTTCTAATTATTAGAGTCGTTTTTGTTTTTTGTTGTATCATGTTTTTTCTAGTCTTTAAGGAGCTTTTATTATGGTTATGTAAGCACCAATAATTCTGGGTTATTATCCTTTTGCTTGACATTTTCACAGGGATTCCTGTTGTTTAATGGCTATACTTTTAATCTTGAAGAAGTTCTATTTCCAGTCACTTTACCCATGTGTTATCATACCATATATGTATGAGATGGTAGTGCTATTGAAGTGCAATACTGCGATTGCCCACTAGAGGGGGTTCACCATTTCTCCCTATTTTTATTTTTATTTCTAATTTTAAATTTTTATTTTTATTTTTTTAACCCGGATTCCTAAATTGTATGACTATTATGTGATTCAATATATAGAGGATAGATGTCTGTACTAATATATCTAGATCTTATTTAATATAAGTTGTTGGATCAAAGTTTTTAACCTTATTATGTTTAATGTGTAAGAGCATTTGCTTTCTCTGCCATTATGCTCGCAGTCTAGGGGTTGCTATGGCTACCTCTCTGCCATAAGAGCGATCCGTCTCCGCCTGTCTCCTTACCCTTTGAGAAAGTGACGTGACAGTCACGCAATGCGTCAGGGAAGAGAGAGGCAGATCATTCAGCTGCAGCTTGTCTCTCCGATCATGGCCGGGATCGGTATGCTGAGAGCAGCCTGGTTGTTTTCTGTGTTACCCAGTTTTCTATGTAAGTGGAGATTATATTTAAATAAACCTTGTGATTATTTGCTACACTATGGAGCCCTTTCTTTCCTTTTGAGCTGAACCTGAAAGCATGACTCTGGAGACCCCTGTTATCAAGGAGATCGGGAAATCGGTGGTTCATCTAAAACTTGCTGATTAGGCTGTGACCGTTCAGCCAGGAGGTGAGAGGCTGGGGGAACCGCTACCCTTACACATTATTTATCTACACTGAACACATTTGGAAGAATTTTGTTTGGCACGTTTTCTCAACTATACCTGTCACAATGGAGATTTAATTTTCTATGGGACTCTTTTGAGACTGCTTTTATAAACATTCTCTCTTCACAGTATCGTTTACTCACACTCTGTGTCATCACATATGTTGCAATTCATGGATTAATATTTTTTCACTTGATACTCTTAGTGATTTAGTAGTTTCCTTTTGTGGGTGTCACACTAGTGGCATTATTTTTATTTATTTTCATTTATAGGTCCAGTATTAATCTTTAATTATTTTTTGGATTAGCGTATTATATTATTTAATTTATGCTGCACTGACTACACTTTATTAGTCATTTCCATGTTAAATTATTTTTACTCATTTTTTGATTGTTGCACCAATTATCATATTTGCTTTCACTCCGTTTTTTAGGGAAATGTTATAATTTGGATTTATTTGAGTGGTGGCCTTTGAAGATCCTCCTAGGCTGTTTGGTCTGTGCATTTAACATTTACCTATTTTTTCAGTGAACCTTTTATGGTCAGTTATTCAGGCACATGCTATGGGTTATTAAGAAATTAATACTAATTGTTCACATTCTGTTTAATTACATAGGATTTGTTTTTGTTTTAGTTATTTCATCTTTTGATGCAATACTGGCTTTCTGTGACCTCTAATTGCACAAAATAGTGGAAGATCAAGTATTTAGACATTATCAATACCGGGAGATTTTGCTTCGTTATCTCTTGGTATGGTTGAAGGTTATACATATGCATGTACCTTTTATGGTTAAGCGCCGGCATATTCCTTCCTATTGGGAACTGATAGCTGCACTCATTGGTATAATTTATTTGATGCACGTCATCATTACTACGATTTAGTTTCAGATTATTATATTTGCTGCACTGTTTGAATCTATGCACGTGATCTATTTCTAGCAATTGCTTTCTTTGAATAATCAATTTGTCACATTACCAGTGGAGCAGTTTTAGAATATCTTAATTAGCATATATGTTTGTTTGTTTTGTTTTATTACATTTTTTTAGATGACATTTGACACTTGTGATGTGTGTTTTGGAGTTTCACTTTCACTTGGTGATTTAATACGTTTTTGATTTTTGCTACATTTTTATCACATATCTTCATTATTATGTTCCCTTATTTACTGATTAGAAACTTTCCTCTCTTATTTATTTATACATAGGGGCTTAACGTTAGCTTGATATTTTACAAAATTTTTTTTTTTGATGCAACATTGTTTTTATGACCTCTGGTTGCACATTTTATTGGAATATTAATTGTTTTATTTTAATTACACCTAGGGGTATTATTTTTTGGATCTCCCTGCTATGGTGGGAGTTGCTCATATATAGCGTTCTAGTGTTTCAACGTTTAGCAAAGCGCCGCAATTTAATACCTTTCATGTTGTCTATTGGTGTGTGAACACTTTTGTTTGTGGCAGCTACTACCTTTTTTACCTCATTGGGTTTGTGTCCATTTATGATTTTTTAGTAGGTACTCTATTTTTATCTATCCGCTCTCCCCATTTGTTTTTTTGGTATGCGCACAAGTACCTATTACTTTTCATATTGATAGGGACCTAGCACACATACTAAAGATTCCGGTGACTAGGGTGCATAATCTCTTCTCAGTCTTAGCAGTTGATAATTCCCCCTTGTCTATGGGTCTGGTGACCTTGTGTACGGTACCTATTACCCTGACAATTGGGGAATTTCACAGGGTGAAAATAAGGTTCTACCTGATCTCTTCCCCTCCTTATCCCCTTATCTTGGGTATCCCTGGCCTAAATTTTACAAACCACACATAGACTGGGCTACAGAGGAGATTAGGTCCTGGTCCCTGACCTGCATCCTAAATTGCATTAAAACCACTGACCAGTTGCCCATGTGTAACTCTTGTGTGGCCAGTACCAGTCACGTGCCTTTTTTACAGTCCTATTCAGATCCTGTTCATGACTAGGGATGAGCCGAACACCCCCCGGTTCGGTTCGCACCAGAACCTGCGAACGGACCGAAAGTTTGCTAGAACTTTAGAACCCCTTTAAAGTCTTTGGGACTCGAACGTTCAAAATCAAAAGTGCTAATTTTAAAGGTAATATGCAAGTTATTGTCCTAAAAAGGGTTTGGGGACCCGGGTCCTGCCCCAGGGGACATGTACTAATGCAAAAAAAAGTTTTAAAAACGCCCGTTTTTTCAGGAGCATTGATTTTAATGGTGCGTGAAAAAAAAAAAATTCCTTTAAATATTTAAATATTCCTTTAACTATCATACCTATTGAAATATTCCTTTAAATATCATACCTGGGGGTGTCTATAGTATGCCTGTAAAGTGGTGCATATTTTCCGTGCTTAGAACAGTCCCTGCACAAAATGACATTTTTAAAGGAATAAAAGTCATTTAAACTGCTTGTGGCTTTAATGTAATGTCGGGTCCCAGCAATACGGATATAAATCAGTGAGACAAACGGCATGGGTACTCCCTACCCCCCAGTCTATTACCAGGCCCTTTGGGTCTTGTATGGATATTAAGGGGAACCCCGCACCCAAATTAAAAAAAGGAAAGGCATGGGGCCCCCAGGCCCTATATACTCTGAACAGCAGTATAAAGGCAGTGCAAACAAGACTGTTGGTTTGTTGTTAAGTAGAATATGTTTGTAATTTTGAACTGGTACATTTTTAAAGTGTAGCTCCAGCCAAAAAATCTATTTTTAAGCTTTTTGGAAAACATAGGAAAGGGTTATCACCCCTGTAACATTTGTTTTGCTGTCTGTGCACCTCTTCAGAAGATTTCACCTCACTTTCTGTCCCACGGACAATTTTTTTTTTGAAAATTTGTTTAGTGAAACTTTTGATTTTTTTTTTAGTGAAACAAGGATTGGTGATAAAGCATCAGTGAAGAGGAGACACGTTTTTCCCATATTAACTCCTACAGGAGAGAATTTCCCTTCCTAGGGGTAGATTTCATCTCACTTCCTGTTGTCTCCTTCCGTTTGCAAATAGGAGTCGTTTGTAAGTTGGATGTTTGAAAGTAGGGGCCTGCCCTATATACTCTGCAGAAATTGGGGCCTTAGGTGTTGGTGTTGCCACAACACTGTAAGCCCTCACAAATACTCTTGGTGGGCGCAGGAACAGGCTCTGTTGTGAAATATTAGATCAAAAATTGTAATTACATGCCATTGTTGAACAGTGGTAGAAAAATTGGGGCTTTAGTGGTGGTGGTGGTGGTGGTGATGCCACAACACTATAAGCCCTCACAGTTACTCTTGGTTTCTGTTCCTGTTAAACAGGGGCAAAAAATTTGGGCCTTGGGAACTGGTGCTACAACACTGAAACCCCTCACAGATACTCTAGTTGGAGCGCAGGAATGAGTCCTGCTGCAAAGTATTGCATCAAAATTTGTAATTACACGTCCCTGTTAAACAGGGGCAGAAAAATTGGGCCTTGGCCACTGGTGGCGGTGCCCAGAACCAAAAATGTTCTTACAAGCTATCAGCATGAAAATTGAGGAGGAAGAGGATTGTCACTCAGCATAACAGGATAGTCACTCATTATCAGCATAGGCAGTCTTGAAGGGATCTCACATTAAAAAAAAAAAAAAAAAAAATCGGTTACATCAGCATCAGGTGCTTGGTAGCTGGGGATCCAAGACTGATTCATTTTTATGAAGGTCAGCCGATCGACCGATTCGGTGGACAGGCGCACCCTGTGATCGGTTACAAAGCCTTCAGCAGCACTGAATGTGCGTTCCAAAGAACGCTGGATGCAGGACAGGCCAGTAGCTCAATTGCATACTGTGCAAGCTCTGGCCAGTGATCCATCCTCAAGACCCAGTAACCCAGAGGATTTTCAGTGGGAAAGGTGTCCAAGTCAGATCTTGCCCCTAGGTAATCCTGCACCATGTGAATCAGACGCTGGTGATGGTTGCTGGAACCGATCAGACCTTGGGGCTGCGGACTAAAAAATTGTCTGAATGCATCGGTCAGACGGCCACCTTCTCCACCGCTCCTCTGTGACTGACCGAAGCCTCAGCAACACGTTGTCCAGGAGGACCAAGAAATTGTAACATCCCAGGCTCTGAAAACGCATTGCATAAACCATTCTGCAAGGCCTCCCGAAGATGTTTCATCCTCTGCTCCCTCTGCGACGGCAAGATAAGGTCCGCAACCTTACCCATGTAACATGGATCAAGGAGGGTTGCCAGCCAGTAATCATCCCTCCCCTTGATACCACGAATACAAGGATCCTTCCACAGGCTTTGCAGGATCAGGGAGGCCAAGCAACGTAAGTTTGCTGAGGCATTCGGTCCAGAGTCCTCTGGGTCACTAAGGACAACATGATCCATAGCCGCCTCCTCCCAGCCACGTACAAGTCCATGGGTTTCTTGGGACTGTAAATGATCCCTTAAAGACTGCTGCTGATGCTGAGTGCCAGGATCCACCTCCATGCAGACACAGTCCTCCTCCTCCTCGTCCTCTTCCTGTGTGATCGGCGGGCAGGTGGACAAGGGGGCAGTGTCACTGATGCATGCATTGTCACTGCTCACTATCCTCGTGGCCTCCTCAAATGGTGACAGAACCGTGCATGCATCCCTGATCATAGCACACTGGCGTGGGGAAAAAAAAACAAGGTCCCCTGACCCTGTCCTGGTGCCATAGTCACCTAGGTACTCATTGATGGCCCTCTGCTGCGAATGCAGCTGCTGCAGCATGGCCAATGCTGAGTTCCACCTGGTGGGCATGTCACAGATTAGGCGGTTCTTGGGCAGGTTAAATTCCTTTTGTAGGTCAGCTAGCCGAGCACTGGCATTATACGAACGGTGGAAATGCACACAGACTTTCCTGGCCTTCCTCGGGACATCCTGTAAGCCTGGGTACCTGCCCAGGAACCGCTGCACCACCAAGTTAAGGACGTGAGACAAACACGGCACATGGGTCAGTTGTCCCTGTCAGAGGGTGGAGAGGAGGTTGGTGCCATTGTCGCAAACCACCATACCTGGCTTAAGCTGGCATGGCGTCACCCACCTCTGAACCTGCCCCTGCAGAGCTGACAGAATCTCTGCCCCAGTGTGGCTCCTGTCCCCCAAGCACACCAGCTCAAGCACCGCATGGCATCTTTTTGCCTGCGTGCTTGCGTAGCCCCTTGAACGCCTATGGAGCACCGCTGGTTCCGAGGACAAATCAGCACAGGAAGAGGCCATGAAGGAAGAATAAGAGGAGGGGGTGAGGGAGAGAGGTGTGTCAGAATCACCACTAGTAGAATTTTTAAGGCGTGGTGGCGGAACAACCTCTAACACTACTGCACCTTGTCCTGCATCCTTCCCAGCTGCCAGAAGAGTCACCCAGTGCGCGGTGAAAGATAGGTAACGTCCATGTCCATGCCTGCTGGACCATGAGTCAGTGGTAATATGCACCTTACCGCTGACCGCCCTGTCCAGCGAGGCCAAGACATTGCCTTCCACATGCCGGTAGAGAGCCGAAATCGCCTTCCGTGAGAAAAAGTGGCATTTGGGAACCTGCCACTGAGGAACCGCACATTCCACAAACTCACGGAAGCGGGCAGAGTCTACCAACTGAAAAGGCAGCAGTTGAAGTGCTAGCAATTTAGCAAGCTAGCATTCAACCGCTGGGCATGTGGATGGCTGGGAGCTAACTTTTTTCTGCGGTGCAGCATCTGGGGCAGGGAAATTTGCCTGGTACAATCTGATGTCGGTGTACCGATAGCAGATTGCCTGCAAGTACTTGGCTGTGACACAGCTAATTCTACACCTTCATTCCTCTCAGTGCAGGTTTCAGAGAGGACTAAAGAAATAGTGGGGTTGGAGATCCCAGCTGATGAGGAGCAAGGAGAGGTCTGCTTTGTTCTTTAGTGTGGGTCTTTTAGGTACACTTGCCAATGAACTGCATGGCCGGTCGACATATGTCTGGTCAAGCATGTGGTGCCCAAGAGGGTGATGTTTTGGCCACGCGAGATAGTCTTGAGACATATGTTACAAATAGCAGCGGTGGGATCTAATGCACTCATCTCAAAAAAGGCCCACACCAAAGAACTTTTGGAATAACGCACAAAGACAGCAGCACCCTGCACATGCGGAGATTTGCATTGTGAGGCAGTCGGTGTGCTGCCCTTAAGCTGGCCCCTGGAGGGCATCCTGCCTCATTGGAGATGTGCCTCCTCCTCCTCTCTCCTATCAGGCACCCATGTGGAGTCAGTGACCTCATCATCCCCTCCCTCCTCATTACTGGAGCAAACCTGGCAGTATGCTGCAGCAGGGGGAACATGACTGCCAGATTGCTGTCTTTCTTGGGCACCCCTTCTGTGTGGGCTGTGGCTCCTCCTACTCCTCCTCCCTCCTATCAGACTCTTCTCTGCCAGGTAATTTTCAACTCCCACACAGTGGGGCAATACTCACTGGTGACTCACTGTAATTTCTCAGCCCGTCTCGTCATCGAGAAAGCTAGATAGTATCCCCCCACACCCTATATGGCCAAGCTAATAGGTCTACTATCTGATAGACCTCTCTAACCTTCTTCTCTTTTTTTTTTTTTAACAACCCCCCCCTCAGTAATGGCGGACCCAGCGGCCCCTAACTTGACACGCCTGGATATGGCTACGCCCTCTTTACAAGTTAAATTGTGCTCGCTCAACATGCGTGGGCTTAACACCCCGGAAAACAGATCTCAATTGCTCTACATGTTGCAGAAAGCCAAGGCGCATATAGCCTTTGTACAAGAAACACACTTTCGATTGGATAATATCCCCAAACTGCACAATAACCTTTTACCGACAGTTTACCAAGCCTCTAATGATGACTCCAAAACAAAGGGAGTCTCAATACTCATATTAAAACATTGTCCCATACAAGTAACGGATGTCCAAAGAGATGCTAAGGGTAGATTCATTTTCCTCAAAGGGACTTTACACAACAAACCCATCACTCTTGCAAATCTTTATGCGCTGAACAAACATCAAGTGCCATTCTTCCGTTCGACTTTACAACAGCTCACATCTTTTTACTCAGGCATCTTAATTGTAGGAGGTGACTTAAACGTTGCTCTCACTTCAGCTCAAGATTCCTCTACTGGGGCATCCTCCATGACCTATAGAGCCTTACGAGCAATCAAAATCCAACTTAAAGAATTAACCTTACATGATGCATAGCGCACGCTTCACCCTACCGAACAGGACTTTACATTCTATTCATCACCACACGACAAGTACTCCATAATCAATTTCTTTTTTCTATCTCAAAATGATCTAACACTCCTATCCAAAGCATCCATAGACCCTATGATGCTTTCAGATCATAACCCCATCTCCATGACGCTGACCTTCCAGAAGACACACACAAATCCCACAATATGGCGCCTTGACAATTCCTTACTGACCGACATTGAAACGATTCAGAATATCACTGGCCACATTTCTCACTACTTTAAAGAAAATGACACGCCCGCTACTATTTGGGCTGCACACAAATGTGTAAACCGAGGAGAACTAATATCCTTAGCTGCCAAACGAAATAAACTAAGAAAAGCTCGCATATATGAGTTATCCACACAAATTCAAGCTCCGGAACATGCTCACAAACGGTCATTAGCCACCAAAACCCTTGTGGACCTCATACAGGCTAGAAAAGAGCTTTTGGAGGAGCTAGGCAAAACATTGAAACACAAATATTTGCTAACACAAAAGCTATTCTATGAGTTTGGAAACAAATCAGGGAAACTGCTAGCCAGAGCCCTACAGCATAAAAAGGCAATGTCTACAATACACATGATTAAAGATCCCTTAGGTCACGCTCACGCTACCACAGAAGACATTGCAGACCAGTTTGTACAGTATTTCTCTAAACTCTACAACTTGCCTCCTTCCCACACAACGGGACACACCAACGACCGGACTGAGTTGATTAATACCTTTCTAAAACAATATTCACCAACACCCATCACAGCAAAAGACTTGGATCACCCTATTAAGGCAGATGAAACCATAAATGCTCTAAAACAACTTAAAAAGGGTAAAAGCCCCGGACCGGACGGCCTAACAGTGAGTTATTATAAGACCTTTTCTGACATTCTCACCCCCCACTTCACTAAGGCATTTAATTCTTTATCTCCCTCTCCCCAAGCTAAAAAAGACATTCTTGAACCCCACATCACACTCATTCCAAAACCAGGCAAAGACATCATGATAGTATCCAACTACCGACCCATATCACTCTTGAATGTGGACGTGAAAATTTATGCTAAAATTCTTGCCAACTGCATACTACCCCTACTCCCCAAACTGATCTCACTGGACCAGGTAGGATTTATCCCTGGACGAGAAGCCAGGGATAATACCATAAAAGCTATTAATATTCACCATTGGCTCACTACTAGCTCCAAACAGGGATTCTTCCTTTCCCTCGACGCGGAGAAGGCGTTCGGCAGAGTGACTTGGGACTACATGTCGACTTCATTATTGGCTTTCGGATTTCCTGCCCACTTTCTTCACTTGATAATGGCACTATACCCTAACCCCACTGCCAGGATTAGAGTCAATGGCCGCCTGTCGAGCGCCTTCTCCATCTTGAACGGCACACGTCAGTGATGCCCCCTCTCCCCCCTTAGTTTTGTGCTCACTCTAGAACTCATGCTATGCAAAATAAGAGCGAACCCTGATATTAAAGGCAATGACATCCTAAACAAACACTGTAAAATCGCGGCGTATGCTGATGATATCCTTCTCTTCCTCTCCGACCCCATAACCACCATCCCCAACCTGCTTAAGGACTTTACCCTCTTTAACTCTATCTCTAACGTTTGAAATTCGATGAACAGTCGAACATGCGATGTTCGAGTCGAACATGGGTTCATCTCGAACTCGAAGCTCATCCCTATTCATGACAATGTTTCCAAATGTGACTACAGTTTACATAACCATGTACCGTTATATGATGCTGACAAGTCTATTGAATTCTCTACAGGCCACCTCTCACAGCCTGAACCCTCTCCTCCTAGAAACCAAACTTATCCGTTGCATAAAAATTATTGCGGCGCTGTAGAAAGAGTCACTTGTCACCACGTGGTAATGTAGTCTGCTTACCAGAAGGTGTTAAGGATTAGGCATAGATGATAAATTCTCAATAGCATCCAGCAAATCCAGCCCACTGGAACCCCTCATCAGACCACAACATCCGTGGGATTTCCTTCACATATAAACATCTCCCAATGGTCACTTCAGAATTAGGCATTTAGGCATGTAGTCAACATATATCCGAGAAAAGAAAATGAAGGACCCATAGTGAAGCCCGTAATGATAGATAAAAGACTTTTATTGTAGTAACTTACAGTTGAAGCTTAAAACAGCATGCATCAATGATAGGAACAAATGGCTGCAGCAATCAGCGTACGGATGTCAGCCTGCCTGACATGTTTCATTGTAACAGATGTCTTCAGAGGCATGGCTACAGCTACAACCGCACGCTATATATATGGTATGGTTAGTGGGTAGATCAGAGGGGATATAATCAAACTCATCACTAGGGATGAGCCGAACACCCCCCTGTTCGGTTCGCACCAGAACATGCGAACAGGAAAAAAGTTCACTCGAACACGCGAACACCGTTAAAGTCTATGGGACACGAACATGAATAATCAAAAGTGCTAATTTTAAAGGCTTATATGCAAGTTATTGTCATAAAAAGTGTTTGGGGACCCGGGTCCTGCCCCAGGGGACATGGATCAATGCAAAAAAAAGTTTTAAAAATGGCCGTTTTTTCAGGAGCAGTGATTTTAATAATGCTTAAAGTCAAACAAAAAAAAGTGTAATATCCCTTTAAATTTTGTAGTTGGGGGGTGTCTATAGTATTATTATTATTATTATTATTATTATTATACGAGATTTATATAGCGCCAACAGTTTACTCAGCGCTTTACAATGTATAAGGGGGACAACACAATTACAGTACAATACAAAAGGTACAGGAGGGCCCTGCTCGTAGAGCTTACATTCTAAAAGGGAGGGGGTGGTGATACAAAAGGTAATAGCTGCAAAGAATGATTTGATGGGGTGGCTCAGGGACAGTTATGTGGGTGTGGGATAGGCTTCCCTGAATAAATGAGTTTTCAAGGATCTCCTAAAGGTGGACAGGGTAGGGGCTGATCGGACATACTGGGGCAGGGAATTCCAGAGGATGGGAGAGGCTCTGGAGAAGTCCTGAAGGCGAGCATGGGAGGAGGTAACAAGGGAGCTAGAGAGCAGGAGGTCCTGGGAGGAGCGGAGGGGGCGATTTGGGCGATATCTGCAGATGAGGTTGGTGATGTAGATGGGGGCGGGCGCATGTTTCCCGTGTTTAGAACAGTCTGACAGCAAAATGACATTTCAAAGGAAAAAACCCATTTAAAACTACCCGCGGCTATTGCATTGCTGACAATACACATAGAAGTTTCAGCCAATCAGGACGGAGAGTCTCGGACAGCCGAGACATTTGTGGACATCGCTGGACAGAGATGGGGGCTCAGGCAAGGTTGCTTTTCCACGCCCTGATCCTCCCATAGTAGGGAAGGTGAATCACCATAGTATCGAGCCGTATTGGGATATCAATAACGCTTATCAAATTAGAGGCCCTGTCAAAAACTGGTTTAAATTTTCTATATAAGAGGAAGATGTGAAGAAGCATGCGTATGGCACAATCTATTCGTTGTATACTGATGGTATGGATTCCTGGCTAATGTGAATGAATCAAAGTGTTCCCTGTCAACCACCGATCAGTTCCTAGTTTGACTTAGAGCCTGGTTACCACCGTGAGTCGGTAATCGCAATCTACAGCCACGGTGGTGGGTTTTTCACTTCCCCCCCTCTCCTTTTTTGTGGTTTGTTCCTGTGTGCTCACCAGGGTGTTGGAATGTCTATTTGTACATGCTAAACATCTGATATACTACACTATGGCCAGTTTTTGTGTTGTTTTTTCTCCTGCATCCATTGAGGGGACTACAATTTGAAAACGGACAATGCAGATTGGTTTTCATCCCAAAGGCCCTGGCTGGGTTTAATGGCATCCGCTCATTGTTACTGATGTTCTGGTAAGGGCAATCTTAGCTCATTTTGGATCTTTACTTGTAATAAGCTGAACATCCTGCTATCTCTGAAGATTGATTCCATTTCATAAATATCTGGACTTTCTCTTTGTGTTTATTATTGATTTTTGTATTTTTACTATTATTTGCAGGTGGTAGGTAAGACCTCCACCTTACCAACTGTAATTTTTGTTTAGCGCGGTTTATAATTTTTCTACACATAGAAGTTCATTGATAAAAACGGCATGGGAATTCCCCACAGGGAAACCCCGAACCAAAATTTAAAAAAAAAAATGACGTGGGAGTCCCCCTAAATTCCATACCAGGCCCTTCAGGTCTGGTATGGATTTTAAGGGGAACCCCGTGCCAAAAAAAAACAAAAACACGTGGGGTCCCCCCAAAAACCCATACCAGACCCTTATCCGAGCACGCAACCTGGCAGGCCGCAGGAAAAGAGGGGGGGGACGAGAGTGCGGCCCCCCTCCCGAACCGTACCAGGCCACATGCCCCCCAAAACACCTTGTCCCCATGTTGATGAGGACAAGGGCCTCATCCCCACAACCCTGGCCGGTGGTTGTGGGGGTCTGTGGGCGGGGGGCTTATCGGAATCTGGAAGCCCCCTTTAACAAGGGGACCCCCAGATCCCTGTGTGAAATGGTAAGGGGGTACTTACCCCTACCATTTCACTAAAAAACTGTCAAAAATGTTAAAAATGACAAGAGACAGTTTTTGACAATTCCTTTATTTAAATGCTTCTTCTTTCTTCTATCTTCCTTCATCTTCTTCTGGTTCTTCTGGCTCTTCTGGTTCTTCCTCCGGCGTTCTCATCCAGCATCTCCTCTGTCTTCTATCTTCTTCTCCTCGGGCCGCTCCGCACCCATGGCATGGGGGGAGGCTCCCGCTCTTATCTTCATCTTCTTCTTCATCCTCTTCTCTTCTTCCTTCTTCTCTTCTTCATTTTCTTCTCCGGGCCGCTCCGCACCCATGCTGGCATGGAGGGAGGCTCCCGCTGTGTGACGGCGTCTCCTCATCTGACGGTTCTTAAATAATGGGGGCGGGGCCACCCGGTGACCCCGCCCCCTCTGACGCACGGTGACTTTACGGAACTTCCCTGTGACGTCACGGGGAATGCCACAGGGAAGTCCCGTCATGTCCTGTGCGTCAGAGGGGGCGGGGTCACCGGGTGGCCCCGCCCCCCATTATTTAAGAAACGTCAGACGAGGAGACGCCGTCACACAGCGGGAGCCTCCCTCCATGCCAGCATGGATGCGGAGCAGCCCGGAGAAGAAAATGAAGAAGAGAAGAAGAGAAGAAGGAAGAAGAGAAGAGGATGAAGAAGAAGAAGATGAAGAGAAGAGCGGGATCCTCCCCCCATGCCATGGGTGCGGAGCGGCCCGAGGAGAAGAAGATAGAAGACGCCGCGGAGGAGATGCTGGATGAGAACGCCGGAGGAAGAACCAGAAGAGCCAGAAGAACCAGAAGAAGAAGAAGATGAAGGAAGATGGAAGAAAGAAGAAGCATTTAAATAAAGGAATTGTCAAAAACTGTCTCTTGTCGTTTTTAACATTTTTGACAGTTTTTTAGTGAAATGGTAGGGGTAAGTACCCCCTTACCATTTCACATGGGGGGGCCGGGATCTGGGGTCCCCTTGTTAAAGGGGGCTTCCAGATTCCGATAAGCCCCCCTGCCCGCAGACCCCCACAACCACCGGCCTGGGTTGTGGGGATGAGGCCCTTGTCCTCATCAACATGGGGACAAGGTGTTTTAGGGGGCTACCCCAAAGCACCCTCCCAATGTTGAGGGCATGTGGCCTGGTACAGTTCAGGAGGGAGGGGCGCACTCTCGTCCCCCCCTCTTTTCCTGTGGCCTGCCAGGTTAGGTGCTCGGATAAGGGTCTGGTATGGATCTTTGGGGGGGACCCCACACCGTTTTGTTTTTTTTTGGCGCGGGGTTCCCCTTAAAATCCATACCAGACCTGAAGGGTCTGGTATGGAATTTAGGGGGAACCCCACATCATTTTTTTTTAATTTTGGCTGGGGTTCTCCTTAATATCCATACCAGACCTGAAGGGCCTGGTATGGAATTTAGGGGGACTCCCATGTCATTTTTTTTTTAATTTTGATTCGAGGTTTCCCTGTGGGGAATTCCCATGCCGTTTTTATCAATGAACTTCTACGTGTATTGTCGACAATGCAATAGCCGCGGGTAGTTTTAAATGGGTTTTTTCCTTCAAAATGTCATTTTGCTGTCAGACTGTTCTAAACACGAGAAACATGCGCCCCTTTACAGGCATACTATAGACACCCCCCAGGTATGAAATTTAAAGGGATATTACACTTTTATTGTTTGACTTTAAGCATTATTAAAATCACTGCTCCTGAAAAAACGGCCGTTTTTAAAACTTTTTTTTGCATTGATCCATGTCCCCTGGGGCAGGACCCGGGTCCTCAAACACTTTTTTATGACAATAACTTGCATATAAGCCTTTAAAATTAGCACTTTTGATTTCTCCCATAGACTTTTAAAGGGTGTTCTGCAGCATTCGAATTTGCCGCAAACACCCCAAATTGTTCGCTGTTCAGCGAACTTGCGAACAGCCAATGTTCGAGTCGAACATGAGTTCGACTCGAACTCGAAGCTCATCCCTACTCATCACTAACAGCTGGGTAGGATGTGTGTCTTGTGCAGCACGCCCTGGTGCTAACAGGATAAACCTGGTTAGCAACTGATGACGCGACAGCGCACGGCCAATCAGAAAAAAGAGGATAGGAACAAAAAGAGGATGGCAACAGATGACTCAGTGCCACCTCATTGGTTAACCTATCTCTCAGTGAACAGAAAAATTGAAAAATGGCAGCTAAGCATGAACAGGCGACGAGGAAGAATGACGGCTGTGCGGTCCGGCTCAGGGACATGAAAAAGGCTAAAAATGTATTTTTGATTGATCAGACAAAAACCTGATATCATATAACTAAATATACACAATAAAAAAATGGAAAAGAATTAACACCCGCACAGATAAGCTATGAGATTAACTCCTGTCATGCAGTATAGATCAAAGGCATAGAAAAAAACGCTAGACTTTGTATAACAAATCAGTGCCTGCATGGGAAAAAAAACCCTAACCTATGTATAACAAACCAGCGCCTCACATGCAACTAAGCAATAGACATTGTGAATGCGAATAATCGCACACAATTCAATAAAATACATGCATGCAATAAACATCAATACATGTGTTAAAATCAATACAGAAGATTGTAAACATCATTAAAAAATATTGTTTTAAAAAACTAACCTAGACCCAAGATTTGCAAATAAAGGAGAAAAAACAAAAAATAAATAAAACGAATAAAAGAGTGTATTGATGCTAACTGTTATTAATGAAGCTATTAACATCCCACTCTACGTTTAACCCATATGGCGTATAGCATTTGAGGGTGTGTATCCATCGCGTTTCCAACCTAGAGATTTCTCTCTTGGTGTAACTACCTCTCCAATGGGGTGTGAAACAATCAATGGCGGTAATCAGAGTCCCTACTGGATTTCTGTTATGACATTCTAAATAGTGACGTGAGACCGTGTGCTTAGGAAAACCTTTCTTTATGTTTTTTATATGTTCCTTTATTCGCACATTCATGGCTCTCATAGTGCGGTCTACATACTGTAGACCGCATGGACAAGTCAATAAGTACACAACATTTTTTGAGGTGCAGGTGATGAAAGTATCTATATCATAGACCTTTGTGGTGGAGTTAGATTTAAATTGACAAATTTTCTTATTTTTATCGCCATTTATGTGACACACTTTACATTTGCGACATGGGAAAAAACCTTTTGAGTTCTGAAAAAAGGAGACCCTATTGGGGGCATCAAGAACATTAGGGGCAACCTGCAGCCTTAGGGGGGGTACTCCCCTAAAGATAACTTGTGGGCGTTCAGGTAAGGATGGGCCCAACACTTTATCTTTTTTTAACACGACCCAATGTTTTCTAAGAATTTCCTTTATATCGTAATGTTGTCGAGAGTAGGTGGTCACTAAAGAAAACTCATGAATATTATTATTCTTAGTGATTCTATCTATTGGCCCTATCCAAGCCGGCAACCTCATTTATGGTTTCGTCCAAGTCTGCACCAGAGTACCCCTTCTCCACAAATTTGGTTTTTAAGTCAGAGGCCTGCATCAAAAAGTCATGTTTAAAGGTACAATTACGCCTTAGGCGAATAAACTGGCTTTTAGGAACCGCTTTTAACCAGGAGGGATGGTGACAACTCCCCTGACTAATATAGCCTTTACGATCTGTCTCCTTGAAAAAAGTGGTGGTTGTAAATTTATTGTCACAGATCTGTATATTCAAATCCAAAAAATGGATAGCAACCTTGCTCATTTCGAATTGCAGAGAGATACCAAGGGTGTTCTGATTCAGCTCCTGCATGTAATTGGTAAATGATGTTTCATCTCCATCCCATAGGAGGAGGATGTCGTCTATATACCTGCCCCAGTACACCAATTCTGGCCGTATGTCAGCATAGACGACATCCTCCTCCCACTTGGCCATGAACAGATTAGCCATACTGGGCGCGAATTTTGCGCCCATGGCTACACCTCTGGTTTGGAGGTAGCAGGAACCCCCAAACCAGAAGTAGTTATGCATCATGGCAAACCTTAGCAGGAGTAAGATGAACTCCCTCTGTGGGGGGGCCAGTTGGTCATCTCTACTAGGGATGAGCCGAACACCCCCCGGTTCGGTTCGCACCAGAACCCGCGAACGGACCGCAAGTTCACACGAACGTTAGAACCCCATTGACGTCTATGGGACTCGAACGTTCGAAATCAAAAGTGCTCATTTTAAAGGCTAATTTGCATGGTATTGTCCTAAAAAGGGTTTGGGGACCCGGGTCCTACCCCAGGGGACATGTATCAATGCAAAAAAAACTTTTAAAAACGGCCGTTTTTTCGGGAGCAGTGATTTTAATGATGCTTAAAGTAAAAAAAAAAAAGTGAAATATTCCTTTAAATATCGTACCTGGGGGGTGTCTATAGTATGCCTGTAAAGTGACGCGTGTTTCCCATGTTTAGAACAGTCCCTGCACCAAATGTCATTTTTAAAGGAAAAAATCTCATTTAAAACTGCTTGCGGGTTTAATGTCATGTCGGGTCATGGCAATATGGATGAAAATCAGTGAGACAAACGGCATGGGTACCCCCCAGTCCATTACCAGGCCCTTTGGGTCTTGTATGGATATTAAGGGGAACCCCGCACCCAAATTAAAATAAGGAAAGGTCCCTATATACTCTGAACAGCAGTATTCAGGCGGTGCAAACAAGACAGGGACTGTAGGTTTGTTGTTAAGTAGAATCTGTTTGTAATTTTGAACATTTTTAATGTGTTTAGCTCCAGCCAAAAAATCTTTTCTAAGCTTTTTGGAAAACATAGGGAAGGGTTATCACCCCTGTGACATTTGTTTTGCGTCTTTCCTCCTCTTCAGAAGATTTCACCTCACTTTTTTGTCCCAATGAAAAATGTTTTTGGAAAATTTGGGTTTTTTTGTGGAACAAGGATTGGAAAGCATCAGTGGAAAGGAGAAATTGTTTTCCCATATTAACTCTTACAGGAGAGAATTTCCCTTCCTTAGGGGTAGATTTCATCTCACTTCCTGTTGTCTCCTTCCGTTTGCAAGTAGGAGTCGTTTGTAAGTTAGATGTTTGAAAGTAGGGTCCTGCCCTATATACTCAGCAGAAATTTGGGCCTTAGGTGTTGCTGTGGCCAAAACACTGTAAGCCCTCACAGGGCCCTGCTGTGAAATATTAGATCAAGAATTGTAATTACATGCCCCTGTTGAACAGGAGCTGAAAAATTAGGCCTTAGGCACTGGTGCTGGTGCCACAACACTGCAACCCCTCACAGACACTCTAGTTGGAACGCAGGAACGAGCCCTGCTGCAAAGTATTGCATCAAAAATTGTAATTACACGCCCCTGTTAGACAGGGGCAGAAAAATTGGGTCTTAGGCACTGGTGCTGGTGCCACAACACTGCAACCCCTCACAGACACTCTAGTTGAAACGCAGGAACAAGCCCTGCTGCAAAGTATTGCATCAAAAATTGTAATTACACGCCCCTGTTAGACAGGGGCTGAAAAATTGGGTCTTAGGCACTGGTGCTGGTGCCACAACACTGCAACCCCTCACAGACACTCTAGTTGGAATGCAGGAACGAGCCCTGCTGCAAAGTATTACATCAAAAATTGTAATTACACGCCCCTGTTAAACAGGGGCTGAAAAATTGTGCCTTAGGCACTGGTGGTGGCGCCCAGAACCAAAAATGTTCTTACAAGCTATCAGCGTGATGATTGAGGAGGAAGAGGATAATTACTCAGGGATAGTCACTCAGCATCAGCATAGGCAGTCTTTGAAGGGATCTGAGATTTCAAAAAAAATTATTCGGTTACATCTGCATCAGGTGCTTGGTAGCTGGTGGTGATCCAAGACTGATTCATTTTTATGAAGGTCAGCCGATCGACCGAGTCGGTGGACAGACGCACCCTGTGATCGGTTACCACGCCTCCAGCAGCACTGAATGTGCGTTCCGAAAGAACGCTGGATGCAGGACAGGCCAGTAGCTCAATTGCATACTGTGCAAGCTCTGGCCAGTGATCCATCCTCAAGACCCAGTAACCCAGAGGATTTTCGGTGGGAAAGGTGTCCAAGTCTGATCTTGCCCCTAGGTATTCCTGCACCATGTAAAACAGACGCTGGCGATGGTTGCTGGAACCGATCATACCTTGGGGCTGCGGACCAAAAAATTGTCTGAACGCATCGGTCAGACGGCCACCTTCTCCACCGCTCCTTCTTTGACTGACCGAAGCCTCAGCAACACGTTGTCCAGAAACAGGAGTTTGTAACCTCCCAGTCTCTGGGAACGCGTTGCACAGACCTTTCTGCAAGGCCTCCCGAAGATGTTTCATCCTCTGCTCCCTCTGCGATGGCAAGATAAGGTCCGCAACCTTACCCTTGTAACGTGGATCAAGGAGGGTTGCCAGCCAGTATTGGTCCTTCTCCTTGATACCACGAATACGAGGATCCTTACGCAGGCTTTGCAGGATCAGGGAGGCCATGCAGCGTAGGTTTGCTGAGGCATTCGGTCCGGAGTCCTCTGGGTCACTAAGGACAACAACGTCCGCAGCCACCTCCTCCCAGCCACGTACAAGTCCATGTGTTCCTTGGGACTGATCCCTTAAAGACTGCTGATGCTGAGTGCCAGGCTCCACCTCCATACTGACACAATCTTCCTCCTCCTCCTCCTCCTCCTCCTCGTCCTCTTCCTGTGTGATCGGCGGGCACGCAGGAACACTGTCTGGATAAAGGGGGCCTTGAGAGCTAAGGAAGTCCTCCTCTTCCTGCCTCTGTTCTGCCTCAAGTGCCCTGTCCATTATTCCACGCAGCGTGTGCTCCAACAGGTGGACAAGGGGGACAGTGTCACTGATGCATGCACTGTCAGTGCTCACCATCCTCGTGGCCTCCTCGAATGGTGACAGGACAGTGCATGCATCCCTGATCATGGCCCACTGGCGTGGGGAAAAAAAACCAAGGTCCCCTGACCCTGTCCTGGTGCCATAGTCGCACAGGTACTCATTGATGGCCCTCTGCTGCGTGTGCAGCCGCTGCAGCATGGCCAACGTCGAGTTCCACCTGGTGGGCATGTCACAGATTAGGCGGTTCTTGGGCAGGTTAAACTCCTTTTGGAGGTCCGTCAGCCGAGCACTGGCATTATATGACCGGCGGAAATGCACACAGACTTTCCTGGCCTGCCTCAGGACATCCTGTAAGCCCGGGTACCTGCCCAAGAACCGCTGCACCACCAAGTTAAGGACGTGAGCCAAACAGGGCACATGGGTCAGTTGTCCCTGTCGGAGGGCAGAGAGGAGGTTGGTGCCATTGTCGCAAACCACCATTCCTGCCTTAAGTTGGCGTGGCGTCAACCACCTCTGAACCTGCCCCTGCAGAGCTGACAGAACCTCTGCCCCAGTGTGGCTCCTGTCCCCCAAGCACACCAGCTCAAGCACCGCATGGCATCTTTTGGCCTGCGTACTTGCGTAGCCCCTTGAACGCCTACGGAGCACCGCTGGTTCCGAGGAAGAGGCCATGGAGGAAGAAGAAGAGGAGGGGGTGGAGGAGAGAGGTGTGTCACAATCAGCATTTTGGAGGCGTGGTGGCGGAACAACCTCCAACACTACTGCACCTTGTCCTGCATCCTTCCCAGCTGCCAGCAGAGTCACCCAATGCGCCGTGAAACTTAAGTAACGTCCCTGTCCATGCCTGCTGGACCATGAGTCAGCGGTAATATGCACCTTACCGCTGACCGCCCTGTCCAGCGAGGCATGGACATTGCCTTCCACATGCCGGTAGAGAGCCGGAATCGCCTTCCGTGAGAAAAAGTGGCGTTTGGGTACCTGCCACTGAGGAACCGCACATTCCACAAACTCACGGAAGGGGGCAGAGTCTACCAACTGAAAAGGCAGCAGTTGAAGTGCTAGCAATTTTGCCAAGCTAGCATTCAACCGCTGGGCATGTGGATGGCTGGGAGCAAACTTCTTTCGGCGGTGCAGCAGCTGGGGCAGGGAAATTTGCCTGGTACAATCTGACGTCGGTGTACCAAAAGCAGATTGCCCATAAGTACTTGGCTGTGACACACCTAATTCTACACCTTCATTCCTCTCACTGCAGGTCGCAGAGAGGACTGAAGGTCTAGTGGGGTTGGAAATCTCAGCTGATGAGGAGCAAGGAGAGATCGTCTTTGTTCTTTGGTGTGGGTCTTTTAGATACGCTTGCCAACGAACTGCATGGCAGGTCAACATATGTCTGGTCAAGCATGTGGTACCCAAGCGGGAGATGTTTTGGCCACGCGAGATACGCTTGAGACATATGTTGCAAATAGCAGCGGTGCGATCTGATGCACTCGTCTCAAAAAAGGCCCACACCAAAGAACTTTTTGAATAACGCGCAGAGACTGCAGCGCCCTGCACATGTGGAGCTTTGGGGTGTGATGCAGTCAATGTGCTGCCCTTAGGCTGGCCCCTGGAGGGCATCCTGCCTAGTTGGTGATGTGCCACCTCCTCCTCCTCCTCCTCCTCCTCCTCCTCCTCTCTCCTATCAGGCACCCACGTTGAGTCAGTGACCTCATCATCCCCTCCCTCCTCATCACTGGAGCAAACCTGGCAGTATGCTGCAGCAGGGGGAGCATGACTGCCAGATTGCTGTCCTTCTTGGGCACCCCCTCTGTCCGTGCTCATGTTACTGCCTTCATTGAGCTCAGTATCATCATCAGAGCCTTCCAAACGCTGGGCATCCTCCTGGAGCATGTACCCAACACTGTGGTCAAACAGTTCGAGGGAATCCTCATGAGGACATGGTGGAGCTAGGGAAGGAGTCACTGATGACATTGAGCTGAGGGAAGAGGCCGCTGCTTTGCCAGACAAAGCACCCTGGGCATGGGTGAGAGAGGATGAGGAGGATGAGGACGGCTTGGTCATCCACTCGACCAAGTCTTCCGCATGTTGCGGCTCAACACGGCCAGCTGCCGAAAAAAAGGCCAAGCGTGTCCCATGGCCACGTGCTGATGAGGATGCACCGTCTCCACGACCAGCACTAGACACAGAGCCTGCTTGCCCTCTCTTATTGGCTTGTGACTGTCTGCCTCTCCTTCTTGGCCTTCCAGACATACTAATGGCCTGTAGCTGCACTAAGCTGGGATAGAACACCTGTAATTTTCTTCAGGTAGCTTTATATACTGTAACCAGACAAGCCTGCCTGTCAGTAGGAAGATAACAGGAACGGATCTAGCTGAACACTGTGAGCAGGACGTACTGCACTAAATGTATATAGCAGGAACGGATCTAGCTGAACACTGTGAGCAGGACGCACTGCACTGAATGTAAATAGCAGGAACGGATCTAGCTGAACACTGTGAGCAGGACGCACTGCACTGAATGTAAACAGCAGGAACGGATCTAGCTAAACACTGTGAGCAGGACGCACTGCACTGAATGTAAATAGCAGGAACGGATCTAGCTGAACACTGTGAGCAGGACGCACTGCACTGAATGTAAATAGCAGGAACGGATCTAGCTGAACACTGTGAGCAGGACGCACTGCACTGAATGTAAACAGCAGGAACGGATGTAGCTAAACACTGTGAGCAGGACGCACTGCACTGAATGTAAATAGCAGGAACGGATCTAGCTGAACACTGTGAGCAGGACGCACTGCACTGAATGTAAATAGCAGGAACGGATCTAGCTGAACACTGTGAGCAGGACGCACTGCACTGAATGTAAACAGCAGGAACGGATGTAGCTAAACACTGTGAGCAGGACGCACTGCACTGAATGTAAATAGCAGGAACGGATCTAGCTGAACACTGTGAGCAGGACGCACTGCACTGAATGTAAATAGCAGCAACGGATCTAGCTGAACACTGTGAGCAGGACACACTGTACTAAATGTAAATAGTCTAGCTGCCTGACCGTGGTACTAATAGGATCAAAAAGAACACCTGTAATTTTCTTCAGGTAGCTTTATATACTGTAACCAGACAAGCCTGCCTGTCAGTAGGAAGATAACAGGAACGGATCTAGCTGAACACTGTGAGCAGGACGTACTGCACTGAATGTAAATAGCAGCAACGGATCTAGCTGAACACTGTGAGCAGGACGCACTGCACTGAATGTAAATAGCAGGAACGGATCTAGCTGAACACTGTGAGCAGGACGCACTGCACTGAATGTAAATAGCAGGAACGGATCTAGCTGAACACTGTGAGCAGCACGCACTGCACTGAATGTAAATAGCAGGAACGGATCTAGCTGAACACTGTGAGCAGGACGCACTGCACTGAATGTAAATAGCAGGAACGGATCTAGCTGAACACTGTGAGCAGGACGCACTGCACTGAATGTAAATAGCAGGAACGGATCTAGCTGAACACTGTGAGCAGGACGCACTGCACTGAATGTAAATAACAGGAACGGATCTAGCTGAACACTGTGAGCAGGACACACTGTACTAAATGTAAATAGTCTAGCTGCCTGACCGTGGTACTAATAGGATCAAAAAGAACACCTGTAATTTTCTTCAGGTAGCTTTATATACTGTAACCAGACAAGCCTGCCTGTCAGTAGGAAGATAACAGGAACGGATCTAGCTGAACACTGTGAGCAGGACGTACTGCACTAAATGTATATAGCAGGAACGGATGTAGCTAAACACTGTGAGCAGGACGCACTGCACTGAATGTAAATAGCAGCAACGGATCTAGCTGAACACTGTGAGCAGGACGCACTGCACTGAATGTAAATAGCAGGAACGGATCTAGCTGAACACTGTGAGCAGGACACACTGTACTAAATGTAAATAGTCTAGCTGCCTGACCGTGGTACTAATAGGATCAAAAAGAACACCTGTAATTTTCTTCAGGTAGCTTTATATACTGTAACCAGACAAGCCTGCCTGTCAGTAGGAAGATAACAGGAACGGATCTAGCTGAACACTGTGAGCAGGACGTACTGCACTGAATGTAAATAGCAGCAACGGATCTAGCTGAACACTGTGAGCAGGACGCACTGCACTGAATGTAAATAGCAGGAACGGATCTAGCTGAACACTGTGAGCAGGACGCACTGCACTGAATGTAAATAGCAGGAACGGATCTAGCTGAACACTGTGAGCAGCACGCACTGCACTGAATGTAAATAGCAGGAACGGATCTAGCTGAACACTGTGAGCAGGACGCACTGCACTGAATGTAAATAGCAGGAACGGATCTAGCTGAACACTGTGAGCAGGACGCACTGCACTGAATGTAAATAGCAGGAACGGATCTAGCTGAACACTGTGAGCAGGACGCACTGCACTGAATGTAAATAACAGGAACGGATCTAGCTGAACACTGTGAGCAGGACACACTGTACTAAATGTAAATAGTCTAGCTGCCTGACCGTGGTACTAATAGGATCAAAAAGAACACCTGTAATTTTCTTCAGGTAGCTTTATATACTGTAACCAGACAAGCCTGCCTGTCAGTAGGAAGATAACAGGAACGGATCTAGCTGAACACTGTGAGCAGGACGTACTGCACTAAATGTATATAGCAGGAACGGATCTAGCTGAACACTGTGAGCAGGACGCACTGCACTGAATGTAAATAGCAGCAACGGATCTAGCTGAACACTGTGAGCAGGACGCACTGCACTGAATGTAAATAGCAGGAACGGATCTAGCTGAACACTGTGAGCAGCACGCACTGCACTGAATGTAAATAGCAGGAACGGATCTAGCTGAACACTGTGAGCAGGACGCACTGCACTGAATGTAAATAGCAGGAACGGATCTAGCTGAACACTGTGAGCAGGACGCACTGCACTGAATGTAAATAGCAGGAACGGATCTAGCTGAACACTGTGAGCAGCACGCACTGCACTGAATGTAAATAGCAGGAACGGATCTAGCTGAACACTGTGAGCAGGAAGCACTGTACTGAATGTAAATAGCAGGAACGGATCTAGCTGAACACTGTGAGCAGGACACACTGCACTGAATGTAAATAGTCTAGATAGAAGATAACAGGAACGGATCTAGCTAAACTGAATACAGTGTATATATATATATGCAACACCTGGGATGCATATATATACACAATACACTGTAAGTGCAGCTAACTGACTGACTGTTCTGCCTAATCTATCTAACTCAAATCAAATGACACTGTCTCTCTCTCTCTCTATCGCTCAGCACACCGGAACACACACTACACAGGGCCGCCGTGCAGGCGGCCTTATATAGTGTGGGGTGTGTACTAAATCCCCTGAGCCATAATTGGCCAAAGCCACCCTGGCTTTGGCCAATTACAGCTCTCTCTACTGACGGCGCTGTAATTGGCCAAGCATGCGGGTCATAGTGCATGCTTGGCCAATCATCAGCCAGCAATGCACTGCGATGCCGCAGTGAATTATGGGCCGTGACGCGCCACACGAATTTGGCGCGAACGGCCCATATCGTTCGCAATTCGACGGACGGTCGAACAGCCGATGTTCGAGTCGAACATGGGTTCGACTCGAACACGAAGCTCATCCCTAACTGTGAGCAGGACGCACTGCACTGAATGTAAATAGCAGGAACGGATCTAGCTGAACACTGTGAGCAGGACGCACTGCACTGAATGTAAATAGCAGGAACGGATGTAGCTGAACACTGTGAGCAGGACGCACTGCACTAAATGTAAATACCAGGAACGGATCTAGCTGAACACTGTGAGCAGGACGCACTGCACTGAATGTAAATAGCAGGAACGGATCTAGCTGAACACTGTGAGCAGGACGCACTGCACTGAATGTAAATAGTCTAGCTGCCTGACCGTGGTACTAATAGGATCAAAAAGAACACCTGTAATTTTCTTAAGGTAGCTTTATATACTGTAACCAGACAAGCCTGCCTGTCAGTAGGAAGATAACAGGAACGGATCTAGCTGAACACTGTGAGCAGGACACACTGTACTAAATGTAAATAGTCTAGCTGCCTGACCGTGGTACTAATAGGATCAAAAAGAACACCTGTAATTTTCTTAAGGTAGCTTTATATACTGTAACCAGACAAGCCTGCCTGTCAGTAGGAAGATAACAGGAACGGATCTAGCTGAACACTGTGAGCAGGACACACTGTACTAAATGTAAATAGTCTAGCTGCCTGACCGTGGTACTAATAGGATCAAAAAGAACACCTGTAATTTTCTTAAGGTAGCTTTATATACTGTAACCAGACAAGCCTGCCTGTCAGTAGGAAGATAACAGGAACGGATCTAGCTGAACACTGTGAGCAGGACACACTGTACTAAATGTAAATAGTCTAGCTGCCTGACCGTGGTACTAATAGGATCAAAAAGAACACCTGTAATTTTCTTAAGGTAGCTTTATATACTGTAACCAGACAAGCCTGCCTGTCAGTAGGAAGATAACAGGAACGGATCTAGCTGAACACTGTGAGCAGGACACACTGTACTAAATGTAAATAGTCTAGCTGCCTGACCGTGGTACTAATAGGATCAAAAAGAACACCTGTAATTTTCTTCAGGTAGCTTTATATACTGTAACCAGACAAGCCTGCCTGTCAGTAGGAAGATAACAGGAACGGATCTAGCTGAACACTGTGAGCAGGACGTACTGCACTAAATGTAAATAGCAGGAACGGATCTAGCTGAACACTGTGAGCAGGACGCACTGCACTGAATGTAAATAGCAGGAACGGATCTAGCTGAACACTGTGAGCAGGACGCACTGCACTGAATGTAAATAGCAGGAACGGATCTAGCTGAACACTGTGAGCAGGACGCACTGCACTGAATGTAAATAGCAGGAACGGATCTAGCTGAACACTGTGAGCAGGACGCACTGCACTGAATGTAAATAGCAGGAACGGATCTAGCTGAACACTGTGAGCAGGACGCACTGCACTGAATGTAAATAGCAGGAACGGATCTAGCTGAACACTGTGAGCAGGACGCACTGCACTGAATGTAAATAGCAGGAACGGATCTAGCTGAACACTGTGAGCAGGACGCACTGCACTGAATGTAAACAGCAGGAACGGATGTAGCTAAACACTGTGAGCAGGACGCACTGCACTGAATGTAAATAGCAGGAACGGATCTAGCTGAACACTGTGAGCAGGACGCACTGCACTGAATGTAAATAGCAGGAACGGATGTAGCTGAACACTGTGAGCAGGACGCACTGCACTAAATGTAAATACCAGGAACGGATCTAGCTGAACACTGTGAGCAGGACGCACTGCACTGAATGTAAATAGCAGGAACGGATCTAGCTGAACACTGTGAGCAGGACGCACTGCACTGAATGTAAATAGCAGGAACGGATCTAGCTGAACACTGTGAGCAGGACGCACTGCACTGAATGTAAATAGCAGGAACGGATCTAGCTGAACACTGTGAGCAGGACGCACTGCACTGAATGTAAATAGCAGGAACGGATCTAGCTGAACACTGTGAGCAGGACGCACTGCACTGAATGTAAATAGCAGGAACGGATCTAGCTGAACACTGTGAGCAGGACGCACTGCACTGAATGTAAATAGCAGGAACGGATCTAGCTGAACACTGTGAGCAGGACGCACTGCACTGAATGTAAATAGCAGGAACGGATCTAGCTGAACACTGTGAGCAGGACACACTGCACTAAATGTAAATAGTCTAGATAGAAGATAACAGGAACGGATCTAGCTAAACTGAATACAGTGTATATATATATATGCAACACCTGGGATGCATATATATACACAATACACTGTAAGTGCAGCTAACTGACTGACTGTTCTGCCTAATCTATCTAACTCAAATCAAATGACACTGTCTCTCTCTCTCTCTATCTCTCAGCACACCGGAACACACACTACACAGGGCCGCCGTGCAGGCGGCCTTATATAGTGTGGGGTGTGTACTAAATCCCCTGAGCCATAATTGGCCAAAGCCACCCTGGCTTTGGCCAATTACAGCTCTCTCTACTGACGGCGCTGTGATTGGCCAAGCATGCGGGTCATAGTGCATGCTTGGCCAATCATCAGCCAGCAATGCACTGTGATGCCGCAGTGAATTATGGGCCGTGACGCGCCACACGAATTTGGCGCGAACGGCCCATATCGTTCGCAATTCGACGGACGGTCGAACAGCCGATGTTCGAGTCGAACATGGGTTCGACTCGAACACGAAGCTCATCCCTAATCTCTACCAAGGAAGGTCTCAACTGCGTGCGTACCATCTGAGTGGGATATGATGGTATACAAAGAGGACACATCGGCGGTAGCCATGATGTAACCCTCCTTCCACAACATATTATCCAGTATCTGTAAGACCTGGGAAGAGTCCCTCAAAAAAGAAGGGGTCTGGGATACCAGGGGTTGAAAAATCCATCTATATATTTCCCAATACGGGAAGTGACAGAATCTAGCCTGCTGATAATGGGCCTCCCAGGTGGGTTAACTAACTTTTGTGAATTTTTGGTAAAAAGTAAATTACCGGAATCCTGGGAGCCATAGGGACCAAAAAGGCTTTTTCTTTTTTGTTAATCAGTTGTTCGTCAAACTTATCCGTTGTCTTGTAGCCTTGAGCCCTGTTTGGAAACTTCATCTAAATCCTCAGAAGTCAAGCCTCCTGGATTACCCCCACCTTTGCCTGTTGCTAAACTCCCTTGGACACACAGATAGGCTAACTTGTCCACAAGTTCCACTGTCGCTACACCTGGTGATGCACTTCAGGCAGTCGCCACACCTAGTGATGCAATTAAGATAGTCGCTACACCTGGTGATGCGATTCAGACAGTTGCTGCACCTGGTGATGCAATTCAGACAGTGGCTATGCCAGGTGATGCGATTCATACAGTCGCTATGCCTGGCGATGTGGCCCAGTCAGCCACTGCATCAGTTATGCCAGTTCAGCCCATGCCCATTGAACTTCCTGTTTTATCTTACTCAGGACCTTCTGGTGATGCGATTCAGACAGTCGCTGCACTTGGTGATGCGGCTTGGTCGGCCACTGCATTGATTGTGTCGGTCCGGCCCATGCCCACTGAGCCTCCTGCTTTTTCTTATTAAGGGCTTTCTGTAACCTGGCTTCATCCTACTTGTCTAACCGGTCTAAGAAGTTTAACCCACCCTTTGGATAAACTGCCTCATTCGGCCAGGTGGGCTTTCAATCCTTTTTTCAGGGCTCTCTGTATTCCGTTCATGTTTTAGCTGTCTGGCTTGACCCCATGAAACGTCCCCTGCTAACCAGCCTGACCTCATGGATCCATGGACCTCTGCCCAGTCTGATGGTCCTGTGCTGGATGTCCAACTGGTATTTGAGGGTCCAGGGGGCCCCTTCTCAGAGGGGGGTAATGTCATGATCACTTAGTGCCCCTGTTCCTCATTCTAGCACCTGGGTGTTGGCTGTTGCTTTTCCCCTGTCTGTGTTCACCTGTAAGGTGATTGATCTGATCATTTACCTAATATATGCAAACTGAACACTCTATCCCTTGCTTGTGATAGAGACAGTTACCTGCATTGTTCCTGTTTAAGCCTCCCATTTGTCTGCCTTGCTTTGCTGTTGGATTTCCCTGTGTATGACCCGGATTGGATATTGGACTATTCCCTGAACTCAGCCTGCCTTCTTACCCAGACTGTGATTGGATTGGATATTGGACTATTCCTTGAACTCAGCCTGCCTTATTACCTGAACCGTCTTAGAACCACGCTATCTGTCTGATAAACTGCAAGTGGTCTGTTGTTTGTTCTGTTTGCGTAGTGTGGTGGCAAGGCAATATAGCATTGTGTATAAGTCCTGGGGGCAACCAAGTATCGATAGGCCAGATTGTCTTAAGGGAAAGGGGGCTGCTATAGGTGAAGCACACAGTAGCTAGCTATAGTGTCTGACCATCTGCATTGAGGTAGATGTGACATTCGTGACAATACCTTAGAGTACTCGCCAGCACAATACTTGCTGCACTATACATCATCCCCTCCAACAGGATATCACAAATCACTGGCATTGCACATGGGTAATGCAGCTAAAGCATCCATACCAGTACATCAAAACTCTACATGTGTGCCCTCCTTATCAGAATGGTTTACATGCATCAATAAAATAGCAGAGATGGAGGAACTGATATATACAGCTAAATAATCCCCAGCCAAATTTAACTCAACATGGGCCTGCTGGCTCCATTTTCGAACAACAGACACGTATGAGCACATAATGAACGACGTTCACCAATCGCAGACCCATACAGACAATATAAATGCTTAACTGAAACATGCCTCAGTGTAAAAGACAGTAAATAACACTTTCATGGCTAAAGACATCTGCAATATAGGAAAAGAAGCCATTGAGTAATTCTCTTAGGGAACTTGCCATCTCCTCTCATACCCCCTGGGAATACTCTCCCCAGGATCCGAACACAGGCTCTCCATCCAAACTTCACTTTCTACCTACCAGATATTTAATTTGCTCCGCAATTAAAAAAAGCCACCCCCCCCTTTTTTTTTTCTTCTTTCCCTTTCAGGCCCCTAATCCTCAGTCTGAAAGCGTCTCCAAGCCAGGGAATACCCTACTTTTAGGATGATGAAATTGGCCAGAGTTGACTTAGTACTTTAACCTGTAACCTGTAACCTGTAGTACTGTAGTTCATTCACAGAGTTCTGTGAATGAACTACAAGTACCTACAGACTTTGTAGCTGATGGCTTGTAGTTGTCAATGAACTACCAGGGTGATGTTGAGTGCTCTAGGTAGTTCATTGATTCTTCCTGTTAGACAGCATACACTGACAATCTGCAGGAGCCCTTCATTGCACATGTAAACTGCTGATTACAGGCAATGTGTCCCAGGCTCCTACAAAAAAAAATAGTAAGCGCACATTTTTTTTAAAGGTGAACTTTAACTCTTTTAACTATTGTACATACATAAGTCCTTGTTGATATCAGTCTATTCAAATCCCTTTAACAGCCTATTGGCCTATTGGGGGGGGGCAGCACTAAATGACAATCAGATTCTGCTGCAGTGCATATGTGTACTGACTGACAAAAGGAGAGAATAAAGTTAGGAAATCTGATGAGAAAACAGCAAAACATTAGGATACATTCTGTAATGATTGTGAACCACAAGGTAGCTCCTTTATGGTACTGAGTGTTTGATAAGCCAAAAATAATACTGGCTGCACTGACTAGCTGATTTCAACGAGCATAGAATTGTTTTTTCCTGGGACCCGTGTGCAAAAAAGGAATGATCTTAAAAGGGGATGCGTCCTATTCTTGCTTTATGGGTTCAGTAAGTTTAACCGAAGGACAGTGGACTCCAAGGACAGTCTGGCTGTCTTCCAACAGAGAACTGCATGGAAGCTACAAATAATCTGAATAATCTAAATATAAAAATTCACACTGGAAATGAACCGGAGACCATGATTACAGTTCTAACCATGAGCCTGTGTATCTTGAATATAAACTAAAGATCATGTTAAGATTAAAATATGATAAAAAAGAAAGGTGGGTCCTGGTGCATTTACAGGACTGAAGAAGGTCTGTTGGACTGGAAAATGTACAATATCCTGCACTGGCAAGGGGGGGGAGGTGTAAATCACATTAAAGAGTTACATTTACTAGATGAATTCTGAGAAGGGGGAATCTTCTCTTATACATTGGATGTCCTTTTAAGTGGACGCACTGACATTTTTTCTAGAAATTCCACACTTTACCTTGCAAAGGCTCAAGTGCCCTGATAGTTTACAGCAATCTGTTTGGGGAGGGCCATCTTACATTGTTTCCACACAGAAAAGGGCTACATATACTTATGTATTTTACCCCACTGCACGGTTTAACATCTGTGAAATACCTGCTACTTCTACTGCAGATATGGGGGGACATGTTACCCTCACTTCCACAATGCAGTGTACAGTGCCTGGGTAACCTCTAAAAGACATGTGCTCGGTCACCTAGGGATGGCAGGAAAGCCTTCAATTTTAGTAGCATGGAGAATGGACAATATCAAAACAGCCAGTTACTTTTCTGTAAATTGGCACTTTATTTTAAGTATTAAAATTATGGTAGATTACATGCTAAGGGTTCATTTATAGAGTTACAGGGTTAAACGGCAGTGTTATGGCTAAATTTAGGGTTTATTTTAGGGTTTTAATTAAGTGTCAGTGTTGTGATAATGCATGCATTATGACAAAAAACTGGAATGCACATTGCCAGCATTACTACATTGTAGTATCATTCATTTTCAATTGCATCCTAATGCATTAAAAAAATATGGCCACACTGCTGCATTCCAAAATTCATGACAATGCACAGGACTGCATTGCAGTGTGTTATGCTGTAAAAAGGGCAAGTCTGATTTCAACACACCAGGGAGTGTTGGCAGCCACTGCATTTCAATGAACTGTTGTTAACAGAAGGATAATTGTTTTTATTATTACAGAAGGAATAAGGATTATTGTGGGATGAGGATAAGTGTTAGGGTAAAGTGATTTGACAATTGAAAGACAATTTCAGAGAAACAATAAATTATAAAATTCATAATTACGTCAGTTCCTAAATAATATATATTGTTTTTATACTGTGCACAGTGTAATTTCAGTTCTTCCAATTAACTAATTAAAGAGATGAATAATTAGTATTATAATAAGGCTATTTTAAAATGTGTTCTAGTTGTGTATTCTTATTTGTTTGCACCCTAACTGAATGGTTAAGTGGTGCAAAAGAAAGGATTAAATAAACTAAAAAAAAATGTTTTGGAAGAGAGTGCAATTACCTGTGTACTGTCTGTCTGCTTTCTGAAGTTTATTTTCACATACACCAAGTTCTGTTAGGTGCTAATAATACTGGTCCCTTATTTACCATAAACATGAAAAACATACATGAAACATGGAAATGGGCAATTATTCAGGACAGGAACATTTGCTTCCTATGGCATCTAAATTTGATTTCTGACTCTTGATACGAGAGCAGATTGAAAAAGAGTTTCTTATAGCTAATATTTTATATATTACGCATGTGTATTTTACTTTTTGGGCCTTCATATTTTAGTGAAAAACATTTTGCAATAATATTAATAAAAAAAAAATAATAATAATAATAATAATAATAATAATAAAGTATGAAATTTAATACACACAGGTTTTCTTGCATTTTTGATGTGTCTTATTAAAAGGTCTCTATATAAGCAGGTTAGCCTGTGGAAGAATTAGAAGTGACAGGCTCAGTTGTCATCCTGATATTCATAACATTAATATGATATAATATTTCATAGTCTACTATATTTGGCCTTAATATCATGCTCTCACAATGCCATAGCAACCTCAGTATATGATCATAGGTGTGCACAGCCTATTGCATTAAGGTGTGCACCTCAAAGCTCAAAACACATGTGTGTGTACATGTGTATATATATACTGACAATGTCAGTAGAGTAGTGGATGGTGTCAGTAGGGCAGTGAATGGTGTCTATAGTTTTTGATTGTACTATATTATTTTTTACATTTTTTTTTTCCAAATTTGTTAGGACCCCTGTTAGGGGGCTTTGGTGAAATATCAGGGGTTTTAACAGTAAATCGGAAATCTGCACCACACAGGGTGATTAGGGTGTGCCCAGGCACACCTGGCACACCCTGTGCGCACACCTATGTATATGATATTTGATATTGGTGAACATGGTGAAAAAGTTAGCATCTTTTAATGATTACAATTTTTATTATTTTCTTAGTTTTCATGTATTAAAACATTCAAGGTTAGAGGAGAGAAATATGTTTCCAAAGAGTTTTTTTATATAACATAGTTTGCAGCTATTACGAGTGAGAGAAACATAGTTTTTTCATAGTAGATGTAAATTATGTAAATTATGTGTAAATTATTACATGTAAATTATGATTCCTATGTAATACTGGTAGTGGTGTTACTTCTTTGCTACTGTATAATTGTAAGTGCATTTGTATTCTTGTATTTTCTCTTTAAAATTGGCAAGTGGCAAACTGCCACTTAGAAATAAAAAGAATAAAGCTACTTATAGATACAAAGTGATGGTGGGAAAAAGTGCAGGTACATTCTTACCACAATGAATGTTTTTCTAAAATGTTGTTATATAATTGTTCATGCTAAAGTCAACTTATACATACTGTATAAAGAAGGGAGGAAGAACATGACAATCAGTGATGGTGCGTCCATTAAGGGTGCATGGGCGCCGCCCCTTCTCTCCAGCCACCCCCTTTATGATTAATGGATTGTATGCATTGCATGAATCAATCCATGGCCACTTCCGCCGCCACCCCCTATTCAGGCACCCAGCCGCTTTTTTTTAACACTGAACCACCTCGCTGCCAAACAGGAAGCGTGGGTCTTTTACCCGTCACCTGATTGGCTGAAAGGACAGGCGATGCTATTAAATACCTATCAGGAGGAGATGCATGGAGGACACAGCTCGCCACTGTCTGACCCGCTGCAAGGTCCCACAGCTCGCTGTCATCACCTGCCGCCTGACCCGCCACTGATAAAGGGTAAGTGCTGGTCAGAGAATGAGCGGGCGGAGGGGGTCACAGTGGCAACTTTTGATGTGCACAGTGGCGGCATTTGATGGGGCACAATGGCAGCTTTTTATGGGGCACAGTGGCAGCATTTGATAGGGCACAGTGGCAGCATTTGATGGGGTACAGTGGCAGCATTTGATGGGGTACAGTAGCTGCAATTGATGGGCACAATGGCGGCATTTGATGGGCTAAGTGGCGGCATTTGATGGGCACCAGCCGCCACTGATGACAATGCATCTTCAGTGACTCTATATACTGTAAATCACTTAGGGGAAGGATGCAAATCACTTAGGGGAAGGATGCATCCCCTGTTCTTGCTGGGAATGGAATGATTGTCTATCTCTCAATATACTGTATGTCCTAGTGCTCTGCTGGATTAGGCTTAGTAGTTAGTGTACCTTAAAACATTAAATAAGAGAGTGGTTACCTAGGTTGGATCTCTTTGCGAGTACTATTTCATCCTTCAGATACCAATGGGATGGCCCTCACCATGCCACATCCTCAGAGTATCAAAACAAATTGGAACAAAAATGTTACCAAAAAAGGTGAACTTTATGGGCACAACAGGAGGCAAATCATAAAGTTTATTACAAACCAGATTAAAAGCATCTCCAATGTAATAACATAGAAAGCAACAAACCCATACCATAGATATCTGATACATAGTACTACCCAACCCTGAGATGGAACAGAGAGGGACACTTTAATTATATGATTTTATCCAAATATCTTAATCACATGTCCATTAGATCAGTGCTCACAAGTCCCCCTTACTCAGAAGTCAACACATTTTGCAAAAATTATCATTTCCTCGTGACTGGTTGGCTGAATGTTGCACTAAAGTGTTGTCAGAAACCATGAATCAGACTGAGACAGAAGTACAGTTAAATCACACTTGTTTAATAATAATAAAAACAGGTAAACAGAGTAAACGTAGTCAAAACATACCCAGAGTTGAGGAACCGGAACGGATAGTCAGACAAGCCAAAACATCAGGGAGCCAGAGATGAGCATAGAAGAACAGTAAGCAGTATCTGGAGCCAGAAGGAATGTCAGCCAAGCAAGTCTTTAACAGGAACACAGGAGAGCGTCTCTAGAGATGTGACCAAGGCAAAGGCAGAGATCATCTGGACTGGACGGCTTAAGTAGGCAGGACTGACAAGCAGGATATCATCAACAGGTGAATCACTGTGGAGAATTATGAACTGGCAATTAGCCAACAGCTGAGCTGCCAGCTTTGAGAAGGAAGGGCTGAGCCCAGCCCTGACAGTATCCCCTCCTCAATGACCCCTCCCTTTTGGAGGACCACCAGGCTTGAGGGGAAAATGACTATGGAAATTACGGAGGATGACAGGGGCATGTTCGTCCGAAGAGGAGATCCAAGAGCGTTCCTGTGGACCGTACCCTTTCCAATGCACCAGGTACTGTATGCACCCACAGAACCTACGGGAGTCAACAATAGACTGTACTTCATACTTCTCATGGTTCTCAACCTGTAAAGGGTGAGGATCAGGCACCGATGTGGTAAAGCGGTTGCAGACCAAAGGTTTTAATATGGAGACATGAAATACATTTGAGATACGCATATTAGAAGGAAGGTCTAATGCATAAGCAAATGGGTTAATCCTGCAAAGAATACGGAAAGGCCCAATAAACTGAGGTACGAACTTCAGAGAGGGAACACGAAGTTGGAGGTTGCGAGAGGACAACCAGACCCTGTCCTCAACCTGGTAGGAGGGTGCAGGCAAGCGTCTGTGGTCAGCATGGAGTCTGTATTTGTCATTAGCATGTCACAAAGCCTCCTGGACTTGTGCTCAAGTGGAACAAAGACCACAGAGATGCTCCTTTAATGCAGAAATACTCTGCGGAAAAAATGAGTCAGGCAACATGGAAGGTTGCAAATCATAGTTCGCCATAAATGGGGACAATCGGGAAGCAGAATTCAAGGCACTATTGTGAGGAAACTCTGCCCATACTAAGAGGTCTGACCAGTTGTTATGATGGTCAGAAATATAGCAAAGTAGGAATTGCTCCAAGGACTGATTGGCTCATTCTGCGGCCCCATAAGACTGCGGGTGATATGCAGGGGAGAAAGCAAGCAATTCCCAACTGTGCACAAAAGGCTCGCCAGAACCCAGACAGAAACTGACTACTCCTGTCCGAGACAATCACCTTGGGTAGGTCATGTAAGCGAAAGATCTCCTGAGCAAAAATGGAAGCCAGTTCCTTAGAAGTGGGCAACTTCTTAAGTGGAATACAATGGGACATTTTCAAGAACCGGTCAACCACCATAAGAATAACTGTGTTGCCCTGGGAGTTGGGTAACTCTATAATGAAATCCATAGACAGGTGGGTCCAGGGCCTCTCTCCATTGGTTATGGGTTGTAGGAGGCTCACTGGAAGGTGTTGTGGAGTCTTACTCTGAGCACACATGGAACAGGCAGCTACCAAGGCAGTTACATCCTCACGTAGACTAGGTCACCAGAATTGTTGGTAAATGGCCCAAAAGAGTTGATTTTTTCCCAGGGTGGCCAGCAGCCTTGGGAAAATGGTAATTCTGGAGCACGGCAGTACGGAGACACTCTGGGACAAAGCAGAGGTCACAAGGTTTCTCAGGAGGAGCATGGACCTGGGCAGCAAGAATTTTGTCACTCAAAAGGAGAAGTGAGACTGGTGCGAACCGTAGCAAGAATACGATCAGGAGGAATCACAGAAACCAGAACCGACTCCATCTTGGAAGTGGAGGAAAATTGTCGTGACAAAGCGCCAGCCCTTACATTCTTAGAAAAATGAGACAATGTAATTGAAACTTGACAAGAAAAGAGCCCATCGTGCCCTTCTGGGAGAGAGGCGTTTAGTCTCAGACAAGAATGTGAGATTCTTATAGTCAGTAAGAATGAGAACCGGCACAGTGGTACCTTCAAGGAGATGTCTCCATTCTTTCAGGGCTAAAATGATCGCTAGCAGCTCTCTGTCACCAATCTTGTAATTGCACTCCGCAGATAACAATTTCTTGGAAAACTAGCCACAAGGATGCATAGCACTCTCAGAGGTAGGACGTTGAGACAGAATTTCGTCAACTCCAGTCTCAGAAGCATCAACATCAAGGATAAAAGGTAACGTAGGATCAGGATGTGCTAACACAAGAGCAGAAACAAAGGCAGCCTTGAGACTCTCAAAGGCCTTAATGGACACCGGAGACCAACTCTGTGAGTTACCGTCCTTTCTGGTCATATCAGTCAGGTGCTTGACCAGAGACAAGAAGTTACGAATCAACTTCCGATATTATTTGGCAAAGCCAAGAAAACACTGCAGAGGACATAAACCCATGGGTCAGGGGCTACTGTAGGACTGCTGAAAGTTTCTCTGGTCCATCGCAAAACCAGCAGTGGAAATGACATAACCCTGGAATTTAACCTGTTCACAATGAAATTCGCACTTCTCCAATTTACAATAGAGATTATTCTCTCTTAGTTTCTGAAGCACACGACAGACATCTGTGTGGTGGCTCTCCAGGGACTTGGAAAATATGAGGATATTGTCGAGATAAACCACCACACATAACTGCAACAAATCTCAGAGAATATTGTTAATAAATTCCTAAAAAAACGCAGGGCGTTACAAAGGCCAAAAGGCATTACGAGGTACTCATAATGGACTGTTCTAGTATAAAACAAAGTTATCCACTTGTCGCCCTCCTTAATCCTCACGAGATTGTATGCCCCTCTCATATCAAGCTTTGTGAAAACCGTTGCTCACTTGATGCTGTCAAATAACTCCGTAATCAACAAAATCAGATAGGCATTCTTAAATGTGTAACGATTGAGACCCCTATAATCAATACAAAGGCTCAATTCACCACTCCACCAGCACCAGCAGGAGATGAGGATCTGCAGATGAAACCTCGAGAAAATGCATCTGCAACATACTCTTCCATGGCCTTATCCTCCAAGACTGATAAAGGGTAAACCCGGCCACGAGAGGTTATGGCACCAGGTTGTAGGTCAATTGCGCAATCATATGACCAGAATGGAGGTAAACTACCAGCTTGACCTTTGTCAAAGACATCACTAAAATTACAGTACTCCTCTGGCAGGGAGGAGAGTGAAGAGGTGTACAGGACCTTGGCTACCTTCTGGAAGCATGTCTTACTGCATTGTGGCGAACAGGAGAGAACCTCAGCACGGAGCCAATTAAAAGAGGGGTTGTGCCTCTGTAACCAAGGATAACCAAAAACCAGCAGAAACTTAGGTGAGGAAATAACTTGGAATTGGATTATCTCATGGTGAAGAGCCCCTGCGGTCATGGACAATGGAATAGTCTCATGAGTCACATGGGCAGGCTGTAGAGGTCTTCCATCAAGAGCCTCAATGGCAAGCGGAGTGTTACGCAGCTGAAGCAGAATCAAGTGCTTCAATACAAAGGCAACATCAATGAACAGCCCTGCAGCCCCAGCATCGATTAGAGCCTGTATCTCGATGGATGACTCAGCCCAAGAAAGGTTAACCAAAACCAGGAGCTTATCCTTCTGGATAACTGGGGATGAAACAATGCCACTTAAGGTCTGTCCGTGACAGGACCTCAAGGTTTGGGCATTCCCTGGACAAGACTTCAAAAAGTGACCTGCCTGGAAACAATAAAGACACAATCTCTCCCTCCTCCTAAGGGTTCTCTCATCTGCAGAGAGACGCGTGAAGCCCAAGTGCATGGGTTCATCTTCACAGGCCGACTGGAGGCATACCAGGAGGCATGGGAGGTGAGGGAGGCAAGGGTGGGACTGCAAAGCTCGGAGGCAAATGTACAGGAGGCTTCTGCAAGCACTCCTTAATAGGGAGTCTTTCTCCAAGTCTGGAGTCAGTGAGGATGGCAAATGTGATCAACCTCTCCAGCTCAGTGCGTATATCTTGGGCTGCTATCTCATCCATGATGGTATCCGAGAGACCATGAGAAAAAGCAGCCACGAGGCCTCATTGCTTCAACCAACCTCTACTGCCAAAGTACGGAATTCAATGGCGTAATCGGCAACAGTTCTCGTACTCTGTTTGATGGACATAAGGCACTTTGCAGCAGAAGCAGAGCATGCAGGAACATCAAACACCCTTTTAAAAGAAGTCACAAACTCAGGGTAACTCAGGGTGCGTCTCCCATAGAGGGTTTGCCCAGGCCAAGGCTCTCTCAGAAAGCAAAGATATCACGAAACCTACTTTGCTTCTGTCCGTGGGAAACGCCTGGGGTAGCATCTCAAAGTATATCTCAACCTCATTGAGAAACCCTCTGCATTGGACTAGATCGCCACCAAATCACTGGGGAGGCAGAGCGGAACCAGACATACCTCCTAAAGAGGTAATACTCAAGGCGGGTGCCTGCACAGAGACTGGAGCAGCAGCAGGAATGGCCTGCAACACAGGTTGTACCGGAGCAGCCACAGTGGGAGATTCCAGGTGAGCCGTGTGACTCAAGAGCATTTGTAATGTCATGGCAAACTAATCCATGCGGTGATCCTCCTCATCCAATATGGAAAAAATATTACCAACAAGTGGATTCACTGCATCTTCTGAATTCATGGCCTTCGCCTACTGTCAGAAACCATAAATAAGACTGAGACAGAAGTACAGTTAAATCTCACTTGTTTAATAATAATAAAAAAAGTAAACAAAGTAAACGTAGTCAAAACATAGCCAGAGTTCAGGAAATGGAACGGATAGTCAGACAAGCCAAAACATCAGGGAGCCAGAAATGAGCCTAGCAAAACAACAAGCAGGATCTGGAGCCAGAAGGAATGTCAGCTAAGCAAGTCTTTAACAGGAACTCAGGAGAGCGTCTCTAGAGATGTGACCAAGGCGAAGGAAGAGATCATTTGGATTGAATGGCTTAAGTAGGCAAGACTGACGAGCAGGATATCATCAACAGGTGAGTCACTGTGGAGAGATAGGAGCTGGCAATTAGCCGACAGCTGAGCGGCCAGCTTTGAGAAGGAAGGGCTGAGCTCAGCCCTGACAAGTATGAAAAAGAAAAACATAATACATTTACCTTTCATTAAATATTGATTACATTTGATATGAGTATAATGTACATTCAATGCTTGCCTTATTGGACATCGGTGCGCTGGAAAAGTCATTAACCGACCGTGCGAACCGGCACACTTTGAAGCGCAAAACAATAGTAAATATGTAAACTGCACTTGTTGCTAGGGTAACTGCATTGATAATAGCGCACGCCCAATACAATTGGTTAATTTCATCTCATTGGATGTGTCTTGTTAGCCAATTAGTAGGCGTTCTCAGTTAATTAACCCTTTTGATGCTAATCTCATTCCTATTACTTCTGGGGGGGAGACAAGAGCATTGGAGAATGGAGTGTGGAGTTCCCCTTTAAAAGCAAAAGTTAGCCGAAAGAAATCGTATGCATTAGAAGGGGGAGACAAGAGCATTGGAGTGTGGAGTTCCCCTTTAAAAAAGGAAAAAGGAGGATGCCCCAGGGGATAATATGAGCAAGGAACCAAACCAGGATGAATGGAGAAATAGTACAAAAAAGTATAAAAAATATATACATTTTATTAAATGTATAATGGTATCGACATCTAAAAGCATTGATTGGAACAAAGACACAAATATAGAAATACAGCAGCTAAATGCTGCAGCACACAATGCGTTTGTAGACCTTAGGTCAAAAATATACTGTGGTTGCAGCAAAAAAACCTACGTTTCGTAAAACACAAAAATATTTTTTCTTTTTATGGTGTATGTACTTCCTTCTTCAGGGGTTGTGATTATATATATATATATATATATATGTGTGTGTGTATAAATAACCAAACAGTAAATAAACAGTGATTTTACATATAACAATTGGTTTCAGAAAGGCAGACATACATAGAATTTATAAAGTTAGGTACTCACAAATAGGGATGAGCCCGATGTTCGAATCAAAGGTAAGTTCGACTCGAGCATCGGGTGTTCGCCTGTTAGCCGAATAGAGAACAATTTGGGATGTTTGCAGCAAATTTGAAAGCCGCAGAACACCCTTTAAAAGTCTATTGGAGAAATCAAAACTGCTAATTTTAAAGGCTTATATGCATGGTATTGTCAAAAAAAGTTTTTG
Organism: Lithobates clamitans; assembly: GCA_037952925.1. NCBI lineage: Eukaryota > Metazoa > Chordata > Amphibia > Anura > Ranidae > Lithobates > Lithobates clamitans. The sequence continues at coordinate 2,923,491 of JBBGZY010000391.1, read as the reverse complement.
GGGACATGGGTCCTGCCCCAGGGGACATGTATCAATGCAAAAAAAGTTTTAAAAATGGCTATTTTTTTTGGGAGCAGTGATTTTAATAATGCTTAAAGTGAAACAATAAAAGTGAAATATTCCTTTAACTTTCGTACCTGGGGGGTGTCTATAGTATTCCTGTAAAGTGGTGCATTTTTCCAGTGTTTAGAACAGTCCCTGCACAAAATGATATTTCTAAAGGAAAAAAAAGTAATTTAAAAGTACTCGCAGCTATAATGAATTGTCGGTCCCGGCAATACAGATAAAAGAAGTCATTGAAAAAAATGGCATGGGATCCCCCAGTCCATTACCAGGCCCTTTGGGTCTGGTATAAATATTAAGGGGAACCCCGAACCAAATTTAAAAAAAAAAAATGCGTGGGGGTCCCCCCAAATTCCATACCAGGCCCTTCAGGTCTAGTATGGATATTAAGGGGAACCCTGTGCCAAAATGTAAAAAAATGGCTTGGGGTCCCCCTCAAAATCCATACCAGACCCTTCAGGTCTGGTATGGATTTTAAGGGGAACCCCGTGCCAGAATAAAAAAAATGGCATAGGGGCCCCCCAAAATCCATACCAGACCCTTATCTGAGCACACAACCTGACAGGCGGCAGGAAAAGAGGGGAGACAAGATAGCAGCCCCCTTCCTGAACCATACCAGGCCACGTGCTCTCAACATGGGGAAGGTGCTTTGGAGTAGCCCCCAATGCACCTTGTCCCCATGTTGATGGGGACAAGGCCTCATCCCCAACCCTTGGGGTTTCAGTGTTTTTTTTGTTTTTTCATTTTTTCACTTTTACACTTGTTTTGCCCCATCATCAGTCAATCCCGCATCATGCACTTTCACTTCACTAATCACATCACTACACACCACCCCCCACTCAACCTTTCTTCACTGCTAGCCAACCCTTTTTATAACCAATCCAACTAACGAATAAACTACACTATGTCATGTATAACTTAATTAATTTGTGTATAACATGAATCCACTAGTGACCAAATAACAACCAGCCTACAGCTGCCAAGCACTTCTATACAATCCTCCAATAATATCTAAATGACTATTTACAAAAAGTATTTGCATGTCCATCTGCAGGTGTTTTACCCCCCATCCTCCCCTCTGGGTCCTAGAATGTGGCCCCCTGCGAGCTCAGTGGACTATACGCCCACCTGGAGGACGCGGGGGGATGTGCGGCAGCGATGGGATCATTGGACAACTACAATCCTGCAATGCTGGTTTGTGAGATACATCTTCATGTCTTCATCCACCCATTGTTAACTATACCTCTATGTGTATGGAGATTTAATTTTGCTCAGTTCGAAATGCTATACTTACATTCTTTATATTGTCCAATGACTTTAATTAGATACTTTGATATTTTCCTAGAATATAAATCCCCCTGAAGAGACCGAAAAATTGCAAGGCTTGAAATGCATCAGGGTTTTTCATGTGGATACATACGTCATAAATACGATTGGCAAACCATTCTTGTACATAGGGTGTTTCTTGCTATGAGTGATGTTCCATGTTTGTTCTTGTGTTGCACTACCTATATTGATTTATCATTGTTCATTTGGATCTTTGTATGAAGAGGGCAGGGATAGTTAACCCTTAGCACCACATCCCATAAATAGAATACACAAAAAGAGGGAATTGGGGCAGAATTACCCCAGGGACTTTAAAGGTGCTGAAGTTGGAGGTAGGTAAAGATAAAGGAATGTATGCAACGTCTTAACTACATAAAATAATCTTTTATTGATTCAATTTTAAAGTGGAGTTCCATCCAAAAGTGGAACTTCCACTCATCAGATTCCTCCCCCCCTCCGGTGACACAGTTGGCACCTTTCAGGGGGGAGGGGGGTACAGATACCTGTATATTACAGGTATCTGTACCCACTTCCGGCATAGATAGCCGCAGAATTTGCGGTTATTTACGCCACTTCCTGCTCCCTCCCCACTGCCTGCTGGGAAACACACGGGTCCCAGAGGCAGCAGGGACCATCCGTATTGCGCTGCGCGACTCGCGCATGCGCAGTAGGGAACCGGGAAGTGAAGCCGCACGGCTTTACTTCCTGATTCCCTTACCGAAGATGGAGGCAGCAGCACCCGAGGACGGAGAGACGGTTCGGCCTCGGGTGCCGACATCGCGGGCGCCCTGGACAGGTAAGTGTCCATGTTTTAAAAGTCAGCAGCTGCAGTATTTGTAGCTGCTGACTTTTAAAAAAAAAAAATTTGGCGGCGCTCCGCTTTAATACATGATATCAAAAGGTTAAAAAAAAAACAATCTCTCAATCTATAAAATCCAATTTTTGACAGAGACAATGGAAAAAACACTCAATAAATACCACTCAACATGTTTCACTCATTCGTGAGCTTCATCAGGAGTTTTGGTACATATGTGGTATACTAAAGATGAGAGAGATAAAGTACACATCAGATAATGAAGAAATAAATACAGTAATATGCTTATAAAATTTAAAAGACACGCAAATTGGAAACACTTGTTACATACATGAATGAAAAATTCAATCAGTAAATTTTAACAGATATTTATAGTGTGATTTGGTTAAACAATATGAAGGGATAAATTACAATATCCATGTATAGACGCCCACACAGTAACAAATACCACTGCTGGACCAATTAGATAATTGATTAGATCATTATGAATAGGACTAGCTTACCAAGCCAATTTGAAAGAATTGAAGATAAATAACGTATTGGTTGTAGATAGATACAGGAACACAATAGATCGCATTAATAAAACTGGATAGGTCTCCACTGTCGTTATGGCCACAGAGGGGCTACGTGTAAAGTATATAGCCAAAGGCTAGAAATTAAACGGAAAAAGGTTTTATGTAGTAAATAAGTGAGGTATAACATAGAACACTTAGGATACCTAAAGAGATCCAAAGGTCAAACATAATTACCTTCTGTTGAATTAGGAGTACATTGTTGGGGGTAATAAAGCCTTGTAACAAAAATCAAATGAAGCAGCTGCTTTAGGGTCTCCAACAGGTGACACTCAGCATTAGCCCATGAATTACAAAGCGGAAGATCCAAGATGCAACAAAAGTATGCTACAAAGAAAATAAACGTATATATAATAGTATCAATGAACATCTTCCACCACAGATAGCAAATGGCTATAAAAATAGGCAGATTAGTGCTCAAGGTCAATTACCTGGATTGGTGAATGGACAGGCATGCAGGGAAGGGGAGAGAGACACAGAGCCTCCCCTTTACATCGAGAAGCCACTAACAGATGGTAGCGGCTGGGAAGCCGCACTAAATAGTCCCCTCCATCCCGGCAGCGTCTGACGTCACCGCCGGGATGCGGACGGACAGTGAGGCATTCCCCAAGGGCACGTAGATCACGGCAGACAGTGGGGAGACGTAGCGTACGTCCTACTCTTAGTCATTGCGCAAGCGCCGACAGGGCAATTGGATCCACTGCGCATGCGTCAACAGTCAGAAATAGACACGAATAGGTGTCACTCTAGCTGTGAAGCCCTTGACGCCATCTTGATAGAGGGAAGAGTCTCCAATATGCCCCTTATTTATCTTTAAATGAACAACAGAGTGATCTTGTCAGAACAACTGTATTGTTGATTGTCTCTATTAATAGATATATATATAGGGAGATGAAATAAATTCATTTCTCCCATGGCAAAAAAGAGCCTAATGGTGTTGACATCAATAACAATACATTTGATGTTATCTTATCTATGTTGTAAAAACATGGATAGGGGTATGAATTGGGTATGAACAAAGTCCCCCAGATGTAGAGAGGGGTAAATAAAATAAAATATATAACACTTCGCCGGTAAACAGCATGCTCCAAGTGGAAATGAAGACCTCTAGGGCCCCCATGGGTGAGTGATTGATTACTCACAATACCCATAAGTGTCCCTGGTGTCCGTGTGAACCAGAAAAAAGGCAAAACCCAGCAGGGGAGACATCTAACCAGCCAATTCTCAAATAAACAAATTGAATGGTGGGTAAATTAATATATAAATACATAGGCTTGGCAAGAGATTCTATTGCATAGTTGGGGAAAACAACACACAAATAATCATATTTCATACATTAACAAAATTCGGTTGCAAATTATTTACGTACATATATAAATGTGAAGAAGAAAAATAAATAAATGAACAAATGAAAAGAATGAAAGAATGAAAGAAGAAACGAAGAAAGAAAAACAAGGGAGTTCTCGTCCCCAATGTTACTATCTAGCACGAACTTACAGAAATGATTTAAAACTAAAGGCGTCATTAAGGCCTGGATGCTTCAAAGCCCATAGATCGCAATTTTTTTTTCGTGACTGCGACATTATGGCGGACACATCAGACACTTTTGACACATTTTTGGGACCATTCACATTTATACAGCGATCAATGCTATAAAATTGCATTGATTACTGTGTAAATGTGACAGGCAGTGAAGGGGTTAACCACTAGGGGGAGAGGAGGCTTTAAATGTGTTTCCTAGGGAATGCTTCTAACTGTAGGGGGTGGGGACGCACAAGGGGAGGAGACCGATCAGTGTTCCGCTGTACTGGGAACACAGATCGCTCTCCTCTCACCTGACAGGACGTGGATCTGTGTGTTTACACACACAGATCCACGGTCCGGCCCGGTTAACGGGCAATCGCGGGTGCCCGGCGGACATCGCGGCCGCTGGGCACACGCACCGGTTCCCAAACAACGCGGCGGGCGGGCGGGCGCGCGCGCGCCCCCTAGATGGCCGGGAACCCGAGGCCGTCATATGACGTCCACCCAGGATGGGAGATCCCATCTGTTGACGTCATATTACAATACGCCAGTATTGAAGTGGTTAATTGGCATGGCAGTAAAAATACCTTCCTCTTATTTTTGGACACTCTCAAGATCAATAAATATAATTTGAATTTTATGTTTGAGTTGAGTCAACATCATTTAACTTTTCTAGATGTCCAAATCATAGTAAATGAGGATGGAAGTATTGGAACCACTTTATATCGTAAGCCATCTGCTGGCAACTCATTACTCCACGCCACTAGCTCTCATCCTGTCCCCCTCATTAAAGCGGTTGTATACCCGCTGTCATTTTTTTTTTTTTTTTACACCTGCAAGGGAAAAGGCATAATGAGCTAGTATGCACCGCATACTAGCTCATTATGAGATACTTACCTTAGAACGAGGCGCCGGCATCTCACCTGGTCCACGCCGAGGGAGCCGACATCTCCCCTCGGCGTGTCTTCCGGGTATCGCGGCTCCGGCGCTGTGAGTGGCCGGAGCCGCGATGTCGTCACTCCCGCGCATGCGCGCGGGAGACTTCTGCCCGGCATGCCGGGCTGTCAGCCGAGAGTCCCCTGTGCGCATGCGCCGCTGCAGTTAGCGGCTCATTGCGAGGGGAATATCTCCTAAACCTTACAGGTTTAGGAGATATTTTTTTTACCTACAGGTAAGCCTTATTATAGGCTTACCTGTAGGTAAAAGTTACAAATATAGGTATACAACCGCTTTAACAACGTACCATATGGACAATACCTAAGAATTAGACGGAATTGTAGTGCAGATTCAGATTTTGAAAAAGAAGCAAAATTGCTTCGGTCTCGACAACGAGGCTATAGCAATAAATGCTTAAAAAGGGCATATTGGAAAGCCAAAAATCAGAATAGGTCTTTACTTATACATCAAGTGAAGTCTAAGGAAGTGGATCCAGGTGTTCGGATAATCACTAGATTCTCTGGTCAACAGAAACAGATAAGAGATATAATTCAGAAGTATTGGTACCTGCTAATGGGTGATGAAAAAGTCTCCAAACATCTTAAACCTTACCCAGAAATCACATTTAGGTGTTCCCGATCTCTTCGAGATACTTTGGTGCATAGTCACCATGGCACTCGCATTGAACCATCTATAGAATCCAAAAAGGGTAGTAGGCCCTATCACAAGTGCCAGTTCTGTAGATTCATATATGCTGCAAGAGGCATTAGGCTTCCTAATGATCGCTTCTTCAAACCAAATTTTTCTGTCACATGCCAGTCTATTGGTATTGTTTATATTATGATATGTGAATGCCAGATGTTTTATGTTGGCAAAAGCAGACCATGTGTCCCTGATCCAGAAGAAGAAAATGGAAACCCCAATCAGCCGACATATTGGCCTGTATCATAATTTTGATAGCAGTAAAATGCACTTTTATGCCCTCGAGCATATCCCCCCTGGAGACAGAGGGGGCAATTACAACAAGCTACTCCTGCAGCGGGAGGCTCGCTGGATACACGATCTATGGGCTTTGAAGCATCCAGGCCTTAATGACGCCTTTAGTTTTAAATCATTTCTGTAAGTTCGTGCTAGATAGTAACATTGGGGACGAGACCTCCCTTGTTTTTCTTTCTTCGTTTCTTCTTTCATTCTTTTCATTTGTTCATTTATTTATTTTTCTTCTTCACATTTATATATGTATGTAAATAATTTGCAACCGAATTGTGTTAATGTATGAAATATGATTATTTGTGTGTTGTTTTCCCCAACTATGCAATAGACTCTCTTCCCAAGCCTATGTATTTATTTATTAATTTACCCACCATTCAATTTGATTATTTGAGAATTGGCTGGTTAGATGTCTCCCCTGCTGGGTTTTCCCTTTTTTCTGGTTCACATGGATGCCAGGGGCACTTATGGGTATTGTGAGTAATCAATCACTCACCCATGGGGGCCCTAGAGGTCTTCATTTCCACTTGGAGCATGTTGTTTACCGGCAAAGTGTTATATATTATATTATTTTATTTACCCCTCTCTACATCTGGGGGACTTTGTTTATACCCAATTCATACCCCTATCCATGCTTTTACAACATGGATAAGATAACATCAAATGTATTGTTATTGATGTCAACACCATTAGGCTCTTTTTTGCCATGGGAGAAATGAATTTATTTCATCTCCCTATATATATACTGTATCTCTATTAATAGAGACAATCAACAATATAGCTGTTCTGACAAGATCACTCTGTTGTTCATTTAAAGATAATTAAGGGGCATATTGGAGGCTCTTCCCTCTATCAAGATGGCGTCAAGGGCTTCACAGCTAAAGTGACACCTATTCGTGTCTATTTCCGACTGTTGACGCATGCGCAGTGGATCCATTTGCGCTGTCGGTGCTTGGATCCCAGACGCCTGAGCAATGACTAAGGGTAGGACGTACGCTACGTCTCCCCACTGTCTGCCGTGATCTACGTGCCCATGGGGAATGCCTCACTGTACGTCCGCATCCCGGCGGTGACGTCAGACGCCGCCGGGATGGAGGGGACTATTTAGTGCGGCTTCCCAGCCGCTACCATCTGTCAGTGGCTTCTCGGTGTAAAGGGGAGGCTCTGTGTCTCTCTCCCCTTCCCTGCATGCCCGTCCATTCACCAATCCAGGTAATTGACCTTGAGCACTAATCTGCCTATTTTTATAGCCATTTGCCATCTGTGGTGGAAGATGTTTATTGATACTATTATATATACGTTTATTTTCTTTATAGCATACTTTTGTTGCACTATCTCGGATCTTCCGCTTTGTAGTTCATGGGCTAATGCTGAGTGTCACCTGTTGGAGACCCTAAAGCAGCTGCTTCATTTGATTTTTGTTACAAGGCTTTATTAGCCCCCAACAATGTACTCTTGATTCAACAGAAGGTAATTATGTTTGACCTTTGGATCTCTTTAGGTATCCTAAGTGTTCTATGTTATACCTCACTTGTTTACTACATAAAAACTTTTTCCGTTTAATTTCTAGCCTTTGGCTATATACTTTACACGTAGCCCCTCTGTGGCCATAACAGTTGGGAAGTCCAGACAGTGAAGACCTAGTTTTATGAATGCGATCTAATGTGTTCCTGTATCTATCTACAACCAATACGTTATTTATCTTCAATTCTTTCAAATTGGCTTGGTAAGCTAGTCCTATTCATAATGATCTAATCAATAATCTAATTGGTCCAGCAGTGATATTTGTTACTGTGTGGGCCTCTATACATGGATATTGTAATTTATCCCTTCATATTTTTTAACCAAATCACACTATAAATATCTGTTAAAATTTACTGATTGAATTTTTCATTCATGTATGTAACAAGTGTTTCCAATTTGCGTGTCTTTTAAATTTTATAAGCATATTACTGTATTTATTTCTTCATTATCTGATGTGTACTTTATCTCTCTCATCTTTAGTATACCACATATGTACCAAAACTCCTGATGAAGCTCACGAATGAGCGAAACATGTCGAGTGGTATTTATTGAGTGGTTTTTTTTCCATTGTCTCTGTCAAAAATTGGATTTTATAGATTGAGAGATTGTTTTTTTTTTAACCTTTTGATATCATGTATTAAAATTGAATCAATAAAAGATTATTTTATGTAGTTAAGACGTTGCATACATTCCTTTATCTTTACCTACCTCCAACTTCAGCACCTTTAAAGTCCCTGGGGTAATTTGCCCCAATTCCCTCTTTTTGTGATTGTTCATTTGGAATTATCATTGTCTGTTAATAGATGATTTTTTATACTACTACTACTACTACTACTACAAATACTACTTTTGTACAAATTCTCTGCTGCTAAAAAACCCCTGGGGAAACTTCCTATTTTTTTGTATACATTTGGGTTATGCAGCTTTGGGGGCTCACACATTGTGTTTTTTCCTTCTATACATCCCCACAACCCTTGCCGGTGGTTGTGGGGGTCTGCAGGTGGGGGGCTTATCGGAATCTGGAAACCCCCTTTAACAAGGGGACCCCTAGATCCCAGCCTCCCCCCGTGTGAAATGGTAACGGGGTACAAATTTACCCCTACCATTTAAAAAAAAAGTGTCAAAATGGTACAAATGACAAGGCACGGCTTGGGACAAGTCCTTTATTAAAAAATAAAAATGTCCCACGAAGTCTATTCATCTTCTTCTCTCGCTCGGCTGGCGGACTGAAAAAGAAAAAAAAGCCAGTACCGACCATGGGAGGCACCTGCCGTATGACACGTCCTTGCAGGTGACAGTTCTTTTATAACTGAGGATGGGGCCACACGGTGACGTTCCCAGGTGACCCCACCCCCTCTGATGCACGGGGACTTCCCTATGGCTTTACCAGGGCATCAGAGGGGAGCAGGGCCACCCGGTTACGTGAACCATAGGGAAGGTCCCATGCGTCAGAGGGGGGCAGGGTCACCTGGGAACGTCACCGTGTGGCCCTGCCCTCTGTTATAAAAGAACTGTCACCTGCGAGGAAGCGTCATATGGGGGGTGCCTCCCATTCTTCTTTTTCGGTCCATCGGCGGAGCGAGAGAAGAAGATGAATGGACTTCGTGGGACATTTTTAAAAATTTTTTAATAAAGGACTTTTCCTAAGCTGTTTCTTGTCATTTGTACCATTTTGACATTTTTGTGAAATGGTAGGGGTACATTTGTACCCAGTTACCATTTCACACAGGGGGGCTGGGATCTGGGGGTCCTCTTGTTAACATGGGGATAAGGTGCTTTGGGGGACTACCCCAAAGCACCCTCCCCTTGTTGAGGGCATGTGGTCTGGTACGGTTCAGGAGGGGGGGGTGCCCTCTTGCCCCCCTCTTTTCCTGCGGCCTGCCAGGTTGCGTACTCAGATAAGGGTCTGGTATGGATTTTTGGGGGGACCCCATGCTATTTTTTTTTCAATTTTGGCACGGGGTTCCCCTTAGTATCCATAGCAGACCTGAAGGGCCTATTATGGAATTTGGGGAGACCCCCACGCAATTTTTTTTTTTACATTTTGGTTCTGGGTTCCCCTTAATATTCATACCAGACCCAAAGGGCCTGGTAATGGACTGGGGGGGATCCCAGGCTGTTTTTTTTAACAACTTTTTTTATATGTATTGCTGGGACCGACAATTCATTATAGTCGCGAGTACTTTTAAATGACTTTTTTCCTTTAGAAATGTCATTTTGTGCAGGGACTGTTCTAAACACAGGAAAATGCGCCACTTTACAGGCATACTATAGACACCCCCCCAGGTATAAAATTTAAAGGAATATTTCACTTTTATTGTTTCACTTTAAGCATTATTAAATACACTGCTCCTAAAAAAATATCCCTTTTTAAAACTTTTTTGCATTGATACTTGTCCCCTGGGGCAGGACCCAGGTCCCCAAACACTTTTCATGACAATAACTTGCATATAAGCGTTTAAAATTAGCACTTTTGATTATTCATGTTCGTGTCCAATAGACTTTAACGGTGTTCGCGCGTTCAAACAAATTTTTTGTCTGTCCACATGTTCTGCTGTGAACCAAACTGGGGGGTGTTTGGCTCATCCTACCTCACAAATCACATGTTCCTTTAGAAAGAAATGGTGCGCAGCATCCTTGCAGGTAGATGGAATCCCACGTCTGGAGGTCCACTGGACTGTATAGCGACCATAAGGCAAGAACAAAAAGTTTTCTTCCCCAGTCAATAGGGTCTTGCTACCCTCTCAAATATAGGATGGATCGTGTGTAAACCAGATCTCTATTGGAAGCTGGGACAGGCTCTGCCCATATAGTGGAGCGGCAAATCAGGGCTCACAGGAACCACCAAAAAAGGCATGGAGGGTGCAAATCTAGCAGAAGAAAAAGAAAAAAAATTATACCATATATATATATATATATATACATACATATATATATACACATACACACATATATATATATATATATATATATATATATATATATATATATATATATATATATACATATATATATATATATATATATATATATATACACATACACATATATATATATATACACATACACACATATATATATATACACATACACACATATATATATATATATATATACACATACACACATATATATATACACATACACACATATATATATATATATATATATATATATATATATATATATATATATATATATATATATATATATATATATATATATATATATATATATATATATATATATATATCTGGTAGATTGCTGGTGTATGAGCTAAAAATAGTGAGCGACAAATCAGGGCTCACAGGAACCACCAAAAAAGGCATAGAGGGTTCAAATATAGCAGGCGAAAAAGAAGAAAATATAAAAAAAAATATGCATATCTATGCTATAAGTATATATGTATCCGGTAGATTGCTGGGGTATGAGCTAAAAATAGTCTCCCGTTACTAAGTCAAAAAATCCCCAAAGAGAGGTCAAAAAGATACCAAAACCATGTAACAAAAAGCAAGAAGTGAAAGAAATGAAGTAGTAGATGAAAGATATGTGGGGAGAAGACAAATGAAGTGTTTGTCTCTCACCTTTCAGAAGATGTACCTCTCAGGTTCGTGCAATGGTAATGACCACCTTGGCTGTGCAGCAATACCTGGGAGTAGGAGTGGTAAAAAATAGCAACCAATCCCAACAGTTTATGCGTTCAGGGCGTGTAAGACCTAACAGGTATGACCCGATGATCCACCTGATGCCTGAAAGGCATATCTAAACATCCGTATAGTAATTCCACCTGTGTGTATGCAACCCTCCATTAGTGGCTCTCTGGCACCACCACAACGATGACGTCAGACGTCGACAAATGCCGCCGACACAGAAAGTGTACAGCAACTACTGGCAGATGGGAAACAAGCCAGTGCGCATGTGCGGGAATGGAAAAAGGTCCCAGCGTCTGCACTAAGTGCCACAGTCTACAACAAGGGAAAATGCCTACAACCCCAACAAAGCGAGGCATGGAGGCCCCTTTGTGCTGGGGAGCTCCGACCAGCCACAACACAAGAGAAAGTGCAGGTCTGAACCAGATGGTCCAGGAGGTCCGATGTTTTTATATATAAAAAAAAATAAAGTGATGAAATAGAGTAAAATAACCAGCAATTGGACTGCAGGGACGTGGGATCACCATCTGTACATGTTATACAGTTCAAAAATGAAAAACAGAGCCTGCAAAAGAAGGGAACATGAATGATATTAAGATAAGGACCATGCATATAAAAAAATAGTATAACGGCAACGTATGTCATTTATAAGGGCATGAAACAGCAATCAATATTATTGAAATAACAAAAAAAGAGAGAAATGACCAAAGAAGAGAATAAACAACACTCAGGAAAAGAGAAAAAGAGAAAAGAAAGAAGGGGGAGGAGGAAAAAATGGGGGAAAGGGGTGAGGGGAATGAAAAAATAAATACAAATTATATATAAAAAGCTGATGAGTGGACCTATAGCTCTTTATCAAAGCCTCCTGTCGCAAAGCCTGGTAAGAAGGGTTTTAGATTGAACGCCTCATTGAGGCCAGACGGAAAAGTGGCATTTAAATTAGATATCCACCGAAGCTCACGTTGCAAGAGGTGTTTGTTAAAATCTCTGCCATAGGGGCTGGGGTGTAGGCGGTCCAATACTAAAACCGACACTGTTGGACAGATGTCACCATGAGTCAGCGCAACGTGTCTACCTAGTGGGAGATCAGAGTTGGCAGTTTGCATAGCCCTAATATGGCAATATAATCTCTGCCATAATTTTTGTACCATTTTGCCTACATAGAAGCAGCTGCAACTGCATAAAATCAGGTAAACTACTCCCATGGTCTGACAGTTTGAGTAGTGTTTAGGGGCATAATGCATGCCAATAGGTAGATAGATTTTTTTTTTGTGACCATATATTTACAGTAGGAGCATGATCCACAAGCGAATGTCCCTACCGTTTTCCATGGATCACCCTTTTGGAGCCTCAAAATTCACTTTGAACCAACAAATCACCTACAGAGGTTGCCCGTCTGTAGGTGATTATCGGAATTGGAGGAACAAAAGGTACTATAGTGGGGTCTGACGTTAAAAGGTGCCAATATTTTTGACATACTTGCATAAATTTAGCATGGTATATGTGGTGATCATGCTATGACTTTCATTAGAAGTTTTCACTTTTTTTGGGATTACCAAATCATGCCTATTACTGGCATCAGCATGCTGAAATATCTTCTTGAGGCACTTATGGCTGTAGCCACGTTCAAGTAGACATTTCTTGAGGTTCTTAGCCTCATGTTTGAAATCCAAATAGTTTGAACAATTGAGTTTGATGTGCAAATATTGGCCATATGGGATGGAGTTAATGAGTGGTCTCGGGTGGAAACTGGATGAATGCAGGACCGTGTTCCCTGCAGTCGGCTTCCTGAATAATTTATAGGACAGCAGGTTCATTTAGTTTTAAAAAATTTCAGTGTCCAAAAAAGTGACTTTGGAAATGTCAGAACTCATCGTAAATTTTAGGTTGAATTCATTTATGTTTAACCCAGTCAGACATTCATCCAGAAGAAATTGGGGACCATCGCAAATTACGAAGATGTCATCTATGTACCTGTGCCACATAACATGGCACAGGTACATAGAGAGATCCTCATCTCTAAAAATCACATTTTTCCATTCCCACAGGGAATATATATGCTATAAGTATATATGTATCTGGTAGATTGCTGGTGTATGAGCTAAAAATAGTCTCCCAGTACTAAGTCAAAAAGATAACAAAACCATGTAACAAGAAGCAAGAAGTGAAAGAAATGAAGTAGTAGATGAACGATATGTGGGGAGAAGACAAATAAAGTGTTTGTCTCTCACCTTAGTGTGGAGTTCCCCTTTAAAAGAAAAAGTTAGCCCATAGAAATCTTATGCATTAGAAGGGGGAGACAAGAGCATTGGAGAATGGAGTGTGGAGTTCCACATTAAAAGCAAAAGTTAGCCGAAAGAAATCATATGCATTAGAAGGGGGAGACAAGAGCATTGGAGAATGGAGTGTGGAGTTCCCCCTTAAAAGCAAAAGTTAGCCGAAATAAATCATATGCATTAGAAGGGGGAGACAAGAGCATTGGAGAATGGAGTGTGGAGTTCCCCTTTAAAAGGAAAAGCTAGCCCAAAGAAATCATATGCATTAGAGGGGAAGGTTAAATGCCCTTTTAAGAGGAGCTAGAGGAGCGAGAGTCTTTTTTACATAATTTTAACAAGGTGCATGTCACATGTACACATGTCACAATATAACACGCTAACATGAGCTGTGTGCAAATATCCTTAAAAAAATACATAAAGGTAAATCAGCGTAAAAAAAAAAAAGTCAAGTTTAGAGGTGCGCCCGTTCAACCCATGCAATTGCATTTATGTTGCTTGACATTTACTAATATTTTGGCCGCGCAGTGAACAAACGCATTTGAACGAACACAAGAGCCAATTGCTTATGCACAGTGCTTACATTGATCTTGCGCAGTATTAAAAAGTACCTGCAGGCACAGCAGGCTTGCTCTGAAAAAATTACTTTCTCATTCTATTTTGGGCATATTTGTTACTTGGGCAGTTGTTACTAAACTTCCTCACATCACCCCACATCACCCCATAATAATGGCACCTCCATCTTCTGTTAATATTGAATTGAAGATGCTGTGCGCCATGTCCATAGTAGCGCACAGATTGCATTCTCCTGTGTGCCGAGATCGCTATAGTAAATGGGTGATTTGCGTTCTGATACCGGCGCACCATTTCGTAAATATGAAAATGTGCGCTGCGCCTCACCGTACGCCTCTACTGATGGTGCATGGATTTCGTAAATCAGCCCCATTGTGTTTTTTAACCCTTTTATGACTAAGCCTATTTTTGAAATTTGGTGTTTACAAGTTAAAATCCGTATTTTTTGCTAGAAAATTACTTAGAGTTCCCAAACATTATATATATTTTTTTAGCAGAGAATCTAGAGAATAAAATGGCGATTGTTGCAATATTTTTTATCACACGGTATTTGTGCAGCGGTGTTTTAAACGCAAATTTTTGGAAAAGGGACACTTTCATGAATTTTAAAAAATCCAAACAGTAAAGTTATCCCAATTTTTTTGTATAATGTGAAAGATGATGTTACGCCGAGTAAATAGATACCAAACATGTCACCCTTTATAATTGCACGCACTCGTGGAATGGCGACAAACTACGGTACCTATGAATTTCCATAGGCGACGCTTTAAAATTTTTTTACGGTTACCAGGTTTGAGTTACAGAGGAGGTCTAGGGCTAGAATTATTGCTCTCGCTCTGACGATTGTGGCGATACCTCACATGTGTGATTTGAAAACCGTTTACATATGCGGGCGCGACTTCCGTATGCGTTTTCTTCGCTGCGCGAGCTCGCGGGGACAGGGGCACTTTAAAAAAAATTTTTTGTTTTTTTTTATTTATTTGATTTATTTTTTTACTTTATAAATTGTGTTTTAAAAAAAAAATTTTTTTTTTTACTTTTATTGCTGTCACAAGGAATGTAAACATCCCTTGTGACAGTAATAGGTGGTGACAGGTACTCTTTATGGAGAGATCGGGGGTCTAAAAGACCCCCCATCCCTCCTTTACACTTCAAAGTATTCAGATCGCCGAAAACGGCGATTCTGAATACTGTGTACTTTTTTAAATTCGGCGCCATTGGCAGCCGAGTAAACGGGAAGTGACGTCATGACGTCGCTTCCGCGTTTACAACGAGAAGGCTGGAACGAAGCCGCCCACGGCTTCGTTCCAGCCCGCCCCCAGCCGCCGAGGGCGGCCGGTTGGACACCGAGCTTCCCGATCGCACGGGAGGCCCGGTAACAGCGGCAGGAGGCGGCGGGAGGGGGGGATGTCCCCTCCCGCTCCTCCGGTATAACAACCGAGCGGCTTTTAGCCGCATCGGTTGTTATACTCGGATAGCCAATCGCCCGCTGTAAACAACGGTACCGGGATGATGCCTGCAGCTGCAGGCATCATCCCGGTATAACCCCGGAAAGCCGAGTACGCATATCTGCGTACGGTCGGCGGGAAGGGGTTAAACATTGTTGCTCTTCTTTTCTTTATAGAACACAAAATAAAAACCACAGAGGTGATCAAATACCACCAAAAGAAAGCTCTATTTGTGGGAAAAAAAAGAACGTCAATTTTGTTTGGGTATAGCGGGGGGAGTCGCTCCTATCTGCTCAAGGATGGGCTACTAACAGAAGATACTTTTTTCCACCCTCAATCAGCCACAGATGTGGCAAGACTCATGGATCATGGCGGCGGATTGCCACCCACACCTCCTAAAACCAGGAGCCCGGCCAAATCATGCCTGCGGCATAAATCCCAGCCTGACGATCCTGCACGGCCCTGCTTGGAGGTATGTGATCCCTCCTCACAAGAGGAGGGATCACATAGCCACACAGCAGACCCAATTGCCTCATTTCCTACAGTGGGGCAGCCTATGTCAGATGTAGTCATGAAGGACCTGCGGCTAGCCCTCCACTCCTCCCTCCAAGCAGACATGTTTGTATGCTTTAAAAAATATGCAGCAGAGGTTCAAGACCTGGGAAAAGAGTGAGCTATTTGGAAGATTTGATGGGAACATGTACAGAATCATACAACAATATGGTGGATGCGCATGTTGCTCATTCCAAGGACATTGGCTGAAATCAAAAGTGGTGGACCTGGAGGATCGCTCCAGATGTAACAATTTGAAACTAAGGGGCATTCCAGAGTCCATACAACCCTCCCTCTACTTCCATCAGGAAAAACCGCACCCCCTATCCAACCTTTTGCTAAGCGAGGATGTTTATGATAATTGGCTTTGTTTACACACCTTAGAGCGTGACTATACCTACTACTCCCCCTGGTTTAACTCCTATGCATGAATTGATCTCTTCTTATGCCCTGTACACATGATCGGATATTGATCGGACATTCCGACAACAAAATCCATCAGATTTTTTGTAACGGATGTTGGCTCAAACTTGTCTTGCATACACATGGTCGCACAAAGTTGTCGGAATTTCGGAATGTCAAGAACGCGGTGACGTACAACACGTACAACGGGACTATAAAAGGGCAGTTCAATACCAAGTGCGCCACCCTTTGGGCTCCTTTTGCTAATCTCGTGTTAGTAAAAGTTTGGTGAGAGATGATTCCCGCTTTTCAGACTCGTGGTTGTCAGTTCGTTTTTCTGCTGTTCAGTTTGTGCTTGTGGGTTTGTATCTGGTCTTCAGTGCGTGTAGTGAGTTTTCATTGATTTATCATTGTGTTCTTGTCCGCTCGTTGCTGATTTTCAGGTCGCTCTTCACAGGCCTTGCTGTTCTTCAGTGTGTTCTGTTACTTCGTTCTGACCAGCCGATCGCTTTAAAGCCATGTTGCGTGTACATACTCATCGTAGAGTTTGTGCTGTGCGGTAGCTTGGTGTTGGGGTTCTTACTTTGACACAAGCCCAGTCCATGAACAGGGTGGGGAGGAGTTTATGGACCAAGAATTGGTTGCTCCATCGTGACCAATTCTGTTACATGCCTTTGCTCCGTGAGATCCGTGAGAATATTCCTGACGATTTCAGGAACTTTCTCAGGATGACGGACCCTGTTTTTCACTGTTTGTTGGCTTTGCTGACCCCTTATATCAGCAGGCAGGATACCTGCATGAGGCAAGCCATCACTCTGGAGCAAAGGCTAGTCGCCACGTTGGCGACGGGGAGAAGCCTACAGGACCTCAAGTTCTCGACAGGCATCTCCCCCCAGGCTTTGGGGATCATTATCCCAAAGACCTGTTCTGCCATAATCCAGGTCCTGCAGAAGGACTATATTAAGGTAAGATTTTTATCCTTTAACATCACATTTTATTGTATTTAATGGTTGATAATATATTATATTTCTTTCATCATTCCCTAATTACCATGATTGTAATATGCTGTGAATGTCCCCTTTGTCCTCATGCATGCTGGAATGTTTTAACGTTTTTTTTTTTGTCCTTCATACATATTTGTCTTCATTTACTTCCCCAGCATGGGCCTATATCCACCTCGCCTAGTCACTTAACTATGTATTTTGTCAGCTCCATAGTAGTGCTTTACCCTAAACACCCCCTAAAATGTGTACAAATGTTATTTGTGTCCTTAAATTCTGGCAGAGTGCCAGAGGCTGTTTTTTGGTCCCAAAAACATTTGGAACCCTCCCTCCCCCCAACCGCTAAGTCAAGCCATAACAATCCTCTATCTGCTGACTTTGCCAAACTCAATACACACTATACCTACCTCTTTTGTGGTCAGATTTCTGTATGAATTCCCTAAAGCATGTAGTGCAAGGGCCTGCCTGAATACTTTCAAATGGTACTGTTTAAAGTTTTTGTATCCTATTATTATCTTGATAGGCAATTGCAGAATGTTAAAATTGTGATCCAATTTGGACAGTGTGTATTTATATTTTTGTATTATGACACTTCTTACCTGTCCAGTGGGCTGCCAATAGTGTAAGTAAGGAGGGGCTGGCCAAAGCAATAGACATTATTTAGGCATTCATCTCCCAATGAAGTGGAGAGGGTTACCTGTCCAAAACATCCCCCCCTAAAATTTTAACAATGGGCCATCAGAGGGGGTGAGGAATCTGATAGGTGGACCTTATACTTTTGTCTTTAAATACTCCCTAAAATAAATGTTATACTGATGTTGGCCAAGAATGTTTGTGTCTAATCTGCTTTCAATGTTTATGTGCAAAATTACTCATTTTTTTTATTCTTGTTTGACGCCACAGTTTCCTTCCAACCCACAGGAATGGCAGACTGTGGCCTCCCACTTTGCCCAGCAGTGGGACTTTCCCAATTGCGGAGGGGCAATTGATGGGAAACACGTCCACATAGTCCCACCCCCAGCTCTGGGGAATACTATTATAATTATAAGGGGTTCAATAGTATTGTGATGTTGGCAGTGGTGTCGGCTACTTATGAGTTCCTGTATGTGGACGTGGGGAAGAATGGCCGGATGTCCAATGGTGGAGTCATCGCCCAGACCGAGTTCTACAGGCATCTACAGAATGGCAGCTTGGGCTTGCCACCTCCAGAAGACAATGCGGAAGGACTCCCATTTATCTTCATTGCGGATGAAGCATTTGCGCTGGGGGACCATCTTATGCGGCCATTCCTGATGAGGACCCTCACCCCGGACCAGAGTGTACTTGGATCCCCCAAGCCTGTAATACATTCCACCGTATGGTGACTGTGTCCACCCTTTCCGGTAAGGATACTCATTTCTACTACTTGTTGTCTTCATTTGAAACCTAGAAGATCCATACGCAAGGTGTCCCCTCATACAGAATCGGTTCCAGCCCTCACCCCGTGTGGAGTTTCGGCACCATTTATACCTATGAACCCCCTTGCATTTATGAACTGATACACTGTTCACTATATTTATGGACTTTTTTCTTATTTACCTATAAGTAAGAGGTTTACCTTTGACATACATAACCCAAGAGATATTGGTTATGCTTCCAGCACTTTTACACAGTCACATGTTGAAAACGTAATTGCACATTTTAGCGCTGCATGTGTCCCATTTATATTCAGAAATAGGAATATGAAAAATTGCTTGGAAGTGGGGTACAATTGTCTGTTTGGCAGAGTTCCAAACTGAAGAATTTTTTTGTCCTTTGTAAAGCTTGAATACTTACCTGTTTTGTGCTAGCTTCACAGATGGAGACACCCCTATAGTATTCACTGGAGCACCTGTGTGGGCCCCCTATTAAAAAGGGTGTTCTTTTGTCCCACACTAGTGCTCCAGCGTCCAGATGTGTAAACAGCTGCTGAGTGTCCTCTCCTTACACAGAATCTAGTTTGCATTACATTCTAGTTCCAAACCCATCTAGACAACAAACTTTTATCAATAGAAGTAGGCCCGAAAAACCGTAATGGACTGCATCTGGCCAAAACATCGTATTTTAGTGGCCGAACGAACAATGTTTCCTATGAACGATTAATGTGCCCATGAACATGAAAGTTGCCATTTTAAAATGTACAACAGTAAAGAAAAGCACATGGAGCAGCATGAACGTCATAAAAAGAAAGAATAGGAACACAGCACAACTACTTACTTTTTTGCAGCACTCTCCTGATCCTTCTATACTAATCATGCTCCCTTAATTTGAGGTCTGACCACCGTTTCCTCAATTGATCCTTGTATCGCCCCGTACCCCAAAATTCTTCTGCAGACTCTTTACAACTTTAGCCATGATCTTGGCCTTTCTCACATTTGGGTTAGGGTAAGGTCCATACTTCCCCTCATAGTCGGCCCTCTTCAATATGTCCACCATCTCCACCATCTCAACAAAGGCCATATTTGAGGCCTTAAATCTCCTCCGGGATCGTGACGTTTCTGGCTTCGGGCTTTCTTCCTCCTCCTTGTTGCTGCTATTATCATGCACCTGTTGTCTCTCCGCCATGTGCTTTCCCCCACTGTGCCGAAAGAGAAGGGGATGGGAATAGACTAGAAAGAACGTCAGGGGCGGGTGGAGTTTCACGCATGCGCAGTGTATATAAAGCATAACACGCGTGCGTCATACGTACGATCTGTGAGCGGAGGAAGGAGTATCGAAAGCGCCGATCGTGATAACAAAGGTACAGGTTTAACTTGGGCCTATACTGCTTATAGATTGAGACCTATGTTGGGACAAGATTAGGAGAGTTTAGCCTGACATTAGGGTTTTTCTTGTGTTGTGTCTTGCAGAGAAAATGGATGGCTTCAATGATTACAACTTCCTTCCCCTGTTCATAGACAAGTACAGGGAGCTGCTCTGTCTGTGGCAGGTCAAACAGCCACATTATAATCATAAACAAAAGAGGCAGGCAGCGCTGAAGAAACTGCTGGAGTTGGTGAAGCCACGGCAACCATCCCCTATTTAAAAGCCAAAATTAGTGGCCTGAGGAGCACTTATCTTAGGGAGTGCAAGAAGGTCCAGGATTCCCAGAGATCAGGAGCTGCAGCAGATGACGTTTATGTCCCCAGGCTGTGGTACTATGAGAGACTTAGTTTTCTGTCAGACCAGACTGAAGTCAGGGAATCCCTCTCCACTCTTCCTTCCACTCTTCCTTCCACCCTATATTCCACCCCAGCTGAGGCTTCCGATGTTCAACCTGGGACTTCCAGCCAGGGAGAAGTGGAGGAGCCCAGCTTGAGCCAGGTATAGCATTGTTCTACAGATTTCTTGGCAAAACATAAATGATGTTTAATAGATGTTATTATTGATCACTAATTGCTGATTTAATAAAGGTGTTTACATATCAATAGACAATAGTGGGCAAAAATAATTGGGACAAGAATGAAAAATGCTGGGCTAAGAATGATAGTCTTTTCTATTTATTAACATTCAATTTGCAACAGTCATGAGATGAAAATTGTGTGTGATTAATGAAGAAAAAACTAAAACTGTCCCTTTTTCATACACAGGAAGACCTCAGCCAGGAGGAGGCTGTGGAATGTGGCAGCCAGGAGGAGGCGGGGGCTAGTGGCAGCCAGGAGGAGATGGGGGTTAGTAGCAGCTAGGAGAAGGCCGGGCCCAGTAGGAGCCTCACAGAATCCCAGGTCCCTCCCCTCCGCCTTCCAAACAAAAGACCCAGGAAGGGGAGTAACGTGGAGGATTCAGCACTCAGGCTGATTCAGGAGGCTTCTGCGTCCCTCAGAGCCACCCCCACTCGTGAAGAGGCCTTTGCTTCCATGGCTGCCACAAAACTGCAGGACAAGCAGAAGGGGCAATGCCTCATGTGTGCGGAGATCATTTATAAAACATTAAATAAGGGGTTGAGGGGTGAAATCACACCCAATACCCACCTGTGTGAGTTGCATCATCCTCCTCCCCCTGCCACACCTCCAACACCACAGCCACAGCCTGGAAGGAAGAGTGGAAGGAAGACAAGAAAGTGATGGCCTGGGTTCAGTCTGGTCTGACAAAAGATGCAGGCTCTTGTACGACCACAGCCTGGGGACATACATGTCATCTGCTGCTGTTCATGGTCTCTTGGACTTCTGGACCAAATTGTACTCCCTTAGATAAGGACTTCTCAGGCCACCAATTTTTCCTGAAAATAGTTGATGTGTGCCCTGGGGGCCAAAGGCTTCGCCAATTTCTGCTGTTTCTCCAGCGTTGCCTCCCTCTTTATTTGGTTAGGACCCCTTAATAAAGTTTTTTTTTTAAAGTAAAACTTGCCTACGTGCGTTTTCCTTCAAAAAGGACAGTTTGTTTGTGAGGAGGCAGGTACATTTCAAAAATACAATGTGAAATTAACAAGGGACACCAACCAACCTCCTTGAGATTAAAAAGACAAGATATTAATGGTGTTGTGGTAACTTGACACACAAAACACACCCAAAACTTTTCTGGAGATCACCAAAAACAAAAAAAACAAAAAAACAGGAGATCTGTATTTTAAAAAAATACAACAAATAGAAACAATAAAAGTGTAATATTCCTTTAAATTTCATACCTGGTGGTGTCTATAGTATGCCTGTAAAGGGGCGCATGTTTCCCATGTTTAGAACAGTCTGACAACAAAATGACATTTCAAAGGACTGTCGTTCCTACCCTTGCAGCCACTCGGGCCTGAGCCTCCCTTAAACAGGGAGATCAATGTAGAGCCCAGGGGAACCAAAGGAACTCCTGGGGTCTAGTAACAGCGCACTGGGACCTCCTCGGCCCCAGTTCCTCGCAACAAACTAATCAAAGACCACAGTCGGTCTATTAAAAACAAATGACAGAGTGTATAGTAAGAGTAAATACTCTTTGTAAACTAACCATTAATATCATGTATTACGGAGAAAACCTTCATTCAAGAGTATAACCATGCCCCTCTCTTTATAAAACAGAAGGCTGAGCCTGTCATTGCCCAGGGGAGGGTGGGAATACCCGGATCAGGGCCAACCCCACCCTGGGAACCCCAGGGGCACGGAATCTCCATCAGGGGGACCCTTTGTGGAGAACCCCCTGGACCCGTTGAAAAAGAAACATAATAACCATAACCATTCCCTGTGGGAATAACGATCAGTACATCTTCATGGGGAACAAAAGGAAAAGAAGGGCCCTAAAAAGGGGGGCCAAAAACCAACAAAAAGAAGTCCCGGAACCAGTGGAACAAAAGAGAACAAAAACGTTCTTCAAAGGGTCCAAATTCAGGCACCAGTCACCCTTGGCGGATCTTTGAGCCACGTAAGAAGGATAAAGAGTCACGTGGGGAATTTGTTTCGACCTCTTGGTGCTTTGTTTAAGCCAGGATGGTTGAAGAGGGCTTGCTGGAGGGTGTCTTTTAGTGGAGGATGAGGTACCCCTGCTTGATTGTGTAGCCGAAGAATCTTGCGGGATGAGGCCCAGCTGGAGAAGAAGCCGTTCACCTTCCGCGAAGGTGGAGAAGCTGCAGTTTCTGCTCTTATACGAGAAGTTTATTCTCAACGGGAACGACCACCTGTAGGAAATCTCTTTCTCTTGCAGGAGCTGCAGTAGAGGTTTCAGGGCCCTCCTCTTCTGTACAGTATAGGGGGACAGATCTGCAAAGATCTGAATTTTATGGCCAAGGACAGATAAGTCATTCAAATTTCTGGCTTTCCGCATGACTTCCTCCTTCACGGAGTAATAGTGGGGCTTAACTATTATGTCCCTTGGGAGTCCATCTTTACGGGGAGGTTGCAGAGCTCTGTGGGCCCTATCAAGCTCTAAACAGTGCTCCGGGATCTCAGGAATAAGATCTTTAAAGAGGACTTTGATGACAGAATGAACCTCTTTTTCCGCTTCCGGGACCCCCCTTACTCTGAAGTTATATCGTCTCGATCTGTTCTCCAGATCATCGATCTTTGCAAAAGCTGTCTCAAGTTGATCCTGCATGTCTTGCAGTCTTGCAGTATTCTGATTGATCCTAGCCCCAGCTTGATCTGCTTTTTTCTCCATAATGTCTAGTCTGAGCCCAAACTGCTGCATATCAGCATGTATGGAGGATGTAATTTGAGCTGCGTTTTGTGCCAGGCTTTTGGAGAGCAGCTGAGCAAAGGCCTCCATCATGGAGGGAAGGTCAGTGGGGATGGGTGAGGCTTCCTGGGCTTTGCTGACAGACAGCAAAAGGCCTGTATGTGGGTCCATCATGGGAGTGGATGGAAGGCCTGCTTGCAGGCTGAATAGGAGGGATTCAGTGGTTGCAGGTGAATGGGCCTGCGGCAGTGGGGAGTCCCCTATACCTGGCAATTGCGGTGGGGCACAATCTTGGTCAGCTATGGAATCCTCTGCTGCTGCAGCCGCGCTGTGTCTCGGAGGAGCGGCGGCCATCTTGGCATAGCTGATCTGCCCAGACACGGCCGTCATCTGGCTCAATAGGCTTCTTCTGGCGGACCCCGCCAGCATTGGTCGGTTCCTGGGGGTGTCACGCACCCGGGGGTGCCGTTATCTGGCTTCGTTTGGCACTCTGTCAGCGCTGGAGGAACGAAAGGGGCCGGGGTGGAGCGGAGCTTCAGAGGCTAGAGGCCATCTTGGAAGCTACCGCGCATGCGCTCTGCCCCCCTGTCTTTTTATGTATGCTACAGTTGTAGCGTTGTCTGTTTGGATCTGGATCTGTCTGCCCTTGACCTGTGTTTTGAAAAATTTCAGTGCTAGACGTACTGCCTCCATCTCTCTCCTGATGAGGCAGGAGACCAGTCCTGGTTCCAAGAGCCTTGGCGTTTCAGAGTCAGGTGTTTTGCTAAGTGTGCTCCCCAGCCTGTGGTGCTAGCATCTGTAGTAATGCGGATCACGTTTGTTTGTGTCCATAAGTGCCCCTGGCTGTATGTATGTGGTTTGAGCCACCATTGCAGCAACAATTTGATCTCCTGTGGAATTGTGATCCAGGTCTCTATGGACCATGGGTTCTCGTCCCACTGAGCCAGAATGAAGTTCTCTTGCGGTCTTGTGTGAAGTTGTGCCCACGTGATGGCCGGTATGGAGGAGGTCATGGAGCCCAGTACTCTCATGCTCTTTCTGATGGTAACTGTGTTGGGGAGACATAAAGGCCTCAATCTCTTCTGTTAGTCCTGCTACCTTGTCCTGTGATATAAGGATCTTTGTTTCTCTTGCATCTAGCACATACCCTAGGTAGTTTACTCTTTGACTGGGAACTAGGTTGGATTTTTGTTTGTTTAACCACCCCAATTCCTTTAAAACTTGAGATTTGACTGGAGGTTGGCTGCCAAGTTCTCTTTTAAGAGTCCAGATATGGTACGACTCCTATTGCTTCTAGTCTTAAGCTCTTTAGTGCCTCTGCCAGTATTTTGGTGAACATTCTGGGTGCTGACGAAATTCCGATGGGTAAGGAGGTGTGCTGGAAGTGCAGAGTAGCCTTTGGACTGTGTATTGAAAATCTTAGAAACTTGTTGTGGTCTCTGTTTATCGATATGTGCAGGTAGGCATCCTGCAAGTCCACCGTGGCCATAAAAGCCCCTGGTGGTAGTAAGTTCCTTAATGAGAAGATGGATTCCATGCAAATTTTTTTGCATTTTATCTTCTTGGTTAGGGGTTTTAGGTTCAAAATGAGCCTGTACTTCCCGGAGGGTTTTTTTCCTGGCAAATATGTGCGAGTAAAACCCCTTGTCTATTTCGTCTTGCGGAATCGCCGTAATCACATTCTGTGTTAGGATTCCTGTCATCACTAGAAAACCTACTTTCTCTTTTTTTCTGGGGAGTGTCATCAAGTATCTGGTTGGTGGGGTGTTGGAAACTTCTATGGAATACCCTCTTTCTACCGCGTGGAGGACAAATACGTTCAAGGTAACTTCTCGCCACTTGTCTGTGAATGCCGAGAGCCTGCCCCCCCCACCTGCTGGGCATCATTGTTTTTTGATGTTGCCCCTGGGAGGCTTAAGGATGAAGTCTTCCCTATTCTTCCTCATTTAACCGGACCACCTCTTTCTGTTTTCCCTTTGCTTGTATGTTTTTTTTTTTTCTGCTGACGAAAAGGCATTTTGCTTTGCTTTTTCTTTGGCTGCAGGAACCCTTTTTACCTGTCTGCTGACCTGTCTAGTACCTGTTCCAGGACTGATCCAAAAAGAAGGTCGCCTGTAAAGGGTATACCACATAATTTGTTTTTAGAGGACTCGTCCCCTGTCCACTCTTTGAGCCATAGTGTCCTCCTGGATGAGTTATCAAGGCTGTTATACTTGCTGTGATTTTAACTGCCTCGGTTGATGCATCTGTTATGAAAGCCGCTGCCCGCATCAGGGTGAGCATGGTTTTTAGCATCTGTTCTCTGGGGGTGTCTCATTCTAGGAGTTTGTGCAGTTGGTTTGCCAGCCAGCAGAGTTCTTGCTGTGCATGTGGATGTAATGGCGGGATTGAGGTTTTCTGCCCTGTTTCCCATGCCTTTTTTAGTAGCTTTTTTATCCATGGGGTGCTTTAGTGTGCCGGAGTCTTCAAACAAGAGGTCCGACTTGTTTTCTATCCTTGACAGTGATACATCTACCTTAGGGCATTTAGCCCAGGATTGCGTGTCTTTTTCAGCAAATGGGTACCTGCGTTTTATTGTTGAAGGTGTAAAAAGTATTTTCTCAGGTTCTTCCCATTCCTTTTTAATAATATTTTTTTAAGGTTTGGTGTACAGGGAATGCCCTAGGCTGTTTGGGCTGTAGGCCTTTGTACATCATGTCATGTAATGACAGCTCTGGCTTTTGTTCTTTTATTCCTAGTTAGGGATGAGCCGAACAACCCCCTGTTCGGTTCGCACCAGAACATGCGAACAGGAAAAAAGTTTGTTCGAACATGCGAACACCGTTAAAGTCTATGGGACACGAACATGAATAATCAAAAGTGCTAATTTTAAAGGCTTATATGCAAGTTATTGTCATAAAAAGTGTTTGGGGACCTGGGTCCTGCCCCAGGGGACATGGATCAATGCAAAAAAAAAGTTTAAAAAACGGCCGTTTTTTCAGGAGCAGTGATTTTAATAATGCTTAAAGTCAAACAATAAAAGTGTAATATCCCTTTAAATTTCGTAGCTGGGGGGTGTCTATAGTATGCCTGTAAAGGGGCGCATGTTTCCCGTGTTTAGAACAGTCTGACAGCAAAATGACATTTCGAAGGAAAAAACTCATTTAAAACTACTCGCGGCTATTGCATTGCCGACAATACACATAGAAGTTCATTGATAAAAATGGCATGGGAATTCCCCGCAGGGGAACCCCGAACCAAAATTAAAAAAAAAAAAATGACGTGGGAGTCCCCCTAAATTCCATACCAGGCCCTTCAGGTCTGGTATGGATTTTAAGGGAAACCCCGGCCAAAATTTTTTTTAAAAAATGACGTGGGGTTCCCCCTAAATTTCATACCAGACCCTTCAGGTCTGGTATGGATTTTAAGGGGAACCCCGCGCCAAAAAAAAAAAACGGCGTGGGGCCCCCCCAAAAATCCATACCAGACCCTTATCCGAGCACGCAACCTGGCAGGCCGCAGGAAAAGAGGGGGGGACGAGAGTGCGCCCCCCCTCCTGAACCGTACCAGGCCACATGCCCTCAACATTGGGAGGGTGCTTTGGGGTAGCCCCCCAAAACACCTTGTCCCCATGTTGATGAGGACAAGGGCCTCATCCCCACAACCTTGGCCAGTGGTTGTGGGGGTCTGTGGACGGCAGGCTTATCGGAATCTGGAAGCCCCCTTTAACAAGGGGACCCCAAGATCCCACCCCCCCGTGTGAAATGGTAAGGGGGTACTTACCCCTACCATTTCACTAAAAAACTGTCAAAAATGTTAAAAATGACAAGAGACAGTTTTTGACAATTCCTTTATTTAAATTAAAAAAAAAAAGTGTTGCATATGGTTCTTCCATGTAGGCCTAAGTTTATCTATAGAAGGTCCCAGAGCATTTCAGATAAAATAGTGCGGAAGGTGTTGGACCCTCCCTCCAGGCCCCCTACTTTTTGGGATACAAAAGGCTTTTTTAGTTGCAGGAGGTGTCGCGCATGTAGGGAAGTCGATAGTCCAATGAGGGCTTTGGAAAGTTTCATATCCACATCGAATAACAAAGAATTTGCCATCAATGAGTTTATTACTTGCAATACTCCCTTTGTGGTATATGCTTTGCAATGTCCATGTGGGCTCATTTATATAGGACGCACCAAGAGGCTTTTAAGAGTCAGGCATGCAGAGCATATAACAAATATAAAAATAGGCTTTAAAGACCACAATATTTCGCTCCACTTCAAATTAAAACATAATCAGGATCCTTCAGGCCTCAAATTTTGGGGCGTTGACTATTTAAAACCAAAATGGAGGGGCTCAAACCTTGTTCGCGATCTATCTAGGAGAGAGACCCAATGGATCTTTCTGGCAGACACATTATCGCCTAAAGGGCTGAATGTGGATCTAGACAGCAACTGCTTCATAAGCGATTACTGACCTTCTGAATTTATTTTCCTATGTGAATCACTCTTTATATGAATCGCTCTTAATGTGAATCTTTTTCTATGTGAATAATTTTTCTATATGAATTATTTTTCTATATGGAGCATTTTTATATGGATATTTTTATATTGTTTTATACTGGTTCTGCTCTATTCCTCCTTTGTGAATATACGCTGCTCCTTTTTATCTATATTGGAAAATTTATATTTATTTAGTGTTCACACATTTGCTGTTTCTAGCTATGTGGAAGTATGTTTTATGCAGCTGTTTTAGTTATTTTTGGGACTGTAATTAATGTATTGGATTTTAATGATTAATTTTTTCACTGCAGCAATGAGCATGTATTATCTTGTGAAAAAATATTTTTTAATAGGTCGTTTATTTGAAAATATGATTATGACAGTAACCTTATTCCCTGTTAAATACGATATTTTTTACTAAGTAATGTTTAAATGATGGAACTATATTGAATCAGGGATGTTTTATATGCAAGAATCCGTTCAATATACGTTAATGAAGTTGGCGCTGATATTTAGCAGACCACATATGTTGTATTTTACAGTGTTGCACTTGTGTGTTTAATATGCAGTATTTTGCATATATATATAAGTTGTAGCCCCATAAAGAATAATATAACATAATAAGTAGTGGCTATGTATACACCCAGATTCTAGCCTATTTGGCTAATGGGTGTATGGATATACAT
Organism: Lithobates clamitans; assembly: GCA_037952925.1. Taxonomy (NCBI): domain Eukaryota; kingdom Metazoa; phylum Chordata; class Amphibia; order Anura; family Ranidae; genus Lithobates; species Lithobates clamitans. Next base: position 2,894,598 of record JBBGZY010000391.1, on the reverse strand, counting down.
AGTTTGTTTTTATGCTATAATAAGTGCAGTATGGCAAAATGTCCCTCTTCCCCTCCTGTATTAAGCTGCCTTTGTTTACCTCGGCGGACGGCGTGCACCAGCCGTCACGTCGTTTACACTGTGATTGGCTTAGGAGATGGAAGTGGTACAATTTAAGCCCGTGTGTTTGTCGTGTAGCCACACCCTCTGTCGAAGTCAGGATATGACGAAACGCGTCAGTGCGTGGCTTACACGACGCTGGAAGTGACGTTTGCGTTCCACCGAGAACCAGGAAGTGGATTGCGGCTCCTTGACAGCTGAGCCGCTGGCTTATCTACTGCGGTGAAGTAAACAGCTTCTGATGTGCTTAGTTGATTGCATGATAATGTACGAACCTATATTGAAGGGGGGTTTTTTATGTGTGATGTGACGGGATCTATTCTCAATAAAACAGGATTACGCTATGTACCCTTTTCTTTTGTTGTTGATTTAATTTCGGTCCTTGATCATCTAAGAATCCTTCGAAGTGGTGGTTGCAGCAGTGTATGGCTTGGTTGTTTTTGTCCTTGAAGGCTTAAATACTGCCCAGTTCGGGTGAGTTTAACCCCCTGAGGGGAGTGTGTCATCACATGGTGGGATCTGATTGACTGGTGGAAGGTGCACACTGAGAATCAGCATTACAAACACCTGGTGGACACTGTCTGAACTACACTCTGAATCTATCACCGCTTTTTATAAAAATAACTTTTTTTCATGTGTTGTTGGCTGCATGCATGTTTATTTCTGTTCAACACTAGCGCTGTTTAGTGGGATATTATGGTCTGTATGTTTGATTATGCTATACCACTTTTAATAAATAAATATATATATATATATATATATATATACTGTATTTAGTTTAGCTAGATCCTGTTCTTCTCTTCCTAATATACTGACAGGCAGGCAGGTGTTTTTTCCAGTATTTCCAGTTACTGTACTGTGTACCATGCACAGTTGCACCTACAGTATAGCTACCTGAAGCCAGGTGCTTGTGTAGGCTCTTGACGTATTTCCAGTTACTGTACTGTGTACCCAGCACAGTTGCACCTATAGTAAAACTACCTGAAGCCAGGTGCTTGTGTAGGCTCTTGACGTATTTCCAGTTACTGTACAGTGTACCCTGCACAGTTGCACCTACAGTAAACCTACCTGAGGCCAGGTGCTTGTGAAGGCTCTTTTTTTTATTTCCATATTTTTATATTTTTATTAGATTTTTCAGAGAAAATATAATGTACAATTAAACATTGTACGTCGTGCAACGACGTCTGGGTAAATAATACAAAGTATAAATTAATATCCGCAAACAGGGATCTGTTGTAAAAAGTAGTGAACGTACAGTATATCCATAATGGGTCCTAGAAATAAAGAAATATATATATATATAGTCGGTCCTCTTCACTAGTGTTGCACCCCATGTTGGAGCTCTAGTGCCACAGGATTGGAGGGGACCTATTTGCTATAGACCTACGGTAGTATAGATGAGCTAGATAGTACTAGCTGTTACATGTATCTTATTGGTCTTGTAAAGGAATTGGTATTGCTCGGTCAAGAAAGAAAGATCTAGTTTCAGTTCTTAATTGTGTGGGGTGTGCAGTGTTTAGTCCAGTCAGTCCACATTTGCCAGTTAATGTGCATTTTTGTTGCCTGGCCAGTGTATGCAGCTGTTGTAATCTCGTAGCTGTAGTGGAGGGCTGCCAAGTCAGTGACTTGGGCAAGTGTCAGAGGAGTGTCGGATTTCCAGTGTCTGGTTATATTAAGTCTTGCTGCCATGAGGATATGAGTGACTACCAGCCTGAGTGGATGAGGGATGACCTCTATATTTAGGTTTAGTATCGCAAGTGCCGGCGAGGGAGGAATCTTGATGTGGGTTATGTTTGAGATTAAGTGAAAGATATTTTCCCAGTATTGATGTAGTTTGGTACATGTCCAAAAAACATGGAATATATCGTTTGGAGAAGAATTACATCTCCAGCAGGTGTTGGGGATTCGTGGATTAAAGGATGCTATTCTGGCTGGAGTTAGACACCAGCGTAGTGAGATTTTCTGTGTGAGTTCCCATAGGGCCGCGCATTTGGTGGCCTTATAGACAGCTTTGAGGGCTTGTTGCCATTGAGTGTCGGTATAGGTATGGGTAAGGTCAATTTCCCAGCTGTGGTGTGTGTTTAATTTGGAAAAGATGCGTTTTTGGTGAAGGGTGTTATAAAAATAAGAGATACTTCTAGTTTTAGTGGCTGGGTTGGTGAGGTAATCCCAGGTCTTGGGGTGAATACTGTAGAAAGGAAGAGGAATAGTATTCAGGTAGTGACTTATACGGAGGTAAGTGAAGCGTTCGGATGTTGGTAGAGTGAATTCGGATTGGAGTTGTAAGAATGTTTTAATGTGGTTGTCATGTATTAAATCTTGCAGGGATCGTATGCCTTTGACGGTCCATGTTGATAGCGAGAGTTCAGATACTAGATGTAGTAAAGATTTTAAGGTAATATAGGATTGTGGCTTGGTGGGTGTGAATGTCAGTACGGCTGATGATTTTATCCAAGCGTGTGCCGATGCTCTCATGGTTGGAGATAAAGATGTTGGTATTGTAGTGCCTAGCGGTGTGCTAAGTAGCCAGGTTTTCAAACTAGGTCGTGTGAGTGAGTTCTCATTTTGTCCCCAAAGTGTGTTCGGGTATTTTTGGAACCAGGAGGGTAATTGGGCTAGGATTGTTGCCAAGTAATAATCCTCAAAATCTATAGATCCTGTTCCTCCGACTAGTTTGTGTTTAATTAGTTTGTGATGGGCACATCTCAGCCGTTTGCCATTCCAAAGGAATTTGTTGAATATCGTTCAGAGGGATCTAAAAAAAACTGACTGGCAGAGGAATGGGTAGAGTCCTGAAATAATAGAGTATTTGGGGGAGGCATATAACTTTAAAGGCCGCAAGTCTACCTGACAATGAGAGTTCGTGTTTTGCTATTTGTTGTGAAGTTGATTGGATTTGTTGGAGGAGTGGTAGAAAGTTGCATGAGTAGAAATTCTTAGTTTTCCTCAGGAGTTGTATGCCTAAGTAGGATATGTCAGTATCTGTCCAGTCGAATGGGTATTGTAGTTGTAAGAGGTTTTTCATGGTGGCGTTTATGTTTATATCTAATATGAAGGATTTGGTCATGTTGGCTTTATAGTATGAGAGTGAACTAAACCAATTAAGCAATTTTTGTACTTCTGCCAGGATTAGTAAGAATGAGAATTACATCATCAGCGAAGAGACTGATTTTGTGATGAGAGGGACCGATTTGAAGGCCCGAGATGATGGGGTGGGAATGTATATGTTCCGCTAGGGGTTACATAAGCATATTAAATATTAGAGGAGAGAGGGGGCATCCCTGGTGGGTGCCGTTTGTAATGGGGAATGGACGGGAGAGCATGCCCTCTGTGAAATCCTGGGCCTCGGGATTGGAGTGCAATTCCATAATGGCTCTTAAAATTTGGCCTTGGAACCCACATTTTTGGAGGACCGCTTTGAGGTAGGACCAGTGGACTCTGTCGAACGCCTTCTCTGGGTCCAGGGAAAGGACCAGAGAAGGCATTCCTGTGGATTCAGCATGATGTATTAAATTAATCATTCTTCTGGTGGCATCGAAGGATTGTCTGCCTTTAGTGAATCCTGTTTGGTCTTGGTGTATAATAGTGGGCATGGTGTCAAGTAATCTTGTTGCTATGGTTTTGACGTATATTTTGAAGTCAAGGTTGAGCAAAGAGATTGGGCGAAAATTTTGGGGGGCATTTGACTGTTTCCCTGGTTTTGGTATCGTAATGACCAACACTTTCAAATACTCTTTCGAGAAGATAGCAGAGGAGGCAGCGTGATTGAAGAGCTTGGTGAGATGTGGGATTAGTTGTGAGGAAAATTGTTTGTAGTATTCCCCTTTCATCCCGTCAGGGCCTGGTGCTTTACCACTAGGTAGCGAGTCAATGGTTGTCTTGATCTCCTGGTCATTGAATGGGGCGTTCAGGGCGGTCAGTTGTTCATTGGTCAATTTGGGTAGGTGTATATTGCGGAGAAATTGGTCAATGCCATCTTGTGTGGGTTGAGGGGTAAGGGGGTCTTGTTTCAGGTTATACAGATCTTCATAGTAGACACTGAAGGCATCGGCAATGTCTTGGGGATTACTCAATGGGGTGTTAGTGTGGGGGTGGATGAGTTGAGTTATTCTAGTTTTAATGCGTCTACCTTTGAGGCGTTGTGTGAGTTTCTTCCCTGCTTTGTTAGAGGTGGAATATGTAGACGCTTTGAATTTCCTTTGAAGGAATTCATAGGAGTGTAGGAGTAGGGTTTTAAGTTACTGTCTGAATTATAGTAGTTGGTCTGTCTGTGGGTATTGAGGGTCAGATTTGTGTCTCGTTTCTAGGGCCGCTATCTGAGCTGTTAATTCATCTACACTCTGCGTCCTCTGTCGCTTATGATAGGAACTCAGTTTAATTAACATTCCTCTCATATACGCCTTATGTGCGCTCCACACCACGGCAGGGTCGGGTACTGAGCCTTTGTTCAATGAGAAAATTTGTTCTGATATTTCTGGCGTGTATTTGTCATGTTGAATAATGGAGTTGTTTACTCGCCAGAGAAATGTATTCTGCTGTAGGTTGGAGTCTTGGATTGTAATTGAGGTGGGGGCGTGGTCCGACCATGTAGTGGTGTGGATCAGAGACTTAGATATTTTTTGTAAAATATGCTCGTCAGTTAGGAACAGGTCTATTCTCGAGTATGAGTGGTGCCTAGAGGAAAAAAAGGTGAAATTGCGTTTGGTGCCATGGTGGCAGCGCCAAACATCATATAATTGTTGGGAGGTTATGAACTTTTTCAAAGGTGAGTCACGTATTTTGCTGATGAGTTGGAGTCCATAGATACGTCTGGAACCAAGTTGAAGTCACCACAGAGGATTGTGTGACCCTTTTGAATGGGTTTGACGGTGCGTGGAAGTCTATGTAAGAACTTCATTTGATAGGAATTCGGGGCATAGATATTGATTATAGAGTAAGTCGCTCTATTGATGGTGCAGACTAGGATAATAAAGCGACCTTAAGGGTCCGTAACTACATCTAGTAGTTGGAAGTCTATGGTATCTTTGATCGCAATCCTGACTCCTCTAGTCTTAGTAGTGTGTTGCGTGGAAGACATGTGGAAAAAGGCGGTTGTTACACAGAGATGTGTTGGAGGCTAGTAACTGAGTTTCCTGGACACATAGGATGTCACCTTGGAGAGCCGTGGTGGTTTTTCAGAGTGAGTGTCATTTGGCGGGATGGTTTAGCCCATTGGAGTTTAGGGAAAGTATGGTGAACGGCATCTTGTGGGTGCGGGGTTGGAGGGTGTTGTGCACAACACTTACGGTTAGTCGCTGTAGTATGGAGCTGGAGGCACCTGGGGGTCAGACTGAGAGGTAGGTTTATGGAGATCCGAGGCTTGGTTCTGATGAATTCCGGGTGAAGGTTCAGTAGCAGTAGGGTCTTGGCTGTCCAAGGGACTGATATGAGGATGGACTAGGAGAATGGATATATAAAAAAAAAAAAAAAACAGAAAACAGTGAAATGAAACTTAAATAGTGATCTGTTAGTGGATATTGTGTAACAGTAGTTCATATTTGTATCAACAAAAAAAGAAAAACTTAGAGGGGGTGCTGAGCACCGTAGAAACCTCTATATTGGGGGTACAGAGAGTTATTATAGCGGGGAGAAGAGGGCAGGAATAACAGTAGCCAGAGCGCAGGGGAGCTATAATGACTGTTATCGGCCATATGAATCATGGAAGATTGTGACTTTCAGTTGAAGTTTTGATCCAGTTGTCTGCGGGATGAGGATGAACCTCTGTCATGAGGAACAGAGTTAGGCGGTTCCGGAATTATACCCCAGGAGTGGAGAAGTTTCAGGCCTTTTTCTAGATCCCCTATCGCATGGGTTTGCCCATTGTGCACAATGAGGATGGTGGCGGGGTAGCGCCATTTATATTGTAGCTTATGGTTTTGCAGGCCTTTGGTGATCGGGTTCAGTTGACGTCTCAGTTGGAGGGTATATTTTGACAAGTCAGGGAAGAGTTGGTTCCCAGTATAAGGAGAAGGTAAGGGCGATTTGGCTCTGAGTCCCATGAGGAGTTTTTCTTTGGTGTGGTAAAAGTGGACCCTCATCAAAACATCTCTAGGGACCGAGGCTGCCAGATGGGATGGTTTAGCGATTCTATGAATTCTGTCAATAATGACATCTCGCGGTGATGCTTCAGGAATATCTAAATGCATCAGTTCTTTTGCATAGCGTGGCAGGTCCGCGGGTAGTATAGTCTCGGGATACCCCTCAGTTTGACATTGTTCCTGCGAGATCTGTCTTCTAAATCGGCCAGCTTGGTGCGCATCCATGCTTGTTCCTCTTTAACAGCATCATAAACTTCAATGGTTTCATTCACTGTGGAGGTGCAGGCATATATCCCCCTCTCAGCGTTGGTCACTCTATCATCCAGTGAGTGGATGTCAGTGGTGATCTTGTGAAATAGGGATGAAAGATCAGTCATGAGGGAGGTCTGCAGGGAGATGAGCATTTCTTTCAGGGTGGTGTCCATGACTGGCTGGCCTGAGGTGGGGAAGGAGGACATGGAGGAGTGCAGGGCCGGGTCTAGGGAGAAGGGGATAGGAGCCTGGGCCTCAATTTGCGGGCGCTGTGTCCGCTGCGGCAGCGTGTTCAGCCGCATCTTAGCTTTTGCCGGGCTGCCAGGGAGAGGGTCTCCTTCTTGGGCCTGGGAGAGGTTATCCACGGTACCTGTATCCAGTTGTTCATCTGTCAGAGCATCCGGGAGGTCCATGTATGCTGTGGACGGTGCGTCCTGGCCGGCGCCATCTTGGTTTTTCCAAAAATCTGTAAAAATGAGGTGTCCTGCAGCTGAACACTATAACCCTGATAGGGGGCACAAACTAAGTATATATACAAAAAAGTGCAGCGCTGGATTTCCAGCCTGCCGGCTTGTAGGCAAATTCTGTTAATTTTTGGGGCTTGTGGTCTGTCGATTTCTTCCTAGATGAGAGCATCTTTGTCTGCTGGCCTTTCGGAGCAAGGATGGGTGCAGATGAAGTATTGATGGCGGCCGATGGCGCTGGATTGTGTCCCCTGGCTGAAGAGCGTCCATCTGCTTCCCCGGCTGGCCACGCCCCCCGCTTGTGTAGGCTCTTGACATATTTCCATTTACTGTACTGTGTACCCTGCACAGTTGCACCTACAGTATAGCTACCTGAAGCCAGGTGCTTGTGTGGGCTCTTGACGTATTTCCAGTTACTGTACTGTGCACCCTGCACAGTTGCACCTACAGTATAGCTACCTGAAGCCAGGTGCTTGTGTAGGCTCTTGATGTATTTCCAGTTAGTGTACTGTGTACCCTGCACAGTTGCACCTACAGTATAGCTACCTGAAGCCAGGTGCTTGTGTGAGCTCTTGACGTATTTCCAGTTACTGTACTGTGTACCATGTACAGTTGCACCTACAGTATAGCTACCTGAAGACAAGTGCAGGTGTTCTTATACTAATAATACTACAGACAGGCAGTTGATTCTGCTAGCTGCAGTATAATCGGTATATATATACATCCCAGTTTTGTGCAGCTACATCTCACTGCAGGCCAATAGTATGTCTGGAAGGCTAACAAGGAGAGGCAGATAGTCACAAGCCAATAAAAGAGGGCAAGCAGGCTCTGTGTCTAGAGGCAACAGTGCTGGTGGTGGACACGGTGCATCCTCAGCACATGGCCGTGGGACACGCTTGGCCTTCTTTTCGGCAGCTGGCCGTGTTGAGCCGCAACATGCAGAAGACTTGGTCGAGTGGATGACCAGTCCATCCTCATCCTCTCTCACCCAGGCTCAGGGTACTTTGTCTAGCAAAGCAGCTGCCAAAGCGGCCTCTTTCCTCGGCTCAATGGAATCAGTGACTCCTTCCCTAGCCCCACCATGTCCTCCTGAGGAGTCCCCCAAACTGTTTGGCCACAGTTTTGGGTACATGCTCCAGGGCATTCTCCTTCATATCCATACCAGACCTGAAGGGCCTGGTATGGAATTTAGGGGGACCCCCCACGTCATTTTTTTAAAAATTTTGGTTCGGAGTTCCCCTGTGGGGAATTCCCATGCTGTTTTTATCAATGAACTTCTATGTGTATTGTCGGACCGGCAATGCTTTAATAGCCACGAGTAGTTTTAAATGACTTTTTTCCTTTGAAATGTCATTTTGCTGTCAGACTGTTCTAAACACGGAAACATGCGCCCCTTTACAGGCATACTATAGACACCCCCCAGCTATGAAATTTAAAAGGGATATTACACTTTTGTTTCACTTTAAGCATTATTAAAATCACTGCTCCCGAAAAAACGGCCATTTTTATAACTTTTTTTTGCATTGATACATGTCCCCTGGGGCAGGACCCAGGTCCCCAAACACTTTTTATGACAATACCATGCATATAAGCCTTTAAAATTAGCACTTTTGATTTTTCCCATAGACTTTTAAAGGGTGTTCCGTGGCATTCGAATTTGCCGCGAACACCCCAAATTGTTCGCTGTTCGGCGAACTTGCGAACAGCCCATGTTCGAGTCGAACATGAGTTCAACTCGAACTCGAAGCTCATCCCTAGTCCCAGACAATGGAAACTGAAGTCCAGTTTCCATTCTCAGTGTTCCTATACAAACCATAGAAATCTAACGGGCCATTACTGACTACTTCCACAATAATGATATGGATGAGGTCTCCCCAGCTACCCTCTGGGCAGCACATAAGGCCACCATTAGAGGAAAACTTATACAGCTTTCCTCCCGAATTAATTGTGAGCACAGGGCGGACATAGAGTGCCTGGAAAAGGATTTCCTGAACTTCAGCAAAGAACATGAACACAACCCTAAAGCGGTCCCACTGCCCACACTTGATGCGGCGAGAACAGCTCTGAATCTCGTGCTTACATAAAAAATGGAAAGGAGTCTAAGATGGAGTGGAGCCATGTTTTATCAACACAGAGACAGAATGGGCTCGATGCTAGAGACGGGTCTCTCCTCCAAAGTACGAATGCAGGCCCCTCCGCTATTTGTCTTCTAGGTGGATCAACAACACATAACCCTCTGAAAATCATGGGAGCTTTCCAAGACTTCTATACAAAACTATATAATGGGGAGAACAAGGTTGAGCAAGCTCAGGTTGACTCTTTCTTATGCCGTGTACACATGGGCGGACTTTTCAACCGGACTGGTCAGACGGGATGAATCCGTCTGACAATCCGACCATGTGTGGGCTTCATCGGACTTGCAGTGGACTTTTTTGGGTGAAAATCAGACAGACTTTAGATTTGAAACATGTTTCAAATCTTTCCGACGGACTCGAGTCCGGTAGAAAAATCCGCTCGTCTGTATGATAGTCCGATGGACGAAAACCGACGCTAGGGCAGCTATTGGCTACTGGCTATCAACTTAATTATTTTAGTCCGGTCGTATGTCATCACGTACGAATCCGTCGGACTTTGGTGTGATCATGTGTAGGCAAGTCCGTTCATTCGAAAGTCCGTCGGAAATCCAACGAAAGTCTATCGGAAAGACCGTCAGGCCTTTGATGCCGAAAAGTCCACCCATGTGTACACGGCATTAGACTCTTTACCCATCCCCAAAATAGAAGACTGACACCGTGATATACTAGAAGCTCCAATAACATCTGAAGAGGTCACCCAAGTTATCAAACATTTAAAACGAGGCTCCGCCCCAGGGCCTGATGGCTTTTCAGTCCCCTATTATAAAGCATTTGCAGCTATCCTTTCCCCATACTTAGCACACTTTCTCAATACCCTTAGGCAAGGAGCATCTTTAGAACGATCCCTTGACTCAGCATACATCACCATAATCCCGGAGCCATGGAAGGACCCTAGCGAAGTCAGTAACTACCGCCCCATCTCTCTTATAAATAATGACATAAAACTCCTGACTAAAATTCTAGCAGATCGACTTTCTTCTTTCATTGGCTCATACATATATAAGGACCAGGTAGGGTTTATTCCAGGCAGACAAGGCCCAGACCAAATCCGAAGAGTGGTGGACATCATCTCACTCTTGCACTCAGGATGGGATGGAGGGCAGCCACAAGATGGCTTCCTTCTGTCCATTGATCTACAGAAGGCCTTTGACTCTGTGTCCTGGCCCTACCTCTTCTCCATCTTAGAACGCTGGGGAATGGGAGAACATTTCACTAACATTATCAGAGCCCTCTACTCGTCCCCTGAAGCCAGGGTGCGACTCCAAGGCTTTTTCTCAGAACCCTTGTTGATTACAAAAGGTACAAGACAAGGCTGCCCTCTATCCCCACTGATTTTTGCAATGGTGATTGAAACCCTAGCCATCACCATTAGGACTAACCCAGATATACACAGAGTTGCATGCGGCTCCCAAACACATAAATGTGCCCTTTTTGCCAATGATCTTCTCCTCTTCGTAACCTCCACAGTGATTTCATTACCGAACGTATGTCGCCTACTACTAGGTTCTAAAATGTATCGGGCCTGTGCGTTAACATATCGAAATCTCCAGCCCTCAACATCAACATCCCTGAATCCCTGCTCTCCCGACTAAAAGACCACTTTGATTTTACATGGAGTGACATGATACCCTAGTTGGGAGTCACACTAAGAGAGTGAACCAATTATATTTAGCTAACCACCCCTCCCCCCACACTGATTAAACTATTAGAATCTGACCTTAGTCATTGGTCTTGGCTAGGGCCGAACAGCAAACAATTAGGGGTGTTCACGGCAAATTCGAAAGCCGCGGAACACCCTTTAAAAGTCTATGGGAGAAATCAAAAGTGCTAATTTTAAAGGCTTATATGCATGGTATTGTCAAAAAACGGGTGACCCCACCCCCCTCTGATGTCATGAGGAATGCCACATTGCGTGCTCGGATAAGAATCTGGTATGGATTTTTGGGGGGACCCCACGCCATTTTTTTAAAAAATTTGGGCACGGGGTTCCCCTTAAAATTCATACCAGACCTGTGGGGAAATCCCATGCCATTTTTATCAATGAACTATTATCAGATATGTTGAACATTTTCTTGTTATTCTTTTCACATTGCACATCTTTAATCGCACTTCTCTTTTTTCCTCTCTTTGCTACCGGAATCACTATGCACTCTGATGTCCTGCTCCTACAAGAGACGCATTTCCCAGCGAGTTACAAACTGTCTTTTCTTCACCAGCACTATCCCCAATTCTTCTTGGCCTCAGCAGAAAAGAAAACCAAGGGGGTGGCCATTTGCTTCGCCAAACATCTGAATGTTTCTCAACCAGAGAAGATAGTTGATCCCCAGGGGCGCTTCCTACTAGTGTCGGGCCACATTGATGACGAACTATATACGTTCGTGTCGTATTACGCACCTAACAGGAGACAAAGAAAGTTCTTTGACCTGTTGCTTAAAAAACTACAAGCTCACCTTAAAAGATACTATATTTATAGGAGGGGACTCGAACACTGCCTTCGACTCCGCACTTGATAGACTTGCTAACGGGAAATCTAAATCTAAACGCCCGTCCAAACAGAGCACCAGAATAGCAGCTCTCCTATTTGATGAAGGTTTGGTCGATATCTGGAGGGAAGCGAATCCACATAAAAAAGATTACACTCACTTTTCAGCTCCTTACAACTCCTTCGCCAGGATAGACCACATCTTTACCCGTGCGCGCATCATCCCACTTGTACCTAGCTCTCGGATTGTTGATTCCCCGCTGTCAGACCACGCCATGGTCTTGGTAGTGGCCCAGAAAGTAGGCCCCACTAAAGGCCCGCCTTGCTGGAGATTACAGGAGTCACTCAGTGATCCTATTAATTGTCTGGATATAGCAGCGGCCATAAAAGACTACTTCCAAACTAACCAGACGACAGAAGTTTCCCCCTCCACCATATGGGCAGCCCACAAATCGGTTATTAGGGGGACACATTATTAGCTTATCCTCGCATCTCAGAGCGGCTCACAAAGCTGACATTCTCAAACTCACATCAGAATACAGGGCCGCAGCCAAGACGCACAAGAGACTACCCACCTCTGACTCCATAGAGACCCTCGACAAATCTAGGACCACTCTTAACCTAGCTCTGACCTCAACTGCTGAAAAACACTTAAGATGGACAGGGGCTAAATTCTATTATCAAACGGACCGGATGGGTTCTAGACTAGCAGCCAAACTCAACCCCAAACAACGCTGTTTAGCGTTCCCCAAAATCAAGACACCAACTGGAGACCTGACACAAAACCCTACAAAAATTATGGAAGCTTTCTCACAATTTTATGCTAACCTGTATAAACCCTCTGAGTCCCCTTCACAATCACAACGAGATTGTTTCCTCAGAGATTTGCCTCTTCCATCTTTATCTAAAGAACATAGGGAACTACTAGATGACACGATTTCAGTAGAGGAGGTGTTGGACACGATCAGTTCCTTTAAAACAGGTTCCGCCCCGGGTCCGGATGGCTTATCCACCGGATATTATAAAAAATTTGCCCCAAATCTGGCACCACACCTAACTAGATTTTTCAACTCCCTCAGGGATGGAGCCCTCCTGGGACCTGATTTTAATTCTGCATTTATCTCGGTTATCCCAAAGCCGGGGAAGGATTCAAGTGAGCTTGGTAACTACAGGCCTATTTCACTTATTAACAATGATATCAAAATTTTGACTAAAATTCTAGCGAATAGGATGGGTGTTTCATATCTAAATATATTCATAATGATCAGGTGGGCTTCATCCCTGGCAGACAGGGACCAGATCAAATACGCAGAACAATAGATGTCATATCCCTGCTCAGGTCTGGTTGGGACGGGGGCCCCAAACAGAGGGGCTTTCTCCTCTCCATTGACTTACATAAGGCTTTTGACTCTGTCGACTGGGAATACTTATCTGATATATTACAAAGATGGGGATTTGGCCCCTTCTTCCTGAACTACATTAAGTCCCTGTAACAAGCCCCTTGCTCGCTCGGTTCCACTCTCCCGACACTCCCTTGCTGCTATAGAATCAGATTGCAGATCGCAACATCTGATTGCTCGGTCATCCAATGCTCCGGGATTAGAACTACAGCTATGTGCCGTTCTAACCCAGTTGTGATAGCTCAGAACAAACACCAGGCAGGCTGTATGTAAGTTAAACCAGGAATCTCTTTTATTCAAAAATACAGGCTCTTTTTTACACTAACAGTGGACGTGCATACCTCCGGCTCATATTACTCTAACAATACAAATGTAACCTAATTAACCTAATTAACATAGGCTAATTAACTAATCCCTTTAGACAGCCTAGATGACTCAGACATGACCTTTAGGCCAGACTGGCCGTCTTGTAGCTTAGAACCCCCAATCAACATTATCACAATAGCAGAGTTAATTAACACAAACAATGGGGATCTAATGTCTCTTAGATCCCATACTAGAGACTTATTTACAATACACATTTTAGACAACAGACAGGTAGCTGGAATTGATGACATTAGCATTTAACAGTAGGAGTCCCAACAGTATGAATCAGTCACTATTCTAATATGGCAAATCCAGGGTCCCCAGAGTCCGTGTGTCCTGGGGGTCCAGGACCCGAATCCACAGTAATACCACCTCAAGGGTCCCCAGGCATACAGTTCACAAAGAGCGCCGTTCCCCCAAATGCCAGGGCCCACGATCGATCGGCAAGAGGCTAGCGTTCAGTCCCCTCCAAAAGTATCTCTCCCGGCTAGGTCTGTCACAGTCCCTTTACTCAACTCCATCTGCCCAGGTTCGTCTCATGGGGAGGTACTCAGAACAGTTCCCTATTGGCAGGGGGACCAGACAGGGCTGCCCACTCTCCCCTCTCCTTTTCGCGATAGCAATTGAGTCACTGGCTGTAGCAATCAGATCAAACCCAGATGTCAAAGGGGGTACAATGCGGCGACAAGGAACATAAATGCGCGCTTTATGTGGATGATCTTCTCCTCTATATCACTTCCCCTCTCATCTCCACCCCTTTGATCTATAAGATCTTCAAAGATTTTAGCACAGTTTCGGGCCTAAGGGTCAACATGTCCAAATCTATCGCGTTGAACATTTCAGTCCCACAGAATCTACTCACTCAGCTCTCCATGAATTTTTCTTTCCCCTGGGCGCCCACGGAAATTCCCAATTTAGGCATCAAAATAACTTCAGACATTCAAGGGCTGTTTAGTGCAAATTCCCCCCCTATGTTTCGTAAATGCAGAGAAGACTTGGATAAGTGGGCGGGATGTGGTCTATCCTGGTTGGGCAGAATTCATGCCGTCAAAATGACCCTTCTCCCACGCCTTTTATATCTTTTTCACTCCCTCCCTATCCCGATTAAGAAAAAGACTCTTCTCAAATTCCAATCGGAGATTGTCCGCTTTATCTGGGGTCGAAGGGGGTACAGATGCCCTTCCAGTATACTTTACCATTTAAAAAGTCAGGGAGGTCTCGGTCTTCCGGACTTATGGCATTATTATCAGGTGGCACAACTTTCCCAAATATATTGATGGCCCTTGTGAGAGGCCCTAAGCCAAGTTGGCTTTCAATTGAAAGATGGGCCACCCCACGGAACACTATAGACTACCTTCTCTGGTGTGAGCCTAAGGCTAGGCCAGCAATTTTGTCCCCCACCCTCTCCCATTCTATATCCTTGTGCACGAATCTCTTTTTACATCATAACCTAATTTTACCTATCAGACCGCTAGCTCACCTATTCCATAACCCAGAATTCCCACCGGGAATGGTAATTAAGGCCTTTAAATGGTGGACAGATAAAGGCTTAAATAGGATTGGTCACTTCCTCTCCCCCAAAGGTCCGATCACGCTGACCCATTGTCAGAACGAATTAGACATGCCAGAATCTGAGATCTTCAGATTCTCCCAAATCAGCCATTACCCACACTCAATTTGGACTCACAACCAAGAAAGCCCCGCTCTGACTCCCTTTGAACATTGGTGCTCCAATACTGAAAATTCTCATCAGATAAGCCTGGATATGCTCGGGCCTGGGAGGAGGACTTAGACAACTCCTGGACGTCGCAGGACTGGTTTTGCAGGTTCGAAATATCCTTCAAAAGTATACAAAACATCTCCTTAATAGAAGCCAGTGCTAAAGTAATAACACGGTGGTATTATGTACCTGCTCGCATCTCTGTCATTTTTCCAGGGTCATCCCCCCTATGTTTCAGGGGCTGCGAGTTGGAAGGAACCATGATACACAAATGGTGGTCCTGCCCTCTAATCAGATCATTTTGGGGAAAAGTTTTCCGCACAATCAGTACTGTTTTGCAGCAAACAATCACTCCTGACCCCTCCATTGCTTTGCTCAATGGAAGGATCAGGACTTTTCCTAAATCTTCACAGAAGTTAGTGTCCTTTATCCTCTTAGGAGCTAAAGTTTCTTTAGCAAAGTCCTGGTCGGGGCCACATGCTTACGTACCCTGTTACCATTTCACACAAGGGGGAGGCTGGGATCTGGGGGTCCCCTTGTTAAAGGGGGCTTCGAGATTCCTATAAGCCCCCTGCCCACAGACACCCACAACCACCGAGCAAGGGTTGTGGGGATGAGGCCCTTGTCCCCATTAACATGGGGACAAGGTGCTTTGGGGGGCTACCCCAAAGCACCCTCCCCATGTTGAGGGCATGTGGCCTGTGGCATGTGGCCTGGTATGGTTTAGGAGGGGGGTGCTCTCTCGTTCCCCCTCTTTTCCTGCAGCCTGCCAGATAAGGGTCTGGTATGGAATTTGGGGAGACCCCCCACACAATTTTTTTTAAATTTTGGTTCGGTTTCCCCCTTAATATTCCTACCAGACCCAAGGAGCCTGGCAATGGACTTGGGGGATCCCATGCCATTTTTTTCAATGACTTCTTTTATCTGTATTGCCGGGACCTACAATTCATTATAGCCGCAAGTACTTTTTGATGACTTTTTTTCCTTTAGAAATGTCATTTTGTGCAGGGACTGTTCTAAACACGGGTAAAATGCGCCATTTTACAGGCATACTATAGACACAGCCCAGGTACAAAGGAATATTTCACTATTTTCACAGATAAGAATATATCGCACAGCACCTTAAAAAGGTACAGGTGACAACCCTATCCTCCTTCCTTGATGTAAGGCTAGCAGAAGGCCCGCTCATAAAGCGATCCCTCCTCTCGGTCAAAAACTCAAAGCCTGCAAAGACTAAGAAATTCCCCTCATGGGACCCTTTCAACAGTATTGAAGGGGTTCCTCTCCACTCCTTTTGACCCTATAGATGAATGTTCAGATAAAACATTAACACTAAAAACGGGGGTATTGGTATCCCTGGTGTCAGCAAGAAAAGTCAGCGAGGTTCATGCACTGTCAATCCTGGAACCATACTGTACAATTCTGTTAGATAAGATAGTCCTCTAGCCTGATCCAGCCTTTCTACCGAAAGTCCCCTCAGCATTCCACAAGTCTCAAAACATTATCATACCCTCCCTCTCAGCTAATCTTCTTGCAACAAAAGGGAAGCATATGACAAAAGAGAGGTCAGAAGAATCCTGATATCTAGAAAGTACCAAGGACTGGCGAAAGACCCCATTCCTATTTGTCCTATACTCAGGGAAAAATAAAGGTCAGCAAGCTTCAAAGAGCTCTATAGTGAGATGGATCAAGATGGGCATTGCATTGGAATACAAGTCCCAGAACCTACACATGCCAGAAGGAATCACTGCCCACTCTACCAGAGCATGGACCTCCTCCTTCACAGAAAAAGCTGGGGCTACACCGGAGCAGACCTGCAGGGCAGCGACATGGTCGAGCTTTAAGACTTTTGTGAGGCACTATCGCATCGATTGCCTGTCCGATCAAGATCAAACTTTTGGTAGGAAAGTGCTCTAAGTGATGCCCCCCCCCCCCAGTAAGTATTCCTTGCTACATGCTCTCAGATGCTGCCCTGGAAGATGACTTGAGAAAACAAAGTTAGGTACTTGGTAACTCCTTTTCTAGGAAGTTGTCCAGGGCAGCACTTGTTCCCTCCCTAAAAAAAAAAAAAGGGAAAATTAACGGAATTCAGTGGAAAAGCATGATAACCACCTGTTGTTCTATCTGTACTTTTATATTACTGAGGCATGCAGGTATGTGCAATCTTTTTATAAAGGTGGCTTATCTCCCGGATGTTGCCCTGGAAGACTTCCTAGAAAAGCAGTTATCATGTACCTAACTCTGTTTTTTACCTGAAGTCTGGGGCAGTACATTTAGTGCCAATAACCTCATAATTTGCATTCCTCAATGTCCCTTTGTGAGTTCATTTTGAAGCATACTTGCTGATGCCAATCATAACTGTCCTTTGAACTCCCCCACATTTCATAGACACATTGCCAGCCCATTACTCAGACAACCCCTAAAGATTTCAGAGATTGTTCTCTCCTTACTATAATGAACAGCCCTTCTTTCTCTCTAGAATATGAAAAACTTCATAACTTTATATGGTGGATTAGGGAGCATTACATAGGATAACAAAGCTAACACTATTCAGGGGGTTTGCAACTTCCCTTCTTTACAATCTACCCACCATGCCCCTCCAGAGGAATTATTTTATTGCCTGCAGATTCACAACTAGATCCAATCCATCCTAAAACACATAGAACTCCTGCTGGCCCTTACCCCTTTTGAACATATATGCCTCAATGACTTCTTATCTAAAAGTTATTATCTCTACGAAATAGCTCCCTCCAGGAGGGTGACTTCCATGATCCCCAGACTTATGTTTCTCTATGGGAGTGGAATCTCATTGGCTTTTTAGAATCACACCAATGGACCCATATTTTGGAGACAATATCCCACAGATCACTTAATACTATATTCATTGAAGCAAATAATAAAATTTTGCTGGCGCGTAGGACTGGGTTCAAGTAGACCTTTGTTTCAGTGGTTGTGGAACAGTGAGTATATTTGCTTAATTATTGTGGTAGTGTCCCAGGATTAAGCCTTTCTGGACTAGAGTCTATCAATAATATACACTATATTGGGCCATATCATTCCTAAAAATCTAAGTCTTACTAAACCTAAAACCAACTGGGTGTACTGCTGATCAATTCAGGCTCATATCCTTTCTTTTCATGGCAATCAAACAAACTTCAATGCCTGGTGGTCTGGCACCTTAATTGTTGTACAAAATCAAACAAGAAGATGTCACAGTATTTAGTGAACTAAAAACTGGTAGCTGTACTTAACGACAAAACTAAGACATTTCGAAAGGTTAATCCCCTTGGATCACTCACTTTTTCCCTGGAAACTTTGATTGTTCTTTACGGACCATCTAACATGCACCTAGTTTGGGGGAAATGGTTTCAAGTGTGGTTGCTCTCTGACTGATCTCACTACTTCCCTCCCCTTTACCCTGCCCTATCCCTCCCTTCTCTCTCCTTTTTTCTCTCATTCTTGTCATTTCATGAGTGACCTTACACATCTCTTTTATGCCCACTAATCAGGCTGGGTTGTAAACAGAAGGGGTAAATGGAGGATCCTAACTATTGTGGATCTTAAATTGTAATTATACTGTTTTATATGTGCCCTAAGTTGTCAGGAGTGTCTAGCACTGCTACTTCTTATTTCAGCATCCTGATTTTTGGCTAAGGCATTCTCCTTGTCTGTCTGTCCACCTGCAAAGTGATTATTGTGACCAGTCTCTGGGTGGAGATCAGACCTGATTTAAGCCAGCCAAAAATTCAGTCTCATGCTTGTGATATAGAGTAATTACGTGTGTAATATCTGATCAGAATCCCCCCGGTGAATATCTATATGAGTGTTTGCAATTTGTACTCAGAAGTATTTTTTTTTTTGTTTGAAAGAACTAAAGTATGGCCAGATTTGTGGCACAGCCATGGACAGCTCTGCAGCCCCCTTATTTGCAAATTTGTTTGTCGCATACCTGGAAGAACACAATATCTACCCCATGACTCTTTTTTTCTCTGAACATGTTGAGTGCTGGTTAAGATACATTGACAATATATTTCTTATATGGGAGGGTGATGTGTCTGTTTTTCACGAGTTTGTGGATTATCTGAATAATGTACTCCCTGCTATCATATCCAATCCATAAGTTTCCCAGGATAGTATCAGCTACCTGGATGTAAGGATCACAAATGATTAGAGTGCACACACCAAGCACCTTCGAGATCTTACCCGTCTCACAGTTTAAGAGGGTAATATGCATTTCTTCTAGTAAGAATGGGAGGAACCTACAACTAATAGCCATGTATAGAAAATTCTTGGAGTGTGGGTATCCTACTACAATACATGACAGGGCACTGACCAGAGCTACCTTGAATCTTGACAAAACCAATAAAATGGTTGACAGGCCTTTGTTCATACACAGCTTCAATCAGAAATCAGATAGCATCAAACATGCAGCCACACGCAACATTAACATCCTAGTGCCCCGTACACACGGTCGGATTTTCCGATGGAAAATGTCCGATCGGAGCGTGTTGTCGGAAATTCCGACCGTGTGTGGGCTCCATCGGACATTTTCCATCGGATTTTCCGACACACAAAGTTTGAGAGCAGGATATAAAATTTTCCGACAACAAAATCCGTTGTCGGAAATTCCGATCGTGTGTACACAAATCCAATGGACAAAGTGCCACGCATGCTCAGAATAAATAAAGAGATGAAAGCTATTGGCCACTGCCCCGTTTATAGTCCCGACGTACAGGTTTTACGTCACCGCGTTCAGAACGATCGGATTTTCCGACAACTTTGTGTGACCGTGTGTATGCAAGACAAGTTTGAGCCAAAATCCGACGGAAAAAATCCATGGATTGTGTTGTCGGAATGTCCGAACAAAGTCCGACCGTGTGTACGGGGCATAAGAGCGGATGACACATTGACAACCAATATAAGAAATCCACCATTATTAGTTCACAAATGAGGTAGATCCCTGCGTGACATACTGGTACAGGTAGACCTGAGACCCAAGTACGCCAAGGCAAAAGTCAGAATCTCACAAAAACATGGCTGTTACAGATGCCATAGTTGCAATATTTGCAATTCCCTGATATGTGGAGAACATTTCACTCACTTGCATAGCGGCAGGCATTAACATATACAGGAGTATATGAAGAATATGCATCGGCCTAAACGGAGAAAAAAATGTTTTTTTATATATATTTTTTGTGGATATTTATTATAGCAAAAAGTAAAAAATAATGCGTTTTTTTTTCAAAATTGGCACTTTTTTGTTTATCGCTCAAAAAATAAAAACCGCAGAGGTGATCAAATATCACCAAAAGAAAGCTCTATTTGTGGGAAAAAAAGGACGTCAATTTTGTTTGGGAGACACGTTGCACAACCACGTAATTGTCAGTTAAAGCGACGCTGTGCCGAATCGCAAAAAGTGCTCTGGTCTTTGACCAGCCAAATGGTCCGGGGCTGAAGCGGTTAATGGCGTGCAGGCAGTGTATTTGATACATATTTAACTATTTGGGGTGATTATGCTCAAGTGGTGTATGCATTTTCGGGAACCGCAGTCAGTACAGACTGTATTTTCTAAGGGCATGGCAGCCCAATTTTATTTAAACAAAACAAACTTCACAGAAAGTCTTCCCTCGTAGGGGGTTCCACCAACATTGTATAACAGAAAACTTCAGCCTCCAGGCTCATTCACTCTTACTTACTCAAACTCCCTCCTGGAGCTTACTTGTTCAGCTGCGTGCTGCTTGGTTGTGGGCCACACCTGCCTCCTGCAGACATACACGCTCAGTCTCCTAGAGACCGCCTATCTCTCTTTCGTGGATCCGTCTCCACCTGAAAGCCCTCCCGACTCCTACACCAGGCCACCTGCCTGTAGGGTGGATCTGTTCCCAAGTGTGAGCCCTGAGCTCTCTGGAATATAAACCCAGCCCTTAGGTGTGCAATCATCATGCCTGTCTTTGCAAAAACCAGGCCAAAGGTGCTTATACACACCGTGACCTGGGGTCACCTCTCCACATATCCTCCCCCCGTTTCGCACCAGAGGGAGAAATACAAAACCCTTCTTCCTAAAGGGGCACTCCACCCACCTCTTTTTCCGGGTGTGCTTCCACATGCACTTCTCCCTAATCTTTTCACCTCCCCCGGATCTACTCTCCCAGGACTGTAGGGGGCCTACTTCTACACCCACTGTCAGGAACTGACTTCTCTGAGTACCTGGTTCAACTTCAACTAGCACTATCTGTTTTCCAGGTTCACTAATACCTGTGTGGTTACCCTTGGCAACCAACTTCTCAAAAATGTACAATTCAACATCACCAAGAACTTTTACCGCTGGTATTTCCGATACCTCTGGCTTGTCTAACAGTGCTCCAGAGTGCCTCTCATAACCAAGCTTTGTATGAAGCAATCCAGCACACTGAGACAACTTTCCACATTAACACCAAACATTGCATTAAATGATTCAAGCATTTGTGATTTCTGCACAGTACAGCCTGCAATATGCAGCTCCAATCAGCGGTACCCTGTGGTACAAGTTCTCCAAATGTAGGAGAGGATGGCAGGATATACACTGGCTGTGCAATCCATGATACTAACATTTCATTAAGCATGTCTTTCACAAAATACACATTTTCTCCTTTTTTCATTGTGGAAAAAACTTCTGCTGTGCGTTTACATTCGCTGGGACCTTCAGTCAGGAGAGGATTCGTCTCTGCAACCACTCATGCACCTTGGCCTATAGGATGTTCTGCAGACACCTCTCTTGGCACAGCAGCCATAGCGTCCACTACTCTTTGAGCTGCAAAAGCTTCTTCCAGCATTGCTATTAGTCTCTTGGACAAATCATCCCAGTAGGTATTGCTCTGTTGGACTACATCATCCCAATGAGACCTAGACAGACCAAGAGACTCAACAGCATCTGAAACACTGCACTTGTCAGTAATAGACTTCTCAAGAACATCATCAGCATTGTCAGAAATACAATTTTTACTATTATTAATGACTTCCATGGTTGCTAGGGGCAATGGCATACATCTCTTAATGGTAATCGCTGGCTGCAACAGCACATTTTCACCACTTGTTTCCTGCTATACAGCAGACTGCCTGAAGACAAGTCCTTATCAGTCCTCAGATTACATTGCAGTAACTGATCATTTACACTGCATCCCAACAAGTCCTCCACAGAAGTGTATCTCCCCACCAGACTTGCCACCACTTCACCGGCATCAAATACTTGATCAGTCTCTTTCACATAAGAAACAGGTATAGTCTTACCAACCCAGGTGACAGGTGTCTGAACCTTCAATTGAGGGGGTCATCTCTCCTTGGTTGTGCTCTAACAGGCCAATGCCCCCACCTGGTTGCAGGGCAAAATTGCAGGTTCAGCAGGTTTCCTGTTGCCAATGGTAATGGCAGGCACTTTACCAAAAACATTTTCATTAGTTGCTATGGGAAACTCCATTCTCCCTGTAGAGTTTTTCCTGGTGCCTTTCCCTATGCGATCACAGGATGAAGCAACAGATTTTTGGGCATCCCAGGCCTCTTTGTGGGAACATTGATCCACCTCTTCATAGCGGCCCCATCATCCAGATGACTTTTCTCGGGCATCCCAGCCCGCTTTGTGGGAACAGTGAGCTACCTCCTCATAGCAGCCCCACCATCCAGACAACACTTTGTCTCTGGTTACCATGGGAGACCACACTCTCCCTGCAGAACCTTTTCCCCTTGAATGGTCTATCTCTACAGCCAGGGACACACAGTTCCTTTTGAAAAAAAAATTTTTTTTTTGGTGTATTGTCTCCTTAAGGCTGAGACACAGCACACATCACTTTGCTTTACACAGCAACAGCAATACATACAGTCTCTTGACACTCACAGTTTCCAGCATGCGAGGATCTGGACCAGCTCCATCCATGCCCAATGCCAATTTCTCAACCAACTGTAACAACCTGGGGTGATTATACTCAAGTGGTGTATGCATTTTCAGCAACACCAGTCAGTCCAGACTGTATTTTTTAAGGGCGTGGCAGCCCAATTTTATTTAAACGAAACAAACTTCACAGAAAGTCTTCCCTCACAGGGGGTTCCACCATCACTGTATAACAGAAAAACATCAGCCTCCTGGCTCGCTCACTCACTCTTACTTAGTCAAACTCCCTCCTGGAGGTTACTTGCTCAGCTGCAAACTGCTTGGTCGTGGGCCTCCTGCAGACATACACGCTCAGAATCCTACAGACCACCTGTCTCTCTTTCATGGAGCCATTTCCACCAGAAAGCACTCCCGACTCCTACACCAGGCCACCTGCCTGTAGGGTGGAGCTGTTCCCAAGTGTGAGCCCTGAGCTCTCTTCCTGAGGGGAATATGAACCCAGCCCTTAGGTGTGCAATCATCATGCCTGTTTGCAAAAACCAGGCTGAAGGCGCTAATACACACTGTGACCTGGGGTTGCCTCTCCACAATATATACAGCCTAGTATATACAGTATCTCACAAAAGTGAGTACACTCCTCACATTTTTGAAAATATTTGAATATATCTTTTCAGGTGACAACATTGAAGAAATGACACTTTGCTACAATGTAAAGTAGTGAGTGTACAGCTTGTATAACAGTGCAAAGTTGTTGTCTCCTCAAAATAACTCCACACACAGCCATTAATGTGTAAACCACTGGCAACAAAAGTGAGTACACCCCTAAGTGAAAATGTCAAAATTGTGCCCGATTAGCCAGTTTCCCTCCCCGGTGTCATGTGACTCATTGGTGTGAATGGGGAGCAGGTGTTAAATTTGGTTTAATCGCTCTCACTCTCTCATATTGGTCACTGGAAGTTCAACATGGCACCTCATGGCAAAGAACTCTGAGGATCTGAAAAAAAGAATTGTTGTGCTACATAAGGATTGCCTAGGCTATAAGAAGATTGCCAAGACCCTGAAACTGAGCTGCCGCACGGTGACCAAGACCATACAGCTGTTTAACAGGACAGGTTCCACTCAGAACAGGCCTCACCATGGTCGACCAAAGAAGGTGAGTGCACGTGCTCAGCGTCATATCCAGAGGTTGTCTTTGGGAAATAGACATATGAGTGCTGCCAGCATTGCTGCAAAGGTTGAAGGGGTGGGGGGTCAGCCTGTCAGTGCCCAGGCCATACGCCGCACACTGCATCAAATTGGTCTGCATGGCTGTCATCCTAGAAGGAAACCTCTTCTAAAGATGATACACAAGAAAGCCCACAAACAGTTTGCTGAAGACAAGCAGACTAAGGACATGGATTATTGTAACCATGGACTGTGGTCTGATGAGACCAAGACACATTTATTTGGTACAGATGATGTCAAGCATGTATGGTGGCAACCAGGTGATTAGTACAAAGACAAGTGTGTCTTGCCTACAGTCAATCATGGTGGTGGGAGTGTCATGGTCTGGGGCTGCATGAGTGTTGCTGGCACTGGGGAGCTACAGTTCATTGAGGGAAACATGAATGACAACATGTACTGTGACATACTGAAGCAGAGCATGATGCCCTCCCTTCAGAGACTGGGCCCCAGGGCAATAGTTCAACATGATAACGACCCCAAACACACCTCCAAGATGACCACTGCCTTGCTAAAGAAGCTGAGGGTAAAGGTGATATACTGGCCAAGCATGTCTCCAGACGTAAACCCTATTGAACATCTGTGGGGCATCCTCAAATGGAAAGGTGGAGGAGCGCAAGGTCTTTAATATCCACCAGCTCTGTGATATCATCACAGAGGAGTAGAAGAGGACTCCATTGGCAACCTGTGATGCTCTGGTGAACTCCATGCCCAAGAAGGTTAAGGAAGTGCTGGAAAATAATTGTGGCCACACAAAATATTGACACTTTGGGCCCTATTTGGACATTTTCACTTAGGGGTGTACTCACTATTGTTGCCATGGCTGTGTGTTGAGTTATTTTGAGGGGACAGCAAATGTACACTGTTATACAAGCTTTACACTCACTACTTTACGTTGTAGCAAAGTGTAATTTCTTTAGTGTTGTCACATGAAAAGATATAATAAAATATTTACAAAAATGTGAGGGGTGTACTCACTTTTGTGAGCTAATATATCTAGATATATCTAGATATATCCTAGTATATAATCTGCATTTAGTGTAGATTAGATATTCAGTGTAGCATCTATATTCAGGCAGTGTAGTATATATAATATAGTGTATTGAAGTGGTTAAGGGAAACCCTGTGCCAAAATTTAAAACAAAAATGGCGTGGGGGTCCCCCCAAAATCCATACCAGGCCCTTCAGGTCTGGTATGGATTGTAAGGGGAACCCTGTGCCAACATAAAAAAATGGTGTGGGGGTCCCTCCCAAAATCCATACCAGACCCTTCAAGTCTGGTATAAATTTTAAGGGGAACCCCATGCCAAAAATTAAAAAAAACAGCATGGGGGCCCCTAAAATTCATACCAGACCCTTATCCAAGCAACCTGGCAGGCCACAGGAAAAGGAGGGGGGACAAGAGAGCCCCCCTCCTGAACCATACCAGGCCACATGCCCTCAACATGGGGAGGTTGCTTTAGGGTCCCCCCCAAAGCACCTTGTTGTCAGAAACCATGAAATCAGGCAGAGACAGAAGTACAGTTAAATCACACTTGTTTAATAATAAAAGTAAAAAGAACAAATGTAGTCAAAGCATAGCCAAAGTTCAGTAAGTGGAATGGATAGTCAGCCAAGCCAGAAGTCAGGGATCAATGTAGTGGAACAGCAAGCAGGATCTGGAGCCAGAAGGGATGTCAGCAAAGTAAGTCTTGAAAAGGACCGCAGGAGATAGTTTCTGTGATGTTAACCAAGGCGAAGGTAGAGCTCCTCTGGACTGGACGGCTTAAGTAGGCAGGACTGATGAGCAGGATATCATCAACAGCTGAGTAACTGTGGAGAGATAGGAGCTGGCAACTAGCCGACAGCTGAGCGGTCAGCTCAGAGTAGGGTACCAGCCCTGACACTTTTCCCCAAGGGAGGGGCCATCTGGTAACGTAAATGGGTGACCCCCGCCCCCCTTTGACGTCATATGATGTCAGAATGGGCGTGGTCACTCGGTTACATCAGCGGGTGGCCCCAGCCTTGGCTATATAAGAGCTGTCAAAGCAAAAAATTGATTGAAGATGAATAGACATCGCGGGACACTTTTTTAAATAAAGGAATTGTCCAAAACTGTCTCCTGTCATTTTTACTTATTTGACACTTTTTTGGTGAATGGGTAGGGGTACAATGTACCCCTACCCATTCACATGGGGCGTGGGATATGGGGGCCCCCTTGTTAAAGGGGGCTTTCAGATTCCGATAAGCCCTCCACCTGCAGACCCCCACAATCACTGGGCAAGGTTTCTGGGGATGAGCCCCTTGTCCCCATCAACATAGGGACAAGGTGCTTTGGGGGGACCCCAAAGCACCCTCCCCATGTTGAGGGCATGTTGAGGCTCTCTCAGCCCCCCTTTTTCTGCGGCCTGCCAGGTTGTATGCTCAGATAAGGGTCTGGTATGGATTTTGGGGGGCCCCACACCATTTTTTTTTTATAAAACTTTGGTGCGGGGTTCCCCTTAAAATCCATACCAGACCTAAAGGGCCTGGTATGGATTTTGGGGGAACCCGAATGCCATATTTTTTAAATTTTTTTTATGTATTTAGCCGGGGTCCGGCAATACATTACAGCCGCAAGCAATTTTGATTTAAATTTTTTCCTTTAGAAATGTCGTTTTGCTGCAGGACTGTTATGAACATGGGAAAGATGCTCTACTATACAGGCAGACAAAGGAGGCCCCCAGGAACAATATTTGAAGGAATAGTTCATTTTTATTGTTTCACTTTAAGCATTATTAAAATCACTGCTCCTGAAAAAACTTTTTTTGCATTGATACATGTCCCCTGGGGCAGTACCCGGGTCCCCATACACTTTTTATGGCAATAACTTGCATACACGCCTCTAAAATGAGCACATTTGATTTTTCGTGTCTCATAGATAATATCGGTGTCCGCACAATTCTTTTTTCCTGTTCGCATGTTCTGCTGCTAACGGAATCGGGGGGGGGGGGGGTCCGGCTCATCCCTATTCGACACATTGTCATTTTGCAGCAGTTAATATCAGTGAATTGTTTAACCACTCCGCGCCTGTACTATAGCCAAAAGACAGCTACAGTGCAGCGTTTAATTGCCGGGAGGGCGTCAGGGAAAATCTGTGTTGGCCGTGTCCCTTGGACACAGGCAATCACAGATTGTGCTAAATGGCCAATCACAGCGACCATTTAGCACTCGATCGGTGTGTCCAATGTGACATGATCTCAAATGTAAACATATGAGATCATCTCTCATTGCCGGCTCTCCCTCCTCACACAGAGACTGTGTATGAGGAGAGAGAGCTTCTGTGCTGCAGCGTGGGTGAACACTAAATAAAACACAGTGCCCACAGTACCTATCAGTGCCATCTGTCCCCAGTGCCATCTGTCCCCAGTGCCATCTGTCTCCAGTGCCACCTGTCAGTGCCATCTGTCTCCAGTGCCACCTGTCAGTGCCATCTATCATCAGTGCCACCTATCAGTGTCACGTGCCATCTGTTATCCGTGTCACATGTCATCAGTGCCATCTGTCATCAGTGCCACATCAGTGTCACGTGTCATCAGTGCCACGTATTAGTGCCATCTGTCAGTGCCATGTATTAGTGCCATCTGTCATCAGTGCCACATCAGTGTCACGTGTCATCAGTGCTACGTATTAGTGCCATCTGTCATCAGTGTCACGTGCCATCAGTGCCACGTATTAGTGCCATCTTTCATTAGTGCCACATCAGTGTCACATGTCATCAGTGCCATGTATCAGTGCCATCTGTCCCCAGTGCCACCGGTCAGTGCCACCTGTCCCCAGTGCCATCTGTCACCAGTCCCACCTGTCAGTGCCATCTGTCCCCAGTCCCACCTGTCAGTGCCATCTGTCATCAGTGCCACCTGTCAGTGTCACGTGCCATCTGTTATCAATGTCATCTGTCATCAGTGCCACATATCAGTGCCATCTGTCATCAGTGTCACATCACTGTCACGTGTCATCAGTGCTAGGTATTATTATTAATATTATTATACGAGATTTATATAGCGCCAACAGTTTACGCAGCGCTTTACAATGTATAAGGGGGACAACACAATTACAGTACAGTTCAATACAAAAGGTACAGGAGGGCCCTGCTCGTAGAGCTTACATTCTAAAGGGAGGGGGTGGTGGTACAAAAGGTAATAGCTGCAAAGAATGATTTGATGGGGGTGGCTCAGGGGGGACAGTTATGTGAGTGTGAGATAGGCTTCCCTAAATAAATGAGTTTTCAGGGATCTCCTAAAGGTGGACAGGGTAGGGGCTGATCGGACATACTGGGGCAGGGCATTCCAGTGGATGGGAGAGGCTCTGGAGAAGTCCTGAAGGCGAGCATGGGAGGAGGTAACAAGGGAGCTAGAGAGCAGGAGGTCCTGGGAGGAGCGGAGGGGGTGATTTGGGCGATATCTGCAGATGAGGTTGGTGATGTAGATGGGGCGATGTTGTGAATGGCCTTGTATGTTATGGTTAGCATTTTGAATTTTATACGTTGGGGGATGGGAAGCCAGTGAAGGGATTGGCAGAGAGGGGCAACAGTCACGGATTGATTAGTGAGGTGTATTAGTCTAGCAACAGCATTCATAATAGACTGAAGGGGGGATAGCCTGCTTAAGGGTAGGCCATTAAGGAGAGAGTTGCAGTAGTCGAGGCGGGAAATAATCAAGGACTGAATAAGTTGCTTTCTGGTGTCATTAGTCAGGAAGGGTCGAATTCTGGAGATGTTGCGGAGGTTCAGGCAGCAGGATTTAGCCAGTGATTGGATATGGGGGCTGAAGGAGAGGTCAGAGTCAAGGATTACACCCAGGACCCTGGCATGTGTGGAGGGACCAATGGTTGTGTTGTTGATATTAATGGTGTCACAGGAGGGGGACCGTGAAGGAGGAAATATAACAAGCTCAGTTTTAGAAAGATTAAGTTTGAGGAAGTGGTGTGACATCCATACCGATATGTCATTCAGCAAGTTTGAGATCCGTGAGGAGATAGTGGGGGTGAGTTTAGGAGTGGAGAGATAGATCTGTGTGTCATCGGCATAGAGGTGGTATTGGAAGCCATGGGAGGTTATCAACTGGCCCAGGGAAGAGGTATAGAGTGAGAAAAGGAGAGGTCCAAGGACGGAGCCTTGGGATACCAGAAAGAGGAAGGGGAGCGGAGGAGATGGCGTTGTAAGTGACACTGAAAGTGTGCTGAGATAGGTAGGAGGAGAACCAGGATAATGCAGAATCACGGAGGCCAAGGGAGTGTAATTTGCTGAGGAGCAGCAGGTGGTCAACTGTGTCAAAGGCAGCAGAGAGGTCTAAAAGTATGAGTATGGAGTAGTGGCCATTGGTTTTAGCAGTTAGTAGGTCATTGGTGAGTTTTAGTAGGGCAGTTTCAGTAGAATGTTGTAGGCGGAAGCCAGACTGTAGGGGGTCGAGAAGGTTGTTGTCCGTGAGGTAGCGACTCATTTGGTCATGAACAAGGCGTTCGATGAGCTTGGAGGCAAATGGGAGCAGGGAGATAGGTCTTAAGTTATTCAAACAGGTGGGGTCTAGTGAGGGTTTTTTGAGTATGGGGGTAACCAGTGCATGTTTGAGCGGGGAAGGAAAGGTGCCGGAGGAGAGGGAGAGGTTGAAGATGTGGGTTAGGGAGTTGAGGATAGAGTGGGAAGGTGGTCGCAGTAATTGAGAGGGGACAGGGTCCAGGGGACATGTAGTGAGGTGGGCCATGGAGAGGAGTTTATCAACTTCTTCTGTGGTAACTGGGCAAAAGGAGGAGAGTATTGAGTGTGGTGTTGGACCTGATATGTTGGGTAGGGGAGGAATTTGAATGCTGGATATCTCCTTGCCAATTGTGTTGATTTTGCTATTGAAGTGGTTGGCAATATGTTGAGCGGTAAGCAAGTTGGCGGGTGGGGGCAGTGGGGGGTGAAGTAAGGAATTAAGGGTAGAAAAGAGTTGACGAGGTTTTGATGAGAGTGTTGTAATAGGTTTGTTTAGCAGTGTGGAGGCAGGAGTTGTATTTGAGAAGGACAGATTTGTAGAGGGTAAAATCTTGCAGGGATTTAGATTTACGCCATGCTCGCTCAAGAGCACGGCTGTGTCTCTTGAGACTTCTGGTGTTGTCTGTTTGCCAGGGTTGTGGCAGATGGGGCCTGGTTCTGCGTGTAGAAAGAGGAGCAAGTAGGTCTAGGGAGGATGACAACGTGGTGTTGTAGATGGAAGTGGTTAAGTCTGGGCAGGACAGGGGTGCGATTTTGTCATAAAGGCCATCAGTAGCAGAATGAAGAAGGGAAGGTTTGAGGTTGCAAAGGTTCCTGCGGGTAGTGGTTTGTGGGTTGGCAGCATGGGATATAGGAGACAAGGAGAGTGTGAAACGGATAAGGTTGTGATCAGAGAGAGGAAAGGGTGCGTTGGAGAGATTGCAGGGAGTGCAGCGATGGGAGAATACAAGGTCGAGAGTGTTGCCGTTGGAGTGAGTGGTGGTTTGTGTCCATTGTGTTAGTTTAAAAGAGGAGGTTAGGTTGAGTAGTTTAGAAGTGGTAGCATTATTAACATTGATTGGAATGTTAAAGTCACCTAGGATGGTGGCAGGCACTTCAGATGAAAGAAAATAGGGTAGCCATGCAGAGAAGTCATCCAGAAAACATGACACTGGTTCAGGAGGCCGATAAATGACTGCGACCCTCAGACAAGCTGGAGAGAAAAGAGCAGGTGGAAAGAGAGGGAGGTGTGGGAAGTACCTGGAAGGTGCATTGTGGGGAGAGGAGAATCTGTCATCAGTGTCACGTGCCATCAGTGCCACGTATTAGTGCCATCTGTCATCAGTGCCACATCAGTGTCACGTGTCATTGTTCTGGTGTGCCAGGGCCTTCAAAAGTGTAATAGGTAGTCAACAAGTTAGATGTCTAATTTATGCCCCTAGAACACCTGATGGTGCTCCCTACATGTTGGGCCTCTCTATGTGGCTAGGCTGTGAAAAAGTCCCACACATGTGGTATCGCCATACTTAG
Source organism: Lithobates clamitans (assembly GCA_037952925.1). Lineage (NCBI taxonomy): Eukaryota > Metazoa > Chordata > Amphibia > Anura > Ranidae > Lithobates > Lithobates clamitans. Next base: position 2,863,518 of record JBBGZY010000391.1, on the reverse strand, counting down.
AAGGAGTAGCAGAATGTATTTTGGATCGTCATTTGTGGTATACACATGCCATGTGAGAGAAAAAACCTATTACAATGACAATTTTGTGGGGGGAAAAAATCTTAATTTTGCAAAGAATTGTGGGAAAAAAATTACAACATCAAAAACCTCACCATGCATCTTACTAAATACCTTGGAATGTCTACTTTCAAAAAAGGGGTCATTTGGGGAGTATTTGTACTTTCCTGGCTTGTTTGGGCCACAAGAAATGAGATGGCCACCAGTACATCAGGTGTGATCAATTCTTTATGATTTGCACCACAGCTTGTAGACTCTCTAACTTTCACACAGATCGAATATTATCCACTAATTTGGGTTATTGTTACCAAAGATATGTAGCAGTATAAATTGTGGCCAAAATTTATGAAGAAAAATTAATAATTTGCAAAATGTTATCACAGAAACTAAGAAAAATGTGAAACCCAAAGGTGATCAAATACCACCAAAAGAAAGCTCTATTTGTATGAAAAAAAGGACAATAAATTAATTTGTATACAGTATTACATGACTGAGTAATTGTCATTGAAAATGTGAGAGCACTGAAAACTGGTCTGGGCAGGAGGGGGGTTTAAGTGTCCAGTAGGAAAGTGGTTAATCACTGTTTTGTAACTAATGTTTAGCCTTAATTTGTCTCCCTTTTCTTTCTCTCATGCTTACTAAGTCTTCCTTAAAATAGTGTTTTGCCCTGAATAGGATATTTTTGCATGTGATTCTAAAATGACTTCCTTTTTGTTTCTTTTTTTGATTCTAGCACCTTTTCTGGCTGGCTGGCTGTCACAATTTATTTTCCTATATTTGTTACCCTCGCTTTATTTTATGTTAGCAACTTATTGTGTAAGTATCTTGTTCACCTTGTTTTATGGTGTAACATCTTTTTCACTCACAACCCTCTTTTTGTTATTTATTCCTATATGGTACTTACCTATAATTATGTATATTGTAGCTTGGTCTCTGTGGGCCCTCTGTGGCTGCACGATCTGTCCTGTGTCCTCCGCAGCGTCCATTTGGATTCAGTTTGGTTGTTTGGGAGATTCTGTCTGGGTAAGCAATCGAATGGATGGATATGGCGAATATTATAATTTGATATATAAAGTACTGAGTATTATGTATTGTTTTTCTATAATTCTTTTTTCTATAATGGTTTTTGTTTTTTGTTCTTCTTTTTTTGAATGACACTTTGATTCAAACCCTGAGGAAGCCCTTTTGGGCGAAACATGTCGGGATAATATCATATCGTTACCTACTCCGAATATGCCACCTTTGATGCAATAAAATGATAATTTGATAACATTTTACGCTATATATATATATATATATATATATATATATATATATATATATATATATATATACATTCAGCAATGTATCAATAAAATGTGTTATTTTTTTATGATTTCTTGGTACTAATTTGTGTTAATATCACCACCAAAATTCCCACAAAAAATCATTCCTGTGTATATATAAGGTATCCAGGGATGTTGATGCCCGTGCTGACTTTTTCACTAACCCACACTACCTATGTCTCCATTCTTTTATGTTTTTCTTTTCTTTCTTTTTGTTTAAATTCTTCTCCTTTTTTTGCTCCTCTGCTCCCTCCTGTGCAGCTTACTGGTCTCATTAGCACTACATTCACACTGTTTCCTCCTCCCAGCTCTCCTCCCTAGTGTCTGACCACCTGCGTTAAGGGTAAGCATGACATTCGTTTGGATTATCTTAGTAAAACATACAGAGCATTATATCACTGATGTTCTTTCTGTTTCAATGTAATAAAGTCGGAAATGTTTATAAAATCTACTGAAACAGAAAAATACATAACAAATAATTTTGCAAATAAAAAAATGAAGATGTAATAGATATCATCCATAATTATTGAATAGACAAATTTGTTAATCACATGGGATCATATCCCATTTTCCACCCTATACAACCTTCACTTACAAATTTTATTTTTCACATGAAAATATGAAAAAAAGCATAATGCATGCTAAATTATTATTAATTATAAACAGATAATTGCTTACAATGAACAGTAAGAAGCAATATATAATTTCCTGCCCATGGTGTTATCAGTTAAGTGTTAAATGTTTAATATTAATGTGTTTTTTATCACATAAAACATGACCAGCAATGCTCCTGTAATATGTATGATAGGAGCACTGTGGAATGGTGAGATAATTACAGTAGTTCTCACCTGCTTCTGAAAGTGAGAATGCTATTATTAATCATATTAATCATATGTTGAAATTACAAAGGAAATTGACATGGCTTAATAACACATTAACTACTTCCCGACCAGCCAGTGCAGTTTTACTGTGGCAGAATGGCATGGGTGGGCGAAGCGATGTTGTCTTACGTCGGGCGCGTGTGCCCCCTAGGCTGCCACGACAATCAGATTAATTTTAGAACCAATCAGTGTCCAGGCCCAGGCCAATGATTTCTGGCCTGGACCTGCTGATCGGTTCTGACGAATGAAATCCTCCGCTGCCTGTATAAGTGTAAACACAGGCAGGGGAAGCGATGTCATCTCCCCTCTTAGAACTCTTTTCCGTTCCAGAGAGAGGAGAGAGGACAACCAAATGTGAGTTGCACCAACACTACACTGACACAGTACACATAGGCACTGTACACATTTCACTCCCTGATTCCTCTCCCCCCAGTTAAACCCTTCACTCCCTGTCACTGTGTCCCCCAGTGCAGTTTTCATATTTTTCTTTGATCACTGTACTGGTGTCATTTGTGACACTAATCAGAGTTAGGGTACTTAATATTAGCCCCAGATAGGTCTAGGGACCCCCCTAAACCTCCTAATAAAGGTTTAACCCCTTGATCACCCACTGTCACCAGTGATTACCCTATTAGTGTTACGGGAGATGCTAGTTAGCTAGTTATTTTTTTTTATAGCATCAGGGCACCCGCCATATATTACCTAATAAAGGTTTAACCTCCTGATCATCCGGCGGGTGACATCAGTTCGTTTTTAGCATCAGTCTGCATCGCTCCAGGCAGCTTCAGATTAGTGCCAGTAGCGCTAACACCCATGCACCATACACCTACCTTAGTAGTATAGTGTCTGAACGGATCAATATCTTTGATCTGATCAGAACTGTATTAGCATCCCCAATAGTTAAGGGTTCCCAAAAATGCAGCATTAGCAGGATCAGCCCAGATATCTGCTGTCACTTGCATTTAGCCCCTCCACCCAGCCCACCCAAGTGCAGTATCAATCGATCACTGTCACTTACTGTACAAAACACTAAACACCTAACTGCAGCATTCGCAGAGTCAGGCCTGATCCCTGCGAATGCTAACAGTTTTTTTGGAAGCAGTCGCTGAGAGTCAGGTGCTTTTTTGTCCCTGTAAGTCTCACTAGTGTACCAGTAAATTTAGAGGCCAAAATGTCAGATTGGAGGTACACTAGTGAAGAGGCCTGCACGTTTCTGAGCATGACAGATGAGAGTGAAGAGGAACTCACCCATCTGTCAGATTCAGGCACAGAATATGAACCTGTAGACAGCAGCGGCACCCTGACAGATAGCTCTGGTGACGTAGTAGTGGTCCCTGCCAAGGTCAGGCGTACCCGACCCCGTTCTTCTGCTGTTGTTGAGGTGCAAGAATCGCATGGCTCTAGTATGGAGCAGAGAGCCAGTACTACTACCCCTCATCCTTCTGGTGAACTGGCAAGCACCAGTGGCCTAGTACATCCTGGTCATACATCCAGCACTGCAGTAACATGTGGTGATGTGGCGAGTCCCAGAAGTACAGTTTAAGCTGGTGAGGTGGCTAGCACAACTTGTGTCCTGCAGCCACCAAGAAGACAAAGACAGGCCTGTCGAGCCCTTAGTGCCCTTCCTACTGCATTTGCCAATCTGAATTGGGAGCTCACCACTTCTGCAGCACCCTTCTTCCCCCATTCACTGGCCAACCCGAAATTCAGTGGAAACAGTTGATTTTACCTCACTTGATTTTTATTCGCTGTTTTTCGCGGAAGATCTCTATAGATCTATTGTGGATCAAAGCAATTTGTATGCTGGTCAATTCATCACCGCTAATCCCAAGTTGACCCTTGCCCGAGATTGGAGACCTATTACGGTCTCCGAATTTAGGACCTTCCTGGGCCTATCCCTCCTCATGGGCAAAAAAAAGTGAGTTGCGGTCATATTGGTTCACTGACCCAATTCACCATATGCCCTTGTTCTCTGCCTCCATGACCAGGACACGATATGAGCAGATCTTGTGGTTCATGTATTTCAATGACAATGAACTCTGTTGTCCTCAGGGTGACCCTCAATATGACTGGCTTCACAAAATTTGGCCCCCTCGTAAACCACTTCAACCAGCAGTTTGCAGCCTTGTTTACTCCCGATCAAGCTGTCTGCATTGATAAGTCCCTGATTACGTTTTCTGGACGCTTGTCATTCAAATAGTAGCTTTGCAGCAAGCATGCCATATATGGGGTCAAGATGTATATGGAATTGGTCATGGAATTGGTGCATGTGGCACCGTGCGATCTAATCGCTGGGGCCTACCCCAGCGGCTTGTAGATTCCCGTCTTAGGCTGGGGGAGAGAGCCTACTTGAATTGTAATAATTTGCTTGCTGCAAAGTGGAGGCATAATAAGAATGTTTTAGTTCTGTCCTCCCTTCATGCAGACACAATGGTCCAAGTTGCGGCGAGTGGTATGTTCACGAATATAACCTTAATATGGGAGGGGTGGACCTCAACGACCAGTTGTTGGAGCCGTACCTAATTGCCCATAAGGCCAGATCCTGGTATGAAAAAGTGTCTGTATATTTATTCCAATTGGCTCTGCTGAATGTTTATATGCTATACAAAGACAAACTGGATCCTTCCTTAAATATCCAGGAAGAGATCACCACAGCCCTTTTGTTTCCAGACAGTGCTGTGGCCCAACTTCCCAATCCAGATGCAGTGAGCCGGCTGCATGAGAGGCATTGTTTGTATGTCCTCCCTGGTACCCCTACCCAAAGAAATCCCCAAAGAAGATGTTGTGTCTGTAGAAACGCTGGATTTAGGCATGACACCCACTTTTATTGTTCCTCCTGACCTGACCAACCTGGCCTTTGCATTTGTGAATGTTTCAAATGCTACCCCACAATAGTGGAGTATTAGCGTAGGGTACAGCATTGCACAGTCCTAGGGCACACTTACACAGGGTCTCGAAAGATGAGATGGCCATCACATTTTGAGAGACCCTAATCTGGAACGTTTACAGCTTACAGTTTATATAAAAAGATATATAAAAAAACAAAAACACAAAAAAAGTAAAAAATAAAAAAGCCAAAAATAGTTGTGATTTTATTTTTCTTCTCTCTCTATTGTTCTCTCTCTATTGTCTACTCTATTGTTCGCTCTTTATTGTTTTATATCTATTGTTCTCTCTCTCTCTGTTTTATTGTATTTGCTTTGCAGGTATGGTATGTCTTATGCCCCGTACACATGGTCGGACTTTGATCGGACATTCCGACAACAAAATCCTAGGATTTTTTTCCGACGGATGTTGGCTCAAACTTGTCTTGCATACACACGGTCACACAAAGTTGTCGGAAAATCCAATCATTCTGAACGCGGTGACGTAAAACACGTACGTCGGGACTATAAACGGGGCAGTATCCAATAGCTTTCATCTCTTTATTTATTCTGAGCATGCATGGCACTTTGTGCGTCGCATTTGTGTACACACGATCGGAAAATTTTATAGCCTGCTCTCAAACTTTGTGTGTCAGAAAATCAGATGGAAAATGTGTGATGGAGCCTACACACGGTCAGAATTTCCGACAACAAGGTCCTATCACACATTTTCCATCGGAAAATCCGACCGTGTGTACGGGGCATTATACTGTAATGTTATTTTGTTTTATTGTTAACCATCATTTGCTTAGCAAGTATGCCATTCAGCTGCAGCAAGGGTTTATTTATTCTGACAGCAACAGCGTTTGCTCCCACGATACGTAAAGCCATGACTCCATCACTGTAGGAGGTGATTTCACCACCATAGTTAAAAAAAATACCATATATGCCGAAGCATGGGAGCAGGGGTGGAGGAGCGATTTGCTCCTAACATTAGGGATGTTAGGAGCCTAACATTAGGGATGTTAGGGTCTAATAGACCCCATTTTTTTCAAAAAAGAGTACCTATCACTAACTATTGCTATCATAGGGGATATTTACATTCCCTGAGATAACAATAAAAATGAAAAAAAAAATGAAAGGAACAGTCACCGCGAAGGTCAGATCGGGGGCAGTAATATTAGCAGTAGACCTCCTCTGTAAATTTAAAGTGGTAATCTATAAAGGATTTTAAAGGCTTTTAAAAATGTATGTAGTTTGTCGCTGCTGCACGTTTGTGCGTAATTTTAAAGCATGTCGTGTTTGGCATCTATGTACTCGGCATAAGATCATCTTTTTTATTTCTTCAAATTTTGGGGAAATATGGTGTGTTTTAGTGCATTAAAATTTAAAAAAGTGTTTTTTCCAAAAAAATTGCATTTGAAAAATCGCTGCGCAAATACTGTGTGAAAAAAAATGCAATACCCACCATTTAATTTGTAGGGCCTTTGCTTTAATAAAATATATATTGTTTGAGGGTTCAAGGTAATTTTCTAGCAAAAAAATATTTTTTCATGTAAACAAAAAGTGTCAGAAAGGGCGTTGTCTTCAAGTGATTAGAAGAGTGGGTGATGTGTGACATAAGCTTCTAATGTTGTGCATTAAAATGCCAGTTTACAGTTCAAACCCCCCCAAATGACCCCTTTTTGGAAAGTTTCGGGAAAATTACAAACTTTTTTTTTGTACAAAGTTGTCACTAAATGATATATTGCTCAAACATGCCATGAGCATATGTGGAATTACATCCCAAAATACATTCTGCTGCTTCTCCTGAGTATGGGGATACCACATGTGTGAGACTTTTTGGGAGCCTAGCCATGTACAGGACCCGAATCACCACCAATCAATACATTGCACTTTATTGGTGTTAGGAAGTGTAAAATAGTGTTATACTTATACACAATATTTACACCTGTGGCAACACACCATATAAAGAGCGATTTGGGTCTATTACTTTTCAGTATATAGGTAGCGCCACTTACCCCACTCTTTCTACTATTATCTATTTCCTAGCCCCCAAATAGGGGACCTGGTAGGGGAGGCTGCAAACCTATTGCCTCTGTTCTAAGCGCGGATTTATATTTGGTTTATTACCACATATAACCATGTCATGTTTGAACAATATATTATTTAGTGACAACTTTGTGTAAAAAATAAAATATTTTTTTTTTATTTTCCCAAAACTTGTGGCAAAATATGAAATATTCCATGGACTCAACATACCTCTCAGAAAATAGCTTGAAGTGTCTCCTTTCCAAAATGGGGTCAATGAGGGGGTTGTGCTATCTCGACATTTCATGGTCTCCAAAACTGTTATGTCGCGTACACATGAGGGGACTTTCTGGCAGACTTGTTCCAGCGGACCGGACTCCGGTGGACAATTCGATCATGTGTGGGCTCCAGCTGACTTTTTTTCCCCAAAAGTCCAACAGACCTAGAAATAAAACATGTTTCAAATCTTTCCAACGGGCTCAAGTCCAGTCAAAAAATGCGCTCGTCTGTATGCTAGTCTGACAGACCAAAACCGACGCTAGGGCAGCTATTGGGTACTGGCTATCAACTTCCATATTTTAGTCCGGTCGTACATCATCACGTACGAATCCGTCGGATTTTGGTGTGATCGTGTGTGTCCAAGTCCGTTCGTTTGAAAGTCAGGCGGACGTACGCTGCAAAGTCCGTCGGAAAGACTGTCGGACCTAGTCCGCTGAAAAGTCCACTCGTGTGTGGTGAAATTGCCATTTTATGTCCTTAGCAAGCCTGAAGGTGGTTATTGGATTTTGGCGTCCTGTACACGGCTAGGCTCTCAAAAAGTCTCACACATGTGGTATCCCTGTACACAGAAGGAGCAGAATGTATTTTGGGGTGTAATTCCACATATGCCAATGGCATGTTTGAGCAATATATAATTATGTGACAATTTGTGAAAAAAAAAAGTTTGTCATTTTCTCGCAACTTGTGGCAAAATATAAAATATTCCATGGACTCAACATGCCTCTCAGCAAATAGCTTAGGGTGTCTACTTTCCAAAATGGGGTCATTTGGGGGGGTTTGTACTATCTTGGCATTTTATGGCCTTCAAAACTGTGATAGGTAGTGAGGAGTGAAATCAAAAATTTACACCCTTAGAAATTTTGAAGGCGGTGCTTGGTTTTTGGGGTCCTGTACGCGGCTAGGCTTCCAAAAAGTCTTACACGTGTGGTATCCCTATACTCAGGTTTTGTGCTATCTTGACATTTCATGGCCTCCGAAACTGTGATAGGTAGTGAGGAATTGAAATCACCATCTTACACCCTTAGAAAGCATGAAGCGGTGATTGATTTTTGGGGACCTGTACATGGTTAGGCTCCAAAAAAGTCTCACACATGTGGTATCCCCGTACTCAGGAGAAGCAGCAGAATGTATTTTGGGGTGTAATTCTACATATAACCATGGCATCTGTGAGCAATATATCATTTAGTGACAACTTTCAATCATTTGTGACAAAAAAAAATATTCAATGGGCTCAACATGCCTCTCAGCAATTTCATTGGCGTGTCTACTTTCCAAAATGGGGTGATTTGGGGGGGGGGGTTGTACTGCCCTGCCATTTTAGCACCTCAAGAAATAAACTAAAAGCTGCGTAAATTCCAGAAAATGTACCCTAGTTTGTAGATGCTATAACTTTTGCACAAACCAATAAATATAAGCTTATTGACTTTTTTTTTATCAAAGACGTGGTTGAATACATTTTGGCCTTAAACAAAACATAGAAAATATAAATTTTTTTTCAAGATTTTCGGTCTTTTTCCATTTATATCGCAAAAAATAAACATTGCAGAGGCAATCAAATGCCATCAAAAATAGCTCTATTTGTGGGGGAAAAAAAAGCAAATTTTGTTTGGGTACAGCATTGATTGCAGCACAATTACCAGTTAAAGCAGCACAGTTCCAAATTGTAAAAAGTGCTCTGGTCATTGAGCAGCCAAATCTTCTGGGGCTGCATTGGTTAAACTCACACCTGAAACTTTCTTTCCTTGATGATTACATTTTATTATCATATGCAGTATGCTGTAACTTTTTGAAAATTGTGTATGCACATATCCAAATAGAACATGCAAAGTGCTAGATGGCTGTAACCACATAAGACACATGTTAATTTTTAACCTTCTGCCTTCTGCCACTGAAGCATACCTGTTACTTGACATTAAAAAGAAAATATTTTCAGGGGCTTATTTATAATGGACAGAAGAAATCGCTATAAACATCCCACCATACTCTACATTCTACAGTGTGATCCACATTTTGTGATCCATTCATAAAATGTAGGCCATGATGTGAAGCCTATAGTAATCAAAGAGTCGTTCTTCTCTTTAATGCAGCAAAAAGAGCTTTGTGAGTATAAAAGAAGAGCAAGTCACATGACTGGGGACTTCACTGTGCTTTAAAAAAGTACATAAAAAAAAGTATGGCCATGGTACAACCACAATAACTTCTAAAGTCATTTAAAATGATTTGTTTTATTCTAGCCTAAGTTGCAAGTGACTAGATCTACTGTCTGGTTTTCCTAATACTCTCTAATGGCATCACAACTATTTTCACAGACATTTATATAGTGCTGACATTTACAAGAGCTCTTTACATAGTGTACCTTAATTTTAGTCACTGCCCTCAAGGAGCTTAAAATCCAAAGTACCCATTACATACACACACACTAGGTCTAATTTGAACAGGAGCCATTTAACCTACCAGCATGTCTTTGGCATGTAGAAGTAAACCAGAGTACCTGGAAGAAACCCATGCAAGCAGAGGGAGAACCTGCAAATTCCATGCAGGGAGTGTCCTAGGATTTAATCCAAGGAAACCAGTATTGAAAGTTAGATGTAACAATAACTAGACCATACACATAATGTGCTCAGTGCTTTTTGGATTATGGAATGTATGGTTTAATTCTAAACCTTGCTAATTATATTTATAAATCTGCTATTTTTAAACTAAAATGAAAAAACATCTATATAGGTAAGATTAAACAAGGGTTTTAAGAATATTGTCATAGAGATGTGTTCATTTTCTCTATTGTTGTAATAAGAAGGTTAGAATGTTCAAAGCTTGCCAACAATAGCTTCCAAAATAAGGTAATTTGAGCTTTTGAACTCAGCAATTTCTCTTCCTATCACAAATGATCTATATTTTTCATTACTGTATGATTTTCTGAATCCTAAGGCTACTGCTGATATATAAACGTCTCAGGTACATAAATAGATGCAGTATCATCTTCAGGCCATAAAATTACAAAAATGTAAAAATATGGGTAGCATACTACACTTATTTTAAAGTTTTAACACAAAAAATAATCAAAGGACAACATAGGATATCATTAGGATTTTTACACATACATTTAGATTTTTGTAAAATAAATTAACCTTTAAATGACCATTGTTTTTTCAGAACGTCCCATGGCCCTGCACGTTATAACACAGAAATAGTTATCTTTAGAAACTTGTGCATTATGTGTAAAATTCTTTATGGTGTGGTTTTTATAAATTATTTTCATACGTAAATTGGGCTAATGTTTCTCAAGCTTCTATTATAATTTTTGCTAAGCCTTATAAATGTAAAATGGTAGTAAAGCCATGATTTTCATTTTTACCTCTAAATGTACAATCTTGTCTAAGATAGAAAAGAATGTTTTAAGTATGAAGGATTCCCAAGGAAAATTACCCAGCGCATCTTTTACTGGAATCACCCAAGTGAGATTTGATGGCATTTGCTTGGCATTCCACAGTACAATTTAAAATTTACAATAGGATGAATGTGCACCAGACAATTGTTACAGCTTTTCCTGACCACATAATCCATATACTGTACTGTATATAGTGGCAGAAAAAGCTGGCTTTAATTCCCAGCTGCTGCACATATGAGCCTATGGCTGTCTGAGGTATGCCAAGAATGCGCTCACTGCATGCTCTAAGCACACAGACACAAACAGAGCTGTGCCCAACAGCTCTCTGTCATTGCTTCTGATCGGGAGCCAGCGGGACGGGCTCTCAATCTTGTGACTGTTGTGAGAGCTAATTACATTTCGGGAAGCCACTCTTAACAGCAGCTTGAAGGAATTAATAAAGACATTTAACTTTTAGGTAACTCTACCCACAAGTGCACTCCATGGTGCTAACACTGAGTTCATATGGTTTCATCAATAAGAGAGTTAAATTATAAATTTATATTTTTTTTTTCAAAAAAGTGTGCTCCCCTGAACTAACCATCCTGGGAAATCTGGACTCTTTTTTGGTAGCTATTTTTTCCACTTTCCGTGTTTTTTTTTTTTTATCTGGGGGGTTGGATTGGTGTTTTTTTTAATCACAAATACTAAGTCAGATGCATTTACATAAATGATGATGATGTTCTGGTATTTAGTAATGTGAACTGTTATTCAGAAAATACTGTTTATATTAAGGGGTCAATGGACAATTCACTGGAGAAGAAAAAGCATCCCCACAACATGATGCTGCCATCACCGTGTTTCACGATGGGGATGGTGTGTTCAGATTGATGTGCAGTGTTAGTTTTTCGCCACACGTAGTGCTTTTGCTTTTAGGCCAAAAGTTAACTGCAAACTGCAAATGGGACTTCTTATGTCTTTCTTTCAACAATGGCTTTCTTCTTGCCATACTTCCATAAGGGCCAGATTTGTGGAGTTAACGACTAATAGCTGTCCTGTGGACAGATTCTCCCACCTGAGTTGTGGACGTCTGCAGATCCTCCAGAGTTACCATGGGCCTCTCTGCTGCTGCTCTGGTGTTCTCTAATGTTCTCCTTACATGGCCTGTCAGTTTAGGTGGTAGGTTTGCAGTTGTGCTATACTCTTTTCATTTTCAGATGATGGATGTAACAGTGCCCCGTGAGATCTTCAAAGCTTGGGATATTTTTTTATAACCTAACCCTGCTTTAAACTTCTCCACAACATTATCCCTGACTTGTTTGGTGTGTTCCTTGGCCCTCATGGTGCTGTTTGTTCACTAAGTTTCTCTAACAAACCTCTGAGGGTTTCACAAAACAGCTGTATTTATACTGAGATTAAATTACACACATAAGGACTGTATTTACTAATTAGATGACTTCTGAAGGCAATTGGTTCTACTAGATTTTAGTTAGGCTTATCAGAGTAAAAGGGGCTAAATACAAATGCACGCCACACTTTTCAGATATTTATTTGTAAAAAATTTGGAAAACCATTTATCATTTTCGATATAGAAAAAATAAAAAATTGCGCTACCCATAAAGAACTAACCAAAAACCTGTGTGGTTAATAATAAAAAGATAATCCAACAACAGTGTACAATAAAATGTGGAGTTGATCAACAGTGCAAAAATATGTGTAAACACCTTAAAATAAATTGATATTAAACATCAAAAAAAATTGACAATTGATATATTGAATAGCAAATAAACAAATAAAACACACTAAGTGCACATATATAAATAAACATAAATGAACAGTATATTATAGCATACACCAGTGAGTGGTAAATTATAGTCCATAAAAGGTGAACAAATTGTTGTTTTCAAATACTATGTGAAATCCACCACCAAAATCAGCAGGAATGTGCCCTTACCAAAACACTGTGATCCCCCATCACAGAGGATCAGGGAAAGCGTGTGTTATACCATACACCGGCTCCACAGGACAGCAAACAATATCCAGATAATGGAAGGTCACCTCACAACAGCCCTGCATGCATTGTCCAAATCATATACATAAAGAAAGTGCTTGTGCTCCATGGATTTCACAGGAAATCCTTAATATTTCAACAGTCCAAACATAATAAACAATGATGGTGATTTCTTCATGCAGTGTGCACACCCCCCCACCAAGTGTACCATCACCTTAAGGGCTTTTTAAAAAAGCCTGTGATAAATAATATTATCAGCTAGGAAAGATCCTTCTGTGGTTTCTCTTTCTTGTAGTGGTTAGTTATGGCTTAAATGCTGCTACATAGATCACTCCTTCCTCCTGATCACAAGCCACTTTCCTCCTGGTTACCAGCAATTTCCTCATATATCACACATGTGAAAAATAACAGAAACTTGCAATGGTGTGATAACATTTTAAAACAGGTTTACTAAACTTAAAATCCCACATAGATGTACACTCACATTTAGCACAATAAAAACAAGCCTTGATATGCTTATGAGCAGGACAAGGGGGGTGATTTTGTCACCTGGAGAATCTGCAGCTACGGTTGTCACAATCTTGTGACTTCCTCTGGGAATTGTGATAGGCTGATGATTCTCCATTCATTTTATAGCACCAATCGCCGCCATTTTCTTGTAGCCCGCGATTGCTACCATTTTCTTGTATCCTGCTATTATAATTAGACTGCAGTAATACTTTTGGTAGATATCATATGCTGACTTATACTATATGAGAATATGAGAACCCCATATTTACATTTAACTTTATAGCAATTAGCTACCAAGTTACTACTGCTGTTTAGATATATTACTCAACCTTACATGAATTGCTAATAGTATTATGCATCCTAAGTACCCACCCATATGGGGAATTGCAAAAGCTTATATACAACTATTACATATCGGATATAACCATAATATATAAAATTAGAAATATACTGATTTTTTCAATCCATTTACAATCATAAGGGGATGCATAAATATGTGGGGAAAATTATAAAATATACATTTACATAAAAATGTACATCTAATATCAATTAAAAATTGGCCAAACAACAATTGAGGTCAAATTCCTTATTTAGTCTTCTGGGCGCTAAAGAGCCCAATTCATACACCCACCAGGATTCCCTTTGACTAAGTTTCTTAATATAATGACTGCCCCTCTAATGTTTTGTATAATTTTCTAAACCCCAGAACATCATCCCTGTCACTTTTCTGTTGTGTACTGTTCTAAAATAATGATATAAATAATCCTTCTTCTTGTCTTTAACTACTTGATAGACATGCTCTTTTATTCTTTTATGCATAGCCCTCTTTGTTCTACCTACATATATCATACCACATGGACATTGTAGGGCATATACTACCCCCTCTGTATTACATGATATAAAATCCCTTAATGTACATTCCTTACCTTACTCCTTACCTTATTCCTTTTTTTAATGTTACTCGTGGCTTCCCTACAGCTGTAGCATCTGCCACAGGCATGAAAACCTTTTCCATTAAATATAGTTATGGCATTAGACACTGGGGGTTCGACTATATTTTAAACAATCGATCTCTTAGGTTAGTCGCTCGTTTATATATGAACCTAGGTTTTCTGGGATGAGTGTTTTTAAAATGTCATCATGTTTTTTAATACATTCCAATACTTTTCAATAATTCTTTCAACGTGTTTGTATTGAAGATTATAGTCCATTATCAAAGCTAATGGTAATCCATTACTTTCCTTTACTGTTTTATTAGCTAGTAATATATCTCTTTCCATATTCCCAACTTCCTGTCTTCTTATTAATAAACTCTTGATCATAGCCTTTCATGATGAATTTACTTGCCAACTGTGATGACTGTTCCTCATAATCACTAATGGAGGTGCAATTTCTTTTAAACCTGAAGAACTGGTCTAGGGATATTCACCAACCATGGTTTATGGTGGCAACTTTTTGTGGAATATACAAATTCCTATTCGTAGCTTTAAAATGGGTTTTTGTATTATCTTATTGTTTTCATTAATGATTTCCAGATCCAGAAAGTGAATCTTCATATAGCTAGATTCCCAGTGTGATATTTTTATTATTATGGTTCATTCTCAATAGGAGTGTATTAAGCTCCTGTTCACTAACATCCCAGAATATGATCAGATCGTCAATAAATCTATTGTACATTATCAGTTGAATTGGTGAATTGTGCAAAGCGTCTTCTTCCCGTTTGGCCATATATAAATTTGCTATACTAGGGGCAAATCTAGCCCCCATAGCTACCCCATATCTAGCTACTTAATTTGGAGGTAAAATAAATCCTGGTACCAAAATAATTATGTTTTAAACAAAAATCAAGGCAATCCACTATGAACTTTTTTGTTGTCTATCCATAACTCTATTGTTCACTAGAGCCCATTTCGCTGCATTAATAGCCGCTTTATGGTTAATATTTGTATATAAGGATGCCACGTCTGCTGTGGCCATAATAGTTTTTTTCTGAAACGTTGATATCCTTCATAATTTGTAATATATATTTTGTGTACTTTTCTTCTTTCTCATTGATAAATCCTTTCTCTTTTCCTTTGACTAGTATTTCTAATTCCCTTCTTATACTGTCTAGTGGGGTCCCCTTTCAATACCTTATATGTCTCAGTATCATTTAATAAATCACTCATTACTGTGTTGTATTGAGATTTATTCCATACCACATTACCCCCCCCCCCTTTTGTCTGCCAGGTCTTTTCTCTTTTGCAAAGTTTTAATCCACTCATTAAAATAGCCCTGACCTGTAGGTTTTTTAACATTTAACATCTCCAAATCATTGATTACCAACTTTTTGAACATGTCAACATTACTATTATTTTGAATATTGGGGTTAAATGTTGACCTGTTCCGTAACTTTGTATACATCCTAGTTTCCAATTAATTTTCGTTTTTTTTATCAGGTTTTAAGCAATGTGCTTTTTTATATTAATACCCCTTATAAACTGTATCCCTACATATGTCTCATGTTTATTAAGCATTTTTTGGGGGCAAATTTCAAACCTCAGTCAAGAACCTGAAGTTCCTGTTTAGTAAGATCTATGCCACTAAAATTAAATATTCCCTCACCTAATGCTCTCTTCTTCTTTTGGATCTTCTTCCCTGCATCCCCTGCATAAACCATGGTTGGTGAATATCCCTAGAGGCCAGTTGCTCAGGATTAAAAGAAATTGCACCTCCATTAGTGATTATGAGGAACAGTTATCACAGTTAGCAAGTAAATTCATCATGAAAGGATATGATCCAATGTCATAACATTAAAAAAGAGCCAAGTTCAATAATAGCCACAATGGTAAGGAATATACATTAAGGGATTTTATATCATGTAATACAGAGGGGGTAGTATATGCCCTACAATGTCCATCTGGTATGATATATGTAGGTAGAACAAAGAGGGCTATGCATATAAGAATAAAAGAGACTGTCTATCAAATATCAAGACAAGAAGGAGGATTATTTATATCATCATTTTAGAACAGTACACAACAGAAAAGTGACCGTTCTGGGGTTCAGAAAAATATACGAAACATTGGAGGGGCAGTCATTGTATTAGGACATATAATCAAAGGGAATCCTGGTGGGTGCATTGCCCTGTACAGACGGTCAGATTTTCCGACGGAAAATGTGCGATCGGAACGTGTTGTCGGAAATTCCGACCATGTGTGGGCTCCATCGGACATTTTCCATCAGATTTTCCGCCACACAAAATTTGAGTGCAGGCTATAAAATTTTCCGACAACAAAATCTGATCGCGTCAATTCCGACCGTTTGTGGACAATTCCGACACACCATGTGCCACGCATGCTCAGAAGAAATTCTGAGACGGAACAGCTCGGTCTGGTAAAATTAGCGTTCGGAATGGATATAGCACTTTCGTCAGGCTGCAATGTTTAAAATTGTTTAATACAGCGCACTCTCTTCTTCTTTATAATGCTAGAAGAATTAAGTAGTTTTGCTGCTGATATTCACACAGACTTCTCACAAACTTCTTTCTTTATTATTTATCGTGATTTCATCAATATTTTTAGATTTGTCACATTTGACAAAAAAGATATATGTTTTTTTTTGGGGTTTGTATTTTTTTCAAGCCTTATTTGTGTTATTTATTTATTTTTTTTAATTTTACTCGAGAATATTTTTGGGTGTGTTTTGTGTGTCAAGTTACCACAACACCATTATTATCTCAAGGAGATTGCTTGGTGTTGGTGTCTCTTGTTAATTTCACATTATATTTTAGAAATGTACCTGCCTCCTCACAAACAAACTGTCCTTTTTGAAGGAAAACACACATAGGCAAGTATAATTGAAACAAAAAATCCTTTATTAAGGGCTCATAACCAAACAAAGAGGGAGGCAACGCTGGAGAAACAGCAGAAATTGGCGAAGCCTCTGGCCCCCAGGGCACACATCAATTCTTTTACAGCAAAATTGGTGGCCTGAGGAGTCCATATATAAGGGAGTACAGTCTGGTCCAGAAGTCCAAGAGATCATGAAAGCAGCAGATGACATGTATGTCCCCAGGCTGTGGTCATACAAGAGCCTGCATCTTTTGCCAGACCAGACTGATCCCAGGTCATCACTCTCTGGTCTTCCTTAGACGCTTCCTTCCTGGCTGTGGCTCTGGTGTTGGAGGTGTGGCAGGAGGAGGAGGAGGACCTGGAGGAGGAGGACCATGGGTGAGCTGACAAATGTGGGTTTCACATGTGAGTTGGCCCCTCAAAGCCTTATTTAGAGCTTCCAAAATTACAAACTCACATATGTCGCTGGCCCTCCTCTATCTGCATCATTTTGCATGCAGTTAGCTCTGCAAAATCATCTTCCACACTGTGGGGTATTCTGAGGGCCTCAGTAGCCTTCCAAAATAGGCCAATTGCTGCCTCCTCCAGGTTACTTCTCTTCCTGCCACTTTTTCTTTGAAGGCGGAGGGGAGGGACCTGGGTGTCGGGCAGCCTGCTTGGCCCGGCCACCTCCTGGCTGAGACTTTCCTGTGTATGAAAAAGGGACATGGTTTTAGTTTTTGGTTCATCAATCACAATCATAAATTAGTACTCCAAACTAACATCTATTTAACATCATTGATTGGACAACCAGAAATATTTTGAAGAATGCTATACCTGACTCAAGCTGGGCTCCTCCACATGTTGCTGCCTGGAAGGCCCAGGTTGGGCATCAGAAGCCTCAGCTGAGGTGGAAGAAAGCGTGGAAGGAAGAGTGGAGAGTGCTGGCCTGGGTTCAGTCTGACCTGACAGAAAATGCAGTCTGTCATAGTACCACAGCCTGGGGACATAAATGTCATCTGTAGCTCCTGATCTCTGGGAATCCTGGAACTTCTTGTGCTACCTTAGATAAGTAGTCCTCATGCCACCAATTAGGATCTTCAAATAGGTGATGTCTGCCGTGGGGATCACCGGCTTCACAAATTGCAGCAAATTATCCAGAGCTGCCTTCCTCTTTGTTTGGTTCTTATAATTGGGGTGGTTTACCTGCCACAGACAAGGCAGCTCCCTGAAGATATCTATGAAGATTGGCATAAAGTCCTGATCATTGACTAGATCCATTTTCACTGCAAGACACAACACCAGACAAACCCTAATATCAGCCTAAAGTCTTCTAAACTTGTCCAAATACAGGCCTCAATCTAGAAGCAGTATAGGCCCAAATTTAAATCTTACCTTCATTATAACGATCGGCGCCTCCGATACTCCTTCCTCCACTCACAGATCGTACGTACTACGCACGCGCGTTATGCTTTATATACACTGCGCATGCGTGAAACTCCGCCCGCCCCTGACGTTCTTTCTAGTCTATTCCCCGCCCCTTTTTGTTCGGCGCAGTGGGGGAAGTGCACATGGTGGAGACACAGCAGGTGCGTGCTAATTACAGCAACAAGGAGGAGGAGGAAAGCCCGGAGCCAGAAACGTCCCGATCCCGGAAGAGACGATTTAAGGCCTCAAATATGTCCTTTGGGGAGATGTTGGAGATGGTCGACATAATGAAGAGGGACAACTATGACGGGAAGTATGGACCTTACCCCAACCCCAATGTCAGAAAGGCCAAGATCATGGCGAAAGTAGTCAAAAGTCTGAAGAAGAATTTGGGGTACGACGATCCAAGGATCAACTCAGGAAGCGATGGTCGGGCCTCAAATTAAGGGAGCACGAGCAGTACAGAAGGATCAGGAGAGTGCTGCAAAAAAGTAAGTAGTTGTGCTGTGTTCCTATTCTTTTTTTTTTCTAACGTTCGTGCTGCTCCATGTGCTTTTCTTTACTGTTGTACAGTTTAAAATGGCAACTTGTTCATGGGCACATTGTTCGTTCGTATGAAACATTGTTTGTTCGGCATAGAAAACCCCATTGTTTTGGCCATTTGCATTTGAATACATTTTTTTGGGCCTACTTCTCTTAAAATGATTTTTGAGTCTAGATGGGTTTGTAACTAGAATGTAGTGCAAACTAGATTCTGTGTAAGGAGAGGACACTCAGCAGCTGTTTACACATCTGTACGCTGGAGCACTAGTGTGGGACACAAGAACACCCTTTTTATTAGGGGGCCCACACAGGTGCTCCAGTGTATACTATAAGGGTTTCTCCATCTGTGAAGCTTGTACAAAACAGGTAAGTATTCAAGCTTGACAAAGGAAAACAATATTTAATCATCTTGGAACCAAAATAGACAATTGTACCCCACTTCCAAGCAATGTTTCATATTCCTATTTCTGCCATCAAATATCTGTGTGCTAAGTATACCTATTTTTTTTTTTACATAGGGGAGAAAAGACTCAGAGGACACTACACATCAGAGGAGACAACAGACCCCCCACCTCACGAAGAAGGTGAAATCCCTCAAAGCCAACAGGAGGAGGAGGAGGAAGGAGACGTGGTGGAAATTGTCACCACAACAGGTGAGTGTCTGCGACCACAGGCTCGGGTAAGAGATGGATGCCGGCATATTTATAATACATGGTATGTTTTTGTTTCTCTATTCTTAAGTGATCGTGATGTTGTGGATCCAGGTCATTTCACCAGTGAAAGTGCACAGATCCTGATCAGGGAGATCATGGGGTGTAATAGGGACTTGGAAAACATCCAGAAAAACATCAATGATGTTAAAAAAAATGAAGAACATCATTGATGTTTTAGGGAGAGTTTAAAAGACCTCCAAATCACTTACTTTTTGGTGGTATTTGTAATGGAAGAATTTTTAACATTTTTTGCCATTTTATAGAAAAGACACATTTTGAAGATGCACACAGTGTGTCAACATGTGCTATCTGCCATCACGGGAGATCAATGTATGCGTTTTGGGGGTGCAACCCCTTCCTCAATAATAAAGTAGCTGAGAGGAAGGGGTTGCACTCCCAAAACACGTCCCTTGATCCCCCATGATGGCAGATAGCACATGTTGACATTCAGCAATTTGTGTGCATCTTCAAAATTTGGTTTTTCCAGGGGTGACTTCACCCCATCTGAACGCAATAGCAAACAAAGTTTATAAAAACTCATGTCTGATATTGCCTTCAATTTCTACAAAAGTTGAACTTCTACTTTTATTAATGTGACCCAAAAAATTGTTATACAACAAACATGTTGGTTTGTTTTAAAAAATCTTTTATAAATGCACATGTGATTGTGCTGGTAATAAAAAGATTGATACTCAAGAATGTGTGGATTATTGTTTCAATGCTCCTAAAATTTGTTGTGGTAAAATTGTTGTTTTCTGTGACAATGGGGGTTATTTCCTAAGGGCAAATCCACTTTGCACTACAAGTGCAGTTTCAGTGCAGGCTCAAGTGCACTTGTAGTGCAAAGTGTATTTTCCTTTAATAAAGAACACCCAACAGTGCTTTCTAATGTTACACAATCACAACATTTTCAGGACTCCCCACATTTCTGTCAGGGTCAGCTAAAAGAAACACAAGCAGTAAATGTCACCATAGATTTTAGTAGTTAAAATGTTTTTTTTATTTTAAAAATGTATCAGACAATTTCTGGCATATTGATGGCCCCCCTACCCGAAAAGTAATCAAGGTAGCTAAGACAGACCTCGCAGGCACTCAGGGGGGGCAAGCCAGGACGGCCACTTTCAAGCGCCATCAGGGTTGGTTCATTTACTTGAATTCTGGCCTCAGGCCCAACTGAGGCAGCATAGTTGGCAGAATGTCACCTTAAAAATTTGTGGAGAATACAGCACGCCAGGATGATATGATTCAGTTTATACTCCTCCATGTGTATGGGTGGAAGAAATAGGCGGAACCGGCTGGCCATGATTCCAAATGTGTTCTCCACCACTCTTCTGGCTCTGGCCAGCCGGTAATTAAAAACCCTCTGGTCCGGGGTGAGGGTCCTCATCAGGAATGGGCGCATAAGATGGTCCCCCAGCGCAAACGCTTCATCAGCAACAAAGACGAATGGGAGTCCTTCAACATTGTCTTCTGAAGGTGGCAAGTCCAAGCTGCCATTCTGGAGATGCCTGTAGAACTCTGTCTGTGCGATGACTCCACCATCGGACATCCGGCCATTCTTCCCCACGTCCACATACAGGAACTCATAAGTAGCCGACACCACTGCCAACATCACAATACTATTGAACCCCTTATAATTATAATAGTATGACCCCGAGTTGGGTGGTGGGACGATGTGGACGTGTTTCCCATCAATTGCCCCAATTGCCCCTCCGCAGTTAGTAAAGTCCCACCACTGGGCAAAGTGGGAGGCCACAGTCCTGTGGGTTGGAAGGAAACTGTGGAGTCAAACAAGAAAAATAAATTAATCATTTTGCACATAAACAGGGAAAGCAGATTAGACACAAACATTCTTGGCCAACATCAGTAAAACATTTATTTTAGGGAGTATTTAAAGACAAAGGTATAAGGTCCACCTATAAGATCCCCCCCCCCCTCATGGGCCATTTGTAAAATTTTATGGGGGGGATGTTTTGGACAGGTAACCCTCTCCACTTCATTGAGAGATGAATGCCTAAATAATGTGTATTACTTTGGCCAGCCCCTCCTTACTTTACACTATTGGCAGCCCACTGGACAGGTAAGAAGTGTCATAATACAAAGAGATAAATACACACTGTACACATTTTAGCACATTTTTACATTCTGCTATTACCTATCAAGATAATAATAGGATACAAAAACTTTAAACAGTACCATTTGAAAGTATTCAGGCAGGCCCTTGCACTACATGCTTTGGGGAATTCATCCATAAATCTGACCACAAAAGAGGTGGATATAGTGTGTATGGGTTTGGAAAAGTCAGCAGATAGAGGATTGTTATCAGCTGAGTGAGCAGTTGGGGGGGAGGGAGGGTTCCAAATGATTTTGGGACACCAAAAAAAAGCCTCTGCCACTCTGCCTGAATTTAAAGCACAAATCACATTTTTACACATTTTAGGGGGTGTTTGGGGTAAAGCACTACTATGGAGCTGACAAAATACATTGTTAAGTGACTACACAAGGTGAATATAGGGCCAGGAGAGCATGCTGGGGAGGTAAGTGAAGGCAAATATGTATGAAGGACAGAATAAAAAAAAACAGCATGCATGAGGACAAAGGGGACATTCACAGCATATTACAATCATGGTAATTAGGGAATGAGGAAAGAAATACAACATATTATCAATCATGAAATACAATAAAATGTGATGTTAAAGGATAAATCTTACCTTAATATACTCCTTCTGCAGGACCTGGATGATGGCAGAACAGGTCTCTGGGATAATGATCCCTAGAGCCTGGGGGGAGATGCCTGTCGAGAACTTCAAGTCCTGCAGGCTTCTCCCCGTCGCCAAGTACCGCAGGGTGGCGACTAGCCTCTGCTCTGGAGTGATGGCTTGCCTCATGCAGGTATCCTAACTGCTGATATAGGGGGTCAGCAAAGCCAACAAACAGTGAAATACGGGGTCCGTCATCCAGAGAAAGTTCCTAAAATCATCAGGATTATTCTCACGGATCTCACGGAGCAAAGGCATATGACAGAACTGGTCACGCTGGAGCAACCAATTCTTGGTCCATGAACTCCTCCCCACCCTGTTCATGGACTGGACTTGTGTCAAGGTAAGGACCCCAACACCAAGCCCCCGCACAACACGAACTCTAGGAGGAGTACGTATACGCAACATGGCTAGAAAACGGTCGGCTGCTCAGAACGAAGTAACAGAACGCACTGAAGAACAGCAAGGCCTGTAAAGAGCGACCTGAAAATCAGTAACGAACGAACACGAACACAATGACAAGTCAATTGTACGCGCTGCACGCACTGAAGACCAGATACAAACCCACAAACACAAACTGAACAGCAGAAAACTATCTGAAAACCACGAGTCTGAAAAAGCGCAAATCGTCTCTCACCAAACTTTTACTAACACGAGATTAGCAAAAGGAGCCCAAAGGGTGCCGCGCTTGGTTCAGAACTGCCCTTTTCAAGTCTCGTCGTATGTGGTGTACGTCACCGCGTTCTTGGCGATCGGAAATTCCGACAACTTTGTGCGACCGTGTGTATGCAAAACAAGTTTGAGCCAACATCCATCAGAAAAAATCCATGGATTTTGTTATCGGAATGTCCGATCAATGTCCGATCGTGTGTACAGGACATATGGGTTGGACTCTTTAGCACCCAGAGGACTAAATAAGGAATTTGACCTCAATTGTTGTTTGGCCAATTTTTAATTGATATTAGATGTTCATTTTTATGTAAATGTATATTTTATAATTTTCCCCACATATTTATACATCCCCTTATGATTGTAAATGGATTAATAAAATCAGTATATTTCTCATTTTATATGTTATGGTTATATCCAATATGTAATAGTTGTATATAATCTTTTGCAATTCCCCATATGGGAGAGTACTTAGGATGCATAATACTATTAGCAATTCATGTAAGGTTGAGTGTTTTTATACACTATTGGGCTTATATTATGGTAATGGTGGGTGTTAGATACTATCATGACATACAATATCTAAATATTCTAATCGTATAGCCATTGCGAGAATTCATTTACCCCCTTTGGATAATAGTCAGAGTTTAATTTTTATTTGTGCACAGTAAAAGATGATCTACAGTCAGGTCCATAACAATTGGGACATCGACACAATTCTAATCTTTTTTGCTCTATACACCACCTCAATTGATTTTAAAGGAAACAAACAATATGTACTTTAACTACAGACTTTCAGCTTTAATTTGAGGGTATTTACATCCAAATCCGGTGAACGGTGTAGGAATTACAACAGTTTGTATATGTGCCTCCCACTTTTTAAGGGACCAAAAGTAATGGGACAGATTAACAATCATCCATCAAACTTTCACTTTTTAATACTTTGTTGCAAATCCTTTGCAACCAATTACAACCTGAAGTCTGGAATCACCAGACGCTGGGTTTCATCCCTGGTGATGCTCTTCCAGGCCTCTACTGCAACTGTCTTCAGTTCCTGCTTGATCTTGGAGCATTTTCCCTTCAGTTTTGTCTTCAGCAAGTGAAATGCATGCTCAATTGGATTCAGGTCAGGTGATTGACTTGGCCATTACAAAGCATTCCACTTATTTCCCTTAAAAAAGTCTTTGGTTGCTTTCGCAGTATGCTTCGGGTCATTGTCCATCTGCACTGTGAAGCGCCGTCCAATGAGCTCTGAAGCATTTTGCTGAATATGAGCAGATAATTGTCAGGGCCAGCTCAGCCCTTCCTTGTCTGAGCTGGCCGCTTAGCTGTCGGCTAATTGCCAGCTCTCTTCTCTCTCCACAGTTAACCAGCTTTTGTGGATCTGCTAGTCAGTCCTGCCTACTTAAAGATGTCCAGCTCACTTCATTCCTGCCTTCGCCTTGGTCACATCACAAGAAACCTTCTTCTGTGTTCCTGTTAAAGACTGGCTTTGCTGACATCTCTTCTGGCTCCTTATCCTGCTTGCTGTTCTTCTACTTGGAACAGCAACTCTACTTGCCAACTCATCAGTGCCCATCAGTGCCACCTCATCAGTGCCCATCAGTGCCACCTCATCAGTGCCCGTCAGTGAAGGAGAAAACAAAATTTTATAACTAAAACAAAGAAAAACTTTTTTTTTTCAAAAATGTTGTTCTTCTTTAGTTTGTTTATCAAAAAATAAAAACCGCAGAGCTGATCAGGTGGCACTGATGGGCACTGATGAGGATGCACTGATATGTAGAATTGATGGGCACTGATATGCAGCAATGATAGGTGGCACTGATGGGCACTGACTGGCGGCACTGATGGGCACTGACTGGTGGCACTGATGGGCACTGACAGGCGGCTGTGATGGGCACTGACAGGTGGCACTGATTGGCAGATAGGCGGTACTGATTGGCAGTGACAGGTGGCACTGACAGGTGGCAATGATGGGCAGCACTGATGTTGAGGTACTGACAGGTTTTACTGCTGGGCACTGAGATGGGCACTGATTAGCACTGATATGGGCACTGATGGGCACTGTGAGCTGTGTTTTAATTGGGGCACTGACTGACAGCTGAGGGGACACATCTGAGGTGTTGTAGCACATCTGAGGGGGCTGTGCTGATAATCAATGTGCTGATTTTTAGCACAGACTCCCCTCTGACAGGTAGAGCCGCCGATCAGCTCCGATCGGCTCTCCCTGTCAGCGTGAACTAAGGAATGCTGTTTACCGGCATGATCAGCTGTGATTGGTCACAGCTGACCATGTGGTAAGAAGCCTCTGACAGAGGCTTCTTATCACGATCGGAGATGCGGGGTGTCAGAATGACACGCCGCTATCGTCGCGATGCGCACCCCCACAATGCGTGCCCCCAATAACAGAACCACATCCCGGACGTCATTCTGCATACAGCGGGCGGGAAGTGGTTAAGTGGGCAGGAATGATGAGCAGATCCACAACAGCTGGTTAACTGTGGAGAGAGAAGAGAGCTGGCAATTAGCCGACAGCTGAGTGGCCAGCTCAGAGAAGGAAGGGCTGAGTCAGCCCTGACAATAATATTGCCTGAAACACTTCAGAATTCATCCTGCTGCTTTTGTCAGCAGTCACATCATCAATAAATACAAGGAGCCAGTTCCATTGGCAGCCATGCCCACGCCATGACACTACCACCACCATGCTTCACTGATGAGGTGGTATGCTTTCTATCATGAGCAGTTCCTTTCCTTCTCCATACTCTTCTCTTCTCATCATTCTGGTACAAGTTGATCTTGGTCTCATCTTTCCAGAGGATGCTGTTCCAGAACTGTAAAGGCTTTTTCAGATGTTGTTTGGCAAACTCTAATCTGGCCTTCCTGTTTTTGAGGCTCACCAATGGTTTACATCTTGTGGTGGACCCTCTGTATTCACTCTGGTGAAGTCTTCTCTTGATTGTTGACTTTGACACATATACAACTACCTCCTGGAGAGTGTTCTTGTTCTGGCCAACTGTTGTGAAGGGTGTTATCTTCACCAGGGAAAGAATTCTTCGGTCATCCACCACAGTTGTTTTCCGTGGTCTTCTGGGTCTTTTGGTGTTGCTGAGCTCACCGGTGCGTTCTTTCTTTTTAAGGATGTTCCAAACAGTTGATTTGGCCACGCCTAATGTTTTTGCCATCTATCTGATGGTTTTGTTTAGTTTTTCAGCCTAATGATGGCTTGCTTCACTGATAGTAACAGCTCTTTGGATCTCATATTGAGAGTTGACAGCAACAGATTCCAAATGCAAATAGCACACTTGAAATGAACTCTGGACCTTTTATCTGCTCCTTGTAAATGAGATAATGAGGGTATAACACACACCTGGCCATGGAACAGCTGAGCAGCCAATTGTCCCATTACTTTTGGTCCCTTAAAAAGTGGGAGGTGCATATATATAGAGACTGTTGTAATTCCTACACCGTTCACCTGATTTGGATGCAAATATCATCAAATTAAAGCTGAAAGTCTGCAGTTAAAGCACATCTTGTTTGTTTCATTTCAAATCCATTGTGATGGTGTAATCCACCATCCAATTTTGTCGACTAGGGGTCACCTGACAGTATGGGTAAATAGGTCTGAATAGGATAAGATGTGTATATATATATATATCTAAACAGCAGTAGTAACTTGGTAGCTAATCGCTATAATGTTAAATGTAAATATGGGGTTCTCATATAGTATAATAAGTCAGCATATGATATCTACCAAAAGTATTACCGCAGTCTAATTATAATAGCGGGCTACAAGAAAATGGTAGCAATCGCGAGCTACAAGAAAATGGCGGCGATCTGTGCTATAAAATGAATGGAGAATCGTCAGCCTATCACAATTCCCAGAGGACGTCACGAGATTGTGATGAAATCGGTAGCAGGAGCTTGATCGGCTGACGAGGGAGGAAGTGAGGTGCTGTTTTGTACTAAAGGCTAAGGCCGGGGAGAAAGCTGGGAACCGTAGCTGCAGATTCGGTTTCCAGGTAACAATATCACCCCCCTTGTCCTGTTCATAAGCATATCGAGGCTTGTTTTTATTGTGCTAAATGTGAGTGTACATCTACGTGGGATTTAAAGTTTAATAAACCTGTTTTAAAATGTTGTCACATCATTGCAAGTTTCTATTATCTTTCACATGTGTGATATGAGGAAATTGCTGGTAACATTTGAGGAAAGTGGCTTGTGATCAGGAGGAAGGAGTGATCTATGTAGCAGCATTTAAGCCATAACTAACCACTACAAGAAAGAGAAACCATAGAAGGATCTTTCCAAGCTGATAATCTTATTTATCATAGGCTTTTTTAAAAACCCCTAAGGTGATGGTACACTTGGTGGGGGGTGTGTGCACACTGCATGAAGAAATCGCCATCATTGTTTATTATGTTTGGACTGTTGAAATATTAAGGATTTCCTGTGCAATACACAGAGCACAAGCACTTTCTTTATATATATGATTTGGACAATGCATGCCGATTTTATCATCCTGTTCTAACATTTATATTTGTATTATGGACTTTTTATACTATTAAGGATTTATGTGCATCACACGGAGCACGTGCACTTTAATTATATTATTTAAGTTTGGTTTGTTTCACATTATAGGTTTTATGCATAAGTTATTAGTTAAATATTCATTTTTCTAATTTTATTTAATTTTAGCGCCGCATGTTTGGTATATCAGTCTGTATTGTCACATTTGGGAAGTGTGGGTAGTGTTGGCAGCTGTTTATTTTTTTTTTTTTTTTTTTTTTTGGATTTTCTTCATTTATTTATTTTTATTTTATTATTTATTATTATTTTTTTTTTTATCCATAAAGATTTTATTTAGTGTTAAAAAAGCAACTTAAAGTTCACAATTCAAATCAAATGACACAGAACTGTAATTAACAAGCAGGGTATGGAAGCCTAAGAAATGCTGGGTACATCCAATATAGGTTAAGATAATACAGTACTGGTAACACAACCAGATATGCAGAATATAATAGCTATGGGGTGGAGGATCATTATTCACATTTCCCCTACCCCCCTCTCCCCCCTGAGCAGTTAAGCCCAACCCAGGCCAGGAGATAGGTGATACGGTTGGCCCCAGTTCATGTCTCTGAGTGAAGTACCCTTGCAAGCATCTGTGTAGGACTATGTAAAGACACGGTTAGGAAGACCTGCTACCAAGTAGGAAGCCGAAGTTGGGAAGAAAGAAAATGGGGTATAGGGGAAGAAGGAGAGGGGAGGGCGAAAAGGGGTAGAATCAGGAGAATAAGGCAGGAAGGGAGAGAGGGACAACAAGGGAAGAGGAACAACAAACAAGTACACAAATAAAATAATGAGGAAGAAGGGATCAAGAATGAAGGGGAGAGATTGAGAAGGTGCCCCAAAGCACTCCCCCTGGAAGGCCCACTTCCCCCCACATCCCCCCCCACCGACGAGAGTCCACCGTTAGGTTTAAAGTTCACACATCACTTTTTATAGTACCTGTTGGCGATAGCGTTCAGTAGTCACATAGTGATTCCAACACGCCCAGGTAAAAGAAAATTTATGTGTTCTTTCCTGTGAAATATGAATCAATTCTTCCATCTCTATTATTTTAGAAATTCTCCTGTACCATTCTCCAATGGACGGGGTGTGCTTGGAACGCCAATGCACCGGGATACATAATCTGGCGACATTCACCAAATGCATAGCCAGAGACTTATAGTATGTTTTTTTGGGTAAAGAGGTGTGATGTAGAAGAAATTGTGCGGGGGTGTAGTCCAGGGTATCTGTAGTGATGTGTGAAATGATTTCACTGACCTCCCTCCAGAAGGGTTGAATGCGTTCGTAGTCCCACCATATGTGGAGCATCGTCCCTTCCTGCTTGCCACATCTCCAGCATGTGTTAGGGATAGAGGGGGAGAATTTGTGCAGCCGGGATGGGGTCCTATACCACCTCGTAGCAATTTTGTAGCCATTTTCTTGGACTGCAACATTTAGTGAGCATTTGTGTGCGTATTCATAGACAGTGTCCCACCCTTCTGTAGGGAGGGGTGTTTGAAAGTCTTTATCCCAGGCCAGCTGTGAAGATGCCGGTGAGAGGTTAATGCTGATGAAAGGAGGGCGTATATTGAGGAGATTAAGTGTCTTTGTTGTGTTTTGTAGTAGCAAAGGGATTCAAAGGGAGTGAGTTGTTTGGTCCAACAAGATTGGTGTGGTTGGGTCGAGAGAAAGTGGCGAATTTGTCGATACGACCAAAAGGGAAAAGAAGCAATCTTGGACATGTTAACTAGTCTTTCATATGGGAGAGGGGATCCCTCTAAGAAAAAGTGGAGGGTTAAGACGTCATCATGTGGCCATTCACGTATCAAATAGGAGCAGGAGTCACCTGGGGGAAAGTCTGGATTTTCTCTCAAGGAAGTTAGGGGACCAGGTACCGAGGCAGCTAACCCCAATTTCATTGCTCCTCTAAAGGCCAGCAGGGAGGAGTAAATCAGGGGGTGTGATATTATCTTCTGTGACCAGGGTTTGTAAGACAGCCAGGGAAGTAGGTGTAGAGGCCCTGGTATCAGTGAATTTTCCAGGACTACCCAGATCTTTTTGATACTGTGGATGTTACTGTGGATGTTCCAGTCTACTATCCTAGTGAGGTGACACGCCAGGTAATATCTATATAAGTCTGGTAGGCCAATACCCCCGTTCTTTTTCTGCGTCGTTAGGTGGGAATATTTTATGCGGGGTGGAGAGTTTTTCCATATAAAGGTGGAACATGCTTTGCGATAAGCTGCAAAGAAGGCCGGGGGAAGGTGGATAGGGATGGTTTGCATAAGATAAAGTAATCTTGGCAAAATGATCATTTTAATTAATGCCGAACAGCCAAACCAGGAGACGTTCAGGCCCATCCACTCCTTTAAATGATTTTGAATTTTGCTGAGGGCTATGTGGAAATTAGACATATAGAGGTCAGACAGCCGCGCGGTAATTTTGATTCCCAAGTAAGTGATCGCCCCCTCTTCCCATCGAAAAGGAAAGGCATCTCGACAGTGGATTACCTCCTGGGCGGGAAGAGTCACATTCAAAGCATTAGATTTTGAGTGATTGATCTTGAGATTTGATAAAGTGCCAAAAAGCTCAAGATCTTTTAGTAGGTTGGGTAGTGAGATGCGGGGCGAGCTTAGGGACAGAAGAATATCGTCTGCGAAGGCTGCGACCTTAAATTCCCTTCTACCGACAGTCAGACCTCCAATGTCAGGGTTGGATCTTATTTTATTGAGGAGGGGCTCCAGCGTCAAAATATAAATTAGGGGGGATAAGGGGCAACCCTGGCGTGTCCCATTGCTGATGGGGAAGGCGTTTGACAGGTGGCCATTAACCTTTACTTTGGCAGAAGGATTAGAATACAGGGCTAGTACATGTGAGAGCATGCGGGGCGCCAGGCCAACAGCAACCAGCACCTCCCGCATATAATCCCAGGCCACCCTGTCAAACCCCTTCTCGGCATCGAGGGAGAGGAAGAACCCTTGTGACTTAGAAGATGTGAGCCAATGGTGGAGATTCAGGGTACGGATAGTGTTGTCCCTGGCTTCCCTTCCAGGGACAAAACCTACCTGATCTGGAGAAATGAGTTCGGGGATCAAAGGGAGCAACCTGTTGGCCAAGATTTTTGCGTATATTTTGATATCTACATTTAGTAGCGATATGGGCCTGTAGTTTGAGACTTGGGTGGGATCCTTACCTTCCTTAGGGATTACCGCTACGTGAGCCATAAGCATTCCTTCTGGTACAATCTGGGGGTCTGAAAAAGCATTAAAGGTGGAGAGAAATTTCGGGGCAAGGGAGTCTAGGAATGTCTTGTAGTACTGGAGAGAGAAGCCGTCTGGGCCTGGGCTCTTGCCAGTTTTCATCTGTTTAATTGCCAGCTCTAGTTCCCCTTTCGTAAGAGGTAATTCCATGTCCTGAGCTTGTTGGGCGGAAATTTGTTTTGGAGAATGTTGCAAGAGAAACTCTCTAATGCGGTCGACTCGTGCGGCTGACGCGGGTGTTCCGGGGTGATTCTGGTGTAAGTTATAAAGTCTGGCATAAAAATTCTCAAATTCTTTCGATATATCGTCGTTCCTGGGTAAGAGTAGTCCCTGAGCATTTCGCACGTGATGAACCGTTGATGAGGTTCTAGAGGCTTGAATCGTGCGGGCCAAAAGACGCCCGCATTTGTTTCCATGCTCATAGAGAACTCTTTGGCCAAGAACGTAGCGTTTCCTATTTTGTTTACCTAATTCTTCCAAAAGAAGTGATCGGGCATGTAGTAATTCTTGTAAGGTGGATTGAGCGTGCGACTGTTTGTGGGCCATTTCTAACTTTTTGATCTTCATGATCAAAGAAGTTATGTTTTCTTGGTGTAACCGTTTGGCTTTCCCTGCGAGTGTAATAAGCTCGCCACGTAATACACACTTATGTGCTTCCCAGAGGGACACAGTAGAGACATCTGGGTAGTGTTTTCCTTGAAATAAAGGTCTATACAGGTTTTCAAGTGTTCTACCGTCATTGGGTCATTGAGTAAAGAGGGGTTCAGTCTCCATGTTTTGGTTCTTGCGCTAGATTCAGGGTAGGAAAGGGTGATTGTGATAGGATGATGATCGGATAGGAACATTGGTTCTATGGTTGTTTGTTGGAGTAGGGCTAGGTCCTTTTGAGAGAGAAAGAAATAATCAATTCTCGAATATTTGCTGTGGGGCGCCGAGTAAAAAGTGTAGTCCCTCACAGAAGGGTACATGGTACGCCAAGCATCATGGAGTGTGAGGTTTTGGAGTTGCATTTTGATTTGCCGAAGGGCTCGATATGGTAGGGTAGAGGCTCCCGACGAAGAGTCCAGGATAGGGTTCAGCGGGGCGTTAAAATCACCTCCCAGCAGAACCAAACCTGACTGAAAAGTCGAAAGTAGGTCGCAAATTTTCCTGAAGAAGGAAACATGATGTTCATTGGGGCAGTAGATGTTAGCTAATGTAATTGGGTTCGAGGCATATGTACCTTTGATAAAAATGTACCTGCCTTCTGGGTCGATAAGTGAGTCAGTCTGGTGGAAGTTGGCATGTCTGGAGATTAAGATCGAAACCCCCTTTGTTTTTGCTACTGGGTTGGTGGAGTGCAGTGCTGTTCGATAGATATGGTTAGATAGTTTAGGCACCGCGTCAGAGCGGAAATGTGTTTCTTGAAGGAAAATGAATTGCGCTTTGTGTTTGGTCAGGGAGTTCAGAATCTGAGATCTTTTTTCTGGGAGATTAAGGCCCTTAACATTCAATGATACACACTTCATCGTTAGGGATGAAGTGGGCGCCATGGTCTTTTCCATAAAAGTGATTAGGAAGAGCAAGTTAATAGTAAGCCCTCAGGAAATCAGTGTGGGTGGAACTCGGTCAGCCGGGGGGGGGGGTGGGGGATTACCTAGAGTAGGGGGGAGCGGGCCCTCTTCCACAATAGGGGTAAGCACGGAGAGGAAACACCAAGTAGTTGAGGCACAGGAAAGTGGAAGATACAGAGAGAGAGAAAAAAAAAAGGAAATTACACAAAAAACAAAAAACAAAAAACCCCCTCTTACAGAAAAAAGGGGGGGGAGGGAAAAAAGAAAAAAGGAGAGGGGAGAGGAGGAAAGACTAGGGAGGAACGGTAGGGGACAACAAGCAGAAGGGGTAGGGTATGGGAGATACGGGATTTAGTGATTTACCAGAGGTGGAAATAGATTTGCTATTCCACCTATAGATGGGGAAGCTGGTAGGTCAGCGGGAATCCAATGGAAACCGCTGTGTGGGAGCGTAGGTACGAACGGAAAAACCCACAGGTGGTTCCGCAAACTGGGGACCATGGGAAAGGAATCGTGTATGAAGTGTATGATAATGGCCTTGGGGAGCCATAACAGTTTTGCAATTTGAGCATATCAACCAGAAACATTAACTTAACAAGTAAAAAGTTAGCATATAGTTAACCTATAGTATGTAACATATAACCTGAAACAGTATGTACGGCTGTCGAGGCCAAGGGCTGACCTCTCCTATATCTGAGCAACGTTTAGCGCCTTCAAGAGCCTCTGGAGAAAGAAAAACAATGTCTACTTGACCTAAAATCTATTGAAACTCGAGGACTCCTTATCTGATTGGGTGGAGCTTGCCCCCATAAGTCACCATGCCGAAAAAAAAAAAAAAAAAAAAAGGGGGGGAGGAGGGGGGGTTGGGAACATTAAGATAAATGCTCTATATATATATATGCTCGATGTAGTTCTGCAGGTTGGCTCCCAAAAAAAAAAAAAAAAAGAGTGACCGTGCCCATTAGGTCATAACCACTATAGTGCAGCGACAGTTAAAAAAAAAAAAAAAAAAAATATTCGTTAAATGTTAATTATTTATTGTTATTTATTGTTGCTAGTATCGAAAGTGATCTAGCAGCAAGGGGGTTGCGTATGTAGTCCCCGAGAATCTGGAGTGCTTAAAAGGGTCTAAAAGGAAAAGACCCCTAGTTGGTCCTGAGACGGAACCGGTCTAAGTAGGCACACAAAGGAAAGAAGGGCAGTCGCAGAGACTCGGAGTACTTCACACGTCAATCGCTAATGTGGGTGTATGGTGTACCCTCTGGCAGCCGTTTGCAAACATTTAGAACATAAAATATAGAATGTGGGTTACAGCCTGGGGTTATATTAGGGGTGTATGGGATCCCATGCATATTCTCCCCTCACGAAGCCAATACTAAAAAAAAAAAAAAAAAAAGGGTGGGGGGGGATTTTTATGCAATTCAGGATCAAATCTTTTAGGGGGACAGTTTTTGCCACACACCACAAGGGATTCCCTGTGGTGTTTAGAAATCCAGGTGGAGTAGACTAAGTATGGGGCCATGGTACTGTGGGTGATTCAACCAGAAAGGGTCAGGGGTTCAGTCCCAGCCCTCCCCCCCCCTAATTCAGACTGATTAAGTGCACCGGAGAGTATGCATGTAATTCCATGGATAAGACTTTGTGCAAGAGGGGGTTACAAACATTGCATATAGGGAGGCATCATCACATAACTTCATAGCTGTATGCATTTCCTCCCATTCTACCCAATGCTGGTTATCCCAGGACAGGCTGCT
The DNA here is from genome assembly GCA_037952925.1 of Lithobates clamitans. Lineage (NCBI taxonomy): Eukaryota > Metazoa > Chordata > Amphibia > Anura > Ranidae > Lithobates > Lithobates clamitans. The sequence goes on along the minus strand of JBBGZY010000391.1, from coordinate 2,829,157 downwards.
TAAATTAAGTCCAAGGACCTTAACTTAACATAAGGTGGAATTCAGAGTCACTTGGATGTGGATGGGTGATGATTAAGCCAACTGGAGGCATATTGGAGATCACAAGGTAAGGACCTAGCGTATTGGAGAGGGGAGGTCCACGTTCTTGCATTCGGAGGTACGGTATGTCCGGTAATGCAGCAGCAAGATGTCAAGCCAACAAGCCTCCTACCCACGCTCCAGGGTGAAGTGTAAGGATCTAAATGAGCCAATGAGAGTCACTGTGGTGGTCTAGGTACAGTCCCCTTAGGATCTGTTGCACAGGGAGGAGGAAGGGGGAAGGGCAAAGGACCAGGCCCAGTAGGGCGTAGGGACTAGACGATCATGTACACACAGTTCCCCTTATCTTACCTTCCCAGTAAGGTTGTCCTGTGTGGGGGTATACCTGATCTTGCCTGCATAAGCCGCTTATCCCATGGCCAAGCGGTCATAGTTGAGGCCAGGAGGTTGGTGGACAGGAGGAATTGCGTGCCTGTGAGTCATTCACTTCATCTGGTGAGGATTTTTGATGGCAGGTCAGGCGTGTCATCTAAACTGTAACAAAAATAAAGACAAACGCAGGGAGAGGGGAAGAGAAGAAAAAAAAAACAAAAAAAAAAAAAAACCAAGGGGGGTAAAAAACACAAAAAAAAAGTAAAAAAAAAAAATAAAAAAAAATAAAAACACAGGCGTGAGAACAGATGGCAAGGGGCAGTCACATGACGTAGGCGGATCAAATTTTTCTGAAAAAGTGTTGCTTGTTAGGCCTCCATGCGGTCTCTTCTAGCTGGAGGTGAAGACGGAGATCCAGGGTTTTGTTGGTATATATCTCGTCGTGAAGATCGGTTGTTAGGTGAGGAAGGCCCGTCTCGATGTCTTCTCGATCTTTGTCGCTGTGCTTTCGGCGACGGGTTAAGAGAGACAGGAAGCCACGGTTCCGTCGGATAGTAGAAAGAATACCATTCTGGAAGATCTATGCGGGGGAGATCCAGCTGGTCACAGAAAGCCTGTAGGTCTTCCGGGGTGCGGAGCAGGGCCGAGCGCCCCCTTGCGGCTGCAGACAACCCGAAGGGGAATTTCCAGCGATATTGTATGTTCCGAGACCGCAGAGCTTCCAGCAGGGGGCGCAATGCCCTTCTATTCTGTAAGGTTTTCTGCGATAAGTCCTGAAACAGTTTAATCTCGGTGCCATTATAAATGATCCAGCCTTTTTCCCTCGCCTTCCTAAGGATTTCCTCCTTCAGGGGGAAATTCACTATACAACAAATTACATCCCTGGGTGGCTCATTATCTCGGGGCTGAGGGCGCAATGCTCTATGTATTCTTTCCATCTCTATTGGAGAATCAGCCGGTCGGTCTATTAGTTCATTAAAGATGTTACTTACAGTTTGCTGTAGAAGGCCAGGGTCATTATTTTCAGGCACGCCACGCACCCTGATATTGTGTCTGCGGCCGCGGTTGTCTAAATCTTCGATATGTCTGTGAAGATCTAGAAGGTGTGTAAGCTGTGCATCGTAGGTTCCCTGAACTTGGCGAATGGCTGCAGCATGATGTTGAGTGGTTTCTTCTACATCGCTGATGCGCCGAGTCACTGTTTGAAAGTCTGAGCGGAGGTCGGCAATGGCTCCCATCACTGTGTTCTTGATGTCAGCTGCAAACTTCTCCAGGTCCAGCAGGCTGGGCGGCTGGGTCTGCAGGAAGGGGGGTGTCCCCGTCCCTGTCATCTGAGAAGTGGACGCTCTTTCAGGGGAGTCCGGTGCTTGGGCCTGCAAGGGCGCCTGTGAGGCCGCGTGCGTCGACTGGCGCTGAGTCCGGAATATCTCCGGTATATTGCGGCTCAGCTGTGTCCCGGTCTCGGCGGGTGTGCGGGAGGTGGAGGAGCTCCTGGTTGCTCTATTCATGGCGTTTTTAGTGCTGAAATCTCCCCAAGTATCAAACCACGGTCCCCAGTTTACAGGAGCTCAGGTCTCAAGCAGCCATCTAGGTCTCCGTCCAGGCCACGCCCCCCCATTTATTATTTTTTATTTATTTGTTTATCTTTTTATTTTTTATTTCTTTTATTATTTCTTCATTTGTTTATCTTTTCTTGTAGTCTTGTAGTTATTTTATTTTGATATATTTTTTTATTTTTATTTTAGTTTCAGGTTAGGAGTTAGGCAGCTCACACGGTTTCACCCACTCTATTATCATTTTCCTTCCACTTCACAATTATGTGCCACTTTGTGTTGGTCTATTACATAAAATCCCAATAAAATACATTTACGTTTTTGGTTGTAACATAACAAAATGTGGAAAATTTCAAGGGGTATTAAAACTTTTTCAAGGCACTGAAAATATTTATTCATTTACATACATTATGAGGAATTTAAAAACACGAGTAACATGCTATATATTACAGGTAATATGTAAAATTCATAATTTCATACAATGCCTAGGCATTCTATAGAATGCCCGATTTCACACATTACCTGTAAGATAAATAAAAGCACTATAGTATAATAAATACACATATCCAAATATGTCATATCACATCAAGCACAATGCAGCATTATTATTTGCTACACTGTTAATTCCAATCTATATCCAAAAGAATACATACAATGTAGGTAAAGTGTGAACCATTTAGTCTTATAGCAGTTGATGTTAGACATGTGCAGAACGAAAAAAAAATTGTTTTGTTTTGTTTCATTATTTACATAAATTTGTTTAGTTAAATCTGTTTAACCCGCTTAATTTGTTTTTGGAATTCTTAATTTCAATAGTTTTTTATTGAGAAATCAACAAAAGAGATGATCAAGATTACAGGTACAACCAAAGTGCAACAGTTACCAAAATAGTAGCAGACAGAACATAAATTACATTTAGGACAGAGAAACATATGTTGTCAGCAGTAAGTTAAGTCCAATAAGACAGACTCCGATAAGAGGGGCCTCCTCTACCCCAGCACCCCTTAGGGGAACTCTCTGTGCGGGGAGGGGAGGTCCACCTCTCAGGAGAAGCCAGACCTCTAAAACTATGATATATGATGTAATAAAAGTGAAGCAAAACCTTTAGAAGGAAGAGTGAATTCAAATATGAAGTGTCTATCATGAGTATTGAACCCAGAATGGTGGGATAACTAGTAGAGCTTATGGTGAAAGTTGCATGTGGCTGTCTAATAAGTGGAGGAAATCGAACCATAGGTCCAATCTGCATTAAATTAGCTTTGGTAACCATCTGAAGAAGCCTATATCACCTGTAAATAAGGAATGGGCTGAAGTAGTTTCTCCAAGTGTTAGCAAAGTAGTCAAACCTGTATGCCAATAATCAAAAGTATAGAAGAAGATAGGGAAGAGGAGAGAAGACAATAGAGAGGGTAGAAAAAAAAGGAATGATACATCCTAAGACTGTGCGGTACTCTCTCAGCCACGGAGGTCCGGGTTATGGAGATGTCAATAGCGGTGGAGATATGTATATAGTTCATGGGTCCCAGACAGCATCGTGTTTAGAGGTAGTGTCCAGGAGGATGCTAACCGTTTTCTCCTGGGCCATGATCCATGAAATCTTTCTCTTAACCAAGAGAAAGGATACAATTAGTCTTTTCCAGGCCCGTGCAATCGTGAGCTTGGTCCCTAGGAAAATGAACATAATAAGTCGTTGGACTAATTTAGGGGTTTTTGGGCAGGGAAAATTCAGGAGAGCTAGCTGAGGAGACTTTTGGATTGGTAATCCCGTTATTTTCCTAATGATAGTAAAGATCATATTCCTTAGGCCCCTGAGCCTAGGGCAGTCCCACCAAATGTGTAGCATGGACCCAATATGCCCACAATTACGAAAACACATAGGGGAAGTGCTTGGGTAGATTTTGGAGAATTTGAGAGGGACCATATACCACCGCATGAGGACTTTCATATTTGCTTCAATTAAAGCTATATTCAAAATGCCCTTAAATGCTGCAGTAGAAGCTCTATGCCATTCTTCAACACTCCATGCGTGTTGTAGATCATTTTCCCATTCCCTCATGAAGAGTGATTTGGTCTCAGCCTTAGCAATCAGTAAATCACCGAAATCCCGGCCCCCTGCTCCACAGCTTGACCACACCACCGTTCATATTCCGTGATCGAAAGTGGGGTGTGATTGGGCGACCTAAGAGACTGCAGAAAGTGAAATATCTGTCAGTATCCAAACCTTTCTGTGTTGGGCATGTCGAGTTTGTTAGTGCAGTGGGCCAAAGTGAGGGGTCCCGTAGGATTAGCAAAATGTCCTGTTCTATACATCCCCTTATCTAGCCACCACCGGAATGCTTTTATGTCCATGCCAGGAGGAAAAAGAGGATTTTGGAAAATGTGGGACAAGGGATGCCAGCGTGATACTATTCGAGGATTGTTTTTGAGAGAGTCCCACATTGTCAGGGAGTGGGAAAGTGTAGGGACCATGACGGCAGGTCTAGATCTAGAAGGAGACCAGATGATGTAATCTAAAGTAAATTGAGGGATAGCCTGTCGTTCCATATGTACCCAATCTGGGTGAGCAAGCCTAGAGTATACAGTGGAGAGTTGGGAAAGTTGTGCTGCCTGATGGTACCAGAGAAGATTAGGTAGACCCATCCTCCCTGATCCCTGCTCCTGAACAGGGTCTCCTTGGAAATCTTATGTCCCTTCGCACCCCATGTAAATTTAATAATTTTAGATTGAAATTTCCTGAGGTGATTCTTGGGAATAGGTATTGGCTGTTTTCGGAATTCTTTTTGTTAATTCTTATTCAAATCGATTCAAATTTTCGGAATTCAAATTCAAATTGATTTGAATAGTTTCTAAATCAATTTCAAATAGTTTTCGAAATAGAATAGTTTTCAAATTCGAATTTGCTAAATTTTTGGAATAGTTTTGAATTTGAAAAGTTTTCAAATTCGAATAGATTTGCAATTTCCAAAGAGAATAAAATAGAATAGAAAATAAAGGAATAGAATAGAAAAAAAATCTAATAGAGAAAAAAATAAAATAAAAATAAAATAACAGAATATAATAGAGTAAAACAGAGCAAAATAGAATAGAAAATAAAAGAACATAATATAATGGAATAGAATAGAATAAAAAAGACTATAATAAAGTCGAAAGAATATAACCATCTTCTGAAATTCAAATAGAAAAGAATATGATTCAAAAAAACAATAGAATAGTCTAGAAATTTGAATTTTAATAGAATAGAAAATAACAGAATAGTATAGAAAAAAACAATAGAATAGAAAGAATATAACTATCTTCCTATTCTAATCTATTCTTTCTATTCTATTCTATTGTTTTTGAATTATATTCTTTTTCTATTTGTTTATTCTATTCTATTCTTTTATATTCTATTATTTTATTTTCTATTCTATTCTTGTATATTCTAGTCTATTCAAATTCAACTTTGTTCTATTCAAAAGTGGAATTTCGGAAGATGGTTATATTCTTTCTATTCTATTCTATAATGTTCTGTTTTTTAATACTATTGTGTTATTTTCTATTATATTATAATTCATTATTTTCTATTCTATTCAAATTCAAATTGATTCTATTTGAAGTTTGGAAAATTGTTATATTCTTTCTATTTTATTCTATTCTATTGTTTTTTTAATTGTATTCTTTTCTATTCAATTATAGTCTATTCTATTCTATTCTTTTTTCCTATTCTTTTAATTTCTATTCTGTTTTCTTTTACTCTGTTATATTCTATTCTTTTAATTTCTGTTAATTTCTTTATATTATGTTTTCTATTATATTGCTTTATTGTCTATTCTATTTTATTCTCTTTGGAAATTGGAAAAATATTCGAATTCGAAAACCTTTCTAATGCAAAAACTTTTATAATTTGAAAACTATTTGAAATTGATTCGAAAACTATTCAAATCGATTTGCATTTGAATTCCATCCGAATATTTTTTGTTATTTCGGATTTGTTTAAATTTGGTACTATTGTAATTTAGAAATTCAAATGCATCCGAATTTCCGAAAAACTAAAATTTGTCTGAATTTCAATTCGGAACTAAATGAACTGCATATGCCTAATTGATATTAAAAAATGCACACAAGGAGTAAAGCCTCGTACACACGATCAGATTTTCTGCAGACAAAGCGTCAGACTTTTGTCCGAAGGGCATGTGCCTGGATTTTGTCTTGCATACAAACGGTACACAATTGTTGGCCAACAAACATGAACATAGTGATGTACTAGATGTACTACGAGCCGATAAAGAGGAAGTTCAATTGTCAGACGCCACTCTTTGGGCTCCTTCTGCTAAATTCGTGTTAGTAGGTTGTTTGGTGAATGTTTATTCGCGCTTTTCATTTTGCACTTTTTATTTCGCGCTTTTTATTTTGCGCTTTTCATTTTGCGCTTTTCATTTTGTGCTTTTCAGTTCGTTCTTTTCGGTTAGTTTCTGAAAGACCGTTTGTCAACCAGACATGTTGCGGAAGGAGGAGATAACGTGTTATTTATTATTGGCCTTGGAGTTATTGCTTTGACCCAAGTCCAGTCCAGGAATAGGAGGAGGAGGATTTTGTGGACCAAAAATAGATTGCTTTATTAATCATGACCAATTATGTCATATGCCTTTGCTGTGGGAGCTCCAGGAGAGCAATCTAAATGATTTTTGGAATTATCTCCGGATGACTGACCCCTGCTTCCACCAACTCTTGGCATTGTTGACCCCCTTTCTTAACCACTTGCCACCCACCATATAGCAAAATAACAGCTGCAAAATGGTTTCAATATCCTGACTGGGCGTCATATGACGTCCTCAGGATATTAAGCCTCTGCACGCCCCCGGGGGCGCACATCGCAGCGAAGTTTGTTGCGGTGTGTCAGTTTGACACACCGCAACTCTGATCTAGGTAAAGAGTCTCTGACAGAGACTCTTTACCACGTGATCAGCCACGTCCAATCATAGCTGATCTTGATGTAAATAGGAAAAGTCGGTGATCGGCTCTTCCTCACTCGTGTCTGACAGATGCGAGTAGAGGAGAGCTGATCGGCTGCTCTCCTGACAGGGGAGGTCTGTGCTGATTGTTTATCAGCACAGCCCCCCTCGGATCCCACTCAGGACCACCAGGGAAGCCACCCAGGACCACCAGGGAAGCCGCCCAGGACCACCAGGATGGCCATCCACACTGGACCACCAGGTATGCCCCCTAGACCCCCAGGGAAATACTAATCTGTGCCCAGGCAGCTGCCAATCAATGCCCAGGCAGCGGCCAATCAGTGCCCACTCACAATGCCTACCACTGCAAGTGCCACCAGGGATGCCTATCAGTGCCTCATATCAGTTCTGCGTATCAGTGCCACGTATCAGTGCCCATCAGTGCCCATCAGTGCTGCCTATCAGTGCCCATCAGTGCCCAGCAGTGCCACCTATCAGTGCCCATCAGTGTCGCCTATCAGTGCCAACCATAAGAACCCATCTTTGCAGCCTTTCAGTGCCCATCAGTGTCGCCCATCAGTGCCCAGTGCCCACCAGTGCCACCCAGTGCCACCCATGAGTGCCCATCAGTTCCGCCTATTAATGCCCATCAGTGCTGCATATCAGTACCACCCATCAGTGCCGCATATCAGTGCCCATCGTCAGTGGCCGCTCATTGGTGCCACCTCATCGTTGTCGCCTTATCAGTGCCCATCAGTGAAAGTTCATTGTGTCAATCTCGCTGCATTCCTCAGCGAGATTTGACACCTGCGAGCCCCGTCGCAGGAGCCAGCGCCGAGATGGCTCACTCATCGGGAAAGGAAAACTTTGTTTTCCTTTCACGATGAATGACAGGCAGTGCTGATGGCTGTCTGGTATGAATCCTGTGGGGGAACGCCGCGCCAAATTTTAAATGAAAAAAGGGACATGGGTTCCCCCCAGGGGCATACCAGGCCCTTAGGTCTGGTATGGATTGTAAGGGGAACCCCCTACGCCGGAAAATCAGCATGGGGGTCCCCCCAAAGTCCATACCAGACCCTTATCCGAGCACGCAGCCTGGCTAGTCAGGAAAGGGGGTGGGGACGAGCGATCGCTCCCCCCCTCCTGAGCCGTACCAGGCCGCATGCCCTCAACATGGGGGGTGGGTGCCTTGGGAGAAGGGGGGCGCCCAGCGGAGGGGGTTTGAAGTGGTAAGAAGCAGGACACATGCATGAGGCTTTTATTTTATTTTTTGGTTGAATAATAATGATTTGATTTGGTATATTTTTGGATGCATAGAATGCATAAAAAGATTGTGTAGAATAATACTTGGCTATGTGTTTTACTTCAAATGACAATTTGGGAGTAGGCAGTTACATTTTAAAAAATACAATGTAAAATTAACAAGGGACACAAACGTAGTTGTATCTTTGATCTTAAAAACTACTGGATAATGGTGTTGTGGTAACTTGCACAAAAAATAAAAAACAAGCATAATAATATTATTCTTGATATCACTAGAAAAAAAAAAGCCTTTGAAAATTTGTTTGCCGGGGGAGATGGGCGGAGCCTAGCGGAGCAGACATGCATTGTTAGAGCTCCACACCGCTGAGGAGAGAAGAGAAGGACAAAGCGGAGCCTGCAGACTCAAAAGGTATCCATTTGAACCTTTTTGCCCCAGGGAACAAACTGTGAAAGTTTGGGCAGGAAGTATGGTACTGGGAGGAAACCGTGGCAGAAATAAAAATCACCTCACAAAGAGCTCACAGGCACTCACTGCAACTAAAGCAGCTCCAGTCACCTCACAAGATACAGCATCAGGGCGCTCTCACAGACAGAAAATGTCACAGCAAGACTCTCCATTTGAGTCAGATACAGAACAAATCCTCTCACAAACTTCTCCACAAGACTCCTCACCATCCCCAGTAATATTATTACAATTTGAAAAGATGCTTCATAAGGCTTTAAAACAAACCTCAGACCAAATAACTTATAAATAATTTAATACTTCAAACTAAGCTCGAAGATTACGAAAATAGAGCCAGACGTTCAAACTTGCGCATAAGGGGAATACCTGAAACTGTGACAGACCTGCAATCTACTATTACTGCTCTATTACAAGAACTAAAGCCAGATATCCCTATTGAACGTTTAGAACTGGACAGAGTACACAGAGCCCTCACAGCCAAAAAGAAAGATGACCCCCACGTGATATAATCACAAAATTTCATTATTACAGAACGAAAGAACAAATACTAATTGCTGCAAGAGAAAAAAAGGAACTTAATTTTCAAGGACACAATTATCAAATTTTTGCTGACCTATCCCAACTTTACTATTACTAAAAGACGATCCATGAAACCCCAACTAATGGAACTGCAACGCCACAACATTATGTATCAATGGGGCTTCCCCTTTTCAGTCATATTTAACTACCAAGGTACAATTTACAGAAGCAGATCAGCAGATGAACTACAACAAACCCTTTTAAAATTAAATCTGACAGAACCCACAAGCAGCAACTCTCCCACACGCAGAAGAATGACATCATCTTCACCTTCAGGCAGCACTCAGAAAATTTCAGAACAAAATGGGAATCATCATTCTCACAAAAGAGGCCGTTATGCCACATCATCCATGGACCAAGAAGATTCAATGGACTGATATCCTAATTCCTGATATCTCTTCATTTATTATACTAAGAGATGGTTCTCTATAAAAAACCTGTATTTATAGCTGAATGTAACTGTATTCTGATAGTCACACACTGTGTGGGATCATGTTACATTCCAGTTATATTTCTTATTACTTCTGATTCATATAGCCTTAGAATATATAAGTGAAATAAGGAAATTCTTGTTCAGTTATATATTATCAGGTAATAACAATAGATTTATTACTTTTTAGGACAAATATGTTCAATAATCCAGACGTAATGGAAGCTTTTTCTTTCTTTTCTTAAAACAAATATATTATTACCTAACTAGTTCCTAGAATTATGTTTTAGTTTATTCTAATCTGGAGCAATACAACCTCAATTTTATGAGTTAACATATCTAAACAGTTGCATATGAATAAAATATGTAATTGTTTACTCTAAAAGGGTTAAAATCCCAAAATAATTCAAACTATCTTCATCAATACCAAAGTTATTAACAGTACCTTTCTAACTGAATTATTTAGCCTAGGGCAAGACTAACCATATACAACCACCCTGGAATAAATAATTTCAACAAAAACTATATTCTGCACTCCAATTAATGAAACATCATTTTGATGTCTTTTGACATAGCACTTCTCTCCTGTAAGCGGAAGATCCGTGTACCCCCATTAGCCCTCCTCATTCTCCTAACCATATTATGTGGGAGTGTGACGAAGGCACTTATTCCCCTGAGAGAGATATTTATTCTCTTTCACGGGTAAATTGTGATTACTTGCAAAAAATAATTTATACAATGTATCATCTAATCTCATATGTTTTTTGTTTACTCTTTACTCCAGAATTCACTGGTTTCTTTTCTATCTATTCATCTCTTCAGTCCACACAGGTTGATCTGCGCAGTCAGCTCTGCATAACAAAAAGTAAGTCAAAACTATTTGATCTGTTGCCATGGCACCACTGAATATACTTTCCCTGAATGTTCAGGGAATAAATGTCCCTCAAAAAAGGACCAAAGCCTTCCGTACTTTCCATAACAAGAAGGCTCACATAGTATGCCTCCAAGAAACACACTTCACCAAAGATTCTACTCCAAAATATATTTCTCCTTTTTATCAACAAATTTACACGGCTTCTGCCTGTACCAAGCAAAGGGGAACTCTAATTGCATTTGCATTTCTCATGGGTTATATAATGGATACAGCAATCACGGTGATTTCCTACTACGCTCCTAACAAAAACCTACACCATTCCTCTCACATATATTACAAGTGATTAATACACACAAAATAGGAACAGTGATAATGTGTGGGGATTCGAACCAGGTCCTCCTCCCATTTCTAGATAAATCACCTTTTACACCATCCAAAATAACCTCTAGATTACCTTTTTCTCAACTTCTTTCCAAATACAATCTGGTAGATTCGTGGAGAGAAAGTAACCCAATGAAAAAGAAATTCACTTATTTCTCGCACCCTCATCAAACCTTCACCAGAATAGATCATATTTTTCTAACAATAGGAATGATACCAGAAATTATTGCATCAGATATAATTCCGATTCCGTGGTCTGACCATAATGCAGTATACACTACTATAGCCTCAGCCATACCAAAAGCGCATGACCCAACGTGGTACTTACCGGACATAATGCTCAAACACCCACTACATCAGATGGCCATTGAACAAGCTTTAAAGGAATACATATCAATTAATAATACAACAGACATCTCCCCAATAACACTGTGGGAAGCTCATAAGCCTGTCTTGCGTGGTACAATACAAAGACAAATGCACTTAAACGGGAACGCAAAAATCTAGCAAAAAAACTAGAACTCAATTTTAATGCAGCCTACATATCATTTCAAGATAATCCATCTCAGAGTACAAAATCTCATCTGGAAAAATCTAGATTGGAATACGATCTATTTCTCACTGAGTCAGTTGATAAATCCCTCAAACACTCCAAACACAATTTCTACATGAATACAAACAAACCAGGTACATATTTGGCTCGGGCATTAAATTCAACTAACAAATCTTTCAAACCAATACGTTTGAAATTATCAAAAAATGTTTACACTTGTAATCCAGTTAAAATAGTCCATAAATTTCACTCACATCTCGCAACTTTATACAAGACAAACAATGAATTTAATCCTACAGAAGCTGAATCCTTCTTCTCAAAAATAACCTTACCTGAGTTATCTCAGAATCAAAAAAGCAGTTTGGATGAGCCTATAACTATAGATGAAGTTGCTAACGCCATAAAAGACCTAAAACTTAACAAAAGACCAGGCCCAGACTGCTACTCGGCTTTATACTATAAAACATTCTCAGAAATACTCTCTCCCATTCTCACTGAAACTTTTAACAAACTTCTAGATGGACATTCTTTTCGGCAAGAAACACTAATGGCAATTGTTTGTATGATCCCAAAACCCCTTTCTGATGATACTTCCTGTGTTAATTATCGGCCTATCTCTCTGTTAAACCTCGATATTAAATTATTAGCAAAAATAATATCAAAACGCCTCAATAGCATTATAGGAAAATTAATACATAGAGATCAAGTAGGCTTCATGCCAAATAGACAGGCAGGCGATAATATACGCAGGGCAGTGTTATTGGCACATATTGCTAAAAAACGGAAAATCCCTTTATGTTTTCTATCTCTCGATATTAAGAGGGCATTTGACACAGTATCCTGGCAATATATGCAATATTCATTACAAAAATGGGGTTTTGGACCCCACTTTTTAACATGGATCAAAGCATTATATAATAAACCCAAAGCCTATATAAAATATGCTGGATACAAATCTGAAGCCTTTAATATCAAAAGAGGTACCTGACAGGGTTGCCCATTATCTCCCTTATTATTTGCCCTTATACTCGAACCCATGGCCCAATACATCAGAACAAACCAAACTATAACTGGCATTGAAGTAGGAGGTATTACACATTATTATGATAATATAATTATGTATATTTGCAGACGATATATTACTTTTTCTATCATCACCACAGGTCTCTGGTCCTAACTTAATACCAGCTCTTGATGGATTTGCAGCCCTATCCGGCCTTATGATTAATCCTAAGAAATGCCTAGTGCTTAATATTTCACTCACAAACATGGAATTAATCCCGGCTAGGGCTGCACTCCCATTCACATGGGCAGAAAAATCAATCCCATATCTTGGAATTCATTTAACAGCATCTCATTCTGACTTATTCTCAACCAATTATCCTCCTGTATTAAGACAGATCACAAATCTAATAAAACAATGGTCGCAACTTCCTTTATCTTGGATAGGGAAGATTAATGCAATCAAAATGACTATTCTACCTAAATTGCTTTATCTATTCAGAGTCCTCCCTATTCCAATTCCTTCCTATTTTTTGAGAATAGTACAAAAAAGAGCAACTTTGTTTATATGGGGCTCTTCTAAACCACGTATACCTAGACACACACTACATCTTCCCAAAAATAAAGGAGGCCTGGGATACCCTAATTTTACTAACTACTACAGAGCAGCACATTTGGCCAGTCTGTCCAAATACAATGCAAAACAGGAAATCACATTATGGGTATTTATAGAGGCTTCAGAAAATGACCCTCTATTAATATCAAATTTATTATGGCTTGATCCTAAAGACCGCTTTAAAATTCATAATCCCATAACTAAACACTTCTTATCTCTCTGGGATAAACTAAAAACCAAATATCAGTTACAATCTCCACACAATCCTCTCCTTTCTTTTATCAGAAATCCGGCCTTTTATCCGGCATGGATCTACCCAAATTCTTTTAAAGCTTGGACAACATCAGGCATTCAGACACTAAATGACTTCATAGCATCTAAATCATTCCTTTCAATCCCATCGCTTAGAGAAAAATATGATCTACCAAACTCTGAGATATTTAGATATCTCCAAATCAAAAATTTCTATACACCATTCCTAAAGGGGGATACACCATTATCCCAATTATCCATTTTTGAATCAATCTGTACAAAAGATCCATTTGCTAAAGGTACAATTTCATCACTTTATAATCAATTATATGGAGTAGCAAATCTTAATAGACCCTCTTACGTTCAGAGGTGGGAGGAGGACCTGGGACGAACTTTAGTAGACACGGACTGGTCTAACATATGGCTCACATCTAAGTCATCTTCACCCAACATCTTAGCACTGGAGACAAATTATAAAGTCCTAACTCGCTGGTACCTTGTACCCGCTAGAGTGGCAAAATATTCACCTAATACCTCAGCTCTTTGTTTTCGAGGATGCCCAGAAATAGGCACATATTTACACATATGGTGGACGTGCCCAGTAATCCAAACCTTCTGGAAGGAAGTCTTCGTGATTGCATCTAAAATATTTAAAAAAATAATACAACCAGATCCCTATTTAACTTTATTTAATCTAAAACCGGAATGGTTAACACTCTCTCAATTCAAACTTATGATCCAACTAATAACGGCTGCAAAACAAACAGTGGCCAAGGCATGGAAATCTCCTACATTGGTACTAGCAGAAACAATTCACAGAATGAATAATACAATGTCCCATGCTAAGATGGTAGCCATCGATCAAAATCAAATTCCAAAATTTGAAAAACGTTGGCATCCTTGGATAAAACAACAGTTCCTGTCAAACTTCAATGACTCTGTCCTGTTGCCATGGTAACAGATTAACCACTTCAGCCCCGGAAGGTTTTACCCCCTTCCTGACCAGAGCACATTTTACAATTCAGCACTGCGTCGCTTTAACTGCTAATTGCGCGGTCATGCGATGCTCTACCCAAACGAAATTTGCGTCCTTTTCTTCCCACAAATAGAGCTTTCTTTTGATGATATTTGATCACCTCTGCCGTTTTTATTTTTTGCGCTATACACGGAAAAAGACCGAAAATTTTGAAAAAAAATGATATTTTCTACTTTTTGTTCTAAAAAAAATCCAATAAACTCAATTTTAGTCATACATTTAGGCCAAAATGTATTCGGCCACATGTCTTTGGTAAAAAAAATGTCAATAAGTGTATATTTATTGGTTTGCGCAAAAGTTATAGCGCCTACAAACTAGGGTACATTTTCTGGAATTTACACAGCCTTTAATTTATGACTGCCTATGTTGTTTCTTGAGGTGCTAAAATGGCAGGGCAGTACAAAACCCCCACAAATGACCCCATTTTGGAAAGTAGACACCCCAAGGAATTTGCTGAGAGGCATGTTGAGTCCATTGAATATTCATTTTTTTTGTCCCAAGTGATTGAATAATGACAAAAAAAAAAAATTACAAAAAGTTGTCACTAAATGATATATTGCTCACACAGGCCATGGGCATATGTGGAATTGCACCCCAAAATACATTTAGCTGCTTCTCCTGAGTATGGGGATACCACATGTGTGGGACTTTTTGGGAGCCTAGCCACGTACGGGGCCCCGAAAACCAATCACTGCCTTCAGGATTTCTAAGGGCGTACATTTTTGATTTTACTCCTCACTGCCTATCACAGTTTCGGAGGCCATGGAATGCCCAGGTGGCACAACCCCCCCCCCCAAATGACCCCATTTTGGAAAGTAGACACCCCAAGCTATTTGCTGAGAGGCATGGTGAGTATTTTGCAGCTCTCATTTGTTTTTGAAAATAAAGAAAGACGAGAAAAAACATTTTTTTATTCTTTTTTCAATTTTCAAAACTTTGTGACAAAAACTGAGGTCTGCAAAATACTCACTATACCTCTCATCAAATAGCTTGGGGTGTCTACTTTCCAAAATGGGGTCATTTGGGGGCGTTTTTTGCCACCTGGGCATTCCATGGCCTCCGAAACTGTGATAGGCAGTGAAGAGTGAAATCAAAAATTCACGCCCTTAGAAAGCCTGAAGGCGGTGCTTGGTTTTCGGGGTCCCGTACGCGGCTAGGCTCCCAAAAAGTCTCACACATGTGGTATCCCCGTACTCAGGAGAAGCAACAGAATGTATTTTGGGGTGTAATATCACATACCCCCATGGCATGTTTGAGCAAAATATCATTTAGTGACAACTTTGCGCAAAAAAAAAATAAAATAAAAAATTGTCTCTTTCCCGCAACTTGTGTCACAATATAAAATATTCCATGGACTCAACATGACTCTCAGCAAATAGCTTGGGGTGTCTACTTTCCAAAATGGGGTCATTTGGAGGGGTTTTGAACTGTCCTGGCATTTTATGCACAACATCTTGAGGCTTATGTCACACATCACCCACTCTTCTAACCACTTGAAGACAAAGCCCTTTCTGACACTTATTGTTTACATAAAAAAATAATTTTTTTTTTGCAAGAAAATTACTTTGAACCCCCAAACATTATTTTTTTTTTTTAAAGCAAATGCCCTACAGATTAAAATGGTGGGTGTTTCATTTTTTTTTCACACAGTATTTGCTCAGCGATTTTTCAAACGCATTTTTTGGGGAAAAAACACACTTTTTTACATTTTAATGCACTAAAACACACTATATTGCCCAAATGTTTGGTGAAATAAAAAAGATTATCTTAGGCCGAGTACATGGATACCAAACATGACATCCTTTAAAATTGCGCACAAACGTGCAGTGGCGACAAACTAAATACATTTTTAAAAGCCTTTAAAAGCCTTTACAGGTTACCACTTTAGATTTACAGAGGAGGTCTACTGCTAAAATTACTGCCCTCGATCTGGCCTTCGCGGTGATACCTCACATGCATGGTGCAATTGCTGTTTACATTTGACTCCAGACCGACGCTTGCGTTCGCCTTAGCGCGAGAGCAGGGGGGACAGGGGTGCTTTTTTTTTTTTTTTTTTTTTCATTATTATTATTTTTTTATCTTATTTTTAAACTGTTCCTTTCATTTTTTTTTAAAATCATTTTTATTGTTATCTCGGGGAATGTAAATATCCCCTATCATAGCAATAGGTAGTGACAGGTACTCTTTTTTGCAAAAATTGGGGTCTATTAGACCCTAGATTTCTCCTCTGCCCTCAAAGCATCTGACCACGCCAAGATCGGTGTGATAAAATGCTTTCCCAATTTCCCAATGGCGCTGTTTACATCCGGCGAAATCTAAGTCATAAAATGCTCGTAGCTTCCGGTTTCTTAGGCCATAGAGATGTTTGGAGCCACTCTGGTCTCTGATCAGCTCTATGGTCAGCTGGCTGAATCACCGGCTGCATTTTCAGGTTCCCTGTTGAGACAGGAGAGCCAGAGAAAATCATGGAAGACGTTGGGGGGCATTCCCTCCCACTGCTTGTAAAAGCAGTCTAGAGGCTAATTAGCCGCTAGGATTGCTTTTACATGAAAGCCGACCGCTGGCTGAAAAGAATGATACCAAGATGATACCTAAACCTGCAGGCATCATTCTGGTATAACCACTCAAAGTCGTGAATGGCGTACCTGAAGACAAAAAAATGGTTAACAATAAAGCACAGTAAACGGTAAGGTATAAAAAATTGCATACCTGAAAAGCAAACATGATAAAACATAATAACAATAAAACATTGCAGAATAGAATACAGTAAAAAAGAGCAGAACAATAGAGAGAATAGAGAGAGAGAGAACAATAAAACGACAACTATTTTTTTTTTTTTTTTTTTTTTTATATTTTTGTTTGTGTTTTTTTTTTTTTTACACTTTTTTTTTGTAACTAACTTTTATAACTGTAACCGGTTCCAGGTTCGGGTCTCTCAAAATGTGATGGCATCTTGGGAGACCCTGTGAAAGTGTGTCCTAGTCTGTGCAATGCTGTACCCTACGCTAATACTCAACTAGTGAATGGTAGCGTTCAAAACATTCACCAATGCAAAGACCAGGATTGTCAGGACAGGAGGGACAATAATAGCGGGTGTCACGCCTATATCCGCGCTTGCTGCAGACATGACATCTTTTTTTGGGGGGTTCGCTGGGTAGGGGTACTCGGGAGGACATATAAATGCCTCTCATACAGCCGACTGCATTTGGTTGGGGATGTGAATGGGGGAAGTACGGGCGCTGCAGAAGCGGTGGGTTCCCAATTAGGATTGGCGAATGCAGCAGGAAGGGCACTATGGGCACGACGGGCCTGTGTTTGTCTTTTTGGTGGCAGCGGGACACTACTTGTGCTTGCCACCTCACCAGCTTGAACTGCACTTATGGGACTCGCTACGTCACCAAGTGTTACTGCAGTGCTGGTTTGACTATGACCGGGGTGTACTAGGCCGCTGGCGCTTGCCAGTTCACCAAAACGCTACAAAAAAAACTGTTAGCGATCGCAGGGATCAGGCCTGACTCTGCGAACGCTGCAGTTATGCGTTTAGTGTTTTGTAAGTGTCAGTGATCGATTGATACTGCACTTGGGTGGGCTGGGCTGGGCCGGGCGGAGGGGGAAAACGCAGGTGCTAGCAGGTATCTGGGCTGATCCCGCTAACACTGCGTTTGTGGGAACCCTAAACTGCTGGGGACGCTAGTATAGATCTGATCAGATCAGATATTGATCCGATCAGATACTATACCACTAAGGGAAGTGTACGGTGCGTGGGTGGGTGTTAGCGGTACTGGCGCTAACCTGACGCTGCCTGGGGCTGGTGCTTGCCAGCTCACCAAAACGCTACCAAGAAAACTGTTAGCGATCGCAGGGATCAGGCCTGACTCTGCGAATGCTGCAGTTATGCGTTTAGTGTTTTGTAAGTGACAGTGATCGATCGATACTGCACTTGGGTGGGCTGGGCCGGGAGGCGTATGCTGCGTGCGTGGGTGTTAGCGGTACTGGCGCTAATCTGACGCTGCCTGGGGCGACGCATATCACCGCCGGGCGATCAGGGGGCTAAACCTTTATTCGGTAATAAACGGCGGGTGCCCTGACACTATAAAAAAAAAATGAACTAACCAGCGTCACCCGTAACGGTTATACGGTGATCAGTGGTGAAAGGGTTAACTAGGGGGCAATCAAGGGGTTAAAACATTTATTAGATAGTATATGGGGGTCCCTGTCGCTATAAAACGCTGACGGCGAACCTAAATATTTACGTCCCTAACTAGCGTCACCAGCGACACTAATACAGCGATTAGAAAAATGATCGCTTAGCAACACTGGTGACGGGGGGTGATCAAGGGGTTAAAACTTTATTAGGGGGGTTAGGGGGGTATCCTAGACCTAAAGGGGGCCTAACACTCACTGCCCAAACACACTAACTGTCACAAACTGACACCATGCAGTAATCAGAAAAAAAAAAAAAAAACCTGCTTGGTGTCAGTTTGTGACAGGGGGGGTGATCGGGGGGGATCGGGGGGCGATCGGGGGGGGGGATCGGGGTGTAATGTGTGCCTGGCATGTTCTACTGTGTCTGTGTGTGTTGGTGCACTCACATTACAGTCTTCTCTCCTCGGCCCGGAACGGAAAATACCGAGCCGAGGAGAGATGACATCATTTCCTCTGCCTCTGTGTACAATACAGAGGCAGGGAAATGATCCCATTGGCTGGGAGCGATCGCGAGGGGGGGCCACGAATGGATGGCCTCCCCCTCACCACCGATCGCCGGGGGACATTTGCCGACCGCCGCAGGCACCGGGGGGGGTCCGATCGGACCCCCCACCCGCGGGCAGGCAGGGACGTACAGGTAAGCCCTTTTGCCTGCCCGTGCCGCTCTGTCGACGTACATCGTCGTGCGGCGGTCGGCAAGTGGTTAAATGACTTACAGAGACACCCATTCTAAGGCTTCAAAGAGAACTAAAAAGAATAATAAACTGACGAGCGGGACAACCTTGTGGACCATACCTCTACCTTTCAACCCTTTTTCTTCTTTCTCTTTCCTTTTCTCCACCTTACAATTAAAGCTCATTATCAGAATTTATTTGACCTATATACACTCTACTTGTAAACAATATGTCTAGTAGGTATAAATCATTTAAATACCTACAAAAGTAACTAAGGAAATGATATATATCTTAAATTTAGGTTTACGTGAACCCAATGTTTAATATTTGAAATTTCATGATATTTACCTATATAAACCCTACTGTAAAACAATGAGCTTACTTTATAGATCCTTGTAAACCTACTTTATGTATCTTTATAACATTGTATACTCAATAAACTTCTTTTGACAAGGAAAATTTGTTTGCCATAACTCCATCAGTATCACCAGCAAAGCAGCTTCATTATTATCCCATTAAAGAAGAAGAGAATGCGCACTGCATTTCGAGATTTCATAATTTGCCACATCACGAATGTTAATTCTCCATTACGAATGCTAGTTTACAAGACCGACCGCTTCCAGCTCATCCTTGCTTCCGAGCATGCGTGTTTGTACTTTGGATAATAATAGGGAAAAAATTGAGGGAATTAGTGGGACTTTATATGAGGTATAGGGGTGCCGCTCAGGTCCCCCCCTCCATCCCTGTTGAATGAAAATGATAAAAAATAAAAAATAAAGAGGTAGCGGGACTTTTTATATAGACACTCGGGAGCAGGAATAAAATTGATAGCTTTTATTAGAATCAAATGGTTATAGAGTTTCTGTATTCGAATGATTCAATGCATGATGCTATATATAAAACTATTCGTACAACTACTACAATTCATTGAAGCCAGAAGAGATATACATACATACATGTTCCAACAAGGAATCAATACATAATACATAGTGTAAAAACATTTAGAGCATGGTTACATGATTAAATGAAAAAATTGGAAAACAAAGAAAAAAAGGAGGGGGTTTTAATTTGTAGGGGGAAAAAAACAAATTATTATGGAACGGCCTGGTCAGATGCATCAATGTGTACACTAGGTTGTTGTTGGCTCTACGCGTTTCAAGGTATTTAACCTATCATCAGGAGCAAGGAACCATAGTGATAATCTAAAAAATGAAGGAAAAATATTTAATATTTTTTCCCTATTATTAACCAATTAGGGATGATAGGCACACGGCGGCGTTAACCATAAATTTATTATAAAAAATATTTTTCTGACTCCCATCTCTGTTTGCCAGAGGCTTAATTGCTTCTCTAATCAATAACATTACTTTTCAATCCAATATTTAACTTTTGTCTGTTTGATATTTTTAATTTTGTCCTTCTGCATTTCCCTTTTTGATTTCTAATTTTGGTTTCATTTCCAATTTCTAGTTATTTACTTTTTATCTTGTTTTTTTTCTTATATGCACGCAGTGGTGCGTGCGTCTGTGGGTTTGCCGGACCTGCCTCCTTGTCCCGTTCGGGAGCTGCGACGCGCACTGCGGACCCCCCCTCCACCCTGTTGTGACGAAGGGTGGGCGGGACTTGTGCTCACTGCGCTTTCGACGTCACACATCCCGGCCGGACACGCTGGCGCCTTTATAGCGCGGCGTGCCTCCGAGTGATTACTATCTCCTGACCCATTGGGGGGTTGACTTGGTCGACGCCGCCGCCGGTGGGACCATCAATGGCTTGGTTCCTGGGCTGTCGGCGTTCTCCCCTTCTCTCCCTATTCGTGGGCCAGCGTCTGACGTTGGGGACATGGCTGCGGGGGCTTGGCAGCTATGGACCCCATCCCCGCATGGATTCCGCACTTCGTTTGGGACACACTTGTTTTCACCCACCACACATGCACCAATGCATTTCTGGCTGGACATTCTGGTTATCAGGTACACATTCCTTCCTATCACCATTTGACTTTCAAACCGAGTTCCACTTTCCCTTCATCACTTTCCTGGCTTTCAGTTTTTCCCCTTTCTTCTTCCCACTCCCGCCTTTTTTTCTCTCCCTTCTCCTCCATTCTGTTCCTCACCTAGTGTTCCTCCCGCATCACCCCGCCTATTCTATCCTCTCTCTCTTCCCCCTTTTATAGTCTCTTATTCCCTTCACCCTTTTCATGTCCTCACATCCTTTTTTCCATTCACACTAATCCTTTTTTCAACCCTTTTATTCCTTCCCTTGCTCTATATCTTTCTTTCTCTACCTATTTCTTTTCACTTTTGCCCCACATCCACTCCACAGCCACATAATTTTCTTTTCCTTTACAGATTTGGTCTTTTTGTTCCACTATTATCTACAATGACATTCCTGCGGGACGCCGTCCATTCCTGTGCTTTGCCCATTGCGGCATGTCCCCTCAGCTCCCGTGCGTGGCATATTTGGTTTGGCCCGTGTGTTTCATGGCCGCACCGCCACTGTGTGGACCACACATGTAAGTGTACGGGCAGTTCGGGTCCATTAGGGAGGACCCTCTCTGCCTGTTCTGAGCTTTTTCTTTTCTTTTTTTCCCCCTTTTCCTTTTTTTCTCTTTTTCTTTTTCCCTTTCTCCTTTTTCCTTTCAATTAAATATTTTTCCTTCATTTTTTAGATTATCACTATGGTTCCTTGCTCCTGATGATAGGTTAAATACCTTGAAACGCGTAGAGCCAACAACAACCTAGTGTACACATTGATGCATCTGACCAGGCCGTTCCATAATAATTTGTTTTTTTCCCCCTACAAATTAAAAACCCCCCCTTTTTTTCTTTGTTTTCCAATTTTTCCATTTAATCATGTAACCATGCTCTAAATGTTTTTACACTATGTATTATGTATTGATTCCTTGTTGGAACATGTATGTATGTATATCTCTTCTGGCTTCAATGAATTGTAGTAGTTGTACGAATAGTTTTATATATAGCATCATGCATTGAATTATTCGAATACAGAAACTCTATAACCATTTGA
The DNA here is from genome assembly GCA_037952925.1 of Lithobates clamitans. Taxonomy (NCBI): domain Eukaryota; kingdom Metazoa; phylum Chordata; class Amphibia; order Anura; family Ranidae; genus Lithobates; species Lithobates clamitans. The sequence continues at coordinate 2,806,909 of JBBGZY010000391.1, read as the reverse complement.
ATCTAATAAAAGCTATCAATTTTATTCCTGCTCCCGAGTGTCTATATAAAAAGTCCCGCTACCTCTTTATTTTTTATTTTTTATCATTTTACTTTGGACACTTGTCTGACGGACTTGTGTACACACAATCGGGAAATCTGACAACAGAGATTTGTCAGCGGAAAATATATAAGTCTGCCATCCAACATTTGTCCGCAGATAATCCGACAACAATTGTCCGATGGAGCATGTAAACGGTCTGATTTTCTGCCAACAGCATGTCATCACACAATTCCTGTCGGAAAAACCGATCGCGTGTACGAGGCTTTAGTATCTAAAACAAAGTAATGAGAAAGAGATCAGGCTCTGGTGAAAAGAGAGGAGAGGAGGAGAAACCCAACGTTTTGTAAGTAAAAAACACCTTTCTCAAGAACCTCCTGCTTCTTATGCCCCGTACACACGGTCAGACTTTGTTCGGACATTCCGACAACAAAATCCTAGGATTTTTTCAGACGGATGTTGGCTCAAACTTGTTTTGCCTACACACGGTCGCACAAAGTTGTCGGAATTTCCGATCGACAACCACGCGGTCACGTACACCACGCACGACGAGACTAGAAAAGGCTGGTTCAGAACCAAGCGCGGCACCCTTTGGGCTCCTTTTGCTAATCTCGTGTTAGTAAAAGTTTGGTGAAAGGCGATTCGCGCTTTTTCAGACTCGTGGCTTTCAGATCGTTTTCTGCTGTTCAGTTTGTGCTTGTGGGTTTGTATCTGCTCTTCAGTGCGTGCAAGCAAGTTCCGCGTGACTTTAAGGAGTCATTGTATTCTTGTTCGTTCGTTACTGGTTTTCAGGTCGCTCTTCACAGGCCTTGCTGTTCTTGAGTGCGTTCTGTTACTTCGTTCTGAGCAGCCGACCGTTTTCTAGCCATGTTTCGTATGCGTACTCCTCGTAGAGTTCTTGCTGTGCGGGGGCTTGGTGTTGGGGTCCTGACCTTGACACAAGTCCAGTCCATGAACAGGGTGAGGAGGAGTTCATGGACCAAGAATTGTTTGCTTCAGCGTGACCAGTTCTGTCATATGCCTTTGCTCCGTGAGATCCGTGAGAATAATCCTGATGATTTCAGGAATTTTTTAGTATGACGGACCCCGTGTTTCACCGTCTGTTGGCTTCGCTGACCCCCTATATCAGCAGGCAGGATACCTGCATGAGGCAAGCCATCACTCCGGAGCAGAGGTTGGTCGCTACCTTGCGGTATTTGGCCACAGGGAGAAGTCTGCAGGACTTAAAGTTCTCGACAGGCATCTCCCCCCAGGCTCTGGGGATCATTATCCCAGAGACCTGTTCTGCCATCATACAGGTCCTGCAGAAGGAGTATATGAAGGTAAGATTTTTATACTTTTATATCACATTTTATTGTATTGAATGTTTGATAGTATCTTGTATTTATTTCCTCATTCCCTAATTACCATGATTGTAATATGCTGTGAATGTCCCCTTTGCCCTCATGCATGCTGGATTTTTATGTCATTATTATGTTAGGTCCTTCATACATATTTGCCCATCAATAACCTCTCCAGCATGGTGTCTCCTGCCCTATATTCACCTCATGTAGTCACTTAACAATGTATTTTATCAGCTCTATAGTAGTGCTTTACCCCAAACACCCCCTAAAATGTTTGGAAATGTTATTTTAGCTTTAAATTCAGGCAGAGTGCCAGAGGCTTTTTTTGTGGTGTCCCAAAATTTTTTGTAACCCTCCCTCCCCCAACTGCTAAGTCAGCTGATCCCAATTCTCGATCCTCAATCATCTATCTGCTGACTTTGCCAAACCCATACACACTATACCCATCTCTTTTGTGCTCTGATTTATGGATGAATTCCCCAAAGCATGTAGTGCAAGGGCCTGCCTGTATACTTTCCAATGGTACTGTTTAAAGTTTTTGTATCCTTTTATTATCTTGATAGGTAATAGCAGAATGTCCAAATGTGCTCAAATGTGTACAGTGTGTATTTATATCTTTGTATTATGACACTTCTTACCTGTCCAGTGGTCTGCCAATAGTGTAACTAAGGAGGGGCTGTTCCAAGTAATACCCTGTATTTAGGCATTCATCTCTCAATGAAGTGAAGAGGGTTACCTGTCCAAGAATTCCCCCCCTATAATGTTTGAAATGGCCCATGAGAGGGGGGAGGGGGAATATGATAGGTGTACCTTATACTTTGTTGTTGTTAAATTCCCCTTAGTAAATGCTATCTGGAGGCTGCCCCATAATTTGTGTATAATCTGCTTGCCATGTATCTTTGAAAAAATAGTAATGTTTATTGTTTTTTCCTCAACAGTTTCCTTCAACGCCACAGGAATGGCAGACTGTGGCCTCCCACTTTGCCCAGCAGTGGGACTTTCCTAACTGCGGAGGGGCAATTGATGGGAAACACGTCCACATCGTCCCACCACCCAACTCGGGGTCGTACTATTATAATTACAAGGGGTTTAATAGTATAGTGATGTTGGCGGTGGTGTCGGCTAATTATGAGTTCTTGCATGTGGACGAGGGGAAGAATGGCCGGATGTCCGATGGTGGAGTGATCGCCCAGACGGAGTTCTACAGGCGTCTCCAGAATGGCAGCTTGGACTTGCCACCTCCAGAGGACAATGTTGAAGGTCTCCCATTTGTGTTTGTTGCTGATGAAGCATTTGCGCTGGGGGACCACCTGATGCGGCCATTCCCGATGGGGACCCTCACCCCGGAACAGAGGGTTTTTAATTACCGGCTGGCCAGAGCCGGAAGAGTGGTGGAGAACACATTTGGAATCCTGGCCAGCCGGTTCCGATTATTTCTGACACCCATCCATATGACGGAGCATAAACTGAACCATATAATACTTGCCTGCTGTGTTCTCCATAATTTTTTAAGAAAACATTCAGCCAACTATGCTGTCTCAGTTGGGCCTGAGGCGGGAATCCCAAATCCATCAACACTGACGGCGCTTGAAAGTGGCCGTCCTGGCTTGCCCTCCCTGAATGCCCGTGATGTCCGGTTACGCTACCTGGAGTTCTTTGCGGGTAGGGGTGCTATCAATATGCCAGACAATCTGTGACACCTTTTTCAAATAAAAAACAACCAAAAGAAATCTTGGTGGACATTTACTGCTTGTGTTTGTTTTAGCTGACCCTGACAGAAATGTGTTGAGTGCAGAAAATGTCGTGATTGGGTAACCTTATAAAAAAATAGTGTTGGCTGGTACTTCCTAAATGCCAAAACGCATTTCACTACAAGTGCACTTGCAACTGCACTGAACCTGCACTTGTAGTGCAAAGTGTATTTGCCCTTAGGAAATAACCCCCATTTTTGCATAAAACAGCAATTACATCACCCCAAAAGTGTTGTAGTGTTGAGACAATAATCCACACATTCTTGAGTAACCAACTTTTTTATACCTGCACAATCACATGTGCATTTCCCAAAGATTTTTAAAACAAACCAACATGTTTGTTGTATAACAATTTTTGCAGTAGCATTATCAAAAATCGAAATGTCCATTTCTGATAAAACAGGCCTGTGTAAAACCAACAAGAAAGCCAAAAAACTTGAACTTACAAAGTTCACATTAGGTAAAACCTAAAGGCTATATCAGACATCAGTATTTATGAACTAGGTTTGATATAGAGTTCAGTTGGGTGGAAATCACCCCTGGAAAAGCCAAATTTGGAAGATGTACACAAATTTATGAATGTCAACATGTGCTATCTGCCATCAGGGGGGGTCAAGGGACGTGTTTTGGGGGAGCAAGCCCTTCCTCAATGCGACTTTATAATTGAGGAAGGGGTTGCACCCCCAAAACGCGCCCATTGATCTCCCGTGATGGCAGATAGCACATGTTGGCACACTGTGTGCATCCTTCAAATTTGGCTTTTATAAACATTGTAAAAATTTTCGTAAGATAAAACAGGTCATTTTGTGGGGTTTAAATTCGCCCCAAAACATCAATGATGTTATTATTTCTTTTAATAACATCACTGATTTGTTGCTGGATGTTTTGCAATTGGAGATTACACCCCATGATCTCCCCGATCAGTATCTGGGCACTTTCAGATGTAAAGCGTTCTGGATCACGATCACCTAAAAAGAGATAAAGAACAAAAAAAAGGTCTCAAAAATCTGCCACCATCCATCTCTCTTACCTGAGCCTGTGGTCGCAGACACTCACCTGTTGTGGTGCCAATCTCCACCACATCTTCTTCTTCCTCCTGCTCTTCTTCTTGGGTTGGTATTTCCCCTTCTTCTAGAGGGGGGGGGGTCTCTGGTCTCCTGGGATGAGGGGTGTCCTCCGAGTCTTTTCTCCCCTATGTAAAACAAAAATGGTATAATTAGCACACAGATATTTGATGGCAGAACTAGAAATAGGAAACATTGCTTGGAAGTGGGGTACAATTGTCTATTTTAGCCGAGTTCCAAGATGTATATTTTTTATTGCCCTTTGTCAAGCTGCAATACTTTACCTGTTTGGTACAAGCTTCAAAGATGTAGCCCCCCTATAGTATACACTGGAGCACCTGTGTGGCCCCCTAATAAAAATGGTGTTCTGGGGTCCCACACTAGTGCTCCAGTGTCCAGATGTGAAAACAGCTGCTCAGTGTCCTCTCCTTACACACAATCTAGTTTGCATTTCATTCTAGTAACAAACACATCTACACAAAAAAATATTTGGCATCCAAGTAGGCCCCCAAAAATGTGTGAAAATGCATATGGCCTAAACAATGGTGTTCTAGAGGCCGAAAGAAAAATGTTTTATACGAACGAATAATGGGCCCATGAACATTAAAGTTGACCTTTTTAAAGGTTACAATTACTAAAAGCATATGGAGCAGAACGAACGGAATAAAGACAGAAAGAATACGAACACAGCACAACTACTTACTTTTTTGCAGCACTCTCCGGATCTTTCGGTACTGCTCTGGCTCTCTCAACTTCAGGTCCGACCACCGCTTCCTGAGCTGATCTTTTGATCTTCGTACCCCGAAATTCCTCTCAAGACTCCTGACCACTTTCGCCATGATCTTGGCCTTTCTGATGTTGGGGTGGGGGTAAGGCCCATATTTTCCGTCATAGTCGGACTTCTTCATGATGTTGACCATCTCCAACATCTCCCTAAACGACATATTTGTGGCCTTAAAATGTCTCCTTCTGGATCGGGACGTGCCTGGATCCGGGCTTCCCTCCTCCTCCTCCTCGTTGATATCATTATCACGCACCTGCTGTAACTCCGCCATCATGCTCTTCCCCCACTGCGTCGAACGAAAAGGGGCGGGGAATAGACTAGAAAGAACGTCAGGGGCGGGCAGAGTTACACGCATGCGCAGTGTGTATAAAGCGTAACACGCGTGCGTATTACGTACGATCTGTGAGCGGAGGAAGGAGCATTGGACGCGCCGATCGTAAGAACGAAGGTAAGAGACAAACTTGTGCCTATACTGCTTCTAGATTGAGGCCTATATTGTAACAAGATTAGGAGAGTTTTGTCTGACATTAGGCTTTGTCTTGTGTTGTGTCTTGCAGTGAACATGGATATCTTAATGAGAGATACTGACTTCATGTCAGTATTCATAGATATGCTAAGTGAGCTGCCATGTCTGTGGGAGATTACCCACCCCCATTTCAAGAACCAAGCAAAGAGGAAGGCAGCACTGGAGCAATTGTGTGAAATTGTGAAGCAGGTGATCCCCAGCAGACATCACTTATTTAAAGATTTTCATTGGTGGCCTGAGGAGCACATATCTGAGGGAGCGCAAGAAAGTCCTGGATTCACAGAGATCCGGAGCAGCAGATGACATCTATGTCCCCAGGATGTTGTACTACGACAGGCTGCACTTTCTGGCAGGCCAGACTGAACCCAGGCCATCCCTCTCCAGTCTTCCTTCCACGCTCCCCCCCCCCCCCCCGGCTGAGGCTTCTGACGCCCAACCTGGGCCTTCCAGGCCACATGTGGAGGAGCCCAGATTGAGCCAGGTATAGCATTCCTCTAAATATTTCTGCTTGTCCAATCAATGATGTTAACTAGATGTTAGTTGGGAGTACTAATTTAGGATTGTGATTGATGATGCAAATACTAAAACCATGTCCCTTTTTCATACACAGGGAAGTCTGAGCCAGGAGGTGGCCGGGCCGAGCTGGCTGGCTGATATTAAGGTCCCTCCACCCCCCCTGAAAACAGAAAGTGGCAGTAGGACGAGTACCCTAGAGGAGGCGGCTATAGCATTCTTTTGGAGGGCTACAGAGGTCCTGAGAGCACCCCACACCATGCAGGAGAACATTGCTGCATTCATAGCTTATAAAATGCAGAGGATGGAGGAGGGCCAAAAAGCCATGTGTGAGGCCCTCATATCAGAGGCTCTGGAGAAAGGTATGAGGGGCCAAATTACACCTCACACACAGCTTTGGGATGGTCCTCCTCCTCCTCCTGCAGGTCCTCCTCCTCCCTCTCCCCCAGGTCCTCCCAGTCCTCCTCCAGGTCCTCCCAGTCCTCCTCCTCCTCCTCCAGGTCCTACTCCTCCTCCTGCCACATCTCCAACTGCACAGCCACAGCCCGGAAGGAAGCGTGGAAGGAAGACTAGACAGTGATTGCCCTGGATCCAGTCTGGTCAGCCAAAAGATGCAGCCTCTTGTGGTACCACAGCCTGGGGACACAGATGTCATCTGCTGCTATCCGAGTCTCTGTGAATCCCAGACCAGACTGCCCTCCCTTACATATGGACTACTCAGGCCACCAATTTTGATGTTGAAGAATTGATGTCTGCCATGGTGGTCCCAGGCTTCGCTAATTTCTGCTGTTGATCCAGTGTTGCCTTCTTCTTTTTTTGGTTCTGATCCCTTAATAAAGGATTTTTGTTTTGAATTATACTCTCCTATGTGTTTTACTTCCAAAAATGACAGTTTGTTTGTGAGGATTCAGGTACATTTCAAATATACAATGTGAAATGAACAAGGGTCACCAACACCAAACAATCTCCTTGAGATTAAATAATAAAAGATATCAATGGTGTTGGGGTAACTTGACACACAAAACACACACAAAAATATTCTGGAGTAAAAATAAAAATAACATTGAACAAAGATCAGCCTTGGAAAAAATCCAAACATTAAAGAAAAAAAAAGGCTTAAAATCCAAAAAAAAAATAAATAAATAAAAAATATAAAACTGTCAGATGTGACAACTAATAACAATATATTGAGGGAATCCCACTAAAAAAACACAAATAAAAGTTTGTGAGAAGTGTGTGTGAATATGAGCAGCAAAACTACTTCATTCTTGTCACATTATAAAGAAGAAGAGAGTGCGCTGTATTAAACCATTTTGAACATTTCAGCGTGACGAAAGTGCTGTATCCATTACGAACGCTAAGTTTACCAGAACGAGCTGTCCCGTGTCGGAATTTCTTCTGAGCATGCGTGGCACTTTGTGCGTCGGAAAAGGCCACACACGGTCGGAATTGACGCGATCGGATTTTGTTGTCGGAAAATTTTATCTCCTGCTGCCCGACTTTGTGTGTCGGAAAATCCGATGGAAAATGTCCGATGGCGCCCACACACGGTCGGAATTTCCGACAACACGCTCCGATCGGACATTGTCCATCGGAAAATCCGACCGTGTGTACGGGGCATTACAGATTTTCTTTAGACTGTAGCTGGGAATGAACGGTTAAGCAAATACACTTGCTTTATTATGCTTGTGATATGACATATTGAATATTTGTACCTATTGTACTATAGTGCTTTTATACAGTATATATTGAATAAAACATTGCTGAAAAAGAATGGTTTAGATGTGGTGTGCTTAGTCTATATATTTACAGTTATTGTGTCTCAGTGCTGTTTCTGAATTCCAGGACAATGCACTTCAGCTTTGTGCAAGTGTGCATTCTTGTGGGATCTACATATAAGGATGTAGTTCCAGTTTTATTTGTCACAAGCTAAAAAACTGTTTAAAAATGTTTTCAAGTTGAGTTTTTAGTGTTTTACCCATTTGTTTTCCATGCGTTAACACATGATTCAGCACTGTTAGCAAACAAAAATATATTTTCTCTAAAAAAGAGCTAATTTTTACATTTAAATCAGCCTACCTGTTGAGAAACATTGGAACTAACACTTAGAGCTGCCCCTTTTTTTCATTAAAAAAAGCTTGAAAGCTCCTTTGCCTAACACATCATGGTAGCATACAATGGAGGTTAGCTCCACCCCAAAACCTGATAGTTATGTGATGGTTAACTATAAATTTGAGAGTGATCTGGCCCATGACATTCTCTTTTTTTGTCCTTACCTGTTAGGATTGGTCTGGTCATGGAACATCCCTTACTACATATCGCCCCAGTCAGGTTCAGCCTCTTCTGTGTAGCCTCTGAATGAGATTTATGGAGAGATCCCCATTCTGGTGGTCTGAGGGGCATTCATTGATTGTAAATTTTAAATAAGCTTAAGTATGGCAGCATCTCTTCTCCCCTTTATCCTCCCACTGTTGACTGTTTTATTCACCTGGGCTTTCTTACCTTTTCCAAGATGGCCACAGCTGGCAGAAGTTCATACTGCACATGTGAAATAGGAAGTGATGCCCATCCATTTCCTGAGTTTGCCAGGTCTCTTTTCAAAAATAGCTCCCAGTGACTGTAAGTGCTTCTGAGCATCTCTAAGTGGGTGATGTCAATACCGGTGCACAAGGCGCAAAGGTTAGTGCAGCCCAAAATAGTGATGGTGTATACTTCTCCTTGCTGCTTCTCTGAAGATTGTTGTATTCCTTCAGTGCTAACTCTTTTTGTTAACTCTATTAAATATAAAAAAGTGTGGAAACTTTTGAAGACCCTTTGTATTGTTAAATGTGTGCGCTTGCTTTTCCCTCACTGTCTATGAAGGACGCAGCCCCAACAGATCTTCCACTGCCTACAACAAGCTAAGGGATTAGGCGAGTAGTGAAGATTGAGAAAAAGAGAGTGCATGGTTCTAATGCTGCCATAATATTTTAATATTTTGGCAGCCCTACAAGGACATTAAGATCCTCAGCATTAAGACAAATGGAGCATTCTAGTCACAGGTCACAATCAAGGCACATACGCTCTAGGTGGAGTAGCTTACGGTCTTCCTCATGCCATTGCCACTCAAACCAGGCATGATCTCACTCATGCCACTCTTAGTCAGGGGGAGTGGTCCCCAATACTTCCAACGTAATAGGACAGTTCATCAGCAAATGAAGAGCTTAAAGGACCAGCAGGCTTTGATTTTGCTCTGGTAGAGCCTTTCACTAGAGCAGTAAAAGAGGCTATAGGTTGAGAAGAAATACAGTAGGCTGCTCGCAAAGTCAGGAAATTATTCCCAGGTCTCAGAAAAGAGCCAGAATCCTTTTCCTTCATTGAGGAACTGGTGAAACTGATTCAAGATGGGGAAAAACCCTGACAAAAAGCATCAATAACAAATTGTTCAAGTTATATCCTCTAAAAAAGCCAAAGGACAATCTGCTTCTTTCTGCATTGTTTGTGGACACATCTTTGATGTGACTTACGAGGCACATCACCCTTCCTATAGAAGACGCAGTCACTTTCAAGGATGCATTAGATTGCAACATAGACCTTGACCTGAAACGTGCTTACACGGCAGCTGGGGGTGCCTGCAGACCAGCAATCACCCTAGCTGTGGAAGGGCAAGCAATTTCTAGTTGGACAGTTAACGTAGACATAGCACTTCAGGAGGAGGTTGATCATAATAGGATAATTACAGATCTTCAGGAATAAAGCTGGCAGGTGATTCATAGAAGAAGCATCAGTGGATGTGATTAGATTTTGGTAAGGGCTATGTTATCATTGGTCAATTTGAGAAGGGCGGCTGATCCGGTATTAGGGAAGAGACCGATGTTCAAAACGAACGTAAGTTTGACTCGAACATCGGGAACATCAGGCCCTTTGGGTCTTGTATGAATATTAAGGGGAACCCCGAACCAAAATGAAAAAAAAAATGCGTGGGAGTCCCCCCAAATTCCATACCAGGCCCTTCAGGTCTGGTATGGATATTAAGGGGAACACTGCACCAATTTAAAAAAAAGGCGTAGGGGTCCCCCCAAAAATCCATACCAGATCCTTATCCAAGCACGCAACCAGGCAGGTCGCAGGAAAAGAGGGGGGATGAGAGAGCGCCCCCCCTGCTGAACTGTACCAGGCCACATGCCCTCAACATTGGGAGGGTGCTTTGGTGTAGCCCCCCAAAGCACCTTGTCCCCATGTTGATGGAGACAAGGGCCTCATCCCCACAACCCTTGCCCGGTGGTTGTGGGGGTCTGCGGGCGGGGGGCTTATCAGAATCTGGAAGCCCCCTTTAACAAGGAGATCCCCAGATCCCGGCCCCCCTGTTTGAAATGGTAATGGGTACATTGTACCCATACAATTTTACAAAAAAAAGTGTCAAAATGTTAAGAAAAAAACAAGATACACCTTGGGACAAGTCCTTTATAAAAAAATAAAAAAATAAAAATGTCCCACGAAGTCCATTCATCTTCTTCTATCGCTCCGCCGACTGACCAAAAAATAAAATAAAAAAGATCCACCTCCATGGGAGGCACCTGCTGTATGACGCTTCAGCGCTGATGACAGTTCTTTTATAACTGAGGGCGGGGCCATACAGTGACATACCCGGGTGGCCCCGCCCCCCTCTGATGCCACGGGGAAGCCATTGGGAAGTCCCCGTGCATTGGATGCTCCCAGATTCTGATAAACCCCAGCCTGCAGACCCCCAGGCTACCCCAAAGCACCCTCCCCATGTTGAGGGCATGTGGCTTGGTATGGTTCAGGAGGGGGGGCGCTCTCTTGTCCCCCCTCTTTTCCTGCAGCCTGTCAGGTTGCGTGCTTGGATAAGGGTCTGGTATGGATTTTTGGGGGGACCCCCATGCCATTTTTTTTATTTTGGAGCGGGGTTCCCCTTAAAATCCATACCAGACCTGAAGGGTCTGATATGGATTTTGAGGGGGATCCCTACGCCATTTTTTTAAAGAAAATTGGTGCAGGGTTCCCCTAATATCCATACCAGACCTGAAGGGCCTGGTATGGAATTTGGGGTCCCCCCCACAAAATTTTTTTAAACTTTTGGTTCGCGGTTCTTCTTAATATTCATACCAGACCCAAAGGGCATGGTAATGGATGGGGGATGCCATGCCGTTTTTTTCAATGACTTTTATCTGTATTGCCAGGACCCGACAATTCATTATAGCCGCAAGTAGTTTTAAATTACTTTTTTTCCTTTAGAAATGTAATTTTATGCAGGGACTGTTCTAAACATGGGAAAACTGTGCCACTTTACAGGCATACTATAGACACCCCCAGGTGCGAAATTTAAAGGAATATTTCACTTTATGACAATAACTTGCATATTAACCCTTAAAGTTAACACTTTTGAATTTTCATGTTCGTGTCCCATAGACTTTAAGAGTATTCGCGTGTTCGAACAAATTTTTTTCTGGTTCGCATGTTCTGCTGCGAACCGAACCAGGGGGTGTTCGGCTCATCCCTATCCAGTATTAAAATCTAACTGGTGCAAAATACCTTACAATGGTAACAATCTCTTTGGGAGTAAGCTGGATTCAGCCATCTAAAAGGTGACAGGCAGCAGATCTGGATTGTTTCCAGTGGATAAAAAAACAGGAAGCCTAGAGGCAAGTCCCAGAGGCCAACAAGAAAGAATTGGAAGGGCACCTGAGCTTCTCTGATAAGGCTGCAGAAGTCTAAGGCTTCCCTTGTAGGGGAGCAACAAAAATTGTTTTGATAGTGCACCTGTCCAGGATGTGCCAGTGTGAGCCAGACCCAGGTTTTCCGCCCAGCATACCTGGGCGGAAAACATTACAGATCCTTGGACAGTAACGACTGGGATATTGGTGGAAATTCAAGGGACGATTACTAAACAATCATTTTCAGGCTCCCGTCTTCAGTAGACAAGGGGGAAATTTTAGTCCAGTTTGTGACCAATTTACTTGAGCAATAGTACAGAGTTCCCAGAGAGCAAAAGGTTTATGCTTACCTATATTTCTAGCAAAGATAAAGACTGGAGATTTCCAGTTTTGGACTTGAAGAAACTTAACAGGAGAATAGAACTGGAATCCATCAAGATGGAGATTCTTCAGTTGGTTCTTCTTTTGATAAATCTAGGAGACTGGATGTTCTCCATAGATTTATCAGACATATATCTGCACTTCCCTATTCACCCGGACTATCAGAAGTTCCTCCGCTTTGTGGTCCACCACCATCATTTACAATTTTGGAGACATCCCTTTGGGTTGTCTATATCTCCCAGGAGGTTTACAAAACTGCTTCTATCTATTATAGAGCTCCTAAAGGAGAGAAGAATGAGAGCTCATCATTACCTGGATGTGTCCTTCTCCTAGCCAGAAGTCTATTGTCCAACAAAGGGAGGTGTTATTGGACACCATTCAGGAATGTGGCTGGTTGATCAAATGGAAGAAAAGCTTTCTCTCTCCAGCACAAAAAATGGTGTTTCTGGGGGCACTGTTGGATACAAGAAGGAACATAGTATAGAAAGGAAAAATATACCCATATGTATTGGGATTTTAAAGGCAATGTCAAACAAGACTGTGTAATATATACAACACAGTACTGTAGGATTGGCAGGCTGTTTGTGCATGATATAATACAAATGTATCACAATGTGCAAATGCTAAGTTATGTTAAACTGAGTCATCTCTGGTGGTAATGCAGCATGCAGGCCCACTATTTAAAAGACGCATTTCAGCCAGCATCTCAGATCACTACAATCCTAAGAGAGACTGCCATATCCCTTAGACTTCAGAAATTTGTAAGTAAGAGGTGAGACAATATTTTTTTCTTTATACACCCTGGGGCACTCTAGTTTAGAGGGACATAATGAGCTGATGTATAGATGTTCAAAGATTATCCCACACCTGTCCATTTAGGTAACTCTTTCATTCTAATACATATATAAACTTGGTATGTTTTATGACATATACAGGAAGTCCCCAAGTTACGAACACAATAGGGACTGTCGGTTTGTTCGTAAGTCTAATGCCCCGTACACACGGTCAGATTTTCCGACGGAAAATGTGCGATCGGAGCGTGTTGTCGGAAATTCCGACCGTGTGTGGGCTCCATCGGACTTTTTCCATCGGATTTTCTGACCCACAAAGTTTGAGAGCAGGCTATAAAATTTTCCGACAACAAAATCCGATCACTTCAATTCCGACCGTGTGTGGACAATTCCGATGCACAAAGTGCCACGCATGCTCAGAAGAAATTCTGAGACGGAACAGCTCGGTCTGGTAAAATTAACTTTCGGAATGGATAGAGCATTTACGTCAGGCTGCAATCTTTTAAATTGTTTAATACAGCACACTCTCTTCTTCTTTATAATGCAGGAAGGACGAAGTAGTTTTGCTGCTGATATTCACAAAGAGTTCTCAAAAACTTCTTTCTTTCTTATTTATCGTGATTCCCTCAATATATTATGATTTGTCACATCTGACCAAAAATCTATATCATTTTTTTGTGTTTTTTTTTTTTAAAGCCTGATGTGATTTTTTTTTTTTTTTTGGTTTGTATTTTTTTCAAGGCTGATCTTGTTTTTTTTTTTTTTAGTTATTTAACATCCAGAATATTTTTGTGTGTGTTTTGTGTGTCAAGTTACCACAACACCATTATTATCTTGTATTATTTAATCTCAAGGAGGTTGCTTGGTGTTGGTGTCTCTTAATTTCACATTGTATTTTGAAACGTACCTAAATGCTCACCAACAAACTGTCCTTTTTGAATGAAAACACACATAGGCGAGTATAATTGAAACAAAAATTCCTTTATTAAGAGCTCGCAACCAAACAAAGAGGGAGGCAACGCTGGAGAAACAGCAGAAATTGGCGAAGCCTTTGACCCCTAGGGCACACATCAATTATTTTACTGCAAAATTCGTGGCTTGAGGAGTCTATATATAAGGGAGTACAATCTGGTCCAGAAGTCCCAGAGATCCTGAAAGCAGCTGATGACATCTGTGTCCCCAGGCTGTGGTCATACAAGAGGCTGCATTTTTTGCCAGACCAGACTGAACCCAAGTCATCACTCTCTGGTCTTCCTTCCACACTTCCTTCCATGCTGTGGCTGTGGTGGTGTAGTTGTGGCAGGAAAAGGAGGAGGAGGAGGATGTTCCAACTCAATCACGTGGGTATTCGCTGTGATTTCGCCCCTCACCCCCTTAGTTAAGACTTTATAAAGAAGGTCCTCACACATCAGGCGTTGGCCCTCCTGCATGCCCTGTAGTTTGGTGGTAGCCATGCAGGCAAAGGCCTCTTCAGGAGTGGGGGTGGCTCTGAGGGACGCAGAAGCCTCCTGAATGAGCCTGAGAGCTGAATCCTGCACGTGACTCCCCTTCCTGGGTCTTTTGTTTGGAAGGCGGAGGGGAGGGACCTGCGATTCTGTCAGGCTCCTACTGGTCCCAGGCTTCTCCTGGCTGCCACTTAGCCCCGCCTCCTCCTGGCTGCCACTAACCCCTGCCTCCTCCTGGCTGCCACATTCCACAGCCTCCTCCTGTGTGCCACATTCCAGAGCCTCATCCTGGCTGAGGTCTTCCTATGTATGAAAAAGGGACCTAGTTTTAGTTTTTACTTCATCAATCACACACAATTTTCATCTCATGACTGTTGCAAATTGAATGTTAACAAATATAAAAGACTAGCATTATGAGCCCAGCATTTTTCATTCTTGTCAAAATTATTTTTGCCCACTAATGTCTATTGATATATAAAACACTTTCTTAAATCAGCAATTAGTGATCAATAATAACATCTAGTAAAGATAATTTCTTTATTGACCATAAGTCTGTGGAAGAACGCTATACCTGGCTCAAGCTGGGCTCCTAAACTTCTTCCTGGCTGGAAGTCCCAGGTTGGACATCAGAAGCCTCAGCTGGGGTGGAAGGAATAGTGGAAGGAAGGGTTGATAGGGATTCCCTGACTCCAGTCTGGTCTGACAGAAATCGCAGTCTCTCATAGTACCACAGCCTGGGGACATAAATGTCATCTGCTGCAGCTCCAGGTCTCTGGGAATCTGTGACCTTCTTGCGCTCCCTAAGATAAGTGCTCCTCAGGCCACCAATTTTGGCTTTTAAATAGGGGATGGTTGCTGTGGGGACCACCGGCTTCACCAACTCCAGCAGTTTCTCCAGCGCTGTCTGCCTCTTTTGTTTATGATTATAATGTGGATGTTTCACCTGCCACAGAAAGGGCAGCTCCCTGTACTTGTCTATAAACAGGGGGAGGAAGTTGTGGTCATTGAAGCCATCCATTTTCTCTGCAAGACACAACACAAGACAAACCCTAATGTCAGGCAAAACTCTCCTAATCTTGCTACAATATAGGTCTCAATCTAGAAGCAGTATAGGCCCAAGTTTAGATCTTACCTTCGTTATCACGATCAGTGCCTCCGATACTCCTTCCTCCGCTCACAGATCGTACGTACTACGCACGCGTGTTACGCTTTATACACACTGTGCATGCATGAAACTCTGCCCGCCCCTGACATTCTTTCTATTCTATTCCCCACCCCTTCTCGTTCGGCGCAGTGGGGGAAGAGCACATGGCGAAGACACAGCAGGTGCGTGCTAATTACAGCAACGAGGAGGAGGGGGAGGAAAGCCCGGAGCCAGAAACATCCCGATCCAGAAGGAGACAATTTAAGGCCTCAAATATGTCCTTTGGGGAGATGTTGGAGATGGTGGACATCCTGAAGAAGGCCGACTATGACGGGAAGTATGGACCTTACCCCAACCCCAATGTCAGAGAGGCCAAGATCATGGCGAAAGTGGTTAAGAGTCTGCACCGGAATTTCGGGGTACGACAATCGAAAAATCAGCTCAGGAAACGGTGGTCGTACCTGAAATTAAGAGAGCACGAGCAGTACAGAAAGATACGGATAGTGCTGCAAAAAAGTAAGTAGTTGTCCTGTGTTCCTATTCTTTATGTTTATTACGTTCGTGCTGCTCCATGTGCTTTTCTTAACATTTTAAAATGGCAACTTTCATGTTCATGGGCACATTATTCGTTCGTATAAAACATTGTTCGTTCGGCCTAGAAAACACCATTGTTTTGGCCATATGCATTTGCCCACATTTTTTATGGCCTACTTGTCTGCAAATAATTTGGTTGGGTAGATGGGTTTGTAACTAGAACGAAATGCAAACTAGATTCTGTGTAAGGAGAGGACACTCAGCAGCAGTTTTCACATCTGGACGCAGGAGCACTAGTGTGGGACAAATGAACACCCTTTTTATTAGGGGGCCCACACAGGTGCTCCAGTGTATACTATAGGGGTGTCTCCATCTGTGAAGCTTGCACAAAACAGGTAAAGTTTTGAAGCTTGACAAAGGACACTAAAAAATCTACATCTTGGAACTCTGCCAAAATAGACAATTGTACCCCACTTCCAAGCAACGTTTCATATTCCTATTTCTGCCATCAAATATCTGTTTGCTAAGTATATCTATTTTTTTTACATAGGAGATAAAAGACTCGGAGGACACCCCTCATCCGAGAAGACCACAGACCCCCCACCTCTGGAAAAAGTGGAAATCCACCCAAGCCAAGCAGAGCAGGAGGAGGAAAATGTGATGGAAATTGGCACAACAGGTGAGTGTCTGCAACCACAGGCTCAGGTAATAGATGGATGCCGGCATATTTATAATACATGGTGTTTTTTTGTTTCTATCTTTTTAGGTGATTGTGATGTTGTCGATCAAAGGCATTTCACCTCGGAAAGTGCACAGATCTTTGTAATGTTAAATAATCACGCCATTTTCAGGACTCAACACATTTCTGTCAGGGTCACCTAAAAGAAACACAAGCAGTAAATGTCTCCTAAGATTTGAGTAGTTATTTTTTGTTTATTATTTGAAAAAGGTTTCAGACATTGTCTGGCATATTGATAGCCCCCCTACCCACAAAGTATTCAAGGTATCTTAGCCGGACATCACGGGCACTCATGGCGGGCAAGCCAGGACGGCCACTTTCAATCGCCGTCAAGGTTGTTTCAGTTAGAATTCCGGCCTCAGGCCCAACTGAGCCAGCATAGTTGGCAGAATGTTGCCGGAAAAAGTTGTGTAGAACACAGCACGCCAGGATAATATGATTCAGTTTATACTCCGCCATGTGTATGGGTGTAAGAAATAGGTAGAACCGGCTGGCCATGGTTCCAAACGTGTTCTCCACCACTCTTCTGGCTCTGACCAGCCGGTAATTAAAAACCCTCTGGTCCGGGGTGAGGGTCCTCATTGGGAATGGCCGCATAAGATGGTCCCCCAGCGCAAATGCTTCATCCACAACGAAGACGAATGGGAGTCCTTCCACATTGCCTTCTGGAGGTGGCACGTCCAAGCTGCCATTCTGGAGACGCCTGTAGAACTCCGTCTGGGCGATGACTCCACCATCTGACATCCAGCCATTCTTCCCCACGTCCACATACAGGAACTCGTAAGTAGCTGACACCACCGCCAACATCACAATACTATTGAACCCCTTATAGTTGAAATAGTTTGACCCCGAGTTGGGTGGTGGGACGATGTGGACGTGTTTCCCATCAATTGCCCCTCTGCAGTTAGTAAAGTCCCACCGCTGGGCAAAGTGGGAGGCCACAGTCTGCCATTCCTGTGGCATGGAAGGAAACTTTGGAGTCAAACAAGAAAAAAAAAATAGTCATTTTGCACATAAACAGGGAAAGCAGATTAGACACAAACATTTTTGGCCAACATCAAGATAACATTTGTTTGAGGGAGTTTTTAAAGACCAAAGTATAAGGTACACCTATCAGATTCCCCCTCCCCCACCCCCTTTCATGGGCCATTTCTAACATTATAGCTGGGGAACTCTTGGATAGGTAACCCTCTCCACTTCATTGGGAGATGAATGCCTAAATAATGGGTATTACTTTGGCTAGCCCCTCCTTAGTTACACTATTGACAGCCCACTGGACAGGTAAGAAGTGTCATAATACAAAGATATAAATACACATTGTACACATTTGAGCACATTTGGACATTCTGCTATTACCTATCAAGATAATAATAGTATACAAAAACTTTAAACAGTACCATTTGAAAGTATACAGGCAGGCCCTTGCTCTAAATGCTTTGGGGAATTCATCCATAAATCTGACCACAAAAGAGATGGGTATAGTGTGTATGGTTTGCAAAATCAGCAGATAGATGATTGAGGATAGATAGAGAATTGGTTTCAGCTGACTTAGCAGTTGGGGGGAGGGAGGGTTCCAAATGATTTGGGGACACCCAAAAAAAGCCTCTGGCACTCTGCCTGAATTTAAAGCACAAATCACATTTAAAAACATTTTAGGGGGTGTTTGGGGTAAAGCACTACTATGGAGCTGATAAAATACATTGTTAACTGACTACATGAGGTGAATACAGGGCCAGGAGACCATGCTGGGGAGGTTAGTGAAGGCAAATATGTATGAAGGACAAAAAAATAATTACAGAAAAATCAAGCATGCATGAGAACAAAGGGGACATTCACAGCATATTCCTATCATGGTAATTAGGGAATGAGGAAAGAAATACAATATATTCTCAAACATTAAATATAATAAAATGTGATATTAAAGGATACAAATCTTACCTTAATATACTCCTTCTGCAGGACCTGTATGATGGCAGAACAGGTCTCTGGGATAATGATCCCCTGAGCCTGGGGGGAGATGCCTGTCGAGAACTTCAAGTCCTGCAGGCTTCTCCCCGTCGCCAAGTACCACAGGGTGGTGACTAGCCTCTGCTCCGGAGTGATGGCTTGCCTCATGCAGGTATCCTGCCTGCTGATATAGGGGGTCAGCAAAGCCAACCAACAAACTGTGAAATACGGGGTCCGTCATCCGGAGAAAGTTCCTAAAATCATCAGGATTATTCTCACGGATCTCACGGAGCAAAGGCATATGGCAGAACTGGTCACGCTGAAGCAACCAATTCTTGGTCCATGAACTCCTCCCCACCCTGTTCATGGACTGGACTTGTGTCAAGGTCAGGACCCCAACACCATGCCCCCGCACAGCACGAACTCTATGAGGAGTACGTATACGCAACATGGCTAGAAAACGGTCGGCTGCTCAGAACAAAGTAACAGAACGCACTGAAGAACAGCAAGGCCTGTGAAGAGCGACCTGAAAAACAGTAACGAATGAACAAGAACACAATGACAAGAGTCACGCGTCACTCGCTGCACGCACTGAAGAGCAGATACAAACCCACAAGCACAAACTGAACAGCAGAAAACGATCTGAAAACCACGAGTCTGAAAAAGCACGAATCGTCTCTCACCAAACTTTCACTAACACGCAATTAGCAAAAGGAGCCCAAAGGGTGCCGCGCTTGGTTCTGAACTGGCCTTTTCTAGTCTCGTCGTACATGGTGTACGTCACCGCGTTCTTGGCGATCGGAAATTCCGACAACTTTGTGCGACCGTGTGTACGCAAAATAAGTTTGAGCCAACATCTGTTGGAAAAAATCCATGGATTTTGTTGTCGCAATGTCCGATCAATGTCCGATCGTGTGTATGGGGCATAAGTTGTTCGTAAGTCGCAACACTGCATTTGTAAGTGTAACTTCTGGTCGGAACACTGCATTCATAAGAGTAACATCCGCCTGTGCATGGATGTGGGATGTTCTGGGTGCTTGTCAGGTTATCTGGGGCTCTTCTGGCCATGCAGTACATGTAGTACTGCAGTATGGAATGTGTGCAGAGGTATCCAGGACCAGCTTGGAGCACAAGTGTCTGGCATTTGAGGCCGTTCGTAACTCAGGTGTTCGTAATTCAGGAACTGCCTGTATGTGGGAATTATTTGGTAACATATGTATCCTCCCTGTGAGTACTTCTAAGTTGGACAGCTGCTGTTCTAATCCCCCTCTAGTTTCAATTGTCATTGTTTCCTGCTATACCGTTATAGACTCTTTTGGAGCACTGTGGCTTCCTCCTCTGTTCATGCGAATAGTTGGACTTAGTGAATTCCCTCTGAGGTTTCTCTGTGGGTGTCAATTGCAGCTTCAGTGTGATGGATGGATAATGTCAGATTTCTTTTCTTTTACCTACATTATGGCTGTTAATACTAATAATTGAGATTCTATGTAAGTGACCTTATGACTATTGAATTAGGTCCATTAAAATGTTATGTCAAGTGATCATGTTCCCTAATATGCATGTTCTTATTTCAGGCTTTGAATCATACCTCTCTTGCTATGCACTCCTGAAGAAAGAAAACATTTTCTGAAATGTGTTGGGTACTCACTAGCAGCATCCCATTGGGTGGAGGATACAGAGAGTACTTGGTTTAAACTAACTTGGTATTTGCACATTGTGATACATTTGTATTATATCATACACAAACAGCTGTTCTTTTTTTTAGTAAATGCTTTTATTATATTTTTGTAAAAAGAAAGAACTATGTTTTATATAATACACAGTCTTGTTTGACATTGCTTTTAAAATCACAATACATATGGTGTTTTTTTTTCTTTCTATATCTAATCAAGATGATGGCAATACCAATTCAGGCTCTGTCCTCTGATACAGGGGGCACAGTGGCATATGCAAGTTTTCCAGTCCTCTTTTCTCAAGCAGTGGAATGGAATCTCAATGTATCTAGGCACAAATGAATCAATTAAATTAGATAAATATATAAATACACAATTATAAATATATAAATATATAAAGTGTCTCTTCAGTATTGCAGCAGCGCTGTGCACCCCAATTAAACAGGGTCTCTTTCTTAATCTATTTCAGAAAGTTCAAACACGGATCTGATAGCCAGAGTCCCACCAATAAATAATCAAGATGTATTCTGTGAGGGTAGTAATCCTTTCACCAAGCGATACACCACATGCTGGGGTCCCCAATGAAAACTCACTCACCAGAAATCAGATCAATAAAAGCCTTGATTAATAGTAGTAAATCTGCATCAATATCCAAAGCGACCACCAGATGTCAGTATTATTCCCAGTAGTTCCAATAGGATATGTAGAAGAAACAAAAATGCTCACATAGCGTGATACTGCTAAACATCTTTATTTGAACCATCCAAACATCCCCTTAAAACCATGCGTACCAAAATTTAATAAACATTAAGCAAAGATAACAAAGTGCACTGTGCCCGATTGCGTCCTCCAGTCGTGAAAACCTGTCAGGAGCGCTCCCTGTGTGTAACCACAGTCACACGCTTCCTGGTTCCTCGGTTGGTGGAGGAACCACCACAACCGAGGGCTAGTTTGGTATTGATTGGTAGAGTAGCGCTACATATTGTATCACGTATTTATCGAGAATTACTTATCGCCATCTACAGCCTTGTATTTCTGTATATTTCATATATTGATTGTATGCATGTGTGTTTTATCTCAACAGTTTCACCTACCCTGTGTTGTGATTAAAGCTTCAAAATTATATTCAGTCTGGCTTATTGCAGAATAGGAGGGTTGTCAGGAATCTCGTGCAGCAGGAGCTCATTCTCCTTCATTCAGAGTCACCAGCATAGACCAAGACTAACAAGAACTGGAATGCACACACAAATGCTCATACGTGCGGGCATGTGCACGTACACATAGGCGTGTGCACGCATCCACAGATTCTGGCGCCCAGCAGCCTATTTAAACTGAGAGTCTGCCTGGCTTCGGTGCTGGATTGTCTTTTGGTTTGGTTCCTGTGTTCCTGTTTCTAGTCTATATCTGCTATACCCTTCCTGATTTGGTACTCCCAGCACGTTACTGACTTCTGCCTGTCCCCGACCTTGAGCTTGATCCTGATTCTGCACCTGTCTGCCTGGCTCCCGCTGAACTAAGCTTGTGACTGGATTCCACACCATCAATGGAAGGACTCCTGTGTCTCCAAGCTACAGTTTACTCCTACAGCTCCCAGGCACCTGCACCCTTCCGCTTGCCCTAGCAGTCCCTGCCTCTATTACCAGGGGTGCTTGGATGGGAATTGTGAAAGAGTCCACCCTCATCATCTGGGGCTCCACAGTCTGGTACGTGACAAGGGTAAAAAAATCTGTTGCTTTATTGAGTTAATGTTCAGTTCTTACTGTGTTTTAGGTTTAACCATTGTTGGTTGTCAGGAACAGGAATTCAGACAGCAGCAGGGTGTGCTTTCAGAATACACACATCAGTGATTACAGCACTGAAGGAGGAAATTTCTCCACTGCACTTAAAAAAAAAGAACGTTTACATTTCTGTCATATGGAAAATAAAATAAAAAACCTTTTGAAAGTTAAAAAAAAAAAGAACGTATATACCAAAGCATGGGGCCTGGGGTGGTCAGTGTGTGGATCACCCCTATGGTTCAGCATATATTTTTTCTTTTTTTTCAAGTCAATCGAAGTGAATGGAGGAATCTGTTAGGTTCTTTTTTTTTGTTCAGCCTAAGGGCTGCATGGAAAAAATTACATATATGGAACATTACATATATGCCCAACAAGAACCAACAACATACTGGTACATCGCTGGACTTTGAGTGGTTATACAGGGATGATGCCTGCAGGTATAGGCATCATCTTGGTATTGTTTTTTTCAGACGGCAGTCGGCTTTCATGCAAAAGCACTTCTATTGGCTAATTAGCCACTAGATTGCTTTTACAAGCAGTGGGAGTGGACAACCCCCCTCCTGCCCCCTTCAATGATTTTCTCGGGCTCTCCTGTCCCACCAGGGGGAAACTGAGAATGCACCTGGTGGTTCCGCAAGTTGACCATAGAGCTGATCAGGAAGAAAATGGCTCCAATCATCTCTATGGTCTAAGAAACCGGAAGCTACTTCACCACTTCAGTTTCACCAGATATAAACAGCTCGATTTTTAAATTGGTAAAGCATCTGATGACACTGATCTTGGTGTGGTCAGATGCGTTAGGGGCAGAAGAGAGATCTAGAGTCTAAAAGACCCCAGATTTCTCAGAAGAGTACCTGTGAGTGCCTATTGCTATCACAGGTGATATTTACATTCCCTGTGATAACAATAAAAGTGATTAAAAAAATTAAAGGGACAGTGTAAAAAATAAATAAAAATAAAGAATTAAAACTTTAATGCACCCCGTCCCCCTCGTGCTCACGCTCAAAGGTGAACACAAACATCAGTCTTGTATTGTATGTAAACAGCAATTGCACCATTCATGTGAGTTATCACTGTGAATGTCAGATCAAGGGCAGTAATTGAAGCACTAGACCTCCTGTGTAAATCTAAAGTGGTATCCTGTAAAGACTTTTAAAAATGTACATTGTTTGTCTCCACTGTACGGGCATGTGCAATTTTAAAACATGTCATGTTTGGTATCTATTTACTCAGCATAAGATCATCTTTTATATTTTACCAAACAATTGTTTTTGTGCACTGAAATTACATTTTTTCCAAACAATTTGTATTTTAAAAACCGCTGCCAAAATACTGTGTGACAAAGAAAACTGCAAAACCCACCATTTTATTCTGTAGGGCATCTGCTTTGAACAAATATATAATGTTTGGGGCTTCAAAGTAATTTTCTAGCAAAAAAAAAACAACCTTTTTCATGTACACAAATTGTGTCAAAAAAGACTTCATCTTCAAGTGGTTAGAAGAGTGCGTGATGTTTCTAATGTTGAGCATAAAATGACAGGGCAGTTAAAACACCCCTCAAATGACCCCTTTTTGGAAAGTAGACACCCTAAGGCAGTGATGGCAAACCTTGGCACCCCAGATGTTTTGGAATTACATTTCCCATGATGCTCAACTACACTGTAGAGTGCATGAGCATCATGGGAAATGTAGTTCCAAAACATCTGGGGTGTCAAGGTTTGCCATCACTGCCCTAAGGTATTTGCTGAGAGGCATGTTGAGCCCATGGAATATTTTATTTTTTGTCACAAGTTTCTAGATATGGGCATACCATACAGGGACATGGGGATACCACATGTGAGAGACTTTTTTGGCAGTCTAGCCATGTACAGGATCCCAAAATCCAAAGGGAACCTTCAGGCTTTTAAAGGGCGTTATTTCCTCATTACACTTTCTGACTACCTATCACAGTTTCAGAGACCCCAAAATGCCACGATAGTACAACCCCCCCAAAATGACCCCTTTTTGGAAAGTATATACCCCAAGGCATTTGCTAATAGGCATGGTGAGTATTTTGCAGATCTCATTTGTTGCCACAATTTTTTGTAAAATGAAGAAAGAAATCGAAAATGTATTTTTTCTCTTCTTTTTTCAATTCTCAAAACCTTGTGACATAAAATGAGATCTGCAAAATATTCACCATGCCTCTTATCAAATTCCTTGGGGTGTCTACTTTCTGAAAAGGGGTAATTTGGCTGGGCTCCCAAAAAATCTCACACACGTGTTATCTCCATACTCAGAAGAAGCAGCAGAGTGTATTTTGGGGTGTAATTCCTCATATACCCATGGTAGCAATATGAGCAATATGTAAAAAAAAACACAAAAAGTTTTTTTTTGTCATTTTTCAGAAACTTGTGGCAAAAAAATAAATATTTGATGGGCTCAACGTGGTTCTCAGCAAATAGCTTGGGGTGTCTACTTTCCGAAAAGGAGTCATTTGGGGGGCTGTGCTTTCTTGGCATTTCAGGGCCTCCGAAACTGTAATAGATAGCGAGGAAGTGAAGTGAGCAATTTACGCCCTTTGAAATCCTGAAGATGGTGATTGGTTTTCGGCACAAGTACACGGCTAGACTCCCGAAAAGTCTCACACATGTGGTATCCCCATACTCAGAAGAAGCAGAAGAATGTATTTTGGGGTGTAATTCTACATATACCCATGGTGTGTGAGTAATATACAATTTAAGTGATAACTTTGTGTACAAAAAAAATATTTTTTTTGTAATTTTTCAAAAACTTGTAACAAAAAATAAAATCTTCCATGGGCTTAAGATGCCTCTCAGCAAATTCCTTTGGGTGTCTACTTTCCAAAAAGAGGTAATTTGGGGGGGGGGTCCTGCATTTTAGCACCTCAAGAAATGTGATAGGCAGTCAGAAAGTAAAAGCTGCGTAAATTCTAGTATATATCCCATAGTTTGTAGATGCTATAACTTTTGCGCAAACCAATCAATATACACTTATTGGGATTTTTTTTACCAAAGATATGTAGTAGAATACATTTTGGTCTAAATTTATGACAACATTTGAGTTTATTGGATATTTTTATAGCAAAAAGTTGAAAATATTGCTTTTTTTTATTTATAGCGCATAGAATAAAAAACCCAGTGGTGCTCAAGTACCCCCAAAAAAAAGTTCCATTTGTGTGAAAAAAAGGACACAAATTTAATTTGTGTCCTGCAAATTTAATTTGTGTCCTGCGTTGCATGACTGTGTAATTACCAGTTACAGTAGCGTAGTGCCGAATAGACATGTGCACAGCCCAAAAATTTGTTCATTTTCATTTCCGTTTCATTCGTTTATTATTTTTTTCGTTTTTCGGGTCATTCGTTATGATCGCGATTCGTAAATTTGTTCATTCATAAATTCGTAATTGCGTTCATTCGTACATTCGTAAATTCGAACATTTGTTCATTCGTACATTCTTTCATTCGTACATTCGTACATTTTTACATTTGTACATTTGTAAATTCGTACATTCGTAAATTTGTAAAATCGTACATTTGTAAATTAGAAAATTTGGAAATTTGTAAATTAGAAGTTTGAAAATCCAAAAACACGAAAATTCAAAAATTTGAAATAGTAACTAAGTATTAAATTATAGGTATTGTAATTTCCTTTTCAAATTTGACTGTCAGTGAACATAACAAATACGAATTTATCCGAAGTTACGAATTATCCAATATTTAAACAAATGGAACGGAACAAATTATTAATAAATAATAATAATAAAATGTTGTTGTTATTATTATTATTGTTATTTATTATTATTAATTCATTACGTTCCATTCCGTTTTTTCGGATCATTCATAACTTTGGATAAATTTGTATGTGTTACGTTCACTAACAGCCAAATTTGAAAGGAAATTACAATATCTATAATTTAAAAGTTACTATTAATTACTAATAGTTAAGTTATTATTAGTTAACTATTATTTCAGATTTCCGAATTTTCGAATTTACAAATTTACAAATTTACTAATGTACAAATGTACGAATGTACATTCATAAATTGCGAATGTACGAATTTAGGAATGTCCAATTTTATCGAATTTCCGAATATTCGGAAAAAATTCGTTAAACGGGTTTTCGTTAATTCGGATATTCCCAAATTAACGAATTTGTCGAAATTCGTTAAAAAACAAATTCGGAACGAAACCAATTGCACATGCCTAGTGCCGAATAGCAAAAAAAGCCCTGGTCAGGTAGGGGGTAAAACCTTTCCGGAGGTCAAGTGGTTAAAATCCAATTCATTTGTTTATATCACCCAATAGGATGTGTTTTACTTTACATATACACATTTAAAAAAACAATTACATTTTTTTTTTTTTGCTTAACTTTCTATTTCTATAATTTTTTTTATCTCAATCATTTTTTTTTTTGCACACATGCCAATAAAATTATAACAATACAAGGCAAAAGCCAGGTCAACCCACACAGGGGCTATGTCTGGCAAGAAAGGAGGAGCATAGTTTCAATCATTCACATTATATTGTACAGCAAAACATGGTATAAAGTGTGTGGTTTATGTAGTCCTATTCTCGTGTTCCCGCCCTTCCTCCATACAAAATCATATCTCTATTGCTAGTTCATTCCTCCCTTTCCCTTCATTTTGTTCCAACCCTCCCCTCCACCCCTCCCCACCCCACCTCCCCTCCGTCACAGCAGATCTTTCATATTGCCTTTGATGGTTCTTGCACCACCTGTACAACTACCGCAGGTTTCCCTCCTATCCAATGTTCTTATTTATCTGATTTTGTTGTCATTAATTTTACAAGCCAACTTCCTATTCCTCCTTCTTCTCCCCCCCCTGTGTACTTACTCTCGCTTTCCTTCCCCTCGGGTATCTCAGTCTCGTTCTTCCTCTCTACGTCACCCCCCCCTGATCACTACATCTGAAGCCTTTCTATTATCAATTGATGTGGGGCCAGGTCCGCATCCCCCAGCCATGGGTGCCATATCTTGTTAAATTTACTCCGATCGCTTCTACGGGCGTACGCCAGTCGTTCTCTAGGGAGAAACGAGTTAACGTAGGCAATCCATTGCTTAACTGTAGGGACAGTTGGAGCCATCCAGTACTTTGCAATAAGTTTCCTGGCGAGATACATCAGTCTAGATAACATGAAGTACTTTCCTCCCGGGTACATCTTTCCACTTATAGCTCCGAGCAGGTATACGGTCGGATTAAGGGGGATGTGAACCCGCGCCACCCTGGAAATATGTTGGGAAACCTCATCCCAGTACCTATGCAGCTTTGGGCACCTCCAAATTAAATGAATAAAGTCCCCTCTGTGTACCTTACACTTGGGGCACAGTGGGGAGTCTCCTCGACCCCATTTATAAAGCTGTACTGATGTCCTATAGGCCCTATGAAGAATGAATAATTGTGACAGTCTTTGGGTTGCGGAGAGTGACACCACTGGAATAGCCTCGAGCGCCATTTCCCATTGTTTTTCATCTATTTCTCCTATGTCCTCTACCCATTTATTTCGGCACTTTAACAGTGTATGAACCTGGGTTGACTTCAGCAACTCCTTATATATTTTGGATATTAACCCTTTCCTTGTATCTGCCAAAAAGATCTCATTCAAAAGTGAAGCTGCCGGTGTTGTCTGGGAGTGCGTTATTTGTTGTGCCTGTATCGCATGGCGCAATTGGAGGTACTGGAAAAAACCCCTCGGGTTCAAATGGAATTCCCTACATAATTGTTCGTATGTCTTCAACACCTCTCCCTCATATAGTTGTGGGAAGAACTGAATCCCCTTTTCTTGCCATTGTGTGAACCCCTGTAGTCCCTGGATCTCAGAGTATCTACTATTGTGCCAGATCGGCGTAAATGAAAGCACGCCTGTTATCTTTAAGATTTTCCGAACCTCACCCCATACTTTTTTAAAAAGCGTACTTATTGGGTCTACCCCCTTCATACTTGGCAAGTCCATTTCCAGGTGAGAGGCCGCTTCTAGTGTGGGTTCCATCATGGTCACCAATTGGTATGTAGGGTCCTCATTTCCCTTTCGACCCCATCCTGCCATTTGTTGAAATTGTGATGCCAAGAAATATAGCCTAGAATTGGGTATTGCAAGCCCTCCTCTATCCTTTTCGTATTGCAATGTTTCTAGGCTAATTCTAGGTGTCTTTTTTTTCCATATCAATTCCCTCATTAGTGTGTCAATTTGCTTAAACCATTTTTTTGGTATCCATGTCGGAGAGTTGTGGAAAACGTATAATTGTTGGGGTGCCCATACCATTTTTATTAGGTTTGCTCGTCCTATAACTGATAGGGGGAGCCTACACCAGCTGTTGCTTTTTTGTTTCTGCCTAGAGAGCAGTGGTTCCAGGTTCAGCCGGAGGTACTCAGCCGGGTTTGGGGACACCATCACTCCCAGGTACTTAAAACTGTCAACTATTGTTATTTGTTCCGTTCCCACTGGTAGTCGGTCCCTCTGCTGGTCTATGGGCATTAGCGTTGATTTTGACCAGTTAATGACAAAGCCTGAGAAGGTGCCATATTCTCTCACTATCTCCATTACTGCCCGCAAGGATGAGGTCATGTCGCCCAGATATATAAGTGCATCGTCTGCATATAAAGATATTTTTTCTTCTCTCTGAAGTCTACGGAACCCCACCACCTCCATTGAATTCCGGATCTTTATAGCTAGAGGCTCTATTGCCAGGGCAAACAGTAATGGAGACAATGGGCAACCCTGTCTCGTCCCCCTATGCAATTCAAATGGAGGCGAAAGGTCACCATTAATACGTATTCTGGCTCTAGGTTTAAAATAGAGTATCTCTACCCAAGCTACAAACCTGCTTCCCAACCCGAATCTTTTCAGTGTTTCCATGAGGTAGGGCCATTCCACACTGTCGAACGCTTTTGAGGCGTCGAGAGATAGAATGGCCCTACTCCCCGGATTGTCCACTGGCATCTGAAGGTTCATGTAGAGCCTCCTTATATTATCTGATGTAGATCGGGTAGGTATAAAGCCAGACTGATCACGATGGACCAACCTGCTAATCACTCGAGATAGCCTATTGGCCAGGACACTTGCGAACAATTTAACATCCGCGTTTAATAGCGAGATTGGACGATATGAGTCTAATAGAAGATTATCTTTCCCAGGCTTTAAAATTACTGTTATTATTGCCTCACGCATACTATCCGGTAGATAACCCAGTTCCTCAGCCTCCCTTATAGCCTGCAGTAGTGATGGTAAGAGGTCCTCTCTATAGTGGGAGTATACCTCTGCCGGAATCCCGTCTGGGCCTGGTGATTTATGGCGACCTGTCCCCTCCAGTGCTTCTCTTAATTCCACTAATGTGATTGGGCAGTTCAACAGTTCCCTGTCCGCCTCCGACAATTGCGGGAGCGGACAGGACTGCAAAAACTGCAACAGCTCAAGCGGGTTGTATCTAGTTTTGCTAGAATACAAGTCCCCGTAGAACTGCTGGAAGCTGCTCAAGATGTCTGAACTACGGGTCTGCCTCTCCCCGGATTTAGCCCTCACAGCCAGGATAGTAGTGGGATCTCTTTGCTCTCTGGCTATAAGGGCTAGAAGGCGGCCAGTATTTTCCCCCTCTTCAAAATAACTCTGTTGTTGAAAGTATCTTCTCTTCTCTGCTGCTGATAACCAAACCGAGCTATATATCGCTTGTACCTCTCTCCAGGATTCTTGATTAGATTTTGATGGGTCTCTTATCAAAACCTGTTCCCTTTCTATCAGTTCTTCCCGTACCTTGTTTTCCCATTCCCTGGAGCGTGTTTTAATTCCCGCAATTTCTTTAATAAGACATCCCCTCAAGAATGCCTTAAGTGTATCCCATATTACCATGGCGCTAGCAGACCCCCTATTAAATTGCAGGAACTCCCGTAGCGCCTCTCTTATATTATCTATTTGGGGAAACAGAGACAACCAGTAGGGGTTCACCTTCCATAATTGTCGCCCCAGCTTTCCAGTGGTGCCTAACCGCACCCAGAATGGGGAGTGGTCAGATAATAGGCGTGGCTCATACGCTGAGTCCTCCACTAACTGCAGGAGTGCCTCATTTCCTAAACCCAGGTCGATACGGGAGAGGACCTCATGTGTTGCAGAATAACATGAATAACATCTGTCCTCTTTGTGTCTCTCTCTCCATACATCCCGGAGTCCTATTTCCATAAGCAGGGCTGCAAAAGCAGTCTTGCCAGTTGTCTGTTTCATAGTTCTAGATGTCAAAGACATTCTATCCTGGCAGTTGTCTAAGATATTATTGTAGTCACCCAATGCTAGTACCGGGACATCCGGGTATGAGGCTATGAATTGTGATAGACACCCGAGTGAAGCTGGTGAGAATGGTGGTGGAATGTATATTGATGCAATTATGCACGTTAAACCGTTAATTTTACATAGCAAGAAGACAAATCTTCCCTCCCTGTCCACCCTCTGTTCCATGCACTCAAAGGAGACACCCGAGGAGATCACTATACTGACTCCTCTTGAATGTGAAGTGTGCATGGAGTGAAACTGAGTCGGGTATCTCCTTGAGCGCAGCAGGTGGACAGAGTTGGAACACAAGTGTGTTTCCTGTAAACAGATTATCTGAGGTTTCATTATATCAAAATATCTAAACATTGCCCTTCTCTTGTCGCTATCCCCCAGCCCTCTCACATTCCATGTCATCAAGAGTAGGTCTTTCCTTTTCCCAATTTCTTTACTCATATAGGGGATCATACCAATTCAAATAACTATATAGCAAGAGACAACAACGTGAGCAGGGAATAAGAATACAATTGTCCCTCAGAATTTTACCTGCCCCTTGGGTCCCCTCAGTGAGTAATACATAACAGTCAGCATTCCTCCTAATCCCCTTACCATCCTTGGTGGAGCGTAGGAGGGATTTGTATATGGTTTTATGTTTGTGGTGTTTTTCATTAATTATTTGGGTTGTGACTTTTCCACCCACCCCTCCCCATCCTCCCCCGCCCCCCACCCCGCTCCACCCCCCCTCCCAGCTCTTTCCCTCCTGTCTCCCCCACCCCCTCTCCCACCCACCTCCTTCCTTCCCTCCCCGCCCAGCTGGGCCTACCCTAGGGGCTGTGTTCCGAGCCTCCCACTTACTCTCATTCCCCATACTACACTGGCATACCTTGCCAGTGCCACACATTTACGATACCCCTTTAACCCAGGGGTCCCTATCCCACCCCCTCCCCCCCTCCCTGACCATATTAGTGTTATTCAAGTGTTCTAAATAATTATACTTGTAGAAAAAATCGTTTATCGTGGCAGCTCAAAGTATTCTAAAAAGTGAATATCCAACTAGTGCTAAATTATAATCCTATTCCTTCAACCTTATTAGTGCTATTCATGTGTTTTTAATTTTTTATGTTCGGATAAAAGATAATCTGTCATGTCAATCCAGTGAATTAAGTAAGTGTATATTAACCTTTACTACTTTATGGTCTATCCCTATACTTCTTTCTCAACTTCTACCTGCAACACATCGCCTACTTAATTCTTTAGTGTATTACTCATTGTATCCCCCTACCCTCTTCTCTCCCCCCTCCCTAATACCACATAAGGACGGAAAAAAAAAAAAAAAAAAAAAAAAAAAA
Source organism: Lithobates clamitans (assembly GCA_037952925.1). Lineage (NCBI taxonomy): Eukaryota > Metazoa > Chordata > Amphibia > Anura > Ranidae > Lithobates > Lithobates clamitans. The sequence goes on along the minus strand of JBBGZY010000391.1, from coordinate 2,775,181 downwards.
AAAAAAAAGGGTCCGTAATCTAATCAGTCTCTAATCTCTCCTCTCCTTCATTCCGTGTTGTTCTCTCTGCATTCTCCAGCCAGTCTTCCACTTTGCGGGGAGAATCAAAGAAGAATGTCCCATTCCTGGTGGTTATTCTCATGCGGGCGGGGTACAGTAGTGCATAATCCATCTTTTTTTGCTGAAGCACACGTTTAATTGGCATGTATGCCGCCCTGAGCTTTTGCAGGTCTGGGGAGAAGTCTTGATATAGTGAAATTCGCGCTCCCCTATAAAAGATTTCTCTCATTTCTCTCGCTTTCCGAAGCAAAGACACCTTATCTCTAAAGTTGAACATTTTCATAATTATAGGTCTTGGGTACTCCTTGCCCTGCCGAGATTTGGAGGGGATTCGATGGGCGCGTTCGATGCCAAAAAAAGGAGAAAAGGATGCAGCCCCAAATGTCTCCTTGATCCATCCCTCCAAAAATTCAATAGGGTCAGGTCCCTCGCTCCGTTCCGGCATGCCTATTACTCTTATGTTGTTTCTTCGATTTCTATTTTCTAGTTCATCTATTTTGGCGGATTGATTTTCTATGCGTTTTTTCATGTCAGTCATATCTTGTCTGAGCGGAGATAGTATATCTTCCACCAAGCTTAATCTGTCCTCTAGGGCTGTTGTTCTTCCCTCCGTTTCTTTCAATCTACTACCCAGCGCTATCAGTTCTTCTCTTATGCTTTTTAGCTGAGCACCCAAACCAAAAATTGATTCCTTACATGCAGTAATCGCATACATGAGGTCCCTCATTGTTGGCTCTTCCGCTCCTCCACTTTGGCCACTCTCCATCCCGGGCTCAGTTGTATTGGGTAGCCTTTTAGGATCTGTGTCACCGCTTATAGGGGGAAGTTTTCCTATTCCGTGACTTATTGAGGGCACTGCAAGTGGGCTTGTTGCGGCCAATATTGGCCCGCTGCTTTGGCTGTGACTTTTCCTACTCGCCTGGGTACTCGCTTGGGTTAGCTGTTGGGATTTTACTGGTGATAGGGATGTCCTGGAAAAACGCTCTAATTTTGTTGCTGCCGCTACTGCAGCTGCTGCTGCGACTTTCGCTTGGTTTGTCTGGTTTCTAGCCGAGCGTGTAACCTGACCTCCTGCTTGATGCGGCTGATTTTGTAACTGGTGCTGGTTTAATTTTTCCTCTGCTGCCCGCTTCCCAGCCATGCTATTATGCCATGAGGGGGGAGGAGAAAAAAAAAAAAAAAAAAAAAAGGGGAGGAGGGGGGGGGGGGGTAGGAAAGGAGAAAAAAAAGAAAAAAAGGAAAAAAAAAAAATTCTTTTCCTTTTAGCAAATTGAGATATAAAATTGTTACAGTCCCGGACTACTAGTTTTGCATAGAAAAAAAGAAAAAAGAGGTATCACAAAGATAGTCCTCCATATAACTCTGCCAGCGTCAGATCAGTGACTCTTGGGACAATGAACAAGTACTTGTGCAACGCCGTTTCACTTGCAGCTGATGTTTATGATAAGCAGCTTACATCACACAGTTCCACTGGTTCTTTTATTGTTTTGAGAAACAAAAAGGTGAAACCTCATACGCCAGTATCCCCATCCGTCTCCCACTTCGGACTGGGGTTGCTAATTTCCTCTATGTAAGATATTACTTCAATAGGGTAAATAGGCTCAAAAAGTAATAAGGCAGCATGTTTCTAGTTAACCCAGGTTTCACATTACAGACTCAGTTAGGTTTCTTCAGGAACCAATCAATCAAAGGCCAACTCACAGGCCAGCTCTTTAACCAGGAACCAGGAAAAAAAAGTCATCCGCCACAAACATATTATATAAAAAGAAAAGTAGGAAAGTTTTCACCTATGTCTGGGGTCTTCTTAGCAGCTCTCCATATTCCCGGCGTTGCGATGTTAATTCTGATAGCTTACTTTGTTCATTGCCCCGCTGCTGCTACTGTGTTCGACCAGATTTGGTTGCTGCTGATAACCCAGGGGGGGGGCCTCTCACGCCACCCCTATAGCTCCATCTTCCTGGCTCTCCACCGCCACACTCACTGACGCCGCCACTGCTGGTGCTGCTATAGCCGCCACCGGAGCATCCCTTTACCCGGCCGCCGGCACGCCACAGGGGTCTCTCACACCCCACCTCAGCTCCGTCCACCGCGTCTGCGCCAGGGAGCGATCTGCTCAGTAGTGCTGTAGTGCTGTAGTTGGCCGGACACCGCTGCTTACACTGCCGCTTGTACTGCTGCACACACCGGTAGTCTCCTCAGCCCTTGGCTTAGCTGGTCAGAGCGGAGGGAGAGGAGATCTCTCACACCCTCTCACTCCCACATCCGGTCACGCCCCCCCTCTGTAACTTCTATTTCTATAATTAATGAAGAGACAGACTAATTAGAGTGTGCCCATCCTTTGAATGGCAGCAATGGAAATCGAAAGAACTGACAATTTCACTAACGTTTTTTTTGTTACAATGCTAACAGGTTCATTTAAAGGGAAGAAAAACAATTTGAAACTTATGATTTGACTTGGTGGAGGTTCTGTGAAGTGTCAGTAATTATTTGCTATCACGTTTGTTACCTCCATTTTACCAGTGGGCAACTTACATTACAGTACACATGGAATTGTCAGCTCACAATATGTAGTAAATTATGTAACATCTCCAGAATTATTGAGATAACAATCACAACCCAATTTCCAATGATTTCTGGTTGCTGCTCTAATGAGATATTGTCATTGAGTTTCTATTTTGAAAGCATGAGATGACAAAAGGGACAAATTGAAATACATGCTATGAAAAATAATTTCATTTGTTCTGTTAGATGCTTTGGAACAAGGAATTCAATGTTTCATGAAAAATCAAAATGATTGGTATCAACTGAGTTTATTATAACTTTAGATCTACAGGATATTGGCTTTGAGAACCATGTCTGCAGACTTTTATTATTTATTACAGATGCAGATTTCAAGTACATATTAGAAAACCAGCAGATTGTATTACATTTAATTCATATTTAAGCTAAAATGTAACAGTACAGTGGCAAAATTTTACTTAATGATTACAGAATAATGAATGTATAGCTTATTTAGCTGGTGTGAACTTTAATGCAAGGAAACACACAAGTACCGCCACAAATTAAGAAACAGAGATAATACATTTATTTAAATACTGATAGGTAGTTTCACGCAAACTATTTATAAAATCATGCTTTGGCATATAAATGTTCAAATTTAGCATAATTAAAAATAAATAATAATAAAAATCCACAAGTGTTTTCATATATGGTACACTTCATCACACCAAGGTACAATCCAGTCAGCCTGCTGCACCTGTATTGTACATGGGTTGGCAAGGTGAAGTTTAACATATATTAAAAGATGTGTGGGCTTTTGCTGATACAGAATTCCAACATTTAGCACAGTGTTATAAGTTGTTTGCAGTTTTATAACACTAAGATCATCTGGGGAATTCAATAAGGCATTTATGCAAACTTTCTGGTAGAAGATCCTTTTAAAACTACCTGCACCTAACTCAGGAAAACATTTGTTATCAGCACCAACACATGCACAAATTCAGTTAGTTCTTACTACTGCCACTTTAAGAACCTGTTGCTATAGCTGCAACAGATTAAAAAAAAATTACTGCCAGTTTGCAGATTAGAAACCTAGTGGTAAAAAGAACATCTCTGAGCTGGCATAAAGGGAGAAACCAGTGCTCAGACTGGGGCATGTCTGTGCTGAGAAACTATTATGAATGTGACACCTTTGCACACAGGGCTCTAACCCCAGCCACTTTCAGTGTTGGGAGGTTTCCCCAGCCGAAAGTTGGATGCAAACAAATGAGCCACTGGTGATGTCATTACCCAAATTTGGGAAGTGACAAATCATATGGAAAGAGGACCTAATAGGGAACTATTCAGTACCTGTTGGGTAGGGAAGCCGGGTGGGGAACTCAAAGACACTTTTTATGAATTGCCCCATGTGCATTTCAGGACTGCAACAGGCACTAATCAGAGATTATTGTTAATTGTAAGTGCACAAGTAATTTTTGTTTGATAATTTATTTTTGTGCAATTTACAATGATACATATCTCATGTGCATATATTTTTTGCTCACTGTGTACAATTTAGAAGGCAGAGTGTACTAACATATTATAAACCTAAATTCAGAAGTTTATGCACCTGGGCCGTATTATATCAGTAAATGTTTTCTAAAGGAACAATAACCGGTTTGTATTTAAAGGGGTTTTAAACCCTTGTGTTTTTCACCTTAATCCAGTGACCGGCCCCACAGCCCCCTCGTTTTACTTACCTGAGCCCTGGAATTTCCAACAGCGAGGACGCCCTCTGCCCCGGGTTCTCGGCACTTCATTGGATAGATTGGTTGCAGGGCAGCCATTGGCTCCCACTGCTGTCAACCAAATCCAATGATGCAGGCGCCGGGGGGCGGGACCGAGTCATACATTTAGTGGCTATGGACGCCGAATGCTGGACTCAGTAGAGAACCCGTAAGGTAACCCCCCGGGAGAGCGCTTCTCCTAGGGGGTTACCTGATGTGGGGAGGAGCCACGGAGCTGCCGAGGGACCCCAGAAGTCGGTGTTCGGGGGCCACTCTGTGCAAAACGAACTGCACAGTGGGAGTAAGTATGACATGTTTGTTATTTTTTAAAAAAATATTTGAAGCTTTACATTCACTTTAATTAAGAGAAAAATAAATAAGTACATGTATGGCATTTTTTTAGGATTGGTATGGAGTGAGGAAGGGTTTGATTCTCTCCAATGTTTTTATTACTGTTTGTGTCCCTATTCAGGGGTTTTTAATTACTTCACATTCCCCTTTTACTGTAACTGAAAACAAAGAAAATGACAACAATATCTATGTATCTATATCTATCTATCTATCTATCTATCTATCTATCTATCTATCTATCTATCTATCTATCTATCTATCTAGATAGATAGATAGATAGATAGATAGATAGATAGATAGATAGATAGATAGATAGATAGATAGATAGATAGATAGATAGATAGATAGATAGATAGATAGATAGATAGATAGATAGATAGATAGATAGATATAGATGTGGATATAGATATATATCTATATATATATATACCTATAGATATATATATAGATCTATATATCTATAGATATATAGATCGATCTATATATAGATCTATATATCAGGCACAAAGTCTGGATCTCTGTGCTACTGATTTCTGGGCTGTCAGAGCCATTTCCCTATTAACAGTTAGTGCCACAGAGATCTGGTTTTTGTGCCTGCAGCAGCTCATCATACATCCATCCAGCTGCATCCTTTCAGGACTGTGCCTCCACCACAGACTCAACTTATTCAATGGACTCCCATATATATACTGTATATGTGTGTTGTTATACTTTTGTGAGTATTCACTTTTAACTTTTCTTTGTAATTAAACCTTGTTGGAACTCACTATACCAGAGTGAGCACGCTGTATCACTCCCTTCCCCACTCTTTGTTTTACAGATGGAGTCCCACCTCCGTTTTGACAGTAGCACCCCTAGGTCATCAGTTCCTCTTGTCTAGTTAGGCTACCCACTCATAACCCCCCCCCTAATTTTGGTCTGTATTATTTTTGGTCTGTATCATTGTCTTTGTTTATTCTATGGGTTATTTTTTAACTTCACCATTTATATTTACCATGAGTGTTTGAATGCTGATAGCATAACGCCATTCCTGGCATTGAGGAAATTATATATTTTTTATTTTTACATAGGCTAAATAGGCCTCACTTGCTGAAAATTGTTCCCAGGAACAATTCAGAGATCTCTAACAGACATTTTAAGTTTTAAAAGATTTTAGATTATATTTCCTTTCTTGCAAAATAGATACAGGTAAATCTATGGATATTATTTGCTTGGTATTTTACTGCTATCTAATACTAGTTCTATGGTTATGCCATGGCTTATGGACTCCAAAAGGCTAAAGCTCAAACCTCTTAACATGCATCATATGTTAAAAATGAACCAGTTCATCCAAACTGAAGTTTAATCTGATAGACAGAAAGGAAAATGTGTAGGTGCTTGCTAAATGACAAAAGAGCCACACCATCCTGGAAGAGGTAGCTAAGCACAAGTCCCTGTTTAAGAGTACTGCACTCATTCACAACCGGGAATGAATAAAATAAATGTCTGTGCATAACAACATTTTGCATTTTCTTTACAATCTGGATAGGCAATAAGTATCTCAGCTTTATTACTGGTCAGAGTTACTGCACAATAGTATTCACATTACAGGTTTCTTTCTGACAGCAAAATTTAAAAAGGTTCAAAAAAACTGAATATTTTCTGAGACAAATTTAACAAACTCTTGTTGCTGTGTTCTATTTTAAAATATGTTAAAAAAGAAAAAAAGCACCTAGTGAAAAGGATGTGCACCAGGCATACAGCACATTCAGCTCCTTTAATTTCAATACATTTTTATTGAGTAATTTTTGGTGATAACAAAGAAAACAAAGAATTAACAGTCAATGTCATAGGAGTGAACAATGCATTACCAGTTGCATCTTTATATTTGATCATTGTTCGGATCATAAATGATATCATCTTTGTGGCAAGACAGGTGTGAATGGAGTGAGTGAGTGAGTGAGTGAGTGAGTGAGAGTGAGAGGGAGCGGCACTAACTGGTGCTCCGCTCGGATCAATCAATGCCTGATGTCTAACAGCTGGTACCAATCTCCTAACTCCTGATGTCTGACACCTGATCCCTGATGCCGACACCCGATGCTCGATGCACAGCACAGCACAGCTAGTCTACAGTCTGCATGTCTGTGATCATATGTGTCCACCTAATGCCTCCCTGATATCTGCTGATGCCTGCATGTGTTACTTACGGGAGATGCCGCTACGCCGCTGTGACTGCTGAGACTTCCGAGATTGCCGAAACGAACTGCCTGTGACTGCTGAGATTGCCGGTACTAAGTGCTCTGCCTAACTGCCTATGACTGCTGAGACTGCCGAGACTGCCAAAACTGCCGAGGTTGCCGGTACTAACTGCTTCTGCCCAGCGCTATCCTGTGTTACCCGGACTGTTAACCATTGCAGACTACCTTTCTCACCTTCTATCCCATTTCTTTGAGCAGGCCTTTTTTACCTCCTCCTGCTGCGACAGAAGGAGATGCCAAGGGGTTCCCGAGCAGCTAGGAAGGTACCCGGCACTGGTCCCATTACACAAAGCGCCCTGCTCACTGGCTTTTATCCTGTATGACTGCTGGTAAGCTCTGTATCCCAGAGCCCCGCGGTGCTCGCATCACCTGATCCGCCGACCTCAGTCTCCCGAGCGTCACCTAATGCTAAGCTCTGTTGAGATCCACCGAAGAAAGACGAACATCACGGTCTGATACAGATCACCGAGGGGACCGCTGATGAGATATCAGGGATATCTGGGTTTTCTGGGTCATTAAGTGCAGTCTCTCAAGACTTACACTCTCCAACCCTGAGTGCGGGGATATCCGAACTTGGCCCACAGATCTTCATAAAGACTACCAGCTACCAAGCACAGGAGATCAAGACAGGTGAGCTTGCTGGGGAGTTCACTGTGGGGCCTAATCAGGAAAAACACCTACCAGCACACCTACCAGTACATGAGCCAGACACAAGTGTTACAATAGAGGTTAACAGGTCTAATAACAGGACTAATAACACCATATACATCAATACAGATACCAATATGGTGATGGATCTTCAGGTCAGGTTAATCAGCTTTCACATCAGCTCATACGGCAATCCGCACACTATGCACACTCCGCATTGGAGACTTACCTATGGTCTTTAAAGAACTATCTGGGACAACTGGTACAACCGGTGCAATCTGTACAATGGGACCTGCTGTTCCGGCTGTGCTATATTTGCTGGCTGACCTGGGTACAAATCCCTTTCTATCTACAATTTCTACTAAGGCAGATATGGACCACATGACCGCCATTTTTCAGCAAGTACTTAGAGAAGAATTCAAAGAGTTCAAAGAGTCACTTCCAGGGTAGATATCATTGAACAAAACCAGACCACAGCTGAACAAAAAATAGAAATCCTGAAAGCTAAGTTAACAGCACAATCGCATTTGTTACATACTATGCAACTTCAACAGGACAATTTGGAAAATAGGAGCAGGAGAAATAACTTAAAAATCCGGGGTATCCCTGAGACCATATCTGTTAAAGAGCTGCGCCCTACTGTCACTGCTATATTTACCAAAATCCTGGGAGGGACCCGACAGCGGATATTGAGCTGGACAGAGTTCATCGGATACAGGGTATGGCTCCCCTGATGGATGGCAGACTCAGGGATACCCTATGTAGAGTACACTTCTATATTATTAAAGAAGAGATTATTCGGAGGGCATGGTCATTATGTACTACTCATTTTGACAGAGCAACTATACAGATTCTACCGGATCTTTCAAGATATACCCTACAGATGCGTTGTAACATGAAGCCCCTTTTAGACAAGTTACGTGAAGAAGATGCTACATATAGATGGGGTTTTCCTTTTTCCCTGCATATACAGAAAGGCCAACATTTTTTTTGTATTACATGTACATACCCAACTGCCTAATATGTTTGCTAAGCTGTCTATGACACCGATTCTGCTTTCCGACTGGACTGACACTGATACCGGTCTTGTATAATATGGTTGAATCCAGTTTAAAGGGATATGTTTTCTTCTATAAATAGCAACGACCTCTAAAAAATGCTTTAAACAATATAATAATGTACCAGTCCTTTATGTAACCTGGGATATGGGCACCAGGACAAAGAATCCACTGTGCTATCTATGTTAACATGATCTGAGCGACCTCCATTTTCGATGTCGCTCTCCAGCCCCTCTACATAGGAATTTTGCCTCCCAGTGCTATACCCCCTGGATTACTCTAGGAGGAGATCGCAGGGGTGTGCCGGCTCAACTAGAGCCTTATTAGTAGTTGGCTGTGTATACTTTTTTTTTTTTGTGTTTTTTTTTTCTTTTTTTTTCTTTTCTCGCTCTCTCTCCTTCCCCACATCTACCTGCACTCGCTCTGGTAGTACACAGGAGATAGATCTCAGGTTTCACTATGACCAATGTGCATTGCCTCTCTTTGAATGCCAGTGAATTGAATATACCGGAAAAGCGTACATTGGTCCTACGTGAACTCTGGCGTATGCGCACACAAGTGGTATTCATAGAAGAAACCCACTTTCAATATGGTAAGATACCAAAATTTAAGGATAAAAGATACCCACAGGTTTTCCATAGCACAGCTCCAGATTCTAAGATGAGGGGGGTGAGTATCTTGCTTTCCGGGTCGGTTCCATGGTCCTACGTCGAACAGATGTGCGATCCGGAAGGACGCTATCTTTTTCTTAAGAGCGACTTAGCTGGCCGTCGAGTTACTTTGGCGTCTATCTATCTACCCAATCAGGCTCAGCTGAGCTGTCTAAACGGAATTCTTAATAATCTACAGGTCTTTATGGAGGGTGACTAATATTGGGTGGAGATCTCAACGTGGCTCTTGATCCCTTACTGGACATTTCCAAATCTGCTACACATTTATCTTATCAATATCTTAGATGAATTAAAAAAGCTATACAATCTATGCGACTTGTAGATGTTTGGAGAGTCCAGCATCCAGCTGAGCGCGACTATACTTTTTACTCAGCGCCACACAACTCCTGGCACACTCACTTAGGGAAAACTCACGGAGAAACTATGTGTCACACATAGACTCTGACGGAGGGAACCATATCTTTGAATCTAGTAAAATTGCAGAGGTCTTTCAAGAATACTATCAGTCACTATATAACCTACAGACGAATACTCCATTAGACCAGTCGGTACAAAAGCAACAATTAATTTGAGAATATCTTGCCTCTTCAGGTTTACCATCAATTCTGATGTTGAGTCTGAGGCATTAAATGCACCGATATTGATCGACGAATAGACGAATGCAATCAATACGCTAAAGCCACATAAAGCTCCCGGCCCCGATGGATACACAGTTGTCTATTATAAGGCATTTGCCTCTACTCTAGGCGCAAGATTTATAAAAGCATTTAACTCCCTCCTAGAAGACCGACCTTTACCGATTGATACTCTTAGGGCACATATTGTAGTCATCCCTAAGGAGGGCAAGGACCATGCCCAATGCAAGAACTATAGACCTATTTCCTTACTAAACGTTAATTTAAAATTTTTTACAAGGATATTAGCTACAAGGCTACAGCCTCTCCTTCAGACTCTCATCCACCCTGACCAGGTAGGCTTTATGCCTACCAAAGAGGCAAAAGATAATACTATTAGAGCTCTAGACATTATCCATCTGGCTCACTCTCGTAAAATACCATTATGCCTGTTATCCTCCGATGCTGAAAAAGCCTTTGACAGGGTGGATTGGACATGGAGACGCTGTCCCATATCGGAGTCATGAAAGCATTCAGTAAATGGATAGAGGCTGTATACTCCACTCCATCCGCAGCGGTAAGAATTAACAAGGTGACCTCCCCATTTTTTAGCATGAGCAACGGTACTAGGCAGGGATGACTTTTGTCCCCAATGATTTTTATATTAACTCTTGAACCATTTTTGCGTCATGTTCAACAAAATATCGATATTCAAGGTTGTGTGATCGACAAAACGGAACATAAATCTGCGGCTTATGCAAATGACTGTTTTTCATTACTTCACCAGAAACCACGCTACCAAATTTTGTAAAGGAAAATATTAAACATTACGCTGTCAAATGCACGTATACAGGCTCTTCAATCGTCATTCTCCTTTCCATGGGTTGCATCATCTCTGAAATACCTAGGAGTCAAACTGACCCCCTCAATAGACAAAGTCTTCCAAGCAAATTTTCCACCGTTATTACGGGAACTCTCCTTTGACTTGGAAAGATGCAATAAAGGTCCTTATACATGGATGGGTAGGAACGCCATCCTCAAAATGAACATTTTACCAAGATTACTGTACCTTTTTCAGACCTTGCCAATATCTATCCCAGAGTCCTTTCTGAAATCACTACTCAGCGCCTTTATTAGATTTATTTGGGCAAAAAAGCATCCCCGTCTATCATTCAACCTACTGGCTATGTCAAAGGCCAGAGGGAGCATGGCCTTTCCAGATCTGATAAGATACTATAAAGCAGCACACCTTTCCAGGGTACTTGTGAAAAATATTATTAATATCTAATATTCTTGTATCTCAGAGGCGTTTCCAGGTGAATAGCATTGATGGTCAATTTGACTTAAAACAAAGTGTGAGTTTATTGTCACACAATTGGCATCATAAATACAATGTAAAAAATATAATAGTTCAGTTCAATGTAGGTAAAAATATATGAACTAGAATAAAAGTTATAAAGCTGTAATAAGCTTATGAAAGCATGTGTGCTTCATGGATGCTGTCTGTCTCCATGCTGTCTTGTGTGTCGTCCAAGAAGAAGCAGGAAATGACGTTCTTAGTCTTCTGGCAGAATTGACAGCTGTCCCAACTTTCAAAGTGTCTTGTGAACATGTCCGTGTCATCTATCCTAGTGGCTGTGTGTCTGTGTGTGTGTGTCTATCTGTGTGTCCTTCAATATGGAAGCATTGGCTTTATATGTTACATGTGAACGTGTGAACGTCATAACCTCACACCAACTTAGAACCTTGTATGGCACATATTCATATCGGCTAGCTTCAGCAATATGCTATCCAAATGAAGATTCTAACTCAGAGTCATATATGGCATACGATTGACAAGCCCACATGTAACACTCCATACTTGAAGTAATGGGCTGATCATGTAATGTCATATAACCAAACATCTACATAATAGGAACTCACATTACCAACTTTACATCAAGTAACTATATACTAGTACTTATTAATATGACTGGAACTACAAACTAACTTAACTTAACAGGATATAATCCACAATGTATATTCCTTTAGCTACGTGGACACGTGTCTATTTTTGTCTTCTCATGACATTCTATACCAAGATACCTTAAATGTCATACTCAAATTGGCTACACCAGAAAAATACAGCAATGCTCAGCTTTAGATGAAGAATCATGTCAAATCAATTGATCAAGGTCATTCACACATACTCTATTTATCATGATTAATCATAAAACCAAATATGTTTTGCAAGCTTGCCATGAATATAATATAACACCTATAAGTGCCGAATTATGAATTTGGAATAATATTCTAACAACTTGCTTGGTGCAGAGACGAGGGAGACACAAAACCTGGATAGCGATTGAACAATCATGTACGGAGATTCCACTTCGATGCCTGCCATGGCTACGGTTAAAAACTCTGGGAACTTTAAGCTATCACCCCCTGATAGGGGCTACCTTAAAAGTAATCTAACAGAGCCATTTCTTCTGAAAATTTGATGGAGAAATTACCAGGCTCCATCCAGTTTTGGGAAACCCATTATTTCCCCCTGGTTATACAGACAGTCGTATAAAGCAAATTATGCGCCAGGGTAAATTTCGATTAGGGGACTTTTCTGAGGTATCTAGGCTGAAGACCAGGTCGAAAATGCATTCGCTGTCCTGTCCTCCACTGGATCCATGGCGGATGCAGCAGCTTAGACATTTCCTAACTTCTCTTAACAGGGGGAGAGATCAGATCGTTTAAATACACCATTAGAGAATCTATGTCTTCTAGAAAAGCCCTCTGCACATGGGGTATCACAGGTATATAAAATACTAATAAATCCTCCTGAAGACTTTGTCCCAAGATTCCTTTTGAAATGGGAAAGAGATCTAGACATTACACTCTCTAAGGAGCAATGGAGTTATATTCAACACTTTGCCCATCACTCCTCAATAGCCAGTCAATACCAAGATATGTTACAAAATTCTTACAAGGTGGTACAAAGTTCCATCATTATTACAAAAAATGTACCCAGAGAGGACGAAATAATGCTGGCGGTGTGGAGAGTCAGGGCGCAACATGCTCCATATTTTTTGGTCATGTAGGAAGATAGTGGATTTCTGGTCTAAAGTGCGAGATGCGGTAAGACAACTAACAGCGTACGACCTAGGACTCGACCCAGCAAGATATCTTCTTCATCTTTCAGACCTCTCTAAGCATAGATACCGGAACTCTCTAGTGGCTCACCTTCTGAATGCGGCAAAGGCCTGTATCCCGGCCGTCTGGAAGCAAGAATCACCCCCCCGATCTTGTTATGGTTTAAAAAAAATAGCTGAGATATATGCTATGGAAAAAGGCACTGCAAGTATACAGAGTAAGGTGGAAAAATTCAATAAAAAATGGAATTCATGGTCCCTTCTGGTGTGTACCAGGGAATACGGATGTGCTCTTGGAGGGCAGGGGGGGTCTTAGGGAGAGGGTAGAGAGAGCAAGAGAATTTAAAATAGCTTTTCCTTTTTTTTTTCCTCTTCTCTCCTTGGTAAACGGCATTTGTGAAATGTTCTGGGGAAGAAGAGGGGGAAAATATATTTATGTATGTATATGTGTGCGTGTATAGGTGCGTATAAGAATGTATGTGTATATGTGTATACACAAACGTAATACAGATATATTAGAGACAGGAAGAAAATCCATATGTTTTTTTTTTCTTTTTCTTTCTCTTTGTTATGCTCTGTTACTCTTTGTACGGGTCTGTTTGACAATTAGTCATATGTATGTAATGAAAATTGAATTACAATGTGTTAAATTGCACTCTGTGATATGCAGGCAGCAACAATATGGGTATGTATAAAAAAGGAGAAAAGAGTAACTTCAAACATAAATATAACTATTCACCACAGTCAGTATAAGTAGAGCAAGTTTCCCATTTGGTATTGGGGAGGGGTTACGTTTTAAAGAACTTTGTATACCATTCTGACCACTTTTTCCACCGGAGGCTAGCCTCTTTGTGCTTACCCTGCATGGAGGCAAACAATATCTCATATGTAGCATGCGTGTGGGTTGTTGTTATCACTTCTTGGATAGAGGGAGGTTCCTAGTTCCTCCAATGGTGTACTAGCACTAGTCTTGCGCTTAGCAGAATATGGGTGGCTGTTGTTCTGAATGCTATTGGGATTGATTCTATGGTTAATGATAATAGCGCCCAATCTGGCGTCATTGTTTTTTTTATCTTAAAATTTGTGTGAGCAGTCTAGATACTACGGACCAGAAATTGGTTATGGTTGGACAAGACCAAAGTGTATGGTATAACGTGCCTATTTTTCCGCAATTCCTCCAGCAAGTTACAGGGGTGTTTTGGGAGAAACTTGCAATTCTATAAAGAGTTAAGTACTATCTAAGTAAAAAGTTTTGGGTCAGTTCCCATAGGTTCACGCTTTTGGTCGCTGCATATGTGATGCTGAGTGCCTTTTGCCATTGTTCTGGGGTATATCTAGCGTTCAACTCTTTTTCCCATGCTAATATGTTGGCAGTTTTAGTAAATACGTCCTTATTGTTAAGCAGTGTGTAAAACATAGATATCCCTTTGATCTTAGTAGTAGGGTTGGAATAGGATTGGATTATCCTCCAAGGTAGTGCTAGTACTACATTTGGGTTGGATTTAATGAAATGGGTTATTTGTAAATATGTATATTGTTCGAAGTTCTCTAAACCAAATTCTATTTGTAGGGTTCTAAAGGTTTTGGGTGTCGGTCCTATCATTAGGTCTTCTATATCCTTTTCCCTTTTGTCACCCATCTGTTTATGTTTAGGTTGGGTATAATTATGGGTAAGCTTTGCAGCAGTAATGGGAGTGCCGTTGTTTTTCAAGTCCTGAGAAGGGGTAGTTATTAGTGTATTCCAGGCCTGGAGAGAGGCTAGTTTAGTAGGGGATAGTGAAGTATCCCGTGGGTTTTTGTGTTGGCTAGTAAATAGGAAGTAGTATAAATTATTGCCCTGTGTTTGGGAGTGTTCTAGTTCTTTCCATCTAGTATCTTTGGATTGAGGGAACCAAGTTTTAAGTTGAGCTAAGATTGAGGCCGTATAATAGTCTTTTAGCATTACCATTCCCACTCCTCCTGCCTTTCTGGTTGAAACCAGTTTGGAGACGGCACATCTAGATTTCTTTCCTTGCCATAGGTATATATTAATTAATAATTTAGCTTCTGCAAAAAAGGTGTTGGGTACAGGAATAGGGAGTGTGCAGAATAAATATATAAATTGGGGTAGGAGAATCATTTTAAAGGCTGCTAGGCAACCTGACCAGGAGAGTTCTACCTTAGATAGGTCTTGAAGATTCACCTTTAATTTATATAGGAATTTGGTGTAGTTGGCCTTGTAAAGTTCTTCCATGTTTGATGTTAAGGTAATGCCTAGATATTATATGCCCCCACTATCCCATGCGTAAGGGTATAGTTCTGTAAGCTTCCGTTGTGTATTTGGAGGGACGTTCAGTCCTAGAATGTAGGATTTGGTCTCGTTCACTTTGTAATAGGAAAGATGGTTAAACATTTTCAGTGCTTGGTGTACCGAAGCCAGGCATTTTTCCACATCTGTGAGCATTAAAATGACATCAAATGCAAACAAGCTAATGGTATGCGATGAGTTGTGAGTTGGAAAACCAGTAATGCAGGAGTGTCTGCGAATGTGACTCGCCAGAGGCTCCATAAATAGGTTAAAAATTAGTGGTGATAATGGACACCCCTGGCGAGTCCCGTTCGTAATATTAAATGGGGTTGAGAGGGCTCCAGAGGTGTACACCTGGGCTGAGGGGCATGTATATATAGCCATAATTGCTGAGAAGATTGGGCCTGTAAAGCCAAAAGCCTCCAAACCCTTGGCCAAGTATCCCCAGTGTATGCGGTCAAATGCCTTCCCAGCATCCAGTGCTAGAAGCAGAGAAGGTGACCCCTGCATTTTTGCTAGGTGTATAACATTTATTAGGCGTCTAGTGGCATCTGAGGTCTGGCATCCCCTGGTGAAACCAGATTGGTCTGGATTTATGATTTCAGGGAGAATATCTAGCAATCGTAAGGCTAAAAGTTTTGCATTTAATTTTAGGTCGTTATTGGGAAGTGAAATAGGCCTAAAGTTCTGCGGAGTGGATGTGTCTTTACCTGGCTTGGGTATCCTTATTATAAGAGCTTTAAGCATTTCCTCAGGGAAAGAGGAAGAGGCAGTAGCAACATTGTATATGCAGACCAAATAAGGTGTTAGTATTTTTTGAAAGCTTGATAATACTCCTCTATGTACCCGTCTGGTCCAGGGGACTTGTTGAGTGGCAGTGAGTCAATTGCTTTGATTATTTCTGTAGATTCAAAGGGTAAGTTTAGTCTTTGTAATTGTTCTGATGTTAGCTGGGGAAGGGACAATTTGGCTAGAAAGTTTGTAATTATTTCAGGATTAGGTTAGTGGGTATGTGGGTCCTTTGCTAGGTTGTAGAGGGATTTGTAATGATGGCTAAAGGCATCCGTTATATCTTTAGGGTGGTGGTGTTTGACTTTTGTGAGAGGATGAATTATAAATGGAATTTTGTTTTGTATCCACAACTACAGATTAGTTGGGCTCTGTTGCCGCTGGTGTAATGATTCATTTTTAATCGTCTGGAGAACTTTCCAAAGCTCTCCAGAAGATGCAGTCTGAGATCATATCGGAGTTGTGTCAGCTTTTGAGAAGCGGGCGATGAAGGGTTTTGTTTGTTTTGGGCTTCTAGTTTGTGGATCTCCTCAGTGAGTTCTTTCAGCTGTCTCCGCCTCTTTACTCCGGCCCCTAATTTTATAAAAATACCCCTCATGAACGCCTTGTGGGCATTTCATAATGTAAAGTGATCATTTACAGATGATTCATTATCAATAAAGTACTCATTTAAATGTGTTTCCAGTGTTCTTTTGGTGTCCTCCCTTTGTAGAAGAATTGGGTTCGCTCTCCACACTGGGAAAGCTGCAGAGGATAGGGAATCTGCAATTGTCAGAGTCACTGATGCATGGTCTGACTATGTGATTGTATTGATTGTTGTTTTCATCAGAAGACCTTGGTCGACAAGAAAAAGGTCTATGCGGGAGTAGGACCTGTGTGGTGAAGAAAAAAAGGTGTAGTCCTTTTCATGGGCATGAAAGCAACGCCATGCGTCAAAAAGTCTGTTGTGATGGATTAAATGTAGGAGCAGAGACTGCAGTCGTGTGGATGATGCGGTAGAGTCCATGGATTTGTCTGGGATGAGATTAAAATCTCTGCAAATCAACAAGGATTTGCAGAGATTTTGTAATTGTATGATGGATCTTGGTAGTACTTTGGTGAAATCTCCAGATGGATAATTGACCCCATGGTGGTTGCTGATCGCTGTACCTAGGAAGCCTTGGTAGATTGGTAAGAATTGCCTGTGGTGAAAAGGAAGGAAGAACAACAATAAAAAAAACAAAAGATAGTAATTTTGAACAACTTGCGTCCAGATAACTGGATAGGTTTAACCATTCTGGACTTACTGTCCAAGTCTATTTAGGGTACTGTGTACCTGGATGCAGCAAAATGTAGCTCAGATTTATAGGGGTAAGTTTGTGCTAGAGAGAGACTCCTGTCTCCACAGGAACTCATTTGTCACATTCTCTGTTTAGCAGGCTTATGCGTGTTTCTTGGAGTTTTTAGCAGTGACCATGCTCCATTCTGGTTCCACTGTTGAAACATTTCTAGGATAGTTTTGTTTGCTGACAGGCTCAGGGATGATATGCCTTTCTTTTAATAGGGAAAGGCCTTTTTCCAAGGAGCTCACTGTGTAAGTGTTCCCATCTTTATTAATAGTGCGTTTTATTGGGTAACCCCACCTGTAACCTAGCTTGTGGTTTCAAAGTGCTTTTTGTAATAGTGGTCAGGCTCTTTCTTTTCTGGAGAGTATATTGGGATAAATCTGCATAGAATTGTAGATTTTGGTGCTGTGGTGGGATGTGATCTTTGGTGCACATTACAGCCATCAACTTTTCTTTAGCATGATAAAAATGCAGGCACAAAATCACATCTCTTGGTGTGTGATCAGGGAGGTAGGCTGGTTTGGGTAGGCGATGTATCCTATCTATGGTGACATCAAGCTCAGTTAGTTCAGGGAGGATTTCTTTGAAAAGAGTTATAGTGTAAGGCTGCAAGTTTCCCTGCTGAATGGACTCAGGGATACCTCTAATTTTCATATTGTTCCTCCTGCTTCTGTCTTCCATATCTGCCATTTTTGATTTAAGCCACTCCATCTTCTTCTCTATCCCATCATGGGCATCAGTTAGGTCATTTAATGTGGATTCAAACTCTCTCATTTTAGTTTCAATGCAGTCTATTCTTGTTTCTACCACTTGTATATCTTTATGAAACTATTGCATACAGGGCATCATGTCAGCATGAAGTGTGCTCCACAGTGATAACAGCATGCCCTTCAATACAGTGTCCATAACAGGCTGATTCATGCTGGGGAATTCTTCAATCCTATCAGGAAGCTCCCTGGTATCCTCCCCAGAATCAACGTCTAGCCCAGCCATCGGGCTGCATCCAGGGTCATCCATCCTAAATTTAGCCTTAGCAGGGCTGGACGATTGAGCTGTGTGTTAGGGTAGGATTGGGGAGTCCCCGGGAGAACCACTATCTTTACTGCTAAATGCGATTTAGGTGATAGGAAGTGATTGCTACAGGCTGGGGTAGAGGATGATCCGGCGCCATCTTGCCTACCTCCATGCTGCCACTGTGTAAAGTATTCAGTCAGCTTTTGTGGCTTCCTAGGCTCCTTTCTCTTCCTTGGCATCGCCATCAGGGTGCTTGGGTGTAGTTCGCCCAGGTGGGGTGGTTTAGTTAGTCGTCCCCTGGTAAGCTGCTTCATGCCGCTATGGGTCCCTCTCATAGCTATGGCCGCTATGGGTCCCACTCCTCTCTCATGCCGCCATTCCGGTCCACAGCTGGCCACGCCCCCTAAATTCAGCTCCTTTTATGCATAGATCCTATTTTTACCTCTGAATGAGCATTCAGTCAATGCCAATATCTTTCATTTGTTCATCTCCAATTCTACACGTGTGAACAGAAAGCAGAGTGTTGGTACCTAGAGTGAAGCCAATAATTGAACACCCATTGATGTAGTAGTAGACATTCTTGTGATAGATATAAAAATTAAAAGTGTAGTGCTATAAATCAATGAATTGACCATTAAATTAGTAATGGAATAAATAACTAATCATTTTTTTTGTTTTGGGAATTTCACATTTGCGGTGCACTTTACATTAATGGCAACCTACAGATTTCTTTAGAGAAACAATTAATTACTATTCATCTAGCACAAGGATAAGAAAAAGAAAAAATTACAGCGCTGTGTAGAAAGGTGTAAATAGCAGCCAACACAGCTATAGACCAAAGCAACAAATATAAAAATTAAAAGTGTAGTGCTATAAATCAATGAATTGACCATTAAATTAGTAATGGAATAAATAACTAGTCGTATAAACAAAAAGGATTATCCAACGTGCCCAAAGGGAGTAGAATATTTAGCCTTATGTCAATACACAAGTACACAATGAGTGACTCTAATATCTTAAATCACAAAAGGAGTGAATACACACGTGAAATGTATAATTTATAATGAAAAGTAATATAAGTAATATAGAAGTGTGTCACACTGAGGACACAAAAGGTCCAATCATATAAAAGTCCAAAAAAATGTCAGCAAATATGAAGCTGGAGTCCAAAGATTAGATGATTAGGATTAGGATGATGATTAGGATGATCCCACAAATCCGGAGACATATTTGACAGACATCATTTGGAAGGAAGTTGGAATAATAGGTAAGCCACCACCAGTAATCATAAGGAGGCTTACCAGATGTTGATGACTTGGAGGGGCTTATGCCGCCCAAGTCATAAAAGACTTTTAACCAGCTGGCTGGGAAGATGCCCCTGCTTGGACAGCCACGATAACTTGATGCAAATGTTCTCGGACAGCAGCTTGTAGGTAATACTCCAATAGGGAGCTCCAAACCGATATTCACAAACCAAGCAAAGATAAATAAAAAACTTGCATAGTGTGATACCATATGTATAAAAAATGTATTATGTAAAAAGGATAAACTTACATGGTAGCGATCATCAAAGGCATGTATAGCAACAAAAGCGGTATGTAAGTAGGTCCACCCAACGCGTTTCTGCTAATAAGCCGTCATCTGGGGTGCGATCACCCAAACACTACCGCTTATAAAGCACTAATGACCCCCCCTTGGAAATTGCATGGCACCGGAAGTGAAACATTGTTACATCACTTCCGGTGTATTGGCCCAAAAATTTAACTAAATACAAAACTTAATCAAAAGTATTATGTATATCTATAATTTCATAAGTATTTAAATTTTGTTTCCCTGCAAAAACAATGAAAAATATAAAAAAAATACATCGTAATCACCACAGGACCAAGCCTCACTATGAAGAGGCCTTAAGACGTCGCTACGTACGATGTACAACGTCACAGCGCACCGCAGCGCCGCTCCCGGATGAAAATAATAGAAGGCATTAATCTTGACCACTGCTGAGCCAAGCCTCGTTCTGGAGAGGCTACATGACGTCGCTGTGTATGCTTCACAGCTTCGCAGCGTACCGCCCGGATGACAATCAGGCCTCATTTGAAAAAAAAGGTCATGTGACTGCAACATGTGATGTGATTACGTCACAGACACTGCGTATCACACCGTCATTCCTCTACCCAAGCCTCAATACAGATGACGCTCCGAACGGATATATTAGCAGGTTCTGCCAATGGCAATGGCTGTCATCAAAGAAATACACATTAAAGGAAAAAAGCCTTCAACGAAGGCGCATTAGTAAAGGGAAATTAAAAGTAATAAATGAAAGTTTATACTAGACCCACAAAAAGACCATATATTAAATAGACCTCACAAAATATAGATCCAGTATCTTATTGTAGTAATATTATGTGTGGGTTCCGATAATAAGAAAGTCATTTAGTAATCAAAAATATAAAAAATATATATATAAATTATTAATAAAAATTAAAAAGTTAAAAAAACCTATAAAATAAATAAATTTTATAAATTTTATTAGGAGCATTGTAGCAATTTCCAAATGGGGTCATCAGTTGCAAACAAATGTACAAGCAATTTTACATGAAAATGCAAAAATTATTAAAAAATTGTTAAAAAATGGACAGAAAGTCGACATCCCCATAATTTACAATATCAAATAAGATAGAGACTAGAAGGACAATATCAAAAAATTATATATAAAAAATCTTTACATTTGAAAAAATATTAAATGGGTAAAATGGGTGAAAAATCAAAATCAGTAAAAATGAAAAAGGAAAAGAAGAAAAAAAAAAAAAAAAGAAGAAAAAGTCGCTCCTACTAGGACTGGTTAATAAACAAATTAATGTCCCACTCCACATTCATACCTTGTGGATAGTGGGTCTGTAACTCGTATATCCAGAACATTTTAAGTCTGGAAACTCCCCTTAGACTAGCTCCTCCCCTCCATGGAGCAATATATTTATCAATAACCAAAAATTGAGTACCAGCAGGGTTTCTGTCATGATATTGTCTATAATGCCGAGGTACTGTATGTTTGATGCTGCCAGAATTGATAAGATTAATGTGTTCTGTTACCCTCACTGCAAAAAATCTTATGGTGCGCCCAATATATTGTTTGCCACATGGACATGTAATTAGGTAAACAACATTAGTAGTTGTACATGTTGAAAAATGTTTAATTTGGTACACGCGATTAGTTGTTGTTGATCTGAATTCTCTACTAGTCCTTCTACCACAAGTATTAAATTGGCAAACCATACATCTCTTACATGGATAAAAACCAGTCCAATTATGGAAGAAGGATGGTCTTTGTGGGGGATCTAAAAAATCTGGTGCCAGCTTACTTTTAAGTGAAGGCACCCCTCTGTAGATCACTTTAGGCCTTTCAGGCAATAAGGGACCTAGAATTTTATCATTTTTTAAAATTTTGCCAGTGTTGTTCAAAGATATGCTTTATTTGTCTATGTTGGGTTGAAAATGATGTAAGAAAGGACCATTTAAAATCACTATCTTCACGTCGTGGTTTGTCCACCAACAATGAAGAGCGGTCAAAATCAAGGGTAAACTTTAGATCTTGGTATACTTCCACATGGCTATAGCCCTTCTCCAAGAATCTTTCCCTCAGGACCATAGCCTGAGTCATAAAAGTGTCACTATCAGTACAGTTCCTGCGTATTCGCAGGAATTGGCTTTTTGGGACCAATCTTAGCCAGGCCTTATAATGGCAACTATCGGTGGGTATATACCCATTTCTGTCCTTGGGTTTAAAGTAAGTGCTAAAAACAAATTGTTGGTCCTTCCTTTCTATGACCAAATCCAAAAAATTAATCTTGGAGTTACTAGATTCATGGGTAAGGACTATACCTCTGTCATTTGCATTAGGAGCTGAAAAAAACTGGTTCAGTTATGTCCTGGGCCCACAGTATGAGCTGTGGGTTATCCATGGCATAGACGACATCCTCCTCCCACTTGGCCATAAACAAATTAGCCAACTTGGGGTGAATTTGGCCCCCATTGCTACCCCTTTATGTTGCAGGTAGAACCGACCATCGAACCAGAAGTAGTTATGTTGAGTGGCAAATTCTAATAACTCAACAATGAACTCCACCTGTGGGGTAGCAAGGGAAGCATCCCTATTAAGGAATTCATGGACAGCCTCTATACCCTTATAATGCGGAATACAAGTATATAAAGATGCCACATCCGCAGTGGCCATAATTAGATCTCCTTGAAAAGACACAGTAGAAAGCAATTTTATCACATCTTTTGTGTCCTTGAGATAAGATGGCATATACCGCACTGAGGGTTGTAGAAAAAAGTCGGGGGCGTGTCCGGACATCCAGCAAGCAGGACGTATGGATGCTGAGCTCCACACATTCAGCTGAAAATCCACAGCCATCCTTGCCTAATTCAGCCTGGAGAAACCTCAGCTCTCTAGGAATATCATCCAGACACCCCCAACTGTCGTTTTGGCCGATTATTACCAAAACCTGACCGGCCCCACCAGATCCTATTAGGCCTGAAGCTAGGCCCACACCGCAGAGACCTATCGCCATCTTGGTCTCGGCGGATCGCTCGGATCCTTCTACTCTTCTCTCCCGTGAGCCCGGGAGCCACTGGCCTACAGCTAACATAATAGCTGCCGCTACACCAGAGAGCCGTCTAGAGGAGGATTGAAGCCCTGGGACACCCAGATCTAAGCTCCAGCTTCCGCGGCCTGACGCCATCTTGCGGCCTGCGGCTCCGGCCCTTCACATCTTACATCCATCTGACGCAGTGAGTAGCAGGCCTTCTGGCCACTTAAATGTCCCCCTGAAGGTGACTGCGCAGTGGTGGGGTTCAGTTCCCTGATCCGGTCGGAGGAACTTAAGACATTTACAGAGCGGTGTTTGCTAGGTCAGCCGCCGGCCCTGGGAAAGTCCGCAGCTTCGGCCTACCCTCGGTAGTCGGCGGCCATCTTGCTGCTCCCAGTACACCCCATCTCTCTGGGCCTAGTGTATTTACTCCTCTATAATAAGATCTGGCACAAATATCAACCCGACATACACTGCACCTACAGGGGTCACTACTGCTACACTCATTGAAGAAATAGTGGCCAATATGAAGATTATTATTTAGTTAAGGAAGAAGAAAAAAAAAGAAAAAAAAAATTTTTTTATTATGGACTTTTTTTGTGTGTTTGTTCTCATTTTAACATTAGAAAAAAGGGGCGTGGCTTGGCGCGCAATGTGTAAGACCGCACCGTGACTGAACTCCGGGATGCTGTGAGGCCCGGGTCCCAATTACCGCCGCTCTGAAAACGATTATGTCCGCTCGGCTAAGGAGGGCGACACATGGACACACTCTCCGCTCTCTGATTACCCCTAAAAAGAAAACCTCCCCAGGAAACCTCAGCAAGTTTAGATACAGCGGAGGTGGGAAATCTACCAAGATGGCGCTGACACACAGACACAGCATGGAGGAAGACATAGAAGACGAGGTGTCCCTGCCAGCATCTGAAGACTCTGCAGGTAATTTTGATAAAGACAAACCTCTGACCTACACTACCATGACCGACATAGCTGCAGATATCAAAAGATCGTTTACCTCAGCTATAACAGACATTAAAACGGAGCTATTGAAACTTTCTGAACAAATGGCTGTATCTGAGCGCGCTGGGAGGAGGAGAGATAAAGCGCTGTCCAGATTAGACCAAATTACCAATGCACATAACCATCATCATATGTTGCCTTCCCAATTTCAGTTTAAAGTAAGAAGTTTTACAAAAAGCAAGGTCCAATGACCAGATCTTGTTTAATGACAACACAATACAACTATTTCAAGACCTATCACCCATAACACTGAAAAACAGAAGGGCACTGAAACCCCTCCTAGAGGTTCTAAAAGAAAGGAACATAAATTACAGATGGAAATTTCCTTTTGCTCTCCAAGCTTCATACATGGGCAAACAATACACACTCAGAACCCCCAATGAACTGAACAGATTTTGTGAAAACCTTCAAATTACGCCAGTAGCATTGCCTGACTGGTACTCGGAATTTTTGCTTCCTCCTGAAATTACCAACCCTCCAGCCTTCGGCGGAACAGATATGTTCCATACACCCTCCCAGCAGGGAAAAAATCGCAGAAACGCCAACAGAAACAGTTATGACTCTCCTCCAAAAGCGCCAAAAGTCAAAGATTAAAATAAACCTGATTTACCGGGCACTCACAATCCAACCATTGTGACATTTACCTGGATTATACATAAGTCAGCCTATTGATCTTCCGCTCATCCCCTTTCACCACAATTACCAATTTTTGGTTCCTATTCTATCCCTTGGAGAAGAGAAAGAGGGAAGGAAGGGAAAGGAGAAATTTCTTTTTTTTCTTTTTCTTTTTTTTCGATACCTCTGCCTCAAATCCTCACTAATATGCTGACCAAAGCCGAAAGCACTAAAACTGCTGCAGGATTCCTTCTCTGAACATCCACTAGAGGGCAATCCTACACAACAGTTAACATCCTACTCTAACTTCTAAAGATCCCTCCCTGGGAATACACAAAGCTCAATACCTACTGGAAATATCCCCTACTACCTGCACTTATTAAAAAACGCAGGTCTACATAGATGAAGAGGGATTCAAGGGATAAGAGACACATATTGTATATACCCATCATGTGAGATCTTATACATGCAGATCTGGAAGCAGATTCTAGCATTGAATCCCTCCCACATCCGCTTCCACTGAGTAATTCATCAGATATGGGAATTTACCTGGATGACAACCAGACTCTCAATATTAATCCACACTTAATAACTTTTCTTTCACAGAAGCTATAAATGCCTACAAAAAATAAATTCTTAAAACCAAGAAACTGTTACCAACTGAACAGGCTTCTTCAGTCGGGTTTAACTCTGTATCCAGAAACAAGGGTGAAATACACTCAACATTTACCATGAGACTGTGAACCATAGCTAGAAGTTTAAGTATTCGGCCCACTTGTGACATCTCTAGCCAAACAGTGAATACACAGATATACGGCTGATGCTTGCCAATTTGCAACACCCTATCCTTTCACTGTAGGAACTTCAAATACCACCAGACTGAGAGGACTTCGGATAATATGAGACCTCGCATGCCTGGACTTACCCTTTCTTAAGCGTTGGAGAGGAAGCTTCCAAGTGAATCTGCTTACAGATCCTTCATTTTACATCAGGTCGCAGAATCAGACATAACTCCATATAGCTTGTTTGAACTTGAACCATAGAATACTAATACAAAAGTTCTAAGCGTTATACAGTACTTTTTGAGTTTCTGATCCTGAGACATACTTAAACATAAGAATAGATTAGATCATCCAACTCACTTCAAGTTATTAGATTATACTAGACTAGAACAGAGAATACCTTGCTAAACTCAGGGTTAAGGTATCACGATGTTAACTGTTAATTGGTTTGAAAGGTTTTGATTTCTCTCTTTTTATTCTTTTTTCTTTTTCAAATGTTTTACATGTTAACCGCCTTTTTCATCCCATGCAGAACATCACTAAATGTATGTAACAGACGGGATGAACGGCATGTTTTTTCCATATTTACAGGTATCTGTCTTATATTCTCTTCTTTAACACTTAAGCAGGTTGTCGCCCTTAGTGGCTGACCGGTTTGCGGTCGGCGATATTTCTACATAATAATAAGCGGCCTAAAACTCACCTCTCACACTATCTTTTTAACATACCCGGGTCTTGCAGTGTCCTGCGAGACGGACCCAGTTACCAAACTCACAAACAATAACAAACAACATATAACGACACTAACGCGCCTCCCACTTCCCCCCAGAGTACATAGTAGTACCTATTATAACTAGGTCACTAACTAGCTCCTCACTCTCTAGGTGAGATTAGAGCACACACTCAACCACCCCTTTTTCAACCCACCCTAACTTATCCTACCTCCCTTGTCCCCCCTTTTCTCCCCTGGAGTACGCCAAAAGAGACCAGAACATCTCATATAATAATAACTATTAGACAAAAACCACTAGACTCAACATATACACCTGAATTTCCTAACAACCTACATTATGGCATATAAATTCCTGGGAAAAGCACCAACTTTAATTTCCCACAATGTCAACGGCCTGAACATACCCGAAAAAAGAACAAAAATGCTCAAAGAATTGAAAAAAACTATGCCGTCAATTGTGTTTTTACAAGAAACACATTTTAAAAGCAAACATATACCCAAATTTACAGACAACATATTCACAGAAATGTACCACTTCACTAACCCTCTAGCCAAAACAAAAGGAGTATCAATCCTCATTAACAAAAACTCCCCCTTCAAAATGCAACAAAAACTTGTAGATCCAGAAGGACACTATCTTTTCCTTAAAGGAGAATGGGCAGGATCACCCGTCACATTAGCTAATGTATATTTCCCAAACTCTACCCACATCCCATTTTGTCGTAAAATTATAGACAAACTAAAATGGTTTGCTGAGGGATGTATAATACTGGGTGGAGACTTCAATGTACCCCTCTCCCCCCAAAAAGACACATCAACAGGTCACACCATCCTAACATACAGAATCCTCAGACGCCTTAAATTACTCTTAAACTCCTTATCACTAGTAGACACTTGGAGACTCACCCACACGAATGAGAGAGACTACACCTTTTTCTCAAGAGACATCTAAACAAACTAGAAGCAGCAGAGATAGGCATAGTCGCTCTCTCAGACCATGCCCCCACGGCTATATCTATGCGACTTGACTCACCCCAACAAACGACCTTTAATTGGAGACTCAATGCATCACTTCTAACTGACCAACGAGTGAAAGACGACATACAGGACACTTTGACTGATTACTTTAGGAATAACCTAGATACAGATACCAACCCTTTGACTAATTGGGAAGCTCACAAAAGCGTTATAAGAGGTCATCTAATGAAATGGGGGTCTAGATTAAAAAGAGAGAAAGAAAAGGAAATTTCCAAACTGACCTCACAAATAGCAAAATTAGAAACTCTTCACAAACAATCTCTCTTGATCTCAACAGAGGAGGAATTGATCCGTTGTAGGAACTCCCTAAAATCATTACTAGACCTGAAGACTAAAAAAGCACTTTTCTTCAAAAAAAGCATATTTTTTGAATATGGGGACAAAAGTGGGAAACTACTAGCCAAAGCTCTCAAAGATTTGACACAAGCCGGAAAAGTACATGCCATACGAGACAAAGACGGAATACTTAGACATAAACCTATTGATATTGCGGACCTGTTCCATAAATTTTACGCAAAATTATACAACCTCCCTGAAACGCATAAACCCCCACATCTAACCAGGACGAAACAAGAAATGATACATCAATTTTTGAAAAACAGCAAAATACCCTTACTTCCACAAGTTGACATAAACAAACTAGAGGAACCTATCTCCACAAATGAATTACTAGAAGCCATTAAAGATCTTAAGACAGGGAAAAGCCCAGGCCCAGACGGCTTTACCTCACAATATTACAAAACATACACTCAAGCTCTAATTAAACCCCTTATCTCAGCTTTCAATTACCTGGCAAAACACAATCACGACCACGATTCGTTCCTCATGGCCCATATCGCAGTAATCCCCAAACCTGACAAAGACCACACAGACTGCGCCAACTACAGACCTATTTCTTTACTAAATATAGACTTAAAAATCTTAGCCAAAATACTGGCAAATAGACTGAAACCCCTCCTCTCAAAGATCATTGGCCCAGAACAAGTAGGTTTCATGCCAGGCAGAGAGGCACGTGACAATACAACCAAAGCACTTAGTTTAATTCACCATGCTCACAACTCTAAGATAAAAGGACTCCTTCTCTCTACAGACGCCGAGAAGGCTTTCGATAGAGTCTCTTGGGACTATATGATGTCTACTTGCTCCCATATTGGACTAAACGAAAGTATGCTATTTTGGATCTCAGCACTCTATCGAAATCCCCAAGCTAAAATCAAAGTCAACAATATTCTCTCTGACCCAATTAAAATACGAAACGGGACTCCTCAAGGCTGCCCTCTTTCACTCCTTCTATTTATCATTTCTTTAGAACCCCTAATAAGAACAATCAAATTATCTACAGACATCAAAGGTTTCAGAGTAGGAGACAAAGAATATAAAATTGCCGCCTATGCGGATGATCTCTTATTTTTCTTGACACAACCACATATCTCTATTCCAAACCTTGAGAAACACTTCAAAATCTTCGGCTTTATCTTCAACTTCAAAATTAACAAATCCAAGTCTGAGGCACTGAACATTAATTTGCCAATAGACCAACTCAATTTAATGAAAGACAATCATAATTATAAATGGGAACAAAATATTTTGAAATATCTAGGGATAAATCTAACCAGCAATATAGACTCGCTATATTCTTATAATTACAAACCCCTTCTTACCACACTGAATAGAGACCTTCAAAAATGGTCAACCAAATCTTTCTCTTGGTTTGGCAGAGCTTCAATTCTAAAAATGACAATTCTACCGAGATTACTTTATCTTTTCAACACACTCCCCATCAAAATTCCCGAAACCTTCTTTACCAACCTTCTCAGAACACAAAGACGCTTTCTTTGGGCTGATAGAAAACCCAGAATAAATCTCAATTTACTATCACTACCCAAGCATAAAGGGGGAATAGGACTCCCAAATTTTAAAAAATACCACCAAGCATCTCTCATCACGAGAATCATTGACTGGCACTGCCATAGCTTAAATAAAGACTGGATCCAACTAGAACAAGCTCTAAGCCCCTTCAACCTAACCTTTTATCCATGGTCCATACATTCTAAAACGGATAAGACTATAAAACATCCCCTAATCGCAAACACACTTGAAGTGTGGCATAAGGTAGCTCGTACTCATAACTTACCAACAAGTGTCTGGGGAATGCCCAGGAAAAAGCCAAAGTCTACTTACCACCAGCTTGCAGACAACCAAATTGACCTATCTAACAGTAAGCGTTAAAAAAGGGGTTTAGTCCGCACGCATTTGCAAACGCATGCGTGAGCCACAGAGCCACGTCACGGCACCCTTGTATCTGTGGTCCTAACACTAACGTATGAGTGTCCCCACAGTGGAGGCACATGCATTTAATGGATAAATGAGGGCAGGTGGCTGGAGGGGAGCCCACCCCTCCTTAAAGGTACAGGAGCACACCAAACACCCAGCAATAGCACAATGGCTGCAAAGGTGTTGGTGCACTGCTGGACCAATACAAACACTCACGTGATAACACAAACTTGCCACCACTCTCATTTATAGCTGGCTATCACAGTAAGCAGCTTTGGGAGGCTAAAACAGGTACCAACAAGTGTCTGGGGAATGCCCAGGAAAAAGCCAAAGTCTACTTACCACCAGCTTGCAGACAACCAAATTGACCTATCTAACAGTAAGCGTTAAAAAAGGGGTTTAGTCCGCACGCATTTGCAAACGCATGCGTGAGCCACAGAGCCACGTCACGGCACCCTTGTATCTGTGGTCCTAACACTAACGTATGAGTGTCCCCACAGTGGAGGTACATGCATTTAATGGATAAATGAGGGCAGGTGGCTGGAGGGGAGCCCACCCCTCCTTAAAGGTACAGGAGCACACCAAACACCCAGCAATAGCACAATGGCTGCAAAGGTGTTGGTGCACTGCTGGACCAATACAAACACTCACGTGATAACACAAACTTGCCACCACTCTCATTTATAGTTGGCTATCGCAGTAAGCAGCTTTGGGAGGCTAAAACAGGTACCAACAAGTGTCTGGGGAATGCCCAGGAAAAAGCCAAAGTCTACTTACCACCAGCTTGCAGACAACCAAATTGACCTATCTAACAGTAAGCGTTAAAAAAGGGGTTTAGTCCGCACGCATTTGCAAACGCATGCGTGAGCCACAGAGCCACGTCACGGCACCCTTGTATCTGTGGTCCTAACACTAACGTATGAGTGTCCCCACAGTGGAGGCACATGCATTTAATGGATAAATGAGGGCAGGTGGCTGGAGGGGAGCCCACCCCTCCTTAAAGGTACAGGAGCACACCAAACACCCAGCAATAGCACAATGGCTGCAAAGGTGTTGGTGCACTGCTGGACCAATACAAACACTCACGTGATAACACAAACTTGCCACCACTCTCATTTATAGCTGGCTATCGCAGTAAGCAGCTTTGGGAGGCTAAAACAGGTACCAACAAGTGTCTGGGGAATGCCCAGGAAAAAGCCAAAGTCTACTTACCACCAGCTTGCAGACAACCAAATTGACCTATCTAACAGTAAGCGTTAAAAAAGGGGTTTAGTCCGCACGCATTTGCAAATGCATGCGTGAGCCACAGAGCCACGTCACGGCACCCTTGTATCTGTGGTCCAAACACTAACGTATGAGTGTCCCCACAGTGGAGGCACATGCATTTAATGGATAAATGAGGGCAGGTGGCTGGAGGGGAGCCCACCCCTCCTTAAAGGTACAGGAGCACACCAAACACCCAGCAATAGCACAATGGCTGCAAAGGTGTTGGTGCACTGCTGGACCAATACAAACACTCACGTGATAACACAAACTTGCCACCACTCTCATTTATAGCTGGCTATCACAGTAAGCAGCTTTGGGAGGCTAAAACAGGTACCAACAAGTGTCTGGGGAATGCCCAGGAAAAAGCCAAAGTCTACTTACCACCAGCTTGCAGACAACCAAATTGACCTATCTAACAGTAAGCGTTAAAAAAGGGGTTTAGTCCGCACGCATTTGCAAACGCATGCGTGAGCCACAGAGCCACGTCACGGCACCCTTGTATCTGTGGTCCTAACACTAACGTACTTTTCGTACTCATAACTTAGCCTCAATCCCTGGTCCACTGACTCCTGTAACCAATAACCCTGACTTTATTCCAGGTCTACACCTGAAGAACATGCCGACCCGCACAGCCTCCCAATGCCTGGTAAACTCTAAGATCAAACCCCTAGACATACTCAAAACAGAGTGGGAAGGATCACCTCCTGGCTTATGGCTTTATATGCAACTCAAAAGCTTCCTGTTAAATAGCAAACACAGAGCATTTTACAGCTTACCATTACTCCCTCTAGAAGAACTATGCTTTAAAAGATCACCACTAACTAATACCACTTCTCTAGCTTACTGTTTGTTAAATCAAAAACAGCACTCAGATGACTTAACACATAAAGAAAAGTGGGAAAAAGATTTAAAAACTAAGATTTCCTCTAAACAATGGGAGAATGCCTGTATAATGACTCATAAATGCTCTTTAAGCACAAAATATCAGGAGATCTCTTACAAAATACTCACCCAGTGGTATATCACACCACATAGGGCCAAGAGGTGGTCCCCTACAACCTCAGACACCTGTTGACGTTGCGGGGCAGATGTTGGTAACTTTTTACACATATGGTGGGAATGCCCACCACTACATGTTTTCTGGGAAACAGTAATAAAATGGACTAAATTCATTACAGATTCTAAAATTGAATTTAATGCTGCCACTTGCCTAATAAACGTAAATAAACTCTCCATAAGCAGATAAAAAAAATCCCTTTCTAGGCATCTACTACTAGCTGCTAAAAACACTTATACCCCTCCATTGGAAGACCACACACATCCCAAATATTAAAGATTGGTTAGAAAGAATAAACTATATATACAAGATGGAGGAGATCGCCGCTATGAAGAAAGAAAATAGCACGAATTTCAATCACACCTGGCAACCATGGTTATTATTTGTCCACTCTTCTGTTTTTAATTCCCTCACTAACTAATACCTCTTAAGAAACAGACTGCTGCTCCAATATAAGATTGCTCTTTGCCACCTTATGATCTAACAATACCTAAGCCTTCCTTTAATGTTGGTTAATGATTATATTAACTTATGTACTTAACTGTAACAATTTTCAAATGCAGCCTTTCACTAATGTGAGATTATTATCATTATTATTTTCTATTGTACTCCTCTTTCTGCCCCTTTCTCCCTACCCTCCTTCTTCCCTTTCTACCCCCAAACCCCACCCCCTTCCCCTCTTCTGTCCCCCCCTTTTTTTTTTTTTTCCCGCCCCCCCCCCCCTTTCGATCTATACCTCAATTATTTTTTTCTCTGAAAAAAAGAGTTTATAAATATATTTATAAACTCCAAAAGTTACTTACTCAGCTACATGACGAAATTTCACATGCAAGCATCAGATACTATATGTAACTCCTTAAAGTATAGATAATTGTTTTGCTTTCTAAACTGTATTGTATGCAGTTAATTGTAACATCACAAGCTTTAATAAACCTTTGATTGTGAAAAAAAAAAAAAAAAGAAAAAAGTCAATGTATTTCCCTATTCTGGAGGTGACAGAATCGATCTCACTGATAATGGGATGTCCAGGAGGCTGGAGGGGATCCTTATGGACCTTGGGTAAATAATAAATAACAGGAATTTGTGGGGCTAAAGGGACTAGGAACGACTTTTCTTTATGATCTAATATCAACGAATGAAAACCTTTGGAGATGAGGCCATTCAGTTTTTTCTTAAACTTTAACGTAGGGTTATTGGGTAACTCTTTATAAGTCTCACGGTCATTCAAGATATGATACATTTCTCTCATGTAGTCTGGTTTATCCAACAAGACTATGCCCCCGCCTTTATCGGCGGGGCAGATGATCAAATTCTTGTTGTCACACAAAGACTTTAAACCAGCCTGAGGTAAAGAATTGCCAAAATTACGTTTCAATGGAATTCTGGCAAGGTCTTTTAGGACTAAACCTCTAAACATAGGTATTGCTGGAGGGAGTTGAATGGGAGGGTTGAAAAGAGAGGGGTTAGATAACTCTGAATGTACCGTCCCGGACGTAGTCACCCTTGCGACCTTCCTTGTTGGGTTAGAAGTAATATAACGCTGAACATTGATTTTTCTAACATATTTGTGTATGTCCACAAATGTGTTGAATTTATTGAGCCTGCAGGGAGGGGCAAATTTTAGGTCCTTGTTTAAAATGATTTTTTCATCCTGAGTTAATATAGTACTACTGAGATTGAACACCCCTTGGCAAGTTATGTGCGCTTTCTCTTTCCTTCTCTGATTCCTCCTCCCTCCTCTGGACCCTCTCTTGGTTCTGGACCCCTTTTTCTGCCTTGGGGGTCTTCGAAAAAAAAAAAATATATACATAAAGTATCACGCTATGCAAGTTTTTCATTTATCTTTGCATGGTTTGTGAATATCGGTTTGGAGCTCCCTATTGGAGTATTACCTACGAGCTGCTGTCCGAGAACGTTTGCATCAAGTTATTGTGGCTGTCCAAGCAGGTGCATCTTCCCAGCCGGCTGGTTAAAAGTCTTTCATGACTTGGGCGGCATAAGCCCCTCCAAGTCATCAACATCTGGTAAGCCTCCTTATGATTACTGGTGGTGGCTTACCTATTATTCCAACTTCCTTCCAAATGATGTCTGTCAAATATGTCTCCGGATTTGTGGGATCATCATATCTAAACTTTGGACTCCATCTTCATATTTGCTGACTTTTTTTGGACTTTTATATGATTAGACCTTTTGTGTCCTCAGTGTGACACACTTCTATATTACTTTAATCTTTTCATTATAAATTTTTTTTCACGTGTGTATTCACTCCTTTGTGGTTTAAGATCTTAGAGTCACTCATTGTGTACTTGTGTATTGACATAAGGCTAAATATTCTACTCCCTTTGGGCACGTTGGATAATCCTTTTTGTTTATATGACTAGTTATTTATTCCATTACTAATTTAATCACTTCAGCCCCGGAAGGATTTACCCCCTTCCTGACCAGAGCACTTTTTACAATTTGGCACTGCGTCGCTTTAACTGCTAATTGCGCGGTCATGCAATGGTGTACCCAAACGAAATTTGCGTCCTTTTCTTCCCACAAATAGAGCTTTCTTTTGATGGTATTTGATCACCTCTGCCATTTTTATTTTTTGCGCTATAAATGGAAAAAGACCGAAAATTTTGAAAAAAAATGATATTTTCTACTTTTTGTTATAAAAAAAATCCAATAAACTCAATTTTAGTCATACATTTAGGCCAAAATGTATTCGGCCACATGTCTTTGGTAAAAAAAAAGTCAATAAGCGTATATTTATTGGTTTGCGCAAAAGTTATAGCGCCTACAAACTAGGGTACATTTTCTGGAATTTACACAGCTTTTAGTTTATGACTGCCTATGTCATTTCTTGAGGTGCTAAAATGGCAGGGCAGTACAAAACCCCCCCAAATGACCCCATTTTGGAAAGTAGACACCCCAAGGAAATTGCTGAGAGGCATGTTGAACCCATTAAATATTTATTTTTTTTGTCCCAGGTGATTGAATAATGACAAAAAAAAAAAAAAAAAAAAAATTTACAAAAAGTTGTCACTAAATGATATATTGCTCACACAGGCCATGGGCATATGTGGAATTGCACCCCAAAATACATTCAGCTGCTTCTCCTGAGTACGGGGATACCACATGTGTGGGACTTTTTGGGAGCCTAGCCGCGTATGGGGCCCCGAAAACCAAGCACCGCCTTCAGGATTTCTAAGGGCATAGATTTTTGATTACACTCCTCACTACCTATCACAGTTTTGAAGGCCATAAAATGCCAAGATGGCACAAAACACCCCCAAATGACCCCATTTTGGAAAGTAGACACCCCAAGCTATTTGCTGAGAGGTATGTTGAGTCCATGGAATATTTTATTTTTTGACACAAGTTGTGGGAATGTGACAATTTTTTTTTTTTTTGCACAAAGTTGTCACTAAATGATATATTGCTCACACAGGCCATGGGCATATGTGGAATTGTACCCCAAAATACATTTAGCTGCTTCTCCTGAGTATGGGGATACCACATGTGTGGGACTTTTTGGGAGCCTAGCCGCGTACGGGGCCCTGAAAACCAATCACCGCCTTTAGGATTTCTAAGGGCATAAATTTTTCATTTCACTCCTCACTACCTATCAGAGTTTTGAAGGCCATAAAATGCCAAGATGGCACAAACCCCCCCCAAATGACCCCATTTTGGAAAGTAGACACCCCAATCTATTTGCTGAGAGGCATGTTGAGTCCATGGAATATTTTATATTTTGACACAAGTTGCTGGAAAGTGACAATTTTTTTTTTTTTTTTTTTTGCACAAAGTTGTCACTAAATGATATATTCCTCAAACATGCCATGGGCATATGTGGAATTGCACCCCAAAATATATTCTGCTGCTTCTCCTGAGTACGGGGATACCACATGTGTGGGACTTTTTGGGAGCCTAGCCGCGTACGGGGCCCCGAAAACCAAGCACCGCCTTCAGGATTTCTAAGGGCATAAATTTTTGATTTCACTTCTCACTACCTATCACAGTTTTGAAGGCCATAAAATGCCAAGATGGCACAAAACCCCCCCAAATGACCCCATTTTGGAAAGTAGACACCCCAAGCTATTTGCTGAGAGGCATGTTGAGTCCATGGAATATTTTATTTTTTGACACAAGTTGCGGGAATGTGAGAATTTTTATTTTTTTTGCACAAAGTTGTCACTAAATGATATATTGCTCACACAGGCCATGGGCATATGTGGAATTGCACCCCAAAATACATTCTGCTGATTCTCCTGAGTACGGGGATACCACATGTGTGGGACTTTTTGGGAGCCTAGCTGCGTACGGGGCCCCGAAAACCCAGCACCGCCTTCAGGATTTCTAAGGGTGTAAAGTTGTAATTTCACTCCCCACTACCTATCACATTTTTGAAGGCCATAAAATGCCCAGATGGCACAAACCCCCCCCAATTGACCCCATTTTGGAAAGTAGACACCCCAAGCTATTTGCTGAGAGGCATGTTGAGTCCATGGAATATTTTATATTTTGACACAAGTTGCGGGAAAGTGACAATTTTTTTTTTTTTTTTGCACAAAGTTGTCACTAAATGATATATTGTTCAAACATGCCATGGGCATATGTGGAATTACACCCCAAAATATATTCTGCTGCTTCTCCTGAGTACGGGGATACCACATGTGTGGGACTTTTTGGGAGCCTAGCCGCGTACGGGGCCCCGAAAACCAAGCACCGCCTTCAGGATTTCTAAGGGCATACATTTTTGATTTTACTCCTCACTACCTATCACACTTTTGAAGGCCATAAAATGCCAAGATGGCACAACCCCCCCCCAAATGACCCCATTTTGGAAAGTAGACACCCCAAGCTATTTGCTGAGAGGCATGTTGAGTCCATGGAATATTTTATATTTTGACACAAGTTGCGGGAAAGTGACAATTTTTTTTTTTTTTTTTGCACAAAGTTGTCACTAAATGATATATTGTTCAAACATGCCATGGGCATATGTGGAATTACACCCCAAAATATATTCTGCTGCTTCTCCTGAGTACGGGGATACCACATGTGTGGGACTTTTTGGGAGCCTAGCCGCGTACGGGGCCCCGAAAACCAAGCACCGCCTTCAGGATTTCTAAGGGCATACATTTTTGATTTTACTCCTCACTACCTATCACACTTTTGAAGGCCATAAAATGCCAAGATGGCACAAACCCCCCCCAAATGACCCCATTTTGGAAAGTAGACACCCCAAGCTATTTGCTGAGAGGCATGGTGAGTATGAAAAGAACCAGAGAGAACCCCCTATCGGGGCTTTAAAACAGCCAATGAAGTGCAATGAATGGTTGAAAAAATTGGATTTTATTGGTACAAAAAAAAAAAAAAATATATAAATAACATTAAAAGAGAAAATTCATAGAAATGAGTACTGACTATTCGAGTCAGGACACGAACAGAGTATGGTGTACATATGCAACAGACAGCAACTTGCAGTGAAAACCAATGTATGACACAATGTATACGGGGGCAGCCTAAGTTTCCCCAATTATGAGCGTTTTAGATAACAATGAATGCCCCTAAATGAAGACAATAGGCCATACAGTATATGTGGGACAACAATAATTGTGTGTAATAATCCTGACGCGTTTCGACCCTTCCTGGGTCTTCTTCAGAGGATGGCTGTCCACACTAAAAGAAAGGGGGTAACATATATCAAACATAGCATCCAATTTCCACAGTGCCAGAGACCATGCAGGCATACCCTGTAATATGACTGAATAAATTGTATAGTTACCTATCACAGAAAATGTGACACTACAGTGTCATTCTTGGCATTGCAAAAATGTTTGGGATAATACACTTATTCCTTCACTCCCCTGTCTCCCCCGTGTCGGACCAGTTCCCCCAGGGACGGGTGATGGACCAGATGAGCCTTAGGAGAGATCACGCTTCCCAACCCCCCATGTGGGAGAGGGAGGGAAGGGGGGGGGCGAGACGGGCAATCCAGAACCGCACCCAGATAGGATTCACGTTAATGCTACAAATCAAAATTGGAAAATAATGAAGGGTCAGTTGGTTCATACCATATAGTTGGGAAGTTTACCAACCATGGAGTTCAATGTGAGACAGGGGAGCGAAGGAATAAGTGTATTATCCCAAACATTTTTGCAATGCCAAGAATGACACTGTAGTGTCACATTTTCTGTGATAGGTAACTATACAATTTATTCAGTCATATTACAGGGTATGCCTGCATGGTCTCTGGCACTGTGGAAATTGGATGCTATGTTTGATATATGTTACCCCCTTTCTTTTAGTGTGGACAGCCATCCTCTGAAGAAGACCCAGGAAGGGTCGAAACGCGTCAGGATTATTACACACAATTATTGTTGTCCCACATATACTGTATGGCCTATTGTCTTCATTTAGGGGCATTCATTGTTATCTAAAACGCTCATAATTGGGGAAACTTAGGCTGCCCCCGTATACATTGTGTCATACATTGGTTTTCACTGCAAGTTGCTGTCTGTTGCATATGTACACCATACTCAGTTCGTGTCCTGACTCGAATAGTCAGTACTCATTTCTATGAATTTTCTCTTTTAATGTTATTTATATATATATTTTTTTTTTTGTACCAATAAAATCCAATTTTTTCAACCATTCATTGCACTTCATTGGCTGTTTTAAAGCCCCGATAGGGGGTTCTCTCTGGTTCTTTTCATGCACTGTATGGGGTGTGCAGCCTACCTGTCTACACTCATGTGAGTGCCTCTTGTTGTTTGAGGCATGGTGAGTATTTTGCAGCTCTCATTTGTTTTTGAAAATGAAGAAAGGCAAGAAAAACGTATTTTTTTTTTCTTTTTTCAATTTTCAAAACTTTGTGAAAAAAAGTGAGGTCTGCAAAATACTCACTATACCTCTCAGCAAATAGCTTTGGGTGTCTATTTTCCAAAATGGGGTCATTTGGGGGGGGTTGTGCCATCTGGGCATTCCATGGCCTCCGAAACTGTGATAGACAGTGAAGAGTGAAATAAAAAATTTACGCCCTTAGAAAGCCTGAAGGCGGGGCTTGGTTTTCGGGGTCCCGTACGCGGCTAGGCTCCCAAAAAGTCTCACACATGTGGTATCCCCGTACTCAGGAGAAGCAACAGAATGTATTTTGGGGTGTAATTTCACATATTCCCATGGCATGTTTGAGCAATATATCATTTAGTGACAACTTTGTGCAAAAAAAAAAAAAAAAAATTTGTCTTTTTCCCGCAACTTGTGTCACAATATAAAATATTCAATGGACTCGACATGCCTCTCAGCAAATAGCTTGGGGTGTCTACTTTCCAAAATGGGGTCATTTGGGGGGGTTTTGAACTGTCCTGGCATTTTATGCACAACATTTAGAAGCTTATGTCACACGTCGACCACTCTTCTAACCACTTGAAGACAAAGCCCTTTCTGACACTTATTGTTTACATGAAAAAATAATTTTTTTTTTGCAAAAAAATTACTTTGAACCCCCAAACATTATATATTTTTTTAAAGCAAATGCCCTACAGATTAAAATGGTGGGTGTTTAATTTTTTTTTTTCACACAGTATTTGCGCAGCGATTTTTCAAACGCATTTTTTGGGGAAAAAACACACTTTTTTAAATTTTAATACACTAAAACACACTATTTTGTCAAAATGTTTGATGAAATAAAAAAGATGATCTTAGGCTGAGTACATGGATACCAAACATGACATGCTTTAAAAATGCG
The DNA here is from genome assembly GCA_037952925.1 of Lithobates clamitans. Taxonomy (NCBI): domain Eukaryota; kingdom Metazoa; phylum Chordata; class Amphibia; order Anura; family Ranidae; genus Lithobates; species Lithobates clamitans. The sequence goes on along the minus strand of JBBGZY010000391.1, from coordinate 2,735,631 downwards.
CACAAACGTGCAGTGGCGACAAACTAAATACATTTTTAAAAGCCTTTAAAAGCCTTTACAGGTTACCACTTTAGATTTACAGAGGAGGTCTACTGCTAAAATTACTGCCCTCGATCTGACCTTCGCGGTGATACCTTACATGCATGGTGCAATTGCTGTTTACATTTGACGCCAGACCGACGCTTGCGTTCGCCTTTGTGCGAGAGCAGGGGGGGGGCAGGGGTGCTTTTTTTTTTATTTTTTTTGCTTTTTTATCTTATTTTTAAACTGTTCCTTTCATTTTTTTTTTTTTAATCATTTTTATTGTTATCTCAGGGAATGTAAATATTCCCTATGATAGCAATAGGTAGTGACAGGTACTCTTTTTAGAAAAAATTGGGGTCTATTAGACCCTAGATCTCTCCTCTGCCCTCAAAGCATCTGACCACACCAAGATCGGTGTGATAAAATGCTTTCCCAATTTCTCAATGTCGCTGTTTACATCCGGCGAAATCTAAGTCATGAAATGCTCATAGCTTCCGGTTTCTTAGGCCATAGAGATGTTTGGAGCCATTCTGGTCTCTGATCAGCTCTATGGTCAGCTGGCTGAATCACCAGCTGCATTCTCAAGTTCCCTGTTGGGACAGGAGAGCCAGAGAAAAACATGGAAGACGGTGGGGGGGCATTCCCTCCCACTGCTTGTAAAAGCAATCTAGAGGCTGATTAGCCACTAGGATTGCTTTTACAAGAAAGCCGACCACTGGCTGAAAAGAATGATACCAAGATGATACCTAAACCTGCAGGCATCATTCTGGTATAACCACTCAAAGTCCAGCAACATACCAGTACGTTGCTGGTCCTTGTTGGGCATACATTGTAAACTTTTTTTTCATGCAGCCTGTGGGCTGAACGAAAAAAAGATATTGATCGGTGGGTATGCCCACCATTAGAATACCTCCCTTCATCCACCCACTTCTAATGATGGGCATACATGCACCGTATATATATGCCGAAGCATGGGGGCATCCTCCCGCAAAAGGCAGGAGCAAGTCGCTCCTCCACCCACTGCTGCCCCCACGCTTCGGCATATATGCTAAAGTATGTAACTGTGGTGGTGAAATCACCTCCGACAGCGCTGGAGTCACGGCTTTATGTATCGTGGGAGCAAACGCTGTTGCTGTCAAGATAAATAAATCCATGCTGCAACTGAATGGCGTACCTGCTAAGCAAATGATGGTTAACTAAAAAACAAAGTAACATTACAGTATAACAGTAATACTTACCATACCTGCAAAGCAAAATACAAAAAAAACATAGTAAAAAATAAAACATTTAACGCAACCTGTGCCTACCTAAAAAATATATATGCCGAAGCATGGGGGCATCCTCCCGCAAAAGGCAGGAGCAAATCGCTCCTCCACCCACTGCTGCCCCCACGCTTCGGCATATATGCTGAAGTATGTAACTGTGGTGGTGAAATCACCTCCGACAGCGCTGAAGTCACGGCTTTATGTATCGTGGGAGCAAACGCTGTTGCTGTCAAGATAAATAAACCCGTGCTGCAACTGAATGGCGTACCTGCTAAGCAAATGATGGTTAACAAAAAAACAAAGTAACAATACAGTATAACAGTATTACTTACCATACCTGCAAAGCAAAATACAAAAAAAACATAGTAAAAAATAAAACATTTAACGCAACCTGTGCCTACCTAAAAATATATATATGCCGAAGCATGGGGGCATCCTCCCGCAAAAGGCAGGAGCAAATCGCTCCTCCACCCACTGCTGCCCCCACGCTTCGGCATATATGCTGAAGTATGTAACTGTGGTGGTGAAATCACCTCCGACAGCGCTGGAGTCGCGGCTTTATGTATCGTGGGAGCAAACGCTGTTGCTGTCAAGATAAATAAATCCGCTCTGCAGCTGAATGGCGTACCTGAAAACACAAAGGTGGTTAACAATAAAAAAAACAAAGTATAAAAAAATTGCATACCTATAAAGCAAACATGATAAAAACATAACAATAAAACATTGCAGTATAGAATGCAGAACAATAGAGAGAGAATAGAGAGAGAACAATAAAACAACAACTATTTTTGGTTTTTTTATTTTATATTTTTTTGTGTTTTTTTCTTTTTTTTACTTTTTTTTGTTTTTTTTACACTTTTTTTGTAACTTTAACTTTTTTAACTGGTACCAGGTTTGGGTCTCTCAAAATGCGACAGCATCTTGGGAGACCCTGTGGAAGTGTGCCTAGTCTGTGCAGTGCTGTACCCTACGCTAATACTCCACTAGTGTGTGGTAGCGTTCAAAACATTCACCAATGCAAAGACCAGGATTGCCAGGACAGAGGGGACAATAATATCAGGTGTCACGCCTAAATCCGCGCTTGCTGCAGACACGACATCTTTTTTGGGGGGTTCGTTGGGTAGGGGTACTCGGGAGGGCATAAAGAAAATGCCTCTCATGCAGCCGGCTTACTGCATTTGGTTGGGGATGGTGAGGTGGAGCACCGTCTGGAAACAGAAGGGCTCTGACGATCTCTTCCTGGAATTTAAGGAAGGATCCAGTCCGTCCTGAAGCTCTGTATAGCACATAAGCATTCAGCAAAGCCAATTGAAATAAATAAACAGACACTTTTTTGTACCAGCGTCTGGCCTTACGGGCAATTAGGTACGGCGCCAACAACTGGTTGTTGAGGTCCACCCCTCCCATATTAAGGTTATATTCGTGGACACAGAGGGGTTTCTCCACAACACCAGTCGCCGTAGGAATTTGGACCATCGTGTCTGCATGAAGGGAGGTGAGAACGAAAACATTCTTCTTATCCCTCCACTTCATAGCGAGCAAATTATTATACTTCAAGCAGGCTCTCTCCCCCAGCCTAAGACGGGAATCTACAAGCCGCTGGGGAAAGCCCCGGCGATTAGGTCGCACGGTGCCACATGCTCCAATCTGATGATCAAAAAGGTGGCTAAAAAGTGGCACGCTCGTATAATAATTGTCCACGTACAAGTGGTACCCCTTTCCGAATAAGGGTGACACCAAGTCCCACACTATCTTGCCAGCGCTTCCTATGTAGTCAGGGCAGTTTGTCGGCTCTACGTGACTATCTTTGCCCTCGTAAACCATAAATCTACATGTATAGCCTGTGGCCCTGTCACAGAGCTTATACATCTTGACCCCGTATCTGGCACGCTTGCTGGGAAGGTACTATTTGAATGACAAGCGGCCAGAAAATTTAACCAGGGACTCATCAACGCAGACAACTTGATGGGGGGTAAACAAGTCTGCAAAACGTTGGTTGAAGTGGTTTACGAGGGGCCGAATTTTGTAGAGCCGATCGTATTCAGGGTCTCCACGAGGACGACAGAGTTCATTGTCGTTGAAGTGCATGAACAGCAAAATCTGCTCGTATCGTGCCCTGGCCATGGAAGCAGAGAACAAGGGTGAATGGTAAATTGGGTCAGTGGACCAATATGACCGCAACTCACTCTTTTTATTCAACCCCATGAGGAGGGAAAGGCCCAGAAAGATCTTAAATTCGGAGACCGTAATTGGTCTCCAATCTCTGGCAAGGGTGGACTGGGGCATAGTGGCGATGTATTGACCAGCGTATAAATTGCTTTGGTCCACAATAGATCTATAGAGATCTTCGGTGAAAAACAGTGAATAAAAATCCAGTGGCATAAAGTCAACTGTTTCCACCTGAATTCCGGGTTGGCCAGTGAAAGGGGGAAGTACGGGTGCTGCAGAAGTGGTGGGTACCCAATTCGGATTGGCCAATGCAGCAGGAAGGGCACTATGGGCACGATGGGCCTGTGTTCGTCTTCTTGGTGGCAGCGGGACACTACTAGTGCTTGCCACCTCGCCAGCTTGAACTGCACTTATGGGACTCGCCACGTCACCACGTGATACTGCAGTGCTGGATGTACGACCAGGGTGTACTAGGCCGCTGGTGCTTGCCAGTTCACCAGAAGGAGTAGCGGCACTAGTACCTCTCTGCTCCCTACAAGAGCCCTGCGGTTCTTGCACTTCAAGGACAGCATAAGTTCGGGGTCTGGTACGCCTGACCTTAGCAGGGACCACAACTCCGTCGTCAGAGCTATCTGTCATGGAGCCGCTGTCCTCTACAGGATCGTATTCTGAGCCTGAACTTGACAGATGAGTGACTTCCTCTTCACTATCTGTCATGCTCAGAATCCTGTAGGCCTCTTCACTAGTATACCTTCGATTTGCCATTTTGGCCTCTAAATTTAGGGGTACACTAGTGAGACTCACAGGCAAAAAAGCTCCCGACTGTCAGCGACTGATTCAAAACGCTACCAAAAAACTGTTAGCGATCGCAGGGATCAGGCCTGACTCTGCGACCGCTGCAGTTATGTGTGCTTAGTGTTTTGTAAGTGTCAGTAATCGATCGATACTGCACTTGGGTGGGCTGGGCTGGGCTGGGCCGAGGAGCAAAACGCAGGTGCTAGCAGGTATCTGGGCTGATCCCGCTAACACTGCGTTTCAAGGAACCCTAAACTGCTGGGGAGTATAGATCTGATCGGATCAGATATCGATCCGTTCAGATACTATAGCACTAAGGGAGGTGTATGCTGCGTGCGTGGGTTTTAGCGGTACTGGCGCTAACCTGACGCTGCCTGGGGCGACGCAGACCTTATCTGATCCTAAAAACTTAACTTCTATCACCGCCGGGCAATTAGGGGGTTAAACTTTTATAAGGTAATAAACGGCGGGTGCCCTAAAACTATAATAAACTGTAATAAACTATAATAAACTACAAAAAACAAACTATCTAACCAGCGTCACCCGTAACACTTATACGGTGATCGCTGGTGAAAGGGTTAACTAGGGGGCAATCAGGGGGTTAAAACCTTTAGCAGGTAGTATATGGGGGTCCCTGTCGCTATAAAACACTGACAGCGAACCTATATACTTACCTCCCTAAACTAGCGTCACCTGTGTCACTAATACAGCGATCAGAAAAACGATCGCTTAGCGACACTGGTGACGGGGGGTAATCAAGGGGTTAACTTTTATTAGGGGGGGTTAGGGGGTACCCTGGACCTAAGGGGGGGTACCCTAGACCTAAAGGGGGCTAACCTAACTGCCCTAACACTTATAACTGACAAACTGACACCAATGCAAAAAAAAAAAAAACACTGCTATTGGTGTCAGAGTGACAGTGGGTACAGGGGGGTGATCGGGGGGTGATCGGGGGGTGACAGGGGGGTGAAAAGTGTGCCTGGCGTGTTCTACTGAACGTGTGGTGTTGGTGCACTTGCTTGGATGTCTTCTCTCCTCGGCGTCGGATCAAAAAGACCGGCTCGAGGAGAGATGACATCACTTCCTCTCCCTCTGTTTACATTACAGAGGGAGAGGAAGCATTCGATTCGTGGGAGCGATCGGGAGGGGGTGGCCATCAATGGATGGCCTCCCCCTGACCCCTAATCGCCCGCGAACAAGAGCCGACCGCTCAGGGCACCGGGGGGGGGGGGTCCGATCGGACCCCCCGCCCGCGGGAAGGCATCACGTACCAGGTACGTGATTTTGCCTGCCCGTGCCGACCTGCTCACGTATATAGGCGTGAGGCGGTCGGCAAGTGGTTAATTGTCAATTCATTGATTTATAGCACTACACTTTTAACTTTTTTATTTGTTGCTTTGGTCTATAGCTGTGTTGGCTGCTATTTACACCTTTCTACACAGCGCTGTAATTTTTTCTTTTTCTTATCCTTGTGCTAGATGAATAGTAATTAATTGTTTCTCTAAAGAAATCTGTAGGTTGCCATTAATGTAAAGTGCACCGCACATGTGAAATGCCCAAAACAAACAAAAGTTAGCATAAACACATGCATGTTCATTACAAATCAAATAAAATATACTTTGCCCAACAAAATAAACACTTCAGCTTAACAATTGATTAAATGTAAAAATTTCTCAAGACTATACTGCACAAAGATATTGCAAGGTTACTGAGTTCCTTTTTTTGCCAAACGATGCAATTACTGACCTTGAACTGGATATCCTGGAGGGTGAAGTCAAGTGGGCCTTAGAAAGCATTGCCAATAACAAAGCTAAAGGAAGTGATGGTATCCCAGCTGAGTTATTTAAAATCCTAAAAGATGATGCTGTTAAAGTGCTGCATTCAATATGCCAACAAATTTGGAAAACTCAACAATGGCCACAAGACTGGAAGAGGTCAGTTTACATTCCGAACCAAAGAAAGACAGCACTGAAGAATGTTCAAACTACCGTACGATTGCACTAATCTAACACGCTAGCAAGGTTATACTGAAAACTCTACAAGCTAGGCTTCAGCAGCATGTGAACCGAGAGCTGCCACAAATACAAGCTGGATTTTGAAGAGGCAGAGGAACTAAAGTTCAAATTGCCAAAATTTGACTTCCGGTTCTGGCGCCGCATGAGAAGTGAGTAAGCATCTGCGGCTCCGGTCCCTATCAGCTTACAAAGCTAGCTCCACACAGCCTGTGGGCACGCATTGGCTCCATCCACCTCCACCGAGCCCTCCTCAGCAATCGTGGCATGGACCACTACATAATCCATGGCAGCCCAAGCTCAGCATCGGCTGCCAGCCCAGAGACACTTCCTCCAGCCACACATGCATCCAATATGACCGACGGCACGGAGACAGGGGAATCTGCGGGCCCAGCATTGTCAGGAGGCATCCCGCTGGCTGTTTCAGTGGATCAATACAGTAAGATGGCCCAGGCAGTAGCAGCCATCCTGTCTCCCACAATCACAGCTGCTATAGACAGAGCAATAGCAGCAGGCATCACACAGCTCCGAAAGGAGTCGGGGGACCATGCCAAGAGACTCTCTGAAATAGAACACCGGCTATCTGATTTGGAAGATGAAATGCAAACCACTTATACCAGTGACCAACAATTTTTCCCAAACGCAGCATAATATCCTAGAGAAACTTGATGATTTGTAAAATCGTTCCCGTCGGAACAATCTGAGAATAATTGGTCTCCCCGAGTCAGTTAACGCTAGGTCTCTGCCAGAGATTTGCGCAACATGCATCCCAGAACCACTAGAGATCACTGTGCCCTTTGTAATTGAAAGGGCTCATCGCCTGGGGACCCCTTCGAATGATCGGCGCTCCCCCCATCCTGTCATTGAGCGTTATCTACTTTACACTGACAGAGTGGCCCTACTAAGATCCTTTCGCAATGCTGTCACAATTTGCACCTGTTCGTGAACTACTCTCAAGAAGTCCCTCGTAGACGCAAGGCCTTTCAACCCATATGTGCTGCACTATTTCAGAAAGGTGTGATGTTCACCCTGACCTACCCTACCCTGCCTCACAAGCGGATGGTGATTTTACAACATCTTAAACATCTTAAAACCGACATTGCACTATTACAAGAAACCCATTTAGCAGCAGAGGACTTTAATTGCATGCACAAGTTATGGGTAGGCCAGGTCTTAGGGTCAGCAGCTGTCAGGGTTAAGGCAGATGTCCCCCTCCTTATTCATAAAAACCTACCCTGCAAGGTGCTAGCGGTCGAGCGAGACACAGAGGGCCATATCTTAACATCTAAACTGAAAATATCCAATTAAGAATGGGTCCTTTCCAATATCTATGCCCCAAATTCCCCTACTAAACCTTTTTTACAAACGTTGTCATCCCACTTTCCTACAACTTCCTCTCCTAGTGGGGGTGATTTCAACTCGTGATGCACCTTCTGGAGGATAAATCCCCAGGTAAAAGTACCCCCAATTTCAATGGATGTTATGTCTGCCATCACCTCTTTAGCAAACGGGAAAGCTCCGACAGGTATACACCAAAGTTTTACAAATTGTTGGCTACCACTGTAGCTCCAACTCTAGTCTCTGTCTACCAGTCACTTCTAGATGGGGGAAAATACCTCCCCTATTGCTTTCAAGCCCATATCAAATTAATTCCTAAGAAAGGCAAAGATCCCATGGAACCAGGTTCCTATCGCCCGATATACCTGCTAAACCTAGACTCTAAAATATTATCCAAAATCATAGCTAACAGGCTGGCCATAATTATGTCCACTCTGAGTCATCCCTCTCAAGCCGGCGTCACCCCTGGGGCATTCGGCTACCTCTAATATTCGGAAGGTCCTCACTGTTCTAGAACAGGCCAGGGATAATACTTCTAGTGACCTTGCCATTATCACCTTAGATGCTGAGAAAGCCTTTGATAATGTGAGCTTTCACTGGCTGCGATTAGTCCTGCAGAGTTTTGTTTTTTCTGTCTCCTTTCTCCATCTTGGCAGGCGCTCTCGCATCTCCCTCCAAAAACTTTATCTCACTCGTGACGAAGGGGGGGGTCAACCTTCATAACATCCGAGTTTACAACCTATCTTGCCTCCTGAGAGTGGGTTTACATTGGAAAACTCAGGCCTCTAGATATTCCAACTTCGAGTTGGAAACCCAAATGGTAGACTCATACAGCTTAGCCGCTCTGCTGCATTGCAAAATTCAATCTCTCCCTACATGCTTGCAGCACAATCTGCTTCTACAAGACACAGTGGTGGCTTGACAAGAGATCAGAAATAAACTGAAACTACTTCCATATTTTCCCGCTACCTCCCCATATGTTACCATCCGTGGTTTCCGCAGGCGCAGCAACATGCAGCCTTTGTTGTCTGGGCCTCCCATGGGCTATTTAATTTTGTGCACCGTTTTGACCTATCTTTTGCCCTTTCCCTAAATAATGTCTCAATATAATTTGTCGGCTCACCACCTCATCTATGCTCAGCAAGCAGTAAATTTGTAGTCAGTCTATGCCCAGCAAGAGTCCAGAGGTTTCGCTCCTCATTACTGGACTTCTACCTCAATGGACAGTTACACAAGATCTTGGACATTTACAAACCCTTAAACTCTCGTCTAACTAAACCCTTGCTCTCTGGCCCATCTTCCCCCTGGAAAAAGGACCTCCACACCACAGAAGAACTAGAACATATATTAAACAGCTACAACACCACTTGTGCTTTCATCACCAATGAGTTCTGGAGTGAGCAGCAATTTAAAATCCTGCACCGGGCTTACATCCCCTTCTCGATGTCCACCACCTTACCAGATAGACAGCAGTGCCCTTGGTGTGAAGTGCCAAGACCGTCTCTATACCACAGACTCTGGCTCTGTCCCTGCATCTCCTGCTTTTGGGACCAACTGGAGAACCATGCCGCCACAGTCACAGGGTACCAACCATGCAAACACCCTTTCCCACTGTTGTTTGGCTGTCTAGATGGGTATTCTTTAGGTCTACCAAAGGCTCAGTGACACTCCAACGTAATAAAGCCTGGCTTGCTACCTGCTTTATGGCAGCCAGGAGGGCTATTCTAAACCTGTGATTTGCAGACGATAACAAAATTAATGGCAGAAAGTGAAGAACTAAAGAGTCTCTTAATGAAGGTGAAAGAGGAGAGGGCAAAAGCTGGCCTGAAATTGAACATTAAGAAAACTAAGATCATGGCAACCGATCCATCACTCTTTGGAAAATAGAAGGAGAACAAATAGAAACAGTGACAGATTTTATCTTCCGAGGCTCCAAGATCACGGCAAATGGTGACTGCAGCCACGAAATTAAGAGACGCTTGCTTCTTGGGAGGAAAGCAATGGCAAACCTAGACAACATTATAAAAACCAGAGACATCACCCCACCGACAAAGTGCCGTATAGCCAAAGCTATGGTATACCCAGTAGTAACCTATGGCTGTGAAAGTTGGACCATAAGGAAGGCTGAACACCAAAGAATTGATGCTTTTGAACTATGGTGTTGGAGAAGACTCTTGAAAGTCTCTTTGATGGCAAGTAGATCAAACCAGTCAATCCTGAAGGAAATCAACCCTAAATATTCACTGGGAGGACAGATCCTGAAGCTGAAACTCAAATACTTTGGCAACCTAATGTGAAGAGAGGACTCATTGGAAAAGACCCTGATGCTGGGAAACATGGAAGGAAAAAGGAGAAGAGGACAACACAAAACAAAATGGATAGATAGCATTATTAAAACAATAAACTTGAAGTTAAACAAGCTCCGGAAGGCAGTGGAGGACAAAAAAGCCTGGGGCGCTATGGTCCATGGGATCACGAGGAGTCAGACACAAATAAACGACTAAACAACAACAATAAATGTGCAATGCACTTAGATGTGTAATTTGAATGTGCAATTCACTTAGATGTGTAATTTGAAGTGGCACATCTGTACAATGCATTCATCCTACTGTCGCAAAACTGACATTTACAAAGCAAAATGCCTTTAAATTGCTGGTATTTGACAGCTTTAGTTGCTTTACATTTATCTGTTAGGCAAACAGCCTGGGATTCTCTTCATCTATCTTCATCTATACTAGATAAGGGTCTAGAATAGATGGCAATTGAAAAAAAACTAAATATAGGTTTGCTGATTAATGTAAAATGATATCCCTTAGCCCTGCCAATGATCTGCTTGTGTTTTGTAAATAAACTTCCCTATTTAATGACTGCTTTCCTGCTTCTATGTTCCTCCCATCATCTAAGTCAGATTTTTGGGTGTGTCAATTGTTGAGAGGTAATGGTAATGGCAATGCTCAGTTGCTACTACCCCCTGTTTACTAGCTGCACCTGTACTGTAGTTTGTTCCACAACAGTTTGTATTTTTCAGTTCTGCTCTAGTTGGTCAGTAGGTATGACCGCTGTCACTTTGTATATAGTTACCTGTGGGAGCTGTTGGGGTTCAGAACAGAGTCTCTGTTCTGAGTGAATAAAAATTTTGACTGCAGTAAAGTGGAACAGGAGCTTCATTCTGACTTACATAGTAAAACATTCTTTATTTACTATGTTTACATTCAAATTTAGGAATAATGTTTTACTATGTAAGACAGAACGAGGCTGTGTAGATTGCAGCACAGGAAACAGGAGCCATGTTCCTACTTAGATAGTAAAATATTCTTCCTCGAGGGGCGTGGCATGGCAGCATAGAGAAGTGGCTCCGCTATTCCCACGGCCTCTCAGCCTTATACTGAAATTGGCAGATTCAGGACATGGGCAAACCTAACCAGTTCCAGTCCGGGACACCTGCACGGTGCTCTTCATCGATTCCGCAATTGCACAGCATACTGGACTTATTCAGGCAGCTCGCGATGCAGGCTCGTCCAAGATGGCGTTCGATGACCACGAGGATGACCACAACAAGGTATCACAACCCGCATCTGAGGACATAGTGAGACTCTGCTCTTCCCCTGACCAGCCCCTATCTTATGCAGACATGTCAGCGTTTGTAGCCGACATCAAAAACACCTTCTCCTCTGCTATCACGGAGTTGAAAGCCGACCTGCTGTCTCTGAATGATAAAGTGCATAGCACAGAACGCCTGGAGCATAAGAAGGACAAGGCAATAATCTGCTTGGCATCGGTATCTAATGTCCATACTACTCAGCTAATTGCAGTTACCCGCCACCTTGAAGATCTAGATAATAGGGGCAGGAGACACAATATCAGGGTACGGGGTGTGCCAGAGATAATACCCTCTGATCAAATCATCTCAGCTCTGTCCTCCATTTTAAACAACTTACTGGATAGACCTGTGGACATTATCATTGATTTTGAACGGGCTCATAGAACCCTCAGACCCTGTCCGAGTGAGTCAGCTCCGCCCAGAAATATAATTTGCTGCATACCAAACTACAAACTTCAGAAAGACATCCTGGCTCATGCCTGTCAAAACAAGCTAATCTCCTTTAACGAGCACAAGATCAACCTATTTCAGGATCTATCACTGATCACTCTGGGCAACCGCAGTGCTTTGCGTCCTCTACTGGAATCCCTGAAGGAACATAGCCTCACATACAGATGGAAGTTCCCATTTGCCTTGTCTGTCACTCTTGATGGGATCCAACACACCCTTAAGACCCCAGACAAGTTACCATTGTTTTGTAAAGCCATCCAAATACCACCTGTGGATCTTTCAGGTTGGTATTGTGAATTCCGGTTCCCTCCGTTGCCTCATAGTTTGCCGGATACACCGCACTCCAAACATGTGTCTAAGAAGGGGAAATATCAAATACAGCAGTGTGTAGACCCTCAAGATCATCCCAAGCTACCAGAAGCACGAGAGCCAAGGACTACACCTGAAGTAGATACTGGTTTGTCTTTTACATTGGCATTTCCTACTGATGTGAACACCATATAATACGGCAATATGGCAATTCTGCTCCCTACTTTAGGACCCTACATGGTAGACCTGTTTAATGAGTTGGGCAAAGATGAAGCCCTTCCTAGAGATACGTTAAAAGCACATATAACCGTCATCCCGAAGGAAGGCAAAGATCCAACTTTATGTGGCAGTTACCGGCCGATTTCTCTTTTGAACGCTGACCTCAAACTGTTCACTAAAATTCTGGTGACTCGCCTAGCAAGCCACCTACCAGACTTGGTACTTTTGGACCAAGTAGGCTTTGTCCCCACTAGGGAAGCGAGGGACAACACCACCAAAGTTTTAAACTTGCTTCACGTAGCCAGAACTTCCCTCACACCCTGCGTTTTTCTCAGCACGGACACTGAGAAAGCGTTCGATTGGGTGAACTGGCAATATATGTTCACAGTCCTTCGACACCTGGGCCTAGGAGATACCATTATTCAATGGATCTCTACAATCTACTCCCAACCTATGGTTTATGTTAAAGCAAATGGGGTCCTCTCTGATTCTTTCTCTATACAGAACGGTACCAGACAAGGATGTTCGCTTTCCCCACTGTTATTCACCCTGTCTTTAGAATCATTCTTAAATAGAATTCATCTGAACCCGGACATTTAGGGCATAAGTGTTGGAGGGGACCAGTACAAAATATCGCTTACGATCCACATGCTTTTGGAGACCTGGAATAGGGGCACGTACTCATGGTTTGGCAGAATTAACTTACTGAAAATGTGTATTTTACTTAAATTTCTTTACTTACTCCAAGCCTTACCAATTAGGATAGAAAAAAGGAGAAAAATAATTGCGCTTCAAAAACATACGAAATAAAGTGACATAAAGCTGCGATGTCCTAGAATGTGACACAAACACACAATATAAGTAAGAAAAAATTGGTGACTCGCGCTAAGCAAACTGCTGGATATGTGGCTAAGGAGTGCCACACCAAGAAAACTAAATACAATATATATATAGATGAAATGGTGTAACAAACTGTAACACACTAAATGTAGGGGAATTCACAAGCCCCCTTGGTGGATGTGCAATTAGTGCAATAATATAACACAATCGGTGCAAACAAATTTCAACATAAGTCCACGTGTGATGGATATAAATCAGGAAGTAGATAATTAGAGGGATAGTCCATATGAAGGGAAACCCAAAATAGTGATTGACAATCCCAGGTACTTCAAATGTGTAGAGTCATAGATATGTGGGTCCACCACCAAAAGAGAGAGCCTGGCCACTTACCAGAACCCCATGACCCCCCGTTACAGAGGGTCTAAATGGGCTTTGAGATCCTGCTAGTCCGGAACTCCCAGGGGCGAGGATGGAAACTGGAAAGGACATCAGGCACTGTGTTGGAGATGGATGGGTCCACAAAAAGGCTCAGCCCTCAGCATAGTGTTGTCATCATGGGAAGAAAGAAAGGGAGGGCTCCCATAGTGTAAAATCAAACGGTAATTTATTGAAGTAAAAAACATAAACACTCACATGTAGTTATGAAAATCATCATCATCAATAAAAGAACAATCTGTGGCACCGGCCGGATGACCACAGATAGCCCGTCCTGCTGGGTATACAGCGACAATGGGAGGTGGCGTGATGATACCGCTCAGCCCTACGCTGCGTTTCACAAGAAAATTGCGTCTTCCACTTGCCAGTGGAAGACGCAATTTTCAAATGTTATCAAAAATCAATTTTAAGGCGCCTCCTTAACGCTGCAAAGTCCTGCATTTCACTCTTTTGGAAAAAACAATCACCGCCAACAGTGGCTGACTGGCTGCGTAAAGTGCTAGACATTAGTGGAATGGAGGACTTGCTAGCAGTTGAGCAACAAAAACAACAACAAATATTCCATGACTTGGAGTGCCTGGAAGCAGTTCATCTTGTCTGTGGAAGGGTTGGCCCTCCTTGGACAGTAGAGCCATATATGAATAATATCCCCTATATGTTTGGCTATCCAGAACCAACGTAACCCAGTCCCCCTCTCTTCCCTTCTACACCCCCTCCCGCTGTTTACTTCCTTCACTTTTTGCCTCCCCCTCTTTTCTTCCCCCTCTTCCCTATCTGTTTCACACTCTTTTTTTAGTTCTATTTTGGAAATAGGAATGAGTGATGTCAGGTCTACTATTTGAACTCCTATTATGTACCTCCTCTAGAAGACAACAGGTGGCGGAGCCGGTCAGGGATTGGCTCCATAGGCGACTTTACTGATCGGTGCCGATATATACTAGATGAATGAGGTTATATTCCAGCTGTAATTTATATGTTATATCTTCTTTTTGCTGTATTGACCTGATTTCTCCCATTGTGGGTGTTAATAAAAATTATATTTGAGGGGGCGTGGCTAGCCGCGGATCAGGGTGGCTGCCTGAGACAAGAGCTCCGCTTAACGGCAGTGGTATTCGGCTACTCAAAGCTACTAGATCTTCCCCTCTCCCTCGTTCTGTGAGGGGAAGACAGCGGGACACTGCCGGGAATGTCTCTGAGGAGACACCCGCCACCTCCACCGCGCCGCCTCACTCAATACTTCTCCCTCATGGAGCCGCGATCTAGCCAAAATGGCACCGGCTGCTCATCTCCCTCAGCCACTACACACAGACAGGCTCTCGGTGACGGCGCGCAGTCACAGCTGCGCTCTGAGCCCTCAGCCCTGAATGAACTAGAGGAGATGGACAGTCTCCCTCCTACACCCGCAAACCCTGCAGATGTCCCAATGGATAGAGGTAAGAGGACTGCCACCTCTCCAGCTATTTCTCCTAATAAAACTCCTCTGGCCAAAAGACTTCACAGTAATGCCTCAGACCTCACAACTCAGGAACCCTCTCATGTGTCCACATTAGCTGCCATGCCAGTCACTGACAACCCAGTATCTGAAAGCATGTTAAAATCCATGCTGCTCACATTACAACAGGATTTACATAGAGGGCTACAACTGTCTCTGTCCCAAATGCATGAGAGGATTGATTGCTTAGAGGAGAGAAATTACACGGTAGAGTCACACATGTCTGAAATGAGCAAAGCGCACAATGAGCTCCTAGACGCACATGACCACCACTCCGATGAGATCCAAAGAATTAACCTGAAACTCGCCGACCTCGAAGACAGGTCGAGACGAAACAACATAAAATTCAGAGGTATCCCAGAGTCAGTACCCCCCAATGAGCTCAAAAAATACCTACAACAGCTCTTCTCCACTCTTCTTCCAAATATTCCTCCTCGCGACCTGCTCATCGATCGTGCACATAGAATCGCAAAACCAGAACACCTACCTGCGGAAACGCCCAGGGACGTCCTGGCCAGAATTCATTTCTTTCATATAAAAGAGCAAATTTTTTATACAGCCAGAGCCACTAAATCTCTACCTGCACCCTACTCCAAACTGTCTCTTTTCATGGATCTCTCTCCCGCCACAATGGCGCTACGCAGGTCATACGCACCTATCACATCAATCCTCCAAGAACGGAAAATAATCTACCGTCGGGGCTACCCCACCAAACTATTAGTCACGTACAAACAAAAAATCATCCCAATCCTGTCACCTAAAGATGGTTACAAAAAGCTAACTAACTGGGGCCTTCTACCCATCTCTGCCTCATCCCCAGCCTCGAGCAACCACGCCATTTCTTCATATCCTCCGCAACCTAAACCAAACCACGCGGACAAAGGATAATCGTCATCCAAGAGGTGCTTGTCCCTAGCATGGAGATACCCTGCCTGAGCGACACGTACGACTTCCACCTTACCCCCAACTGAATAGTGTGCAAGGCACACTCAGGTGAACATTACCATCTACAGTTTCCTCACTCAATTTATCCTCTGATATACTTTATTTTATTTCATTTCTTTGTTGCATATGTTTTTTTTGTTGCGTATTTGCATAACATAAGTTACGTAGTGTGAACTACACCACAATTGTGGTGCTCTTGACATTAACATATATTTGTGACTTAGCTATAGTTTTCAACTTGCGATATCCCAAAAGACTTCTTACTAATACAGTGTATAGGGGGCTATAATCTCGTTCAAATACTGCAGTCCAACCTCTAAAACCTATTAATATGTCCATCAATATTACATCCATCAATGCCAAAGGGCTTAATTCACCATTTAAGAGAAACTTCTTCTGGATGGAGGCGTCTTCCCAAAACGCAGATATATTATGTGTCCAAGAAACTCATTTCTCTAAAGCCAAACCCCCCTCTTGTACACACAAAAAATATTCCCAATATTTCTTTGCAAACGCTGAGAAAAAAAAATGTGGAGTAATGATAGCTATCAGCACCAAATTATCCTTTACACTACAAAATGTGGAAACGGATGATGATGGCAGATTCATAATTCTCTCAGCCATTTTCAATAATCATCCCCTGACTTTAGTGAACGTCTATGCACCCAACACCTCCCAGAGAACATTTTACAAAAAATTAAAGGATAGACTTCAGCCATACAAAAACACTCCATTGGTACTTTGTGGTGACTTTAATGCTATCATCGACCCCTCATTAGACTCCACAAACCCTGACAGACGCCAACCGTCAGCCCTTACATCCTTTATAAACAATGAGGACCTATACGATCCTTGGAGATGCACGCATGACGTTGAACGCGATTATACATTTTATTCTCCTACTAGTGGTTCCTTCTCTCGGATTGATCTTTTCCTCACAAACAAAAAAATCCTATTGGCTACCTCCGAATCTCGCATAGGTGTCATTACTTGGTCAGACCATGCCCCCATATCTATTAAATTGTTCCCACACTCTCTACCGACAAACCACACACTTTGGAGATTGAATTCATCTCTCCTAACTAACCAACGCTATGAGCAATAGATCAAATCCGAACTAGGGAACTACTTCTAAATGAATTGTGAATCTGTTGAGGATCAATCCATGGTATGGCTGGCCCACAAAGCTTTTCTACGAGGTATTCTTATCAAGTTTGGAGCTCAAGAACGTAAACGACAATTAAATGAGATAGACTCACTATTACGTCAGATTAAATTCCTAGAACAAACAATTAAAGCCTTACCCAATCAAATAACCACTAATGAACTTAAACTCCAAAGATACAAACTAGGAGAAATCCTACATCGCAGGTTTGACTATTACGTCAAAAGATTAAAACTACAATCATACTCACTAAGCAACAAAGCCGGAGCATTCCTAGCAAAACAGGTTAAAAAACAACACATCCAATCGAAAATTCCCTCCCTTCCTTCTAAATCCGCAAAACGCACGCATGACAAACCCTTTAGACATAGCTAACACATTTGCATCCTTTTATGCCAAATTGTACAATTTAAAAGATGCAAACGATACCACCCCTCCATGCACCGAAGATATAAATGCTTTTCTCTCCTCTATACAACTACCTTCAATATCCAGCGAACAACTTACAGCCTTATCAGCCCCCTTCACCCAAGATGAAGTTCGCAAAGCCATCAAAAACCTCCCCCTCCACAAAGCCCCGGGTCCAGACGGATTCCCCAATGAATACTATAAACACTTTAATGATATTTTATCCCCTCATTTATGTACCACATATAATCACTATGCATCCTCTGGGAAAATCCCTAGGGAATCTCTGGAAGCCCTAATAGTAACACTTCCTAAACCGGGTAAATCATCAGAATCCCCGGCAAATTACAGACCCATATCCTTATTAAATACAGACACAAAGCTCTATGCAAAACTTTTAGCCCTCTGCCTCTCCTTGATTATGCCCCAAATCATACATATTGATCAGGTCGGCTTTATTCCCGGCAGACAAACTTCAGACGGGACCCGACGATTCATAGACATCGTACAATGGGTGGAACACACCAGAACGCCTTCTCTGCTCCTATTTCTGGATGCAGAGAAGGCATTTGATAGAGTGCAGTGGACTTACCTCGAAGCTGCCCTACGCAAATTTGGTCTATCTGGAATGTTTCTGAATGCCATTCTTAGCCTATACTCATCCCCAAGTGCAAAAGTCTGGACCTCAGGGGTTGTCTCTAATCCCTTTAACATCACAAATGGCACAAGACAGGGGTCCCCGCTATCCCCATTAATATTTGCCATGATCATGAAACCCCTGGCTCAAAAGATCCGCTCCACACCCATGGTCACAGGCATAAATATAGGCACCACAGAACATAAAATCGGCCTATATGCGGATGATGTCATAATTGCCCTTACAAACCCAAAACACTCTCTCCTTGAAATACAACATATCCTTGACCAATTCAGTGCCATATCTTTATATAAAATAAATCATAGTAAGTCCTTTATGCTAGCTCTGGGCTTGGATAAACACGATATACAATACATTACACAACACTCTCTATTCTCATGACTCCACCATATCGTACCTAGGAATCCACCTAACCTCACCTAGTAGAACTCTCCTACACTCCAACTTAGCAGACCTCGTAGAAAAGCTTAAACGTATATCTAAAGAAATACACCATCCTTTTGTGTCTTGGGCGGGTAGAATTGCTCTAGCCAAAATGTTTCTGCTTCCACATATTTTATACATTTTCCGGACGTTACCTATTCCATTCCTGCTTGTACACATAAGAACTATCCAAGCCCTTATTAATACCTTTATATGGCAACAGAAACACCCCAGGATAAAAAAAGCCAATATGATGACCCCATCACGAATGGGAGGAATGGGAGCCCCGAACATACGCCTATATTACCGAGCAGTTCTGCTGAATCAACTTAAAAGCTGGTGGACATCATCTACTCAATCCAATTGGAAACAAATAGAATCAGTAATACTAACCAAAGACCCAAAACTGTTCCTTAGTGCCTTACTCTTAGATCCAACGCCTGGACATTTCCCATTAGACACAATTACAGCCTCCTTGAGAGTATGGTCAGCTATCCCGCAAATGTTAAAAGGCATACCCCAAGCGATCCTGTCGCATTTATCACTTAACTCCATTTCACTCATCACCCCGGATATACAATTACAACCATGGATAAATGCGGGTATCGACACTATAGGAAACCTCTTCAACTCAGATGGCTTACTGTCCTTTGCAAATCTCCAAACCAAGTATGGCCTTTCTACAAATACGTTCTATGTATACCTCAGAATTAGATCTTTGCTTACAAAAACCCATTGGATTACACAAGACACCATCTTACACCCCCTGATACAATTCTACGATTCTCCCAATAAACAACTGAAAGGTATCTCACACATCTATGATCTCCTTTCACAATCATCTGATGACTCCATCCAGAAACAAATAACTTTCTGGTCAACGCACATTACTTCAGTCCCCTCATTGAACCAATGGTACAAAGCATTATCGCTTCCCTTGAGACTCTCTCACTGTATTACACACTGGGAGTCATTGCAAAAACTATTTCAACAATGGTATTATACTCCTACCAGACTTTCTAAGATCTACCCCAATACCTCTCACTTGTGCTGGAGAAACTGCGGTCTGCCAGGTACTCTACTCCACATTTGGTGGGAGTGCCCAACTCTACAAAATTTTTGGACACAAATGCGAACTCTCCTCCGCTCAATCACCCATATGTCAACTGACTTATCCTCAGTGGATTTTCTACTTGGCCTAGCAATTCCCACGTGGCCTATTCAATTTCAAACCGTGGCCACACACATCCTTATTGCTGCAAGATTGGCGATAGCCAGAAAATGGAAATCTCCTCAACCTCCTTCTCTCCAAGACATAATTACAACCTTAAATAACCAACTCAAAATGGAACACTTCTTCTCCAAGGCCAAGCTCTCCACCGCAAAGTTTTACAATACTTGGGAACCATGGCTCATGGAGTCCAGAAGCATAAATCTGGACTGCCTGTCCTGACTCTAAACCCCCGAAGCATCCTCTATTTCCCTATCCGATATACTGTGGGTAATACACATTTATTAGCATTGTGCACCTAGTAACACATTTTGATAGCACAGATCTACATATGTGATTACCAACTGATACCAAGCATTACTCAAGTTACAACAAGTACTGAACATAAATACTGCATAGTTACTCTTCAGTTGACTTTCTTATATAACCATTATATATTTGGATGATTATTTACATACTCATATATATGTATTTTGGATATTACATGTACGTTTGATCTTGAGCATTCACTTGTTATACTGAATGTATTCTGAGAATGTATTTTCTCATTTCCTTTATTGTTTCTCTATAAAATTTTAAATAAACAGTTAATATAATTATATTTGAAAAAAAAAAATACGGCAATGGCTGCTTTACTTCCGCCTATAGGTTCCTGTTGATTTTCCTCAAATTTGATGATGTTGTTATGTTGTTTGGTTAACCACTAGTCGGGCACCTAAACGTTGCACTCTGTTTCTTAACAGCCACTTCAATCTACCTGGTTGCCCTATCCTGGGCCCACAAACTTCATGGGTCCCACTTCTCTGTTGTCCCCATCACTCCATAACCAGGAGCCCAATGGTACATCAGCCGAATTCCTCAACATATATGCCCTCTGGTATCTTATTGTTGTCCCTGTGGTCGTGTTACTACACTTAAAGATCAGGCATAATGCCTATATGCTATTTGTTAGATATGTTCTGCTAGATGAAACTTACGTGAACCTTTTCAATGGTCATATGTTCTGCCATTTTCCTGGATTTAAACATGTTATAGCGGAAAAATATTTTAAGAAGGGCTTCTATTATGAGCATGGGGATAGATGTGGCAAATTTCTTGCAAAAGCCCTTTAAGCATTAACCCACGCTAGAACTATTCTATCTATTAAGAATGTAGATGTCAACCCTTGTTGCAATTTCACACCTTCTACACTAAGCTTCATAATCTGCCCATGTCCCATAAACCCTCGGACTTCCAAGGAGATAGAGAGCACATTTTGCATGACTACCGAGAGTGGCATGCCCACCCTAACCTCATCTGAAGTTGAATCCCTGGAGTCACCTATTTCAGAAGACGAGCTTCTATTGGCAATTATGTCTCTCAAATCCGGTAAGAGCCCAGGTCCTGATGGGTTCACGGCACATTATTACGAAACCTTTGCGGACATCCTAAAGACGCCCTTTCTCTGTGCCCTTAACCACCTGAAAACCCTTCAACCTATATCAGAAGCCTTTATGATGGCTCACATAGCTCTGCTCCCCAAACTGACTAAAGATCCCACAGACTGCTCTAGCTATAGGCCAATTTCGCTACTAAATTTGGATATAAAAATCTTGGCCAAAATTTTGACTTATTTGGCTCAAGCAATTGGGATTTATTCCGGGGAGGGAAGCCTGTGATAATGTCATAAATGCCCTCAACTTGGTTCATTGTGCACATACAAAAGAAATTGAAGGCCTTCTCCCATCTACCGATGCAGAGAAGGCCTTTGATCGTGTGGCCTGGTACTACCTGTTTACCACTTGTAGACACATTGGCCTTGGATTTCACATGATGTCATGGATAGTGGCTCTATACCATAAACCACAGGCCTGACATAAAATAGATGGCACCCTTTCTGAAGAGGTACATATAAATAATGGCAAAAGGCAGGGCTGCCCCCTATCCCCCCTCCTGTTTATATTATCACTAGAGCCACCTGACCAATGCAAATCCAGACATAAGAGGCTTTTTAGATTGGCCATAACACTTACAACATAGCAGCTTACCATCTATTCTTTCTCGCTCAGCCACATATCTCAATCCCAAACCTCACTAAAGCCTTCTGGCTTTTCAGATACATATCCTACATAGAAAATAAATTATATTAAATCAGAAGCCCTCAATCTTACCCTACCCCCTGACTCACTAGCCAGAGCATGCGCCTCTCGCTCATTCAAATGGGAAACTTCGGCCATTACCTATCTAGGAATTAGACTTACAGGCAACCTCATGGATACTTATCACGCTAACTTCCCACCTTTGTTAAATAATAAACAACAGGACCTGAAGGGTTGGACAACTAGGCCCTTTTCGTGGTTTGGCAGAGCCGCCATACTCAAAATGGTAATATTGCCTAGAATCTTATACCATTTCCATACTTTGCCTATACCACTCCCCTGCCAGTTTTTTAAACGACTTAATGCTATCAAGCGCACCTTTATCTGGATGGGGCAAAATCCACGCATCAAACTTGACACCCTTACCAGGCCAAAAGAATTGGAGGTTACAGTCTCCCAGATTTTATACATTACCACTTTGGAATATATTTAGCTAGAATCCTAGATTGGAACTGCCATAGGGAATGGAAAGACTGGGTCACCTTAGAGGAGACCACATTGACACTGCCCCTAAGATTCTCCACATGGATCCCATGGAAGAAATTACCACACAGTGTACAACAGAACCCACTATTGGGGGCGACGCTGAGAGCATTTCATCCGGCGAATATTCACTATAAACTATCCTCTTCCCCAGGCCCGCTCATGCCCATTACCCAAAATCCGGATTTCCCTCCCCAGGGAACACGTGCCACTTTTAATGACACACTGGGGTTTATTTACTAAAGGCAAATCCACTTTGCACTACAAGTGCACTTGGAAGTGCAGTCACTGTAGATTTGAAGGGGACATGCAAGGAAAATAAAAAACAGCATTTTAGCTTGCACATGATTGGATGATAAAATCAGCAGAGCTTCCCCTCATTTCAGATATTCCCCTCAGATCTACAGCGAATGCACTTCCAAGTGCACTTGTAGTGCAAAGTTGATTTGCCTTTAGTAAATCAACCTCCCTGTGTCGATACTAACAAGTTGAAACCTTTTGACACTTTAAAATTGGACTTGGGTTCCCAAAGTCCCTTTTTCTTCTGGACTTACCACCAGCTGCACAACTACGTGTATACATAACCAGCTAAACATCCGTTTTTCAGACCAAAGACCCCCTTTGAACTCACCTGCCTCTCTGGAACTCCACTAACAAAATCTACTTCACTCATGTTTTCCTTCAGGGGGCTAGAGGTGGGGAACCCCACGAGGCCCGAGCATAGTGGGAAAAAACACTTCAAATGAATCTTAGTGATGAACAATGGCGACAAGCTTCAATCTTTGCCCACAAATACTTAATTGGTTTAGACTACAGGAAATGTCTTATAAGCTCTTAACATACTGGTACGACACATCGCAGGGCACGATCTTACACATATGGTGGGACTGTCTTCCGCTGGTGCCTTTCTGGAATAAAGTATGCAAGTTATTACACTTATCACTGAAACCAAAATCTCTCTCACTCTTGCGTGTTGCATCTTACACTGCTCCATGAGATGCTGCAAAAGGTCTCTAACCAGACATCTGCTAAATGCAGCGAAAAGTCCCAGACACTGGAAATCAAAGTGTTCTCCTTCCATCTCTGAATGGTTTCACTCCATAGAAGATATTTATCATATGGAGGAAATAGTGGCCATTGCTAGGGAATCCTCTGAAAAATGTAACAAGTTATGGTCACCCTGGTTGGTGTTCAGGTACTCTGACCAATATTTGCAATTAGATACAGGGTGAAACCACCAGCACAGCATAGGCTGCCGTTTATTTCTACCTACAGAAGGTCAGATCACTGACTGATGCCCCCCCCCCCCTGTCAATTTCATTATGTCTTATCAGATACTGATGATTCCCACAATGGCTCAATTACAACCATATCTTTAGACATCCTCAACAAGACTCTCTACTGTTTTTTTCCTTTTTTTATATCTCATTTTACTTTACTCTACTGGTTAATAACCAAAACTATTTGCAAGTGCTTATACAAACAGATTATATGCTGTACCTTCTTGCCCAAGTTACATTTGAGACCAGTTATTTTTGTTTCAATGTGGACCTATTCATATCTGTTATTAATGTTTTGAACTATTGTATACTTTTTGAAATATGTAAATTGCTTTCTCTTCAATACATTTTTTTATTGTTAAAAAAAAATATTCTTCCTCAATAATTGTGAAAGTAAATAAAGGATGACCTAATTTGGGAAAGGAGCCTCATTCTCCCTCTGCCTGTATCAGTACTAAGGGCCCTGAGTTCTGCTCTGAGCATATCTGTGCTTTTTTAAACTCTCACTGGCACTTTAGCTTGTCTCAAAATAGCACCCAGTGCCCAGGACAAGTGCCATCAATGAAAACTAACTAAAAATATTCATCTCGGGGGCGTGGCCTGGACGGGAACCGAGATGGCTGCTTAACCAAGAAGCTCCCGCACTTGGAGGACGACAAACGCCTTATTTGGGGCTCTAACTTCGCTCACCCATGATGGGAAAGCCCAACAGAAGTACCTCAACACCCCGTGCACAAAAAGAACCAGGCACGCAGATCAGCGGAAACATCCCAGAGATTTTCCGGACCAGACAAACGGCGCACCTCGAGGCATCACAGGCCGCACAGGCCTCACACGCTATACAGGCCTCATCCCCGGACTCAATTAGAAGCAGCACGGACCCGACTATGGACGAAGACGACCCTGGAGCTCCGCTGCCAAGCCTACTTGACCTACAAAGAGACCTCCAGAGGGTGGCCCAAGACATCAAACATACCATGATGTCGGCGATTTCAGATCTCAAGGCGGACATTCACTCAATGAACGATCGAATCGCAACAGTGGAGGAGAACACGCGTACACAGGCGACTGCTATCAGGCAAGTACAGAAAACGTATGATGCACATCTGCCACACTTATTTGAGCTCCACAGACAAGTGGAGGACCTGGACAATAGGGGACGCAGGCACAACGTGAGAGTGAGGGGGGTCCCGGAGGGAATTGACCAGGCCGCACTACAACACACAGTATGCTCCATCTTTAATGATTTACTGGGCCCACCAGCAGACTCCCCCGTAGAGATGGAACGCATACACCGCGCATTAAGACCCCCTCCCCGCGACAATGAACCACCCAGGGACATCATCTGTTGTATTGTCAACTTCCCCCTGAAAGAGGAGATTCTTAAAAAAGCAAGAGATAGAGGCCGCATATTACTCAATGGTACTGAAGTAAAATTGTTTCAGGACCTATCTCAAATCACCCTACAAAACAGACGTACCCTGCGCCCCCTGCTGGAAGTACTTCGCTCGCATAACATCCAGTATAGATGGAAATTCCCGTTCTGCCTGTCAGCATCCACTAGGGGTCGCACTGCCTTTCTTAGAACCCCGGAAGATCTACCTGCCTTCTGCGAACAAATGGACATTCCTCAGATGGACATACCTGAGTGGCATGCTTTCTATTTCCCTGTGGATCCATGGAAGCCAGTCTCATACGAGTCATCTCCCAAAGCCCAAAGACAGCGTTCCAGACGATGCAGACTGGACCCTACCTCGCCTGGAGATCGTCAGTCCCGCCGTGACCTCCCAGCACGCAGCCCAGGCCTGGCAGGCACTCCTCGTCAGAACCACTAGAAGACATTGCCTTCATTTGAACTAACCATATTGTTTCTACACAGTAACTCTAACTCTTCCTCCCTTCTAACATACTTCTTTTCCCCCTCCCCCCCTTTTTTTTTTTTTTTTTTTTTTTTTTTTTATCCTCCTCTCCGTTTAGCTGAAGAAGCAACACCAGCCTCCTCAAAGACTAGCACTGCCAACCCTTTGCTTAGATAAGAGACGCATATACATAATCCTGGCAACCACTTCACCACCTCGTCTGGACTTGTGAGTAACACCTCAGTCAGAGGTGACCGATCTGTTATCTTCTTCTGTCACAGCACTAACACTAATGCCAGGTCTACACTTACCTTAGGTGTATCATTTGCTGCCCGAATAGGCCACTTCCTCTTGCTCAAAGCAAAGGGATGTATCTCCATTTCTTTTTAGTTATGTTAAAAACGCTTATTTTGTTTGTTTTAAATGGTTAAGACTGTGCGTGTAAGACAAACAGTGGGAGCCTGGATCCTTAAACCCCCCACTCTTGCTTAAACATGGGGTAGGGGAGACCTATACTCGCCAGACATGCAGTTAATTCTCCCTTCCAATGATATTTCCTACCTTATCCATGCCCTATGAACCTATATGAAGCACTCTGAAATCCTACGGAATCACTAACCAGAAGGAAATGATGCCAATCCATCCCATTGTCAGCAGACCCTTACCAATACGAACACCCCTTCGAGTTAAGATCTGCAACACCTAAGCTTTTTATTACACTTGGTGCAGAGATCCAGGCTCCCACACTAACAGGTATGCCCCCTTGATAAGGGGAACAAAAAACTCATAATGTAAAGGAATACTGAACAAACCTAACTACAACACGACGCAGAAGTTTATGAGTAGCAGTTTACTCTCCCTTTCCTAATGATTGAGCCCCCCAAGAGGTCAGGCTATCATAGGCGGTTATTCTTGTTTCTTGTTTATTTTCTACATGTTTACTATGCTTTGAGAGGGGAATTCTTTCTCTCTCTGCTGTTAAACCTTAGGAAGCCTGGGATACTATTATTATTACCAGAAGCATCACATAAGGTACCACAACTTATACTACTCACAGGACTGAACCAACAGTCTTATGGTCCCTGATCACCCATACATAGACTCCCACACTGTAGTCTAATGCATAAGTCCATAAGCCCCCAGCCACTATCATTCAGCATGTTTCGTCCTCCATAGTGCTGTAGCACTCGTTCCTACCACAGCTCACTTACCCCACACAGCTGTCCGTACGGACTAGAGCTACTAATCCGGTCTTCTACCCCATAGGTGGATAGGCAAGCCTACGCCCACCTCCGGTACACCCTATTCACGTACCCATTCTAATTTTGAGGTACGTCCCCTTACCCCCCAGACTTTAAGTCTACCTAATTTGACTTTCCTTCGCCTCCTTTCCTACCCCCTTCCCCCTCCCCCTCCCGCTCCTTCTATCTCCTACCCTCCCACTTCCTTTTCACCCCACTATCTCTACTGGGTCTAACCCCTCCTGTCCATTCTACACTTTCTCTACCTTCCATCTACTCTACGGGACGGGGGCCGCCCCTCCTTCCCCCCCTCCAGCCTTCATCTACCCTTTGTTCCACCTTACAATACGTGCGCAAGACACGACATTAGCTAGCTCAACTAGGTACCCTTTGAATTTATAGACACCCACAATGTCGAAGAGAACTGCAACCTCTACACAACAACTCTCTCTCAAATGCCTATCACTAAATGTAAAAGGTTTAAACATCCCGGAAAAAAGGACGCAAGTATTATCAGCACTGACAAAACACAAAGCCCACTTCCTCCTACTACAGGAAACGCATTTCTGCGCAAAACATATCCCCAAACTGTCGAACCATTTCTATAAACATTCACTCCACTCCACGAACCCAACCGCAAAAACAAAAGGAGTTTCTATCCTTATCTCCAAACACGCTGACTTTCAATTGAAAGACTCCCTGATTGACCAAGAGGGTAGATACATTTTTATCAAAGGCACCTACGCATTAAAACCAATTACAATTGCTAATGTGTACTGCCCAAACGATCACCAAGTAACTTTCTTCAGACAAATTTGTGACCTCCTCTCCACATTTCAAGAGGGTATATTACTTCTTGGTGGCGATTTCAATGTCCCACTAAATCCAAACCTAGATTCCTCCACGGGAACCTCTGCGCTCCCCTATCGGGCACTGCGACAAATTAAACTCCAATTACAGAACTTGGCACTCCATGATTCCTGGCGTACCATGCACCCGACGGACAAAGATTATACATTCTTCTCCTCCCCGCACCAAAAATACTCGAGAATTGACTATATATTTCTATCCCAAACAGACTTAACTCACCTCTCCCAAGCCACAATAGAACCTATGTTCCTATCAGACCATCACCCCATCACGATCACTCTAACATTCCCGGACTACAACACTAGAACCAAAACATGGAGACTTAATCCATCCCTCCTTAAAGACCCTGACGTAATAAGACAAATAAACACCCGACTTCAACAGTACTTTCAAGAAAATTCCTCCCCAGAGACAACCCCGGTCACGCTCTGGGAAGCCCACAAATGTGTCATAAGGGGGAAACTCATAGCCCTGGCAACAAAAGAGAAGAAAATCAGACAAGCCCATATTGCATCCCTCATCGAAACTATTAATAGACTCGAAAAAACACACAAGCAATCCACATCCCAATCCACACTACAGGACCTCCTTTATGCTAGAACCAATCTACTGGAGGAATTAGGAAAACGCACGAGGCGTCAATATGTACTCAGACAAAAAGTGTTCTACGAACACGGCAACAAAAGCGGAAGATTGCTTGCCCGCACTATACAAGCGGCCAAGACTTCTTCCATAATTCACCACCTTCGCACCGACAGGGGTGCGGTGATTTCTAAAAATGAGGACATTGCGGCCCATTTCGAAAGCTTTTACTCTAAACTATATAATTTGCCATCCCATAATTCAGACTCACCCAACACCTCTCCTCGCCAATCTCAAATCCATGACTTTCTAACCCAATACTGCCCTAAGCCGATAACCCCACAACAAGCCGCTAATTTAGAAGGACACATGACCTTAGAGGAGTTGGGTTTGGCAATAAAACAAATGAAAGTAGGCAAGAGCCCAGGCCCAGACGGCCTACCACTAATTTACTACAAAAGCTTCCTAGAAACGCTCTCACCGCAAATGCTCAAGGCCTTCAATTCCCTAACGGTCCCTTCCACCTCACCAGGCAATATGCTTGAAGCCCATATAGCAGTCATACCAAAAGCAGATAAGGATCCATCCCTGGCGGCCAATTACAGACCCATCTCATTACTCAATGTGGATATCAAACTGTATGCAAAAATTCTAGCAAATAGATTATTACCCCTGATTCCTGGCCTGATCTCAGCAGACCAGGTGGGTTTTGTCCCGGGACGAGAGGCCAGAGAGAACACCACCCGCACCTTAAACATACACCACTGGCTTACCTCCTCGGGAACGGAGAGATTCCTACTATCTCTCGATGCCGAGAAGGCGTTTGACAGGGTGGCTTGGGATTATATGCGCGCAGTACTGAAGGGCATTGGTCTACCACCCCACATGTATAACTACATCACCGCTCTATACGATAATCCCTCGGCGAAAGTAAAAACAAACGGCCTCCTGTCAAACGCCTTCCCAATAACCAATGGTACCCGTCAGGGGTGTCCTTTGTCCCCTCTTATTTTTATATTATCTTTGGAGCCCCTCCTAAATAGACTGCGTGCGAACACGGACATTCAAGGAATAACTATAAATCGGAGGGAATTTAAGGTAGCAGCTTTTGCAGACGATATCCTGCTAACACTCCAATCACCTCACATCACCCTACCCAACTTATTGAAAGACATCAACCACTTTGGGGTCTTATCGAATCTTAAGATAAATTATCCTAAATCACACGCCCTGAACATATCCCTTCCCCCACAGGTGGTCACTCACTGCCAAGACTCCTTTCCCTTTCAGTGGAAAAACACCACCATTACTTACCTAGGCATCCAAATTACCAAACAACTTACAGACCTATATGACCAGAATTTCCTTCCTGCTCTCTCGAAAATTCAGACAGATCTAAAAGAGTGGGCCACGCTCAACGTTTCATGGTTCGGACGCTCGGCCTTGATTAAAATGATTGTCCTCCCTCGCCTCCTATATTTAATGCAGACCATCCCAATACATTTACCCCCTGCATTTTTTCATTCCTACAAAAAGGCATGTACGTCCTTTATCTGGAGGGGCAGCCCTCCAAGAATCAAATACTCTCGTCTGACCTTTAGCAAGACCAAAGGTGGGATTGCACTTCCAGATCTCTACAAATATTACTTAGCCTGCCATTTAACCAGAGTAGTGGACTGGTGTACTACCAGATCAGGGAAACCTTGGGTGACCCTGGAAAATTCCTTTGTACCTGGCCATTTACATTACCTCCCCTGGATTTCATCCAAACACTGGACACAACCAATCAAGAAACACCCTCTCATTTACCCGTCACTGCTCGCCCTCACCTCTGCCATGACAACCTCTCAATTATCTTCACGACCAGGGCCTTTGACCTCCCTGAGGGGAAATCCAGATTTCCCCCCGGGGTTGTCAAACACATTCTTAAAACAAGAATGGCCACATGAAGAAGTCCAAGCTCACCATTTCTTCCACGCAAACCGGCTACGAACATATGATAACCTCAAATCCTTATCCCTTACAAAAAACTTTCCTTTTTGGACATATAGACAGCTGACACACTTTCTCTCTTCTACTACCTCCAATAACACATGGACGAGAAAACTAACCCCACTTGAAACATTATGCACCCAGAACACGTCTCAAAGACATCTAATATCCACCATCTACTCTCTCCTCCAAGAAACACCACACCACTCTCAAACTGAATCCTTTCACTTATCCTGGCACAAAGACCTACACTTAGACCTCACTGAGGAAGACTGGGAGACCATACATATTCATACCCACAAAGGCTCACTAAATGTTGCCATCCAAGAGAATGGGTACAAAATACTTACCAAATGGTACAGAACACCATCTCGCATACATAAATTCTCGCCCTCGATCCCAAATACATGCTGGAGATGTAATGGTGACGTTGGCTCTATGATCCACATATGGTGGGAATGCCCGATCCTTCAGGTTTTTTGGAGGGAGGTTCACGACATAATACAAAGAGTCACTACTTACACCCTGGACTTCGCTCCAGCACAATATCTCCTCCACCATACAACCTTACCTAAAAGATCTTGCCATAGATCGCTGGCCATGCATATGGTAAATGCAGCCAGACTATGCATTCCTGTCAAATGGCGCTCAACCAGCCCCCCGACAATCAGAGAATGGTTGACAAAGATTGCCAAAATTGAGGAGATGGAAGAATTGATCTATATCTCACAAGATCGCATACAAAAATTCACCAACATATGGGCCTGCTGGTCACATTTTAAAACCACTAATTGTTACAAGTCGTACTTCCCAATCTGACACCCTCCCTCCCTTAGGAGGCGAGAGGATCCTCAGGAACCCCTAAATACGAGACGGGCTGGCCGGGAGGGGGGGGCGGCCCTTCTACCCCCTATCCTATCCCCCCTTTCTTACTCTAACACTGTATTTACATCATTCCCCTATTGTCTCCCTCTTTTCCCTCTTCCTCCCTCTGTTCTTCCCTATCCTCATACTTTCCCCTTCTAAACCTTTATACTACTCCCATATCACCCAAAGTATATTCCCTTCTTACCCATACCCTTACGTAACCTTCTCGCAATATCAGACTGTGACAATACAACACAGTCCAAGACCTAATAGAGACAAACCTTCCCGCTTTAGTTCCACACAAGTCTCATACCCCCACCTACTATGTTCCGGATTCTGTTATACTTAAACCACGCAAAGTACTCATGATCTCTATAAGACTTGTATGCAAATAATGTCTCATAGCAATGTATCTAGCGGGTTCTCCTTTCATGCATTCTTATTTTCCCACCATATGTCTGTATTCCCCACAACATCAGTGACAGTTTTACTTTTTGTATCATTATTGTATAAAATGTCATGGAGCACCTGTCAAAATCTGTTCAACTGTCTATATTTGTAATTGTGATAACTTCTCAATAAACTCCTTTTTTGTGGAAAAAAAAAATATTCATCTCTGCTTGGAGGGACAACAGTGGGGGAAGGAAGAGATAGTGCTCCTAACCATATTCTCTCAGGAACAGGACCACCCAGGAAGATGGAACAAAATGCATAACATACAAAGCAGGGTCCATAAAGATATGAATGAGCAAATTTGGTGTGGAGGAACTTGAATGGCCTGCACAGAGTTTTGACCTCAACCCAATAGAACACATTTGGGAGGAATTAGAGCGGAGACTCTGAGCCAGGCCTTTTTGTCCACATCAGTGCCTGACCTCACGAATGTGCTTCTGGAAGAATGGTCAAACATTTCCATAAACACACTCTTAAACCTTGTGGACAGACTTCCCAGAAGAGTTGAAGCTGTTATAGCTGCAAAGGGGCAGCCAACTTAATATTGAACCCTATGGACTAAGACTGGGATGCCATTTAAGTTCATGTGCGTGTAAGGCTGGGCGTCCCAATACTTTGGGGCATATGAGGACATATTTTATTTACAAACAAATGGCCACTGCCCCACCTATAATTGGAATTTGCAGAAAAGAGCACATGGAAGGGGAATGCAATTTCAAACAAAAAACAAAGAAAATTCCCAGCTCAACTTATCGACCAGCCTGCAACCAACCAAATTATCCTATCTAACAGTATGTGTTAAAAACAGGGGTTTAGTTTACAAACATTTGTAAATACATGCACAGGCTGCAGAGCCACTTCACAGCACCCTAGCATTATCTGCAGTCCTAACTCTGAGAGCCTCCATAGTAGAAGCACATGCATTACAATGGATAGGCAGAGGGCAGGTGAGCCTGAAGGGAACCCGTCCCTCCTTAAAGGCACAGGGGTGCACTGAACACCCAGCATATATCACAATGGCAGCAAAGGTGTCCAGTGTGTCCCCTCACCAGTATTCTAACAGTACAAACAAATGGCCACTGCCCTCACCTATAACTGGCCTTTGCAGCAAGGAGAACATGGAAGAGTGATGCATGTCAAACAAAAAACAAAGAGAATTCCCAGCTCAACTTACCAACCAGCCTGCAACCTACTGAATTATCTGTCTAACAGTATGCATTAACAGGTGTTAAGGCCCAAAGGTTAAGCACATGGACAAAACACCCAAGGCATATCAGAAGATCTGCTAGAATTAAATTTATTTCAGGTGCCATAGCTCCCAAACCTTGTTGTGCCTGTCCACTGTATCCTATAGGCGTGCAGTCAACATTTCTGTAAGTTCCACATCCCTAATTCTAGTATATAATGCTGCCCGGGAAGGGGCGTTCTCTGTTTCCAATTAAGGAAAATTAGGCATTTAGCTGCTGTAAGGATGTGCCACAGCATTTTTCTATTTAGTTTTGAGAGATTTTGAGGAGGCAAGCCTAACAAGAACAGTTTAGGAGTGAAAGGAAGAGTGGAGTCGAATAAACGTTGCAGCAATTGATGAACTGATTTCCAGTAGGGTTCACTTCAGGGGCAACTCCAATATATATATGAATGAGGAAGCTCCTAGCCCGTTAAGTTTACCAACAGCAATCACTAGCTTCAGGGTGTATAGTGTGAAAGAGTTTTGTGGAGCGATACTAAAAGTATCGTTTTTTTTTCCCCCAAATAGAGTATAAATGGAGCTTTTCACAGTTTGCGACCAGATAGCTTGCCAGGTTTTGAGTGTGAGATCTTCTCCCAGAAGTTTCTCCCATTTTAACATGTAGGCTTGTTTACCTAGTATCTGTATTGTTTATGTGTTCAAAAGTTTATAAGTATCCGATATTAAACTTTTTAGAGAAGATCCTTAAGTTTACAATTTTTCAAATTGTGTCAGTTTAGAACATTTTTAGGTGAGAGCAATGGAAAGTGCATAATGCCTTACCTGCAGATAGAAATAAAAAAATAAAAACTGTTTTCAAAGACTGTGAATAGCAGCTAACACTCACTAGATTAATAGTGCATACATATAACAAATAAAAAGTGCAGTTCCTGGAAAACATGATTAGTAGTGAAAAAACCGTGCTGTAATCAATGACACTCTGAACTTATAAATGCATGATCATTTGGAAAAATAGTCCACCATGGAAATTAAATCACTGAGGTAGAATAAAGGACACCCATGTCAGAGCACAGTAGAGTTATATCTTTGCCTTTAGTTGTGCTATCCAACATCATATGGTAAAATTGTCACGCTTACCAGAGAGTGTGGACTCACATACCAATAAGTCAAACGAGCATTTGTGAGGTGTACCTCAACAATATCTGGCTGTAGCAGATTGATGGTATGAAGATCACCCTGTCATGATATGGATGGAGAAGTTTAACTTGAAGCAAACAGACTCCCAATATCAGCAGACATCAATGGGGAAGGCCACTCCCGGGTACATATATAGGGAATAAACGGCCAAACATAGTGTAAAACTGCATAAAATATTTTAATATAAGAAACAGGAGTACACTTATAAACATCCACTTGATTAAAGCAATACAATCCAAATTGAGATCAGGAAGGATTGCAATGACTCCACGAGCGTCACCCAAAATGTTTTGTCCTATTGGACATCATCTGAGGTGTGAGGATTGTGCACAGTCACTGCAGTATACAGTATATAAGTTTACAATCCATTAGGAAATAGCTTCCAAGTTGGCAGATGGAGACTCCTGAAACAAGAGCTCCAAACTGTTCCAAGATGGTGCTGGCGTGCATTCCACGCCTCTCTATCACTTTTCATTCTGTTAGGAAGGGAATGGCTTTGGATTAGATTGTGGAAAAAAGTGGGACTAGAGGGAGAATTGATGACGGTGGGAGCAATTTGCATCTGTAATGATGAAGCACCTCTATAAATGAATTCAGCTCTTTCAGGCAATAATGACCCTATAATGTGCTAGTTCTTTAAAACATCCCAGTGTTTGTTAAAAATGTTAAGGTGTTCAAAGGAGAGCAATTTTCGAGTGGTGAAATCCACCAACTGGCAGAATTGAAACAGCTTCTCCCGTAGCCAAGGGTAGGACATTGAAGCAGACAAACTATTCGGCACTTCAGAATTAGAAAGAAAGGAGGTTATTAGACATAATTCTGACATAAGTGTATATTTGCTTTTTAAAGTTTTACTCAAGTTTTGGAGAAAGGCCAGACAACGTGTGCTTGTAATTTCCTAAGGTGGAAGGAGGGAATAGGGATTTTCAACGTTTGATAAAGCTATAAAAGCTTAGGGAGGATATTCATCTCAACAGAACCAATATGACCTATTAGGGAAATTTGATAAGTCTTCCATTTCAGAAGAGTCCCACTAATGGAATTAAAAAGGGGAAAGACATTCTCCTTATAGAGTGAGGCATACAACAGGGTAATTTGAATGCCTAAATATTTTAGCGAAAATGGTCCTTCATGTATAAGGAAAGTTGGCCGAAGGGTGCTGAATTTCTGAGTGAGGAGGGAAGAGCTTCTTATTTAGAGGAGTTAATTTTATAACCCATAGGTGGTTCCTTGTGGAGGTTAGGGAGGGTAGTACAGATTTGAGTTAGGGTGAGGAGAATGTCATCCGCAAAAAGGGAGATTTTAAATTGCCTACCTCCAACCCGTATTCCATGTATGTCTGGGTTGTTGTGGATATGTGCCACCAAGGGTACTATGCAAGGCACAAACAAAAGGGGGAAGGGGGAAAGAGGGAAGCCCTGTCGCGTCCCGTTTATCATTGGAAATAGTGATAATGTTGCTTAAGGAGTATTAACTTGTGCCGTTGGACTGGAATACAGATGTCATATCGCCTGTAGAAGGGGGCCTGTAAATCCCATATGAGTCTTAATTAGGAAAGGTCAGATGAGGTAGTCAAATGCCTTCTCGGCATCTAGACCAAGTGGGAATGGGCTTTATTGCCTTTATCATAGTAGAGCTGCCATAAGCGAGTCAGGGTTTTCTCAATCCTTCCCAGAGCTAATTCTTTAAGAGTAGTAGGAAGATCTACCAGTTCATAGAAGTTTTTACAACAATGGGGCTCAGTGTACAGTAACTGTGCTTCAAGAGCACATATTTTTTTGTTCTGTTTGAGTTTTAAGTGCACTAGTGCTTTTCTGTAAGGCAGAAAAGATAGTAATGTATTGACCCAGAATGGCCTGGTTTATGCGCTTCCCAGACATTATTGAGAGATACATCCGAGGTGATATTATCTGCAAAGTAGGTCTTCAATGCTGATTCTAAATCTGCTTTAGAAAGCATATGTTTCAGTTTTTAAGTTGCAGTAACATCAACGGGCAAAGTCAAGAGATTAGAGCATGATCAGACCAGGATATGGACAAAATCGTAAGTGTCTGCAACGTGGGATTATTTACAAAAAAAGTACTCAAGGCGAGAATGACGCAAATGTGATGGAAGTAATGGGTGAATTGTCTTTCTAGGGGGTGAAGCACTAGCTTGGCATCAAAAAGGGCATGTCCAAGCCATAACAGGTGTTTCACTATCATCAGCTAACCAGCTACCTCAGATCCTGCTTCAGGCGGGGCCAAAACTGTTTTCAAAGCTCTTTTATTAATGCCCTAATAGATCGGGACCA
Source organism: Lithobates clamitans (assembly GCA_037952925.1). Classification (NCBI taxonomy): domain Eukaryota; kingdom Metazoa; phylum Chordata; class Amphibia; order Anura; family Ranidae; genus Lithobates; species Lithobates clamitans. The sequence continues at coordinate 2,699,408 of JBBGZY010000391.1, read as the reverse complement.
GAGATATGCTCCAACCTTACCACCTATCAGGCTTTGAAATACCACATTGTTCCTTTCAAACACTGGATATCTATCCTTGACAACCAAGATGCACCGGAACAGATCTTTGTGGGGTATCAAAAAGTCCGATCTCTGTGATCTGTGAAACATGGCGAGGAACCCAGTTCAAAATCACCCATCGGGCATATCTCCCAATTCGCCACAGCAATATTGACTCCTCTCCTCATGCCCTTGGTGTGCTACTCCCAGACCATCCCTTTACCACAGACTATGGACCAAGCAATGTCAATGTCAAGCAATCTCCACCTTTTGGGATTAGGTGTTTGAAAAGACCCAGAAATTACTGCTACCTAAGGACTCTTTGTTATGCCTTTTCAGCTGCGATATCTTGCAGACTTCCTCGTCAACACCTACCTGTGGCTCTCTTCCTCAGTGGGTTCATATTTGCCTTCTGACAGCCCGCAGGGCAATAATTCAAGCTTGGATACTCCATTGCCTGCCTCAAGTTCCCTCGGTAAAACAAGCACTCCTAACCTTATTTCACATTGAGAAATTGGATACTATCATCCAACATTCTACATCACTAAAACGCTTTATGGCATCGCTTCGTGCAACATTCTTTCTCTCCATAAAAAATCTCTTCCTCCGCTATAATTCTTCCGCTAGTTGTGGCTGCAATATTTTTTGATCTACCTGACCTTGGCTTGGTATCAAAAGATCCCCAAATTTTCCACTTCTTATTAAGTGATTGAACAGTACTGACTGGCATATTCAAGGCTTTGGATATCTTTTTTATATCCTTTTCCATCTTTGTAAAGTTTCATTACCTTGTTACGCAGGTCTTTTGACTGTTATTTTCTACCTCCTCATGGCTAAGTGTCTAGCCTGCTTAGTGCATCCATGTGAGAGCTAACAAACTCATTGACTATTTATACACAGACACTAAATGTGATTTAAAAAGCCACAAATGTGGGAAATTAACCTTTAATTTCCATTTTAACCTGTGTGTGCCACCTTCTGTGTCTATACGAAGGTCAAACGTTCCAGGGTTTGTAAACTTTTGATCAGGGTCATTTACAGTGGAACCTCGGATTGCGAGTAACGCAGTTTACGAGCGTTTCACAATATGAGCTGCATTTTTAAAATCCTGACTCGCTTTGCGAGCGTTGTCTTGAGCAGGATTCAAGCCACTGTGGTGTACAGTACCGCATTTAGCCAGAGGTATGGGGACGCAGGTGATGCTCGGAGACACTCAGAGACGCTCGGAGACACTCCGTTCCCGACTGTCTCTGAGCTTCTCCAAGTGTCTCTGAGCGTCTCCGAAAGGTCTCCGATTGGCTCTAAGTGTTTCCGAATGTCTCTGGTGCCCCCACACTTCTGGTTACATGCAGCACTGCATAGACAAGCAGTGGCTGTGGTACAGATTATCTGAGTTTCCATTATTTCCTATGGAGAAACTGGCTTGATATATGAGTTCTTTGGATTTCAAGCATTCTTCTGGAAGTAATTATGCTCATAATCCAAGGTATTACTGTGTATATATATATATATTTTTGAAGGAGAACCACACCCAGCGTTGAGTTTAGTGCCAGCAAACAGGTCTTCCCACCGACCTTATATATAAAGAAGAAAATCCGAAGGGTTGCTGCACTTAAAAAATCTTTGTTGCTTTATTTCATCAAGTCTTGAAGGAAGAGGAGGAGGGGATCGGGAAATGACCCTCAGAAAAAGAGAGTATATTGGATACATTTTCTAAATACTATTGCTCCGTATGGTTTTAATGTAGACTTGGATTTGTATTTATTTGTCTGAGCATGTGGATATGTATATAGGTATTCATCTGCTCAGGCAGTTTATTACATTTATTTATTGGCGATTAACATGTGTATGTGTGCTTATTATATACATATACATATATCTCTTTAAGATTTCTGGATATATTTGAAGAAGATAAGGGAGAGAATGAATTTAGCAGCTGATACTAGCCATGTTCTGTGTTTATGGTAGATCATTTGTGTATACAAACATCAATTGAATTAAGGCTAAAACTAATTAACTATATTGCTTCCACGTGTGAGGATACCTGTAAATACTTATTTAAACAAATATGTGTGGGGAAACCCTCAGATGTGCTTTGATGGATCTTAGGAAGGGCGTAAGCTAAGTAGCCCGAAACGTAATCCATACATATCTGTATTACTTTGTCTGGAATGTTTATGTGCCTGCTTTGTAATCTTCCTTCCAAGACTTGATAAAATAACGCAATAAAGATTTTTTAAGTGCAGCAATCCTTTGGATTTTCTTCTATATGTATATATATATATATATATATATATATATATATATATATATATATATATATATACATATTCATATACATATACATATATAGTATATATTATGTAGCAGGGCGGTACCCTGCCAGGGTCCAAGTCTAGTGAACAGCCAGTACACTAATTGGCCAGCTGTGTTCTGGGCTTTAAGAAGAGAGAGAGAGAGAGAGAGAGAGAGAGAGAGAGAGAGAGAGAGAGAGAGAGATAAAGACCCCTTGAATCGTACCAGACCACATGCCCTCAGCGTTGGGAGGGTGCTTTAACAAGGGGACTCCCAGTTCCCGGCCTCACCCCTATGTGAATTGGTAATGGGGTACATTGTACACCTACTATTTCACAAAAGAAGTGTCAACAATGATAAAAAAAGACAAGAGGCAGCTTGGGACAAGTCCTTTATTAAAAAATAAAAAAATTAAAATGTCCAGCAATGTAAATTCACGCCACCCGATGGACCGAAAAAGAAAAAAAAATCTGCAACTGTTTCCGCTGACTGACGCTTCTTCTGGGTGACGCCATGGGGGCTTTTTTTTTTCGTCCATCGGGCGGCATGGATTTACATCATGGGACATTTTTATTTTTTATTTTTTAATAAAGGACTTGTCCCAAGCTGTCTCTTGTGGTTTTTTTTACCATTTTTGACACTTTTTTTGTGAATTGGGGGCGGGATCTGGGGGTCCCCTTGTTAACCAGTTCCTGACCAGCGCACACCAATGTACATTGGCAGAATGGCAGGGCTGGGCAAATGGGTGTACCAATACGTCCCTTTGAATTTGCCGCCATGCCATTGCGTGCGCACCGCCGGGAGCTCCGTGAGTCAGGTCGTGGGTCCCACGGACTCGATCGCCGCGGGGATACCCGCGATCGCCTCATGGAGAGGACGAACAGGGAGATGCTAATATAAACAAGCATCTCCCCATTCTGCCTAGTGACAGTGTCACTGATCTCTGTGCTCCCTGTGATCAGGAGTAGAGATCAGTGACATGTCACATGTAGCCACGCCCCCCCACAGTTAGTAACACTCCCTAGGTCATACTTGGCCCCTCCCTAGCCCCCTAGTGGTTAACCCCTTCACTGCCAGTGTCATTTACACAGAAATCAGTGCATTTGTATAGCACTGATTGCTCTATAAATGACAATGGTAACAAAAATATGTCAAAAATGTCTGATGTGTCTGCCATAATGTCGCAGTCATGATAAAAACCGCTGATCGCCGCCATTACTAGTAAAAAAAAAAAAAAAAATAAAAATGCCAAAAACTATCCCCTATTTTATAAATGCTATAACTTTTCCGCAAACCAATCAATAAACACTTATTGCAATTTTTTTTTACCAAAAATATGTAGAAGAATACGTATCGGCCTAAACTGAGGAAAAAAAATGTTTTTTTAAATATTTTTTGGGGATATTTATTATAGCAAAAAGTAAAAAATAATGTGTTTTTTTCAAAATTGTCGCTTTTTTTTGTTTATAGAGCAAAAAATAAAAACTGCAAAGGTGATCAAATACCACCAAAAGAAAGCTCTTTTTGTGGGAAAAAAAGGACGTCAATTTTGTTTGGGAGCCACGTCGCACGACCGCGCAATTGTCAGTTAAAGCAAAGCAGTGCCGAATCGCAAAAAACGCACTGGTCAGGAAGGTAGTACATTCTTCTGGGGCTGAAGTGGTTAAAGGGGGCTTCCAGATTCCGATAGGCTCCCCACCCGCATACCCCCACAACCACTGGGCAAGGGTTGTGGGGATGAGGCCCTTGTCCCCATCAACATGGGGACAAGGTGCTTTAAGGTCAGACCCCAAAGCACCCTCCCCATGTTGAGGGCAAGCGGTCTGGTATGGTGCTTGGATAAGGGTTTGGTATGGATTTTGGGGGGACCCCTACTCCATTTTTGTTATAATATCAAACATGATTTTTAACAGAGGTCAGGACATATAAGTAGTTACCGTAATGGGAAAGTAATAGAAATTAAGTCTATAGTTTAAAACCAGAGTTTGGGCACAGTTGCCACATTTCAACATGTAAAAGAACAGCTAAAATTACCTTATTACTCCCTAGTTAAAGTGCTTGAAAATTGTGTATCATTGGTATTGTATTAACTATTGATTAACCTGGTTAACCCAGTGTGCTATGGATTAGGAGTTAAGCAAACCCCTTTATATCATTTTCTGTGTTACATGGACTTATTGTTAACCGTTTGGATGTTCATTTTCATACTCAAATGTTTTCCTCAAATTTCTGATCCCGAAGAACATGAGTATCAGTTGGTTATGCTGTAATATATGAAAAAGACTTTTTTTAAATCAAGTCTATGTTACAGTATCTTTGGATTTTTTGGATTTCATGCCTCTGTATGTATATATATATATATATATATATATATATATATATATATATATATATATATATATACACACACACTCACTTTAAAATGAATGAAAGTGACACAGGTAGCTGCATTGTATCCCAGGAGGCAGAGTTTGCTTTTATCTGATACTTCACATTCTATGGCAGTATAGATTCTATAGGCTGCAGTTACAAAGATGTCAGAAGGGTGGCTGCTCTGTACCAGATCAAGTACATAGTACACTGCCCGCTATGTGGTGCGCATGAGCGCCACCGGTGTCCCACTTTCGCGGAAGCTGACTGACAGGTACAGTGGACTCGATGTCACCCACAGATGCTTTGGTACACAGGCAGAATGGCAGATTGCCTAACTGTGAGTACAGACGGCATAGATGCTGTGTTCCTGTAAAGCAGGAACACCGATTCATGCCTTCCACTAGTAAAAGCACCTCCCCCACTACACTAAATCACAGGCTAGGCACACAATTAACCCTTTTATCGCCCCTGATTTTAACCCCTTCCCAGCCAGTGTCATTAGTACAGTGACAGTGCATATTTTATAGCACTGCTCAGTGTATTTGTGTCACTGGTCCCCAAAAGGTGTCAGTTAGCGTTCGATTTGCCCCACCACAATACTGCCGTTTCACTATAAGTCACTGATCACTGCCATTACTAGTAAAAATAAATAAATAAAATAAAAATAAATAAAAATATCCCATAGTTTGTAGATGCTATAACTTTTGCAATCTATGCTTATTGGGATTTTGTTTACCAAAAATATGTAGCAGAATACATATTGGCCTAAATTGATGAAGAAATTTGATTTTATCTTTTTTTTATTGGATATGTTTTATAGCAGAAAATAAAAAAATTTTTTTTTTTTCAAAATTGTCAGTCTTTTTGTTTATAGCACAAGAAATAAAAACCGCAGAGGTGATCAAATACCAAAAAGGGAAAAAAAGGACATACATTTTATTTTGGTACAGTGTCAGTTAAAGTAACACAGTGCCGTTTCGCAAAAAATGGCCAGGCCATGAAGGGTGGTAAAACCACTGGAGGTCAAGTGGTTAAAATATAAGAATTTTCCACTATTAGTTTCCACTATTAGTTGTGTTGGAGTGGTAGCATGTTTCATTAAAATTGCAGCCAAGGAAACTCACTCTTTATTTTAAATGCTTATTATAAAGTAGTGTCAACAAAGACCTAAAGACCTGTTTAAAATCCTAGGCTAAGAAAAACTGCAAGGGATAAATCTGATAAGTTTATACTTTGTAAAGATTTAGCCTTATGTTCAGAAGATGTCTGTTCAAGAGCCTTGAAAAAAAAATTCTGCAAGAGAGAAAAGTTAAGAGATACATTAAAAACAAATAAAAGGACCCTGAAGGGAAAATATAGTTTGCAGTAGAAAATTTTGAAAAATGATCTTGGGTCTATAACTTTATTTTTCAGTAGAGTAAATTTGTGGCTATCTGAAAATGCTGTAATTAAAAAGCTATAAAAATTGAACTTTTTTACATTAAGCTATAAGCTATAAAAATTGAACTTTTTTACATTAACCTATATCAGTGATGGCGAACCTTGGCACCCCAGATGTTTTGGAACTACATTTTCCATGATGCTCATACACTCTGCAGTGTAGTTGAGCATCATGGGAAATGTAGTTCCAAAACATCTGGGGTGCCAAGGTTCGCCATCACTGACCTATATATTTACTGTACCTATAGGAGCATTATTCTATTAAAAGTAGGAGAATTGCTAGCACTGCTTAAAAAAAAACAGAAAAACTAAAGCATTTAGTAAAATAAAGCATTTTTAAAAAACTGTTTTAACTGCTTCAGCCCCAGAAGATTTGGCTTCTCAATGGCCAGGCCATTTTTTGCGATTCGGCACTGCGTCGCTTTAACTGACAATTACGTGATGTTGTACCCAAACAAAATTGACGCCTTTTTTTCCCACAAATAGAGCTTTCTTTTGGTGGTATTTGATCGCCTCTGTGGTTTTTATTTTTTTGCTCTATAAACAGAAGGAGAGCAACAATTTTGAAAAAACACAATATCTTTTAGTTATTGCTATAATAAATATCTCAAATTTTTTATAAAAAAAAAAATATTTTTTCCCCAGTTTAGGTCGATATGTATTCTTCTACATATTTTTGGTAAAAAAAAATCACAATAAGCATAAATTGATTCGTTTGCGCAAAAGTTATAGCGTCTACAAAATAGGGGATAGTTTTATTGCATTTTTATTTTTATTTTTTTTACTGCAAGTGTAACAAAGTGTAGCGCTAAAGAGTTAAATACAAATAAAAATAAAAATAGTGATTAAGAAAATCCCTAATGTTTTTGAAATGTCCATCATGTATAATAGTGAATTACAGTCCACATTTGTGTGAAGCCTTCATGATCTCCATGTGCATAGGAATGGAAAAATGTGAAAATACTGTCACCGGAGTGAATGGAGGCCTACCGGAAAGTTTGAACCCAAAACAGCATACGCTCTATGGGTCAAACCAGCTTGTATTGCCCACCGGCAATAAGGGGAAAGCCTTGGTAACCAGCAAGGGATGAGGTCCTAGGAGCCTTTACGAGAGTGTCATATGCATATGAATGGAGAAATGTGAAGATACCACCACCAGAGTGAATGGAGGCTTACCAGAAAGTTTGAACCCAAAACAGCATACGCTCTATGGGTCAAACGAGCCTGTATTGCCCACCGGCAATAGAGGGAAAGCCTTGGTAGCCAGCAAGGGATGAGGTCCTAGGAGCCTTCACGGAAGTGTCTTCCAGACTTAAACAGGAATGTCATCACCAGTGCATGCGGTGCCCGGATTTTAGCTCCATACACTGCTCCATTCCGGAATCCTTTGATCACAGCCAGGGCGGCTTGGTATCTCTTCTTCTTCAGCAGCTGATTGACAGCTCGGATCACAGACCTCGATAACACAGCCCCAATGGGACTGCGACATTATGGCGGACACATCGGACACTTTAGATACATTTTTGAAACCATTGGCAATTATACAGCGATCAGTGCTATAAAAATGCACTGATTACTGTGTAAAAGTCACTGGCAGGGAAGGGGTTAACACTAGGGGGACGATCAAGGGGTTGGGCAATCAAGGGGTTAACTGTGTTCCCTATGTGTGTTTCTAACTGTGGGGGGATGAAACTGTCTAGGAGGAGAGAGAGATCGGTGTACATACATAGTATGAACACACAATCTGTCTCCTGTCCCTTGAAAGAAGCGGGATCTGTGTGTTTAACACACAGATCTTGGTTCTCACTCTGTCACAAGCTATCGCGGGAGCTCAGCGATCATCGCTCCTGCCAAGCATTCGCATCAGCTCCTGGCACACGCTGCGGGCAAGCGCCCCTAGTGGCCAAAAGGTGAAGCAACGTAAGGTAACGACATTTCGCTCAGCCATGCCACTCTGTTGCAGTAAAACTGCAGCGGCTAGTCAGCAAGCGGTTAAAGCATGTGCACAAATAGTTTGCCATACATTACATTTCGACCCCATGCATTTTTTTTTAGGTTTTAGATGAGAGTGAGAAACTTCTGTGAGGTTTTTATTGCTGTCTGATTTTCCTCATGTCTGTCTATATGGGTGTAAAGCCAAACCAGCAGTTAGAGGAAATCTCTCAAGACAGAAGACAACAATAAAAATATTGACAGAGAAAGTGTTAAAACCCCTGTCAAGGTTTATTGCTGCCTGTTTTCCTATTGAGGAGATTTTCCTTTACTAAAATAGGGAAAGGTTTGAATCCCTGTTGGGTTTTGTTGCTATTGGTTAGAGAGATTTTACCTTACTTCTCTACATTGGTTTGCCAGACAGGAAGTGAGGGTAAACGCTCAAAGATGTTCTTTAATTCAACTAGCAGTCTACATAACAAAAAACTTTGACTTCTTTCTGCATTGCTGTTAGAGAATTTTCCCCTCACTTCCTGTCTTAGGGACAACATTTTTGCTCACAGAAGTGAAGGAATCTCCTATTCTATCTATCCTATATATTGACACATCAATATACAAATGATCTGTACTATTATTTATTTATATATATATCATATGCATCAATGGTTACCACTGCACACATATCCAAGAGAAAATGGATCTGGGTGTTTAGTAAAGCATAAGAAACCTAAAACCAAAATGATAAGTCTATTTCATTATTGCGTTGGGCTACAAGCTCATTTTCTTCAGGACAACAGTAAAGTGAAATAGAGCAACATACAGTGGGGACAGAAAGTATTCAGACCCCCTTAAATTTTTCACTCTTTGCAGCCATTTGCTAAAATCATTTAAGTTCATTTTTTTGGTGTACAAACTCAGTGGAACTAGCATCAAAAAATATCCAAAGCTGGGGTTTCTAGCACCAAGTGTCCCCGAGATATAGGGCCCCAAAAATAGGTTCAGAAAACGTCAAGCACTTTTATGTATCTCGGGGCCACTTGGTGCTAGGAACCCCAGCTTTGGATATGTACTGGTACCAGTTCCACTGGATTAGCTCACCAAATGTGGGGTTCCTAGCACCAAGTAGCCCTGAGATACTGGGCCCCAAATTCGGTTCAGAAAATGTCAAGCACTTTTCTGCAGCAGAGAATGACATTTTCCGAACCTATTTTGGGGCCCCGTATCTCGGGGCCACATGGTGCTAGGAATCCCAGCTTTGAGATATGTAATGGTACCAGTTCAACTGGCTTAGCACACCAAATTTAGGGTTCCTAGCACCAAGTGGCCCTGATATACGGGGCCCCAAAGTCGTTTCAGAAAATGAAATTTTTTGCTGTAGAAAAATGCTTGACTCGAGTATAAGTCGAGGGGGGCTTTTTCAGCACATTTTTATGTGCTGAAAAACTCGACTTATACTCGAGCATATACGGTATATGGAGTTTTATGTTCTTTTTACCCCTATTTTTTTTACTGTTCATTAATAATATTTTTTCATAGCATATACATTTTTACCCTTGCTCAGCCTCCTGCCCTATGGAGTCTGGGTCCCTGAGGGCCTCTCCATGCCTTCTTCGAACCCCCCCTTAGGTATACTCGGTGCCAATCTCAGGCACTGTTCTTGGTCCAGATATGTCTCTTGCAATACAATACTATGTCTTTTTGTTTGTGATCCTATGGTGCCACTTAGTGGCCTACTCTTGTAATTGTTCTTCCCCTCTACCACTCTCGTCTCTGTCCTCAGAAGTCAGGTGTTCCTTGATTCCTCCTGTTATTGCAACTTTGATACTGGGGCACGAGACGTTCTTTCCTTTCCTGTATCCACATGCTACCTTTCTTTCTCTCTTCCCCTCATTTTGCTTTTCTCTCCTTTTTTTCTCTTCATCTTTCTTTCCTCTTTCTGCTGGGAGATAATGGTTTACAATTGGCCTAAATTATCCACCTGCCTTTTCCTCCTAACATGCTCTACCCACCATGGAGAACATACAACTTCAATTTAGCATCCTACAATTGTAGGGTTTTTTACGCAAAATAGAAGCGCAGCCAAATCCTCTACCATTTTCACAAAATGTGATTTCATATCCTGCTACTACAGGAGAGGCATTTTTACTCTGGGTTCATACCAGGGCTCCATAACCATTACTACCATACGTGGTTCCACAGTTCTAACCCATACGCTAAATCAAAAGGGGTCTCCATTGCATTACATAGATCTTTTAACCCTGAAGTCATTGATTCCTACATTGATGTTGCTTTATTTTTCTCAAATTGAAAATAAACTATTTTCTTTTTACAGTGGCCAACATCTACAGTCCTAATACAGACCAGGCTTGCTTCCTTTCCTCCACTCTCACCAGACTGTCTTCCTTCAGGGGTCCCTGTACCATCAATGGTGGTGATCTTAATGTTGCCCTTTCCCCGCCTACCGGCACATTCTCTGGTAATTTATTCATGACCACGTCTGTGCTTACACATATCAGATCTTTTCTACATTCCCACCTACTAGTAGATGTCTGATGCATGCACCATCACACGGAGAAAGACTACACCTACTTCTCCACAGCCCACAATTCATACAGCAGATTAGATTACTTCATGATCTCTCAATCCTTACTAAACACTCAGGTACAATCCTCTTTGGGGCATTCCCTCTGATCTGACCATTCCCTGGTTTACCTGTCCTTCGCTCGCCCACTGCCATCTCATAGAGGTATATCTTGGCGCCTCAATGACAATCTCCTACGGGATTCAGTGTGCATAGCTGAAGTTACCAAATCAATACGAAATTTTGTATCTGATCATTCGCCAGATACTACTACTCCCCTTACCCAATGGGTGGCTCTGAAATGTGTGGTCAGGGGCATTCTTATACAAAATATATCTCCTTTAAAAAAGATTAGAACAGATGACATTCGTCGCCTTCTGACCACCATTTCCGACCTTGAATCCCTCCATAAACGCACACTGGAATCCTCCACCTTTGTCACTTTATCCAATGCCCATCTCCAATGCCCATATCCAATTGATCTCCTTCAATTGTTAGACTCCCATTCCTTGATAGCCCACTATTCCGTGGCCAACAAATGTGGTCAATACTTAGCATGTGTTATCCATCTTAGGCTCCCTCGCCACTCCATCTGATTCATTATCACTCCCGACCAGACCAAGGTCTTTAACACAAAAGGCATATCCTCTTTTTTCCGACAATTCTATTCCCAGTTATACAATTTAACACCTGGTAACTCAGGTAACCCTGCATCCCCCTCTTTGGACACCATGCAGGCCTATGTTGCGGAAATGGCTTTGCCTGAAATTGACCCTCAGGAGTCTTCTGAGCTGGACAAGCCTTTGGCAGAACCGAAATTTCTAGCTGCTATCAAGAGCCTAAAATTAGGCAAATGCCCGAGACCAGATGGGTATACCCCCCGGTTCTAAAAATCTTTTGCACCCTCACTGACGAAACTCCTGAACCGGGCCTTCAATGTGTTTGATAACTCCACTCTCCCCTCTCGTGACCTCCTGTCAGCCAATGTTTCTATCCTTCTGAAACCCGGTAAAGACCCTTCCCAATGCAGTAGCTACCACCCAATCTCTCTACTGAATATAGACCTAAAACTATTTGCGAAGGTCCTTGCAAATCACCTATCACCACTGCTGCCAAGGATCACCCATAGAGACCAGGTCGGTTTTGTCTCTGGCTGAGAGGCTCGTTATAACATGACCAAAATGATAAACCTCTTCTCCTACATGCAATGCCAGGCTGGCTTGTCTTTTATCCTTTGATGCCGAAAAGGCATTTGACAGGGTCAACTGGCGATTCCTGCACCTATCCCTGGAACAATTAGGCTTAGGCTCCTCTTTCATATCCAAAATAATGTCTCTCTACTCCCACCCCTCTGCCTCTCTCTTGGTGAATGGCACCTCCTCAGAGGCATTCGACATCTCGAATGGCACCCACCAAGGTTGCCCCCTCTCCCCGCTCCTGTTTGTCATAGTGATTGAACACTTGGCGTGTGCCATTCGCCAGAATGCCTCCATTCAAGGCATTCAAACCCCCTCTGCCCACCATAAACTGTCTCTTTACGTGGATGATCTGTTGATTTATGCCCAACAACCCCATATGACCCTGCCTTCACTCTTTTCTGAGTTCCGGCTCTTTTAGTAACTTTAAGCTCAATATCTCCAAAACAGAGGCTCTAAATATCTCTTTATCCACCCCCATGATGACATCCCTTCACTCCAACTATTCCTTCCAATGGCAAACCAAGGGCATTTCTTACTTAGGCATCACGATGCCTGTCAATCTCTCTAACCTAATCTCGCTAAATTACAACCCTCTCCTCTCCCGTCTCCAGAAAGAACTGGCATCCTGGGGGGGCTCCACGCTACCATGGTTCGGCTGAATCAACTCCATAAAAATAGATACCCTACCCAAACTGCTGTATCTCTTCCAAACCATGCTGTACCAATTCCCAAAGCCTTCTTTGCTACCCTATGCTCACTTTCCATTCATTTTATGTGGAATCAGGTTCTATCTAGAGTCAAACATAAGCTAATCACCCGTCCAAATCTTCAAGGCAGCACAGGACTACCTGACTTTGAATTATATTACAAAGATACTCTTATGGCAAAGGCCCTTGAATGGTTCCAACATCCTTTTCAAAAAGCCTCTGTCATGGAGCAGGATTTGGCCCCAGCTGATTGACATGTCCTTCTATGAGGATACAAAGGAAACCTCTCTAACATGTCCTCCGCCTCGCCCCTAACCACTGCTGTTCTCACTATATGGTACCAAAGGGAGTTATGTGAGGTCCTCTCCTCAGACCCCTCCCCCTATCCCTCCTATTTGACAATCCAGCCTTCTCCCAGGAAATCGGGGTTCCCACTTTAGGTTAATTCCATCGCTCCTCTTGGCCCCAGGCCCATACTTTCATCTGACCTGGACTTGGGACCCTAATCGTTGAGGATATCCTGAGGATACGTGCGACTGGCTTACCGCCTTACACTTATCTTCCTTTGCTAAACAATTATTTCTCTCCTCTCAAATACACCATCCCTTCACTGAACAGAACGTTTAAGCTCTCTCCGTGTTATGCCCAAACATCTACTCTCCTCCCTATATCGCCTGACCCAGGCCCTCACACAGGACAACCTATCCCCCTACACTAAGATATGGTCGGCAGAGCTGGGAAATAGCCTCTCAAAGGCGGATTGGCAGACTGAGTTCCACTTCACCCACAAATCCTCTATTTCCTGCTATTCACAGGAGAAGCATTTTAAGATACTTTCTAGATGGTACAGGAACCCCTTCACCTTACACAAAATCTTTCCATCTACCCCGGCCTCCTGTTGGCGCTGTGGTACATTCTCAGGTACTTACATCCATGTCTGGTTGGAGTGTGATCGAATACGACCCTTCTGGACTCAGGTATTAACGCTATTTATGAGGAATCTTTGCAGAAGACCACAGAGATTGTCCTTCTCTCCATGCTACCGGGCCCGGTAGCCTCACAGAAACAATGTCTCCTACGTTTTTTCTTTTCAGAAGCTCAAAAACGTATCCTGCTTTACTGGAAGACCACCACTACTCCTCCATTGTCATTGTGGGTCTCTACAGTGAACGACGTCATGAGAATGGAGGAGATGCTGGCACTCGACAATAATACCCATGATAAATATAAAGTTCTATGGTCCATTTGGCTTCACTTCTCCTCCTCTGATACTCTGGCTAATATGCTCCCTACCCCTTCAAGTTCATCCCCACCCTGAATTATCATGTGTGGCGATAGTCCTCATAAGTACAGTTCTTACTTCTCCTATCCTATCCCATGCTCTTCCAGGAGAATTCTCCTTTCTTTTCTCCTCTCTCTCTCCTTTTTTCCTGGCTCTCCACCCCTCCCTATCTCTTCTCTTCCCTCCCCATTTTTTTCTTGCTTTTATTTATTGTTCGATATCATTTGCACTTCCCTGTGTTAATATATATATATATATATATATATATATATATATATATATATATATATATATATATATATATATATATATATATATATATATATATATTATAGTTATGGCACGAGCACGGCTGTAATCGATAGCCACTTGGCCTGCTCGAGGCCTTCCTTTTCTATTTGATAGAGCAGTCATGTAATTGTTACGCTGTTATTATTACCAATAAAAACATTTTCAACCCTAAAAAATGGTGGGAAATCTGTTTATCATTCTTCTCATTTCACTGTCAGGTCACAGATCGGGAGAGGGAAAAGACCTGCAAGTGTCTCTTACCTGTAGCGGAGCAAAATTAAGTGCCTTTCCCTGCCAGAGAAAGATGTACTGTATGAAAGAGCTTTGTGACTGTCAACAATTATTGGACAAAATTACAAATCATTTAAAGCTTATTTATATGTATTCCACCTTTAGATTTAGGTGGATGTAAATCTCTAAAATGAAAAATGAAAAAAAGCATATCCTTATATAGTGTGTATGTGTCTCAGTCTATAGTACTAGTGTGGTTACTGTGTGCTCTCTCCTAGCTCTGTTATCTGCATGAGTCACTTCTGAGGAGTTTGACAGCCTCGGGTGTGTAAGTTTCCCAGTAGTACTATATAGAGAGGGGCTGTGTCCATTCCCACCACTCAGGTCTCAGATTATACTCATCTCCAAGCTCTGTGCTGTGAAGTGTGTGCCATCAGATGCCTCCCGGAATTGCAATCTAAAGTGTGTACTTGTAGAGGAAAGAATGCTGCAGAAAAACAGGTACAACTTATGTAGGAGGGTTTATTTCATTACCACGTATCACCAGAGGCTAGTCACTTCAGTAGGCTTCAGTAAGGGGTTATTATCCCTTTTAGTTGCTTGCCTAGAGTTCAGCTTTCAGATACAGCACAGTGAGCATTTCTAAACTAACAACAGCACATTAAAAAAGGCATTTAGCTTAATCAGCAATCCCTGTCAAGAAAATAATTTGATTTTCAGAGCTCAAGTTCTCATACACAGTAAACAATTTTGTATCCCTTAATTCTGTCCCTATCACTTAAAACTTCACTGCTGTTCATGCTCTGAAACTCAGAATCTCTAAATCTGACCCAAAGACTGGTGTATCTATATTTGATAACAGAAAAATTGTCCTAGGCCACTAAAGATAATAAAGAGAAGCAGCAAAAAATGACTAGTCAGTAGGGATGAGCTTCGAGTTCGAGTCGAACTCATGTTCGACTCGAACATTGGCTGTTCGCAAGTTCGCCGAACAGCGAACAATTTGGGGTGTTTGCGGCAAATTCGAATGCCACGGAACACCCTTTAAAAGTCTATGGGAGAAATCAAAAGTGCTAATTTTAAAGGCTAATATGCAAGTTATTGTCATAAAAAGTGTTTGGGGACCTGGGTCCTGCCCCAGGGGACATGGATCAATGCAAAAAATTTTTTTAAAAACGGCCGTTTTTTCAGGAGCAGTGATTTTAATAATGCTTAAAGTCAAACAATAAAAGTGTAATATCCCTTTAAATTTCGTACCTGGGGGGTGTCTATAGTATGCCTGTAAAGGGGCGCATGTTTCCTGTGTTTAGAACAGTCTGACAGCAAAATGACATTTTGAAGGAAAAAACTCATTTAAAACTACCGCGGCTATTGCATTGCCGACAATACACATAGAAGTTCATTGATAAAAACGGCATGGGAATTCCCCAAAGGGGAACCCCGAAACCAAAATTAAAAAAAAAAAATGACGTAGGAGTCGCCCTAAATTCCATACCAGGCCCTTCAGGTCTGATATGGATATTAAGGGGAACCCCGGCCAAAATTTAAAAAAAAATGACGTGGGGTTCCCCCTAAATTCAATACCAGACCATTCAGGTCTGGTATGGATTTTAAGGGGAACCCCGTGCCAAAAAAAAAAAAAAAAACACGTGGGGTCCCCCCAAAGATCCATACCAGACCCTTATCCGAACACGCAACCTGGCAGGCCGCAGGAAAAGAGGGGGGGACGAGAGTGCGGCCCCCCCTCCTGAACCGTACCAGGCCACATGCCCTCAACCCCCAGATCCTGCCCCCCCCCCGTGTGAAATGGTAAGGGGGTAGTACCCCTACCATTTCACTAAAAAACTGTCAAAAATGTTAAAAATGACAAGAGACAGTTTTTGACAATTCCTTTATTTAAATACTTCTTCTTTCTTCTATCTTCCTTCATCTTCTGGTTCTTCTGGTTCTTCTGGTTCTTCCTCCGGCGTTCTCGTCCAGCATCTCTTCAGCGGCGTCTTCTATCTTCTTCTCCTCGGGCCGCTCCGCACCCATGGCATGGGGGGAGGCTCCCGCTCTTCTCTTCATCTTCTTCATCTTCTTGTTCTCTTCTTCTTTTCTTCTCTTCTTCTCTTCTTCTCATCTTCATTTTCTTCTCCGGGCCGCTCCACACCCATGCTGGCATGGAGGGAGGCTCCCGCTGTGTGACGGCGCTCCTCGTCTGACAGTTCTTAAATGAAAATTTAGAAGAAAATGAAGAAGAGAAGAAGAGAAGAAAAGAAGAAGAGAAGAAGATGAAGAAGATGAAGAGAAGAGCGGGAGCCTCCCCCCATGCCATGGGTGCGGAGCGGCCCGAGGAGAAGAAGATAGAAGACACCACAGAGGAGATGCTGGACGAGAACGCCGGAGGAAGAACCAGAAGAGCCAGAAGAACCAGAAGAACCAGAAGATGAAGGAAGATAGAAGAAAGAAGAAGTATTTAAATAAAGGAATTGTCAAAAACTGTCTCTTGTCATTTTTAACATTTTTGACAGTTTTTTAGTGAAATGGTAGGGGTACTTTTGTACCCCCTTACCATTTCACACAGGGGGGGCCGGGATCTGGGGGTCCCCTTGTTAAAGGGGGCTTCCAGATTCCGATAAGCCCCCTGCCCGCAGACCCCCACAACCACCGGCCAGGGTTGTGGGGATGAGGCCCTTGTCCTCATCAACATGGGGACAAGGTGTTTTGGGGGGCTACCCCAAAGCACCCTCCCAATGTTGAG
The DNA here is from genome assembly GCA_037952925.1 of Lithobates clamitans. NCBI lineage: Eukaryota > Metazoa > Chordata > Amphibia > Anura > Ranidae > Lithobates > Lithobates clamitans. The sequence goes on along the minus strand of JBBGZY010000391.1, from coordinate 2,682,295 downwards.
GGCATGTGGCCTGGTACGGTTCAGGAGGGGGGGCCGCACTCTCGTCCCCCCCTCTTTTCCTGTGGCCTGCCAGGTTGCGTGCTCGGATAAGGGTCTGGTATGGATTTTTGGGGGGACCCCACGCCGTTTTTTTTTTTTTTGGCACGGGGTTCCCCTTAAAATCCATACCAGACCTGAAGGGTCTGGTATGGAATTTAGGGGGAACCCCACGTCATTTTTTTTTTAAATTTTGGCCGGGGTTCCCCTTAATATCCATACCAGACCTGAAGGGCCTGGTATGAAATTTAGGGGGACTCCCACGTCATTTTTTTTTTTTAATTTTGGTTCGGGGTTCCCCTTTGGGGAATTCCCATGCCGTTTTTATCAATGAACTTCTATGTGTATTGTCGGCAATGCAATAGCCGCGGGTAGTTTTAAATGGCTTTTTTCCTTCAAAATGTCATTTTGCTGTCAGACTGTTCTAAACACAGGAAACATGCGCCCCTTTACAGGCATACTATAGACACCCCCCAGGTACGAAATTTAAAGGGATATTACACTTTTATTGTTTGACTTTAAGCATTATTAAAATCACTGCTCCTGAAAAAACGGCCGTTTTTAAAAAAATTTTTTGCATTGATCCATGTCCCCTGGGGCAGGACCCAGGTCCACAAACACTTTTTTTGACAATAACTTGCATATTAGCCTTTAAAATTAGCACTTTTGATTATTCATGTTCGTGTCCCATAGACTTTAACGGTGTTCGCGTGTTCGAACAAACTTTTTTCCTGTTCGCATGTTCTGGTGCGAACCGAACAGGGGGGTGTTCGGCTCATCCCTACTAGTCAGCTAACACTGTCAATTTATTTTGCAATAACTAGACAGTAAATAGGTTGAACAAGAGAGGAAAATAGTGACAGGTGTATTAATGCACTGCTGAAATATTGAGAATGAAGATCAGTGAAAATAAGAAGTGTGAATAACAATACAAAGGTTTCAGATAAGACTACACACTTTCGCTAAGACCCCTTTCACACTGGGGCATTTTCCAGGCACTTTTAGGCTAAAAAATAGTGCCTGTAAATCGCTTGGAAAATGGCTCCCCTGCAGTCTCAGTGTGAAAGCCCAAGTGCTTTCACACTGAGGCCATGCGCTGGCAGGACGTTAAAAGAAAGTCCTGCGAAAAAGACCCATTTGCCAAAGGAAAATTTCATCAATTTATAATCAACTATTTGGAGTCACAAATGTTAACAAACCTACTTACGTTCAGAAATGGGAGGAGGATCTGGGGCGCACTTTAGAGGACACGGAATGGTCAAGTATATGGCTCACATCTAAATCTTCCTCACCCAATGTTTTGGCATTGGAAGCTGAAAGAAATGTATAAATATCTAATACTATAGATATTATCAATTCTTATTCTCAGGGGCGTTTCTGGATGTATAGCAATGTCTTTGTGTTATATGTTATATAAATATCAGTGTCCTCTCTCCTAGAGGGTAGGGTGTATAGGAGATATGTTTCTGTACTTTGTCCAAGGCCGCATTTCCAACTTACTTTTAGGAATTTGTTTCTTAGTAGAAATTGAAGAATCCTTCGTTCATACGATGCTTCCAGAAAGGTTGTTTATTTGTTCAGAAAGATAAGCAAAGACCAGACTTACATCGATAACATGTGGCATGGTGATGGTCTCAGAAGGAGGAGGAGGAGGAGGAGACATCTTGATGTTACATTCTCCAAAGTGTTGGGTTACTTCCCTCTTGTTAACCCTACTCCATTCCTATTCTACCATGAATCTGATCCATTCTTATACTGTTTCAAAATGTTATGTCAACATATCCTAGTAGCACCCATATTTGCATATATACTTTAAATGGCTATAGTCTAAAGATAAGCAACATTACTCCACCCATTGTCCTGACATAGCAACTCAAAATAGAAATATCTACCCAGCTAAACCACTCCTCTGTCCTCTGTCCTCCATCCTGTTAACCTTCAGAAACAATCACAAATTACATATAACATTTATGTGTTTCATATATTTTTTCAGAAACTTTTATCACTTAAAATAATAATGAACTTAAAATCTTCTAACAATTCCCCCTCAATGCACTATAATCAACAGATATAATAAGTGCATTCATCTTAAATAATAAAGGTCTCTGATCCACTTTTTTAATACAAACAATACAATAAACATTAATACATTAAAATAAACATTAATACAATACAATATACAGTAATACAATTTAGTGTGTCAGATATTGTACATAAACATTTTCCAAAACTGTGCGATATTCTTATGAAAAATATTTAACTATTTCATTCCATTGAGAAAATTTAAATTATTATATTAATTAATTTTAATTAATTCTCCATCTAAATCATGTAATATTAAAGATTTTCTTCCTTCAACTTCATAAATTAATTTAACTTCCTGTGAAAACTCTTATGACTTTAACCATATAATTTGACTATTTTAATATAAAGATGAAATACATATCTTTGAAAAATCAAATTATATCACTTTGTAATATAAATTATTAATCAATAAATAAAATTTCTTCCATTCCTGGAAATTTCAATAACTAAATAACTTCTACAATGTAAGTTTTTATACATTATCCTTGACACAGAACAATTATAAACATAATAAATAATCTACTCGTCTGTAGATACATAAAAAACATAAAACTTTCCCATCATTTGATTCATGTTTTATATATTCTATCCATCTTTCTATTTATTTTTCTATTTATTTATCTATCTAATCATGAAAGACATATCTATAAAAGAAAATGAAAACAAGTATCAAATTCTTATAAAAATATGTTTTCCTTAGAAATTTTTATTATTTAATATAAACCATTCTAGACTGATAATCCTTTCTGTGTTTACCCATTTTATTCTTATTTTTACCAATTATTTTTATTTATTTTATTACCAATTCTTTAGAAACAAAAAATTATAATTCCAATGTACCTTAAAAATAACAAAATAATCTTTCCAATTGATATCTCAGTTGACATCTCTGTTGGCATCCCTGGTACCTTCAGATCTATAATTCTTAACCATAACTTTAGCTACTGGAATAAATTACTAAACATACTCATTAGAAGTAGAAATCTCATTCAAGACATCGTTTCTATTTAAATTTAGCAAAGGCCTAGCCATAATTTGTGAACAAACTTCTGAAATACCTGCACCTGTTGTTTGCAAAGTTTGCCACCACACTTCTTTCTATACAACAGATTGTATAAAGATAATGGAGTATGCTAATCTCAAAAGACATCCTGTCATTAACTCGAAAAGTTAACAAACCCTATGTTTAGATTTTATAATACTATTTATATATTCTACAATACCTGAGTACTTAAGATGATTAGAAACAAAAACTTTACTAAATACTTAAAATTGCATACATGTCCTACAAAATTTTAAATCATTATCTGATTCCATGGTTTGAAATCCAACCCCAATGGAATATGACATAAGTTCACAGCAACTTAGCTTTTGTTAAAAATTTTATTTTTTCTAGAATTATCTCAATTAATTTATCAAAAAGAAACATTAACTAAAAAAAAAACAACATCTTAATATCCTCCTTTAGTAGGTGGGAAAAAACTAATATAATCAATCTATAAAGATTTGCCAAATTCCTCAACTCTTTGTAGTATTAGGTTACTCTTTCCTATTGGATTGTTCTATAAACAAATAAAACAATATTCAGAAGTTTGATGACAAAGTGTTCAAAAATGAGTAGTTCAGAATTTCTTTCATTAGCTTAAACAAAAAAAACAATCAGTCAGTCAGGTACCTGGATATGCAAAAAGAAATATTTTCATTTAAAAATAACTCTATCCATTATTGTTGGAATCAATTATTTTTTTTTACCATACATTTTATCTCCATAATCAATCTGTACTGACTAAGACAAAATGTCATAGTCCCCCTCTTTATCCTGTGACTAATATTAAATCTTGTAAAAGAACAATCTTAGCAGATTATTGTATTTTTTCCTTTACGCTGACAATTTAGGTTGGGCTTTCCCAAATATTCTATCCCTGAAAGAAATTTGATCATGTTGAACTTTCTTTTCAGAACTAAAAACATTCCTCTCATACAATATGATTGAATGAACCACACATGCCTGTCACTCTGACTGCTAAACACATGACAGTCTTAGGATCAGCTTTTAATGCAGACACTTACAGAAAGTTTAATATTGTCAGCCCATTGTGCCAATATATTTAGCGCTATCTACATAAACACAGGAAATTCTTTCCCAATAAATGTCCACTAAAAGTTGCAAAAGTGACTTTTTCATGATTAATTTACACAACTGTGGCTCTATCCCTCATATTGCATAAATTTTTAGTCTTTTTAGTCACCATGTATTTATATGCCACTACAACTGATCTTTTTAACATCCAGTTGCCACTAGACAAAGCTGTGTGTGTTGACACCTTCTGTTTTACTTGTAATAACACCTTTAGTGTAACGTAAGATGCTTTTCAAAACAAATGGTGCAAAACCCACAATGTCTCTGATCTGTAGCATTGGACAATGCACTCCTAACACATTTTTTATAAACACCAATGAAATTGTCTCATCACCCACATACACTTAAATGTAAAATGGCTGAGAGAGATCTCTATATTAATCAAAAAATTCTAAATTAATAAGGGCTTTCTTTAGATCTTCAAATTATTGTATATAAGTTCTCTCTTGTAATTAAAAATATTTGCCCTACAGTAAGCCTATATAATTCATTAAAATTCACTCAGACAGATACTTTGTCTGCAAAAATCTCAATGAACTCTCGAGAAAAGTTATTAAGGCCCAAAAAATCTTACTTTTAAAAACAATAACTTTAGTAAGTAATAATACCTTTTACAAATGTATTTTTTCTCATCCATGAACCCTCTTCCAGATATTTGGAAGACTTTGATCCACAGAAGTAAAAACTGTCATGGCATGACGACTAGTCTGTGTAACTTGATCTGCATTTCTCTGTTGGTAATACACTCCTCGTATGTCACATACTCTTCAGAGAATGATCTGTTACTGTCAGTCTTAGCCAACATGCTTTGTATACAATACACTGTACAATTCGGTAACAATCTAGTTTTTCGTTTTTAAAATGTTTAACCTTTTTACCACTTTTTTAAACATATTTTGTTTGTACATCTGCCAAAAATCATGTACACTACGTTATATGACTTTCCTGATTATAGTAATGACAAAAAAATTGTTTAGAGGACAATCTCGTGAAACTCACAGATTGGATCCTGCCCAAAAACTGCGATTGGCCATATTCCCGAGAAAACTCCTCCCTCAATCAAAGTCCTTACTTTTACCAGAAATACTCATTTACAAAGACTTTTAACAATTGTTGTTTTTTACAATTTTTTTTAGATTGAACAAAACTTTCATATTTTAATATTTTCTCTGGGTAGTCTTAAATAAATTAGAACAATCTACTACTTTTAATTTAATAACCAAATCTAAGTTTGGAATTTTTGTAAAAATTGTTCAATCCTTAACTTATTATTTCTTACAACCAAATCTGTAGGATTTTTGTAAGACACTAAACACCATGTTATTTTCCATAATCTCAATTTCATACAGTTCTTTCCACAATCTTAATCAATACTTTTTTCTCTGAAAACTTTTTCTTGCCCCCTATTTATGTGTTTTAAAATGACCACATGTAATAACACACATTTTCTGTTGTTCAGGGCTAAAATATTCATAAACATTTACATGCAGCATTAAACTTAGTTTCCTTATTTAATAACTTCTTTACACTCTGGCATTAATTAATTACCTTACTACTGCATGTATTCCTGATGGTACAGGAAAATACTTCTGAGCCTTGAGATGTTAACCATCCCATGTTACCCTTCTATATAAACAAACACACTCACCCCTTGTTAGTATGATAGTCCTTGTGTGCACTTAAAAAAAAACAAGAGATGAATAATGTCCTTTAACTTTGTTGTTCTTTGCCTTTTCTTTCGTTTGTTGCTTTTTCTTTCGTTAGTTGCTTCTTCTTTCGTTAGTTGCTTCTTCTTTAGTTTGTTGCTTTTTCTTGGAAGAATCATTTTTTTGTAGCTTTTTGCCTTGTTCCTTGTATTGTGTGCTGTAGTGTGCTTTAGTGTGCTTTAGTGTTCTTGCCTGTTGATTTTTCTTTGCCTGTTTCTTGGACTTTCCATCTTCAAACATCAAAATCCGACTTTCATCTTAGCTTACCAAATAGTACATACATCTGCCTGTTGTACCTCAATGGTAGCTTTTTCAAATAACGTGAAGTCTCAGTTCCTGATTCAACATTTTTTCTTATTGGGCAACTACCCAATATTTTCTTATGTGAGACGTTCTCACCTTCTTAGGAACGAACCTTGGCAGAAATCTTCACGTACGTAACATTACGTTTTCACAAACAAAGTCTTGGATTTCCAACAATAGCTTGAATCATACCGTCCAAATGGCCTTGTCAATCAACTTCGTAGGCTGGGTCTTCCTTTTTTTTTTTTCTTCAAAGTTACAAACTTTGGCTAGAGGTGAGAAAACAGACAAAGAAAAACTCACCCTCGACTTTACTGAACTGTTGTCCACATCTGACGCAAATGCCTCCTTCTAGGTTCTTTGATCGTTTTTTCCCGAGACTTGATCAATCACAAAATTGTGTTCGTTTCCCCCCTTTGTCAAGGAGTGGGAAAAAATTTACCATTTTAGCTTGCTCGCCATTGAAAGAAATGTATAAATATCTAATACTATAGATATTATCAATTCTTATTCTCAGGGGCGTTTCTGGATGTATAGCAATGTCTTTGTGTTATATGTTATATAAATATCAGTGTCCTCTCTCCTAGAGGGTAGGGTGTATAGGAAATATGTTTCTGTACTTTGTCCAAGGCCGCATTTCCAACTTACTTTTAGGAATTCGTTTCTTAGTAGAAATTGAAGAATCCTTCGTTCATACGATGCTTCCAGAAAGGTTGTTTATTTGTTCAGAAAGATAAGCAAAGACCAGACTTACATCGATAACATGTGGCATGGTGATGGTCTCAGAAGGAGGAGGAGGAGGAGGAGACATCTTGATGTTACATTCTCCAAAGTGTTGGGTTACTTCCCTCTTGTTAACCCTACTCCATTCCTATTCTACCATGAATCTGATCCATTCTTATACTGTTTCAAAGTGTTATGTCAGCATATCCTAGTAGCACCCATATTTGCATATATACTTTAAATGGCTATAGTCTAAAGATAAGCAACATTACTCCACCCATTGTCCTGACATAGCAACTCAAAATAGAAATATCTACCCAGCTAAACCACTCCTCTGTCCTCTGTCCTCCATCCTGTTAACCTTCAGAAACAATTACAAATTACACATAACATTTATGTGTTTCATATATTTTTTCAGAAACTTTTATCACTTAAAATAATAATGAACTTAAAATCTTCTAACAGAAGCAAATTATAAAGTTCTTACCCGATGGTATCTTGTACCTGCCAGAGTGGCTAAATATTCACCTAATACCTCAGCTCTTTGTTTTCGAGGGTGTCCAGACATAGGCACACATTTACATATATGGTGGACATGCCCATTAATCCAAATTTTCTGGAAGAAAGTTTTCGTGATTGCTTCTAAAATATTCAAAAGGAAAATACAACCTGACCCATTCATAGCTTTGGTTAACTTGGAACCGGAATGGTTAACATTTTCTCAATACAAACTTATGATCCAACTATTAACGGCAGCAAAGCAAACAGTGGCCAAGGCATGGAGATCCCCTACTGGTTCTGGCAGAAACAATTCAAAGAATGAATAACACAATGTCTCATGCCAAGATGGCAGCTATTGATCATAACCAAATCCCAAAATTTGAAAAATTATGGCATCCTTCGATAAAACAACAATTTCTGTCAAATTTCAATGACTCGGCCCTTTTGCCATGGTAGCAGATTAAGTGACTTATAGAAACATCCATTTCAATGCTTCAGGGAGAAGCCAATGGACAATAAACTGACAGGCGGGTCGACCTTGTGGACTATATCTTTATCTTTCTATCCTTTTTCTTCCTTTTCTTTCCTTTCCTCCACCTCATGATCAAAGCTCTTTATCAGAATACAGATGATCTGTACACATATTACCAACAGTTAATACCTATAGGTGTTATAGATTTCTTAAATAACTCTAAAAGAAATTGATGTATTACTTTCCACCTTTATTTTAGGTTTTGTGTACCTAATTTTTATTATCTGAAAAAAATGGGCGTTTGCTTCCCACGTTGCCATTATTTTATCTAGTGATCACTTTTTTATCTTGTAAGGTTTTTTATCCAATAAAATCCCTTTATTTTTTGACCTACGCCATGTGGAGCCCCTTTTTTCTTTTTTCTCCATGATTCCATCCATTATTCGATTGCCTTTGACCTCTTGAACCCGCCTGGAGCTGGAGAGTGTGTGAGTGAGGGGACAGTCGCCATCTGTGACGATCCTGGCTATCGGTGACCGTGAACCAAGGGACAACCCTGCCTATCCGAGATCGGGACCGAAGGGATAACAACTTGTTGGATTCCACGGGAGGCTATCTCCACAGGCTCTGACAGACGTACTGCTATATGGCAGATATATCCCACAACATTCAGTAAGAGTGTCCAACCTTAGATGTTTATGACGCATTACCTGTGGTTGCCGTGCAGTTCAGTTTCAAGTCAACATCCTGTGTTTAAGCACTCCCACTGTCTGAGAAGACTCCTTTCAACTTTATTCATGAACTCTGGTTACAGAGTTTAGCATATGACATTATAGACATTTATGCTTACTTCAGTGGTTTCTGTGTTGATTCACTTCATTATTAGTTACTATATTATATGTGTTGATTCACCTTATTGCCAGTTATTATACTACGCACAGTTTCACTTGTGTTATTTTTTGGTATTCACATGATTTTTGGTTATGGTGTAGCGCTGCACTTATTTTACATGCATTTAACCCCTTCATCGGCCGCTAACAAGGTTAAATGCTAAAAAAAAAAATTATAGGTACCTACAAAGTTTTAAGTGTGATAGCATTTTTGCTTACACATAATTGGATGATGGAAGTCAGCAGAGCTATACCTCATTTAATAAGTTCTGCTACAACTGCAATTACAAACGTGCACAGTCTAATTGCCTTTAGTAAATCAACCCCAAAGTGTTCCTGCAATATTTTTACCTGACTAGTTATCCACCTGCCAAAAGAAAAATACAGAAACTGCTGTCAATGATCTTCTAAAACGCTAGCTTCCTGACTGCTGACCCACTGACTTGAACACTGGACCTGATAAAAGTCTACAGAAACTGAAAACCCAGAGAAAGATCTTTCTCCAATCCTCTTTTGAGAGTATCATGTACCTGATCGGAGGCTGAAGTGCTGGGAGGGCTTCCCTTGCGACTAAGTGCAGAGCGCCCCCTGGAGGTGGTACAGGGGGAGCTATACTCAAAGCGGCAGGGGTTGCTGGCTGCGGCAAGCTGAGATGAAGCAGAGAAGTCCACTGGTGGGCAGCTGACGAGCAGGGTAGACTGCTAGGCAGGGGTACCTCGGAAGTACCAGATGAGATCGTACAGCAGGAAGTACCAGAAGCAGTGTCAGGAGCCAGGCCGGGGTTCATACACAGGACAGCAAACAGTAGCAAAGTCCATAAAACAAGCCAGGGGTCATACACGGTGCAGCAGATCAAACAGTAGCAAAGTCCATAAAACAAGCCAGGGGTCATACACGGTGCAGCAGATCAAATAGTAGCAAAGTCCATAAAACAAGCCAGGGGTCTTACACGGTGCAGCAGATCAGAGCGGAGTAACAGGAACGAGCCAAGGGTCAAGCCGGGGTAAGTACAGATCAGATAGGTCAAGACAAGCCGGGTCGTTAGCAGATAATCCAAGACAGCAGGAACAGGAACTGAGGAATACACAGGAAGCTGAAGATCATGCAGCAGTTGGTGACTTTAAATAGTGTGCTTGGCGCCTGGAGTCTCTCACGTGGTGTGTGTGCTTTGGGGCGCACGTGTTCGCATTAGCGCTGGAGAATTTGTGTTCATTGATACAGGATTCTACTGGCCATAGATGTTAGTTCTCCTGCGGGTTAGTCCCTGACAGTGCCCCCCCAAGGGGCAGCCTCCAGATGCCCAGGCGGGCTTGCTTCTCCGGATATCTTCTGAAGAATTCACATAGCAGTCTAGGGGCATGAACATTACTTGCGGGTTCCCAAGAGCTCTCCTCTGATGGGTAACCCTTCCACTTCACTAAATATTGAATTCGTCTACCTCTCTTTCGACAATCCAGGATGATTTCCACCTCGAACTCCGTTTCTTCACCCACTGTGATTGGAGGAGGGTCTTCTCTTCCAGAGAAGGGGCCAGTACTGATTGGCTTGAGCAGCAAGACGTGGAAGACTGGGTGAATCTTGTAAGAGCTTGGCAGAGACAATTCAAAAGCCACAGGATTAATCTCTCTCTTAATCGCAAAGGGACCGATGAATCTTGGGTCCAGCTTCCGGGAGGGGCAAGACAATTTGAGATTCAATGTGGAGAGCCAAACTTTGTCCCCTACTTTCAGAACTGGATTACCTTTCCTCTTCCTGTCATAATGCTTTTTATAGTCCTCCTGTGCTTTTTTCATGTTTTCTTGAAGAACCTGTAAATTTTCTTGAATGAAAGTTAATCTGACCTGTACAGCAGGTACCGCTGCTTCTGGAGTGACATAAGGCAAAAAGGATGGGTGGAATCCATAGTTTGCCCAGAATGGAGACTGATTGGTGGAGGCATGTACCGAATTATTATAGGCGAATTCGGCACATGGCAGCAAGGTTACCCAGTTATCTTGAGAGAAGGTAGAAAAACAGCGGAGGTACTGCTCTAGTGTCTGATTCGTCCTCTCCGTCTGGCCATTACTCTGTGGGTGATAGGCAGAAGACAAACAGATTTCAATGTTCAAAGCTTTATGCCGCGTACACACGGTCGGACTTTTCGTCTACAAAAGTCCAACGGACGCTGACGGACCAAAGCTGGCTGGTAATCCGATCGTGTGTGGGCTTCTTCGGACTTTCAACGTACTTTTTTAGCCTCAAATCCGACGTACTTTAGATTTGAAACATGCTTCAAATCTTTACGTCGTAACTACGACGGACCCCGAAGTCCGCTCGTCTGTATGCTAGTCCTACGGACAAAAAAATGACGCATGCTCATAAGCAAAAACTAAACGGAAGCACTCGGTCTAGTAAAACTAGTGTTCGTATTGTAGGTAGCACATTCATCACGCTGCAAAATCTGTGATCGTTGAATGCAGCGCATTTTATTTCTTCTTTACGAATGCTCTAAAGAACGAAGGTGTTTTGCTGTTCATAATCAGAGTTCTCCCAAACTGATTTCTGAATTATTTTTCTCTTTGATCTCATGAATGATATAGTATGCTTTTTATAAACAATGTTTCCATACTAATAATACTTTTTCCCTTATTTTTTTTTTTTTTTTTTAGGTTTGTAAAGTTACCACAAAGAACCCATTATTCTTTTTTTTTTTTTTCTAGTGATTATTTTTTATTTTTTAGATAAAGTTAACCCAAAGCACCGTTTTTGTTTATGTATATTTTTTTTTTTCAAGACTTACCACTTGAACATTCTTAACATTAGTAATGTATTTTTGGTGTGTTTTTTTAAAACTCAATGAGATTGTTGTCCCTTGTTAATTTAACATTGTGTGTAAAATCAATGATTTAAAAGAAAACACATAAAGTCTTTTGCTAAACTCAAAAAAGATCCATTTATTCATGGTCAAAATAAAATAAAGAGGAAGTCAACGCTGGAAAAAGTCGGTGTACAAGAAAATTGGGATCTTGAGGAGTCCATATAAGAGGGAGCACAATCTGGTCCAAGAATCCCAGAGATCAACAGCACCAGCAGATGATCTAGATGTCCCCAGACTGTGGTCCTACAACAGCCTGCGTCTTCTGTCAGACCAGACTGAACCCAGGTCATCACTTTCTTCTCTTCCCTGCAGCCTTTCCTCCACGCTGCCCTGCAGCCTTCCCTGCAGCCTTCCCTGCAGCCTTCCCTGTAGCCTTCTTTTGAGGCTGTGGCTCTGGTGTTTCAGTTGTGGCAGGAGGAGGAGGAGGAGGAGGAGGAGGAGGAGGAGGGGGGGGGGCTGCCTCATGTAGTTGGGTGTTTTTTGTTAGCGTGCCCTGCAGCCCCTTATGGATTGTTTCCCCAAATAGGCGCTCACAAATGAGGCGCTGCTCCCAATCCATCTGAAGAAGCCTGCTGGCTAAGTAGCAGCCATAGGCTTCTTCCGCTTCGGGGGGGCTTGTTAAAAAACGGGTGGCCTGTTGCATGAGGCGCAGGGACGCGTCCTGTGTGACCATCCCCTTCCTGGCCCTTTTTTTGGGAAGGTGGAGGGGAGGCACTTGGGATTGGGTGAGGCTCCTACTGGGCCCAGCCACCTCACTTGGCCCAGCCACCTCACTTGGCCCAGCCACCTCACTGGGAGCAGCCACCTCCTGCCTGACACTGGGCCCAGCCTCCTCCAGGATGATGGTGAATCCGGCCTCCTCCAGGCTGTCCATGGGCCCGGTCTCCTCCTGCCTGCCACTTTCCCCACATTCCTCCTGGATGGACTCATCCTGTGTATAAAAAAAGGACAATAGTTTTAGTTTCTTTTTTTGGGTTCATCAATGACACACAGTTTGCTTCTCATGACTAGCAAATTCAATGTGAATACATCTCTTTAATAAAAGAGTCTAATCAGACACCCTAATTATTTCAAGCAGGTGCCAAACATATTTAGTCACTACTATCATTTGATATGTATACACAATTTGGAGTGCTAAATTATTTGAGACAATTATAACATCCAGTTAACATCATTAATATTAGTACAGTAAATATTTGTTAAAATAATTTACCTGACTCCAGATGGTCATATCCGGTTCATCCAGGATGGAAGACCCAGCTTGCTCCTCATCAGCCTCTGCTGGGGTGGAGGGAAGGGTGGAGGGAAGGGTTGAAAGTGATGCCCTGGCTTCATTCTGGTCATCAAGAAAACGGAGTTGATTGTAGTACCACAGCCTGGGTACATAAACATCATCTGCTGATGCTCCTGATCTCCTTGATTCCTGGATCTTCCTATGCTCCCTTTTATACATGTTCCTCAAGACCCCAATTTTCTTGAGCACTGTCTCCATTGTTGCTCCCGGGATGGTCTCCTGGACAAAGGACAGAAGTCTCTCCAGCGTTGACTTCCTCACATGCTTGGCATAATACTGAGGGTGTTTCACCTCCCACAAATTCCTCATCTCTCGATATTTTGAAATAAAAGAAGTAAGGAACTCTGGATCCTTCAATAGGGGATTCATTATATCTGGAAAAGAGAAAGTCACAAGACCAAAAACACTTATTATAGGTTTGTGCTAACCCCTCATCATCTTCTCCCTATGTAGGCCTCATCAATCTATCAAGCCATATAGGCCGCTTGCTACAAAGTCATGACCATAAACCCCCCCCAAAAAAAATATATATATCTCAAATTACCTTCGTTTTGGAACGTCCTGGTCCACTATCACCTACGCACAGAACGTACGTACGACACGCGCGAAAGGCCCTCCTTTATACACTACGCATGTGTGAAACTCCGCCTGCGTCGCCCGCCCCTGACGTTCGAAATTAACTCATGTTCTCCGCCCCCTAATTTGACGCACAGAACGTACGTACGACACGTGCGCAAGGCCCTCCTTTATACACTACGCATGTGTGAAACTCCGCCTGCGTCGCCCGCCCCTGACGTTCGAAATTAACTCATGTTCTCCGCCCCCTAATTTGACGCACAGAACGTACGTACGACACGTGCGCAAGGCCCTCCTTTATACACTACGCATGTGTGAAACTCCGCCTGCGTCGCCCGCCCCTGACGTTCGAAATTAACTCATGTTCTCCGCCCATTTTTTGTTACGGCGCGTAGTGGAGTTAAAGAATGGCGGAGACACCTGAAATGTTGACGACCTCAGGTAGTGGAGACAGCCCGGAGGCTGGAACGTCTGGAACGTCAACGAAATCTATGAGGCCTAGATTTAAGGCCTCTAATATGAGTTTCAAAGAGATGGTGGAGATGGTGGCCATTCTTCACAAAGACGACTATGATGGCAATTATGGGCCGTACGCACGGCCAAATTTGCGCAAGGCCAAAATAATGGCGAAGGTCGTGGAGACTTTGCAGGCATCTTTTGGGGTCCAGCGCTCCAAAGATCAATTGCGAAAAAGATGGTCTGACCTGAAACTCAGGGAGCCGGATCAATACCGACGTATCCGGAAAGTTCTTAAAAAAAGTAAGTACTTGTCGTGTTTTTCTCTTGTGTTTATTACCTTGTATACTGCTCCATGTGCTTTTCCTTCCTATACGATTTTTGTTCATCGTTTTAAACGATCTTTTAATAAACCTCGTTACATATCTATATCTAGATATATAGATATATATATATATAAATATATATATAAATATATATATAAATATATATAAATATATAGATATAGATATATATAAATATATAGATATAGATATAAATATAAATATATATATATATATATATATAAATATAAATATATATATATATATATATATATATATATATATATATATATATATATATATATATATATATATATATATATATATATATATATAAATATATATATATAAATATATATATATAAATATATATATAGATATATATATATATATATAGATATATCTATATATCTATATATATATATATCTATATCTATAGATATATATATATATTTGAAGTTCTCTTAATTTTTTGGATTTACATTTAGTTAGATATTTAGAGATTTTGTTCCAGATATAGAGAGAGATCAAAAGATTATTAACTATATTTTGAGATATTGATATCTATCTATCCGGTATGTCTTTATAATTTTAAATATTGAAGTAAAATAGGAACTCTACACAAACCACTTCACTACAAATGTTGGAAAATTATTATGTCCTAAAATATCTGTGTGCTAATTAGATTACTAATTTTTTGTTTCACATAGGGGAAAAATCACTCAGCCAACCACAAGAACACAGTCCACCCCAAGCAAAACATGATTGGGCAATCAGCCCAAGTCCCATTGAGGATGTGGAGGAAGGAGAGGTGGGCGACATGGGCACCCCACCAGGTGAGTGTCTGACACACCAGCTTACGTTAATCTATGCATGGCTGCCTTTTGTTTAATTGAATTTGTCTACTCTATTTTAGGGGATCTGGTTGTGCTTCATTCAAGCAACAGTGACACCCCCGAGGATGTGGAGGAATTAGGCTACATGGCCACCCCACCAGGTCAGTGTCTGAGACAACAGCTTTATTTCTGGTAAGGTAAACTATGTATGTGTGCATATTTCTAAAGACATTTTTTGGTTTCATTCCACTTTAGGAACAACAAGAAGTGACTATTTCACCTCTGAAAGTGCCCAACGTCTAATTGGTCAAATAATGGCCTGGAATCAAGACATGGATCAAATGCATAATCAGCTGGATCGTATGCAGCAGGAAATGAAGGACATGATTGATGTTTTGGGTCGAATCTAAATGCCCTTTTTTAAACCCCAAAACATCAATCATGTCCTTCATTTCCTGTTTTGCTGACCCCATTCTGGGCCTTCTCTTTCTTTTTTTGGCATAACATAAATGGCTGTTTAACCTAATGTCAAAAAGGAGGGCTGTCAAAAATCCACAAAAAAATAAAAATTGATTTTCTAAAAAACCCCCCCAAAAAAAAAAAATTGATTTTAAAAAACCAAAAAAAAAAAAAAAAAAATTGATTTTAAAAAACCAAAAAAAAAAAAAAAAATTGATTTTAAAAAACCAAAAAAAAGAAAAATAATTAATGTTAAAAAACCAAAAAAAGTAAAAAAATTGATTTTAAAAAACCAAAAAAAAGAAAAATAATTAATGTTAAAAAACCAAAAAAATTAAAAAAATTGATTTTAAAAAACCCAAAAAAAAAAAAAAAGTGATTTTAAAACACCAAAAACTAAAAAAAATAATTAATGTTAAAAAACCAAAAAAAGTAAAAAAATTGATTTTAAAAAACCAAAAAAAAGAAAAATAATTAATGTTAAAAAACCAAAAAAAGTAAAAAAATTGATTTTAAAAAACCAAAAAAAAGAAAAATAATTAATGTTAAAAAACCAAAAAAAAAAAAATTGATTTTAAAAAACCAAAAAAAAAAAAAAAAAAATTGATTTTAAAAAACCAAAAAAAAGAAAAATTATTAATGTTAAAAAACCAAAAAAAGTAAAAAAATTGATTTTAAAAAACCAAAAAAAAGAAAAATAATTAATGTTAAAAAACCAAAAAAATTAAAAAAATTGATTTTAAAAAACCCAAAAAAAAAAAAAAAAGTGATTTTAAAACACCAAAAACTAAAAAAAATAATTAATGTTAAAAAACCAAAAAAAGTAAAAAAATTGATTTTAAAAAACCAAAAAAAAGAAAAATAATTAATGTTAAAAAACCAAAAAAAGTAAAAAAATTGATTTTAAAAAACCAAAAAAAAGAAAAATAATTAATGTTAAAAAACCAAAAAAAAAAAAAATTGATTTTAAAAAACCAAAAAAAAAAAAAAAATTGATTTTAAAAAACCAAAAAAAAGAAAAATTATTAATGTTAAAAAACCAAAAAAAGTAAAAAAATTGATTTTAAAAAACCAAAAAAAAGAAAAATAATTAATGTTAAAAAACCAAAAAAATTAAAAAAATTGATTTTAAAAAACCCCCAAAAAAAAAAAAAAAGTGATTTTAAAAAACCAAAAACAAAAAAAAAACTTGCTTTTAAAAAAAAACAAAACTTGATTTTCCAAAAAAAAAAAGCCTGTTTTCGAAAATCCAAAAGCCAAAAATATTTTTTTGTGGATTAGGTAGAAATATTTAAATATAATTATATTTTGCTACATCATTAAGATACCATTATATTTTTGTCTATGAACATTTTATACTAAATGCAGAACTGAATGCATAACAACCATTAATAAAAACATCTCCTTTTATAGGATTTTAACAAATGTGTGGTTTGTTATTTCAAGGCTCAGTATCAGTTTGGTTATAATTGTCAAAAAGTTGTTTACAGTGGCAATGGAGCTTATTTAGACATTTTTAAAATTCAAATACAGTTGGCACTACAACTGCTCGACCATAACCTAGGAGACAGCCCAAAAGAAAGGCAAGCAATAAATATAATGCCAGATTTCAGCAATATTTTTTTTATTGTCAAAAAATTAGATATCCTGGCCCATTGCAATGGCCCCCCTACCCATAAAATAATCAACATATTGCTGTCTAACCTGACGGGAACTTTGGGGGGCCAAGCCAGTACGGACAGTATCCAGGCCTGTAAGGTTGGCTTCTATTTGTCCGGCCTCAGGCCCAACTGTGCCTATATAATTGGCAGAATGCTTATTTAAAAAGTTGTGCAGAATGCAGCACGATAAAATTATAAAATTAAGTTTGTATTCCGCCAAATTAATGGCTGTTTGAAACAGGCGGAACCGGCTGGCCAGAATTCCAAACGCATTCTCAACCACTCTTCTAGCTCTGGCCAGCCGGTAATTAAAAACCCTCCTCTCCGGGGTGAGGGTTCTTTGGGGGAATGGCCTCATGAGGTGCTTGCTCAGAGCGAAGGCTTCATCGGCAATGAAGACAAAGGGGAGTCCTTCCACGTTATCCTCATCAGGTGGCAATCCCAGGCCACCACTCTGGAGACGCTGGCAGAACTCCGTCTGGGCAAATACTCCTCCATCCGACATCCGGCCATTCTTCCCCACGTCCACATATAAAAAATCATAGTGTGCCGACACCACCGCCATTAAAACAATACTGTGGAACCCCTTATAATTAAAATAATATGACCCCGAATGGGGTGGTGGCACAATGTGGACATGTTTCCCATCTATAGCCCCTCCACAATTGGGAAAGTCCCAACGGCTGGCAAAATGGGATGCCACAGTCTGCCATTCCTGTGGCGTTGAAGGAAACTGGGGAATCAAACAAGAAAACCAAAATCAATTAATTTGGAAGCTAACATTGCAAGAAAATTAGACAATTAAAAACATTATTCCCCAGCATCAGTATAACATTCAATAATTTAATTCTTCTGGAATAACTAATATGGAAAAAGGCACACTTATCAGATTGCTCACCCCCTCTGATAGAACATTGATTACATTTTAGGGGGTTGTGAAATCTCTAAAAAAAATTACTTTAACAACACGCAGGAATTTAGGGACTAACAAAGGCTACAAGACTGCAGTTGTCGCACTCTGCAGGTGCAGTTGCTAACCAGCTTACAGTAAATGAGGTAATGTCAAAAGGCATTCATGTTGCAAAGAGTACACAATCACATGCAAGGGCAATTAATGAAAACACTTTGAGGCTTGCATATGATTTGATGATGGAAATCAGCAGAGCTTCTGCTCATTTACTAAAGCACTGGAACAAATGCACTTGTAGAGTGCACATACATTTTGCTAAGTGCAACATAGATTTGCTTTAGACAAATCAACACCACAGAACATTCAAGCAAATTTTAACGAGGGTGGGGGTGGGGGGGTTGTGAAATCTAGCTAATTGCTAATTAGCAGCACACTATTTGGAGTGAGTTCAGGTGGGGGGGGGGTTGTGAAATCTAGCTAATTGCTAATTAGCAGCACACTATTTGGAGTGAGTTCAGGTGGGGGGGGGGTTGTGAAATCTAGCTAATTGCTAATTATAAGCACACTAAATACACTCCAACAAAATACATTCAAA
Organism: Lithobates clamitans; assembly: GCA_037952925.1. Classification (NCBI taxonomy): domain Eukaryota; kingdom Metazoa; phylum Chordata; class Amphibia; order Anura; family Ranidae; genus Lithobates; species Lithobates clamitans. The sequence continues at coordinate 2,663,472 of JBBGZY010000391.1, read as the reverse complement.
ATGAGTAGACTAGGTGGATATGTTCCCATCACTTCATGCTGGGAAGGTTATTGAAGGAAACTATACATGCATGACAAAAAATAACAGGAAAAAATCCCAGCATGTGTGAGGATAAAAAGGGGACATTCACACTATATTGCAATGATGGGAAGTAGTGTTTGAAGCAAGAAATACATTACATTATCAAAGATTACATAAAAGAACATGTGATGCTAATAAAAGAAAAATATCTTACCTTAATATAGTCCTTCTGCAGGACCTGTATGATGGCAGAACAGGTCTCTGGGATAATGATCCCCAGAGCCTGGGGGGAGATGCCTGTCGAGAACTTAAGGTCCTGCAGGCTTCTCCCTGTGGCCAAATACCGCAAGGTAGCGACCAGCCTCTGCTCCGGAGTGATGGCTTGCCTCATGCAGGTATCCTGCCTGCTGATATAGGGGGTCAGCAAAGCCACCAAACGGTCAAAAACGGGGTCCGTCATCCGGAGAAAGTTCCTGAAATCCTCAGGATTATTCTCACGGATCTCACGGAGCAAAGGCATGTGACAGAACTGGTCACGCTGAAGCAACCAATTCTTGGTCCATGAACTCCTCCTCGCCCTGTTCATGGACTGGTCTTGGGCTGAAGAATAAACTACAGCACCAAGCACATACAATGCACGAGCTCTACGACGAGTACGTACAGGTAACATGGCTTCAAAACGGTCGGCTGGTCAGAACGCACTAAACAGAACGCACTGAAGAACAGCAAGGCCTGTGAAGAACGACCTGAAAATCAGGAACGAGCGGCCAATAAAACAAAGATTTCTCAATGCCAACTGACCAAACGCACTGAAAAGCAGATACAAACCTCACAAGCACAGACTGAACAACAGTTAAAACGAACTGAAAAATACGAGTCTCACAAGCGCGAATCGTCTCTCACCAAACTTCTACTAACACGAGATAAACACGAGATTAGCAGAAGGAGCCCAAAGGGTGTCGTACGGGCTATTGAACTTCCGTTTTATAGTCTCGTCGGACTTGGTGTACGTCACAGCGTACTAAGCTGGCGTACTTTTGTGTGGTCGTGTGTGGGCAAGTCCGTTCGTAAGAAAGTCTGCCCCAAGTCCGCCGAAGGTACGCCGGAAGTATGTCGGACAGGCTGTCCGACTTTTGTAGCTGCAAAGTCCGACCGTGTGTACGCGGCATTACAGAGAGCCCTCCAGAACCTTGAAGTAAATTGTATTCCTCTGTCGGATACAATACTGTCTGGCAAGCCATGCAGTCTTACGATCTCTTTAATAAAGACATGTGCTGTATCAATGGCAGAAGGTGTGCCTAGTAGAGGCAGGAAGTGGGCCATCTTTGATAAACGGTCGACCACCACCAGGATAGTGGTAAAGCCTTCAGATGGGGGCAGCTCCACAATAAAATCCATGAACAACATTTTCCAGGGGCGGTCCGGGATAGGTAGTGGTCTTAGCAAACCCCAGGCTTGGGTGCAGCTTCCCTTACTTCTGGCACAGGTTGTGCAGGAGCCTATGAAATCTTTACAATCTTGCCTCAGGTTAGGCCACCAGTAGGATCGCTGAATCAGCTCAGTAGTCTTATGAATCCCAAAATGGCCGGCAAGTTGGTGTTCATGAAAGGTCTTGAGGACTTGAAGCCTGGCTCCCATGGGAACGAAGATCTTGTCCCCATGCCACAGGAGTCCTTCCTGCCTTCTGAATGCAGATCCTTCGGATTCGAGGCATTGAGCAGAGGTTTGTTCAAGGGTTGATCTTAGATCAGGTTAAACTAAAAGGAAATTCTGAGGGGACAAGATGGTACTAGGGGCCACAGTCTCTGGAGTTTCTAGAAACATGCGTTTGAGGGCATCCGCTTTCCCATTCTTGGACCCCGGACGGTAAGTAAGGTGAAAGTTAAACCTCGAAAAGAACAAGGCCCATCTGGCCTGCCGTGGTCTTAGTCATTTGGCAGATCTGAGATATTTGAGGTTTTTATGGTCAGTGAATATCATGATGGGATGAGCTGCGCCTTCCAGTAGGTATCCTTGGTTCAGGGGGTGGAACCATCATAGGAGACATTGCTTGGTTCTGAAGGTGAATCTCCAACTGGGAATATTGTCCTTGTAGATTCGTCACTGCTTGGGTCAGCATAGCGACTTGCTGGCACAGAGTCTTGAGCAGGGAAGAACCTCTGTCAGCCTCTGACGTTACTGGCTGCATGATACTATCACGTACCTGATCGGAGGCTGAAGTGCTGGGAGGGCTTCCCTTGCGACTAAGTGCAGAGCGCCCCCTGGAGGTGGTACAGGGGGAGCTATACTCAAAGCGGCAGGGGTTGCTGGCTGCGGCAAGCTGAGATGAAGCAGAGAAGTCCACTGGTGGGCAGCTGACGAGCAGGGTAGACTGCTAGGCAGGGGTACCTCGGAAGTACCAGATGAGATCGTACAGCAGGAAGTACCAGAAGCAGTGTCAGGAGCCAGGCCGGGGTTCATACACAGGACAGCAAACAGTAGCAAAGTCCATAAAACAAGCCAGGGATCATACACAGTGCAGCAGATCAAACAGTAGCAAAGTCCATAAAACAAGCCAGGGGTCATACACGGTGCAGCAGATCAAATAGTAGCAAAGTCCATAAAACAAGCCAGGGGTCTTACACGGTGCAGCAGATCAGAGCGGAGTAACAGGAACGAGCCAAGGGTCAAGCCGGGTTAAGTACAGATCAGATAGGTCAAGACAAGCCGGGTCGTTAGCAGATAATCCAAGACAGCAGGAACAGGAACTGAGGAATACACAGGAAGCTGAAGATCATGCAGCAGTTGGTGACTGCTGCAACATGCTTTAAATAGTGTTCTTGGTGCCTGGAGTCTCTCACGTGGTGTGTGTGCTTTGGCGTGCATGTGTTCGCATTAGCGCTGGAGAATTTGTGTTCATTGATACAGGATTCTGCTGGCCATGGATGTTAGTTCTCCTGCGGGTTAGTCCCTGACAGAGAGGTTCCCTTAAATTTTTGTTATTTTTTTATTGTAAACATTGTGTATATTTTATAACAAAACCAGATTATCAAGAATAGCCAGAATGGGGATCTGCTGTTCCTAGTGATTAGGAATAGCGATCTCTCTCCTCCTCCAGTCAGTCCCATCCCTCACAGTTAGAAACACCTCCCAGGGAACACTTTTAACCCCTTGATGGCCCCCTAGTGTTAACCCCTTCCCTGCCAGTGACATTTACAAATAAATGTCAATGGTCCCAAAAAAGTGTCAAAAGTGGCCGATCTGTCTGCCGCAATGTCGCAGTCCTGCTAAAAACTGCAGATCGCCGCCATTACTAGTAAAAAATAAAAATAATTAAAATGCCATAAATCTATCCCCTATATTGTAGATGCAATAACTTTTGCGCAAGCCAATCAATATATGCTTATTGCAATTTTTTTACCAAAAATATGTAGATGAATACATATTGGCCTAAACTGATGAATACATTTGTTTTTTTTTTTTTTTTTTTGGATATTTATTATAGCAAATAATATTGTTTTTTTTTCCAAAATTGTTGCTTCCTTTATGTTTATAGCACAAAAAATAAAAACTGCATAGGTGATTAAATACCACCAAAAGGAAGCTCTATTTGTGGGGAAAAAAGGACCTGAATTTTGTTTGGGTACAGTGTCGCACAACCACGCATTTGTCAGTAAAAGCGACACAGTGCAGTATCGCAAAAAAATGGCCTGGTCATTAAGGGGGGAAATCTTCCGGTCTGTAAGTGGTTAATATACATTTAGTCCACTTGCCAGTCTGTATCCAAAAACAGAGCAATATACTTATTTTTTTTGCTTAATTACCTCAATATTGGATGCTTTCGCCCACTTCCTGCCCAGAACAATTTTCAGATTTCAGCACTGTCACACTTTGAACTAATATTATTCAGTCATGCTACACTGTACCTAAATTACATTTTTAGAATTTTTTCAGACAGATAGAATTGTTTGTTGTATTTAATCATTGCTGTTTTTTTTTTCTTTTGCTAAATAAACTAAAAAAAGACTGAAAGTTTTGAAAAAAATGTCTTTTTCTTTGTTTCTGTTGTATAATTTTGCAAACAAATAATCTTTCTTTATAAATGTAGGTCAAACTGTATTCTTCTACATTTCTTTGGTAAAAAAAAGCCACATCAGTGTATAATATTTAGTCTGTAGGATAGGTATAGGGTCTACCAACTATGGTATTTATAGATTTGAAAATTGATCACTCCTAATGTACTGACTGCCTCTCATTCCTTGAGGCCCTAAAATGCCAGGACAGTACAAATACCCCCAAATGACCAATTTTTGGAAAGTAGACAGTCCAAGGTATTTAGTAAGAGGCATGGTAATTTTTTTGAAGTTGTCATTTTTGGTCACAATTTTTTTGAAAATGAAGAAATATACACCATTTTTTTGTTTAATCATAGTTTTTCTTACATACTGCCACCAGAGCAGTACAGTGTCACCATATGGCTGGTGTGGTGGTGATCAGGGAAACTGACTGGTCACAGTATGTAAGAAAAAAAATCTGTTAAAAAAAACAAAAACAAAAAAAAAACATTTTATTACAATTCGTTTTTTACATACCATGACTAGAGCAGTGAAGTGTTATCATAATGACACTGTACTATTCTGGGAAAGTGATAAGGATTTCTTTTTTACACGCTCTGATTGCTTATCACGGTGATGATCACTGTGATAAGCAATCATTTTTATGAATGGCATCCATTCATTCATTGTTTACTATTGTTAAGCTGGGATTGGCCACAGCTATCACATGGTACAAATGCTTTGTGATTGAACCTGTCTGTACCATGTGATCACTGTGACCAATCACAGAGATCAACACATTAGTACACAATGAATGGATATGAATGAAAGCTATTCATTGTGTACAACTGTCATGTGATCGCTGTGATTGTTCACAGTGATAACATGGTATCAGAATCAACCCGATACAATGATCTGTTAACCGCTATGTCCGCTGGAAACAGTGGGTGACATATCACGATGCAGCATGGCCCCTAGGGCACACACAAGTGGCGTGACTGGAGGGGCATTATATGATGTCCGCTCAGGATGGAAGAGCTGCCGCTTGGCTGCCATTTGATAATTGGCTACGCGAGAATCAGTTAAACAGTGTTCCAAATGAAATCTTCATATGTTCTCAAAAAAAGTAAAATATTTTTAGGTAGGCAAACTAGTCACAAAAGTATAGACCAATTAACTGAGGCATATTAACACTGCTAAATTTTGCCTGGGTCTCCAGGTTTCAATGATTTTGGGGTATAAAAAGGTTAAGCATTCTAAACTTGCATCTTTAAAGATGTTCTATTAGAATGTTGAATTTCCTCATGCCTCATCCACTCTCGTTTTGAGAAATTGTGAACCTATTGTCCAATGCCATTTTGTTATGGCATTCTGTATTCCAAATGACCTTTCTATATTGAAACAATAAAAATTTGAACAAGAATAAAGGTTAGGCATTTAGAATGGTTGATTTATAAAAGGAGTAGAGCCTGTTTACTTTGAAAAAGCAAATTTTCACTCAGATTAGTGAATAGGATGAAGCAAAGAAAACAAGACAAAAATGACCAGCATAATGTGATAAAAATTAGCATTTCTCAGTAAACATGTTTTATTCAGGCAGCAGAGCTCTGGAAGAGATGTTATGTGATTTTTTAAATTTATTGACTTGTTTTTTTAACTCTGATTTACATTTGGTCAGTAATTTTCATGTTCCCTGGAGGTGAATGACCTCACACAGTTTAACTGTGATGTGATGTTTCTGTGGTACCAATTTGATATTTTTTGCCTGATGTACAATTAGCATCCCTTTTTTTGGACTGTGACTATGTGGAACATCTTTTGCCTTCAATTTACTATGGAATCAAAGACCTAAAACAGTATGCAGCAAAAGAAAAAGTAGAACACATTTAGAATTCCTTAATTCCATACATACTCAGTAAGTCCTTTAATGTGACATTCAGTGGTAAAGTGTGTCCTCGATAGAAGGGATATTGTTCAAGGGATTAATTGTGGGAAAGTACTGAAAATTAAATGACTTTCAGTCCTTTCTTTGCAAGTGATTGCTTCATTCAGTGCTACTTAATCAAAATACTGTTTCTTTCTTGCCTTCAAACTGTAACTTTTAAGCATGAAAGTAATCAGTTGATTTCCTGTACTTTTTATCCTAAACTTTTTGATTTCACAAACAAAATCAAGCATCTACTTTATTTCTTAGAGCAGCCAGCTTCAAAAAATACTACACATTCACGTTTCCCATTTCATAGACATTCTTGAAGTTTTATGAATGTTCTCGTAATGGTCAGAACTACATTGCTTCAAAGATTTCATAATTTTGTCTTTGAAATTTAAAAGGAGATTTTCTGTATAACTACAAACCACTCTTCAAGGAAAGAAAAAGTTCATATTAACCACTTGACCACTGGGCACTTAAACCCCCTTAATACCCAGACCAATTTTCAGCTTTCTGTGCTCTCACATTTTGAATGACAATTACTCAGTCATGCAACACTGTACCTATATGAAATTGTTGTCCTTTTTTCACACAAATAGAGCTTTCTTTTGGTGGTATTTAATCACTGCTGGGTTTTTTATTTTTTGCGCTATAAAAGAAAAGAGACTGAAAATTTGGTAAAAAAATGAATTTTTCTTTGTTTTGGTTATAAAATTTAGCAAATTATTAATTTTTCTTCATAAATTTTGGCCAAACTTTATGCTGCTACATGTTTTTGGTAAAAATAAGTACATATTGGTGAATATTATTTGGTCTTTGTGAAAGTTATAGAGTCCAAAAGCTATGGTGCCAATATCTAAAAATTGATCACACCTAAAGTACTGACGGCCTTATTTAATTAATTTAATTAATTAATCTAATTTCTTGAGACCCTAACATGCCAGAAAAGTACAAATACCCCCCAAATGGCCCCTTTTTGGAAAGAAGACATTCCAAGGTATTTAGAAAGATGCATGGTGAGTTTTTTGAAATTGTCATTTTTTCCCACATTTCTTTGCAAAATCAAGATTTTTTTTTCTTGTTTTTTCACAAAATTGTCATATTAGCAGGTTATTTCTCACACACCGCATATGCATACCACAAATTACACCCCAAAACACATTTTGCTATTACTCCCGAGTACGGCGATACCACATGTGTGAGACTTTTATACAGCGTGGCCACAGCGTGGCCACATACATGCCCAGCATGCATGGAGCACCTTTAGGCGTTCTGGAGCACGCAGGCCAATTCTGACATTTCTCTCCTACATGTAAAAATCATCATTTATTTGCTAGAAAATTACATAGCACGCGGAGGCACGGGCTTCCGGTGGTTGCGGAAGGTAGACTTGGATTCGCTGTAGATGTAGGAAGACACCTGGCGGGTACCGTGCAGGACCGGTGTAACTGAGAGCAGGGAAGTCCGTAGGGCAAGCAGAGGTCAGAGGTATCAAGCAGGCAGGCAGAGTGGTTCTTTAATAAGCAGAGGTCAGAGGTATCAGGCAGGCAAATAGAATAGTCCTTATAACAAGCAAAGATCAGGAGTATCAGGCAGGCAGGTAGAGTGGTCTTTAAACGAGCAGAGGTCAGGGGTATCAGGCAGGCAGGTAGAGTGGTCTTTAAACAGGCAGTGGTCGGGGTATCAAGTTAACAGGAACAGGGAACTTTCTCAGGGCAAGGTACACGGAAGCAGCTGACGACAAACCAGCAACCCGACTGGGCGCTGGAGTCATCTGAAGTAGCCTCCCGGCGAGCGTGTCAGCGTGACGCGCTACCGGGCACCCACACGGGCGACGGCGCGCTCACGGGGACCGCCGTGCACCGCACCATCGGCCCGCGAACGGGTGTGCGTCTCAATACCAGCCCGCTGCGCATGCGCCCCGCAGCCCGGCGGACGGAGGCGACCTGCGTCTCCCGACAGAATGTAAACATCCCTTGTAATAGGAATATGGCATGACAGGTCCTCTTTACAGTGAGATATGGGGTCAATAAGACCTCACATCTCACCTCTAGGCTGGGAAGCCTGAAATAATAAAAAAAAACGTTCCTGGCTTCGATTGTAGCGGTGAGTCGGTGGAAGCACTGGAGGGTGGCGGGAGGGAGGGGATGTCCCCTCTCGCCCCCCGTAAGAACAATCAAGCAGTGGAACAGCTGCTATGATTGTTCTTATGGCGTAGGCAATTGCCGGCTGAAAAAGCTGATATCTGAATGATGCCTGTAGCTGCAGGAATCATTCAGATAGCCCCACACAAAGTCAAGGACGTCATATGACGGCGGGCGGGAAGTGGTTAAAACACATTTTTTTTAACGCAAAGTTGTCCATTTATACAATATTTCTAACACATGTACATACCAAAAATGACACCCCAAAATACATTCTCCTACTCTTCCTGAGTACGGCGATACCACATGTATGAGACTTCCACAGCCTGGCCACAGACAGAGGCTGAGTACAGCCGAGTACAGCCGAGTATGGCTGAGCATGGCTGAGCTTGGCCAAGCATGGCTGAGCATGGCCGAGTATGGCAGAGCATGGCAGAGTATGGCTGAGCATGACCGGGTATGGCTGGATATGACAGAGTATGGCAGAGTATGCCTGGGTATGGCGGGGTATTGCAGGGTATTGCAGGGTATTGCAGAGTATTGTGGGGTATTGCAGAGTATTGCAGGGTATTGCAGGATATTGCGGGGTATTGCAGAGTATTGCAGGGTATTGCTGGGTATTGCGGGGTATTGCAGGGTATTGCTGGGTATTGTGGGGTATTGCAGAGTATTGCAGGGTATTGCAGGGTATTGCAGGGTATTGCAGAGTATTGCAGAGTATTGCAGGGTATTGCACAGTATTGCTGGGTATTGCGGGGTATTGCAGGATATTGCTGGGTATTGCAGGGTATTGCAGAGTATTGCAGGGTATTGCTGGGTATTGCGGAGTATTGCAGAGTATTGCAGGGTATTGCAGGGTATTGCACAGGGTATGGCAGAGTATTGCACAGGGTATGGCAGAGTATTGCACATGGTATTGCACAGGGTATTGCAGAGTATTGCACAGAGTATTGCAGGCTATTGCAGAGTATTGCAGAGTATTGCACAGGATATTGCAGAGTATTGCACATGGTATTGCAGAGTATTGCACAGGGTATTGCAGAGTATTGCACAGGGAATTGCAGAGTATTGCACAGGGTATTGCAGAGTTTTGCACAGGGTATTTCTGAGCATGGAGGGATGGCTGAGCATGGATGGATGGATGTGGCTCTGTGTCACAGAGCAGCGCTGTGGGCACTACACATCCAGCCCACAGTGCTGCTGCCATCCGATCCCTCCCCTCTCTGTACCGATCGGTACACAGAGAGGAGAGAGGAACCGGCTTCATGACATGACACCGGTTTGTTTACATGTGATCGCTCCGTCACTTTAGGAACTAATAAATAGACTTACAGGCATTTGTGTATCTAGAGGCAAATTTGAAGACCTACACTTGTCTGCATCAGAACTAAAATGGCTTCTGTAACTGAGGTAAAATCTTTATGTTGTTCAATAAGAAACTTTATTGACAAGGCAAGACTTTCATGTGAGGAACTGTACTGCAATTGCAACAGGCAACCACCAGGTGTCCTAAACATGACAATCCTATAGACCAGGGGTAAGCAACCTTGGCCCTCCAGCCCTTCAGCTGTTTTGAAACTGCAAATCCCATGAGACATTGCAAGACCCTGACAATCACAGGCATGACTACTAGAGGCTTGATGGGATTTGTGGTTTCACCACAGTTGGAGTGCCGAGGTTGCCTTCTCCTGCTATAGACAATTCTATAATAGACAGCACACTCCCGCATGGTATAAATATATTCCACTACTATATAATCTATAAATTACTGTACTATTCAAACAGGTGACTCTGTCTTTTGGACAAGATCAAATCTGAGACAGGGCTGAGATATACTTTAGCAATGCCATGTTTAATGATTTTGACCTCTTCTTTGCGATTTCTGCCGTCATCGCTGGAAATGGTTTTCACAAGACCCATTGGCCAATCATTGCGCTTTGCTTGAGGGTCTTTCAACAACACAAGATCTCCTTCTTCAACATTTGGTTTCTCCTCTTTCCACTTTTTTCTTGGTTGGAGTGATGATCAATACCCTTGCCTCCAACATTTCCAAAAGGTGTCAGCAAGGTTCTGAACTTGCTTCCACTGACACTTAAAAAGATCCTTTAAGGTGAACTCACCAGGAGAAGCTGATATTGCACACGTTTTTTGAGTCAAGAGCATTGCTGGTGTAAGAATTTCAGGTCTCTCAGGGTCTGTTGAAATGGAAACCAATGGTCTAGAGTTCATTATAGATGTAACTTCAGCCAGCAGGGTAGTAAGCACATCATGTGACAGTTGAGTGTTTTTATTTTGCATCAGCAGTGTCTAGAATATGCCTAGCAATACCAATCATTCTCTCCCACACTCCTCCCATATGAGGGGAGTGGGGAGCATTGAAGGTCCAAGTGCATCCCTGACCCAGTAGGTACTTTTGAATATCAGGATCTTCTGAGTTAATGTGTAGTTCCTTGCTGGCTCCTACAAAGTTTGTCCCTTGGTCAGAATTGCATGACTGGTCCCCAGGGAGACAAAAATCTTCTCAAGGCATTACTAAAACTTGAAGATAACATGGATTCAATCACCTCCAAATGAACCACTCTAGTACTTAAACAAGTGAACATAACAGCCCATCTCTTAGTCTCTGCAGAGTGTCCTCTAGTATAACGAGATATTACATTTCAAGGCCCAAAAACATCAAGCCTTACATGTGAGAATGGAGGAGCGGAGGAGCTACAGTGAGCCTGTTTGTTTGGAGATCTGACATTTTCTGTTCTTGAAGCCATCCCCTCAACTTCCTGCAGATCACACACTTATGGTCAAAACTGGAGATGAATAATCAATGGTAGAAACTACCAACCCGCGCAAGTGGAAGATGGTTAAACTAATGTAAAATTGATTTAGGAGCAGCACGTTATAAGAATAAATTAAAAAGGACAATAATTAACAAATTAAATACAAACCGCACTCCCTATAAAGTGCAAGTGCAAATATCACACACTAGTGTAAAATAAATATAAATAGTGTCAATAATGATACTCATAAATAGCTTTCAACTGAGTGAAATCAGCAAACAATCAAACATCAAAAAAAAAAGAAAAAATCAAAAAAAAAAAAATTAGGATCAAAAACAAGTGAAAGCAGCAGTTCAAAATATAAAAATTCAAAAATAAATAAATTCAAACATTATATATATATGTGTTCAAAAAAGTATTCAAATGGTGTATAAATATATATATATATATATATATATATATATGTGTATATTGATTTCTATACCATTTGAAAACTTTTTTGAACACATATAAATAATTTTTAAATTTATTTATTTTTGAATTTTTATATTTTGAACTATTGCTTTCACTTGTTTTTGATCCTAATTTTTTTTTTTTTATTGTTTGCTGATTTCACTCAGTTGAAAGCTAAAACTGGAGATAAGCTTCCTAGCTCTAATAATCCATAAGCCTGCTGAACTTAATGCACCTTTAGTAAAGTGACGGCCTTGGTGTGCTACCTTCTTGTGTGTGCTTAACTAAGAGAGTGGCTATGTGATGATTGGCTGGAATTATAAGAGGATGTTTCTCATTTTCAGTTATGTCTACATTAAGCATATGTCATCCTACTCTAACCAGTCCACCTTTGTCAATTATGGGATTCAAACATTTAATTGGGCTTTGATCAGGGATTTTTTTTCCTTTTGACAAAGACTTTAACTCTTCTAGAAATATCTCTTGTTGGACACATTTGATGATAACTGTTTCTGCTTGCATAAAAAATACTGGACAGAATAATCTATTGCAGTGATGCCAGCCTGTACAAGATTCTTTCTGTGTGCTGATGGAAAATGCTTTACTAACATGAATAAGTGTTGCTATACCTCTCACTAAAGACTTCCAACTTGAGAATATACATCTTTGCAGGTCTAAACGGTGTTCATACACTTCAGTTGCTAAGACTGTAACTTCAGGTCTGATATCACTGTCAGAATCTGGTTCAATGGGGTCAAATACTTTGTCTTCAGGTTGATCACTTGTATCTGCACGATGTAAAAAATCTGGCCCTGAGAACCAGTTGGTGTATTTCAGATGAGCTGCCTGAATTGGTCTGGTGCCGTGATCTGCTAGATTTTGACTAGAGGTAATGTAACACTACTGATCTGGATTAGGGGAATTTCTAATGCGGATTATTCTGTTTGCGACGTATACATAAAATCTTCTGGAAGTGGTATAAATATAACCTAACACAATTTTTCTGTCCGTGTAATATTTAATTGTATAAGGTTTGATGTCTATTTCTTCAGTAATTAATTCTGCAAGCTCAACTGACAAAACAGCCGCACATAATTCTAAACATGGCACTATGTGAGCTGGTCTTGAAGCAAGTTTAGACTTGTCCATAATAAAGCCTACATGACATTGACCATGCCTATCCATAACTCTAAGATATGCCACAGTTGTTATCGCTACTGTAGAAGCATCAGAAAAAAACATGTACCTCCTTTCGTACTGTGGATGACAGGGGCACTGGGGCATAGGATCTGGGAATCTTCTGTCCATGTCATCCACTGAGCTTCTCTATCTGGTGAGAGTGGGGAATCCCAGTCACATTGATCTACTGAGAGCTCCCTAACTAAGGCTTTGCCTTGTATAGTGACTGGGGCCACAAATCCGAGTGGGTCATAAAAACTGTTAACTATGGCCAGGATACCTCTTTGCATGAATGGCTTTACTTCCCTGGATACTTGAAAGGTAAAGCTGTCAGTCTGTAGATTCCAACTCACTCCTAAACTCTGTTAAGTGACAGAGGGTCGACACCTAAAACAAGATCCTTTAGATCTTTTTTTTTGTTTAAAGTGTTTTTATTGTGCACATAAGAATTATACATACAATACATTGGATAGGTATTACATCAACATTCATATCACCAGAAACACAGCAGTAATAGTGCAATTATCTCTGTAACCAGGATATGGTGTTCCAGTCCCCGAACCTACCCTATGTTGCAGTATATAAGTGCGTTTTTTATTTTTTATTTTATTTTAATATATTTACTCAAACCAGACAAGGAATTCAGAACAAGGGTAAAGAAAAAAAGCAAAGACCCCCCCCCCCTCGGGGATGTCAACATTCAGTGTTATGTCTAATCAGTATACGATAAGACCTAGCCTGTCTGTAGGAAAATGAGCAAACCAATCAATACCCATCCGCCATGTGTTGGCAATAGCAATAAGTCTTACTTGTATAATGAGCTAGGACCCCTCCTCATCCAATGTACTCTCAGAGTCCTCCCACCGGAACCAAACCTTTCTAAACTTCTTGGGAGCCCCCCTAGCTTCATAAGTCATTTTATACATCATCACATCTGCATTTATTGTTTTAATCCACATCCCCAGCATCAGTTGTTCAGCATGTATCCATCGTCTAGCAATGAGCTTTTTCAGTCCAAAGTACAGGATCCAAAGGAACAGTTTAGTGTGTGCATTCATCTCTTCATAATTGAAAATCCCAAGTAAACAACGTATGGGAGAGCAAATATTTGGTAGAGCAAACTTATCCAATATAAATTCAGTAACCTGAGACCATAACGGTCTTACCTTCATGCACTCCCACACCATATGTACAAAGTTGCCCTCCTCCTTCCCACATTTATGGCAAATAGCAGAATCCCTCCTATGCATTCGATGCAATCTAGCCGGTGTATAATACTGCTGGTGCAGATATCGATACTGGATCATTCTATCCATAGAGAAGATAACGGACACCAAGTATGTGTCCAATACCTCCTGCCACAGTTCCTCCGACAACTCTGGGACAATCATTTCCCATCTCACCCTGGCTCTTGAAGTTAAGGTCACTATCCCTGGTCCCACCGCCCCATAGTATCTAGAAATCCGCTTGGATGTATCTGGGTCAATCAAAACCTTTTCTAGATCAGTATTCTGTATCCAAATCTCAGGCCCACCAAACTGGGTATTCGCTGCATGCCGTAGTTGTGCATATCGGAAGAGCCAAGTCTTGGACACTCCAAACTGCTCCCTTAACTGGGCAAATGTGCACAGACGGCCATCCCTACAAATGTGGTGTAAATATTTAATGCCATATTTCGCCCAGGTCACTGGACCGTCAGAGAGTTTCATAAACTCCCCCAAGAATCGGTTGCACCGTAGAGGACTGTTTGGAGATAGCCACAAGGGTCTGTCCCCCCGTCGTTGAGAGCACAAATGAAACACCTTCCCAGGTAGTGACATGACTGAACTCACCTTTCTCCCCGGAATCCCTTTCCTATAGAGTATGTTCTGGAGGCTTTCCTGTGAAGTGGAAATTGCTGCCTCCAGCAAGGTAGTGGCATTAGGTGTCTGTGGAGACATCCGCCAGTGCAGAAAAGACAGCTGTGAGGCCAAAAAATAGGAGCGCAAATCCAGAAGGGCCATCCCTCCCATTGTAAGCCCCACAAAAAACCTACAATAATGGAATCAATATGCATGAAGACCCGTAATGTCACAAAAACTGGGGTGTTTGAGAGGATATAGAGAAACTTAGGGAGGAAAATCATCTTAAACAGATTTATCCGTCCCATCAAGGTGATCGGTGATCCTTTAGATCTTTAGCTCTGTCATCTGCTGAAAATGTTTCCATAACTGAACTTCTATTGGATGCCACCTTGTGTAGCTTTAGATTTGATTCTGCCAGCATCTCCCTGGCCCTCTGCAGACTGCTTCGGCTTCACTAGGTAAGGAAGTCCATCATGTATGTAAAGATTTCTTAAGATAAACTGTTTTACATCTTCACCATACTCACACTCTCCCTGCTTAGTTGTTTGTCTTAGACCATACATGGCTATGGCAGGAGAAGAGCTATTTCCAAAGACATACACTTTTATTCTGAACTCTGTAATTTCTTTGTTAAGGTCGTTGTCTCGAAACCAAAGAAACCTCAAGTAGTTGTGATGATCCTCTCTAACTATGAAACAGTAAAACATTTGCTGTACATCAGTAGTAAGTGCAACTTGCTCTTTATGGAAATGCAGAAGGACACCTAGCATTGTATTGTTCAAATTAGATCAATTTTTTGGGGATATTTATTATAGCAAAAAGTAAAAAATAAAGCGTTTTTTTCAAAATTGTCGCTATTTTTTTGTTTATAGCACAAAAAATAAAAATCGCACAGGTGATCAAATACCACCAAAAGAAAGCTCTATTTGTGGGTAAAAAAGGACGTCAATTTTGTTTGGGTGCCATGTCGTACGACCGCGCAATTGTCAGTTAAAGTGACGCAGTGCCGAATCGCAAAAAGTGCTCTGGTCTTTTGCCAGCCAAATGGTCCGGGGCTGAAGTGGTTAATCTGATCACGTACCTTGTGCACCCTTAAGATGTCTCTTCCTAGAATGAGAAGTATTTTGGCATTAGGATCAAGTTCTGGAATCTTGTCTTTTGAGGATTTCAGATGAGAGAAATGCTGTGTAACCTCAGGTGTTGAAATTTCTGACCTGTTATCAGGTATTGTCACATTCAATGAGTGTAGGAAGTTATATGTGTATTTGCTTATCAATAGACTGAACAGTGAAGTTGTATGCCCTACTCCCTGTTTTCTCCATAATGCCTGATTATGTTTTTAGAGTGTAGGAAAATGTTTCACCACTAATGTTAAACATATTAAAGAACTATGATTTGGCTAATGAACGGTTACTCTGATCATCTAACATTGCATACATTTTCACTGCACAGTCAGGTTTGTTAGAGGGATAGACAGTCACTAAACATATCCTGGAACATGATCTGCGCCTTTTCCCTTGCGCCCATACCTCTGTACTCTTGGATACAATAGTGGATGGGGTAACTTCATCTTTATCCCTGCCTTGCTCTTTTCCAGTTATAAGAGTCTCTGCTGCACAAGGGCCTGGACCTGGATGCAATGCTGAGATATGCTGGTCACTGTTACATTCTCTGCATCATATGTTGGCTTTGCAGTCTTTAGCAAAATGTTTGATGGACGCACAGCATCTAAAGCAGATACCATTTTCTTTCAGATACTCTTTACGTTCATCAATGTGCTTGCTTTTGAACCCACGGCACATTGACAGTGGGTGTGGTTTATTATGAATTGAACATAGACTGTCCGGTTCAATGGATATATTTTTAGGGCTGCTCACTTGTGGAGTTGAATTAGTGGCTGACACCTCTGTCTTTCTGACTGACACTGATGGTCTTTTGTCGTACCTTGCTCCTGTCTTCTCTGTATTTGCTGTAACTTTGTTGCTGCATGTTGAGAATATGAAGCTTGGAACATTTCTAGTCTTTGCTTGGTTGACAATAAATCCAGTGAAGAAACTGAATGGCAGGAAAGAGACATACTGATTTTCCTTATACTTGGAGCCTTGAGAAATCCACTTTTCCTGCAGATTATATGGGAGCTTTTCAATTATTGGTTTAATACCATGAGCTGTGTCCAAGTATGCCAGTCCTGGCAAGTAGCCTCCTGACTTCGCTGCATCTGCTTCCAACAACATGTCACCAAGTTCTCTTAACTTTAGACTGTCTTTGTTAGAGATTCTGGGGAAATGTTCTAGTTTATTTAACAGAACATTTTCAATGGCATCTGGGCTGCCATAACAGTCTTCTAATCTCTGCCATACCATTTTAACTCCAGAAATTAGATTATTAACATGCACTGATCTGATTCTTTTGATCTGTTGAGATGACTCTGGCCCAAGCCACTTTGTCAGAAAATCTAGCTCTTCTCTGGCCGTAGATCTCTGGTTATGCCCTGGAATGATGTCTTCCATGCCCAATAGTTCTCTGGGTGATCATCAAATGTTAGCAGCCCTGTATTCACTATTTTTTGAAGAATAAAGTGCTTTGCTAGATCAGTGGTCTCTGAAGTTCCTATTGTGCCATCTCTGAAAGAGGATAGACGATAATCCATGTTGGAGCAAACTCTGTTATATTTTGTTCCAGAGCATGACTTAGAACATACTCATGAGTCTTTTGTACTGGATCGTGAGTAGCTTTCTCTGCAAACTCTTGAAGTGAATCCTCTTCTAAAACAGCTGCAGCTTCATATACTGCAGTTTCTGCAGATGCTGCTACTGCTGCCTTTTGACTCTGTAGCACATGCATATTAGCTTCCAACTCTGCTTTCTGCTTCATCATGTTTGTCTTTATTTCAGCATAAGAGACCTCTGCTCGCACTGCTTCTGCCTTTGCTCTTGCTCTGAGTGCTGCAGAATTCACTGATGATCTGCTGGAGCACACAGAATTTCTAGAGCTGAAAATATGAAATCTGGTCTCCAAAGTTAGAGGAGTTATTTTAATACTCTTATCTGAATTCATTGTGATCAATTTGAAATGGATGCTTTAACTTCAAATCTAGGTGGTTTGACTTTGCCTGTTATACATATGTCTTTTACAGTGCTGTCCTACTATCCCTTAGCTGACAGCCACTTAAGAAAAACAGACAGAAAAAGCATTGTGTTTTATTCCAAAACTGAATTTACTTCTATCAATAGTTCTGTAAACTGCTATACATTCAGAGAAACTTAGAATTACAATATGTATTACATGTGACACTTTGCAAATAAGTACAACATTAAATATTACTATACAGAAAGTTGATAGTTAAATCATATATCAAACACATAACAGTGCAGTCTAATGTCGCGTACAGACAATCGGAATTTCCGACAACAAATGTTCGATGCTAGCTTGTTGTCAGAAATTCCAACCGTGTGTAGGCTCTATCGGACTTTGTGTGTCGGAATTTCCGACCAACAAAATTTGAGAGCTGGTTCTTAATTTTCTGACAACAAAATCTGTTGTCGTAAATTCTGAGCGTGTGTACATAATTCCGATGCATAAAATTCCATGCATGCTCTGAATCAAGTACGAGACAGAAGCGCTTGGTCTGGTAAAACTAGCATTCCTAATGGAGATAAAACATTTGTCACGCTGCAAAGTTTTTAATCTTTTAATGCAGCACATTCTCTTCTTTATAATGTTAGAAGAATTAAGTTGTTTTGCTGCTGATATTCACACAGAGTTCTGACAAACTGATTTCTTTATTATTTCTCGTGATCTCATGAATAATCATTTTTATTTTTTCACCAGATCTCCAGAATAATGTTTATAATTTTTGTTTATACTGATCTCCTTTTTTTATTTTTAATCAAGATCTCCTGATTTTTTTTTTTTTTGTAGTGATCGCCATAATATTTTTTGTCCTTTTGTGTGTCAAGTTACCACAACACCATTACTATCTTGTATTTAACCTCAAGGAGGTTGTTTGGTGTTGGTGTCCCTTGATAATTTGACATAGTATTTTTGAAATGTACCTGCCTACTAACAAACAAACTGTCCTTTTTGAAGTAAAACACATAGGAAAGTATTTGTGAAAAAAAAATAGATATTTATTATGGGTCATAACAAAATAAAGAAAAAGGCAACGCTGGATAAACTGGTGAAATTGGCGAAGCCTTTGTACCCCAGGGCACACATCAACTATTTTACAGGAAAAATTGGTAGCCTGAGGAGTCCATATAATGGTGAGCACAATCCGGTCCAGGACTCCAAGATATCAGGAACAGCAGCAGATGACATATATGTCCTCAGGCTGTGGCCTTACCACAGCCTGCATCTTTTGTCAGACCAGACTGAACCCAGGCCATCTCTTTCTTGTCTTCTTTCCACGCTTCCTTCCACGCTTGTTTCCAGGCTGTGGCTTTGAGTTGTGGCAGAAGGTGGAGGACGACGATGGTCCAACTCACAAACATGGCTTTTGCTTGTGAGTTTTCCCCTCAACCTCTTATTTAGGGCTTGTAAGATCACTTCCTCACAGAAGAGGCATTGGCCCTCCTCCATTTTCTGCATTTTGCAGGCATAGTCCTTTTGAAGATTGGGGGGGTTCTGAGGGCCACAGTAGCCTGCGAATTAACCCAATTACTGTCTTTTCCAGGTTCCTCACCTTCCTGGGCCTTTTTTTTAAGGCGGATGGGAAGGTCCTGGGATTCAGCCAGGCTACTGGGCCCGGCCACCACCTGGCTGCCACTTACCCTCGCCACCTCCTGGCTGCCACTTTCCACAGCCTCCTCCTGGCTGAGAGTTTCCTGTGTATGAAAATGTGACATAGTTTTAGTTTTTTTTGTTCATCAACAATTTTCAGCTCACGACTGTTGCAAATTGAATGTTAATAAATAGAAAAGACTATCATTCTGACCCCAGCATTTTTCATTCTTGTCCCAATAATTTTTGGCCACTACTGTCTATTGATATGTAAACCACTTTGTTAAATCAGAAATTAGTGATCAGTAATAACATCTAGTTAACATCATTAATTTCTGGACAAGAAATACAGTATGTTGAACAATGCTATACCTGACTCAAGCTGGGCTCCTCCACTTCTTCCTGGCTGGAAGGCCCAGTTTGGACGTCGGAAGCCTCAGCTGGGCTGGAAGGAAGCGTTGAAGGAAGAGTGGAGAGTGATGGCCTGATTTCACTCTGGTTTGGCAGAAAACGCAGTCTATCATAGTACCACAGCCTGGGGACATAAATGTCATCTGCTGCAGCTCCTGATCTCTGGGAATCCTGGACCTTCTTGCGCTCTCTAATATAAGTGCTCCTCTTGCCACCAATTTTGGCCTTCAAATAGGGGATGGTTGCTGTGGGGATCTGCAGATTCAAAAATTCCAACAATTGATCCAGTGCTGCCTGCCTCTTTTTTTTTAGTATAAAAGGGGTGTTTTACCTGCCACAGACAGGGCAGCTCCCTGTATTTATCAATGAATAGGATCATAAAGTCATGATCATTGAAGCGATCCATTTTATCTGCAAGACACAACACAAGACAAACCCTAATGGCAGGCTAAACTCTCCTAATCTTGTCCCAATATAGGCCTCAATCTAGGAGCAGTATAGGCCACTAATGCACCAAGTTAAAAGTGTACCTTCATTATCACGATCGGCGCTTCCGCTACTCCTTCCTCCACCCACAGATCGTACGTACGACGCACGCGTGTTACGTTTTATATACACTGGGCATGCGTGAAACTCCGCCCCCTGGCCTTCTTTCTAGTGTATTTCCCGCCCCTTCTCTTTTGGCGCAGTGGGAGAGTACATGGCGAAGAAAGTGCAAGTGCATGCAGAGGAGAGCAGCAACGAGGAGGACTATGAAAGCCCGCATCACAAATGTCCCAATCCAGGAGATTTAAGGCCCCTAATATGTCCTTTGTAGAGATGGTGGAGATGGTGGACATCTTGAAGAGGGCCAACAATGACAGGAAGCATGGACCTTACCCAAACCCAAATGTGAGAAAGGCCAAGATCATGGCTAAAGTTGTGAAAATTCTGCAGAAGAATTTTGGGGTACGATGATCCAAGGATCAGCTGAGGAAACAATGGTCAGACCTCAAATTGAGGGAGCAGGATCAGTACAGAAGAATCAAGAGAGTGCTGCAAAAAAGTAAGTATTTTGTTGTGTGTTCCTATTATTATTATTACGTTCATGCTGCTCTATGTGCTTTTCTTTACTGTTGTACAGTTTAAAAATGGCAAGTTTCAAGTTAGTGGTCACAGTAATCATTCATAATAAACATTGTTCGTTCACCCACGATATTTTTGGCAGATGCAGGTTAACTACATTTGTTCATACCTATTTGTATTAAAAGACATTTATTACATTGCTGTCTAGATGGGTTTGTAACTAGAATGAAATGCAAACTTGATTCGGTGTAAAGAGAGGACATTCAGCAGCTGTTTTCACATCTGGACCCTAAAAAGTTGGATCTGGTGTCCCACACAGGTGCTCTAGTGGATACTAGGGGTGTCTCCATCTGTGAAACTTGCACAAAAAAGGTAATTATTCCAGCTTTCTAAAAGGCAAAAAAAAATGTTTTCAGCTTGGAACTCTGCCAAAACAGACAATTGTATGTCACTTCCAAGCAATGTTTCATATTCCTATTTCTAACTTCAAATATCTGTGTGCTAAGTATACCTATTTTTTAATTTGCATAGGTGAGAAAAGACTCGGGACATCTGAGGTCACCATGGACCCCAACCTCCGAAAGAAGGGGAACTCACAACACCACAACCTCAGGATGTGGAGGAAGGAGAGGTTTATGAAGTGGGTGAAATAGTGACCACAACAGGTGAGTGTCTGAGACCACAGCTTCAGGTAATAGATGTATGCCTGCATATTTATAATATATGGTGTGTTTTTTTTTTCTTTTAGGTGATGAGGATGTTGTGGAAGAAGAATCTCATTTCACAAGTGCAAGTGCACACATCCTCATTGGGGAGATCATGGTGTGCAATCTATTTTTTAGAAAGCCAAATTTTGAAGATGCACACAGTGTGTCAACATGTGCTATCTGCCATCACAGGATATCAAGGTACATGTTTTGGGGGTGCAACCCCTTCCTCGCAACTAAAGTAGATGAGAGGAAGGGGTTGCATTCCCGAAACACGTCCATTGATCCCCCATAATGGGAGCTAGCACATGTTGACATTAGGCATGGGATCAGGAGGGAAATCCCCATTTTGACTCCCAATTTGTGTGCATCTTCAAAATTTGGCTTTTACAGGGGTGACATCACCCCATCTGATGAAGGTAATATCAACACAGTTTGGACATACTAATGTATGATATCGCCTTCACTTTGTCAAAGTTGAACTTTGTAAGTTCCTGAGTTGTGTATGTTTATGGTTTTAAACATACCTGTTTAACCCCAAAAAAGCTATTTGTACTGTCAAACCTAAAAATGTTATACAACAAATATGTTGGTTTTTTCAAAAAACCTTTTCTAACGCACATGTAAATGTGCTTTGAGTAAAATGTTTTCTACTCAACAAAGTCTGGCTTCTTCTTTCAATACTCAATACCAGTTTTTGTAGTAATTGGGTGTTTACAGTGACAATGGGGGTTATTTACTAAAGGCAACTCCACGTTGCACTGCAAGTGCACTTTCAGTGCTGTTTCAGTGCACTTTCAGTTAAAAACCCTCTGGTCCGGGGTGAGGGTCCTCATCAGGAATGGCCACATCAGGTGATCACCAAGCCCAAATGCTTCATCAGCGACAAAGACGAACGGAAGACCAGCCACGTTGTCTTCTGCAGGTGGCAAGCCCAAGCCACCACTCTGGAGCCGTCCCTAGAACTCGGTCTGGGCGATGACTCCACCATCCGACATCCAGCCATTTTTCCCCCACGTCCACATAGAGAAACTCATATGTCGCCGACACCACCGCCAACATCACAATACTATTAAACCCCTTGAAATTATAATAGTATGACCCCGAGTTGGGGGGTGGCACAATGTGGACATGTTTCCCATCAATTGCCCCTCCGCAGTTGGGAAAGTCCCACTGTTGGGAAAATTGGGAAGGCACAGTCTGCCATTCCTGTGGCGTTGAAGGAAACTGTGGAGTCAAACAAGAAAAAAAATATATACTTTTGCACATAACATTGCAAGCAAAGGGATTCCTGCTCTCGCTGGACGTGGAGAAGGCATTCGACAGGGTGGCATGGGACTATATGTCAGAAACCCTAAGGGCTATAGGCCTACCATCAACAATGCTAAACTTTATATTAGCTCTTTACTCGAATCCCATTGCAAGAGCCCGATTAAACGGTCACCTGTCGGATGCCTTCTCCGTGTCGGATGGAATCCGCCAGGGCTGCCCACTCTCCCCTTTAATTTTTATCTTATCCCTTGAACCGCTACTAAGACGCATCAGAGCCAATCCAGATATTAAGGGCATAGATATAAAACACCGCACATGTAAACTAGCAGCCTTTGCGGACGACATTCTCCTCTTTCTCACAGAACCGCTTACGACAATCCCGAACTTACTCAAAGATTTTCAAACCTTTAAAACCCTAACTAATCTGCAAATAAACTTTTCAAAATCGACGGCCCTTAACGTTTCGCTTACCCCTGAAACATGTCAACAATGCCAAAATAATTTCCCGTTCAAATGGAACAACCATGCAATTACTTACCTAGGCATTCAACTACCAACCTCCCTAAACGACCTATACTCCCTAAACCAGTGTTTCTCAACTCCAGTCCTCAAGGCGCCCCAACAGGTCATGTTTTCAGGATTTCCCTCAGATGAAACGGCTGTGGTAATTACTAAGGAAGTGAAACTGATCAAATCACCTGTGCAATATAATGGAAATCCTGAAAACATGACCTGTTGGGGCGCCTTGAGGACTGGAGTTGAGAAACACTGCCCTAAACCATGCTACATTGCTACAAAATTTAATAATAGACTTAAAGAAATGGTCCACTGGGCTTTTTTCATGGTTCGGCAGAACCGCAATCATTAAAATGAATATCCTACCCAGGATCTTATATATCCCAATTAAACTCTCACAGGCATTCTTCTCTACTTACCGAAAAGCATGCACAGACTTCGTCTGGGGCAAATTGAGACCGAGACTGGACTTTACGAGATTGACCACTCCTAAACTCCTGGCAGGTTTAGGACTCCCAGACATACGTAAATATCAACAAGCATGTCACCTAGCTAGCATTGTGGATTGGAATATACACTCTAAACATAAGGATTGGGTACAATTAGAACAATCTTTATCGAACATGCCATTAGTGCAACTCCCGTGGATCGACCCCCTGCACATTCCCTCTGAATACAAACTCCACCCACTTATTAACCCAACACTAATCTCATTCCGTACGACTTGCAACAAATACAAAATTTATTTACAACATGGTCCTATGACGCCACTTCGCCTAAACCCAGACTTTACACCGGGAATGCACATCTCCTTTCTAGCCGACCACTGGCCCCATCCAACAATTCGAGCAGAACATTTCTTTGAAGGAGATCACCTTTTAACTCAATCCGCTTTGGCGTCTAAAATGAATATAGACACTTTTCCCTTCTGGACATACGTTCAACTGAGACATTTTTTTAACAAACCCAAACCCAGACCTGACTAGTCTAGACGCATTACCACGTTCGAAAATTTATGTTTAAGTGAAGAACCCCAAAGCCATCTCATTTCACAGATATACATCCTATTGTTTACTATCCATACACTTACAAGGCACTGGACCAATCGAAAATGGGAACAAGATCTCTCCATAGAGCTCACAGATCTAGAGTTCGAAAAAATGTATAATCTAATCCATAAAGGTTCGATGAATGTGCAAATACAGGAAAATGCTTTTAAATTACGTTCCAGATGGTGCAGGACACCTCATATACTACACCAAATCAATCCAACAATCTCCCAGACCTGTTGGAGATGCAAAACAGAAACGGATTCACTCCTACATATTTGGTGGACCTGCTCAAAAATCCAACCGTTCTGGAGAGAAGTCCACAGATTTATCAACCAAATAACCACATACTCCCTAGAATTCACACCTGCACAATTCTTGCACCATTACTCAACAACTCCGATACCTGCCTACTTTCGCTCCCTTGCTATGCATTTGGTCAACACAGCTAAAATGTGTGTCCCTCTCAAATGGCGTTCCACCTATCCGCCAACCCTGAAAGATTGGTTTAATCGCATACAAAAAACAAAGGTCATGGAAGACCTCATACATCAAACCAAGGACACACCAGCTAAGTTCACCAAAACCTGGGCGTGTTGGCTACACTTTGTCACCACTGATCCCTACAAACAAATCATGAACTGATTGCAATACATGAGCTGTGGCTAAACCAAAGGAATTTCATTTCTCCCCCAATCACACCACCCTCCTATCCCTCCATCCCCCCCCACAATTTTACACAGATACATAATATACTCCCCCGCTCACGGAATTAAATACTCAATAAACCTCACCACCAATGACCTGATGTGCATTCTCTCCCCCTCACCTACCTAACCTGTCTATCCCGGGGTAACCCCCATTAAACTCTTCCGCTTGAATCTGTTACCATTAAGACCAAATCTTATACCAGATTTAAGAGTCAATTACACGCGAATCGGCAGTTGTCCTCCTTAGTTAATCTATAATAACCATAACCTAAAGCACCATATAGGATTACTCTCGCACAACGGAATAGCAGATATTGACTACATGCTAACATGTATTAATGAATGTAAATCATTATTGTGTACCATTCCACTGCTTTTTGTGTACAATCATTCTTTCTCTATTTGCTTTAATGGCGGCTGCGCCCGCACGTATGTATTTCAATATGCTTGATTTCACCTCTTTTTATTTCTGTTACCTCAGTTCAAAAATTCAATAAAAACTTTAAAAAAAAAACATTGCAAGCAGATTAGACACAAGCATTCGTGGTCAACATAAGTATAAAACATTTATTTTAAGGAGTATTTAACCACTTGACCACTGGGCACTTAAACCCCCTTAACCACTTGCCGACCGCCTCACGCCGATATACTTTGGCAGAATGGCACGGGCAGGCAGAATCACATACCCATACGTGATCTGCCTCCCACGGGCGGGGGGTCCGATCGGACCCCCCCCCAGTGCCAGTGGCGGTCAGCTTTGGTCTGGGAGCGTTTAGAGATGAGGGGGAGGTCATCCGATCGTGGCCCCCCCCTCGCGATCACTCCCAGCCAATGACAATCATCCCCTGCCTCTGTGTAGTACACAGAGGCAGAGGATGTGATGTCATCTCTCCTCGGCTCGGCAGTTTCCGTTCCGGCGCCGAGGAGAGAAGACATGTGAGTGCACAACACACACAGTAGAACATGCCAGGCATACTTTACACCCCCGATCGCCCCCCGATCACCCCCAATCACCCCTCCCCCCCCTGTCACACTGACACCAAGCAGTATTTTTTTTTTTCTGATTACTGCATTGTGTCAGTTTGTGACAGTTAGAAGTGGGGCAGTTAGTATTAGCCCCCTGTAGGTCTAGGATACCCCCCTAACCCCCCTAATAAAGTTTTAGCCACTTGATCACCCCCCGTCACCAGTGTCACTAAGCGATCATTTTTCTGATCGCTGTATTAGTGTCGCTGGTGACGCTAGTTAGGGACGTAAATATTTAGGTTCGCCGTCAGGGTTTTATAGCGTCAGGGACCCCCATATACTACCTAATAAATGTTTTAACCCCTTGATTGCCCCCTAGTTAACCCTTTCACCACTGATCACCATATAACCGTTACGGGAGACGCTGGTTAGTTTGTTTATTTTTTATAGTGTCAGGGCACCCGCCGTTTATTACCGAATAAAGGTTTAGCCCCCTGATCGCCCGGTGGTGATATGCGTCACCCCAGGCAGTGTCAGATTAGCGCCAGTACCGCTAACCACTAATGGTTATACCACTAAGGGAGGCATACGCCTCCCTTAGTGGTATAGTATCTGAACACATCAATATCTGATCCGATCAGATCTATACGTTCAGTGCCCCGCAGTTTAGGGTTCCCAAAAACGCAGTGTTAGCGGGATCAGCCCAGATACCTGCTAGCACCTGCGTTTTGCCCCTCCGCCTGGCCCGGCCCAGTGCACCCAAGTGCAGCATCAATCGATCACTGTCACTTACAAAACACTAAACGCATAACTGCAGCGTTCGCAGAGTCAGGCCTGATCCCTACGATCGCTAACAGTTTTTTTGGTAGCGTTTTGGTGAACTGGCAAGCACCAGCGCCCTAGTACACCCCGGTCGTAGTCAAACCAGCACCGCAGTAACACTTGGTGACGTGGTGAGTCCCATAAGTGCAGTTCAAGCTGGTGAGGTGGCAAGCACAAGTAGGTGTCCCACTGCCACCAAAAAGACAAACACAGGCCCGTCGTGCCCTTCCTGCTGCATTCGCCAATCCTAATTGGGAACCCACCGCTTCTGCAGCACCTGTACTTCCCCCATTCACATCCCCAATCAAATGTAGTCGGCTGCATGAGAGGCATTCTCTTTATGTCCTCCCGAGTACCCCTACCCAACTAACCCCCCCAAAAAAGATGTCGTGTCTGCAGCAAGCGCGGATATAGGCGTGACACCCGCTATTATTGTCCCTCCTGTCCTGACAATCCTGGTCTTTGCATTGGTGAATGTTTTGAACGCTACCATACACTAGTTGAGTATTAGCGTAGAGTTACAGTTATAAAAGTTACAGTTACAAAAAAAAGTATAAAAAAATAAAAACACAAACAAAAATATAAAATAAAATAAAATAGTTGTCGTTTTATTGTTTTCTCTCTCTCTATTCTCTCTCTATTGTTCTGCTCTTTTTTACTGTATTCTATTCTGCAATGTTTTATTGTTATTATGTTTTATCATGTTTGCTTTTCAGGTATGCAATTTTTTATACTTTACCGTTTACTGTGCTTTATTGTTAACCATTTTTTTGTCTTCAGGTACGCCATTCACGACTTTGAGTGGTTATACCAGAATGATGCCTGCAGGTTTAGGTATCATCTTGGAATTTAAAGGCTTTTAAAAATGTATTTAGTTTGTCGCCACTGCACGTTTGTGTGCAATTTTAAAGCATGTCATGTTTGGTATCCATGTACTCGGCCTAAGATCATCTTTTTTATTTCATCAAACATTTGGGCAATATAGTGTGTTTAGTGCATTAAAATTTAAAAAAGTATGTGCTGTGCAAATACTGTGTGAAAAAAAATGAAACACCCACCATTTCAATCTGTAGGGCATTTGCTTTAAAAAATATATATAATGTATGGGGGTTCAAAGTAATTTTCTTGCAAAAAAAAATAATTTTTTCATGTAATCAAAAAGTGTCAGAAAGGGCTTTGTCTTCAAGTGGTTAGAAGAGTGGGTGATGTGTGACATAAGCTTCTAAATGTTGTGCATAAAATGCCAGGACAGTTCAAAACCCCCCCAAATGACCCCATTTTGGAAAGTAGACACCCCACAAGTTGCGGGAAAGAGACAATTTTTTTTTTTTTTTGCACAAAGTTGTCACTAAATGATATATTGCTCAAACATGCCATGTGAATATGTGAAATTACACCCCAAAATACATTCTGTTGCTTCTCCTGAGTATGGGGATACCACATGTGTGGGACTTTTTGGGAGCCTAGCCGCGCACGGAACCCCGAAACCCAAGCACCGCCTTCAGGCTTTCTAAGGGCGTAAATTTTTGATTTCACTCTTCACTGCCTATCACAGATTCGGAGGTCATGGAATGCCCAGGTGGCAACCCCCCCCCCCAAATGACCAATGACCCCATTTTGGAAAGTAGACACCCCAAGCTATTTGCTGAGAGGTATAGTGAGTATTTTGCAGACCTCACTTTTTGTCACAAAGTTTTGAAAATTGAAAAAAGAAAAAAAAAAATTTTTCTTGTCTTTCTTTATTTTCAAAAACAAATGAGAGCTGCAAAATACTCACCATGCCTCTTAGCAAATAGCTTGGGGTGTCTACTTTCCAAAATGGGGTCATTTGGGGGGGGGTTGTGAAACCGTACACGGCTAGGCTCCTAAAATGTCCCACACATGTGGTATCCCCATACTCAGGAGAAGCAGCTAAATGTATTTTGGGGTGCAATTCCACATATGCCCATGGCCTGTGTGAGCAATATATCATTTAGTTACAACTTTGTGCAAAAAAAAAAATTGTCACTTTCCCACAACTTGTGTCAAAATATAAAATATTCCATGGACTCAACATGCCTCAAAGCAAATAGCTTGGGGTGTCTACTTTCCAAAATGGGGTCATTTGGGGAGGTTTTATGCCATCTGGGCATTTTATGGCCTTCAAAACTGTGATAGGTAGTGAGGAGTAAAATAAAAAATGTACGCCCTTAGAAATCCTGAAGGCAGTGATTGGTTTTCGGGGTCCCATACGTGGTTAGGCTGCCAAAAAGTCCCACACATGTGGTATCCAAACCTGTACACTTTAGAGGTGCTTGGCAAAAAATTTTGGAAAAAAAGCTGCATGGCAAATATTAGCACAACACATTTTGGAATGGATTTACACCTCTATTCATACATTATTATATGTGTATGGTGACTGCACAGTATATGTTTAAATAAGATTGGAGTGTATTAATACTTTATCCTTTGCGGTTTCCACCATCATTCACAATTCTTTTTTCACATTTAAATTAATATACACTATAGGATTGTAAAGACCTGGGACACCTTTGGGTGCACTAAGGAGAGCAATAATGCAGGACGCTTTATTGGTGAGTGTTACCCCCCATAATACAGGGGTCAGTGTTACCCCTCTATAATTTAGGGCCCCCCCCATAGAGGACCTCCATTAGATCAGAGTCCCCTTATATCAGTGCTCCTTTTAGAGACCCAAAAAAATTAAAATGGAAAAAATGCAGCACAACCTCCCCCCTATAATTATATTCATATATGAAAAATAAAGTTGATTGATAAATGATGGTGAAAACCCCAAGTACTAATACACTCCAATCGTATTAAAACATATACTGTGCAATCTCCATACACATATAATAATGTATGAATAGAGGTGTAAACCTCCAATTCATTCCAAAATGTGCTAATTTCAAATTTACTTTTTCAGATATTAGCAAAACACATTTTGGAATGGATTTACACCTCTATTCATACAGTATTATATGTGTGTGGCGATTGCACAGTATATGTTTAAATAAGATTGGAGTGTATTAATACTTGGATTACCCTTGGGGGTTTCCACCATCATTCACAATTATTTGTTCACATTTAAATTAATATAGTTATAGGGGGAGGTTGCACTGCATTTTAATTTATTTTTGCATAGTTTTTTTCGAGGAGTTTTAGTTTTATTCTAGGTGGTTTTTTTTGTTTTTTTAGATCAGAGTCCCCTATATCTGATCCTCTTTAGAGACAAACCATCAGTCTCTAAGGGGGGTGCTGATATAAGGGGACTGTAATATAATGGGTTTCTCTGAGGAGAGGGAGGGGTAGGTAATATAAGGACAAACTGATCTAATGTGGGTGCTGATATAAGGAGAGTTTCCCTTATTTAGTAGAGGTCTTTAGGGAGGGGAGGTGGGGGTGCTGATTTAATGGCGGGTGCTGACTGCTGATCTAATGGGTCACCAGCAGTCAGCACCTCCTCTACATTAGCTCAGAGTCCCCTTATATCAGCACCCCCCTTAGATATCTCTAATAGATCAGGGACCCCTCCCCCCCATCAGTGTCCCCTGCCCCTAAAGACCCCCATTAGACTGCCTTACCGAGAGCCGTTTAGAGTCAGGAAGTGTGGGTGCCGGAGTTTGGGGCGGAGCGAAGCTGCTCTTCTGTAGTGCCATTTTCCTTCCTTCCATTGTGTGGGGAGCTTGGGGAGAAGGCAAAGTAGAGGCAGATGCTGCATCGCTGTGCCTACTGTCGGCAGGACACATTTGAACTGGTACACTCACTCACAGGGCTGCTGTTAGGAATCATGGGGCCTCCACCCCCTGAGGGGGAAAAAGAGGTGGGGGGAGGGAGGTGAGAGAGGAGGAGGCAGGAGAGAGAGGGGGTGCTGACACAGAGGAGGGTGGTGCTGACAGAGAGGGGGAGGGCTGACAGAGAGGGGGTGGGCTGACAGAGAAGGTGTAGGCTGACAGAGAGGGGGATGCTAACAGAGAGCGGGATGCTGACAGAGAGGGGGGTGCTGACAGAGGGGGGGTGGGCTGACAGAGAGGGGGGCTCTGACAGAGGGGGGGTGGGCTGACAAAGAGGGGGGCACTGACAGAGAGGGTATGGGCTGACAGAGAGGGGGGTGCTGACAGAGAGGTGGGTGCTGATGAGGGGGGTGCTGACAGGGAGTGGGCTGACAGAGAGGGGGGTTCTGACAGGGGGGTGGGCTGACAGAGAGGGGGGTGCTGACAGGGGGGTGGGCTGACAGAGAGGGGGGTGCTGACAGGGGGTGGGCTGACAGAGAGGGGGTTGCGCTGACAGAGAAGGGGTGCTGACAGGGGGGTGGGCTGACAGAGGGGGGGGTGGGCTGACAGAGAGGGGGTGCTGACAGGGGGTGGGCTGACAGAGAGGGGGGTGCTGACAAGGGGTTCGGCTGACAGAGAGGGGGGTGCTGACAGGGGGTGGGCTGACAGAGAGGGGGGTGCTGACAGGGGGGTGGGCTGACAGAGAGGGGGGTGCTGACAGGGGGGTGGGCTGACAGGGGGTGGGCTGACAGAGAGGGGGGTGGGCTGACAGAGAGGGGGTGCTGATAGGGGGTGGGCAGACAGAGAGGGGGGTGCTGACAGGGGGATGGGCTGACAGAGGGGGTGCTGACAGGGGGTGGGCTGACAGAGAGGGGGTAGCTGACAGGGGGGTGGGCTGACAGGGGGGGTGGGCTGACAGAGAGGGGGTGCTGACAGGGGGGTGGGCTGACAGAGAAGGGGTGCTGACTGGGGGGGTGGGCTGACAGAGAGGGGGGTGCTGACAGAGGGGGGTGCTTACAGGGGGAGGGGCTGACAGAGAGGGGGGGTGCTGAAAGGGGGGTGGTCTGACAGAGAGGGGGTGCTGACAGGGGGTGGGCTGACAGAGAGGAGGCTGCTGACAGAGGGGTGGGCTGACAGAGAGGGGGTGCTGACAGAGGGGGGTGCTGACTGGGGGGGTGGGCTGACAGAGAGTGTATGGGCTGACAGACAGGGGGTGGGCTGACAGAGAGGGGGGGTGCTGACAGAGAGGGGGTGGGCTGACAGAGAGGGGGGTGGGCTGACAGAGAGGGGGGTGCTGGCAGAGAGGGGTGCTGTCTGGGGGGGTGGGCTGACAGAGAGGGGTGTGCTGACAGGGGGGGTGGGCTGACAAAGGGTGTGGGCTGACACAGAGAAGTGGGCTGACAAAGAGGGGGGTGGGCTAACAGAGAGGGGGGTGCTGACAGAAAGGGGTGGGATGACAGAGGGGGTGGCTTACAGAGAGGGGCACGCTGACAGGCTGGAGGAAGGGCAGATAACAGACCTCAGTAAAGAGGAGACACATCACGCGCCAGGCAAGGAGGCGGGACTCCGGGCGGCCAAGATCACCCACAGTCCAACCCAGCCCCGCCTCCACATGTGACCATTTACCACCTTCACCGGGCCAATCACAGACATGTCCGCCACCTGCACAGCCAATCACAGAGCGCCCGTTGCCCAGCCCTTGTATGTGACAGAGTGTAACACAGATGTCAGTGGGCACGGGAATCGGGATGCGCCGCTCTTGATCTTGCGGCCAGGGCCACTGGTCACAGGACAGCTGAGGATCATGTCTGTATGCAGCCGCGCTGCATAACTAAGCAGGGAGAAGAGGTGAGCGCTGCGGGGCGGGGGGAGGGAGGTGGTGGTCCGATGGCTCAGTGCCTGTACATGCCTGCTCGTCTCTCCTCCACCTCCAATGCCACCAGCCGCAGCCGCGACCCGCGACCCGCCCGCTAGTTTCTCCTCCACACCCGCTGCTGAGACTCGGGGCTATGGGCTCCACATTCGGGGCTCCAGCCTCGATAGCCACCCCCTGGCGACGCCTCTGCTCCCGAGTATGGCGATACCATATGTGTGAGACTTTTACACAGCGTGGCCACATACAGAGGCCCAACATGCATAGAGCACCTTCTGGCGTTCTGGAGCACCCAGGCCAATTCTGACATTTCTCTCCTACATGTACAAATAATTTATTTGCTAGAAAATTACATAGAACCCCAAAACATTATATATGTTTTTTTTATCAAAGACCCTAGAGAATACAATGGCGGTCGTTACAACTTTTTATCTCGCACGGTATTTGCGCAGCAATTTTTTGAACGCTTTTTTTGGAAAAAAAACAGTTTTGTGCTTGAAAAAAAAACAAAACAGTAAAGTTAGCCCAATGTTTTTGCATAATGTGAAAGATGAAGTTATGCCGAGTAAATAGATACCTAACATGTCACCCTTCAAAATTGCACACGCTCGT
Organism: Lithobates clamitans; assembly: GCA_037952925.1. NCBI lineage: Eukaryota > Metazoa > Chordata > Amphibia > Anura > Ranidae > Lithobates > Lithobates clamitans. The sequence continues at coordinate 2,630,598 of JBBGZY010000391.1, read as the reverse complement.
GGAATGGCTCCAAACTTTGTTACTTAAAAATCCCCATAGGCGATGCTTTAAAAATTTTTACTGGTTACATGTTTTGAGTTACAGAGGAGGTCTGGGGCCAAAATTATTGCTCTCGCTCTACCGATCGCAGTAATAACTCACATGTGTGGTTTGAACACCATTTTCATATGTGGGCAAGACTTACGTATGTGTTTGCTTCTGCAAGCGAGCACATGGGGACACAGGGAAAAAATAAATATTTTTTTTATTGTTCATTTTACTTTATTTATTTTAGTTTGACATATTTTTCCAAAAAATACATTTTTTGATCATTTTTATACCTATTACAAGGAATGTAAACATCCCTTGTAATAGGAATATGACATTACAGGTCCTCTTTACAGTGAGATATGGGGTCAATAAGACCCCACATCTCACCTCTAGGCTGGGAAGCCTGAAATAAAAAAAGAAAAAACGATCCTGGCTCGGATCGTATCGGTGAGTTGGTAGAAGCACCTGAGGGCAGCGGGAGGGGTGGGAACGTCCCCTCTCGCCTCCCATAAGAAGGATCAAGCAGTGGAACAGCTGCTATGATCATTCTCATGTTGTAGGGAATCTCCGGCTGAAAAAGCTGATATCTGAATGATATCAGCACAAAGTCAAGGACGTTGTATGACGGCCGGCGGGCGGGAAGTGGTTAAAACGCATTTTTTTTTTTTTAACACAAAGTTGTCCATTTATACAATATTTCTAACACATAGCATGTACATACAAAAAAATGACATCCCAAAATAGATTCTCCTACTCCTCCTGAGTACGGCGATACCACATGTGTGAGACTTCCACAGCCTGGCCACATACAGAGGCTGAGCATGGCAGAGTATGGCCGAGCATGGCCGAGTACAGCCGAGTATGGCTGAGCATAGCAGAGTATGGCCAAGCATGGCCGAGTATGGCTGAGCATTGCTGGGTATGGCTGAGTATGGCTGGGTATGGCAGAGTATGGCAGAGTATGTATGGGTATCACTGAGTATTGCAGAGTATGGCTGGGTATTGCAGAGTATGGCTGGGTATTGCAGAGTATGGCAGGGTATGGCTGGGTATGGCAGAGTATGGCTGGGTATGGCAGAGTATGGCTGGGTATGGCAGAGTATTGCAGAGTATGGCTGGGTATTGCAGAGTATGGCTGGGTATTGCAGAGTATGGCTGGGTATTGCAGGGTATTGAAGGGTATTGCAGAGTATTTCAGAGTATTGCAGAGCATTGCAGAGTATTGCATTGTATTGCAGGGTATTGCTGAGCATGGAGGCATGGCTGAGCATGGATAAATGGATGGCTGGATGTGACTGCAATTGTCACAGAGCAGCGCTGTGGGCACTCTACATCCAGCCCACAGCGCTGCTGCCATCCGATCCCCCCTCTCTCCGCTCACACTGTACCGATCGGTACACAAAGGGGAGAGAGAGGAACCGGCATCATGATATGAAGCCGGTTTGTTTACATGTGATCGCTCTGTCATTTGACAGAGCGATCACATGGTAAACGGCCGCGATCAGCGACCGTTTACCGTGATCCATATTGCAGAGTATCGCAGATTATTGAGGGGTATTGCGGGGTATTGCAGAGTATTGCTGGGTATGGCTGGGTATTGCAGAGTATTGCAGGGTATTGCAGGGTATTGCAGAGTATTTCAGAGTATTGCAGAGCATTGCAGAGTATTGCAGAGTATTGCAGAGTATTTCAGGGTATTGCTGAGCATGGAGGCATGGCTGAGCATGGATGAATGGATGGCTGGATGTGACTGCAATTGTCACAGAGCAGCGCTGTGGGCACTCTACATCCAGCCCACAACGCTGCTGCCATCCGATCCCCCCTCTCTCCGCACACACTGTACCGATTGGTATACAGAGGGGTGAGAGAGGAACCGGCGTCATGATATGAAGCCGGTTTGTTTACATGTGATCGCTCTGTCATTTGACAGAGCGATCACATGGTAAACGGTCACGATCAGTGGCCGTTTACCGTGATCCATGATGCGCCAGTCCAAAGGGATGTTCTCAGGGGCGCGCCCCAAGGGGAGAGCAGGATTCTGTGAGGACGTCACTGTATGCCCTCCCAGAGTTATCCAACCGCCCTGCAGCTGTCATTTGGCTATGGGCTGGTTGGTAACTGGTTAAAGACAAAAATATAAGGTCCACTTATCAGATTCCTCACCCCCTCTGATGGCCTATTTAAAAATTTTAGGGGGGGGTGTTTTGGACAGGTAATCCTCTCCACTTCATTGAGAGCCGAATGCATAAAAAATGTGTGTTACTTTGGCCATCCCCTCCTTACTTACACTATTGGCAGCCCACTAGACAGGTAAGAAGTGTCATAATACAAAAATAGGAATACACACTGTACAAATTGAAGCACATTTTTACATTCTGCAATTACCTATCAAGATAATAGAACAAAACTTTAAACAGTACCATTTGAAAGTATTCAGGCAGGACATTTCACTACAAGCTTTGGTGAATTCATCCATAAATATGACCACAAAAGAGGTAGTTATAGTGTGTATGGGTTTGGCAAAGTCAGCAGTTAGAGTATTGGTATCGGCTGACTTAGCGGTTGGGGGGGAGGGTTCCAAATGAGTTTGGGGCCCCCCCAAAAAAGCCTCTTGCACTCGGCCTGAATTTAAGGACAACAAAAACATTTGTACACATTTTAGGGGGTGTTTAGGGTAAAACACTACTATGGAGCCGACAAAATACATTGTTAAGTGACTAGGCTAGGTGTGTATGGGCCCAGGATAGCATGCTGGGGAGGTTAGTGAGGGCAAATATGCATGAAGGACAAAAAGGACCATAAAAAATTCAAGCATGCATGAGGACAAAGGGGACATTCACAGCATATTACAATCATGGTAATTATGGAATAATGAAATAAATACAATACATTAGCAAACATTAAATACATAGAATGTGATGTTAAAGGAGAAAACTTACCCTAATATAGTCCTTCTGCAGGAACTGAATGATGGCAGGTCTCTGGAATAATGATTCCCAGAGCCTGGGGGGAGATGCCTGTTGAGAACTTGATGTCCTGCAGACTTCTCCCCGTCATCAAGTACCGCAAGGTGGCGCTGAGCCTCTGCTCGGGAGTGATGGCTTGCCGCATGTAGGTAATATAAGGGGACAGCAAAGCCAACAGATGGTGAAAAACGGGGTCCGTCATCCAGAGATGATTCTTGAAATCATCAGGATTATTCTCACGGATCTCCCGCAACAAAGGCATGTGCGACAATTGGTCACGCTGGAGCAACCAATTCTTCGTCCATGATCTCCTCCTCCCCCTGTTCATGGACTGGGCTTGGGTCAAAGTAAGAACCCCAACACCAAGCCCCAGCATAGCACGAACTCAATGACGAGTACGTAACCGCAACATGGCTTCAAAACGGTCGGATGGTCAGAACGGACTAACAGAATGTACTGAAAATTAGAAAGAACCTGAGAAGAACAAGCTGAAAATCAGAAACGAGCGGACAAGAACACACTGGAAATCAGATACGCACTAGAAATAGCACGCACTGAAAACCAGATGCGAACTGACTACACGCACTGAAAAACAGATACGAACCCACAAGCACAAACTGTAGAGCAGTAACGATCGGAAAAGCACGAGGTTGAAAACGCGACTCGTCTCTCACCAAACTTCTACTAACACGAGGTTAGCAGAAGGAGCCCACAGGGTGCCACACTGCCTATTGAACTTCCTTTTTCTAGTCACGTTGTACGTGTTGTACGTCACCCTGTTCTAGCCAATCGTAATTTCCAAAAACATTTGTGCGTCTGTGTGTATGCAAGACAAGTTTCAGCCAACATCCTTCTGAAATAAATCCATGGATTGGTTGTTGGAAATTCCAATCGTTTATACACGGCATAAGGCTATGTACACACGACAGGATTTTCCAACAACAAAACTGTGGATTTTTTTCCGAAGGATTTTGGCTAAAACTTGTCTTGCATACACACGGTCACACAAATGTTGTCGGAAATTCCAAACGTCAAGAATGCGGTGAGAAACAAGACGCACGACGAGCCGAGAAAAATGAAGTTCAATAGCCAGTGCAGCTCTTCTGCTTGATTTCGAGCATGCGTGGACTTTTGTGCGTCGGAATTGTGTACACACGCTCGGAATTTCCGACAACAAGTCTTGTTGGAAAATTTGAGAACCTCTCAAACATTTGTTGGCCGAAATTCCGACAACAAATGTTCTATGGAGCATTCAAACAGTCGGACTTTCCGACAGCAAGCTCACATCCAACATTTGTTGTCGGAAAATCCTATCGTGTGTTTGGCCCATTAGTGTAAAATGAACTTTAGGAAATAATACATAGACTTACAGGCATTTGTGTATCCAGAGGCAAATTTGAACACCTACACTTGTCTGCATCAGAATTAAAATGGCTTCTGTAACTGAGGTAAAAAACTTTATGTTGTTCAATAAGAAACTTTATTAACAAAGCCAAGACTTTCATGTGAGGAACTGAACTGCAATTGCAACAGGCAACCACCAGGTGTCCTCAAAATGACAATCCTAAGTATAGACAATTCTAGTATAATAGACCCCTTTAACTCTACCAGTAAAACTAAAACATAAGCATTGTTTAAATCTGAAAGCAAAGTATAATTCCCACATTTTCCATTTCCTACGTATACACAGACAAGGAGATTGCCAGCGGTTTAGACATTAATTGCTGTGTGTTGAGTTATTTTGAGGGAACAGCAAATTTACACTGTTATACAAGCTGTACACTCATTACTTTACATTGTAGCAAAGTGTAATTTCTTCAGTGTTCAGTGTTGTCACATGAAAAGATATAACAAAATATTTTCAAAAATGTGAGGGGTGTACACACTTTTGTGAGCTACTGTATGTATGGCCTGCCTTTGCATCCTACTATATTGCTGCTATCTCCTATTCCTATGAGCAAGGCCCTTCTTTAGCTCTAGGAATGTCTCTAACAATAGAAATACAGTATACTGTTGCTCATAAATAGCAGGATTAATATGTTGTAGATTTAGCTCACCTGATCACACCACTATGTCGCAGTATCATGCACTTATTGTACATTGTGTTAGGGTCAGTTCATACTAGAATGTAGTGTGGGAAACCAGTGTTTCATGTGCATTTCCCTTACCACGGTCAAAACGCATTGCACTTGCAATCTGCAGTGGGTGTCAGTGTTACACGACCTACAGCCCAAATGCAGGGGCACAAACTCTGTGCATTTGCCTTGTTCCACCATGTAAACAAAGATATTCCTTTATCTTCCCTAACTGTGCCAAATCCTCCTTTATTAAGATGACACATTCTCCCCCTCTTAGACACTATCTTTCACACTAGGAGAATTACAGCAAAGTGTCAGTGCTGTCAATCCCGATAGCAGTGGGCAGGACTAGGTGTGGCCAGGTGCTGATTAACAAGCTACGATGACAACGCTAATAGCCACAACCTCTGTAACATTTTTCCATACCACTGCAGTCTAAGCAGACAAGCCTACATGACAGCAGCAACTCTACTTTGTTGTGACATCATCACAGGAAGTTGCATGAGGTGGTAAACTTATTTGTGGGATTTTGCAAAAAAAAAAAAACTGACATAGTTCACAATCATAGGCATAACATGCATGTTAATGAATATGTGATGACAGTTGGAATGAAGCTTGTTATTACATGAGTACGTGAAAGTACAAAACATGTAATATATTACGGGAGTATTGGTGAAGAGATTTTAAGAGGGTACAATTTGAATAAAGATATTCAACCAATCCAACAGTACTAGTTGCGCAGATTCTGTGGATGAAATATTTACACTGAAAAACAAAGAGCTTCAAAAATCATAAGAGGTACTGGAGAGAGAAGATGGGGAAAAAAGGGGAAGAAAAAGGGAAAGAGAGGAGTAAAGAGGGGAAGAAGTTCACAAGGTTGATCCGAGAGCCAGTGTGTGGTAGAGTAAGGTCCTAAATCAATTATATCAACCACCATGACTGGAGGACAGAGTCATCTAAGAATTATGGTAAGGAAAATTGAACCCATGAGTGCCATGTGTTTTTGAATTTGGGGATTTGATTACATTCTATAAAAAGCAAATAGAATATCAGAGATAGTGAAAAGGCTATGATCCCAGCGCTCTAAAATGGATAAAATGATGATGGTCTATGCACTTCAAGCTGCTATTGTAAAAAACCACGAAGGAGATAGACAAATAAATATATATATATATACCCCCTTCTTTTTGAAAAAGAAAGGAGGTATTAACAGCGATACACGTGAATAAAATATTCACCGATATGAAATAACATATAGTGCATGAAAAATAAATGATGAATGAATAAAATAACATAAACTATTTCCACTCAACTGGCAAACCTCCTGCCAGTGGTGGATCTGATATGTCTTATCTGCAGTAACCATATAGTGTATGCTGGTTAAACACAATCCTGGTGCCTACTAGAATGCTAATAATCGTAGCAAAAATATATATAATATAAATAGCAAATAAATAACATATACAAAATGAAAAATTTATATAAAAGTCCAATCACTCAATCAGCATGACTATAAAAAATATATATGAAGAGGGTGATGTGATAAGTCCTTTGTAAAGAAACAAAGTTCCATGAATGCAGTCTATAGCAATTTAAGGCTTCAAAATCTAACGGAGTGCACAATCCAAGGGCTGCAACACCATCACCGGACCACCTTGTGATAACCCCTTTAGGGTATATGCTTACCAAAGGTAAGTGTCAGATGAGCCCATAGTAACTTCCTGGTAGTAATCTGCTCCTCCGCCACTAGATGGATCTGCTCTCACCAGCATAAAGCTTCTCAATGTCGCAGACATGCCATATAGGAAAACAAAGGGAGGCTTTTCATAGTGTTACACTGTTTATTAATATCAAACAGAAACCCCCTCATACAAGATATGCTTACAAGATAAAAGTATTAAAATTGCAGCCTGTCACAGTGTCAGTGTCTCTCACCGCTGGTCGAAAATTCATAAATCCCGCCTGCCGCGATGAGTCCCGGGATGACGCTGCCTGTGAGTAGCTGGAAAGGGTTGCGTGTCTCTCAACCAGCTGTGAGAGACACTGACACTGTGACAGTGATAAAAATAGTAGAATATCATCTGCAAATAAGCAAAGTATGTGGTGATAGCCTCCTAGTTCTATTCCAGTTATTGTTGGGTCTGATCTGATGTATTGAGCAAGGGGTTCTATTAAAAGGGCAAATAGGAGGGGGGAGAGTGGGCATCCCTGACGCGTGCCTATATTTTAAAGGAGTCTGATTTGTAACCTGTGTATTTTATGTATGCTTGGGGTCTGTCGTAGAGTGCAGCTATTCATTGAGTGAAGTGGGGGCCAAAACCCCATTTCTGGAGGGTGTGTTGCAAATAGGGCAAATAAATCCAAGAATTGCCCGTGATGGGGGAAAAAATTCCCTATCAGGGGAAAAAGGGCCATCATCAATCGTCCACATATTAATAGTAGGCGATTGAGGGAGGCAAAGTGGGGCACACTGAACTACCGTGTAAAGAGGAAATGCCCTATAAAAAGAACATACCTGAGATGCACAACCATAAATAGATACTGGGCTAATAGCTCTGATTGATTATATAGGGAGAGATGTGAGTTAAATAATCTGCTTTTTACTTACTACCGATTTTAGCAAAGTGTATTGGGGGTATTATGTGAGAGAATTGAGGGTAGGTAAAAGGGTGGTGGAATAGGGATGGGGGGGATGAGCAAGAGCCATAGCTGCCCAGAAATACAATCATGAACTTAGTTAACACAATCATATTGATATAATAGTGGGAGTAGATGAGTCTAGTCTAACCTGCAACAAGTAAAACTGCATATGAACTAAATGAATCGATAACAATTGCGTAATAATTATATATATATATATATATTTATATACAGTATATATATATATATATATATATATATATATATATATATATATATATATATATATATATATACATATATATATATATGTAACCAGCGTTTGAACACATGGAGAAAATTAATACCTAGAATGAGCAGTGAATCTAGAATGTATAAAGAGATAAATGATTAGTAACCTGTAATATTAAGGACTATTAGATAATAAGGTGTGTCTCTACATGTTGTATGAGAGAGAGAGCATTCTTTTTAGTATCATGTTTAATCAATAAAGTAAGAGGGCATAGAATGCTTGTAAGGATGTTAGGTAAGCAAGCAATAGCACTAAGGAGTCCTTCCAGAATGAATTTCAAAATTAGACCATATGGAATGTTCCGGGAATAAGCCTTGTTTAGCTATGTGATGGTCTTTCAGCATCTAAACTCTGAATGAGCGGGTGAAGAAGTGAAGAGTTCAGGAGTAACCGGGGGTAGCATACGTTGTCAGTCCATGGAGTCTTCTTGATCCAAAGGAGGGAAGGCTAAACGGCTTCTCTTATGGGCATGTTGGTTCCTGTTTTTCTCAGAAGATTGGGAAGGATTGCATGAGGAAGAAGAGGTTGACCTTCTGCGAGAAGGGTTGGTAATGCGTGAGTCTTCCACTAGATGAAAGTCTTGTAGTGCCTGCTGTAATTCTTCATTGAACGCCGTTTGTTAATAGTCAGTTGGGATAAGTCAGTAAATAGTTGATAATTATGACCCTGGAAGGTTAAGGTGTTTTTTTCCTGGGCTGCTGCCAATAATTGCTCTTTCATGCAATAGTAATGAAATTTTGCGATTATATCGCGTGGAGGGACATCTGTTTTTTTGGGCGTGAGGGCCCAAGGAACTCTGTCCATTTCTAGGCGTTCGATGGTAAAGTCGGTTGGAGCTCTTAAAATATGGCCTTTACGGTTGATTGCAAATCAATTACGGTTTCTGGGATTACGCTAATGCGAAGGTTGGAACGTCTAGCTCTGTTCTCAGTCTTCCAGCCTGGATTTTAGTGTTAAATTTTCTTCTTTGAGATTTTCCATTTCTGCCATATTATCTAATGTGGCTGTGTGGTAACACAGTTCTCTTATTTCTTTTGTGAGGCTATTTATAATGTGCTCTGATGTTTGTATCAGTGCAAAATTTCAAATTGCTTAAAAAGTGTTGGCGGAGCAGAGAATTCTTGTGGAAAGTCTTGTGAGGGAAACAGTTCTGTGTCTGACTCACCTGGAGAGACTGGTTGTAAAATTTTTTGCTTCTGTTTATAAGCGCGTGCTGAGGTGCTGTGTGAGGCAGGTGCTGGCGCCATTTTAGCTGCAGCCTGCATCTGTGTCTCCTTAATGGAGGAGTTGAGCGGGTGCGTCTGTGTCTCCTTAATGGAGGAGTTTTTAAACTTGGTGCGGTTGCCTCCCAACACCATTATACGTGTCCCAAATGGAGCTCAGGGGTCATAGGAGTAAGCGGGAGAAGAGGGTGGGTTTTGTGCCGGCGGGTTCATACTTTACAGCGGCTTTTCCTCAGTCACAGAGCGGAGTTCTAGCAGCACATTACCGCTCTGTCAGGCTCCGCGCATGCGCCCCAGCACACATTTTTTTCCATGAGAGATCATGGCTCTAGAGATGTAACTGATTTGTGAATAGCACATCTGAGGAAAAGTGAGATTTGTGAAACTTACTACAGTAAACTATTTACTTTGAAATGGGCTATTTTGGGCAGTTACATTTATTTAATACTAGTGGGATACCAACTACCTATTTTCTTTAACCACTTGATGACCGCCGCACGACGATGTAGGTCGGCAGAGTAGCACGGGAAGGCAAAAGGACTTACAGGTACGTCCTTGCCTGCCCGCAGGTGGGGGGTCCAATCGGACCCCCCCCGGTGCCTGCGGCGGTCGGCAAATCTTCCCCGGCGATCAGAGGTGAGGGGGAGGCCATCCATTCGTGGCCCCCCCTCGCGATCGCTCCCAGCCAATGGGATCATTTCCCTGCCTCTGTATTGTACACAGAGGCAGAGGAAATGATGTCATCTCTCCTTGGCTCGGCATTTTCCGTTCCGGCGCTGAGGAGAGAAGACTGTAATGTGAGTGCACGACACACACACATAGAGTAGAACATGCCAGGCACACATTATACCCCCGATCCCCCCCAATCACCCCTCCCCCCCCCCCCGTCAGACTGACACCAAGCATTTTTTTTTTTCTGATTATTGCATGGTGTCAGTTTGTAACAGTTAGTGTGGTGGGACAGTTACTGTTAGCCCCCTTTAGGTCTAGGATACCCCCCTAACCCCCCAATAAAGTTTTAACCCCTTGATCACCCCCCGTCGCCAGTGTCGCTAAGCGATCATTTTTCTGATCGCTGTATTAGTGTCGCTGGTGACGCTAGTTAGGGAGGTAAATATTTAGGTTCGCCATCAGTGTTTTATAGAGACAGGGACCCCCATATACTACCTAATAAATGTTTTAACCCCTTTATTGCCCCCTAGTTAACCCTTTCACCACTGATCACCGTATAACTGTTACGGGTGACGCTGGTCAGTTTGTTTATTTTTTATAGTGTCAGGGCACCCGCCATTTATTACCAAATAAAGGTTTAGTCCCCTGATCGCCCAGCGGTGATATGTGTCGCCCCAGGCAGCGTCAGATTGGCGCCAGTACCGCTAACAACCACGCAGGCAGCATACGCCTCCCTTAATGGTATAGTATCTGAACGGATCAATATCTGATCCGATCAGATCTATATTAGCGTCCCCAGCAGTTTAGGGTTCCCAAAAACGCAGTGTTAGCGGGATCAGCCCATAAACCTGCTAGCACCTGCGTTTTGCCCCTCCGCCTGGCCCAGCCCAGCCCACCCAAGTGCAGTATCGATCGATCACTGTCACTTACAAAACACTAAACGCATAACTGCAGTGTTTGCGGAGTCAGGCCTGATCCCTGCGATCGCTAACAGTTTTTTTGGTAGCGTTTTGGTGAACTGACAAGCACCAGCCCCAGGCAGCGTCAGGTTAGTGCCAGTAGCGCTAACACCCACCCACGCACGCACCGTACACCTCCCTTAGTGGTGTAGTATCTGAACGGATCAATATCTGATCCGATCAGATCTATACTAGCATCCCCAGCAGTTTAGGGTTCCCAAAATAGCAGTGTTAGCGGGATCAGCCCAGATACCTGCTAGCACCTGCATTTTGCCCCTCCACCCGGCCCAGCCCAGCCCACCCAAGTGCAGTATCGATCGATCACTGTCACTTACAAAACTCTAAACGCATAACTACAGCGTTCACAGAGTCAGGCCTGATCCCTGCGATCGCTAACAGTTTTTTTGGTAGCGTTTTGGTGAACTGGCAAGCACCAATGGCCTAGTACACCCCGGGCGTAGTCAAACCAACACTGCAGTAACACTTGGTGACGTGGCGAGTCCCATAAGTGCAGTTCAAGCTGGTGAGGTGGCAAGCACAAGTAGTGTCCCGCTGCCACCAAGAAGAAGACAAACAGGTCCGTCGTGCCCATAATGCCCTTCCTGCTGCATTCGCCAATCCTAATTGGGAACTCACCACTTCTGCAGCGCCCATACTTTCCCCATTCACATCCCCAACCAAATGCAGTCGGCTGCATGAGAGGCATTTTCTTTATGTCCTCCAGAGTACCCCTACCCAACGAACCCCCCAAAAAAGATGTTGTGCCTGCAGCAAGCGTGGATATAGGCGTGACACCCGTTAGTATTGTCCCTCCTGTCCTGACAATCCTGGTCTTTGCATTGGTGAATGTTTTGAACGCTACCATACACTAGTTGAGTATTAGCGTAGCGTACAACATTGCACAGACTAGGCACACTTTCACAGGGTCTCCCAAGATGCCATCGCATTTTGAGAGACCCGAACCTGGAACCAGTTACAGTTATAAAAGTTAGTTACAAAAAAAAATGTAAAAAAAAAAAATCTATATATAAAAAAAATAAATAAAAAAATAGTTGTCGTTTTATTGTTCTCTCTCTCTCTCTCTCTATTCTCTCTCTATTGTTCTGCTCTTTTTTACTGTATTCTATTCTGCAATGTTTTATTGTTATTGTGTTTTATCAGGTTTGCTTTTCAGGTATGCAATTTTTTATACTTTACCGTTTACTGGGTTTTATTGTTAACCATTTTTATGTCTTCAGGTACGCCATTCACAACTTTGAGTGGTTATACCAGGATGATGCCTGCAGGTTTAGGTATCATCTTGGTATCATTCTTTTCAGCCAGCGGTCGGCTTTTATGTAAAAGCAATCCTAGCAGCTAATTAGCCTCTAGACTGCTTTTACAAGCAGTGGGAGGGAATGCCCCCCCCACCATCCTCCGTGTTTTTCTCTGGCTCTCCTGTCTCAACAGGGAACCTGAGAATGCAGCCGGTGATTCAGCCAGCTGACCATAGAGCTGATCAGAGACCAGAGTGGCTCCAAACATCTCTATGGCTGTCAGGAGACTAGTAGACCAGACTGTGTGGACTGCACAGAGATAACCCAAAACACATGTAAGTGAATGGTAATATTTATTAAAATAGGTGATAATTCAGGAAATACAAACAGTGCAACACCAACACAACAAACCCACTACAAACAACAATATCTACAGCAAGGGGCAGTACCGGAATCACAGATGTACGTCAGGCCAGGGTCATACACGGCAGGTCAGCAGGACAAGGGATATACCAGAAGCATAAACGTTAGCCAAGCCAAGGTCATACACAGGAAGATCAGTAAATGAGGGACAGGAAACCAACAGGACAGAGAGGGGATGGATCGGGCTGAAGGGTACAGGAACACAGAAGGGATCGGGTCAGGATAAGCTTGGGCACAAGGTCAGATGCAGGCTCAGGATCGGGTAACAGGCGAACAAGGTCAGGGCTCAAGGAGAGAGATACCAAGGCAAGCATATGAGGGCTTGCTTTGTATTTATAGGACTGACTATGATTGTCTTCAAGTCACACCTGAGCACAGGGAGTGTTGTCTGCTCCATACTGCCAGGATCCATCCACTGGTGGACGTCAGTACTGCGGCCAAAAGATGAAATGACACCAGCAAGGAAATATTCTCCTGACAGTTCAACACTGCCAGGAGACACCCGCTGGTGGACCCCAGTACTGCATGCCAAACGATATATCTTACCAGCGGATGGATCCTTTCCTGACAGTACCCCCCCTTAAAGGACGCTCCAACTAGTCTTAATTGTCCATAGTCTATGGCATCAGGCAGAATGGTGGAAGAAGACTGGTCATCAGGCCCATCCAGGCAGACAGCTGGCACATCAGAGTCATTGAGCTGGGCAGCGGACAGGAACAAACCAAGCTGGGCAGCAGGCTTCGGGTCATAGAGCTGGGCAGCAGGCTCCGGGTCATCGAGCTGGGCAGCAGGCTCCGGGTCATCGAGCTGGGCAGCAGGCTCCGGGTCATCGAGCTGGGCAGCAGGCTCTGGAACATTAGGCCGAACAGCGAGCACCGTAAGGGCAGGCCGGATTACAGGCACCGGCTCAGCAAGCTGGGTAACGGACCCCGGCCCAGTGGGCTGGGTAACAGGCCCCGACTCAGCGAGCTGGACACCGGGCACTGGTTGGGCAAGCTGGATAACGGATACTGTCTTGACAGGCAAAGTGACGGACTTCGGTTTAGCAGACTGAGTAACGGGCACCAGTTCAGCAGACCGGGTAACAGGCACCGATTCAGCAGGCTGAGACACGGGCACCGAAACTCCAGGCTGAAACACGGGCACCGAAACTTCAGGCTGAGACACGGGCACCGAAACCTCAGGCTGAGATACCAACATCACGACATCAGGCTGGAAGACAGGTACCAGGATATCAGGCTGGAGGATGGGCACATCAGACCGGAATGCAGGCTCATCAGGCTGAACAGTGGGCACATCAGGCTGGAAAGTGGGTACCGAGACATCAGATCGGGCAGCAGGTGCTGGAACTTCAGGCTGGACAGCAAAGACAGGCGCTGGCACATCAGGCAGAACAGCAGGTACTGGCACAACAGGTACATGGGACTGGTCAGTAGACGCTGGAGCGTCAGACTGGAACATGGACACTGGGTTTTCGGGCTGAGCAGCAGGCACTGGGACCTCAAACTGGACAGCGGGCACAGGCATTGGCACAACAGGCTGAGTAGAAGACACTGGCGCATCAGGCTGGACAGCAAACAGAAGGTCATCAAACTGGGAAGCGGGCACATCAGACTGGAACACTGGTAGCAAAACTTTAGGCTAAAACATGGACACAAGGTCATCAGACCGGTCAGCAAGCACTGGACCGTCAGGCTGGGTAACAGGCACTGGACCGTCAGGCTGGGTAGCAGGCACTGGACCGTCAGGCTGGGTAGCAGGCACTGGACCGTCAGGCTGGGTAGCAGGCACTGGACCGTCAGGCTGGGTAGCAGGCACTGGACCGTCAGGCTGGGTAGCAGGCACTGGACCGTCAGGCTGGGTAGCAGGCACTGGACCGTCAGGCTGGGTAGCAGGCACTGGACCCTCAGGCTGGGTAGCAGGCACTGGACCCTCAGGCTGGGTAGCAGGCACTGGACCCTCAGGCTGGGTAGCAGGCACTGGACCCTCAGGCTGGGTAGCAGGCACTGGACCCTCAGGCTGGGTAGCAGGCACTGGACCCTCAGGCTGGGTAGCAGGCACTGGACCCTCAGGCTGGGTAGCAGGCACTGGACCCTCAGGCTGGGTAGCAGGCACTGGAACGTCAGGCTGGGTAGCAGGCACTGGAACGTCAGGCTGGGTAGCAGGCACTGGAACGTCAGGCTGGGTAGCAGGCACTGGAACGTCAGGCTGGGTAGCAGGCACTGGAACGTCAGGCTGGGTAGCAGGCACTGGAACGTCAGGCTGGGTAGCAGGCACTGGAACGTCAGGCTGGGTAGCAGGCACTGGAACGTCAGACTGGGTAGCAGGCAGAGGTTTGGCAGAATCAGGTGGGTTAGTTGGTGTGGAAGCAAGTTGGGTTACTGGCAGGATCGTGTGGGTAGGAAAGAATTTTTGTTTCTTTTTTGGTTTAGCCCATGCAGTTTTGTATGTAGGTGCAGGGCTGTAAGAAAAGAAAGTAGCTGGATCGAAGGAAGACCAAAGAACTGTAGCTAGAGAGGGGTTTTGTGGGACTGTTACAGGTGGAGGAGAAGAGACAGGTGGATTGAAGGCGGGATAGGTGCTACACTTGGAGACTGGGTAGTAGTATTTGGTAGGGGGTTGAGTAAACTGGGCTGTAGTTGAGTTTACCATAGGCGACGGGGAGATAGATTTTTGGGAAGGCAGGTGATTAATGGTAGGGCTGGAATATTGTGGCTTAGCTAAAGACAGGAGATCTGACCATGCCTGCAGCACAGGTTGAACAAACGCTGATTCACACACAGCCTGACTAATCAAGGATTGCACCGACTGGATGCAACTAGACAACACCTGCTGTGAACAGGAGGAATAGTGTTCCATGAAATAGGCTGGATCATCCTCTAACAACCAAACCAGGGATTCAACTTGGCCATAATTGAAGGGGGGAGAAAAATCATTGCTTCCTTCGGGAATGCATGAAAGGGCTAGTTTAGCACATAACTGGATCAGGGGCTGAGCATCTTCAAATGACATACACCCCTGATCCACTAGGGAATGAGCTAATCGGATAGTTTCCATCAGCTGGTCACTAGTCCACCCTTTTAAAATCTGGCCACAATATTCACCATCCTCTTCTGCTAGCAGAGAATAATAAATTATTTCATTGCAATCCATATTAGCAGACCTAACAAACCAGGATGGTTTCTCAATGCAGCCACGTCTGGTCAGGGATGGCCTTGGTATACTGTCAGGAGACTAGTAGACCAGACTGTGTGGACTGCACAGAGATAACCCAAAACACATGTAAGTGAATAGTAATATTTATTAAAATAGGTGATAATTCAGGAAATACAAACAGTGCAACACCAACACAACAAACCCACTACAAACAACAATATCTACAGCAAGGGGCAGTACCGGAATCACAGATGTACGTCAGGCCAGGGTCATACACGGCAGGTCAGCAGGACAAGGGATATACCAGAAGCATAAACGTTAGCCAAGCCAAGGTCATACACAGGAAGATCAGTAAATGAGGGACAGGGAACCAACAGGACAGAGAGGGGATGGATCGGGCTGAAGGGTACAGGAACACAGAAGGGATCGGGTCAGGATAAGCTCGGGCACAAGGTCAGATGCAGGCTCAGGATCGGGATCGGGTAACAGGCGAACAAGGTCAGGGCTCAAGGAGAGAGATACCAAGGCAAGCATATGAGGGCTTGCTCGGTATTTATAGGACTGACTATGATTGTCTTCAAGTCACACCTGAGCGCAGGGAGTGTTGTCTGCTCCATACTGCCAGGATCCATCCGCTGGTGGACGTCAGTACTGCGGCCAAAAGATGAAATGACACCAGCAAGGAAATATTCTCCTGACAGTTCAACACTGCCAGGAGACACCTGCTGGTGGACCCCAGTACTGCATGCCAAACGATATATCTTACCAGCGGACGGATCCTTTCCTGACAATGGCCTAAGAAACTGGAAGCTACGAGCATTTTATGACTTAGATTTCGCCGGATGTAAACAGCGCCATTGGGAAATTGGGAAAGCATTTTATCACACCGATCTTGGTGTGGTCAGATGCTTTGAAGGCAGAGGAGAGATCTAAGGTCTAATAGACCCCAATTTTTTTCAACAAAGAGTACCTGTCACTACCTATTGCTATCATAGGGGATATTTACATTCCCTGAGATAACAATAAAAATGATAAAAAAAAAAATGAAAGCAACAGTTTAAAAATAAGATAAAAAAGAAAAAAAATAATAAATAAAAAAAAAAAAAAAGCACCCGTCCCCCCTGCTCTCGCGCTAAGGCGAACGCAAGCGTTGGTTTGGCGTCAAATGTAAACAGCAATTGCACCATGCATGTGAGGTATCACCACGAAGGTCAGATCGAGGGCAGTAATTTTAGCAGTAGACCTCCTCTGTATATCTAAAGTGGTAACCTGTAAAGGCTTTTAAAGGCTTTTAAAAATGTATTTATTTTGTTTCCACTGCACGTTTGTGCACAATTTTAAACCATGTCATGTTTGGTATCCATGTACTCGGCCTAAGATTATCTTTTTTATTTCATCAAACATTTGGGCAATATAGTGTGTTTTAGTGCATTAAAAATGAAAAAAAGTGTGTTTTTTTCCCCAAAAAATGCGTTTGAAAAATCACTGCGCAAATACTGTGTGAAAAAAAAAATGAAACACCCACCATTTTAATCTGTAGGGCATTTGCTTTAAAAAAAATATATAATGTTTGGGGGTTCAAAGTAATTTTCTTGCAATAAAAAATAATTTTTTCATGTAAACAAAAAGTGTCAGAAAGGGCTTTATCTTCAAGTGGTTAGAAGAGTGGGTGATGTGTGACATAAGCTTTTAAATGTTGTGCATAAAATGCCAGGACAGTTCAACCCCCCCCCAAATGACCCCATTTTGGAAAGTAGACACCCCAAGCTATTTGCTGAGAGGCATGTCGAGTCCATGGAATATTTTATATTGTGACACAAGTTGCGGGAAAGAGACAATTTTTTTTTTAATTTTTGCACAAAGTTGTCACTTAATGATATATTGCTCAAACATGCCATGGGAATATGTGAAATTACACCCCAAAATACATTCTGTTGCTTCTCCTGAGTACGGGGATACCACATGTGTGAGACTTTTTAGGAGCCTAGCCACGTACGGGACCCCGAAAACCAAGCACCGCCTTCAGGCTTTCTAAGGGTGTAAATTTTTTATTTTACTCTTCACTGCCTATCACAGTTTCGGAGGCAATGGAATGCCCAGGTGACACAAACTCCCCCAAATGACCCTATTTTGGAAAGTAGACACCCCAAGCTGTTTGGTGAGAGGTATAGTGAGTAATTTGCAAACCTCACTTGTTTTGGACTTGTTTTTTCTTGCCTTTCTTTATTTTCAAAAACAAATGAGAGCTGCAAAATACTCACCATGCCTCTCATCAAATAGCTTGGGGTGTCTACTTTCCAAAATGGGGTCATTTGGGGGGTTTGTGCCACCTGGGCATTCCATGGCCTCCGAAACTGTGATAGGCAGTGAAGAGTGAAATCAAAAATTTACACCCTTAGAAATCCTGAAGGCAGAGATTGGTTTTCGGGGCCTCGTACGCGGCTAGGCTCCCAAAAAGTCCCACACATGTGGTATCCCTATACTCAGGAGAAGCAGCTGAATGTATTTTGGGGTGCAATTCCACATATGCCCATGGCCTGTGTGAGCAATATATCATTTAGTGACAACTTTTTGTAATTTTTTTTTTCTTTTTGTCATTATTCAATCACTTGGGACAAAAAAAATTATTATTCAATGAGCTCAACATGCCTCTCAGCAATTTCCTTGGGGTGTCTACTTTCCAAAATGGGGGTCATTTGGGGGGGTTTGTACTGCCCTGCCATTTTAGCACCTCAAGAAATGACATAGGCAGTCATAAACTAAAAGCTGTGTAAAGTTCAGAAAATTTACCCTAACTTGTAGACGCTATAACTTTTGCGCAAACCAATAAATATACACTTATTGACATTTTTTTTACCAAAGACATGTGGCGGAATACATTTTGGCCTAAATGTATGACTAAAATTGAGTTTATTGGATTTTTTTTATAACAAAAAGTAGAAAATATCATTTTTTTTTCAAAATTTTTTCCGTTTATAGCGCAAAAAATAAAAACGGCAGAGGTGATCAAATACCATCAAAAGAAAGCTCTATTTGTGGGAAAAAAAGGACGCAAATTTTGTTTAGGTACAGCATTGCATGACCGCGCAATTAGCAGTTA
Source organism: Lithobates clamitans (assembly GCA_037952925.1). Taxonomy (NCBI): domain Eukaryota; kingdom Metazoa; phylum Chordata; class Amphibia; order Anura; family Ranidae; genus Lithobates; species Lithobates clamitans. The sequence goes on along the minus strand of JBBGZY010000391.1, from coordinate 2,611,803 downwards.
AAGCGACGCAGTGCCAAATTGGAAAAAGTCCTCTGGTCCTTAGGCAGCATAATGGTCCGGGGCTGAAGTGGTTAAACTGCAAAGGGGCCTGTCAAGTGCACATCTACTTTTTACCTATTTTTCAACTATTTATTTTAGACTTCTCTAATATTGGTCATGCTTGTTTCTTTTTTACATTGGTGTTTTTTTAGATTTAATCAGAATTTCCATGATATACCATTGTTTACCTAAAATCTTTTGTCAATCACATTTTACATGTTTAAAAAGATCAGATTGCAAAACAATTGTACAACCACAATAAAGGCAAATGCAATTTTTCCACCTTGTCCAACCATTTCTTCCTGTATTCAGTCAAATAAATGATCAATCAAATTAAGTCAGGACATGTTTGAATTATTCATAGAAAGGATCAGGTTATTGAAACAATTTAATTTAATTGTATGGATTCAACTACTACAAAAAACTGTCCCATGCCAAGGAAGGTATTACCTGTAATGGAGGATTTTCACAAGGCTGTGATTGCACATGGAAAGAGAAATAGCCTGCTCTCAGTGATTATCACAAGTTGTTTAAAGAGCCTGCTGTAAAGCCAAGGTATTATATATTATATTTCTGTATGAAGACTTGTGTTAGTCTTTAGATTTTGATTAGGTTTAATATTTTATGTTGCATTCTCTTTTAATTATACTCTTACCCAAATGTTTTGCCATAACATAGAGCTCTATGAATGCTCAAACAGAAGTTCAGATGAAGAGTAGTTGAATTACTAATGAAGAAGAGGCTGTTTACTAAGCAAAGTGTATGTTCACTTTGAAAGGTGAAAGTAATAAATACAGTGGGAGGAATTTATAAAAAGTGTCTGAGACAGACTTTATCTCAACTGAAGTGTAACCAATTAGGCTTTAATTTTCTAAGCTGTGTGGAAAAAAATGAAAGAAGCAAATTGACTGGGTAATGACACCAGTTGAGATTAGGGATGAGCCGAACACCCCCCGGTTCGGGTTCGCAGCAGAACATACGGACAGGCAAAAAAATTGTGCAAACACCGTTAAAGTCTAAGGGATACGTACGTGTGTGTGGGGACCCTGGTCCTGCCCCAGCGGACCTGTATCAATGCAAAAAAGTGTTAAAAACTGATGTTTTTCAAGAGAAGTGATTAGTAATAATGCTTAAAGTGAAACAATAAAAATGAAATATTACTTTAAATATTGTGCCTGGGGGATCTCCTTAGTCTGCCTGTAAAGTAGCACATCTTTCCCATGTTCATACCAGTACCACAGCAAAATGACATTTATGAATGAAAAAATATCATTTAACCGATTCCCAATCAGCGCACGCCGATATACGCCGGCAGAATGGCGCTGGTGGGCAAAAGGGCACACAGGTACGTCCCCTTTAAGAAGCGGCGCTGCGGGCGCATGCCTGCCGCGTTCTCTGTGACCGTGGGTCCTGTGGACTCATTGTCACGGAAAGGTAGAACATGGAGATGCTTTTGTAAACAAAGCATTTCCCTGTTCTGCCTAGTGACAGGACAGAGATCACTGCTCTCTGTCATCTGGAGCAGTGATCACTGTCATGTGTGTTGTAGCCCCTTCCCCCCCCCACAGTTAGAATCACTCCCTAGGACACACTTAGCCCCTTCATTGCCCCCTAGTGGTTAACCCCTTCACTGCCAGTGTCATTTACACAGTAATCAATGCATTTTTATAGCACCAATCGCTGTATAAATGACAAGGGTCCCAAAATAGTGTCAGAAATGTCCGATGTGTCTGCCATAATGTCGCAGTCCCAATAAAAATTGCAGATCGCCACCATTACTAATAAAAATAAAATTTTTAAAAATTGCCATAAAACTATCCCCTATTTTGTAGACACTCTAACGTTTGCGCAAACCAATCAATATACGCTTGCTTATTGCAAGTTTTTCTATCAAAAATATGTAGAAGAATACATATCGGCCTAAACTGAGGAAAAAAATTGTTTTTTTATATATTTTTGGGGGATATTTATTATAGCAAAAAGTAAAAAATAATGCATTTTTTCTTTTTTTGTTTATAGTGCAAAAAATAAAAAATGCACAGGTGATCAAATACCACTAAAAGAAAGCTCTATTTGTGGGAAAAAAAAGGACGTCAATTTTGTTTGGGTACAACGTCGCACAACCGCGCAATTGTTATTTAAAGCGACACAGTGCCGAATACCAAAAAGTGCTCTGGTCAGGAAGGGGGTAAATCCTTCTGGGGCTGAAGTGGATAAAACTGCTCGCAGCTGTAATGTATTGTCGGATCCCAGAAATATAGATAAAAATCATTGAAAAAAAACGGCAAGTCCATTACCAGGCCCTTTGGGTCTGGTATGAATATTAAGGGAAACCCAGCGCCAAAATTAAAAGAAAGGCATCGGGGTCCCCCCAAAATTAATGCCAGGTCCTTCAGGTCTGGTGTGGATTTTAAGGGGAACCCCTTGCCAAAAAAAATTTAAAAAAAGATGTGGGGGTCCCCCCTAAATCCATACCAGACTCTTATCAGAGCATGCAACCTGGCAGGCAGCTGGAAAAGGGGGGGTGACTAAAGAGCGCCCCCCCTCCTGAACCGTACCAGGCCACATGCCCTTAACATGGGGAGGGTGCTTTGGGGTCCCCCAAAACATGTTTTTAATCTGGTTATCTGAACATGGGCCAAATGCAGTGAATTATACCTGCTGTGGGACAGTTGCAGGAATCTTGAATGAGACAACATTTACTTAAAAAAGTATTCATACCCCTTGAAATTTTCCACATTTTGCCATGTTAAAACCAAAAACGTAAATGTATTTTATTGGGATTTTATGTGATAGACCAACACAAAGTGGCACATGAATGTGAAATAGAAAATGCCAAGGGGTATGAATACTTTTTCAAGGCATTGTATATTACTTTTACATTACTGCAGCACCAAGGATCTGTCAGTTAGTGGTGGAGAAACATTGTTCGTAGTCATGATTGACGACTTTCATTGATGGATGACGTGATCGACTATGGATTTACGCATCTGGATGAAGTGATTGATAGTGGACGTGGACATTATTACATTTTTGTTATTTTTCTGAAATGTAATTAAAAGACTTTTTCTAAGATGTGTGTATATTCATTTTACTCTTTCTGACAATGAGTAATAAGGACTGTTAATGTACTCCTGTAATCTTTCCATAGGGAGGGGAAAAAACAATGATGCTTTGGGTGTCTTTGCAGGATTGCATATTCAATTTTGTTTGCCAGTTTTTCAAGTTAACTTCTTTACTTGCATTTTAGGTATCACCTGTATGTGTTATATACAATAAATTTTTATAGAAACATTAATGTTCCTATTTAACCTAAATGGCAAAAATCACCCCTTTAAACTTACACAATAGCAGTTCCAGGTTTCCTTGGCTCAAATCACAATTTTAATTACAGGGCGTCACGTACCTTAAGGTAGAGCCTTAAGAGCAGAGGAAGGCCTCTCGTACAGCTCTGATTCAAGGGCCACTGAGTTTGCAACAGCGGCTGCAAGAGCACGGTGGGGTAGGAGTGCCTGTGATGTTCCCTGGAGCAGGGGGACACTTGTAGCAGCCAGCAGCAGTAGCGGAGCTGCGGTTGGTGGCTGATGCAGGCACTTGTGGATGCAGCGATGCTGCGGATGCAGGTAGGTTGCTGATGTCGGGTACAGCGGATGCAGGTATGTGGAGGCTAAAGCAAGGTGCAGGGTGAGACAAGCTAGGTCAGATACAGAGAAATCAAGGTACATCAGAGATAACACTTAAGAACAGTCAAGTTCAGGCAGAGGTTTGGCAGCAGAGAATCCTGGAGGTAAGACGCATTATATTCCAGCACTGCTTTAACCCTCTTGGGCATGGAGTTCATCAGAGTATTCATCACAATACTGCCCTACGGCCCAGTCTCTGAAGGGAGGGGATAATGCTCGGCTTCAGTATGTCACAGTACATGTTGGCATTTGTGGTTCCCTCAATGAACTGTAGCTCCCCAGTGCTGGCAGCACTCATGCAGCCCCACACCATGACACTCCCACCACCATGCTTGACAGTAGGCAAGACACACTTGTCTTTGTACTCCTCACCTGGTTGCTGTCACACATACTTGACACAATCTGAACCTAATAAGTTCATCTTGGTCTCATCAGACCACAGGACATGGTTCCAGTAATCCATGTTCTTAGTCTGCTTGTTTTCAGCAAACCGTTTGCGGGCTTTCTTGTGCATCATCTTTAGAAGAGACTTCCTTCTGGGACAACAGCCATGCAGACCAATTTGATGCAGTGTGCAGCGTATGGTCTGAGCACTGACAGGCTGACCCCCACCCCTTCAACCTCTGCAGCAATGCTGACAGCACTCATATGTCTATTTCCCAAAGACAACCTCTGGATATGATGCTTAGCACGTGCACTCAACCGCTTTGGTCAACCATGACGAGGCCTGTTCTGAGTGGAATCTGTCCTGTCAAACCGCTGTATGGTCTTGACCACTGTGCTGCATCTCAGTTTCAGGGTCTTGGCAATCTTCTTATATCCTAGACCATCTTTATGTAGAGCAACAATTTTTTTTTCAGATCCTCAGAGAGTTCTTTGCCATGAGGTGCGATGTTAAACTTCCAGTGACCAGTATGAGAGGGTGAGAGCGATAACACCAAATTTAACACACCTGCTCCCCTTTCACACCTGAGACCTTATAACACTAAGGAGTCACGTGACACTGGGGATGGAAAATGGCTAATTGGGCCCAATTTGGACATTTTCACTTAGGGGTGTACTCACTTTTGTTGCCAGCGGTTTAGACATTAATGGCTGTGTGTTGAGTTATTTTGAGGGGACAGCAAATTTACACTGTTATACAAGCTGTACACTCACTACTTTACATTGTGGCAAAGTGTCATTTCTTCAGTGTTGTCACATGAAAAAATATAATAAAATATTTACAAAAATGTGAGGGTGTACTCACTTTTGTGAGATACTGTACATGGAAACCATAGTTTGCAAAAAATGGGGACCGCCCTGTGGCGGAATGGCTAGCATTATTGTATGCAAACTTGGCCAGGGGCAACAATGACACCCAATCATTTTGTATAAACTACGTAAAACACCGGATGTACTGCTCCAGGGACTGATTTGTTCTCTCTGTCTGTCCGTTAGTTTGGTGGTGGTATGCAGAGGATAAGAATAGCTCAATCTTCAGGACCTCACATAATGCTCTAGACAAAGATTGCCATGCATTCCTCTGATGGTGGGAGCTCTACAGTAGAGTCCATTGAAATAATTTTCAATGGTCTATGGGGGACAGGTAGTGGTTTCAGTAACCCCCAAGCTCAGCTCCTTGCGGTCTTGCTTCGGGTACAGATGGGACAAGAGTTCATATAACTCTTGCAGAACCCCTGTAGATCTGGCCACCAGAAGGTACGACGTACCAAGTCTATTGTCTTTGTGATGCTGAAATGGCCTGCCAGTGGGTGATCGTGAAGAAGTTTTAGCACCCGTACCCGGGCCTAGTCTGGTACAAAAATCTGACACTCCCATTATTGTGACCCATCTCTGGCTATCAAGGTTACCCTGGGGGGGACTACTAATATTAGTGGAGGCTAGAGATGAGCCGAACACCCCCCTGTTTGGTTCGCACCAGAACTTGCGAACAGGCAAAAAATTTGTTAGAACACGCGAACACCGTTAAAGTCTATGACACACGAACATGAATAATCAAAAGTGCTAATTTTAAAGGCTTATATGCAAGTTATTGTCATAAAAAGTGTTTGGGGACCAGCGTCCTGCCCCAGGGGACATGGATCAATGCAAAAAAAAAGTTTTAAAAACGGCCGTTTTTTCGGGAGCATTGATTTTAATAATGCTTAAAGTGAAACAATAAAAGTGTAATATCCCTTTAAATTTCATACATGGGGGGTGTCTATAGTATGCCTGTAAAGGGGTGCATGTTTCCCGTGTTTAGAACAGTCTGACAGCAAAATGACATTTCAAAGGAAAAAAAGTAATTTAAACTACTCGCGGCTATTAATGAATTGCCGTTCTGACAATACACATAAAAGTTAATTGATAAAAACGGCATGGGAATTCTCCACAGGGGAACCCTGAACCAAAATTTAAAAAAAAAATGACGTGGGGGTCCCCCTAAATTCCATACCAGGCTCTTCAGGTCTGGTATGGATATTAAGGGGAACCCCGGCCAAAATTTTTTTTTAAAAATGGCGTGGGGTCCCCCTCAAAATCTTGGCGCGGGGCAACCCCGCGGCAAAATTTAAAAAAAAAAGGTGTGGGGTCCCCCCTATTGCTGACTCTGAGACATCTACCTCCAAGATGTAGGGTAGTGCTAGGTTAGGATGGCTTAGGATCGGGGAGGAAGTGAACAATTTCTTTAAGGTCTGGAACGCTTCCTGGGCTTCTGTGCTCCAGTTGAATCACAGGTGTGACTTGGTTAACTGGGTGACGGGGGTTATAATAGCTGAAAACCCCTTGATGAATCTCCTGTAGAAGTTGGCGAATCCTATGAATCGCTGCACCCCATTCTTGTCAGTTGGTGCCAGCCAATCCAAGATGGCAGAAAATTTTTGGGGGTCCCTCTTGATTTCTGCTGGAGAGATCATTAACTCCAAAAACTGAATGCTCTGCCACTCAAACTCACATTTCTCCAGTTTGGCGTAGAGTCTGTGTTGACGAAGTCGGAGCAGGACACTCATGTCCTCGGTGGGCGTTCAGGGATAAGGAAAAGATTAGAATATCACCAAGATAAAAAAATAACAAAGAAATCTAGAAAGTCCCGGAAAACATCATTGATGAAGTGTTGGAAGGTGGCTGGCGAATTGCATAGGCCAAAGGGCATCACCGAATATTCATAATGGTCAATTCTGGTGCGAAAAGCTGTTTTCCACTCATCCCCTTCTCTGATGCGGACCAAGTTATACAGTCTGAGGTCCAGTTTGGTGAAGATGGCTGCTGCTCTCAGTCAGGGAGAGGGTAGCGGTTCTTAACCGTGATCTTATTCAGTTCTCTGTAATCGACACATGGCCATAAGGATTGGTCCTTCTTGGTCACAAAAAAGATTCCAGCCCCTGCGGGGGATGTGGACGGGTGGATGAATCCCTATCTTGAGATTCTCGTCCACTTGCTCCCTTAGTGCTCTTTGTTCCTTCTCAGACAGGGGGAAGATGCGCCCGAAGGGAATCTCAGCCCCAGGGAGTAACTCTATGAGGTAGTCATATTGGTCTATGGGGAGGCAGTGTGTCTGCACCCTGTTTACTGAAAACATCTTGGTATTCCTCATAGGCCTTGAGTGCAGGCTTACTTCTCTCCAGGTTTAAATCCATACATAGTAAGTTGGTTGTGGCCAAGGTGTGGCAAAGGTCAGGTCAATGAAGCAGCTACATGCCCCCGAATCAATAATGGCATTGACCCGTACTCCGTTCGGAAGCTGAAAAGAGAGGAGAAGCGTGAGATGAGTTGCTTGTGTTGACAAGGAAGGCAAATGAGCTGGAGGTATCATGGAGCACTTACACAGTTTCGCTGGGCAGGCACGTACGTAATGGCCAGCTTCCCCGCAGTATAGGCATAGGTCCCTCTGTCTGCACTGCAGACGCTCTTCAGGAGATAATGCAGGGTATAATAATCCAATTTGCATGAGTTCAGATTCATTGGGAGAACACTAAGATGGCATGTACACAAATGCTAGGAGCCTAGCTAACAAAATAGTGGATCTGGATCTGCTTTTACATGGGGAGGTTTTATGGGAATAACTGAAACTTGGTTTGACAGCTCACACGATTGGCTGGCCAATATACAGGGGTATTCATTGTATCGAAAGGACAGGGAAGGCAGAAAAGGGGGAGGGGTGTGTCTATATGTCAAAAATTATGCAACGGTGGTAGAGAGGAGCGACATTATGTATGGGACTAGGGGGGAGGTGGAATCAGTATTGGTAGAACTTTAAATAGAGAAAGTAAGTGAGAAATTAATAGTGGGGGGTATGCTATAGGCCACTCAACATGAAGGAGGAGGAGGAGCTGGAATTACTATCTCAGCTAGAAATGGCAGGGAAACAGGAAAATGTAATTATAATGGGGGACTGCAATTATCCTGATATTGACTGGGAAGAGGGAACAGCTCACTCATTAAAGGCTCTTCATTTCATAAATGTTTTACAGGAAAACTTCATGTCCCAAATGTTGGATTCCCCAACTAGAAAGAATGCCCTGTTAGACCTATTAATTACGAATGATCCAAGCCTGATATTTGATGTGGAGAAATGTGACAACTTGGGATCTAGCCATCATAGGATGATCGCGTTTAGCATAAATCATATGAAAAGGAGGCATATGGTTAGTACAAAAACACAAAATTTCAAACAAGACAATTTTCCTGAACTTTGGTCACTGCTACATGACATTAATTGGGACCAAATTCTGGAATCATTGAACACAGAAGAGAAACGGGAATGCTTTAGGAGCATATTAACAAAGGTATCAAACAGTGCATTCCAATGGGCAATAGATATGCTGTAGAAGAGCGAAAATTAAACCTGGGTGGTTAAACTGTAATGTGAGTGGCATCATCAAGGCGAAGAGTATGGCCTTTAAAAAAATATAAAGGGAATGGGTCATGGGTCACCACCATAACTCGAGAACTACAAGGTATGCAATAAGAAATGTAAAATCGTAATCAGGACGGGTAAAAAGTATTACGAGAGACACATAGCGGAAGAGAGCGAAAATAACCCAAAACTTTTTTTTAGATATATTAACAGTAAAAAAAAAAAATCAGAGCACATTGCACACATAAAGATGAGGATGGGAAGATGGTTACAGATGACACAAAGAAAGCAATTGTATTAAATGCCTTCTTCTCCACAGTCCTCCACGCAGAAAAAAAGAGTTTACCGACAGTGACTGTAGTGTTAGTAACACAACACATGACATATTCACATGGCTAACAGAGGCCGGAGTCAATGTAAGACTTAATAAACTCAACACAAATTAATCACCAGGACCAGATGGTTTACAACTGAGAGTCCTCAGAAAACTCAGTCAAGTTATAGCCAGGCCATTATACCTGATCTTTGTGGACAGCATAATGACAGGATTGGTACCAGCTGATTGGAGAAAAGCCAACGTGGTACCAATATTCAAAAAAGGGCAGATACATATTCCTGTGAATTATAGGCCAGTCAGCCTAACATCAATAGTGAGTAAATCATTAGAGGGGAGGATTAGGGACTATATCCAAAGTCTTACTGAGGAGAAGAATACTATTAGTGGTAATCAGCATGGGTTTATGAGAGGACATTCCTGCCACACCAATATGCTAACATTCGACGAGGAAGTGAGCTGCCATCGAGATAGGGGGAGGCCTGTGGATGTGGTATAGCTAGACTTTGCAAAAGCATTTGATACCGTCCCCCATAAACCCTTAATTTACAAGCTGAGGTCTGCAGGCTTGGACCATAGGGTTTGTGCTTGGGTAAGAAACTGGTTACAGGGACGAGTCTAAAGGGTAGTGATAAATAACATGTACTCAGACTGGTCTGGAGTGATAAGTGAGATACCCCAAGGCTCTGTCTTGGGATCAATTCTATTCAACATATTCATAAATGATATAGAGTATGGGATAACTAGTTCTCAGTTTTTGCAGATGGCACAAAGATAAGCAGAGTAATAAACTCTCATCAGGACATAGAAATTTTGCAGAATGACCTGAATAAAATAAAGGAGTGGGCAGACAAATGGCAAATGAGGTTTAGGCTTGGTTTCCACTATTGCAACCCCAAAATTGCGTGATTTTCCTGTGATTTTTTGCCGCAATTTTACCGCAATTTTTTTGCCGCGACTTGAAGCAATGATGTGTATTCTTGAGGTCTATGGACTTCAAGTTGCATCAAAGTGGGACCAAAGTAGTGCAGGGAGTAGTTTGAAGTCGCTGCGTCTTGAAATCGTACAGACATGAACGGTACTCATTGGAAATCATAGGGTACGACTTGTCATGCGACTTTTCAGTCAAAAGTCGCATGAAAAGTCACACTAGTGGAAACCAAGCCTTAATGTGAAGAAATGTAAAGTAATGCACTTGGGGTGAAAAAAACATAAATTAAAAATATTCACTAGGTGGAGAACAGCTGGGAGAATCAAGGACGGAGAAGGATCTGGGGGTGCTAATAGATGACAGATTGAGCAACAGCATGCAGTGCCAAGCTGCAACTAACAAAGCAGGCAGAATATTAGCATGTATAAATAAAGTCTATACTCCAGGGACAAAACTATAATACGGACACTTTATAAAACTCTGGTTAGGCCTCATCTGGAGTTTTCCATCCAGTTCTGGTCCCCAGTCCTCTGAAGGGATGTGCTGTAGCGAGTCCAAAGAAGGGCAACAAAACTAATAAGGGGACTAGAGGACCTCCATTACAAGGAATGACTGCAAACACTAAATTTATTCTCACTGGAGATGAGACACTTAAGAGGGGACATGATAGCAATCTACAAATAACTCAATGGGGATCCCAGCATAGGAAACAAACTATTCAGTCATAGGTATTGTAAAAGGACACCGGGGCACACAAGGAGACTGGAGGAGAAGCGGTTTAACCTTATACTGTGTAGGGGGTTCTTTACTGTTAGGGCAATAAAGATGTGGAACTCTCTCCACAATTGGTGGTGGCTGCGAGGAGTATGGATATTTTTTTAAAAACTCTTATAGGGCGTGCACACGGTCGGACTTTGTTCGGACATTCCGACAACAAAATCCTAGGATTTTTTTCGATGGATGTTGGCTCAAACTTGTTTTGTCTACACACGGTCGCACAAAGTTGTCGGAAAATCCGATCGTTCTAAACGCGGTGACGTAAAACACGTACGTCGGGAATATAAACGGGGCAGTGGCCAATAGCTTTCATCTCTTTATTTATTCTGAGCATGCGTGGCACTTTGTCCGTCGGATTTGTGTATATATGATCGGAATTTCCGACAACGGATTTTGTTGTCGGAAAATTTTATCTCCTGCTCTCCAACTTTGTGTGTCGGAAAATCCGATGGAAAATGTCCGATGGAGCCCACACATGGTCGGAATTTCCGACAACACGCTCCGATCGGACATTTTCCATTGGAAAATCCGACCGTGTGTACGGGGCATTAGATGTACATTTTAAAGGACACAACATACAGGGATATGGGAAATCATTATAGACACTGATACACATACACCTACACAGGTTGAACTGGATGGACAATTGTCTTTTTCTGACTATGTAACTATGTGCTTACTGCAGAGCTTCACCCATAATTTGTGCTGGTGACCACTGTCACAATAAAGTGAGGGGAAATCCAAAATGCTAGAGATGTCCTCCGATCAAGAGGTAAGGGGAACTCTTCCAATATGGACAGCTTTCTATGAGGTGAACTCTGCCACACTTTGGGGAGTATTCTTTAAACTTCCTCTTGAATCTCTAAAACAAGATGTGAAAGGAAAATTATCCAATGGTACACTGGAAGCAAAAATAAACTGGTGGAATTTTTAACCCTTTTCTTTCTCCAATGCTAAAAAAAATGGTTATACCCTACTTACACTTCAAGTGATTGTTATTTTTTATATATAAAAAAATCTTTACAAACATGTTATACACACCTGCTCTGTACAGTGTTTTTGCACAGAGCAGCTCATATCCTCCTCTTCTGGGTTCCCCCACCAGTGCTTCTGGCTCCTCCCCCATTGCCCCATAAAAAGCAACTTGAGTGTGGGCACTCTTGCTTGCTCACCCCTGAGCCATCCTGTCTGAGTCTATTGACACAGACAGCATGGCTCTACCCTGCCCCCACTCCCTTGTCAGAGAATTTGATTCATGGCAGCAGGAGTTGCTGCTATCAATCTGCCCAGTGAAGAGGGAGAGAGCTGCTGCTCCCATGCACAGCACTGGATCAAAATCAGGCTCAAATAAGTATAAAGGGAGTTAGGGAATCATGATGTAACACAGAATTTTTTTTTACCTTAATATTTAAAAAGCATTAAAGTATAACTAAAGTCGAAGTCTATGCAGACGAAACGCGTAGGTTTACTATGCTTGCTGAGTAGGAATGAGCCGAACACCCCCTTGTTCGGTTCGCACCAGAACATGCGAACAGGCAAAAAATTTGTTCGAACACGCGAACACCGTTAAAGTCTATGGGACACAAACATGAATAATCAAAAGTGCTAATTTTAAAGGCTTATATGCAAGTTATTGTCATAAAAAGTGTTTGGGGACCTGGGTCCTGCCCCAGGGGACATGAATCAATGCAAAAAAAAGTTTAAAAAACTGCCGTTTTTTCGGGAGCATTGATTTTAATAATGCTTAAAATGAAACAATAAAAGTGAAATATTCCTTTAAATTTCGTACCTGGGGGGTGTCTATAGTATGCCTGTAAAGGGGTGCATGTTTCCTGTGTTTAGAACAGTCTGACAGCAAAATGACATTTCAAAGGAAAAAAAGTAATTTTGGTCCCCCCAAAAATCCATATCAGACCCTTATCCGAGCACGCAACCTGGCAGGCCGCAGGAAAAGAGGGGGGGATGAGAGAGTGCCCCCCCTCCTGAACCATACCAGGCCACATGCCCTCAACATTGGGAGGGTGCTTTGGGGTCCCCCCAAAGCACCTTGTCCCCATGTTGATGGGGACAAGGGCCTCATCCCCACAACCCTTGCCCCCCTTACCATTTCATACAGGGGGGAGGGCCGGGATCTGGGGGTCCCCTTGTTAAAGGGGGCTTCCAGATTCCAATAAGCCCCCCGCCCGCAGACCCCCACAACCACCGGGCAAGGGTTATGGGAATGAGGCCCTTGTCCCCATCAACATGGGGACAAGGTGCTTTGGGACCCCAAAGCACCCTCCCAATATTGAGGGCATGTGGCCTGGTATGGTTCAGGAGGGGGGGCGCTCTCTCGTCCCCCCTCTTTTCCTGTGGCCTGCCAGGTTACGTGCTCGGATAAGGGTCTGGTATGGATTTTTGGGGGGACCCCACCCCATTTTTTTTATTTTGGCATGAGGTTCCCCTTAAAATCCATACCAGACCTGAAGGATCTGTTATAGATTTTGAGGGGGACCCCACGCCATTTTTTTTTACATTTTGCCTGGGGTTCCCCTTAATATCCATACCAGACCTGAAGGGCCTGGTATGGAATTTAGGGGGACCCCCCACGTCATTTTTTTTAAAATTTTCGTTCGGGGTTCCCTTGTGGGGAATTCCCATGCCGTTTTTATCAATGAACTTTTATGTGTATTGTTGGACCGGCAATTCATTAATAACCGCGAGTAGTTTTAAATGAATTTTAATTCCTTTGAAATGTCATTTTGCTGGCAGACTGTTCTAAACACGGGAAACATGCGCCACTTTACAGGCATACTATAGACACCCCCAGGTACGAAATTTAAAGGCATATTACACTGCTCCCGAAAAAACAGCCGTTTTTAAAACTTTTTTTTGCATTGATCCATGTCCCCTGGGGCAGGACCCAGGTCCCCAAACACTTTTTATGACAATACCATGCATATAAGCCTTTAAAATTAGCACTTTTGATTTCTCCCATAGACTTTTAAAGAGTGTTCCGCAGCTTTCGAATTTGCCGTGAACACCCCAAATTGTTCACTGTTCAGCGAACTGGCGAACAGCCAATGTTGGAGTCGAACATGAGTTTGACTCGAACTCGAAGCTCATCCCTATTGCTGAGCCACTTTTTACTGCATATTTTTACCTGTTCAATTGAACCTGTTTTATATTAGCACCCATTTCCCTGGGTGTTGGAGTTTTTATTTTCAATAAATTCCAATCTTTTTTGGATTTACACTATGTGGAGGTACTTTTTTTTTTCTTTTTCTGAAACCATTGCGAATATTTTGGAGGATTGTGGTTGATGATCTTTGTTTCCAACACCGTCAATTGATTGATGAAGGAGAAGTTTGAGTATTCTTTCCTTTGAACCTAATTTGTGTCCGATGTACCCCTGTGGTGAGTTGTGTTCTGTGTCTTTCACCGACCAACAAAGGAGAAGTTTGAACATCATGCCCTTTGGACCTCATCCACACTTACTGTATTCCGGTACATGCTCGATTGACTCACTGCCACCGGCCTGTGAGTCCACCATTTTGGGTAAGAGTACCCCATTCCCCCCTATTCTCAGAAGGTGGAGGCACTACCCCGGGTGTTACTTCATTCACTGATCGTGTGTGAATTTAACACAGAATTTTAGAAAATACATCACTGCCTTATACCAGTTTGCATGAATATCATTGTATCATAATATTATGGACTTTTATATGTGGTTCTACTTATATATGGTATGCTTATATTATTGATCCAATTACCTGCAATGGTACACCTTTGACTATATGCACTTTCTGTAATTGTATTCTCAGATGTGACATAAAAATACACTTATGCAGGTTCTATTTAATATAGAAGCCTGTTTTTCTATTTAGAATTACATATAGTGTATACTCCCATTATGTGTTAATATCAGAATATCCATTTCACTTTTTACATATATAGTAGTTTATGCGATTTTGTGCGATTATCTAATCGCTTATATTTGCACTTTAACTATATGCACTTTTCCCTTGGTGTTGGAAATTTGTATATTTCGGTTATATATAATACAAAATTTTTCACTTATATATAAGTTTATGTGATTATATGCGATTTCCTAATCGCTTATATAGTCGCTTCTGGATTTTCACATTCACTCGTTTTTGTTGTATTTTTTATATACACTCTTGCTTTTGAGTGTTATATTATTGTATATTTAGCAGAATCTGCTGCCAGATGTCCATTCTGGTTAGGCTTCTGTGATTTATATACATCACCAGCGCTACACATTTACTTGACATACCATTTTACAAAAAGTATAACTAAAGGCAAAACTTTTTTTTAGTTTTGGATAAAGTGGAGAGGGATTGGAATGCTTGTCACTTGTTATTGCTGTCTGTGCCCCTATTAAGGAGTTTCATCCTCTCAATTTGTCCTGTTTACCATTATCATTGAAAGTAAAACAATTACTAGAGACACTCCCTTGCTCATCCGTAAACATACTTTAAAAAAAATAACCATTAGGTCGGACTTTAAAGGCAAGTTGGACTAGAAAATTTAAATAAAATCTATTTACTTTTTTTGATAAACAAAAATATAAAATCAAGAAATATATATAGAAAATACAGTATCTCACAATAGTGAGTTCACATTTTTGTAAATATTTTATTATATCTTTTCATGTGACAACACTGAAGAAAATACACTTTGCTACAATGTAAAGTAGTGAGTATACAGCTTGTATAACTGTGTAAATTTGCTGTCCCCTCAAAATAACTCAACACACAGCCATTAATGTCTAAACCGCTGGCAACAAAAGTGAGTACACCCTTAAGTGAAAGTGTCCAAATTGGGCCCAAAGTGTCAATATTTTGTGTGGCCACCATTATTTTTCAGCACTGCCTTAACCCTCTTGGGCATGGAGTTCACCAGAGCTTCACAGGTTGCCACTGGAGTCCTCTTCCACTCCTCCATGATGACATCATGGAGCTGGTGGATGTTAGAGACCTTGCGCTCCTCCACCTTCCATTTGGGGATGCCCTTCAGATGCTCAATAGGGTTTAGGTCTGGAGATATGCTTGGCCAGTCCATCACCTTTAACCTCAGCTTCTTTAGCAAGGCAGTGGTCATCTTGGAGGTGTGTTTGGGGTCGTTATCATGTTGGAATACTGCCTTGCGGCCCAGTCTCCAAAGGGAGGGGATCATGCTCTGCTTCAGTATGTCACAGTACATGTTGGCATTCATGGTTCCCTCAATAAACTGTAGCTCCCCAGTGCCCGCATCACTCATGCAGCCCCAGACCATGACACTCTCACCACCATGCTTGACTATAGGCAAGACACACTTGTCTTTGTACTCCTCACCTGGTGGCCGCCACACACTCTTGACACCATCTGAACCAAATAAGTTTATCTTAATCTCATCAGACCACAGGACATGGTTCCAGTAATCCATGGCCTTGGTCTGCTTGTCTTCAACAAACTGTTTGCGGGCTTTCTTGTGCATCATCTTTAGAAGAGGCTTCCTTCTGGGACAACAGCCATGCTGACCAATTTTATGCAGTGTGGAGCGTATTGTCTGAGCACTGACAGGCTGACCTCCCACCCCTTCAACCTCTGCAGCATCATACGTCTATTTCACAAAGACAACCTCTGGTTAGGAAGCTGAGCACGTGCACTAAACTTCTTTTGTCGACCATAGCGAGGCTTGTTCTGAGTGGAACCTGTCCTGTTAAACCGCTGTATGGTCTTGGCCTCCATGCTGCAGCTCAGTTTCAGGGCCTTGGCAATCTTTCCATAGCCTAGGCCATCTTTATGTAGAGCAACACTTCTTTTTTTCAGATCCTCATCCTCTTTGCCATGAGGTGCCATGTTGAACTTCCAGTGAACAGTATAAGAGAGTGAGAGCGATAACACCAAATTTAACACGTCTGCTCCCCATTGACACCTGTGACCTTGTAACACTAACAAGTTACATGACACCGGGAGGGAAAATGGCTAATTGGGCCCAATTTGGACATTTTCACTTAGGGGTGTTGGGGCTTAGGGGCAACTTTTGTTGCCAGCGGTTTAGACATTCATGGCTGTGTGTTGAGTTATTTTTAGTGGGACAGCAAATTTACACTTTTATACAAACTGTACACTCACTTTACATGGTAGCAAAGTGTTATTTCCTCAGTGTTGTCACATGAAAAGAAATAATGAAATATTTACAAAAATGTGAGGGGTGTACTCACTTTTGTGAGATACTGTATGTATACTAGGGGTGCAACAGATCGTTGCCGATCCGTGATCCGTACGGATCACCCTCCGTGGATCGGCACACCCGCGATCCGCGGAGCACTTTTCGGCCTCAGCCATAGGAAAGGCCGCGGCTTCGGCCTAGCTCCTGAGCCGGCGGCCATCTTAGTACACCCGGAAGCGGCCGCTGTCTCGACAGGAAGTGACGTTTCGTCGCCGCCATCTTGCTACACCCCGCACTCCTGCACAGTACAATAATGATAGAGTGAGAAGGGGGCAAGCGGACATCTTGTTACACCCACCGGAGTTTTAGATTTAAAAGCCATTTTCAACACAAAACTGAGCTTATATGCACAAATACTGTATTTATGCATATAAGCTCGGTTTTGTGTGGAAAATAGCTTTTTAATCTAAAACTCCGGTGGGTGTAACAAGATTTGTGTGTTTTTTGTTTTTTTTTTGCTAATCCGAAAATGATCCGATCCGTGACTCTGATCCGATCAGTGAGATTTTTGATCTGTTGCACCCCTAATGTATACATATACAGTACATCACAAAAATTGGGTCGTTCAGGACCCAATACTTTACAAAGATCATGGTTGTTACACAACGCGTTTCGCTTGTTCGCTTCCTTTAGGACACACAATGGGGAATCAACAATGTCATATGTATATATTGTGTTACAGGTATTTTACATACAGTTTGCAAGCAGTGACCTATAGCACTCAAAATGTATTGAAAACAATGTACACCATAAAGACATCTATCTATCCATCCATCCATCCATCCATCCATGGAATAGGTTTCCCCCACCAGTCAATACCAGGTCCTTCGAGTCTGGTATGAATATTAAGGTAAACTCCATGCCAAAATTTAAAAAAAAATGGCGTAGGGGCCCCCCAAAATCCATACCAGACCCTTATCCGAGTACGCAACCTGGCAGGCCAGGAAAGGGGGGGCGAGCGAGCGCCCCCCCCCTCCTGAACCGTACCAGGCCACATGCCCTCAACATTGGGAGGGTGCTTTGGGGTCCCCCCAAAGCACCTTGTCCCAATGTTGATGTGGACAAGGGCCCCCAGATCCCACCCCCTATGTGAATGGGTATCGGTATAGACCTGGGGGGAACCCCACACCATTTTTTGTAAAATGTTGGCATGGGGGGGTTCCCTCCGAATCCATACTAGACCCGAAGGGCCTGGTATAGACCTGGGGGGAACCCCATGCAGTTTTTTTGCAATTTTTTGGCTGCCATTTTTTTTTACTTTCAGTGGGGAAACCGCTGACAGCCGATGACTCATTGGTTGTTAAGGATGCGGCGACTGGCTTCCTGGCCTCCCATTTAGCAACCATCTATATACATTCTTAAAATAAGAACCGCAAAAGACATCAAAAATCGCATCACAAATGCAACAGTTGCTATTCTGTTGTGGTTCCATTGAAATCTATTACCCGCAAACCGCATGGAAAAAGTCCCTGACCATTTCCAAAAATGCACTGGCCGCAAAACGCATGGATGTGAACTAGTACCATAGGAAACCATGTTAAATGGACTGTAGAGTGTTTCTGCAAACTGCAAAATGCAAAGGTGTGAACCTAGGGTCAGGGCCAGTTCACACTGGAGCGCTGCGGGAACCCTGCGAATCCAGTGCGGGTTCCTGCAGGCAGTTCACACTACCATATGCTAACTGCTGGGAGTGTCAGTAGAAAGCTAATGACACCCCAAATCAGTTTGCATATCACAGAGCGAACTGCAAATTCAGACAACACCCATGTGATCCGATTCTGCTGCGGACCAAAAAAAGGGTCCTGTGCGAGTATGGTCCAAATGCGATGCAAATTCAACCATACAATCTGTATGGATGAGTTTGCATCACACAGACATCACATGTGATTTGCAGTGCGGGGCAAATCATATCCGATGTCGGACAGCACAGCAGTGTGAACCGGCCATAAGGCCCCTTTCACACTTGTGCAACTTGTCCTGCGACTCCTGTGTTCATAGACCTCAAGATTACACTAACATTGCTTCAAATTACATCAAATTTGCTACAAAAAGCGCTGCAAAATTGCAGGACTTTCAGGTCGCACAAGTGTGAAAGGGGCCTTATGGACCTCAAGTTGTATGAAAAGTTGGCCAAGTGTGAAAGGAACCTAATGAAATGAATTGATAACACCTTCGAATTAGGCCCCATTTGCACTTGCGAGCTGGTGTGATCTTGCGGTATATGGACCTCAAGTCGCATCAAAGTCAAACCAAAGTAGTGCAGGGATGAATCTGACCTACTTGCAGGATGCACAAGTGAGAATAGGGCCTAATTCAAAGGTATTTTTCACTAATCTCATTCACACTGCTGCGACCTGAAAGTCACACTATTTTGCTGCCTCTTTGCTGCTGCAACTTGGCCCCAACTTCACGATGTAAACAGGAAAAGCCAGTGATCGGCATTTCCTCACTCGCATCTGAAAGACGCGAGTAGAGGAGAGCCGATCAGCGGTTCTCCTGACGGGGGGGTCTGTGCTGATTTTTTATCAGCACAGCCCCCCTCGGATGCCCACACTAGACCACCAGCTGCTAGGACCACCAGGGAAGCTCCTAACATGTGGATGGCCAGGTACATCCCCAATGGCCATCCACATGTGAAAATCAATGATCAACATATGCCAATCAGTACCCACAAATGGGCACTGATTTGCACCTCTATTGCACAATAAAAATTAGTGATGCCCAGCAATGCCACCCATCAGTGTCATCAGTGCCACCCAGTGTCCATCAGTGACACCTATTAGTGCCCATCGTGCCCATCAGTGCCCATCCATGCCACCTATCAGTGCCACCCATAAGTACCCATTAGTGCCGCCTATGTGTGCCCCTCAGTGCCACCTATCAGTGCCCATCAGTGCCACTTATCAGTGCCCATCATCAGTGTCACCTCATCCGTGCCGCCTTATTAGTGCCCATCAGTGCAGCCATATCAGTGCCCATCATTGAAGAAGAAAACATATTTATTTACATAAAAATTTTAACAGAAACAAAGAAAAACTTTTTTTTTCCAAATTTTTGGTCTTTTTTAATTTGTTGTGCAAAAAATAAAAATCCCAGAGGTGATCAAATACCACCAAAAGAAAGCTCTATTTGTGGGAACAAAATGATAAAAAAACTTGTTTGGGTACAGTGTAGCATGACCGTGCAATTGTCATTCAATTTGCGACAGCCTTGAAAGCTGAAAATTGGCTTTGGCAGGAAGGTGTATAAGTGCCTGGTATTGAAGTGGTTAAACAATATACCGCATATTTCAGTACCATTTAGGCAATTATATCATGCTCTAAACATTATTTCCATGTGCACTACTCCAGGTTTTTTTTTTTCCATTAAAGAAGTTTATTACAGAAATAATAAGTATACAATACAGATCAGAGAGTACAAAAACAAATAAAAGTGTTTCTGCTCAGGCAGAAATTTCAGTAAAAAGGCCTCAGTTTACAATTGTTTATGCAATGTTGATTCAGAACAATCAAAAAAAAATTAAACAGTGTAATATCGGTTGTGTCGTTTACATAAACCTTATCAGTTCTGGAGTAAGCCTGTTCAATGTCACAACCCCTTTTGCCTAGGCCTATAATAATATTATATTCGATATTACGATTGACCCTCTGAATAGTGCAGAGAGATGAAAATAGGGGGAAAGATAAAGTAATAAGTGAAAGGAGGGTGAACGAAAACCAAAACTCTATGTGGGGTATGAAAGTGAGATTTGTGTATATTCAAGAATCATAGTATACAAAGAGAAAAAAAAAAAAAAAAAAAAAAGGAAAGGTGAATGATCCTGAATGATCCTAGTTGACCTCAACCACCCACGTCGACCAAGTGTGTAATCCAGTACAGATCCACTGTTAGGGCATATCTATAACTAAGTTAGCTTATCTCCTCAATCTGAGCACCAGCAATGTCAGAGAATGCTTGGGAGTATTTAAACTCGTTCCATGGGCGCCAAGTGTCAAGAAATTTTTCAACTTGTTCGTTTGCTTGCGCCAAAGTGTCTTCCATTTCATAAAATTCTGTGACCCTGTTTAGCCATTCCTTTGTTGTTGGTACACGAGTTGATTTCCAATAGATTGGGATGAGGGACTTGGCCGCATTCAATAAATGTTTTGTGAGCGAACGCTTGTATCTTTTCAGAGGCCAGCTCGAAATATGCAGCAGGCAACAGGCTGCGTCTAAAGGTAGGGTAGTCTCAGTGATTTTTTTGATGTATTCTCGTACACTGTCCCAAAAATGGGTAATCAGGGGGCAATGCCACCAAATGTGTAGTAAAGTTCCACTATCTCCCATACACCTCCAGCAACGATCTGAAGCCTGGGGAAAAATCTTATTTAATTTTGTTGGAGTTAGGTACCACTGAGTTAAGAGTTTGAAAGCTGTCTCTTGTACCTTGGTGCTGATAGAGCACTTATGTGCTAAGATGCAAGCGTTCCTCCACTGATTCGGGGTTATGTTTACCTGTAAGGCTTCCGACCACCGCTCTCTGAGTCTGTCATCCATGGGTGTTTTCGTGTTCTGTAGCCACGCGTAAATAATTGAAGTGGCCCCACGTATTGGCTCTCCCCTAAGGCACACCGACTCGAAGTCCGTCAAAGGTCTGGTGAAGTCTCCCCCCTTGTTATTAGTGCTTACATAACTTCTAACTTGGAGGTAGGTCCAAAAGGGTAAGTCAGTCACATTGTCATCTCGTTTAAGTGTCTGAAAGTCTTTCATTTTGGCTTGGTGGTAACAATCTCTTGCTAAAAGAGGTCCGTCACTATGAGAGGATCTGAGGTGGGGGTTGCCTACCCCTGGGATGAAATCTGGGTTATCCCTCAGTGGGGTAAGTGGGCCTAAGGCGGATGTGACTCCTGTGTCGGCGGGTATCTCATGAATCACTTTCAGAGTGGTACCCGTTAAGGGATGTTGCTTTAGGTCGTCAGAGTATGAAAGCCATGGTCGCCAAGGCACAAAGGTGAGAGGGAGGGCCTGAAGGGCCATTTCCAGTTTCACCCAGTCCTTGGAATCTCTGTGACAGTGCCAGTCAATGACCCTTGTTACGTGAGATGCTTTGTAGTAGCCTTGTAAGTTGGGTACTCCCAACCCTCCCAATGTCTTCGCTTTCTGCAGAGTTTCAAGTTTGATTCTCGGACTTTTTTGTGCCCATATGAATTTCAAAAACATGGTTCTCAGTATCCTGAACATGTTGGACGGTATTTTAATCGGTAAAGTGCGCATAAGATAAAGGAGTCTGGGGAGGACCGTCATTTTAATGATAGCTGCCCTTCCAAACCAAGAGAAGGTTCCAGC
Organism: Lithobates clamitans; assembly: GCA_037952925.1. Lineage (NCBI taxonomy): Eukaryota > Metazoa > Chordata > Amphibia > Anura > Ranidae > Lithobates > Lithobates clamitans. Next base: position 2,589,661 of record JBBGZY010000391.1, on the reverse strand, counting down.
GTGCCATTTGTGTAAGTCCGTTTCAATAGATTTTAAGAGAGGGGGAAAATTTTGTTCGTAAATTGTCGATAGTTGAGGTGTTAAAAACACCCCCAAATATTTCAGTTTTTTGTGGTCCCATTTAAAGGGTGAGTTTTCTATCACTGAAGAGAGTGAGTGGTTGGGGAGGGAAATGTTCATGGCTTCAGATTTGGAATAGTTTATCTTTAGATTAGAGACATAGCTATAATGTTCAAAGGTTTTCATAAGATTAGGGAGGGTGGTGTGGGGTCTAGATATGAAAAATAACAAATCATCGGCATAGGCGGCAACCTTGAACTCCCGCCCCCCCACCTGAAATCCCCCGATTGAATTATTTGCATTGACCTGTCTAATAAATGGCTCTAGTGTTAAAATGAATAAGAGTGGTGAAAGGGGACAGCCCTGTCTCGTTCCATTCGCTATATGTACCCGGTCCGAAAGGGTGCCGTTTATTTTCAATCTAGCCGAAGGGTTATGATAGAGTGCGGAGATCCGGGCCAACATCTTATCACCCAATCCAATATGTTTACATGTGGATAGCATGTAGTCCCAAGCCACGCGGTCGAAGGCCTTCTCCGCATCCGTGGATAGGAGAAGGCCCCCAGACCCGCTGGACCCCATTTGGTGAATCAGTAGGAGGGCTTTGGTGACATTGTCTTTGGCTTCACGCTCGGGCATGAAACCTACCTGTTCCGGGCCAATTATTTTTTGGAGAAAGGGTCTCAGCCTGTCAGCCAGTATCCTCGCGAAAATTTTTACGTCCAGATTCAGTAAGGAAATAGGGCGGTAGCTGGCACAATCGGAGGGGTCCTTACCTGTCTTCGGTATTACTGTTATGTAGGCTGAAAGTAAGTCTGGAGTGGTGGCTCTGGGTTCGGACAGGGAATCCAAGGCCGCCACTAGAGGGTCTGTCAAGAGGTCTGTGAAAGTTTTGTAGTAAATGGCCGTGTACCCATCTGGGCCAGGACTCTTGCCTAGTTTCAGATTCTTAATGGCCATTCTAATTTCAGCCGTGGTTATTGTGTCTTCAAGGGTGTTAGCTTCCGTGGTGTCAAGAGACGGAAGACCACTCTTGCTAAGATAGTCTTCTATTACTTGTGATCTATTACCGTCCATACCCGGTTGCTTGTGTTGTGGCGGTAAATTGTAGAGCTTTGAATAAAATGTGTGAAAATGTTTAGCAATCTCCTCTGTGGTGACATCTAGTGTCCCATTTTTTTTCTGTCTTATGCCTGTGATGTTATTGTTTTGGGTGTGTACTCGTAACGCCCTTGCCAATGTTTTGCCCGGTTTGTTGCCCCCCTCATAGTATATTTTTTTCCTAAAAAATAAAAAACGTTTGGCTTTAGCATCAAAAAGTGTCTGAAGTTGTTTCCTAGCTACTAGCAATTCTGTGGCAGTATCCACTGCAAGAGATTGTTTGTGTAGGGATTCTAGCTTATGGATACGGCTTATTAGATTTTGGATTTCCCTTTCTCTCTCCTTTTTCCTTCTGGCACCCAACGAGATCAGTTCTCCTCTTAGTGTACATTTGTGAGCCTCCCAAATCATTAGTGGGTCCATCCCTGGAGTGTTGTTCTGGGCGAAAAAATTTGACAGGGCCTCTTTGAGTTTGGGTAGGTGGGTGGGGTCCGAGAGTATCGAGGAGTTAAGTCTCCAAATCTGGGTCTTTTTTGGGGCTCTTGTCAAGTCTAACGTTACTGCTACCGGAGCGTGGTCAGAGAAGGATTGTGTGCCTATGCAGGCCTCAGTGAGAACAGGAAGGTCTTTTTGAGTTATAAACAGATAATCTATCCTTGTGTATTTTTTGTGGGGAGCCGAATAAAACGTATAGTCCCGTCCCTGTGGGTTAAGGAGTCTCCAGGAGTCTACCAGTCCCAGCTTATGGAGAAGGGATTTAATACCTTTCAAGGTTTGGTACCTAATGTTAGTGTTGCCATTGGAGGTGTCTGTCAGGGGATTCAGTTATTATAAAAAGTTATTTGTGGCGTGAAAAACCCTTGTGAAGTTCGAGTCAGTGAGCCTGGGTACATGACCAGTCTTAAAGTGGGTTTCCTGTAGTAGTACAAAATGTGGCTTACCTTTTTTAATTTCCCTTAGTAATGTAGTTCTCTTCTCTGGGGTATTCAATCCCCGCACATTGTGGGATATTACTGTGGGGTTGCGCCCCAGAAGAGAGTAAGCCATGGTGTAGACTCAGGAGCGGTGCGAAACCTTGGTCTGAAAAAGAGATATCGGTGGTCAGTTAAGGCGATCTTAAGGTCGAGTACGTGGGTGGTGACACCCCCCAGAATAAGTGACAATCAAAAAAAAAAAAAAAAAGAAGGGGGGGAGGGGAAAGGGGGAGAAGGAAACAGAAAAGAAGAAAAAGAGCAGGAAGCAGGAAAGCAAGGAGGTGAAGGTGGGAAGAGGAGCAAGTAAAATAAGGATTAGGTTCAACCTCTAGATAGAGCCCTATCTAGAGAACTGTAGTGCGTCTGCAAAGCTTAAAGCAGTGGCAGACCACTTGCGGGGGTAGGGGGAGGCGGCTGCCTGGTGTGTAAATCAAACAGAATAAGCCTTTAAGCTTGAACAGGAAACTTGTGAAGGGAATATCTGGCATAACCAACCTCCAACGAACACACAGCCTGTAACTAGAAAAAAATATACTTCTCTTAACTGAAGTAAAATATATATTAATTCACCCTGTAGAATAAGGGTGCCTCACCGGACCCGCCCAAGGGATCCAGGAGGTCCCGTTGTCATTTTGCACCCTCACGGCGTGAGGACCCAGCCGTTCGCCACCTCTAAAGTGTCACGACTAAGCCGGCGCCCCCCGCCGTGGGGGTCACAAAACTGCAGTAACTCAGACTAATGCCTTAATGTCATGGCAAACAATTGTGGTACGAGATTTGTGCAATAAGCACGCCTATGACTGCTATGAGAACATGGAAGTCAGTAAAAATTTAACAAAATGAAAAATGAAAAAATGTATGTTAAATTGGGCAAGAATAACTCCCTTTGATGTCAAAGCAGTTGGTCAGAGCGATGTGGAGGATTATAGGCTGAACAGCTTGGCATTAATCCTCTGCGTGTTCACAGTCCCAAAGAGCTCTTGGATTCGGCGTGTTGAATTTGGAACTTCCTGCTTTGCTTGACATTTTTTTGGACGACCTTTTTTCAGGTGTGGAAAATGGCGATCTGGATGGGCTCCTGTTGTGTGGTGGAAGGGCAAACTCAGCATACCAATCCGGCAAGTCCACTGGGTCAAGGCCAAGTCCTGCACAGAAATCAGGGAGGTCCGATGGGGTGCGTAGGATGTGCTGGTGCCCATTTGTCGCCACAATGAGGGCAAAGGGGAAGCGCCAGGTGTACCTGAGGTCTTTTTCACGGAGTTTGTCCAGGAGTGGGCGCAAGGCCCTGCGGTTTTTGAGTGTAATCTGGGACAGATCTTGGAATAGCATTATGGTTTCTCCATTGAAAATGATCCTCTCATTCCTCCTCGCTTTGCGCATTATGTCCTCCTTTAATTGAAAGCTTTGCAAGCAGCAAATGATGTCCCGGGGTGGTGCAGTGTCAGGGCCTCTAGGCCTAAGCGCTCTGTGTGCCCTAATGAAATCAATCACAGTCTCCTCTTGCCTTTCCAGTAGGCTGTTAAAGACCCTCTGTAGAGCTGGGGCTATTTGGTCTGCCTCCACTGTTTCAGGGATCCCCCTCACCCTAATATTGTTCCTCCTGCCTCTGTTGTCGAGGTCTTCCAGGTGTCTGTTTACGTCTATAAAGTGTTGGGTATGGGACACCGCAATCTTATCCATTCTGTCCAGGGCCTTATCTCTCTGTTTCCCCGCATGTTCCGCCGCTGCTAGCTTTTCAGTGAGGACAACCAGATTCGTTTTGAGATCGGTTATAGCGGCTGAAAAGGCCGATTTGATTTCGGCAGTAAAACCGGACATATCTGCGTATGTTAGGGGTTTATGGAGTCTTGATTTCCCCCTGTTTATGTCCTCATTAACGTCTGACTCACCGCTGAAGTCTTCCTCGTGGAGCTCTGCCTGCTGCGTCGGCGCCATCTTGGGTTCGGCCTTGCCGTTCTCAGCCTCCGACTTTTGTCTCAACAAATCCACGATATTCCTGGCTGTGGAATTCGTCAGCCCTTTGCGGGAACGAGTGTGCGGGGTGCCGTGTGGCTTCCTGGCTGGCATGGAGGGTTCTTGTAAAGGGTGTCAGGCTAACAGGCTGTGTGTCTGACGGAGCTCCTCTAATGTGCCAAGCCACGCCCCCTACTCCAGGTTTTAGCAGAGTAATGCCCCGTACACACGGTCGGACTTTGTTCGGACATTCCGACAACAAAATCCTAGGATTTGTTCCGACGGATGTTGGCTCAAACTTGTCTTGCATACACACGGTCACACAAAGTTGTCGGAAAATCCGATCGTTCTAAACGCGGTGACGTAAAACACGTACGTCGGGACTAGAAACGGGGCAGTGGCCAATAGCTTTCATCTCTTTATTTATTCTGAGCATGCGTGGCACTTTGTCCGTCGGATTTGTGTACACACGATTGGAATTTCCGACAACGGATTTTGTTGTCGGAAAATTTTATATCCTGCTCTCAAACTTTGTGTGTCGGAAAATCCGATGAAAAATGTGTGATGGAGCCTACACACGGTCGGAATTTCCGACAACAAGGTCCTATCACACATTTTCCGTCGGAAAATCCGACCGTGTGTACAGGGCATTAGGGTTTGGGTGCTATTTGTTTTCAGGGAAATATAGTAAATTCAATTTTGGGAGTATTTTATTACCAGCGCTATAGTGAATACATAGATACATACATATAATAATTAGCGGTAATTAGCGCTTATTGGCGACATGGTGCTATAGTAAATGACCCCCCCTAATAGCATAGATTATTTATAGCAGCAACATTTAAAAGGAACTTACTTGGTTTTAGCACACAAAAGGGGAAAGGAGACCAATAAAAAAGTTATTTTCTCCAATAGGAAAACAGCCTCCTGATAGAGTGAAAAATAATATAGACAATCCACTAGTTGTTGGTCATAAGGGGCCACCATGCATATGCAGCCAGTGTATAAGTATCAATGGGGAGGAAACAAGAAGAAAACAAAATAAAAGCAAAACCAAAAATCCAAACCATCAGCCAAGGGGGGTTGTCATCCCATCTAGTCCACCCAAGCCTTGAAAACAACAGGTAGAATATTAGTGGATACAGACATAAGCTGCATTGGTCCATTTAGGATGGGTACAATATGCAGCTAAGTATAATTTTTACCAGTGCTTGGAGTGTATTGCATCATCCAGGAAGGCTCTGCACGTGGAGTGCAAGGCCAGGCGTCCTAATTACCCCACCATTGGAGAGACGCCAAAGGGGCGGGGAGGCCCACCACCCGCAGCCACACTGGAAACACGGCGTGATGGTGTGGGCACCCGTCACAGCCGGTGTCGTCAGAAGGCGGTGCGGCCGCCTGCATATGAATTGGTATGCCCTACGGCACAACCCCTTAGGTGGAGCCTCCCATCCCAAGGGAGACCCGCCTACCAAGTGGACTTGGGAAGGAATGGACTGAGGAAATGTAGCGTTCCCATGGTAACTGGACGCCAATGCCCGTCCTCAAAGGGCAGGACAAGACACATCCAGAGGGAGTGTGTATAAGAACACACAGCCAAAATGGAAAACACACCACAGGGAAGCATTGCCTTCGATGTAGGTAATTCAGCACATAAAAAAAGGGAGGGGCAAGTGCCCGCATTAGAGGAACAACACACGCATGTCCATAGAACTAAAGGATAAATCATCTTAAAGATCATTGTACATTAGCAGTGTATCATTAATAAATATGTGCATAATCAAATATGAGATTTTCTACATACCCAGACATCTTTATTAACAAATATTTTTTGAAATTATATTACAGATGAATTAGAACATTTTTGGACTGATTCCTGCAGGGGATTAGAGAAAAAATTGGCATCTTCCGTAGTCTAGAGGAAGAGGGCGAGAGAACACATTAACTTGCAGTAGCCGCGGCGATGCTTAGGTGGTTGCCATGGAAGCAGAGCTGAAGTCTATTTAAGGGCTCAGGCAGAGCCACTCCCCTACCTACTGACGAAGCCCAATGAGAGGGTGCTACGCATTTAGGTTGGAGGAGCCGAGCCTGTGACTTCACGCTGCCCCCGCCGCCGATGTTTGGAGTGGTGAGCCAGCTGATGGGATTGTTATAAGCGCTTTTTATACTGTTTTCTTGCAAGTGTATTTAAAAAAGGGGGTATTTAAATAAAGTGTAAAAACAGGGAGAACTACGCCATGGCCTTTTTTTTTTTACATGTGGTCCGCTTGTGGAATATAATCATAAAGTGTGCCAAGTCCCAGGAGAGAGGAAAGATGACCATCCCAGGGGATTCACAGGAGCTGTGATAATAAGCCTGTGGTTTCTTGTTTGAGGTGAGCAGGTTTTTCACCTGGTGTTGGTGGTGCACTCAATATTGGAGAAAAAATAATTGATTGAAGAGCACTGTTTGTGGAGGATTATTATTATATTATACATTATTGTTTTGGACTTTAAAGGACTTGTTTCTATTTTTCTTATAATTTGGGACTAATTGATATAATTTTGTTTGGAGGAGATTAAGGAGTTTTTTCACACACAGTTGCGCTGCACTATATAGGTTATAATTGGTTTAAATTTTAGTGTGGTGAAATTACTGAGGAGAGTTCAGCTAACAACTGAGTATTAATATTTTTTACTGAGTATAGGTACTCTAGTTCATTTTATATGACTTTGGAATTACATTTATAAGGAATTGGAGTTTTTGCTGATTGTATTCATTCACACATTAAATTCTGACACATCTATACTGTTAGGACTGGGTCATGCCAGAATGCGGTGCTGGAAAGGCATGTTCTGTGCTCATTTCCTGCACTCATGTTTATAATGCACTGCCTTTGCAATTTGCTGTGGGTGCCAATACATTGTTAACATCACTCCAAATGCAGATATTAAACGCACTGCATTTGCGGGCACAAGATCTAATGGTACTGCAGTGCAGTGGTTAGGTGCAATTTGTAGCCCATTCAAATGAATGGGCTTCCAAATCACACTTCAGGGGAATGCACAGGAATCATAATGGAACATTTACTGCATTCATGTGCAGATCTGGTGTGAACCAACTATTATATAAATGTTTCTCTTTTTTTTTTTCTGTAAAACAAATAATTTCATTTTTAAAGTCTTATTTGGCAACGCCATAATATGAATTTATCACTATAACGCTCCTTAGAAAAGTTACTCTTAAAATATTGTGGTACTGGTGTTTATTACATTGCTGTGTTTTCCCAATCTTCCTAAAAAAAAAAAAAAAAAAAAAAATTTGTTTGTCCATATGTTATTGAAAAAAAATAGGTTTCTATTTCATCTATTTCTGTGATTAACATCCTGTCAAGAATTGTGATTTTCTATTTGGAAAGCATAACCAATGTCCTAGTTTATCACTTACATCAAAATATTATAACAGAATATTTTAAAAAATATCATCATATGGTGTGTGCGTGTGTGTGTATGTGTAAAATGTCCCAATCTGCATTTTCCCAACAGCTTTACAGATATACAGATGTCTAGAGCATGATGAAGTTTGAGATTTTGGGTGTAAAACATGAAATAGATTGGAGAAGGTCCAAGAATGTAAAGAACATTTCCATAAATAATATACGCTTGATATTCTCTTAGTAACCACAAGAGTACCCATACAAAGTATAAGTGTATATCCAGATGAAAAAAGGGTACAGAAATATATGCACAGAAAATTAAATGCCTTCTTAGTCCGTCTATAATCAGAAAACATAGTTTTCAGGTGCTGCAGTGTAAAGCAAAACACTACTGTGCTTGTTTGGGATTACTTTTGCCTAGTCCAACAATTTTGATCTCCCATCTAAAGATATATGCTGACATTGCAGACCAGCCATTGATGGACAGATTAAAAAGTAATTTGCCATGAAAGTACGGTGGCACTGTTGCATCCAGCAGCAACCCCCTCTTTTTTTTTGTTACTCCGAGAGCTCAAATAATTATAGGCAGCTTAATTCTTATATATGGCTTTCTACAAGGCTTTTTTTCTCATAAAATAGGTGATGGAACTCACCTTCCCCAGCCAACGCCCCACCCCAACCACACCCACAACCCCACCTCCAGGCACACTTTCCTTTTTAGGTGAAAATTACGCGGTTGCCAAATAGTGGGTGTGATAGAGGCTCAGAACTGTGTATCGCAGAAGGCGCAAGACTCAGAAAAGTGAAACACACAGGGTACAGGACTCAGGAGTATGTATAGTGCAGAGGAGTGCATATCATACAGGGTGCAGTAGCCATAAACATGTACAGTACACAACATGAAAAGGTACAGTATGTACCATACAGCATAGCATAGAGACTATGATCAGGAGCATGTAATGTACACTGTACATACATAATCTGAGGCAAATGATACGCACCCCTAACCACTACCCCTGTATACTGTGCTATACATTATATAATCATGACCCCTGTTCTCTTTATACTAGGCTGCTACATACTTTTGACCACTGCACTCTGTCAGTTGTGTTGTACCTTACATACTCCTGACTGTATGCTATAATGTATTTTGCATACTCCTGACTGCTATAATTCCCACATATAGAGTGGTCAGGAATATGTAATATAGAGTCTAATGTGCAGTCCAGCATACAGTGTGCAGGGCTCAGGAGTACATAATGTAAAACCCATTGTACAGAGTGCAGAATTCATTAGTATTGTCCAGGGGCCATTAATGTAACATATGACTGTAAGAGGTATGTAATGTATAGCACAGCATACAGTTATGACTAGGTAATGCACAAGGTATTTTACTAAATACTCACTGTTGCACCCTGCATACCCTACTATGCATGACATACTCTTGGTTACTGAACTCTGTATACTTTGCTGCCCCCCAGCAAAGTTCCCTTGTCTTCTCCAAGCAAAAATCCTCCACCGCTCAAAGTAACCATCAATTACTCGCCACCTTTGCTTTCCTCTGTGCCAATCCCCAGCTCAGCTCTGTGCCCAACATCCACAGGCTACCTACACACCTATCCATCCACAACACACCTTCTGCCCCATTCACAGTTCAATTCTGCACTTTTTCCAAGTTCACCTTAGCACCCCATCCACAACTCACCTTTGTACCCCATTAACATCTTATATCTGCACCCCTCCATCCACAGATTACACCCCCAGTCCACAACTCACCTCAGCACCCTCATCTACAGCTTATCCTCACAGCTTTCACCTCTGCACAATCTGCAAACCTCCTTCCCTGCTATAACCCCTACACAAATCCCCCTTTTCCAGCTCTCCCCTTTGCACAAATCTCTCACCTTTTTACAGATCCCCCTTCCCCCAACTGAAAGCTGCCAGCAGCAAGGTCGTGTATATTACGATGTAGTATAAAATCATATAACACTAGTAATAATAAAGGGCAATCCCAAATAAATGTGCAATATCTAAAGCCCTAAAGGACAGTGCAAACAAAATGAATGTGCAAAATTTTGCAATAAATTAAATTCTATCTGCAGACGATCACATAATAATAATATACACTAATGTGCAAACATGGGCGTAAAGTGTGAATAGAAAATGTGCAAAGTACAGTAATAAATAAGCAATAAATAAGCAAAAAACAAAAATAAAACTTATTGTGCAAAAAATCATAAAGTACTAAAGTACTGCTGAGCAATGTGAGCAGCCCTGCAAAATCGCATGAAAAGTGCAAGGTAGTGTGTGGCATACACACTCCAATCACATCGCAATCAGATGGTGCCACAATGATAAATCAATAAAAAATGAATCTGAAAAAATCCAAAAAAAAATCCAAGAAACTTTTGTGCATAAGTGAGAAACTGGAGAATAAACAAAGAGTTCAGTGGTATTATTTCTTCTTAGAATAAATAAAACAGTCCAATGTGCAAATAGCAAAAGTGGGGTGCCTGAAGAGAGAGGGTGTGTATCCTCTTTGTGCATAGATCACACAAAAGTGAGCAGTGGCCCCTTACCCTGCGGTAATGGGAATACCGCAAAAAAGCAAATGCTGGTGGGGGTTGTCTCTCCTTGGGATCCCTGGACCAGAGCAGGTACTTTCTCTTGGTACCTCAGTATAGGTGAAACAGGTAATAAAAGAACAAAGGGGTACCGGATAGTGTAGTATTTTCAGCAAAGATGAGTTTTATTAAAATCATAAGGATGCACTCACATTGAATAATAAAGCACAGCATCTATCTCCTACGAGCGGCGAGCTTATCAACCTCAGTCAGTGTAGAGTGCCTATCCCATCCCTACGCGTGACGTCACCAATCACGCGACTTCTTTAGGTAGTATTATATATAAAAACTAAAATATGCTTCTTAAACTGTCATAACTGAAATGAACTAAATTATGATGACTGCATGAATAATTTTAAAAACAATACATTATCTTCCAAGAGTGTGCTGTGCATACAATATACATGATAGAAATAAAAGTATATTAATTTAAATTATTAAGGTTAGAATATTGCAAATCAATAGACTTTATAAACAAAGTAAAACATGTTGTAAAGACAAGAAATCCAGTAACAACAAAATGCCAGATTCTCTAATTCGCTAAATGAGCTATCTAACATAATTCTAAGAATTGTGACAGAAAATGCAGTTAATTACAAGTGTGATGTAGTCAGAATCGGTATATAAAATAGCAAATAAAACTACAATACCAAAGTTCCATGATTGATATGGTATGCCAAATTCACTTTACTTTTGCTCAAGTCAGGTGAAGTTTTGGACCATGAGCTTGTCACTGCTATTGTTACTGTCCCTATGGAAAGTAAATGAAACTGAAGTTTCCACATAGAACCATACTTGGGTTCACAGCAAATAAATACTGCTTATGGCCTAGATGCAAGGTCTAGTTATGCCCTTGAATAATATAATATTAAAGACTAGTCTGTTATATTGTTTTTAATATATGTTATGTTACATATGTTATATGTTTTTATTGTTTAAAATTAACTGAACCTGTTACCAGACTATGTACACTTACGGATTAATGTACTAGGAATATTTATGTATGTTTTTGTTTCTTGATATTATTGTTTTATAGATATCTATACTGTTTATTTAAGTGCTATATTTTAGTTAAAGCGGTTGTAAACCGCTGGACGTTTTTTTTTCTTACCTGTAAGGTAAAGTTGTATTGTGCTAGTATGCATCCAAACAGCACATTATGTGAAATGTACCTGAAAACAAAGCATGTCATCACTGGAGGTTGCTTCCATCTTCAACCGTCTTGCTTCCGGGTTCGCGGACTCCAGATCTGTGACTGTCCGGAACCACGATGACATCACTCCCGTGCATGCGTGCAGGAGCCGCCGCTGTTTGTTCAGAGCGCATGTATCAGAGATGTCACTGGCTGCATGTACAATAAATATATCCTAAACAGTGAGCGTTTAGGAGATATTTACACTAACTCTAGGTAAGCCTTATTATAGGCTTACCTTGAGGTAAAATTTAATGTTGGAAGTTTACTTCCACTTTACTCTTAAACGTGTATTGTGTGTGAGGTTTCTTTTTTTGTGTTGTATGTCTTTTGCTAGCATTTTTGCACAGCCACTTAGTTGGTTGGTGCTGAGGTTATCTGCCCAACCTGTAATAAGGGGCATGCACAGCATGCTAATGGAAGGTCGGTTGACAGTTGGAGAGAGGATAAATGGAGGTCAATGGAGAGGATTAGAACTTGGCTCCCTGTATGCAACTCTGAGGTGTCAATGACATTCCAAAGCAGATAATGAATACAATTCTTAGTGACATTTTGCTCTCTGTGTTCACACATACAATACATGGACTCTCATTGGTAGGGATAAGCTCGAGGTTCCATATGAGTTCAGTCAAGGTTTGCCTGTACATGACAGCTTCCTTTTAATGGTCTTTAAAAAAGCATCATGTCCTTTGCAGCCATTGACATCACTTGGCCCCATTCATTTATGGCCATACAACGTGGCAGGGATAGCGCTGACATTTGACCAAATAAGGCAAGGCCAACCCCGCCCTTTTGTTTACATTTAGCAGTGGGTACCAGGTATGCCATTCATACCGAGTATGTCATTCACAGCTAGTGTTGTGAAATAGCACATATCAATATGCACAATTATCATAATCACATCAGGGAGCAAAGTAGCACTTAGAAGTGATAACACTTCACCTCAAAGTGTACCAATAACAAAATATGTAGAGCATATTTTGCCCTCCCCTCACTAATTTCACAGAAAAAGCTTTCAATAATCAGGTGAAAGTAATGGTAAAAATCTGTAAATATTACTAACAAAATGGAACTGTATGAAAACTAAGACAAACTAATAATAAATTCAAAAAGTGTATTAATACTGTAAGTAAAACACATATGACTGGCTCTACTCTGCCATGCCAAACCCCTCCACTACTCTGGCCTTGGCGGTACACCTAAATGGTACACCTAAATGTCCTAAGGATGAGGTTCAAAGTAAGGTGATCTCCTCTGGTAAAAAAATTCTCACCTGAGGATGTTTGTTTTTTTGACATGGTCAGCAGCAGACAGGATTCTGTCTAGGGATAAAGTTTATATCAGCCCTAGAGCCCTATTATGGTGCAACCCTAGATTTATGGAACTCTACAACCATCCTGATACATGCTGCTAAAGGAGTTCTTTATTTCTCTTGTTAAAAGTACTGTTTACATATAATCTCATTCAATGTACATAAGGAGAGGACTGGCATTACCAATATTTTTTTATTTAAATATATTTTGCCTGGCTTCATCCTTTTTGGAACACCTAACAAATGACCCAGACATCACTAAATTGGTCACTACCTTTTATAAGGGTTTGCACCCTATGCCTCTTCATACAGGATGTTAAGCCGCCCCTATTTCTCCTTTGAACCCGGGTTGGACCTATGGGTGTATGGATAGAACTCTCTGATCGATCGGGTAATCCAGACACACACATGGGATGGTGAATCAAAATTACAATGATTTACTGGGTTTGCATATATCTTATACACTTACAGAGAGAGAGAGAAAAACCTCCCTCTTATTATCAGCCAATGAGATTGAAGCATAGACTTTATGAAAAAATAAGCATAAAATGTCATAAATTGCATATTCTGCCTATAGATATCCCTCAGGCTATATCTAAATATAAGTTTATATATATATATATGTGACCACGTATGGTAGGCAATCTGCCAATGTTCCAGACACTCAACTTCTAACATGTTATAACTTTGTTATTCATTGTCATTCATTCATTAAAATGTCAGGCTAACCACACGTACATCCTGTTCAAGTACATAGCTTGCAAATAATCTTTGCACTTCTAATTTTCTGCATAAGAAAGCAAAATACATTTCTTCTTGTATAACATATCTTAAAGCAGCACTCTAACATCCTTACAATCCCTCCTTTGATCATAACAGACGAAAAGTCTGTATTGATCACCAATATTATTCATTATACCATCTCTGTTTTGTGTAAAGCATAGAAACAAAAGAACATATTTTACATGTCATTGAAAAAGCTGATAGGCAGATTGAAAAGTTTCTTTTAGGGGGGGAAAGGGGGAAAAAGAATCTGGAAAGTCACTTCACCCATTTGGGGAACAGGGGTAGAACCAAAGTCTGTGGGGGGTTCCTGTTATTGAGAGAATTAGAGTTCCATTGTTTCATCTGTGGTCATGTATAGTTTTCAGTGATCAGGGGCTTTCTTTATCCTTGATTTTTGGCTTTCTTTTTTTTTTTTAACATAAAGTAGTTTATTGAAGAAAATTAAGCATATATAAACATACATGAGTGCAGATAAGATCTGATATACATCAATCAATTAGTATCAAACTTAAAATCAAGGTTGTATCTAACATGACCGTGAGTCATAGCTATGCAGTCTGACAGTTAAGCAAGCTGTCCTTAGATAAGAACTTCTGTGTGATCTGAGAACTATGCCCACCTTTTGGTATCTTTTTGAAATCTGCAATTGTTTGATGAGTAGGGAAAGGAACAGAGTGGAGATAAGAAAAGAAAAGGTAAGAAAATTAGTGAAAAGGATAGGTGTTATAACCTATACGTCACAGTGACTTGAGGGAGTTATTTAGAGCTTATTGAGCTCTGACGTCTAATGTACTTTCTCAAGTTCAGTATAACAGAACGGTTCAGGTTGTTACATGGTTATGTATTCGATCAAGTAATGGTAAGTATTGACCAGTTATTTAATCAAGTTCTCATAGTCTTGGGAGTATCTATATATGAACCAGGGAGACCAAGTTTCGTGATAACGATCAACTTTTTCTTCTGACTGTGCCCGTGTGTCTTCCATTTCACAAATATATGAAATTTTTTGCAGCCAGTCTTTCAGAGATGGAACTGTGGTTGATTTCCATAACAGTGGAATGAGAGACTTGGCCGCATTTAGTAGGTGTCTGGTGAGAGAATTTTTGTATCTTTTAAAGGTAAAATTTGTAATGTGAAGCAAGCAACATGATGTGTTAAGTTTGAGCTTGGTCTCCGTGATTCGGTATATTACCTCTTTGACCCTGTTCCAGTACGGTGTTATTCGTTCACATTGCCACCAAATGTGCATTAGAGTTCCTTTTTCTTTGTTGCACCTCCAGCATATGTCTGGCGACTGGGGGAACCATTTGTGAATCTTTGCTGGAGTTGCATACCAATGCGTGAGCATTTTATACGCCGTCTCCTGCATTCTCGTGCTTAAGGAGCATTTATGCGCCATAATACAGGCTCTTTCCCATTGGGTATCAGAAATTGTCATGTCAAGGCAGTCTGACCATCTCTCTCTGAGCCTATTATCTGCGGGTTTTTTCGAGTTTTGTAGCCACTGGTAAGCGACTGATGTGGTCTTTTCAACCTGCTCTCCCTTTAGGCACACCGACTCCAACTCAGTAGGCTCTCTAGTGAAGTGTCTCTTACGAGTGACATTGTTAACGTAACTCCTGACCTGGAAGTATGACCATAAGGGAAGGGAAGGTATATTGTTGTCAGCCTTTAGATTAGTCAAGTCTTTCATTATCTTGTTGTCAAAGCAATGGTAAGTCAGAAGTGGTAGTTTTTGATCAGAGGAGCGCAAGAGGCGGTTCCCCATTCCAGGTGTGAAGTCTGGGTTGTTTTGCAATGGGGTGAGAGGGCTGAGAGGCGAAGAAAGTTTGGGTTGTTTAGCTAGATGATGAAAGATTTCTAGAGTGGTCCCTATTAAAGGGTGTACTCTCAGAGTTGAGGGGTATTTGAGTTTTGGTATCCAGGGGGAGAACAGCAGGAGAATTGGGCTCAGCTCGTTTTCCAACGACACCCAGTCCTTTACGCCGCCATGACAGTGCCAGTCTATGATCCTGGCAATGTGTGTGGCATGATAATACATTTTGAAATCTGGTATCCCTAACCCACCCGCTGCTTTGGCTCTCGTTAGTAGGGAAAATTTAATACGTGGTGGTTTGTGTGCCCAAATGAATCGCATTTGAAGGGCCTGAAGCGATCTAAAAAAGCTTTGTGGGATTTTGATAGGGAGCGTGCGTAGTAAATATAGGACTTTAGGCAGTATGACCATTTTGCAAATGGCCACCCTGCCAAACCACGAAAAGAACCCCGTGTGCCAGGTTTGTAAATCCTTTTCTATGGTTTTGAGAAGGGGAAGGAAGTTTCGGGAGAAGATAGAGGACAACTTAGGTGTAAGCCAAACTCCCAGGTATTTGACAGCCTGTGTTTCCCACTTGAAAGGGCTATTGTCTTGGATTGTCTTTAGTGTTTATTCTGGGAGTGAAATATTCATCGCCTCTGATTTCGAGAAGTTTATCTTAAGGTTAGAAATATAACCGAATATTGCGAACTCTCTCATAAGGGAGGGGGTGGATATACGTGGGTCAGTCAAGAAGAAGAGTAAGTCATCGGCATATGCCGCTACTTTATATTCACGCCCTATGACCTCAAATCCCTTTACAGCAGTGTTCGCTAGGATTCGTCTAACAAATGGTTCTAATGATATTATGAATAGCAGGGGCGACAACAGGCAGCCCTATCTTGTCCCATTGTTTATGTTTACTTTATCGGATAGTGAACCGTTTATTTTGAGTCTAGCTGAAGGGTTTTGGTATAAGGAGGTTATCCAGGCCATCATTCCTGGTCCCAGGCCTATGTGTCTGCAGGTTTCAAACATGTAATCCCAGGCTACTCGACCGAAGGCCTTCTCCGCGTCCGTGGACAGGAGAAGACCCTCGATCTTTCGTCCATGGGCGGCGTGAATCAGGTTTAGGGCTTTGGTGACATTATCCCTTGCCTCTCTTCCAGGCATAAAGCCTGCCTGTTCCGGTCCTATCACATTATGAAGTAGAGGTTTCAGTCTATTAGAAATGATTTTGGCCAGTATCTTCACATCTAAATTCAGTAGCGATATAGGCCTATAGCTAGAACAGTGAAGCGGATCCTTATCTGGCTTGGGTAACACAGTGATAAAGGCCGATAAAAATTCTGGGGGGACCGTTCTTGGCTTTGATAGGGTATTTAATGCATTTTGGAGGTGTGGAGACAATGTGTCGACGAATGTCTTGTAGTATATGGCCGTGAATCCATCAGGACCCGGGCTCTTGCCTTGTTTTAAATCTTTAATAGCTAGTTTGAGTTCCGACAGGTCCACGGGACTCTCGAGTGATGCGGCGTCCTCCGCCGTAAGTGAGGGAAGGCCCGAACCCCCCAAGAAATCCTGCATCACCTGGAGCCTTTCTCCCTGCAAATCATGTGGTCTATGTTGAGTTGGGAGATTATATAAATTGGAATAGAATTCCTGGAAGTGTTGTGCTATTTTGTCAGTTGTTCTATCCACCCTACCCCCCTTATTTTGAATGGCTGAGATGTCATGCTTATGAATGGGTCCCTTCAGAGCCCTGGCAAGCAGGTGGCCGGGTTTGTCACCTTGCTCATAGTATATTTTTTTTCTAAAGAAAAGGAAGCGTTTCGTTTTAGATTCTAGAAGCTGTTTAAGGGTCAGTCTTGTCTCGAGAAGAGCAGTCGCTGATCTGGATGTCAAAGATTGCTTGTGTAAGGTTTCAAGGCTACATATTTTTTGTGTTAATTGGAGAATTTCCTTTTCTTGGTCTTTCTTTTTTTGTGCACCCATCCTAATTAGCTCTCCCCTGATGGAGCACTTGTGGGCCTCCCAGACCATCAGTGGATCCATGCCCGGGGTCACGTTATGCCTGAAGAACTCTTTCAAAGCTGCGGTCAGTGTAGACAGCAGAACTGGGTCTGTTAAGAGAGAGGAATTCAGTCTCCAAGTTCCCGATCTGGCCAGGTTATCGGACAGGTTTAGGACAATGGAAACTGGGGCATGATCAGAAATAGTTTGTATCCCGAGGGGGCGTGGCCGAACGGGCTCCAAGATGGACGTGTAATCCTGGAGCTCCGCTCGCCTTAAAGATAATCCACAGCCATCAGAGCTTTCCAGTACCCCTATCAACAATCGGACCTACCTATCACTGAGTGGGGGCCCGCTGAACCCATCGGGGATGACCAGACGCCGCAAGAACCCACAACAGCCGCAGAAAATGACCAGTTACTACGCGGCTCGCGGCCCTCAAAATGGCGGCGGTACAGCAGACGACAGGCCGGAGCTTAGGCCCGAAGCGCACAGCGGCAGACAAGGTCCAGTATCTGTCTCTACCCACTCCCCGAACCCACCCAGTGTATCATCCTCCAGCCCATCCAGCCCTTCCACTAGAAGTCCGGCCAAATCGAAGCGGCGGAGGGAATCCCCCGTCAGGCAGGGAGGCGCGCAGGGTATGGAGGTGAGCGGGCCCCACAGCAATCCATTACACCAGAGTGACACTGAGCGAGATCCTATCAGGGAATTCCCCACAGCAGACCGGCCGGTCTCAGATACACTGCTGAAGGACATGCTCTTGTCACTGCGCTCATCACTACAGGCAGACATGGTTAGGGGGATAACGGAGTGCCAGAGAGAAGTACAGGCCATAGGCCAGAGGGTACACCTGGTAGAAAACAAGATGGAGGAATATACATCAGCATATAATGTGATGGTGGAGGCCCATACAGCTCAAGGGGAAGACATTACGTGGTTACAAAACAAAATGGCCGACCTAGAAGACAGGTCCAGGAGGAACAACCTCAAACTTAGAGGAATTCCGGAAGATATCCCCCCTAACCAGCTCTTACAATATGCCCAAACCCTATTCTCCACTCTAGTGCCCGATGCCTCAGCATAGGACCTACTAGTGGACAGGATACATAGAGTACCTAAGCCGTCTTTTCTCCCTGCTGACATACCCAGGGATGTCCTGCTCAGAATGCATTTCTACCACGTTAAAGACCGGGTACTACAAGCCTCACGCAAACAGGAGAACATTCCCCAGCAGTATGTGAATATCAGACTGCTCCCAGACCTCTCCAGGCATACTCTACAGCGCCGGCGCAATTTACTAACAATCACAAAAGCTTTGAGGAATCACAAAATCCTCCATAAGTGGAAGTATCCCGCCACTCTATCTATTACCCACAACGGTGTCACCATCTCCATTACTAGTTTGGAAGAAGGGCTCACAGCCTTGAAAAGATGGAACATCACTGCGGATCTGCCTACCCATCAAGCACACCCAGCTGCACCATCCTTCCTCCAGAATGATTGGCAGGTAGTGTCCTACAAAAAACCTAACAAGAAACCCACAGGTGGAAGCTAGAAAAATAATCCAAGTATACACAGGATTATCTTCAGGGCTGAGTTTCTAATCTAGAACCTCTCCCTTTCCCCTCCAACATCAATAGCAGCTACGACTGCACGAGGATCACTTGTGAGATCCATTTCTTAAGTTAAGCATGTTAACCTTTTGTTTAATTTACAGTTATTTTTTACCTCTTTTTTTTTTAAGTGATATGCATTGCTTCACAGCACTAACTACACCTCTGAACCGGAAGAGGTCTCGATACAACGGCTCATCTCCACCAACAAATACGCAGCATGAACAGCTCTCCATGGTCGCAGTGAGTACTCCCACACTACAGCCTCATAACTCACCACAATTGTCTCTTAAATGACGATTACCTGCCTTTCCATTAATGCCAGAGGCTTAAATCACCCGACTAAGCGCTATAGCTTATGGAAAGAAGCTCACAAACATAAGGCGGACATTCTCAGCGTCCAAGAAACGCACTTCCAACTACACAATGACCCCCAATGTAATCATAAGGACTTCCCTTTCATCTACAAAGCCTGTACGCCACACCGTAAAACAGGGGGAGTTCTCCTAGCCTTCAAAAACTCCATATCCTTCGAGCCCAAAGAAATCATCACTGATGTCGCAGGAAGGTACATCATTGCCACAGGGGACATCAACTCCAGTCCCTACACCATAGTAACCTTATACGCGCCAAACAAGCACCAAGTACGGTTCATAAACAAAGTACTCAACAAAGCAAAAGCCTTACAATATGGTAACCTCCTGATATGTGGGGACTTTAATGCGACACCTGACCCGCTCATAGACACATCATCCGGTAAAGGAACTTTGTCCCTCCAACCGCTACTACACAAAGAAGAGCTATTCGACACATGGAGATGTCTACACGGCAATGAAAAGGACTACACCTTTTTTTCCAGCAGACACTGCTCATACTCCCGTATAGATTTATTTTTAACGGATAAAAGGCTTCTACAACAAATCGAAAAAACCACAATACACGATATTACGTGGTCGGACCACTCTGCCATTACTTTATCCATTGCTGAGAGGGGAATCTCCTCCTCACCCCCCATCTGGCGCTGCAACACACGCATACTCCATGACCCACAACTCCAATCGACACTATCTCAAAATTTACAGCATTTCTTTTCAGACAATGCTGGTTCAGTTGAAGACCCATACATCTTATGGAGCACACACAAGGCCTTCATGAGAGGCGTTCTCATTCAAATAGGGGCCAGAGAAAAGAGGAAACGGACTCAGCAGCTTCATAATCTCCTGGTAGAAATACACGATATCTCCTCACAACACAAACAATCCCCTACATTACCACTCACAGATAAACTGACCACCCTCAGAGAAAAACTTAGAAATCTACTATCGCAACAATATGACATACATCTCCGCCGCCTTCAACTAAACTATTACGCCAATGCTAATAGAGCAGGAAAATACCTTGCAAACAGATTGAAGGCGGCTCGAACTAAAACAAGAATAGCCTACCTACAGCATCCTACAGAACCACACAAAATTGTAAACCCTCAGGCTATAGCTGACCAATTTGCGGACTACTATGGCTCGCTATATAACCTACAAACTGACCCCAACACACACCAACCAACAATGGAACAAATTGAAACATTCCTCAAAAATATCAATCTTCCCACTCTCTCTACTCAACAGTTAGAAACACTTAACGCACCCATCACGACACGGGAAATAGAACTGATAACTAACTCTCTTCCCAATGGAAAATCTCCGGGGCCAGATGGTTTCTCCAACGAATACTTCAAAACCTTTGCAAAAACTCTATCACCATACATGTCAGCCATATATAATAAAGCTGCCGAGTCCGCGACCCTTCCTCAAGAAATGCTGAAAGCATACATAGTTACACTGCCCAAACCAGGCAAAGATCCTACCACACCAGCGAATTTCAGACCTATATCTCTTCTAAACTCTGATATTAAAATATATGCCAAATTATTAGCCAAAAGATTAACAGACATCATACCACATATTATAAAGCGTGACCAGATGGGTTTTGTGAGGGGGAGACAAACTTCTGACACAACTAGAAGAATTATTAATGTGATGAATTTTGCTGAGAAATCTCGAACGCCTTCTCTGCTGTTATCAATCGACGCAGAGAAGGCGTTCGATAGAGTCCACTGGACATATATGAAAACAACTCTTACTAAATTTGGGTTCCAGGGCCCCATATTGCAAGCCATTTTGGCTTTATATTCACACCCGTCAGCTCAGGTGTACTCCTCTGGGTTCCTATCCAAATCATTTAACATCACTAATGGGACAAGACAGGGGTGTCCCCTATCTCCAACAATCTTTAACCTAATGATCGAACCCCTAGCTGAAACCATACGATCTCATCCCCTGATTACGGGCTTCCAGTTTGGCTCCAGCTCACACATCATAAACCTCTTTGCAGATGACGTAATCTTGCTCCTGACCAATCCTGTCACATCATTACAGCAAGCTCATGTCATCCTCAACACATTTGGAGAAATTTCATATTACAAAGTCAATTTTAACAAATCCTTAATATTAGATCTAGGTATTCCTTCCCATGACCGCAACATGCTTCAAGCACAACTACCTTATACGTGGAGCCTAAACGGCATAAAATATCTGGGTATCACCCTTACCAATAAAACCTCCACACTAGTTAAAGTCAACATGCTAGCACTTATAGCCACACTGGAGGCCCAAATCAGGCATATGTCCAACAAAGAAGTGTCATGGTTTGGAAGAATCAATGCTTACAAAATGATGTTGCTACCACAAATAATCTATATGTTTCGTTCTTTACCAATTCACATACCTATTCACTATATCCATAAAATGTCAAACGCAGGTTGGAAGTATATATGGAATGGAAAAAAAGCTAGATGCTCTAGAAACAACCTCACGTTCCACAAAAAAATAGGAGGGGCAGGCCTGACGGACTTATATGACTACTATTGGGCTGTCAGACTAGACCAAACCAAATTATGGTTCAAAACTGAGGACACACCACTCTGGGTAGACATTGAAAAAACACTAGCCCCAACAAAGGACTTAACATTATTACTACTGAGTGATGGGTGGTTACCATGGAAACTGTCTACCCTAACTCTTCCTATGCAGATCTCATTGAGAGCATGGAGATTCCTTCTAGAACAAAAACATAAGGTCAACCATGAAATACCATACACAATACCATTGACTCTACTAGAAACAAAGATTCCTTCACTGAAGGTTAACTACTTGACAAACAAAGGGGTCAATAATATTCTGGACCTATATGACGGTTCACAATTAAAAACAACTGAACAGGTCATGTCCCAATATAACCTCACCAATAACGGAAAATTCTTACACATGAGAATCACACACTTCCTTAAACCCCTCTCTAGACCGTCCATTTCCATACCAAGAGAGATATGGAACTTTTACTCGACTGCCAATAGTAATTCTAAAGGCATATCCTTTTTCTACAATAAAATAAGGGATAAAAACACATTCCTCAAAACCAATGCAATGACAAAATGGGAGGATGAATTGGGAAACATATTCTCACCAGACCAATGGCAACAGGCATTCACTGAAATACACAAAGCCTCCCACTGCATTAAGCATTGGGAGCTGGCGATTAAGCTAGCTAACAGATGGCACTACACACCATACAGATTGGCAACCTATTTCCCTGGTACTTCACCACTATGTTGGAGGGCATGCGGCCACACGGGCTCTTTACTTCACATGCTATGGTATTGCCCTACTGTTAAGAGCACATGGAATCAAATATTCCGACTAATATCATCTATTACAGGAATGCTCACACACCCAGACCCTGCATTAGCAATATTACACCTAAACATAGACAACTTCCATAACGACTTCAGACCAGTAGTGACACACATACTACTTGAGACGAGGTCAATGATTCTTTGCAACTGGAAATCAGCGACAGCCTTGAATATGACAGATATAATAAAAGCTGTCAACAGGAACTACACCTTTGAACGTCTTATAGCATTAAACTCCTCACAGTGTGCGAAGTTTGACAAATCTTGGTCTATATGGCCATATAGGCTGTGACTTAATTGACCCATGAGGTGAATGTAAAGCTTTAACAATACCTGTAGGTCTAACACTATACCTACCTAATCTATGTAGGATTGTAACTTCTGAAGATATACCATCACAAGCTGTATATCACTTACTTCTATATTTTACTTTGTGTTAATCAACCCATTTATGCTACATAACTCATCTACTTTTACCCCCCACCTTTTCTATTTCTGTACCCTTTTACAAATACTCAATAAAAATTTATTGAAAGAAAGAAATAGTTTGTATCCCTATGTTTGCCTCTCTAACTAGATGGAGGTCCCTCTGTGTGATAAAGATGTAATCGATCCTAGAGTGGCGATCATGGGGGATGGAATAGAAGGAGAAATCTTTATCCTCAGGGTGTAGAAAGCGCCACGTGTCAACTAAGTCTAAGGAGTGGAGGAGAGTTTTGATTTTTTTTAATATTTTATAGGTAATGAAGGTTTTTCCTGTTGACGTATCTACTAACGGGTTTAAGGGAATGTTAAAATCTCCCCCTAAAATTAAGCGACCTGTGCTGAAACCCTCTAACTCCCTTATCAACTTTTTGCAGAAGGACAAGTGGGAGGTATTGGGGAAATACACATTCGCTAATGTGGTGGGAACCCCCGAACATTTCCCTTTGACAAAAATATATCTCCCCCCTGGATCAACCAATTTGTCTGTGATCTCGAATGAAGCCTCCCTACTGAGCAGTATTGTCACTCCCTTAGATTTGGAACTGTCGTTTGTGGCGTGGTGTGCCTCTGTGAAGTAGGAGTCGGTGAGCCTGGGAACCTGGTTTGTCTTAAAGTGGGTCTCTTGCAGGAAAACAATTTTAGGCTTACCTTTTTTTAATTCCCGCAAGAGAGTAGTGCGTTTCTCCGGAATGTTTAGGCCTTTGACGTTGTGCGATACCACCGTAGGGGTTCGGCCTAACGCAGAGTAGGCCATTGTTCAGGACCAGAGAGAGACCGCAGACAATACCTGTAATCACAACTATAAAAAAGTACCTGTTAGAATTTAAATACTTAAACGTAGTTGTACCACCTCAATCTGTGACTAAGAAGAATGGGAAGGAATAGATGGAAAGATATGAGTATAGTGAGAAATTAGAAATAAGAGTACGGAGAGTGAGATTTACAACCCTCCCAGACAATGATAACGTCTGAGTGGATCAATATTTAGTGTGTGAAAGTAGGTCTATAACCCCTCTCACACACTCTGTGGGGACGTGGGAGGCACGCGGTCAGATACCAGTCCCAACTTAACAAAAGTTGAGAAAAAAAAAAGAGAATAAAATGAACTGTCAGGGACTTAGAACAGCCAGACCACGGCCCAGTTTAGCAAATGGATAGTGCCTAATGGTCTTTTTTTACCGCTTGAGCTGTTAGAGTGGGGCTCCAACCAAAAAAAAAACGAAGCGGGACAAGCAGTAGCTATATTAACTTGTAGAAATATATGGGGTGGTGGGATCAAGACGTGAAAGGCATAGTCGCCTCCATACCTTTCCCCTCCCCCTTCCCGTATGGGAATCACTTAGTGCAGGAACCAAAAAACAGAAAAAACAATGAGAACAAAGACAAAAACTCCCAGAGGGAAGTATAAGTAGAAACTCTACATTAAGTTAAAGGTCCCCATCTGGCTTGTATTGACATCTAAAATGGATAGGAGGTGCAAGGTTCTTGCTAGGTCTCTAGGTAGGCCGGACCATCAGCATGGACCAACTGGGCTTCTCGTGGATACATATCAACCAACAGGCAGTGTCATGTCTTCTGAGTGGAGTACATATCAACGCCCTGGGCGGCAACCTTGTCTCCCACATTCCTGTTAGGCTGGCAAGTTCACAGTGAGTGGAGCAAAGGTTAGTGTGATTCATCCCAGGGATCTTGTGGGACCCCCCAGATGAGAGGTTAGGAGGTACCCAGGTCTCTGTCAGACAGCCCACGCTATCCCTCCCATGTGTGGAGAAAAAAAAAAAAAAGGGGGGGGGGAGGAGGGACCATAAGCAAGGACGATACTAGTAGTAGTAGGTCTTTCCATCCAAGTGTCAAATGATCCGGAATGGGGAGTCCTTGCATGAAAACTTAGCTGTAGCATAAACAAAGTACCTGCTCAATTTAGCACATATGCTAAGGTGTGAGTTGAAACCAGGACGAAACAGATCATCGGTATGTGATAGGATTCTCGCGCTCACGCATCCATTAACATCCTGGAGGAATGTGCTTTGCCCCTTGGAGTGCCAGCGATTGACCCTTCTTGCCGATTCTGCTTCTGCTTCTTAGCGAGATGCTTCTCTGGGGTCACTGTAGGGGAGTGCGGTGGGCTTCTGTCTCTGAATGGGAGTAAAAACTCCTGATACCATTCCGGTAGGTCAATCTCACCTAGCTGCAGGGCGCTGCAAAACTCCTGGAGGTCACTTGGAGTGTGGAGAAAGTGTTGTTTGCCATTGTGCGACACTGAGAGGGCAAAGGGGAAGCGCCACGTGTACCGAAGATCTTTTGCCCGTAGCGCCTCTAGCAGGGGTCGAAGGCTCTGCGATTTTTCAGCGTAATTTGGGAAAGATCTTGAAATAAAGTTATGTGGGCGCCGTTGAACACAATCTGCTCATTTCTGCGTGCCTTGTACATGATCTCCTCTTTAAGGGAAAAACTTTGCAGGCAGCAAATGATGTCACGAGGAGGAAGTGTATCTGGGCCTCTGGCTCTTAGGGCTCTGTGCGCTCTGACAAATTCAATGTCCACGTCCTCTGGTCTCTCCAGGAGGCTATTAAAAACCCTCTGCAGTACATGAGTTATTTGGTCTGCATCAACTGATTCTGGTATACCTCGAACTCTAATGTTATTCCTTCTCCCCCTGTTATCGAGGTCTTCCAGGTGTCTATTCATCTCAATAAAATGAAGTGCATGAGAGGAGGCCACCCTATCCAGCCTGTTTATGGCTTTATCTCTGTGTTTTCCTGCTGCTTCAGCGGTGGCCATCTTCTCTGTGAGAACTAACAGGTTGGTTTTAAGATCCGTGATAGCTGCAGAGAATGAGGCTTTAATGTCAGCAGCAAAGACTGACATATCTGCATAAGTTAGTGGGTGATCAGGACGTGCCCCTCTCCTACCGTTATCCTCTGTAGCAGACAGGGAGTCTTCGCTGAGATCCTCCTCGTGCTGCACCGGCGCCATCTTCCCTCCGGCAGTCACCCTCTGTATCACGGCTTGATTCTTGAAAATCTCTGAAATGTTCCTCCCGGCTGATGCAGCGGTAGAGCGGTGGGAACGAGTGTGCTGTGGGAGACGATTCTGTCTGCTCATCGTCGCTTGCTGTGTGGCAAAAAGACTGGTTTGGGCCACTGGTCTGACAGAGCTCCTCGTTTAGGCTGCCATCTCCATCGCGCGCCAAGCCACGCCCCCGATTTTTGGCTTTCTTTATCCTTGATTTGTGGATCCATTGTGGGCTCTGGTCAGTCAGGACTGCTGTTCTTGCAACTTTCAATACTTCAAAAGATCCTTGGAAGATCTTCTTGCTGCTAATTGCTTGACCAACACCCTGTCTCTGGGTATAAAAGGATGTGTTGGTTCTGTGGAGAGAGGAGGAAAGGTGACAGCTACCTTGTCATAATTTTCTGTAAAGCTACTTACCAGGTTTTTCATGTACTCTTCCTGTAAAGAATACAGATTAGGTTCCTCTCCTATTTCTATCTATTTCCTCTGTGTTGGTTTTCCCATTAATATTTCATAAGGGGATAAGCCGTTTCTAGAATGGGTTGAGGTACGGATTTGGAAAAGTATTGCGGGAAGAAAATCTAACCAGTTTCTCAAAGTTCCTCCGGACGCTTTCTTTAGTTTATCTTTAATATTTCTGTTCATCTTTTCTACTACTCCTGCACTTTGGGGATAAGGGATGTGTAGTTTCCATTGAATACCTATCAAATCAACCTATCAGCGAGTGCATTGCCTTCTGCTATTTCTGTTTTATCATATGAGTGCCCGCGAATCTTAATTACATTAATGTGGCGAGGAAGGAGCGTTTCAATAAAGCGTCCACATGCTATCTGTGTAAACATTCACATCCTGTCCTTCAAAGAGGAGTTGCGCTGAAGTTACTCGCAGTGGTTTACTTTCTAAGATAATGTCTGGGAGCATGACAACTGAGTAATCAGTCTTGTATGTGTGATCGTCAGGACGTGTACAGCTACCGTCTACAATAACATGTAGGTAATCAGGGTTGGGGGTGTCTTTTAAATCAGAACGTGGTGAAGTAGATTCTAATAGCTGTTGATTACAGTCATGTTGTGGAATAGGATCAGTTTCTGAAAGATACAAGAGAGAGTGTAGAAACCTGAGTTGTGGTGTGGTCTCTGAACATGATTTGATGTCAAGATGTTGTGTGTTAAAGAGTATAACTTCATAGCCACTTGTACGTTGTGCTGTCAAGTGCTGAGTACTCATGTTCTACATAAGGTGAACTACCGAATGTGTTGTGTATAATGTTGTCTGCCCTCCCAATGTTAATTTGGATGCCTCCTTTACAGCCATTGCACAAGCCCCGAGAGCTTGAAGGCAAGAGGGCATCCCCTGAACCTGCACGGGTAAGACCCAATGCAGGTGGTGCCCTTGAGAGGGATGCAGTGAGGGTGGTAAATGCTTGTAGCATTTCCTCAGTCCAATTAATTATTTTTGGAGAGCCCAACAACGTAGCTGCTCTAAGGATCGAATCCCAGTGTGAGCAATCAGGTATCCATTGTCTGCAGTAGACAATCGAGTCGAGGAAGGCCTTCTCCTTCGGGGGACTGAGGCATGTAAGTACTTTGACCCGAGCCGGTGACACCAAACGTTTCCCTTGTTTGATTATACACCCCAAATACTCAACCTGCGACCTGCATCATCGGATCTTTTTGCAAGACACCAAATGACCTTCTGAGGGGAGGCGATGCTCAGAGTTGGACTCACAGCATCCCTTGCTCTCACTACACAGCAGTAGGTCATCTACATATTGAAGCAGTATGGAACCCTGAGGAGGTGTCCAGTCGTCAAGGGATCATTTCAATACTATAGAGAAGGCTGCTGGGCTGTCAACAAATTCTTGTGGGAGCCGTGTCCAATTGACCCGGCCCCAAACAAAACCAAAGATCCTTTGTGCGTCCTCCCCAACCGGTACACTAAAAAAAAAAAGTGTTCCATGGACTATTTCCTTTAGTATGCCTTCCTTTTTGTATTCTTCAATCAATGGTGAAATGCCCTGCAGTTTTTCTTCTGTAAGGGGATATTGTTTTTGGAAGTGTGATATTGTGTTGGGTTTGAAAGTAGGAGAGTAAGGTGTACGATTAAGATGTCCTACAGAGGTTTTGTCCTTAGCCCAAATTGGGTGATTTTCTAGCGGTCTGTGATATTTAGGATTAGTCAAGACACATAGTGGAGACTTTGCTGTCAATCCACCTTCTTGGTCAAACCTTATATTGATTCTTAAAGCAGACCTTAAGTCTCTTCCCATTAAGGAAAGGTCAGTCAGTCAAAACAGCAAAACATAGTTGTAAGAAGTTTGTCCTGTAATGTACTAACTTGTAATGTAGGAGTCACTTTATGTTGGACATCAGTACCATTAATACCCATTGAGCAACCCTCTGTACATTCTGAAGTGATAAACCTACAATCAGTGAGTGATATATTTTATGTAGACAAACCAAAAATGAGTAAAAATCTTCCCCTCGATTTTGTTTGCAAGACAACATAGTGTGTACACTTGTGTCCCCTTTGTATGCTTTCTGCCAAGCTAGTCCTAGTTGGCCCCAAAAAATATCCCACCCTTCAGGTTTGTCATAGGGATCTGCCGTGATAAAAGCTGCCACTACATCAAATTCAACCGTGGTTTCAGGGTCTACTGCTTGAATAATGATTTGGAGATCTTCTGCACTCATCCTAGCTCCTGTACAATACCTTTTTAGAAAAGCTGCAGCAGCTCTGGGATCCTTTCTAGGTTTAGGGCAGGTGTCCCTTATATCTTTAATTAGCCGACGGGGAGGGGGATCTGAACCTGCGTATTACCTATCGTGATCAAAGGAAGGGACTTAAAGGGTTCCTTCTCTTTGTTTGCAGAACGAAGGATTATCTGACCCGCAGACTCTACTTCTTGTAATGCTATAGCTAGTTCTTCTGATTTTTTATTTTTTTTGCTCTAGCCTCTTTGCTTCCCTCACTTCTTTCTCCCTGTCTTTCCCTTAGTACATTTTACAACATTTCATCACATATTTCCAATCCCAGTGTCACCCGGGGTGTAATTGTGTCGATTATGCGTCCCACAAATTTTCATTACCTCCTCCCAATCTTCCAGGGAACATGGTCCCAATGACCCCAAGCCTGAAAGATACAACTAATGTGCACGAGTTTGTACATTTTCCCAAAAAGGCTCGACACAATTTGCCCCACAAGTGCCTTTTACAAAATCATAGGGGGAAGGTTGGTCCCGCTCACTTTTGGGAACTTCCTTCCCTAATTTATTTCCCATAATTATTTCACAATATCCTTAATGTCACAATGATACTTATAATACTTATTACTCCTGTTACTGTTAAACCTTCTTCAAATACAAAATTATTTTGTATATTGAATCTCAACATTTGAACCCTTGGAGTACCTTCTGTTAATAAAGGTCTCTTTCTCAGTTTAAGATGGTAATACACTCAGAACATCTTTGTGACATTTGTTTAACACACAACAAACACAATAACACTGATATAACTCTATAACTTTATGTATATCACTTATCAAGATCAAACCAAATAGTAAATCAACTCCCTTATGTCGAAGTATATATTCACACATGCATATGATCACAACAAAATACAGAGCAATATATTCACGAAGAAACAACGTTAAATTGTGTGCACCCAATTTCCCCTTCTTTTTTTTTAGAGCTCCATACACCCGTCCTGTATTTTAAGAAAGCATCAAATGCTCTCTATAATCCTATAAGTCTGGCCAGCCTAGCGGGACATCATTTAACCATTAAAACTATGCAACTTCTTTATCCCAGGAGAGCCAACCTAGCAATCCTAGAGATTATGCTACCTCTTTATCCCAGGAGAGCCAACCTAGCAATCCTCGAGATTATAAAATAAAAAAAAACAATAGGGGTCAATCGTGCTAGGATAAGTGAAAAGGCTTTGTAAAATAAATTTACAAAGTTTCCACTCACCTTGCAGTCGATCACCCCACTTCTGGTACCATGTTAAGCCGCCCCTATTTCTCCTTTGAACCCGGGTTGGACCTATGGACTCTCTGATCGATCGGGTAATCCAGACACACACATGGGATGGTGAATCGAAATTACAATGATTTACTGGGTTTGCATATATCTTATACACTTACAGAGAGAGAGAGAAAAACCTCCCTCTTATTATCAGCCAATGAGATTGAAGCATAGACTTTATGAAAAAATAAGCATAAAATGTCATAAATTGCATATTCTGCCTATAGATATCCCTCAGGCTATATCTAAATATAAGTTTATATATATATGTGACCACGTATGGTAGGCAATCTGCCAATGTTCCAGACACTCAACTTCTAACATGTTATAACTTTGTTATTCATTGTCTATATTAAAATGTCAGGCTAACCACACGTACATCCTGTTCAAGTACATAGCTCGCAAATAATCTTTGCACTTCTAATTTTCTGCATAAGAAAGCAAAATACATTTCTTCTATAACATATCTTAAAGCAGCACTCTAACATCCTTACACAGGATATGGCATACCTACTTACCTGACCTCACGGATGATGATTGTGAAGAGGTCACTGAAACCTTTTTTCAAGATATTATTAGCACAGAGGAAAAACACACCCATTTTAAATGTATTTACCAACTCACAGGGAAGTCCCGTCAAGTCACCGTGCGTCAGAGGGGGGCGGGGTCACCGGATGGCCCCGCCCCCCGTTATTTAAGAACTGTCAGACGAGGAGCGCCGTCACACAGCGGGAGCCTCCCTCCATGCCAGCATGGGTGCAGAGCGGCCCGGAGAAGAAAATGAAGAAGAGAAGAAGATGAAGAAGATGAAGAGAAGAGCGGGAGCCTCCCCCCATGCCATGGGTGCAGAGCGGCCCGAGGAGAAGAAGATAGAAGACGCCGCGGAGGAGATGCTGGACGAGAACGCCGGAGAAAGAACCAGAAGAACCAGAAGAACCAGAAGATGAAGGAAGATAGAAGAAAGAAGAAGTATTTAAATAAAGGAATTGTCAAAAACTGTCTCTTGTAATTTTTAACATTTTTGACAGTTTTTTAGTGAAATGGTAGGGGTACTTTTGTACCCCTTTACCATTTCACACAGGGGGGGGCCGGGATCTGGGGGTCCCCTTGTTAAAGGGGGCTTCCAGATTCCGATAAGCCCCCCGCCCGCAGACCCCCACAACCACCGGCCAGGGTTGTGGGGATGAGGCCCTTGTCCTCATCAACATGGGGACAAGGTGTTTTGGGGGGCTACCCCAAAGCACCCTCCCAATGTTGAGGGCATGTGGCCTGGTATGGTTCAGGAGGGGGGGGCGCACTCTCGTCCCCCCTCTTTTCCTGCGGCCTGCCAGGTTGCGTGCTCGGATAAGGGTCTTGTATGGATTTTTGGGGGGACCCCACGCCGTTTTGGTTTTTTTTTTTGGCGCGGGGTTCCCCTTAAAATCCATACCAGACCTGAAGGGTCTGGTATGGAATTTAGGGGGAACCTCACGTCATTTTTTTTTTTTAATTTTGGCCGGGGTTCCCCTTAATATCCATATCAGACCTGAAGGGCCTGGTATGGAATTTAGGGGGACTCCTACGTCTTTTTTTTTTTTTTTTTTTTAATTTGGGTTCGGGGTTCCCCTTTGGGGAATTCCCATGCCATTTTTATCAATGAACTTCTATGTGTATTGTCGGCAATGCAATAGCCGCGGTAGTTTTAAATGAGTTTTTTCCTTCAAAATGTCATTTTGCTGTCAGACTGTTCTAAACACAGGAAACATGCGCCCCTTTACAGGCATACTATAGACACCCCCCAGGTACGAAATTTAAAGGGATATTACACTTTTATTATTTGACTTTAAGCATTATTAAAATCACTGCTCCTGAAAAAACGGCTGTTTTAAAAAAAATTTTTGCATTGATCCATGTCCCCTGGGGCAGGACCCAGGTCCCCAAACACTTTTTATGACAATAACTTGCATATTAGCCTTTAAAATTAGCACTTTTGATTTCTCCCATAGACTTTTAAAGGGTGTTCCGCGGCATTCGAATTTGCCGTGAACACCCCAAATTGTTCGCTGTTCGGCGAACTTGCGAACAGCCATTGTTCGAGTCGAACATGAGTTCGACTCGAACTCGAAGCTCATCCCTAGTGAGAGACGATTCGCGCTTTTTCAAACTCGTGGTTTTCAGATCGTTTTCTAAGGTTCAGTTTGTGCTTGTGGGTTTGTATCTGCTCTTCAGTGCGTGCAAGCAAGTTCCGCGTGACTTTAAGTAGTCATTGTGTTCTTGTTCGTTCGTTACTGTTTTTCAGGTCGCTCTTCACAGGCCGTGCTGTTCTTCAGTGCATTCTGTTACTTCGTTCTGAGCAGCCAACCGTTTTCTAGCCATGTTGCGTATACGTACTCCTTGTAGAGTTCGTGCTGTGCGGGGGCTTGGTGTTGGGGTCCTGACCTTGACACAAGTCCATTTCATGAACAGGGTGGGGAGGAGTTCATGGACCAAGAATTGGTTGCTTCAGCGTGACCAGTTCTCTCATATGCCTTTGCTCCGTGAGATCCGTGAGAATAATCCTGATGATTTCAGGAACTTTCTCAGGATGATGGACCCCGTGTTTCATCATCTGCTGGCTTCGCTGACCCCTTATATTAGCAGGCAGGATACCTGCATGAGGCAAGCCATCACTTCGGAGCAGAGGCTCGTCGCTACCCTGCGGTACTTGGCGACAGGGAGAAGTCTGCAGGACTTAAAATTCTAGACAGGCATCTCCCCCCAGACTCCTGGTATCATCATCCCAGAGACCTGTTCTGCCATCATCCAGGTCCTGCAGAAGGAATATATGAAGGTAAGATTTTTACCCTTTAATCTCACATTTTTTTTGTATTTAATGATTGATAATATATTGTATTTCTTTCCTCATTCCCTAATTACCATGATTGAAATATGCTGTGAATGTCCCCGTTTTCCTCATGCATGCTTGATTTTTATGTAATTAATTTTTTAGTCCTTCATACATATTTGCCTTCAATAACATCCCCAGCATGTTCTCCTGCCCCTATATTCACCTCATGTAGTGTCAGGAAAGTCCTGTCAGTATCACACGCCCTGTGCGGGCAGTCGCACGCATGCGCGCGCGCACCAGGCGGGCTATTTAAACTGATCTGTCACATGAGAATCTTGCTGTCTGCTCTACAGCGTTACGTGTGTACTTCCTGAGAACACTTCCTGTTTCCTGTACTAGACCCGGCTTGTTCCTGATTATCCTAGCTGTCTGCCTGCATCTGATCCCGGCTTGTCTGACCACTCTTCTGCCTGACCCTTTGGCTCATCTACAGTCCGCCTGGCTATCGCTCCGGCTTGTCTGACCTTCCAGTCTGCTGCACCAGTGTTCCAGTCTGCTGTCCTGTGTGTATCAGCCTGCTATCCAGTTCCAGTCTGCTGTGTGGTTCCAGTCTGCTGCACCAGTGTTCCAGTCTGCTGTCCTGTGTGTTCCAGCCTGCTATCCAGTTCCAGTCTGCTGCACCAGTGTTCCAGTCTACCTACCAGATCAGCTTAATCTCCACTGCACAGTGTTTCCAGAGTTCCAGACCTACCTCCTGCTGTTGATCCTGCCAGGCACTCGTGCCACTCCTGACTCTTGTGCTTCCTGTATACCCTACCAGGGCCCTCGAGTCGGAGTCGCAAGAGAGGCCATCCCCTGCAAGTCGGGCTCGTCCACAAGGTACGTGACAGTAGCAGACAGCCATGACCAAGCCCGAGCAGGGAGCCTCTCCTATGGAAGAACTTTGTATGCACCTGGCCGGCCTTACACAGGCTGGTAAGAGTCTCCAGGAAGGATATACACGTCTGGAAGAACGGGTCCAAGTACTGTCTGGTCCCACTGAGACCCATGGATCTTCTCTGCCATCTACCTCTGCTAGCAGTACTACTTCCCCTACAGTAGTGATGCTGCCCCCTGAACCAAGGGTTCCCACTCCTGAAAAGTTTTCTGGAGAACAAAGTAAATTCAGGGCATTCCGGAATGCATGCGAACTGTACTTCGCCCTTCAACCTCGCACCTTCTCCTTGAAGCCACCAAAGTAGGTTTTGTGATCTCACTACTCCTGGGTGACCCCCAAACATGGGCTCACCACCTTCTGGAACTGAAAGCCGAGGTGTTGACCAATTTAACAACCTTCTTTGATGCAATGGCCCAGCTATATGAGGACTCACAGCTTTCTGCAACCGCAGAAGCCGCCCTGCACACCCTTCAACAAGGGCGTAGGGCAGTAGAGGACTACGTTGCGGAATTCCGCCAATGGAGTGCAGACACAGACTGGAATGATGCTGCCCTCCGTTACCAGTTCCGTATGGGACTTTCCGCCCCTTTAAAAGATGAACTGGCTCAAGTGGGAATTCCTCTGACTCTGGATGCCTTGATTAATCTTGCCATACAGATCGACCGACGGTTGAGGGAGCGAAGAGCAGAAAGAGGTGCTGGGCCTACTCGCCCAACCTGGATGTTGCCTACGGTCCCCAGCTATACCCATCCTGCACCCACCTCTAGTCCTGCTGTTTCACCTAATACCTCTGAGCCCATGCAACTTGGAGTCCTCCGCCCATCTCTCACAACGGAGGAACGCCAACGTCGCCGGGCTAACAACCTGTGCCTGTACTGCGGGGAACCCGGACACTATGTCAGGAACTGTCCTAACAAACTCCGTAAGTGCCTGTCTGTCTCCTCTGGTGATGTGACTGCTTGGCCTAAGACTTCCGCTCACTTGACTCTTTCTATATCTTTGCAGCTCCCAGGAAAGACTTTACAGGTTCCCGCTATCATTGATTCCGGGGCTTGCAGCTGCTTCTTGGACTCATCCTTTGCAGCTAAACACCAGATCCCACTGCGTTACAAGGCCCATGGACTCTCTATTCATCTGGCCGACGGGTCTGCAATAAAATCTGGGCCGGTTATACAAGAATCCGCTCCCCTTCCAGTCACCATCTTCAACTTGCACCAAGAAATGCTTCGCCTGGACATCATCACTTCTCCTTTATTTCCTATTATTCTTGGCATGCCGTGGCTACAAGCCCATAACCCTACTATCAACTGGGTCACAGGAGAAATTACATTTTCCTCTCAGTACTGTCAACAGTTCTGCACTTTGAAGGACTCTGTTGAATCCCCTGCTCTGTTATGTCTCAACACTGATTCTGAGTTATTCCAGGCGGTCCCCAAGGTCTATCATGACTTTTTAGATGTCTTTAGTAAAAAAGGGGCTGAAACCCTTCCTCCTCATCGGGCTTACGATTGCCCCATCAAGCTCCTTCCCGGAGCCGAAGTTCCCTTTGGCAGGATATTTCCTTTGACCGAGCTGGAGCAAGGAGCACTAAAAGCATACATCGACGAGAAACTAGAAAAGGGTTTCATCCGGCCCTCTACATCCCCAGCAGGTGCAGGCATCTTTTTTGTTGAAAAAAAGGATCACTCTCTTCGTCCTTGTATAGACTACCGCAAACTCAATAAAATAACTGTTAAAAATCGGTACCCTCTCCCCTTGGTACCAGAATTATTCCAGAGACTGGGAACTGCTACTATTTTCACCAAATTAGATCTCCGAGGGGCTTACAACCTAGTTCGCATCAGAAAAGGGGATGAGTGGAAGACAGCTTTCCACACTCGCTTCAGGCACTTTGAATACATGGTGATGCCCTTTGGACTATGTAACGCCCCTGCAACTTTTCAGTACTTCATAAATGATGTTTTCCGGGACTATTTTGATCTATTCGTCATAGTCTACTTAGATGACATTCTCATCTTTTCTTCTTCCCTGGAATCCCATCGCAGACATGTTAAATGTGTTTTAGCTCGACTCCGGCTACATGGCTTGTACGCTAAGGCTGAAAAGTGCGAGTTCGAGCAAGAGAGTATTCCATTCTTGGGGCTAATTATCTCCGTGGAAGGGATCAAGATGGATCCCCATAAGGTTGCTGCAATTCTTGACTGGCCAGCCCCTACTGACAAGAAAGGAGTCCAACGTTTCATTGGCTTTGCCAACTTCTATAGAAAATTCATTAAGGGGTTCTCAGCCATCATTGAGCCCATCACTCAATTGACCAAACAAGGGGTGCGTTTTCATTGGTCGCCCGAAGCTAAATCCACCTTTGAATCTCTCAAAAGACTGTTCACCTCTGCTGCTGTTTTGAAACATCCCGATTCCTCTTTACCATTTGTCCTGGAAGTGGACGCTTCTGAGAGTGCTGTTGGTGCGATTCTTTCCCAGCGACAAGGGATCAAAGCTCTGTTATACCCTGTAGCCTTCTTTTCTCGCAAACTATCATCCGCAGAAAGGAATTATGATGTAGGAGATCGGGAACTACTGGCCATAAAATCCGCTCTGGAAGAGTGGCGGTATCTTTTGGAAGGAGCTGCTCATCCTATTCTGATCTACACAGATCACAAAAACCTGGAATATCTTAAATCTGCAAAGAGGTTGAGACCGCGACAAGCCAGGTGCGCCTTCCTATCGGCCAGGCTCCAAGAATATAAAACCTGAGGCTTTGTCTAGGATGTTCCACAAGCCTCAAGAAACCTCACCTCCAGATATGATCCTTTACCCTGGAAATTTTTTCCTGTTGCAAGAAGACCTACTTTCCCGGATTAAGCAAGCTTCAGTAGGGTTGGTACCTGCTATGAGAACAAAACTACAAGAAAAGGATGGTCTGCTTTGGTTCGGGAGTAAGATCTTTGTACCTGAAGGCCTACGGGTCACAATTTTAGAACTTTGTCATGATCATGCACTAGCAGGACATTTTGGTGTTATCAAGACGGGTGATCTTGTCCTGCGCACCTTCTGGTGGCCTCAAGTGCCTAAGGACTGTAAGAAGTATGTGGAATCCTGCACCATCTGTGCTCGGAATAAAGTCAGTAGAACCAGGGTCTGGGGATTACTGAAACCTCTACCTGTCCCAGACAGGCCATGGAAGATGCTGTCTATTGACTTCATTGTCGAGTTGCCTCCGGCTAAAGGGCACACTGCCATCTTTGTGGTGGTAGATCGGTTATATAAAATGGCTCATTACATTCCAATGAAGGGTACCCCCTCTGCTCCTGAAACTGCACAAATGTTCATTAGAGAAGTGATTAAACTCCATGGAATTCCGGCTAATATCATTTCTGACCAAGGAGTACAATTCACTTCCCGATTCTGGAGAGCCTTGTGTAAAGCCCTAGGAATTGAACTATCATTTTCCACCGCCTATCACCCCCAGACGAATGGCCAAACGGAGAGGACCAACCAGACTCTCGAGCAATATCTTCGTTGTTTCTCTTTCTTTTCTCAAGATGATTGGTTCTCGTTGCTCCCCTTGGCAGAATTCGCCTATAATAATGCTGTCCATTCTGCCACAAAGCAAAGTCCGTTTTTTGCCAATTACGGGTTTCACCCTACCTTTTTGCCCAGCTCCATTCCTGAAAGTTCCTTACCAGCTGTCCAGGAAACAATACATTTTTTCTCTGTCAATAACCAAATATTAAAGGAAACCATGACGAAGTCCCAAGAACGTAACAAGTTAACTTTCGACAGGAAAAGACGTGGGGAATTGCTACTCGAACCAGGTGATCTTGTATGGTTATACACTGTAAACCTGAAACTGACTTGTCCCTCCAAGAAGTTGGGTCCTAAATTCCTGGGTCCTTTTCCTGTAAAAAGGAAAATAAATGAAGTAGCTTTTGAATTGGAACTCCCGGACTCAATCCTGTTTTTCACGTTTCCCTGTTGAAACCTTTTTGTCTCCAATCCTTTTCCTGAACGAAATCTGAATCCTCCAGATCCTGTAATAGTGGACGGTGAGAAAGAATTTGAAATTGAAGCCATCCTTGACTGCAGAAAAAGGAACAATCAAGCCCAATTCCTGATCAAGTGGAAAGGGTATGGCCCGGAAGAGAACTCGTGGGAGCCTGAGGAGAACATCCATGCTAAAAGCTTAGTTCAATCCTTTAAGAAAACCCATCCTGATAAATGGGTCCATTTGGGCATCCGGAGGCTGCCCCTTGGGGGGAGGCAATGTCAGAAAAGTCCTGTCAGTATCAGACGCCCTGTGCGGGCAGTCGCACGCATGCGCGCGTGCACCAGGCGGGCTATTTAAACTGATCTGTCACATGAGAATCTTGCTGTCTGCTCTACAGCGTTACGTGTGCACTTCCTGAGAACACTTCCTGTTTCCTGTACTAGACCCGGCTTGTTCCTGATTATCCTAGCTGTCTGCCTGCATCTGATATCGGCTTGTCTCCGACCATCCCTGCTTTCTGCCTGCATCCGACCCCGGCTTGTCTGACCACTCTTCTGCCTGACCCTTTGGCTCATCTACAGTCCGCCTGGCTATTGATCCGGCTTGTCTGACCTTCCAGTCTGCTGTCCTGTGTGTTCCAGTCTGCTGTCCTGTGTGTTCCAGTCTGCTGTCCTGTGTGTTCCAGCCTGCTATCCAGTTCCAGTCTGCTGTGTGGTTCCAGTCTGCTGCACCAGTGTTCCAGTCTGCCTCCTCTGTGAATTCCAGCCTGCTATCCAGTTCCAGATTGCTGTGTGGTTCCAGTCTGCTGCACCAGTGTTCCAGTCTGCTGTCCTGTGTGTTCCAGCCTGCTATCCAGTTCCAGTCTGCTGTGTGGTTCCAGTCTGCTGCACCAGTGTTCCAGTCTGCTGTCCTGTGTGTTCCAGCCTGCTATCCAGTTCCAGTCTGCTGCACCAGTGTTCCAGTCTACCTACCAGATCAGCTTAATCTCCACTGCACAGTGTTTCCAGAGTTCCAGACCTACCTCCTGCTGTTGATCCTGCCAGGCACTCGTGCCACTCCTGACTCTTGTGCTTCCTGTATACCCTACCAGGGCCCTCGAGTCGGAGCCGCAAGAGAGGCCATCCCCTGCAAGTCGGGCTCGTCCACAAGGTACGTGACATGTAGTCACTAACAATGTATTTTATCAGCTCCATAGTAGTTCTTTACCCCAAACACCCCCTAAAAATGTTTAGAAATGTGATGTGTGCTTTAAATTCAGGCAGAGTGCCAGAGACTTTTTTTTTGTGGCGTGCCCAAATCATTTTTATTAACCCTCCCTCCCCCCAACTGCTAAGTCAGCTGATCCCAATTCTCTATCTATCCTCAATCATCTATCTGCTGACTTTGCTAAACCCATAAACACTATACCCATCTCTTTAGTGGTGAGATTTATGGATGAATTCCCCAAAGCATGTAGTGCAAGGGCCTGCCTGTATACTTTCCAATGGTACTGTTTTAAGTTTTTATATCCTATTATTATCTTGACAGGTAATAGCAGAATGTCCAAATGTGCTCCAATGTGTACTGTGTTTTTATATCTTTGTATTATGACACTTCTTACCTGTCCAGTGGGCTGCCAATAGTGTAACTAAGGAGGGGCTGTTCCAAGTAATACCTTGTATTTGGGCATTCATCTCTCAATGAAGTGGAGAGGGTTACCTGTCCAAGATTTCCCCACCCCCCATAATGTTAGAAATGGCCCATGAGAGGGGGGGATATGATAGGTGTACCTTATACTTTGGTGTTGTTAAATTCCCCTTAATAAATGCTATCTGGAGGTTGGCCAAGAATGTTGCTTGCCATGTTTATGTGCAAAAATATTAATGTATTTTTGTTTTCCTCAACAGTTTCCTTCCACGCCACAGGAATGGCAGACTGTGGCCTCCCACTTTGCCCAGCGGTGGGACTTTCCTAACTGCGGAGGGGCAATTGATGAGAAACACGTCCACATCGTCCCACCACCCAACTCGGGGTCGTACTATTTCAACTATAAGGGGTTCAATAGTATTGTGATGTTGGCGGTGGTGTCGGCTAATTACGACTTCTTGTATGTGGATGTGGGGAAAAATGGCCGGATGTCCGATGGTGGAGTCATCACCCAGACTTAGTTTTACAGGCGTCTCCAGAATGGCAGCTTGGACTTGCCACCTCCAGAGGACAATGTGGAAGGACTCCCATTTGTCTTCATTGCTGATGAAGCGTTTGCACTGGGGGACCATCTTATGTGGCCATTCCCTATGAGGACCCTCACCCCAGAACAGAGGGTTTTTAATTACCGGCTGGCCAGAGCCAGAAGAGTGGTGGAGAACACATTTGGAATCCTGGCCAGCCGGTTGCGCCTATTTCTGACACCCATCCATATGGCGGAGTATAAACTTAATCATATAATCCTGGCGTGCTGTATTCTCCATAACTTTTTACGCAAACATTCGGCCAACTATGCTGGCTCAGTTGGGCCTGAGGCCGGAATGATACATGAAACAACACTGACGGCTCTTGAAAGTGGCCGTCC
This sequence comes from Lithobates clamitans, assembly GCA_037952925.1. Lineage (NCBI taxonomy): Eukaryota > Metazoa > Chordata > Amphibia > Anura > Ranidae > Lithobates > Lithobates clamitans. The sequence goes on along the minus strand of JBBGZY010000391.1, from coordinate 2,549,261 downwards.
TGGCTTGCCCTCCCTGAGTGCCCGTGATGTCCGGTTACGATACCTGGAGTTATTTGCGGGTAGGGGGGCCATCAATATGCCAGCAAATTTGTGAAGCCTTTATCAAATAAAAAAGTTAAAAAAAGAAAATCTTTGTGGACATTTACTGCTTGTGTTTGTTTTAGCTGACCCTCACAGAAATGTGTTGAGTCCAGAAAATGGCGTGATTGTGTAACCTTATACAAAGCACTGTTGGGTGTTATTTACTAAAGGCAAAGACACTTTGCACTACAAGTGCACTGAAACTGCACTTGTAGTGCAAAGAGGATTTGCCCTTAGGAAATAACCCCCATTTTCACGGAAAACACCAATTACATCACCAACAAAGTGTTTTAGCATTGGCACAATAATGCACACATTCTTGCTTAACAATCTCTTTAATACCTGCGCAATCACATGTGCATTTAGAAAAGGTTTTTCTAACAAACCAACATGTTTGTTGTATAACAATTTTTGGGGTAGCATTATAAAACAGATAAATGTTCATTTAAGATAAAACAGGCATGTGTAAAACCAACAAGAAAGACACAAATCTTGAACTTACAAAGTTCACATTTGGTAGAACTTGAAGGCAATATCAGACATGAGTATTTAGGAACTGTGTTTGATATTGCATTCAGATGGGGTGAAGTCACCCCAGGAAAAGCCAAATTTGGAAGATGCACACAAATTTCCCAATGTCAACATGTGCTAGCTGCCATCTCGGGGGATCAAGGGAGGTGTTTTGGGGGAGAAACCCCTTCCTCTCAGCTACTTTCTTATTGAGAAAGGGGATGCACCCCCAAAACGCGTCCATTGATCTCCCGTGATGGCAGATAGCACATGTTAGCACACTGTGTGCATCCTCCAAATTAGGCTTTTCTAAAAATCTTTAAAACATTTTGAACATTGGAGCACACAAAAAAACAAAGTGATTGGGAGGGGTTTTAAACTTGCCCCAAAACATCAATGATGTTTTTATTTTTTAGAATAACATCATTGATGTTTTTCTTGAGGTTTTCCAATTGTAAATTACACCCCATGATCTCCTCGATCAGGATCTGGGCACTTTCTGATGTGAAAGGATCTGGATCCACAACATCACGATCACCTAAAAAGAGAGAAACCTAAAAAAAAAAAAGGTATCAAAAATATGCCGGCATCCTCCTGCACTTCTTGGGTTGGGGGTATTTCCCCTTCTACCAGAGGTGAGGGGGTCTCTGGTCTCCTCAGATGAGGGGTGTCCTCCGAGTCTTTTCTTCCCTATGTAAAACAAAAATGCTATACTTAGCACACAGTGATTTGATGGCAGAACTATAAATAGGAAACATTGCTTGGAAGTGGGGTACAGTTGTCTATTTTGGCAGAGTTCCAAAATGTAGCATTTTCAGTGTCCTTTGTCAAGCTTCAATACTTTACCTGTTTGGTACAAGCTTCACAGATGTAGCCCCCCCTATAGTATACACTGGGGCACCTGTGCGGCCCCCTAATAAAAATGGTGTTCTTGTGTCCCACACTAGTGCTCCAGTGTCCAGGTGTGAAAACAGCTGCTGAGTGTCCTCTCCTTACACAGAATCTAGTTTGCATTTCATTGTAGTAACAAAGCCATCTACACAACCAGAATAGTTTCTGACAAGTAGGGCGTAAAAATTGTGGCCAAATGCATATGGCCTAAACAATGGTGTTTTATAGGCCGAAAGAAAAATGTTTGATACGAACGAATAATGTACCCATGAACATGAAAATTGCCTTTTGAAAATGTACACTTGTAAGAAAAGCACATGGAGCAGCACGAACGTAAGAAACATAAAGAATAGGAACACAGGACAACTACTTACTTTTTTGCAGCACTCTCCAGATCTTTCTGTACTGCTCATGGTCTCGTAATTTCAGATCCGACCACCGTTTCCCGAGCGGATCTTTCGTTCGTCGTACCCCGAATTACCGGTGCAGACTCTTGACCACTTTCGCAATTATCTTGGCCTTTCTGACATTGGGGTTGGGGTAAGGTCCATACTTTCCATCATAGTCGGCCTTCTTCAGGATGTCCACCATCTCCAACATCTCCCCAAAGGACATATTTGATGCCTTAAATCGTCTCCTTCTGGATTGGGACGTTTCAGGCTCCGGGCTTTCCTCCTCCTCGTTGCTGTAATTAGCACGCACCTGCTGTGTATCCGCCATGTGCTCTTCCCCCACTGCGCAGAACGAAAAGGGGCAGGGAATAGACTAGAAAGAACGTCAGGGGCGGGCGGAGTTACACGCATGTGCAGTGCGTATAAAGCGTAACATGTGTGCGTATTATGTACGATCTGTGAGCGGAGGAAGGAGCATCGAAAGTGCCGATCGTGATAACGAAGGTAAGATCTAAACTTGGGCCTATACTGCTTCGAAATTGAAGCCTATATTGTAACAAGATTAGGAGAGTTTGGCCTGACCTTAGGGTTTGTCTTGTGTTGTGTCTTGCAGATAAAATGGATGGCTTCAATGACCACAATTTCTTCCCCTTGTTCATAGACAAATACAGGGAGCTGCCCTGTCTGTGGCAGGTGAGACATCCTCATTATAATCATAAACAAAAGAGGCAGGCAGCGCTGGAGAAACTGCTGGAGTTGGTGAAGCCGGTGGTCCCCACAGCAACCATCCCCTATTTAAAAACCAAAATTGGTGGCCTGAGGAGCACTTATCTAAGGGAACGGATTCCCAGAGGTCCGGAGCTGCAGCAGATGACGTTTATGTCCCCAGGCTGTGGTACTATGAGAGACTGCGATTTCTGTCAGACCACACTGAAGTCAGGGAATCCCTCTCCACTCTTCATTCCACTCTTCCTTCCACCCCAGCTGAGGCTTCCAATGTCCAACCTGGGCCTTCCAGCCAGGAAGAAGTGGAGGAGCCCAGCTGGAGTCAGGTATAGCATTCTTCTACTGATTTCTGGACAATAAAGAAATGATGTTTACTAGATGTTATTATTGATTACTAATTGCTGATTGAAAAAAGTGTTTTACAGATCAATAGACAGTAGTGAGCAAAAATAATTGGGACAATAATGAAAAATGCTGGGCTCAGGATAGTCTGTTATATTTGTTAACATTCAATTTGCAACAGTCAGGAGGTGAAAATTGTGTGATTGATGAATAAAAAACTAAAACTATGTCCCTTTTTCATACACAGGAAGACCTCAGCCAGGATGAGGTTGTGGAATGTGGCAGTCAGGAGGAGGCGGGGATTAGTGGCAGCCAGGAGGAGGCGGGGCTAAGTGGCAGCCAAGAGAAGCCTGGGACCAGTCGCAGCCTGACTGAATCGCAGGTTCCTCCCATCCGCCTTCCATATAAAAGAGCGAGGAAGGCGACTCCCATGCAGGATTCAGCGCTCAGGCTCATTCAGGAGGCTTCTGCATCCCTCCGAGCCTTACCCACTCCTGAAGAGGCCTTTGCCTGCATGGCTGCCACCAAACTGCAGGGCATGCAGGAGGGTCAACGCCTCCTGTGTGAGCAACTTATTTATAAAGTCCTAACTAAGGGGGTGAGTGGGGAACTAACACCCAAGACCGACGTGATTGAGTTGGACCATCCTCCTCCTCCTCCTCCTGCTGCCACAACTCCACCACCAGAGCCACAGCGTGGAAGGAGGCGTGGAAAGAAGACCAGAGAGTGATGACCCTGGGTTCAGTCTGGTCTGACAAAAGATGCAGTCTCTCGTATGACCACAGCCTGGGGACACAGATGTCATCTGCTGCTTTCCGGATCTCTGGGACTTCTGGACCAGACTGCCCTCCCTTAGATAAGGACTCCTCAGGCCCCCAATTTTGCTTGAAAATAGTTGATGTCTGCCCTGGGGGTCCAGGGCTTCGCAAATTTCTGCAGTTTCTCCAGCGTTGCCTCCCTCTTTGTTTAGTTGTGAGCCCTTAGTAAATGTTTTTTGGGGGGAAATTATACTCTCCTGTGTGTGTTTTCATCCAAAAAGGACAGTTTGTTGGTGACGATTCAGGTACATTTCAAACATAAAATGTGAAATTAACAAGGGACAACAACACCAAACAATCTCCTACAGATTAAATAGAACCACATATCAATGGTGTTGTGGTAACTTGACACAAAAAACACACACAAAAATTTTCAGGAGTACAAATAAAAAAATTAAAAAAAAAAATAAGCCTTGAAAAAAATACAAACCAAAAAAAAATAATCGGCCTTAAAAACAAAAAAAAAAAACAACAACAAAATAATGATATCAGATGTGACAAATCAAAATATATTGAGGGAATCCCGATAAATAGTAAAGAAATAGGTTTGTGAGAAGTGTGTGTGAATATGAGCAGCAAAATTACTTAATTCTTGTCACATTATAAAGAAGAGTGCGCTGTATTAAACCATTTTTAACATTGCAGCGTGACGAAAGTGCTGTATCCATTGCGAACGCTAATTTTACCAGACCGAGCTGTTCCGTGTCGGAATTTCTTCTGAGCATGCGTGGCACTTTGTGCTTCGGAACAGGCCACACAAAGTCGGAATTGACGCGATCGGATTTTGTTGTCGGAAAATTTTATATCCTGCTCTCAAACTTTGTGTGTCGGAAAATCCGATGGAAAATGTCCGATGGAGCCCACACATGGTCGGAATTTCCGACAACACGCTCCGATCGGACATTTTCCATCGGAAAATCCGACCATGTGTACGGGGCATTATTCTTTTATTATACAGCCATGAAAAAAGCCAAAAGTTTTGAGAATAACACAAATGTTAATTTTCACAAAGTCTGATGCTTCAGTGTTTTTAGATCTTTTTGTCAGATGTTACTATGGTGTACTATATAATTACAAGCATTTCATAAGTGTCAAAGGCTTTTGACAATTGCATTAAGTTTATGCAAAGAGACAATATTTGCAGTGTTGACCCTTCTTTTTCAAGACCTCTGCAATTCGCCCTGGTATGCTGTCAATCAACTTCTGGGCCACATCCTGACTGATGGCAGCCAATTCTTGCATAATCAATGATTGGAGTTGATCAGAATTTGTGGGGTTATTTTTGTTTGAGGATTGACCACAAGTTCTCCATTGGATTAGGGTCTGGGGTGTTTCCAGGCTATGGATTTAAAATGTTGTTGTTTTTTTCCACAAGCCACTTAGTTATCACTTTTGCCCAAGGCAAGGTGCTCCATCATGCTGGAGAAGGCGTTGTTCATCACCAAACTGTTCTTGGATAGTTGGGAGAAGTTGCTCTCGGAGGATGTTTTTTTCTTTATTAATGGCTGTGTTCTTAGGCAAAATTGTGAGTGAGCCCACTCACTTGGCTGAGAAGCAACCCCACACATCCTTGTACCTTTTGCAGAATATCAGTCTGTCCCTGATGTTTTTCTTGGAAAGAAGTGACTTCTTTGCTGCTCTTATTGACACCAGGCCATCCTCCAAAAGTCTTTGCCTCATTGTGCATGCAAATGCACTCACACCTGCCTGCTGCCATTCCTGAGCAAACTCTGTACTAGTGGTGCCCCTATCCCGCAGCTGAATCAACTGTAGGAGATGGTCCTGGTGCTTGCTGGACTTTCTTGGGCACCCTGAAGCCTTCTTCACAAATGCAGTGGAAATGTTTTTTATGGAATTAGGTTCATTTTCATGGCAAAGAGGGACTTTGCAATTAATTGAAATTCATCTGATCACTCTTCATAACATTGTGGAGTATATATTCAAATTGCCATCATAAAAACTGAAGCAGCTGACTTTGTGAAAATTAATATTTGTGTCATTCTCAAAACTTTTGGCCATGGCTGTAATATGCATTATACCCATGAGTTTCAAACAGCCATCACTGGAGTACACAATGTTAAAAAGGAAGTGGCTTTAAAGAGGCTACAGTATATAAGCAACATTGAGATGCAATAAAGGATATAAAAGGTAAAAGTAAGTAAAAATAATATTTTTTTTAAGATATATTGCAATATATTGCAACATAAATATTATTCAGTAAGGGTTTTCATCTACTTCAAAGAGGACCTATATTGTAGAGATAGGCGAACGGTTTGGCCCGAGTATTAGTTTGGGCTGAACATTTGCCTGTTTGGCCATTTGCTCAATACCCACATTTGCAGGTTGTTCGCCCCAAGGAACACCATGCAATGCACCGAGCCCTGCATAGTGCATTTTGCGCCCTAGTTGGGCAAAGCTTCAATTATAAATGTAAAATAAAGAGTGGGTGTGGCACTGTCCTAAAAGTACTATAATCAAAAAAGCTGCTAAGTGAAAAGTGATTAACTGTGAGCTGGGAGAAAAGGGGAAAAAAGGGTGGGGGGGAAGGGGGAGGAGGAGAGGGAACACGGAGGGGGGGTTGGGAAAGCTAAGGGAGGGGAAGGAAGTCCCAGCTAAGAAGTTTTAAAGTAACTAGTGCTCCTTATCATGAAAAATGAAAAACCAAACACATATAATAACACGTGACTTATGTACAGTGCAGCTGTGGTAATACTTATATAATTCTTATAAAATAGTGTTATTGTAATCACACGTTAATACTGATAAAAGACTGGCTAAAACCACCTGTGACTCATGCTCAGTGCAGCATAGGTGAGAATCAACAGTCAATGTGAATTCCTTGGTGTTTCCTTAAAAACAAGGCAGGCATATCCAACTTGTATCTGCTACTTATTTCTATGGTGACCGGGTGCTTGTGTCTCGTGCTGTGATCGTGCAGACACTCACCAGCTTCCTTAACCCCTACAGGGGTAACATGCAGTCACAGTGTATGCCACTGTGCGGCAGTCCTTGGCATATTCAGGATCGGGATACCGTTTGAACATGAAGGAAAGAGGAGATTCCCATAGTATAAAACCATAGACACTTTTTATTTACATTAGATGACAAGCTGGTACTCACATTATGGTAGTTTCAAACAAGCAACAAAGTGTCATCCGAGAAGCGTCAGGTTCAAAGCCTGTGTTCGTTGGGAGATGGTGCAAGGCGTCAGAGTTAGGCCACGCCCTACGCGCGTTTCGTCAGAGGACGTCTGAGCTTTTTTGATTATAGTACTTTCAGGGCAGCGCCACACCCACTCTTTATTTTACATTTATTCTCCGCTTGCTCCACTCCGGTGGGGATTGCGTGTGTGGGGGCAGCAGTCCAAAACTCAGCTTACTTATTCCCGTTGCACGGATTCCCCACTTAATTTTTGCCAAAGCTTCAATTATGGCGCAGTGTAAGCTGGTTGTTAAAGACCGGGGCCAGAAAGCCATCAGCTGTCAATGGGTTTCCCTGCTGCCAGCTGAATATTAGCTCATCAATACAATAATGTTCAACCTTATTCTAAACTTTGTGTGTCACTCTTTTAACTTGAGTACCAACCTACTGGCCCCGCCCACAAGGGAAGCTATTTTTTTCTTATAACTACATCTGAAGGATAGGATCAAATGCATAGATGTGGAAAATTAGACATATTTACAAAAGTAGAAGACAAATAAAGGTGTGCTATATAAAAAATTTACTTTACTTACCATGTGCTTATGTGGCATTATTTGGAGATTTAAACATCCAAATTTACCCAAGTTAATTTTGTATGTTTGTTGACATTAATGTTATTGCTAAAAATATATCTAGCTTATACCGGACTTTGAAAATGTCTAAGTATTAAAATACCTAACAAGATGCCACATACCACATTACAAATAACTGTGATTTGGCTTCCCTAACAGATGCTGAGGAAATCATGCAGAAAAGTCCAAGTACATTGCTGTTCTATGCTGTTTAGGAATATTGATTTTCCAGATGAAAAATAAAACACCTGCAATGAAGTCATGATAAAGTTTGTGAACACTTCTTCACACCTCGGAGCCTTGCCATATCAATCTTGCACTATGAATTATTGCAGGGAAAAACAAAAGTACAATACAAACTGAATTTCTGAAGTTCTGATATAAAATCTCTGTATACCATTATGAAAACATTTAGTTCATTTACTTCAGTCCACCTTATGTAAAAAAAATAGGTTCTATTGGTTGTACAGTATATTGTATATGCAGTCCAGTGACAAATTAGGTATGTCAAATTAAAATTGTCGACTTGTTAACATATTTGAACATTATATCTTCATTTAAACAATTTCTACAGAAAAAGGTGATATACATGAATGAAAGAAACAAAATTGAAAAATATATTAATTCTAATAATCTGAATGATTCAAACAAGCAGATGGCACATGAAAAAGTATGTACACCCCTACTATTACTTCAAATCCATGACATTTGAATCTAGGGTGTCAGATTAGGTGCCAACAATTAGAATATCCTGGGGTATACAGGTAGGATCTCAGATATCTATAGTCTGGTGTTGTCTTAGTCTAGGAAGGTTGTGACTGTCCAAGAGTTTGAGAAAGGATCTATAACTCCAATTCCAAAAAAAATGGGATGCTGTGTAAAATCTACACAATATTCACAATAGAAAATATATCAAATGTTTAAATATGGTTAGTATAGGATTCTAACTGCTCAACAGTTGTGGATCTTCTTTGTCCTATTTTTCATTTCAAGATGTGCCAAATATTTTCAATTGGTGAAAGCTATGGACTGCAGGCAGGCAAGAAACGTGTCCTCTTCTACTATGAATCCATGCCATTGTTATAGATGCAGTATGCAGTTTAGCATTGTCCTTCTACAATATGCAAGGCCCTCCCTGAAAAAGACATCATCTGGATAGGAGCATATGCTTCTCTAAACCTTGGATATTCAGCATTGATGGTGCCTTTCCAGATGCGCAAGCTGCCCATTCCATATGCACTGATGCACCCCCGTACCATCAGAGATGCAGACTTTTGAATTAAACCCTGATAACAAACCTTAAGGTTCTTCTCCTCTTTAGTCTGGAGGATGTGGTGTCCGTGGTTTCCAAAAAGAATGTAAAATTTCGATTAGTCTGACCACAGAACAGTTTTTCATTATGAAACAGACCATTTTAAATGAGCTTTGGCCTAGAGATGACAGCAGCATTTCTGGATCAAAACAACAAAAACCACTGCGTAAACCAAATAAATATATGTGCCAAAAAATAAAAATATATAATATTAATGTAATAAGTTGCCGCTAATCACTGACGTGTTCCCACACCAATCATCATGATCAAAAACATAAAGTATCAAAAATATATAAAATATCAATACCACAATACACAATTCATATAGTTAATTAAATGATAAATACATAAATGAATACAATAACTGATGTAAAACATATAAATAGTTAAAAAATTCAGCCATATTTATGTGAAAACCACGAAAATAAAGTGCATCTAAACATACGTGCTTCAATTTAAATGCATGTGCAAAAGGATGTGCTCCACTGCTGTGCTCTGCCACCTGTTCTAGCTGCCTCTTATCTCACAGAAAGACCCACACAAAGGTAAGTTCAGACATAGCCTACCCAAATTCCTGCTTAAAAACACCGCAGCAATATTGCAAGAGTGAATGGAATAGGTCTCTTTCCATTCAAGAATTGATAAAGCTGAAAGTGGCAGCGGTAGGAGAGGAGTTTTTATTTTTTTTATCCCTTACTGAGTGGAAAGGCTTTATCAATTCTGGAGTGGAATGAGACCTGTTCCATTCACTCTTGGAATATTGCTGCATTGTTTCCACCCAGGAATAGGCTAAACCTTTGTGTGGGTCGTTCTGTGAATAAAGAGGCAGCGTGAACAGGTGGTGGAGCACAGAGGTGAAGCATTTCTGGATCTTGTTCAGATATGGCTTCTTCTTTGTACGATAGAGCTTCAACTTGCATATTTGGATGACTAATTGATTCTCTGAATCTTTTGATGATATTATGTACTGTAGATGATAATATATTTATAGTCTTTGCAATTTTATGTTGAACATTATTCTGAAATTGGTGAACCTTCTGATACACTCTCTCTAAAATGCTCTTTTTATACCCAATCATGTTATTGACCTGTTACCAAATAATCAAATTAGTTGCAAAATGTTTTTCCAGCTCTTCTTTGTCAGTACCACTGTTTTTGCTAGCCTGAAAACAAGTGTATTCATACATTTTAAAGGCTTCCAAGACCATCAAGGAACTGGCATTCCTTTCAATGAAGGAAAGTGTCACAAATGTCACATCTACCTAAATGCAGGTGGTCAGACACTATAGCTAGCTACTGTGTGCTTCACCTATAGCAGCTCCCGTTCCCTTAAGACAAGCAGGTGTACCAGTACTTGGTTGCCCCCAGGACTTATACACAATGCTATAGTGCCTGGCCACCACACTAGGGCAGACGCGAACAGAGCAAACAACAGACTACTTACAGTTTAGCAGACATATAGCATGATTCTACGATGGTCCAGGTAATAAGGAAGGCTGAGTTCAGGGAATAGTCCAATATCTGATCCAATGACAGTCTGGTTAATAAGGCAGGCTGAGTTCAGGGAATAGTCCAATATCCGATCCGGTTCACACACAGGGAAATCCAACAGCAAAGCAAGGCAGACAAACAGGAGGCTTGATCACCAACAATGCAGGTAAGTGTCTCTATCACAAGCAAGAGATAGAGTGTTCGGTTTGCTTATATCAGGTGACTGATCATATCAATCACCTGCATGTGAACACAGACAGGGGAAAAGCAACAGCCAACACCCGAGTGCTGGAATGAGGAACAGGGGCACTAAGTGATCATGACAGAAAGCCATTCTTTGGAAAGGATGGACGCATCAAGAAGCAAAGTGAATCAAAATGGGTTCAACTTTCAGAATAAAGGAGGTTGTGCATTCCACTTTAGGGTTATAGTGATCTGACAAAAATCCAGGGAGATAACCCATATCCTCCAGCAGAGAGAGGAGAAAGGAGTGTAGTAGAATTAGGTCAATAAGGGAAGCTGAACCATATGATGTTGAAAATCAGGAAATTGTTTTATCTAACCAGGGTTTATTACAGTATTAAAATCTCCCAGCCAAATCACTTTAACTCTGGGGTAAGTGGACATGAAGGCCAATCCCTCCTGCACAGCTGACATATAAAATAAGAAGAAAATTAGAAGAAATCTAATATCAACAATGGGGTCCCAAATAATATACCATATTGGTAAACAGACCCACCCTGCTGGTCTAACTCCACATTATGTAACATTTGCTTCAATATTTTTTATTGAGTTTTTTATGTAACAATAAAACATATGGAGCATACGTATTTGTATGCTCCATATGGAAGTATGCACACACAATTTATGTCATTGTGCAATAGAATACAGTAGTAATGTATAAATGGGAAAAAAAGTAAACATATTTTATTGAAAGTTTATGTGATAGACCAACACAAAGTGGCACATAATTGTGAAATAGAATAAATGGTTTTCAATTTTTTTTACAATTAACTATCTGAAAAGTGTAGCATGCATTTGTATTCAGCCTCCTTTACTCTGATACCCCTAACTAAAATCTAGTAGAACCGATTACCTTTAGAAGTCACCTAATTCATAAATAGAGTCCACCTGTGTGTAATTTAATCTCAGTATAAATACAGCTGTTCTGTGAAGCCCTCAGAGGTTTGTTAGAGTACCTTAGTGAACAAACAGCATAATGAAGGTCAATGAAAAACACCAGACAGGTCAGAGATTAGTTGTGGAGATGTTTAAAGCATGGTTAGGTTATAAAAACATATCCCAAGCTTTGAACATCTCACGGAGCACTGTTCAACCCATCATCTGAAAATGGAGAGAGTAAGTCATGACTGCAAACCTACCAAGACATGTCCGTCCACCTAAGCTGACAGGCTGGGCAAGGAGAGTGTTAATCAGAGAAGCAGCCAAGAGGCCCATGGTAAGTCTGGAGGAGCTGCAGAGATCCACAGCTCAGTTGGGAAAATCTGTCCACAGGACAACCATTAGTTGTGCACTCCACAAATCTGGCCTTTATGGAAGAATAGCAAGAAGAAATCCATTGTTGAAAGAAAGCCATAAGAAGTTCCATTTTCAGTTTGCAAGAAACCATGTGTGGCACACAGCAAACATGTGGAAGAAGGTGCTCTGGTCAAATGATACCAAAATTAAACTTTTTGACCTAAAAGCAAAACGCTATGCGTGACAGAAGACTAACACTGCACATCACCCTAAGCTAACCATACCCACCATGAAACATGGTGGCGGTAGCATCATGTTGTGGGGATACTTTTGTTTAGCAGGGACAGGGAACCTGGTCAGAGTTAATGGGAAGATGGATGGAGCCAAATATAGGGCACTCTTAGAAGAAAGCCTGTTAGAGTCTGCAAAAGATTTGAGACCCGGGCAGAGGTTCACCTTTTAGCAGGACAACAACTCTAAACATACAGCCAGAGCTACAATGGAATGGTTTAGATCAAAGCATATTCATGTGTTAGAATTACCCAGTCAAAGTCCAGACCTAAATCCAATTAAGAATCTGTGGCAAGACTTAAAAGTTGCTGTTCACGAACGCTCTCCATCCAATCTGACAGAGCTTGAGCTATTTTGCAAAGAAGAATGGGCAAAAATTTCACTCTCTAGATATGCAAAGCTGGTAAAGACATCCTCAAAAAGACTTGTAGCGAAACGTGGTTCTACAAAGGTTTGACTCAGGGGGGCTGAATATAAATGCACGCCACACTTTTCAGATATTTATTTGTAAAACATTCTGAAAACCATTTATCATTTTCCTTCCACTTCACAATTATGTACTAAATCCCCATAAAATACATTTACGTTTTTGGTTCTAACATGACAAAATGTGGAAAATTTCAGAGGGTATGAATACTTTTTCAGTTGTAGTTTATTACTGATAATTTTCGGTGCTCCCAGGTTTAAAATTAAAGGTTTGATGAAGTTGAATTTATAATATGAGATGTCGCCAAAGTCCATTAGCAGCTTATGTGCTATTGGGAAGGAAGTCAGTGGGTTTGTTAGAATGAGGATGACAACAACTGCAAATAGGTTTATTACATGTGGATGAGATGTGAACTGGAAACCTGTGATTGAAGGCATCTTCATGCATCAAACAGTTCCTCACTGTGAAATAGATTGGCCAATCATGAGTTTCCACTGGCATGTTTTTTATTTGAATGCTTGCGTGATACCACCTGCCATTATTTTGAAGTGGCTGTGGCTGCAAGATAGCCCTATTGTGCACAGCTTGATCAGGGAGGATGCCCCATTGACGTAAGGCATTGATTACTTCCTCCAGTGCTGAAATTAAGGTTGTGGTCCCATTATGGGTGATAGAAAGCTTTGCTGAATATTTCCATTTATGGGAGACCTTGTGGTTCTGTAGAGCTTTAGTGACTGTCGCCAGGTTGTGCCGTCACTCTAAGGTGTGTCTGGACGGGTCTGGAAGGAGTTGTAAGGCTGTATATTGGGGATGGATGTTTTTAGATCTGCGGGTTACAATCATAATCTGTTCCTTAACATGGTAGAAGTGTACCCTTAACAGCACATCTCTTGGGGTTTCCACAGGAAGGAAGGACGGTTTGGGGATCCTGTGAATTCTGTCCACTATGAGAACTTATGCTGTCAGGTTTGTTACCAGTGTGGAGAACAGGGCCTGTGTGTACTGTAGTCGATGGGTAGCTGGGTAACACTGGGTAGCTGGGTAGCTCCTCTTATCTTGATGTTGTTCCTTCTGGATCTGTCTTCCAGGTCTGCCACTTTGTCTTTTAACCAAGCCAGCTCCTCGCCTTGAGCAGTGTAAGCATCAACTAATGTGTTAAAGGAAGAGGTGTATTCTCCCATCATTTGTTTGACATGATAAACCCTATTTCCTATGGCTTGGACCTCTATTTGGAATTTGTTAATCCCTGCTGTCATATCAGATTGTAGGGAGGCTCTTAGTGAGAGTATAGCATCTCTTTTAGCATAATGTCCAATATTGGTCTACCTGAGGTGGGGAATGCAGAAATGGGGTCATTCATTTGGGACTGTGCAGCGTTGATTGTGCTGTTAGGCCTGCTTACCTCCATATCTGGGTCTGCCTGCAGCCTGGCTGGTGAGCTGATGCGTTTCTTTTGCTTCGCTGGACTTCTATTAGAGGGACTAGAAGTCCCAGATGATGATCTGCTTTGCAGTGCAGCCTTGGTATGTCATTTCTGATGCCACTCGTAGCCGCTGCAAGACGCCATGGCCTTGTGGACTGGCTACTGTGCTCAGGCGCTGCGCTGCCTCCATTTTGTTGTAGCCCACACGGGGCTGCAGTGAAGTGTGACATTTTCTGAGGTGAGGTGGGTTCTTCCTGCGCCACGTTATGCCTGGAGGGTTCAGCAAGTCTGTTATGGCATGTGTGGTAACGGATGGTGCCGCTGGCTCAGATGGTTGTGGATTCTCTCTGATGGCCGAGCAGAGCTCCTAGTTCAAGCATCCATCTTGGAGCTCGGTTATCACGCCCCCTCCACATTATGTAACATAAACTGAACAAATGTAGGTATAATAATGGACCCTCCCCCAAATGAGGGCATATGGGTTGCATGATAATATCAATACCCCATGGTCTCCTGATGCGGTGTTGGGTAACGTCGGTCAAGTGGGTTTCAAAAAAGACAATAACTTCATCCTTTTGCTTCTTAAAGTGGAACTAAAGTCTGGGATACCTACCATAGCTCTAATGGTCCAACACCCACATAGTTCCTTGCTTGAACCTGCATCTTCTCCATGACATTCTCTGGATGTTGGGATTTAACCACCTTTATTGGCTGTTGTAAGATGACCTCATTCCATGAGTTTAGTATTCCCGACACGCTGGCATGGTGACAGAATGTGTACTTAGCTGTGCATGCTCAGGTCTGCATACATTCTAAGAAGCAATGCAAGCAGGCAGGTAGCTTTATTTTATTGCAGAAGAGGCATTGCACGTCTCTTCTGCAATAAACAGCCTTCATCCTTGTAATTTAAAAAAAAAAAAAAGAACTTTAGTTCAACTTTAAAGAAAGCAAGAATGAAGAAGCATTTCATTTTATGACACATTTCTGTGACACTTCACCCATTTATTTTATGGGATCCCATGGAAAGTTAGAATATACAATTGTTTCATAGCCAGATGAACACCAGGTTAATTAGCATATCAAATAATGTTTTTTTTTCAGACAAGAGCAGATGTAGAAGGACACACCAAATGCTACTAAGACACTCAGGCTTGACACACTACAAAAGGGGAAATAATAATAGCCCATCCCAACCCTTCCAGCAATAAACTTACCCCAATTTTCATAAGCATAATCCCCAAATCTGTGAAAAAAAGAAAAAACCTTAACATGGAAAAATCTATGAAAAAAGAGCACGGCACTTAAACAATGAACAACACAAGGTAAAAAATCTTGCATATGCACATTATTAAAAAAAAAATGTACAAGATAAATAACTAAGGAGGCAAAAATCACTGTATGGCAACAGGAAGTGAAATGAAAGTCATACCTTCCCTATAAATTTAATCTCTCCATTTCAACGTGTTTCTCCTTGCAGTCTATGCATCTTAATTAACATGTGGCCTGTAAAACAAAGGTAATAAACAGGGGAGAAAATGACCAATAGTTATCAGCAATAATAAGCTAACAGTGTAGACTTCAGATAAAAGAGCCTAAGAGGGAAACTAGCACTTCCAATTAGACCAATTCAACTAGGCTTGTGTAGAAGTTTTTTAGGTCCAATGATGTTGGGCAACTAGTAAAAATGGTATGGGTTAAACCATCTGGGTAAGGGAACCCCCTGGGAGTAAACTACGCAAGGCATGAGTTCAGATGAGCAAATAATAACAATCAAAAGGACAGAGGAGATCATATTAACTCCATTCCTTTTTTTTTCCAAACAAGATTATTGACCATCACTAATGTCTCATCAGTTATTAGTACAAACATAAATCACTCAGGAGCACTCATACAAAGATCACATTGCTCAAACCAGTTAGACACATCCTCTGGGTGGTTAGAACAAAGAAAACGTGTACAGTCACCAATAGCAAAACTCAGGCAGGTGGGGTACAGCATTACATATTTGATGTTGAGCACATAGTCAATTGCTTAGTCAATTCTGTATAAAAGTCTGGTAAAACAATTATAGTAATGTTTTGAAAAGATATATATCTTATATTCCTGGTGAATCATAGAACCATACTGCAGTTGGTTGCAGTAAAACTAGGTAGTTTAGCAATAAAATTTCAGGGTGGTGCCTCTAGCAGTTGTGGCCTCACTGTTAGCCAAGTGTGTGACATGAAAATAAGAAGGTATGTGGCGCTAACTCGCTAACTAGAAAAAAATACAAGTGAATGAATAAACTACACCCAAACTGTAAATAACTGACAGGAATGTGTTGCAACATTGAAATTGGACTCACTAAATGTGACAAATCTTCAATAAAGCAATATAAAGTGCCAGACAATAAAGTGCAATGTAGTTAATAAGATGCAAATAAGTACCACAGACGTCTAAATGCTGTCAGCAACTGACAAGAATGTGCTGCAACAGTGAAATAAACTCACTGTGTAACAATTCCTCAATGGAGCAAAGGTGCTAACAATATAAAGTGCTAAGCAATATAAAGTGCAATAAAATTAAATAAAGTGCAAATGAATAACACAGATGTGATAATGAACTCTAATACCATCCAAATAGCTCATAAAGTACATAAAACAAGATAAAGTGCAATGTCCAAAATGTACAATTCAACTCCAATAAGGAGAAAGACAGATCTCCATATAGCAGTTCATAAATAGAAAGTGCATGTGCAACAAAATCGATCGGGTCCACTTCATCCAATAGCTATCACCATTCGAAGTGCGCCACTCATTTCCCCCAGCCTCTCACCTCTAATGAAGACCCCCTATGGGTCAAATCAAGCTTTAGTATGAAAAATTAGCAGGATACCCACAATCAACCTCCAGTGATCGCCACAGCAATAGCGGTATTTTTGGAAGATGGCTTCAGACTCTAGGCTCATCAGATGTGGTGAGGGCATGCAATAAATAGGGATGGCTCCATCATGTAGTTATTTGTAAAAAATGTATTAAAAAAATAAACATAGCAACTCACATTTAAAATCTCAGCAGTCCGACTATAAGAGTGCTTCCAGTCTCGGCCGCGACCGGAAGTGACCACACCTGGCTCCTCCCTGACGTGTTGAGTCACTGAACACGTAACTTCATCAAAGGGTGATGGAGTTATGTGTCATGATGCCAGTTTAAATAGTCTCTTCCACTGTCATAGCAACAGCAATGTGTAATTGACATATCTTTACTTTCATTCAAATAGGCAGCAGATTCAGATATTAACTTTAAAAACATAATTAGAATGAATCATTAGTAAAACTAGATAAAAATAATGATAATTAGTAAAATAAAATACAACTTACGCAATCTATATAGATCACCATGTGGCAGCGCCATCTAATGGTGAAGTAATATAAAAACGTAGACAAAATCCAAAAATCACTGGTGACGTCTTGTGGAAATCTAGTAATAAGCAGTTCTAAGGACCATACATATAACACTCTCCTATATAGACCACGCCATCCAGTGGATAGACAAAAAAACAGAGGGAATACACTGATGACATCTAGTGGGAACTATAGGGTATTCAAAACAAATAAATAAACCATCCTCATATAGACTACTCCGTAAGCAAGACACAGTGCAGAAATAAACTTTGTCATCTAATACCTTTTGTCAGCTAGAGATGGATTGCAGTCCTGTGTCTCAGGACCTCTATTTTTTAGCATAATTTTGGTGCTATCTTTTTCCAGCTGGCAGTTTGGCTCCTTCAAAATGGCATCTGGACTACTTCCTGCTTTTGGGCTATAGGAAAATGGAATCAGACAGGAAGCAATGTTTTAGACCAAAAAACATGGCACAGACACTAGAAATAACATTATGGGCTACTAAAACATGGTGCAGAGACAGGAAGTGATGTTCTAAGCCTTGTCTTGTGACTTGGGACTGCAAAGTCGCATCACATGTCGTACCTCATGATTTCCAATGAGTACCATTCATATCTGTGCGACTTCAAAGTAGACCCTGCACAACTTTGGTCTGACTTTGATGCGATTTGAGGTCTATAGACCTCAGTATTACACAGGCATGGCATTGCTTAAAGTCACATCAAAATTGTGTAAAAAAATCACAGAAAAATTGCGCAACTTTCAGGTTGCACAAGTATGAAAGGGGCATAACTGACATCCTGTGAGGGTTACATATAAAAGGTGTTTGTTTTTGCTGGTAATGTAATTCTCCTGATGATGCACGTGGCATGAAACGGCCTTTGAGCTTTATCTTACATGCCTGAGGTCCAGCCGCCATTCTGTTTACAGGGTGGTGGCACCTGATGTAAGTTATCTACTACCAGCTTTTATTCTGAACATACATATGTGGATGTTATTACTGTGATATGCTTGAGGTCCAGTCACCAATCTTGTAGTCTGGCGGCATCAGATGTAAGTGGTATGACCCAGCAATATCCGTCATAGCACTTTAACTTGTGGATTACTATGTTTGTTTTTAATGTTTTTTTATACTTTTAATCTTTTGTTGAAAATAAATACTACACTATAAGTCTTTCTCTCTCTGGCATTGGTAATTCACTGCTCGGATGGATGTGAGTGAGATTTCCCCTTGATGTCTATGTACAATATTAGAGGAATATTCATATCCAATGAATTCTACATGCACCCCTTGTGAAGAAGCAACAGAGAATAATGAACACGTTTTGCTGCTCTATATGTTAGACAGCAATTGGCTCTGGTGAGTTCACACTCTGTATGTTTGGTGGAGGCAAGAACACCAAGGTGGAGGTTCCCACACAGTCGATTATCTTTGTTTTCATATGAACTTTACTATTTGTTTATGCTTTAAAGGACTATTTTTTTTTGGCAAGTCTGTAGGGTGTTTTACTAAAGTAGTACATTTTTTCTTAGCAAAGTAAACCTTTGCTTACTTAAAGCAAGCACACTTTTGCAGAGGATTTAAAAAATGTATTTATTTACACTTGATTGGATGATTTAAGTTAATACAGCTTAAAGTAAAACTTTAGGCAAAACCTTTTTTTTTCATTATGGATAGAGTAAGGGAGGGTTATAACTCTTGCACGGTTTATTTTTGCCATCTGTGTCCCATTGGGGAGATTTATCTTAATTTCCTGTCCCATAGCCAAAACAGGAAGTGAAAGTTTCTGGGGATAACCCAAAAATTGGTATTTTCTTTTACTCTCACTTTCAATAATAATGGTAAACATGACAAATAGAGAGGGTGAATCTCCCTAATGGGAACAGAGACAGCAATAAAAAATTGGCAGGTGTTCTAATCCATCTCAACTCTAGCCACATCTAAAAAAAAGGTTTTGCTTTAGTTATACTTTACCTAAGATACACGTAACAATGAACTGTTTTAGGAAATCAATTATTATAGAACAATTCACAAGTGTTGTAACACATGCTGTGGGTATGAGAGCTCACTTTTGTGTAACCCCAGTACCCTTGGTCTCACCACTCAGTGGTGCACACAGTGATGTTCCACCTACTTCATCAATTAACTGTATTTCTGTCTACTGAGTTCAGACAGTGACGTATAGTAAATTAGTATTGAAATATAATTGTGAAAAAGACAGTAGTTAAAAAACATACTATATGTTGTTTTGAAGTGAAGAAATTCTTTATAATTTGGATGGATGTGTGTGCTCCTGTCGGCTTCCTGCCCTCAGCATACTTCCCCCCCCTTCCTCGGTGTCCCGCACATTTGCAGTGGGCCTGCTCGCTCCATTAACGCTGAGCACCAATGTTACACCCCCTGTGACGTAGCAAGTCACATTAGGTGTATCAGGAAAATCTCAATGGGTCCATAATCTTGCGAGATTACCTGGTGATGATGCAGGCACGGCATAAAAGGAGTAGAGTGACAGCCCACAAAGCATGCCATAAATGGAGGCAAAAATGCACATGCGTCGGTGACGTCATTGAAGTAAACACTGGCGATTTCTTCTAGAGGGCGCACATTGGAGCAATATGGAAAACATTCACATGTAAGTTACTCTAGGCTGCTTTACATTGGGAAAACTACTGAATTAGAGTTTACTTCCACTTTAACTTGCAATTCTTATTGAATATAATCTGTTATCAATCTAAATGTCTTAGATACTTTTTACAAACTTCAAACTGCACACTAAATTTTGGGAGAGTGAAAGCTTATTCATTATAATTGAGGTGATTTCTTTGGAAGTAAGGTGAGGCCAAAGAGCCAGAAAATGTCTGCTTCTATCAAAGGTTTCTCACACAGATATTTAGCATGATAGCAAAGTCAGTTAAATCCTTGTTTTCCAGTATATCGACGTCTCTAAAATAATATCTTTAAAGGGATTGTAAACCCTTGTGTTTTTTCACCTTAATGCATCCTATGCACACCTTGCAGTGACCGGCCCCCCAGCCCCCCATTTTACTTACCTGAGCCCTGGAACTTCACCCGGCGGGGATGCACTGTCCCTCTGCCCGGGGTTCTCGGCTCTTGATTGGATAGATTGATAGCAGAGCAGCCATTGTCTCCTGCTGCTGTCATCCAAATCCAATGAAGCAGGCGTGGGGGGGCATACATTCGGCGAATGCTGGACTCGGGAGCGCGCCCACAAGGTAACCCCCCAGGACAGCGCTTCTCCTAGGGGGTTATTTGATGTGGGGAGTAGGGATGAGCCAAACACCCCCCCCGGTTTGGTTCGCACCAGAACCTGCGAACGGACTGAAAATTCGCATGAACGTTAGAACCCCATTGACGTCTATGGGACTCGAACGTTCAAAATCAAAAGTGCTAATTTTAAAGGCTAATTTGCATGGTATTGCCCTAAAAAGGGTTCAGGGACCCGGGTCCTGCCCCATGGGACACATATCAATGCAAAAAAAGTTTTAAAAATGGCCGTTTTTTCGGGAGCAGTGATTTTAATGATGCTTAAAGTAAAAAAAAAGTGAAATATTCCTTTAAATATCGTACCTGGGGGTTGTCTATAGTATGCCTGTAAAGTGATGCGTGTTTCCTGTGCTTAGAACAGTCCCTGCACAAAATTACATTTTTAAAGGAATAAAAGTCATTTAAAACTGCTTGCGGCTTTAACCACTTGCCGACCGCCTCACAACGATATACGTAGGCAGAATGACACGGGCAGGCAAAAATCACATACCTGTACGTGATCTGCCTCCTGCGGGCGGGGGTCCGATCGGCTTCTGTCCGGGAGCGATGAGAGGTGAGGGGGAGGCCATCCATTCGTGGTCCCCCCTTGCGATCGCTCCCAGCCAATGAAATCCTTCCTCTGCTGCTGTATAGTAAACAGTAGCAGAGGAAATTATGTCATCGCTCCTCGGCTCGGTATTTTCCGTTCCGGCGCCGAGGAGAGAAGACATCTGAGTGAGTTGCACAGCACAACACACACAGTAGAACACGCCAGGCATACTGTACACCCCGCATCACCCCCCAATCCCCCCCTGATCACCCCCCAATCACCCCCCCGTCACACTGACACCAAGCAGTTTTTTTTTCTGATTACTGCATTGGTATCAGTTTGTGACAGTTAGTGTGGTAGGGCAGTTAGTGGTAGCCCCCTAATAAAGTTTTAACCCTTTGATAACCCCCGTCGCCAGTGTCACTAAGCGATCGTTTTTCTGATCGCTGTATTAGTGTCACTGGTGACGCTAGTTAGGGAGGTAAATTTATAAGTTCGCCGTCAGCATTTTATAGCGTCAGGGACCCCCATATACTACCTAATAATAAAGGTTTTAACCCCTTGATTGCCCCCTAGTTAACCCTTTCACCAGTGATCACCGTATAACTGTTACGGATGACGCTGGTTAGTTTATTTTTTATAGTGTCAGGGCACCCGCCGTTTATTACCTAATAAAAATTTAGCCCCCTGACCGGTGGTGATATAAGTTAGGTTTTAGGGTCAGATAGGATCTGCGTCACCCCAGGCAGCTTCAGGTTAGTGCCAGTACCGCTAACACCCACGCACGCAGCATACACCTCCCTAAGTGGTACAGTATCTGAACGGATCAATATCTGATCCAATTAGATCTATATTAGCGTCCCCAGCAGTTTAGGGTTCCCAAAAATGTAGTGTTAGCGGGATCAGCCCAGATACCTGCTAGCACCTGCGTTTTGCCCCTCCGCCCGGCCCAGCCCACCCAAGTGCAGTATTGATTGATCACTGTCACTTACAAAACACTAAGCGCATAACTGCAGCGTTCGCAGAGTCAGGCCTAATCCTTGCGATCGCTAAGAGTTTTTTTGGTAGCATTTTGGTGAACTGGCAAGCACCAGCCCCAGGCAGCGTCAGGTTAGTGCCAATAGCGATAACACCCCGCACGCACCGTACACCTCCCTTAGTGGTATAGTATCTGAACGAATCATAATATCTGATCCGATCAGATCTATACTATCGTCCCCAGCAGTTTAGGGTTCCCAAAAACGCAGTGTTAGCGGGATCAGCCCAGATACCTGCTAGCACCTGCGTTTTGCCCCTCCGCCTGGCCCGGCCCAGTGCACCCAAGTGCAGAATCGATCAATCACTGTCACTTACAAAACACTAAACACATAACTGCAGCATTCGCAGAATCAGGCCTGATCCCTGTGATCGCTAACAGTTTTTTTGGTAGCGTTTTGGTGAACTGGCAAGCACCAGCGGCCTAGTACACCCCGGTCGTAGTCAAACCAGCACTGCAGTAACACTTGGTGACGTGGCGAGTCCCATAAGTGCAGTTCAAGCTGGTGAGGTGGCAAGCACAAGTAGTGTCCCGCTGCCACCAAGAAGAAGACAAACACAGGCCCGTCGTGCCCATAATGCCCTTCCTGCTACATTCGCCAATCCTAATTGGGAACCCACCACTTCTGCAGCACCCGTACTTCCCCCATTCACATCCCCAACCAAATGCAGTCGGCTGCATGAAAGGCATTTTCTTTATGTCCTCAGAGTACCCCTACCCAACGAACCCCCCCAAAAAAGATGTTGTGTCTGCAGCAATATAGGCGTGACACCCGCTATTATTGTCCCTCCTGTCCTGACAATCCTTGTCTTTGCATTGGTGAATGTTTTGAACGCTACTATACACTAGTTGAGTATTAGCGTACAGCATTGCACAGACTAGGCACACTTTCACAGGGTCTCCCAAGATGCCATCGCATTTTGGGAGACCCGAACCTGGAACCGGTTACAGTTACAAAAGTTACAGTTACAAAAAAAAGTGTAAAAAAAAAAAAAAAAACACAAAAAAATATATAAAATAGAAAAAAATAGTTGTCGTTTTATTGTTCTCTCTCTCTCTATTCTCTCTCTATTCTGCTCTTTTTTTACTGTATTCTATTCTGCAATGTTTTATTGTTATTATGTTTTATCATGTTTGCTTTTCAGGTATGCAATTTTTTATACTTTACTGTGATTTATTGTTAACCATTTTTTTGTCTTCAGGTACGCCATTCAGCTGCAGCGCGGATTTATTTATCTTGACAGCAACATTGTTTGCTCCCACGATATATAAAGCCGTGACTCCAGCGGAGGTGATATATGCCGAAGCATGGGGGCAGCAGGGGCGGAGGAGTGATTTGCTCCTACCTTTTGCGGGAGGATGCCCCCATGCTTCGGTATATATAAATGGTGCATGTATGCCCATCATTAGAAGTGGGTGGATGAAGGGAGGTATTCTAATGGTGGGCATACCCACCGATCAATCTCTTTTTTTCGTTCAGCCCACAGGCTGCATGAAAAAAAAAAAAGATTACAATATATGCCCAACAAGGACCAGCAACATATTGGTATGTTGCTGGACTTTGAGTGGTTATACCAGAATGATGCTTGCAGGTTTAGGTATCATCTTGGTATCATTCTTTTCAGCCAGCGGTCGGCTTTCATGTAAAAGCAATCCTAGTGGCTAATTAGCCTCTAGACTGCTTTTACAAGCAGTGGGAGGGAATGCTCCCCCCACCATCTTTCATGTTTTTCTCTGGCTCTCCTGTCCCAACAGGGAACCTGAGAATGCAGCTGGTGATTCAGCCAGCTGACCATAGAGCTGATCAAAGACCAGAGTGGCTCCAAACATCTCTATGGCCTACGAAACCAGAAGCTACGAGCATTTCATGACTTAGATTTCACCGGATGTAAACAGCGCCATTGAGAAATTGGGAAGGCATTTTATCACACCGATCTTGGTGTGGTCAGATGCTTTGAGGGCAGAGGAGAGATCTAGGGTCTAATAGACCCCAATTTTTTTTTTAAAAAGTACCTGTCACTACCTATTGCTATCATAGGGGATATTTACATTCCCTGAGATAACAATAAAAATGATTAAAAAAATGAAAGGAACAGTTTAAAAATAAGATAAAAAAGCAAAAAAAATAAGAAAAGAAAAAAAAAAGCGTCGATCTGGCGTCAAATGTAAACAGCAATTGCACCATGCATGTGAGGTATCAACGCAAAGGTCACATCGAGGGCAGTAATTTTAGCAGTAGACCTTCTCTGCAAATCTAAAGTGGTAACCTGTAAAGGCTTTTAAAGGCTTTTAAAAATGCATTTAGTTTGTCGCAATTTTAAAGCATATCATGTTTGGCATCCATGTACTTGGCCTAACATCTTTTTTATTTCATCAAACATTTGGGCAATATAGTGTGTTTTAGTGCATTAAAATTTAAAAAAGTGTGTTTTTTCCCAAAAAAATGCATTTGAAAAATCGCTGCGCTGCGTAAATGTGAAAAAAAAATGAAACACCCACCATTTTAATCTGTAGGGCATTTGCTTTAAAAAAAATATATAATGTTTGGGGGTTCAAAGTAATTTTCTTGCAAAAAAAACAATTTTTTCATGTAAACAAAAAGTGTCAGAAATGGCTTTGTCTTCAAGTGGTTAGAAGAGTGGGTGATGTGTGACATAAGGTTCTAAATGTTGTGCATAAAATGCCAGGACAGTTCAACCCCCCCCCAAATGACCCCATTTTGGAAAGTAGACACCCCAAGCTATTTGCTGAGAGGCATGTTAAGTCCATGGAATATTTTATATTGTGACACAAGTTGCGGGAAAAGGACAATTTTTTTTTTTTTTGCACAAAGTTGTCACTAAATGATATATTGCTCAAACATGCCATGGGAATATGTGAAATTACACCCCAAAATACATTCTGTTGCTTGTCCTGAGTACGGGGATACCACATGTGTGTGACTTTTTGGGAGCCTAGCCGCGTACGGGACCACGAAAACCAAGCACCGCCTTCAGGCTTTCCAAGGGCGTACATTTTTGATTTCACTCTTCACTGCCTATCACAGTTTAGGAGGCCATGGAATGCACAGGTGGCACAACCCCCCTCCCCAATGACCCTATTTTGGAAAGTAGACACCCCAAGCTATTTGCTGAGAGGTATAGTGAGTATTTTGCAGACCTCACTTTTTGTCACAAAGTTTTGAAAATTGAAAAAAGAAAAAAAAATGAGAACAAATGAGAGCTGCAAAATACTCACCATGCCTCTCAGCAAATAGCTGGGGGTGTCTGTAAAAATGGGGTCATTTGGGGGGGGGGGTTTGTGCTATCTTGGCCTTCCATGGCCTCCGAAACTGTGATAGGCAGTGAAGAGTGAAATCAAAAATGTACGCCCTCAGAAATCCTGAAGGCGGTGATTGGTTTTCGGGCGCCGTACGCAGCTAGGCTCCCAAAAAGTCCCACACATGTGGTATCCCCATACTCAGGAGAAGCAGCTAAATGTATTTTGGGGTGCAATTCCACATATGCCCATGGCCTGTGTGAGCAATATATCATTTAGTGACAACTTTTTGTAATTTTTTTTTTGTCATTATTCAATCACTTGGGACAAAAAAATAATATTCAATGGGCTCAACATGCCTCTCAGCAATTTCCTTGGGGTGTTTACTTTCCAAAATGGGGTCATTTGGGGGGGGGGGGTTGTACTGCCCTGCCATTTTAGCACCTCAAGAAATGACATAGGCAGTCATAAACTAAAAGCTGTGTAAATTCCAGAAAATGTATCCTAGTTTGTAGACGCTATAACTTTTGCGCAAACCAAAAAATATACCCTTATTGACATTTTTTTTTACCAAAGACATGTGGCCGAATACATTTTGGCCTACATGTATGACTAAAATTGAGTTTTTTGGGTTTTTTTTATAACAAAAAGTAGAAAATATCATTTTTTTTTTTAAATTTTCTGTCTTTTTCCTTTTATAACGCAAAAAATAAAAAACGCAAAGGTGATCAAATACCATCAAAAGAAAGCTCTATTTGTGGGAAGAAAAGGACGCAAATTTCGTTTGGGTACAGCATTGCATGACCACGCAATTAGCAGTTAAAGCAACGCAGTGACAAATTGTAAAAAGTGCTCTGGTCAGAAAAGGGGTAAATCCTTCTGGGGCTGAAGTGGTTAATGTAATGTCGGGTCCTGGCAATATGAATGAAAATCAGTGAGACAAATGTCATGGGTACCCCCCAGTCCATTACCAGGCCCTTTGGGTCTTGTATGGATATTAAGAGGAACCCTGCACCCAAATTAAAAAAAGGAAAGGCGTGGGACCACCAGGCCCTATATATTCTAAACAGCAGTATACAGGTGGCGCAAACAAGACACGGACTGTAGGTTTGTCGTTAAGTAGAATCTGTTTGTAATTTTGAACTGGTACATTTTTAATGTGTTTAGCTCCAGCCAAAAAATCTATTTTAAGCTTTTTGGAAAACATAGGGAAGGGTTATCACCCCTGTGACATTTTTTTTGCTGTCTGTGCTCCTCTTCAGAAGATTTCACTTCACTTTCTGTCCCAATGACAAATGTTTTTTGAAAATTTGGGGTTTTAATGAAACAAGGATTGGTGATAAAGCATCAGTGGAAAGGAAAAACGTTTTTCCCATATTAACTCTTACAGGAGAGAATTTCCCTTCCTAGGGGTAGATTTCATCTCACTTCCTGTTGTCTCCTTTCGTTTGCAAGTAGGAGTTGTTTGTAAGTTGGATGTTTGAAAGTAGGGTCCTGCCCTATATACTCTGCAGAAATTGTGGCCTTAGGTGTTGGTGTTGCCACAACACTGTAAGCCCTCACAGGGCCCTGCTGTGAAATATTAGATCAAGAATTGTAATTACATGCCCCTGTTGAACAGGGGCAGAAAAATTGGGCCTTTGGTGATGGTGGTGGTGCTGGTGCCACAACACTGAAAGTCCTCACAGTTACTCTTGGTGAGCGCTGGAACGGGCCCTGCTGTGAAATATTAGATCAAGAATTGTAATTACATGTCTCTGTTGAACAGGGGCTGAAAAATTGGGCATTAGGCACTGGTGCCACAACACTGCAAACCCTCACAGATACTCTAGTTGGAGCACAGGAATGAGCCCTGCTGCAAATTATTGCATCAAAAATTGTAATACATGCCCCTGTTAAACAGGGGCTAAAAAATTGGGCCTTAGCAACTGATGGCGGTGCCCAGAACCAAAAATGTTCTCACAAGCTATCAGCATGATCATTGAGGAGGAAGAGGATAATCACTCATCATAACAGGATAGTCAGTCAGCATAGGCAGTCTTGAAGGGATCTGACATTTCAAAAAAAATGATTCGGTTACATCAGCATCAGGTGCTTGGTAGCTAGTGGTGATCCAAGACTGATTCATTTTTATGAAGGTCAGTCGATCAACCGAGTCGGTGGACAGACACACCCTGTGATCGGTTACAAAGCCTCCAGCAGCACTGAATGTGCATTCCGAAAGAACGCAGGATGCAGGACAGGCCAGTAGCTCAATTGCATAATGTGCAAGCTCTAGCCAGTGATCCATCCTCAAGACCCAGTAACCCAGAGGATTTTCGGTGGGAAAGGTGTCCAAGTCAGATCTTGCCCCTAGGTATTCCTGCACCATGTAAAACAGACGCTGGCGATGGTTGCTGGAACTGATCATACCTTGGGGCTGCGGAATAAAAAATTGTCTGAACACATCGGTCAGACGGCCACCTTCTCCACCGCTCCTTCTTTGATTGACCGAAGCCTCAGCAACACGTTGTCCAGGACCAGGAGTTTGTAACCTCCCAGTCTCTGGGAACGTGTTGCACAGACCTTTCTGCAAGGCCTCCCGAAGATGTTTCATTATCTGCTCCCTCTGCGATGGCAAGATAAGGTCCGCAACCTTGCCTTTGTAACACGGATAAAGGAGGGTTGCCAGCCAGTATTGATCCCTCTCCTTGATACCATGAATACGAGGATCCTTCTGCAGACTTTGCAGGATCAGGGAGGACATGCAGCGTAGGTTTGCTGAGGCATTCGGTCCGGAGTCCTCTGGGTCACTAAGGATAACATGATCCGCAGCCACCTCCTTCCAGCCACGTACAAGTCCATGGGTTTCTTGGGACTGTAAATGATGACTTAAAGACTGCTGCTGATGCTGAGTGCCAGGCGCCACCTCCATGCTGACACAATCCTCCTCCTTCTCCTCCTCCTCGTCCTCTTCCTGTGTGATCGGCGGGCATGCAGGAACACTGTTTGGATAAAGGGGGCCTTGAGAGCTAAGGAAGTCCTCCTCTTCCTGCCTCTGTTCTGCCTCAAGTGCCCTGTCCATAATTCCATGCAGCGTGTGCTCCAACAGGTGGACAAGGGGGACAGTGTCACTGATGCATGCACTGTCACTGCTCACCATCCTTGTGGCCTCCTCAAATGGTGACAGGACAGTGCATGCATCCCTGATCATGGCCCACTGGCGTGGGGAAAAAAACAAGCTCCCCTGACCCTGTCCTGGTGCCATAGTCGCACAAGTACTCATTGATGGCCTTCTGCTGCATGTGCAGCCACTGCAGCATGGCCAACGTTGATTTCCACCTAGTGGGCATGTCACTGATTAGGCGGTTCTTGGGCAGGTTAAATTCCTTTTGGAGGTCTGCCAGCCAAGCACTGCCATTAGATGACCGGCAGAAATGCACACAGACTTTCCTGGCCTGCCTCAGGACATCCTGTAAGCCCGGGTACCTGCCCAAGAACTGCTGCACCACCAAGTTAAGGATGTGAGCCAAACAGGGCACATCGGTCAGTTGTCCCTGTCGGAGGGCGGAGAGGAGGTTGGTGCCATTGTCGCAAAAAACCTTTCCTGCCTTAAATTGGTGTAGCGTCAACCACCTCTGAACCTGCTCCTGCAGAGCTGACAGAATCTCTGCCCCAGTGTGGCTGCTGTCCCCTAAGCACACCAGCTCAAGCACCGCATGGCATCTTTTGGCCTGCGTACTTGCGTAGCCCCTTGAATGCCTACGGAGCACCGCTGGTTCCGAGGAAAAAGCACAGAAAGAGGCCAAGGAGGAAGAAGAAGAGGAGGGGGGAGAGGTGTGTCAGAATCACAAGTAGTGGCATTTTGGAGGTGTGGTGGCGGAACAACCTCCAACACTACTGCACCTTGTCCTGCATCCTTCCCAGCTGCCAGAAGAGTCACCTAATGCGCCGTGAAACTTAGGTAACGTCCCTGTCCATGCCTGCTGGACCATGAGTCAGCGGTAATATGCACCTTACCTCTGACCGCCCTGTCCAGCAAGGTCAATACATTGCCTTCCACATGCCGGTAGAGAGCCGGAATTGCCTTCCGTGAGAAAAAGTGGCGTTTGGGAACCTGCCACTGAGAAACTGCACATTCCACAAACTCACGGAAGGGGGCAGAGTCTACCAACTGAAAAGGTAGCAGTTGAAGTGCTAGCAATTTTGCCAAGCTAGCATTCAACCACTGGGCATGTGGATGGCTGGGAGCGAACTTCTTTCTGAGGGGCAGCAGCTGGGGCAGGGAAATTTGCCTGGTACAATCTGACATCGGTGTACGGATAGCAGATTGCTCGCAAGTACACACCTAATTCAACACCTTCATTCCTCTCAGTGCAGGTCTCAGAGAGGACTGAAGGTATAGTGGGGTTGGAGATCCCAGCTGATGAGGAGCAAGGAGAAACCTCTTTGTTCTTTGGTGTGGGTCTTTTAGGTACGCTTGCCAATGAACTGCATGGCAGGTCAACATACGTCTGGTCAAGCATGTAGTGCCCAAGTGGGAGATGCTTTGGCCACGCGAGATACGCTTGAGATATATGTTGCAAATAGCAGCAGTGCAAACTGATGCACTCGTCTCAAAAAAGGGCCACACCAAAGAACTTTTGGAATAATGCGCAGAGACAGCAGCTCCCTGCACATGCGGAGCTCTGCAGTGTGATGCAGTCAGTGTGCTGCCCTTAGGCTGGCACCTGGAGGGCATCCTGCCTCGTTGCTGATGTGCCTCCCCCTCCTCCTCTCTCCTATCAGGCACCCACGTGGAGTCAGTGATCTCATCATCCCCTCCCTCCTCATCACTGGAGCAAACCTGGCAGTATGCTGCAGCAGGGGGAACATGACTGCCAGATTGCTGTCCTTCTTGGGCACCCCCTCTGTCTGGGCTCACGTTACTGCCTTCTAGCTGAGTACCATCATCAGAGCCTTCAAAACGCTGGGCATCCTCCTGGAGCATGTACCCAAAATTGTGGTCAAACAGTTTGAGGGACTCCTCAGGAGGACATGGTGGGGCTAGGGAAGGAGTCACTGATGCCATTGAGTCAAGGGAACAGGCCGCGCTTTTAGCTGTTTTGCCAGACAAAGTACCCTGAGCATGGGTGAGAGTGGATGAGGAGGATGAGGATGGCTTGGTCATCCACTCGACCAAGTCTTTCACATGTTGCGGCTCAACACGGCCAGCTGCCGAAAAAAATGGCCAAGCGTGTCCCATGGACCTGTGCTGATGAGGATGCACCGTGTCCACGACCAGCACTGTTGCCTCTAGACACAAAGCCTGCTTGCCCTCTTTTATTTTCTTGTGACTGTCTGCCTCTCCCTGTTGGCCTTCCAGACATACTATTGGCCTGCAGTGAGCTGCACAAAACTGGGATGTGTGTGTGTATATATATATATATATATATATATATATATATATATATATATATATATATATATACCGATTATACTGCAGCTAGCAGAATCAACTGCCTGCCTGTAGTAGTATTAGTATGATAACACATGCACTTGTCTTCAGGTAGCTATACTGTAGGTGCAGCTGTGCAGGTACACAGTACAGTAACTGGAAATACTTCAAAGAGCCTACACAAGCACCTGGCTGCAGGTAGCTATACTGTAGGTGATACTGTGCAGGGTACACAGTACAGTAACTGGAAATACTTCAAAAGCCTACACAAGCACTTGGCTGCAGGTAGCTATACTGTAGGTGAGACTGTGCGGGGTACACAGTACAGTAACTGAAAATACTTCAAAGAGCCTACACAAGCACCTGGCTGCAGGTAGCTATACTGTAGGTGACTGTGCAGGGTACACAGTACAGTAACCGGAAATACTGTAAAAACACCTGCCTGCCTCTCAGTATATTAGGAAGAGAAGAACAGGATCTAGCTAAACTGAATACAGTGTATATATATATATATATATGTATATATATATATATATATATATATATATATATATATATATATATATATATATACATACATACATACATACATACACACACATATATATATATACATATACATATTATATATACACACACAACACCTGGGATGCATATATATATACACAATACACTGTAACTGCAGCTAACTGACTCGACCTGCCTACTCTATCTAACTTAAATCAAATGACACTGTCTCTCTCTCTATCCCTGTCTCAACGCCGGAACACACTACAGAGGGCTGACGTGCAGGTGGCCTTATATAGTGTGGGGCATGTACTAAACCCCCTGAGCCATAATTGGCCAAAGCCTCCTGGGCTTTGGCCAATTACGGCTCTCTGTACACACAGCGCTGTGATTGGCCAAGCATGCGAGTCATAGTGCATGCTTGGCCAATCATCAGCCAACAATGCACTGCAATGCCGCAGTGAATTATGGGCCG
Organism: Lithobates clamitans; assembly: GCA_037952925.1. Taxonomy (NCBI): domain Eukaryota; kingdom Metazoa; phylum Chordata; class Amphibia; order Anura; family Ranidae; genus Lithobates; species Lithobates clamitans. The sequence continues at coordinate 2,517,416 of JBBGZY010000391.1, read as the reverse complement.
TGACGCGCCACTCGAATTTGGCGCAAACAGCCCATATCGTTCGTAATTCGGCGAACGACCGAACACACGATGTTCGAGTTAAACATGGTTCGACTCGTACACAAAGCTCATCCCTAGTAGGGAGGAGCCACGAGTGGCACCGAGGGACCCCAGAAGACGGTGTTCGGGGCCACTCTGTGCAAAACAAGCTGCGCAGTGGAGGTAAGTATGACATGTTTTTTTTTTTTAAAACTAATCAAAGCTTTACAATCACTTTAACATTAAGATTTATTTTATTATGGAGTGTTATGTCCTACTTTCCAGTGCCAAGTAATTGAATTTGACATCTTCAATGAAGGTAATCCATCTTTAATTCAGACAGAATTGTATATTTTTAAAATGCATATGTTCCAAAATATTATATCTTAATTCAAACCCAACTACAAAGTAACTTTTATTTTATCTTAATACATTTTCTAAACATGAGTAATATTTAAAGGAAAATTACCTTTCAAATGAAATGCCAGTAAATGACTTTGCAATTACATGTTTGAAAAAGTCTTTTAATTAAGTTTATACTTGTAGTTATATTTCAGTGTTGACTTTTACATATATAAAGCTAGCCATTATGTTCTGTAGATTTAAAATAACATTTCAACAACCAAGTTCAATAAAACAGGATCTTAACAGATCGTTAACACTCTGAAAACTTGAATTGGTATTCCCCATGTGTATATTCTGTGGCTAGTAAGCCTCATTACGCAATACCAAAATTAAAAAATTCATATTCCCTCTGCAAATAAAAATGTAAGATATCATTTAAGGAGGTATGTTTACTCAGTCAAGTTAGGATTCTAAAGGGAACCTTCAAATATGTTCTAAATTCTTGGCTTGGAAGTTATTGAATAGATTGATTGATATTATATGACTTCAAATACCTAAACATTTTTTTACATCTAATGAATAAAAGGAAAGCAAACGTTTTTCTGTTAATTTAGTTGTTTTAAAATTATGCTTTGTTGCTTTTCTTTTTACAAATATATGTTTAAATAATAATTAAAAAAAAAAAAGAACTACAAGTTAGCTGAAGAGTCAGTTCACTAGATGCTGCTTGCTTTCTGGCTTCATTTGTCTCATTGAAACATTGTACTTTGCAATCATATAAGGTAACAGTTGCTTCCATTAGTAACTGGGATGAATCATTTACCTTCACTTGTGTAAGAAAATTGGACCTACAGAACCTGAAAATAACATGCCTTTTTCAACAGGCTATAAATAAATGTAGATACAGTTATGAAAAAAGCTCCATTGTCTAACTAAAAGTATAGATTCTCAAAATATGCGTATGTACCTGAATACAAATATGTATGACACCACTATGCATTCCTTCTAAACCATGCAAAGAATAGGTGTCAATATTTAATGTTTATTTGATTACCCTATATTAAGATGAGTTTCAATAAATAATTAGAGTATATAAAGTTTTTATAAAAACCGACCCTGCTATCATTCTTATTTCTTACAGCTTAACCTCTTGCCGACTACCCCACATACATACAGGTACATGATTTCACACTTCCGGGTCTGCAGCTCACATGCGCGCCACAGGCGACTCACTCCCACTGGGATTGGACACAGCGGAAGCCAATCAGCGGGTCCAGAGGACCCGACATCCTCTGGGACCCACCAATAGTTGCCAACAGAGACAGAATGGCGGTTTGCCTATGTAAACAAGGCAGATCGCTTCTCTGTTAAAAGGGAAGACAGAGATCCTGTTTTTCTGTTAAGCAGGAACACAGATCTCTGTCTTCCCACAGTTAAAGCACCCCCCACACAGTTAGAGAACACTCCCTAGGACAGTGATGGTGAACCTTGGCACCCCAGATGTTTTGGAATTACATTTCCCATGATGCTCAACTGCACTGCAGAGTGCATGAGCATCATGGGAAATGTAGTTCCAAAACATCTGGGGTGCCAAGGTTCGCCATCACTGCCCTAGGAACATATTTAACCCTTTGATTGCCCCATGTTAACCCCTTCACTGCCAGTGTCATTAGTACAGTGACAGTGCAATTTTTTTAGCACTGATCACTGTATTGGTGTCACTTAGTGTTTGATTTGTCAGCCGCAATGTTGCAGTCCCACTATAAGTCATTGATCGCCGCCATTACTAGTAATTAAAAAAAAGAAAAAAAATATATCCCATAGTTTCAAGACGCTGTATCTTTTGCGTAAACCAAATAATATATGCTTATTGGGATTTTTTTTTTACCAAAAACATGAAGCAGAATATTGGCCTAAATTGATGAAAATATTTTATTTTTTTGAATTTTTTATTGAATATGTTTTATAGCAGAAAGTAAAAAATATAGTTTTTTTTTCAAAATTGTCGGTCTTTTTTTGTTTTATCCACTTGCCGACCAGCGCACGCCGTTGTACGTCGGCAGAATGGCGCTGGTAGGCAAAAGAGCGTACAGGTACATCCCCTTTAAGAAGCGGTGTCGCGGGCGCACGCCCGCAGCCGGCGGCACGGGCATGCACCCACCGCGGTCTCAGTGACCATAGGTCCTGCGGACTTGATGTCCGTCAAGTGCCGGCATTCGTGTCACAGAGAGGAAGAACAGGGAGATGCTTTTGTAAACAAAGCATTTCCCCATTCTGCCTAGTGACAGGACAGTGATCACAGCTCTCTCTCATCAAGAGCTGTGGCCACTGCTCTGTGTGTTGAGGTCCAGACCCCTAACAGTTAGAATCACTCCCTAGGATACACTTAACCGCTTCACTGCCCCCCAGTGGTTAACCCCTTCACTGTCAGTGTCAGCATTTTATAGCATCGATCACTGTATAAATGACAATGGTCCCAAAATAGTGTAAAAAATGTCCGATGTGTCCGCCATAATGTCGCAGTCCCCAAAAAAATTCAGATCGTCGCCATTACTAATAAAAAAAAAATAAAAATGCCATAAAACTATCCCCTATTTTGTAGACGCTATAAATTTTGCGCGAACCAATCAATATACGCTTATTGCAATTTTTTTTTTTACCAAAAACTTGTAGAAGAATACATATCAGCCTAAACTGAGGAAGAAAATAGTTTTTTTATATATTTTTGGGGGATATTTACTATAGCAAAAAGTAAAAAAAATTGCATTTTTTTCAAAATTCTCACTTTTTTTTTGTTTATAACGCAAAAAATAAAAACCGCAGAGCCGATCAAATACCACCAAAAGAAAGCTCTATTTGTGGGAAAAAAGGATGTCAATTTTGTTGGGGACAACGTCGCACGAACGTGAAAAACGTAAAGCGACGCAGTGCCGAATCTCAAAAAGTGCTCTGGTCAGGAAAAAGTAAACTGCAGATGTGATCAAATACCACCAAAAGAAAGCTCTATTTGTGGGAAAAAAAGGTATACATTTTATTTGGGTACAGCATCACATAACTGTGCAATTGTCAGTTAAAGCAACACACTTCTGTATTGCAAAAATTGCCCTGGTCCTGAAGGGGGTAAACCTTCTGAAAGGCAAGTAGTTAACTGAATTGGTCACAAGAAAAACAAGATTCTACTGTCAAGTAGCAATTTAAAGTGATATTGACTGATACAGTACATTTATTGATAGGGTTACATAATATTTACAAATAGCACACACTAAACAATATTTACAGCACAATGTACAGTATAAGTATGGTGGGTTACATTATATTTACAGATTACACACAAAGGCATATTTACAGTATCATGTACAAATATGGAGATAGTTTACCCCTCAGTTTCAAGTCTAGTCACACTGACTATTTTTGTGGCCCACGATAAAGTGAGAGTACAGTTTGGTAACAATTCATTATATAACCTTTCCTTTCTGTAAAGCAGCTAATATAATGCACCCTAATTGGTCACTACAACCTACCAAATGTATATTTGGCACAACTTGAATGTAGAATTTAAATAAGGCTGCTGTTTTCAACCCATGTGTGATGTGATAAGTAAAAACAATGGCCAGGTCTTTGAAGTAGAAATATTCACAGTAACACCAATTGAAAGCTAGGAGTGGTATAAAAAGTGTAGAGGAATAGAAAAACACACTCAATAGTTCAAAAATATCCTCAAATATCAGAATGCCTATTGAATGTATTACACAAACAAAACTTTATACATTAATATTTTTATAAACCTACTTGAAGCTTGGTGACTTAAAAGTATTGAAGTAAAAAGGTAAGCATGACAGCCAGGCAACTAGCATTTTTAGAAGGAGAAGTTAACAATGACAGCCTCCAACTTTCTATGTTTTTTAGCTTTTCTATAAATTACATTTGCTTAACCAATAAATGGGAAACCTGCAATATATAAATAACTGTTTTTTCTCTAGATAATTGCTACGAAAACTGCTTTGGGTCTGGACACTAGAGATAACTTTTCAAAATGGTTGTCCCTAGATGAAAATTACTGTTGTCATGAACAGTAATTTGAAAAAAAAACTGTTGTTTTGAGGCATTGTCACAATACTTAAATGAAATGCAAGTCAAGACTTTAAGGACTTGTCATGGAAATAATGAAAGCAAATTGAATGCAATGTATGATTTTAAAACATATTTACATAGAATTCAACGTCCACCTGGAAAGCACACATTTTCTGGAATGGATGGATTTAACTGGAAAATTTGTGAATTCTGGGTAAATCTTGTGCAAAAATAACCTATTGTTTAAATGATCAAAATCAATGACGTGCTAATGGCACTTCACGAGACAGCTCCGCTCCACAACTGGGGATATCAGCCCACATAGGGCTCACCGTCAACCCTGCGACCACCAACCCACCTCCTTGCATACCTAGAAGCCCACAGCATGACCCAAAGATGCTGAGGAAATTAGCCCATGAGGCTACGACAAGATAAGTGCAGCAGCCACCGCACACGGCAGGTTGGACTGGGCACAGAGCCTTCCACGAGCAGTCATCACATTGCTGGGATGGCAGTTCCATCCAGCAGAATCCTCTGGCTCCTCCACACCATCCACCCACAGCCTGGCCAAGTCTGGGCAATGCATGAATGCAGAAGATGATCCTGCTCTTCTGAATGACATGGAGGTAGGCACACCACAAGCTGAATTTCACCCTCACCCTGGTCCCATTACTTCCTTCCTCACCTCATGCCAGCCGATGTCTGTCTCTATGCTAAAGGACATGCACCTGTCACTCTGAGCACCCCTGCAGGCTGACATGCTCTCATGCATCCATGGCTTTAAAGAGGACCTCCATAGGACTAGTGACAGGGTAGGGCAAATTGAAGATAAAATGGGAGAACATGCCTCCTCCTTTAACTCACTTGTCGATACTCATAATGCTCATAGGTACAATCTCCAATGACTTAAAGCAAAAGTGGCTGATCTGGGGGACAGATCCCACCGGGAACAATATCAAAATCAGAGGGATCCCAGAATCAGTCCGACAGGCCCAACTAGCCGACTATGTACAAGACCTATTCAAGTGTGTGGCTCCTTCCCTAACACCGGAGGACCTTATTATTGACAGAATCCACAGAATAATTAAACCTGCTCACCTGCCTCAATCTGTCCAATGAGCTGTACTGTTGAGGATTCATTACTTCCAGGCCATAGAGAAAGTCCTCTCTCCATAACCTACCAGAGAAGTTCCCCAAGCTGCTCCTTGACTTATCACAGTATACCCTGCAGATATGTAAGAATCTTGCAATGATTACCAAAGCGGGGCCACACAGTGGCACAATCTGTCATGGCCCGTGTCTGTAAGACATGACCAATGACCGTTCAGAGTACCAGCTACTGGTACCATGTGACCACCGTGATGAATCACAGCAGGTCACACTACAGTTGTACACAATGGATGGCTTCCTTTCTTTCAATATTTTTATTAATCATTCAAGAATTATACACAAACAGGGTTCATATAAAAGATTCAAGTATAAAGTTGACAACAGGAGGTAACAAATTACGTATTAAGTAAACATAAGGGGAAGAAATAGGGAGAAATAGGGAGGTTGGGGAGGCTTGCAGGCTGAGTATGTAGAGAGGGTTATTCGTCTGGAATCATTTTAATACATTACTGATAGAGGAAACAAGATATTTCATAACAAGCACATATGGCTTTTCCCGAAGATCAGTTTTTAACCATCCGAGTCCGAGCAACATTCATAACCTTCGGGATATCACTAGAATAGATTCGGGAGTGTAGGCTTCCTCTGCCCCCCCGGTAGATCTCTCAAGATAAAATCTCAGCAGTGGGTGGCCTGGAAAGCTTTCCCCAACATACGGAGTCCGCTAACCCATGCCGATTATGCTCCCCTATATGCTCTAAAGAATCGTGAGGACATGTAAACAACTAGTATAACAGTGTTGTCAACCATGCTATGGCGTGAAACATGGCAAAGCAACCAAGTAAGAGCTAGCAATAGAGGCAAGAAGAAAGCAAAAGAGGGAAAAGGACAATAGAAGAGAAGAGAGGAAGAAATCTAGAAGATAGCGAAGACACCGATGGGGAGGAAGATGCCCTGGTCCATTATGTCGAGGAGAAAACATATTCGGTCCAGGGTGCCCAGACCGCGTCAAATCTCTGAACTTTGTCTTGAATAACACTGATTGCTTTTTCTTGGGTTAGAACCCAAGATATTTTCCTCTTTGCTGCTATGAAGAAAACCGAAGGCTGCTTCCAAGCCCATGCTATGGTGATTTTTGCCCCCAGTAAAATTAAGTAAATCAATTTCTGAGCGTTCACATGTATCTTTTTAAGTTTTTTGTTCAGTAAAGCAATAAGCAGCGTTTTGAGGACAGCCAAGCCAGTGACCCTCCTCAGAGAAAATCCGATTCCAGATACCCCGTATACGGGGACAGTATCACAATATATGTTGTAGATCACCCCAGTGGCCACATCCCCTAAAATACAGGTGGGAAGCCCCTGGGAAGATCTGCGCTAGATGAAAGGGGACCAAATACCAGCGGGTCATAAGTTTGACATTAGCCTCTACTAGCAAAACATTAGCTATACTATTGAAAGGAACAAGAGAATTGCTGATATTAGGTTTCTGTGTCCCAATCTATATTCAAATCTTGTTCCCATGCCAAAGCATACAAGGGTTTACCTGAAGTCTCTGCCAAAGAGTTGTATATCAAAGATATGCTCCCACTCTGATCTTTGAGCTCTGAGCACCATTTTTCATAGGGTGTGACTCTCGGAGCTTCTGCACCAGCCTTCCAAATAGAAAGCAAGAAGTTACGTATTTGCATTAGTCTAAATTTTTCAGATGCTGGCATCTCTAACTTTTGAACGCAGTGATTCAGAGTGAGAGGTCCCATAGCGGAGAGAAAGTGTCCTATTCTATAAAGGCCTTTATTTAACCACAACTGAAATGCTCTGATGTCCAAGGAAAAGAGGGTTATGAAAGAGATGGGTTAAGGGGAGGAGTTCGGAGGTGAGTGCTGGGTTGACAAGGATTGTATCACATAGAGTCATCAAGTGGGAAAAAGTAGGAGCTGGGATCGTTGGCCTATTTTTCTTGGGGCACCAGATAAGATAATCTATGGTGTGTTTGGGAGTGGCTTGCCGCTCCATATACACCCAATCAGGTTTGACCCCCTTTGTATAGATTATGGAGAACTGAGCTAGTTGAGCTGCCTGATAATATTTCCAAGGGTCTGGAAGGCCCAGACCCCCTTGGGTACGTAGTCTAAGGAGAACATTCTTAGGACAACGATAGCCTTTGGAACCTCAAGTAAATTTGAGAACTTTGGATTGAAATTTATCAGGGTGAAATTCTTGAATCGGGATAGGGATAGATCTAAACAGATACAATAAGTGTGGTAGAAGGGTCATTTTTACAGAAGCCACTCTGCCCAGCCAGGATAGATCACACTTTGCCCACATGTCCAGGTCAGCGCTTAGTTTTTTATATATTGTAGGGAAATTAGCGCCATATAAATGTCCCACATTAGCTGTCAGATAGACCCCTAAATACGGGAGGGAGGAGGAGCTCCAGTGGAAGGGAAAGTGCTGTTTGAATCTCTCAGTGGTAGACAGTGGAACTGAAATATTAAGTGCTGTAGAATTTGAGAGGTTAACATTAAGCCTGATACCTTCCTGAAGTTATGTAATAATCAAGGGTTATATGATAAAAAGTAGTAAATCATCCACAAATAAAGCACACTTGTGAGACTCCGGGCCACACTGAACCCCGTTCCTGATGCCTATTGCCAGTGTCTCAATGGCGATCGTGAATATCAAAGGGGACAGGGGACATCGCAGTCTAGTGCCCTTTGATATAGGAAACAGCCCCGAGTACTGGCCCTGAAGTCTCACCTGTGCGCTGGGATTTGAGTATAGGGCCTTGAGAATTTCTAGAAAATGAACGCCGAATCCCCGTCTAGTTAATACCTCGAATAAGAATGGCCATTCGAGTGTATCAAATGCTTTCTGTAAGTCAATAGACAAGAGATAACCTTCCTGGGGGAGCTTCATCCCATCCCAAGTGCAGGAGAGAGATAATGTCAATGGCTCTCCAGATCTGGTTGGGTCCCTGTCTCCCCAGTATAAATCCCACCTGATCTTTGTATACATATTGGTCTATAAACGCAGACAGTCTATTTGCTAAATTTTTTGTTAGAAACTTGAGATCATTATTGATCAGCAATATTGATCTATAATTGTTAACCTCAGAGTTGTCCTTACCCAGTTTCGGGATGACCAATATGCATGCAGAATTAGCGTCATGATCAAGATGAGCGCCTTTCTGGAGGGAGTTAAAATATCTCGTCGGATACAGAGAGAGTGTAGGAGCAAAATTTTTATAGTAGCAGACGGAGAATCTGTCCGGTCCCCGTGTAGAGCTCTTTTTGAGGTTTTTAATTACCTCTAACACTTCTGACCCTGTAATAGGCTCCTCAAGGTCAGAGAGGTGAGCCAAAGCCAGTTTGGGGAGGGGGATCCCATCCAGAAAGCCCTTCAACTCTCTGGAGGGAATAGGAGCATTAGCTTGGTATAACTTTGAGTAGAACCTATGGAATGCAGCCATTATTTTGTCTGGATTTTGGGTGAGGGTGCCCGTGGGGGTGTATATTTTGGGAAGAAAAAGGAACGAGGTTTAGGTGTTAGTCTGTTGGCCAATCTCGGGCCTACTTTATCTTTCAATAAGTAGTGCCGGACGTTAGCCCAGCGTAGGTCCTTTTCAACATGAGTGGTGAGTGCAATATTGAGGGAGAGTCTTGCTGTTTCTAGTTGTGCTGTTGAGGAAACTGTAATGCCCCGTACACACGGTCGGACTTTGTTCGGACATTCCGACAACAAAATGCTAGGATTTTTTCCAATGGATGTTGGCTCAAACTTGTCTTGCATACACACGGTCACACAAAGTTGTCGGAAAATCCGATCATTCTGAACGCGGTGACGTAAAACACGTATGTGGGGACTATAAACGGGGCAGTGGCCAATAGCTTTCATTTCTTTATTTATTCTGAGCATGCGTGGCACTTTGTCCGTCGGATTTGTGAACACACGATCGGAATTTCCGACAACGGATTTTGTTGTCGGAAAATTTTATATCCTGCTCTCAAACTTTGTGTGTCGGAAAATCCGATAGAAAATGTGTGATGGAGCCTACACACGGTCGGAATTTCCAACAAGGTCCTATCACACATTTTCCGTCGGAAAATCTGACCGTGTGTACAGGGCATTAGGGTTACGTTTATGGTTTCTCGCTATTAGAAGGAATTCTTTTTCAAGATTATCAATTTCAGCTTGTTTGTCCCATTTGTGCTGTGAGTAGGGATGAGCCGAACACCCCCCTGTTGAGTTTGCACCAGAACTTGCGAACAGGCAAAACATTTGTGCTAACACCGTTAAAGTCTATGGGACATGAACATGAATAATCAAAAGTGATAATTTTAAAGGCTTAAATGCAAGTTATTGTCATAAAAAGTGTTTGGGGACCTGGGTTCTGCCCCAGGGGACATGAATCAATGCAAAAAAAGTTTTAAAAACGGACGTTTTTTCGGGAGCAGTGATTTTAATAATGCTTAAAGTGAAACAATAAAAGTGTAATATCCCTTTAAATTTCGTACCTGGGGGTGTCTATAGTATGCCTGTAAAGGGGCACATGTTTCGCGTGTTTAGAATAGTCTGACAGCAAAATGACATTTCAAAGGAAAAAAAGTAATTTAAAACTACTCGCGGCTATAATGAATTGCCGGTCCGACAATACACATAAAAGTTCATTGATAAAAATGGCATGGGAATTCCCCACAGGGGAACCCTGAACCAAAATTAAAAAAAAAATGACATGGGGGTCCCCCTAATATCCATACCAGGCCCTTCAGGTCTGGTATAGATATTAAGGGGAACCCCGGCCAAAATTGTTTAAAAAAATGGCATGGGGTCCCCCTCAAAATCTATACCAGACCCTTCAGGTCTAGTATGGATTTTAAGTGGAACCCCGTGCCAAAATTTAAAAAAAATGGCGTGGGGTCCCCCCAAAAATCCATACCAGACCCTTATCTGAGCACGCAACCTGGCAGGCCGCAGGAAAAGAGGGGGGATGAGAGAGCGCCCCCCCTCCTGAACCGTACCAGGCCACATGCCCTCAACATTGGGAGGGTGCTTTGGGGTAGCCACCTAAAACACCTTGTCCCCATGTTGATGGGGACAAGGGCCTCATCCCCACAACCCTTGCCCAGTGGTTGTGGGGGTCTGTGGGTGGAGGGCTTATCGGAATCTGAAAGCCCCCTTTAACAAGGGAAACCCCCAGATCCATCAACATGGGGACAAGGTGTTTTGGGGGGCTACCCCAAAGCACCCTCCCAATGTTGAGGGCATGTTGCCTGGTACGGTTCATGGAGGGGGCGCTCTCTCGTCCCCCCCTCTTTTCCTGCAGCCTGCCAGGTTGCGTGCTCGGATAAGGGTCTGGTATGGATTTTTGGGGGGACCCACGCCATTTTTTAAAAAATTTTGGTGTGGGGTTCCCCTTAAAATCCTTACTAGCCCTTTAGGGTCTGGTATAGATTTTGAGGGGGACCCCACGCCATTTTTTAAAAAAAATTGGGCCGGGGTTCCCCTTAATATCCATACCAGATTTTTTTTAAATTTTGGTTCGGGATTCCCCTGTGGGGAATTCCCATGCCGTTTTTATCAATGAACTTTTATGTGTATTGTCGGACCGGCAATTCATTATAGCCGCGAGTAGTTTTAAATTATTTTTTTTCCTTTGAAATGTCATTTTTTTGTCAGACTGTTCTAAACACGGGAAACATGTGCCTTTACAAGCATACTATAGACACCCCCCGGGTACAAAATTTAAAGGGATATTACACTTTTAGTGTATCACTTTAAGCATTATTAAAATCACTGCTCCCGAAAAAACGGCTGTTTTTAAAACTTTTTTTGCATTGATCCTTGTCCCCTGGGGCAGGACCCAGGTCCCCAAACACTTTTTATGACAATACCATGCAAATAACCCTTTAAAATTAGCACTTTTGATTTCTCCCATAGACTTTTTAAAGGGTGTTCCGCGGCTTTCGAATTTACCACGAACACCCCAAATAGTTCGCGGTTTGGCGAACTGGCGAACAGCCGATGCTCGAGTCGAACATGAGTTTGACTCGAACTCGAAGCTTATCCCTAGCTGTGAGGTAATCTGTATGAGCTTACCCCTAATGACAGCCTTGTGAGCAGCCCAAAGTGTTGTGGGAGAAAGTCCCTCTGTGTCATTCAAGTCAAAATAGGACTTGATCTCTTTAGATAATCCAGTAGCCTGTATTGGATCGCTCAGTAGGGCTTCATTGATGCGCCATCTAAAGGGGCCGCAATGATCTTGGAGTTTCACAACATCCATCAAGACCATGACGTGGTCTGATAGTGTAGAGTCTCTGATAAGTGATCTAGAAATGCATGGGATCGCAGTGGCAGAAAGAAAAATGTGATCTATCCTGCAGCTATGTGGGGCAGAGAAGTGTGTATAGTCTTTTGTAGAAGGGTACATTTCCCTCCATATGTCTACTAAACCGTGGGAGTTGACTAGTTTAGCTATGTGAGTGCTAAATCTCGGGGGATGGCGTAGCCAGGCTCGGCTGTTGTCTGGCTTATCGAGAGTCTGGTCCAGGGCCACATTTGAGTCACCTCCCATGATCCCCGTACCCGAGAAGTGTGGAGAGAGAGTTTCTAGCATGGAGGAAAAAAAAATTCCGCTTGGCCTCGGTTTGGGACATAATATGAAATCAGTGTAAAAGAGGAGCCATGGATGGTACCCACTAACAGCAGAAATCTGATATTTCCTTAGAGAGGGTGAAGGAGGTATGTTTAGAGAAGATTCCCACCCCCTTAGTTTTCTCCTATGCATTAGAGAGGTAAAATTGAGGATATTTGTGGTGCATATAAAAGGGATTGTAACTTTTAAGGAAGTGCGTTTCCTGTAAGAGAAGCACATCTAAGTGCTGGGAGTGGTAGGTTTGGAATAATTTGCATCTTTTCATCAGGGAATTTAAGCCTTGGACATTAAGGGTGGCTACTTTAATGGGGAGTTTGGAGGGTCCGTCAGACATCTTGGATCAGGGGGAGGATATAGCTTAGCCTGTGACAGAGACTTACCTTCTCAAGAGCATTCTGGCCTGGTAGGAGACTAAAGAAGACGACTTGGGACACAGGAATGTGGACGTCAGCTTTGGTGTGGAAGAAAATATTACAGTGCACACATGCAAAAAAGACATTTACCTCAAGCAAGGCTAGTTTAAAACACCTAAACATTTTCAAAAAAACATTATCAAAAAATATGGGGATTTGGTCACACCATATTGCTATATGGTGCTAAGCCCACTTACTGCGACAAAGTACCCCATAATCAGTGGGTCCTACACTATCCATGGAGTGGGAGATCCTGCATCTTTGAACCATGAGAGCATTACACTCTTCTAAATGGGAGAATCATAAGGTCTCCATCCATGACACAAGTGGACACTAATGAGAGGTACTTATGTGAAGGAGTGAGGTGCTCCACACCCAAAGGGATTTGGTCAGAATCCATACAATATACAAACAAGATATTTGGGGGGCACACTCTAAAAGATGCATTAAAGATGGTGCAGCCATAAGACCATACAGTAGAAGAAAATATTACAGAGCACACATGCAAAAAAGACATTTACCTCAAGCAAGGCTAGTTTAAAACACCTAAACATTTTCAAAAAAACATTATCAAAAAATATGGGGATTTGGTCACACCATATTGCTATATGGTGCTAAGCCCACTTACTGCGACAAAGTACCCCATAATCAGTGGGTCCTACACTATCCATGGAGTGGGAGATCCTGCATCTCTAAACCATGAGAGCATTACACTCTTCTAAATGGCAGTAAGTGGGCTTAGCACCATATAGCAATATGGTGTGATCAAATCCTCCAGATAACTGGATAAAAAGCAACAGTCAAATAGTGTTCAGGCAAGGCAGGAGAGGTTTCAAGGAGGTTGAGCATCTTTGGATTGTTTGGTGTGTTGCCTCTGCCATAGAGGAGCAATAGGGATCGTTGGAGGGAGACGCTTGGAGGACCCCGGGGTCTTGTGCGAAGAAGCTGATTCGGGTGTGACTGAAGGGACCTGAGAAATGAGGCCCAAACGCAGAAGAAGCCTTTCACCTTCCTGGGTGGTAGCGAAGCCATGCAACTTGTTCTGGTAAGATAAGGTTAGCTTGAAGGGGAACACCCATCTATACTTGATAGACTTCTGGGATAATACAAGTAGTAGCAGTTTAAGGGACCATCTCCTCTGGATAGTGTAAGGAGACAGCTCAGCGAACACCTGAATTGGGTTACCCTGAATAGTGAGTCGGTCCGCTTCCCTCGATCTCCTCATGATTTCCTTCTTCACAGTATAGTAGTGCGGCTTCACAATAATGTCCCGGGGAGGGCCCTCAGCACAGGGTTGTTGCAGTGCTCTATGAGCTCTATATAGCTCCAAATGATGCTCCGCTATAGCAGGGATAAGGTCTTTGATAAGGGCGCGAATCGCCTCAGAATTATCTTTAATAGATTCTGGAAGACCTCTGACTCTAAAATTATAACGTCTGGTTCTATTTTCAAGGTCGTCGATTTTCTCATGCGCTGATTTCAATTGATCTTGTAGATCTTGTATGCGAGAGGTATTTTGGTTAGATCTTGTTACGGTGTGTTCCATTTTCTGCTCAATGGCCTATATTATAGCCCCCAAATTGTAAAGGTTAGCTTGGATAACAGAGGTAATTTGCTTTGCTGTCTGTGCCAGGCCTCTGGAAAGCATCTTGGAGAACGTGGCCATAATTATGGTCAGGTCAGTGGGGTGTATTGAGGGAGGCAGGGCCATACCATCCTGCAGCCCTGGGCTTCTGTTCAGGTCTCCCAAAGGGGATAATAGCATATCATCCAGGGTTCTCTCTATGATAGATTCTGTGGAAGCTGGTGAGGGGACTGGGCTGCTGAGTGTACTCACTGTGGTAGATCCTGGCAGTATGTTATCCTGCAAGGATGACTGAGCGCCGACATCCATGTCCTCCATATCCGCTGCTGTCTCCAGCAGCGCATTGGACACCATCTTAGACACTGCCTGGGCCCGGGAAACAGCCTCCAACTGACGGGATAAGTCCCTTCTTGCTCCTCCCTTTGACATCTACTTATTCCCGGCACATGCCAGTATCGGAGTAGCCCAGACTCGTGCGGCATAATTCTGTCTGCTCACTTCCAAGTGAGTCAGACAGCCAGAGCGGGATGGAGCCTCGGAATTAAGCGACCATTTTGGAGAATTCCCCACATGCGCCTCTGGATGGCTTTTTTTAATGCCATCCAGCATGTACAACTGTATTGCTAGCTGTGATTGGTCAATTTGATCACATGATACAGACAGGACCAATCACAGCCCATGTGTATCATGTGATTAGATTTGACCAATTACAGCTAATCACAACAAAACAGACTGAATGAATCAGTTTCATTCAGTAAAATGCTTGCTTATAGCAATTGCACTGCTATAAACAAACATAATGTGTAAAAAAAAAAAAAAATCTTATTACTTACCCAGAGCAGTACAATGTCACTATGGTAACATTATATTGCTCTGATCACTGCCAAACCAGTTATATGATGACGCTGTACTGCACTTGTAAAGGTATATAATTTTCCCAAAAAGTTTGACAAAAAATTACAGCTTCAAAAAATCCACCATGCCTCATACTAAATACCTTGGACTGTCTACGTGCCAAAAAGGGTTCATTTAGGGGATATTTTTACTGTCCTGGCATTTTAGGGCCTCAAGAAATGAGTCTGTCACTACATCGGGGTTGATCAATTTTCAGATATATACCATAGTTTGTGGACGCTATAATTTTCACATAGACTAAATAATATACAGTTACCTAAACCTAGTGTATCCTAGACAGTCCCCCATGCATGGCTGAGTAGCAAGAAAACTTCTTTGTATCTGGATGCCTAAGTCTCCACACAACCGTCAGTCCGAGTTCCCCAAGTAAGCGAGCGAAAGGTGTAGGTCCCCCTCTTACCGAGGAGTTGTGGGCAGGGGCAGGTAATTTGTCCCATATGTGATTTGGGTAGTTGTTAAAATCACCCACCGCCTGGAACAGGATATCTGGAAAACGAGCCATAAAGCTTGCTAGGCACCTGAAGACCTCAGACGAAAACGGTGGCGGTATATATATTCCAGTGATTATACATGACAAACGGTAAACAGTGCATAATAGGAACACATATCGCCCCCTGGATCTATGATCTTGTGAGAGCAGGAGAATCAAACATGCTGACTAGGGATGACCTGAACACCCCCGGTTCGGTTCGCACCAGAACCTGCGAAAGGACCAAAAATTTGCGCGAACGTTAGAACCCCATTGACGTCTATAGGACTCGAATGTTTGAAATCAAAAGTGCTCATTTTAAAGGATTATTTTCATGGTATTATCCTAAAAAGGGTTTGGTGACCCGGGTCCTGCCCCAGGGGACATGTATCAATGCAAAAAAAACTTTTAAAAACGGCTGTTTTTTCGGGAGCAGTGATTTTAATGATGCTTAAAGAAAAAAAAAAGTGAAATATTTCTTTAAATATCATACCTGGGGGGTGTCTATAGTATGCCTGTAAAGTGGCGCGTGTTTCCCGTGCTTAGAACAGTCCCTGCACAAAATGACATTTTTAAAGGAAAAAAAGTCATTTAAAACTGCTTGCAGCTTTAATGTAATTATATGCCCCTGTTAAACAGGGCCAGAAAAATTGGGCCTTTGGTGATGGTGGTGGTGTTGCTGGTGCCACAACACTGTAAGTCCTCACATTTACTCTTGGTGGGCACTGGAAAAGGCCCTGATGTGAAATATTAGATCAAGAATTGTAATTACATGCCCCTGTTGAACAGGGGCTGAAAAATTGGGCCTTTGGTGGTGGTGCTGGTGGCACAACACTGTAAGTCCTCACAGTTAATCTTGGTGGGCGCAGAAACGGGCCCTGCTGTGAAATATTCGATCAAGAATTTTAATTACATGCCCCTGTTTGACAGGGGCTGAAAAATTGGGCCTTAGGCACTGGTGCTGGAGCCACAACACTGCAACCCCTCACAGATACTCTAGTTGGAACGCAAGAACGAGCCCTGCTGCAAAGTTTTGCATCAAAAATTGTAACAGAACCAAAAATGTTCTTACAAGCTATCAGCATGATCATTGAGGAGGAAGAGGATAATTACTCAGCATAACAGGATAGTCACTCAGCATCAGCATAGGCAGTCTTTGAAGGGATCTGACATTTCAAAAAAAATTATTCGGTTACATCAGCATCAGGTGCTTGGTAGCTGGTGGTGATCCAAGACTGATTCATTTTTATGAAGGTCAGTCGGTCGACCGAGTCGGTGAACAGACGCACCCTATGATCAGTTACAAAGCCTCCAGCAGCACTGAATGTGCGATCGGAAAGAACGCTGGATGCAGGACAGGCCAGTAGCTCATTTGCATACTGTGCAAGCTCTGGCCAGTGATCCATCCTCAAGACCCAGCAACCCAGAGGATTTTCAGTGGGAAAGGTGTCCAAGTCAGATCTTGCCCCTAGGTATTCCTGCACCATGTAAAACAGACGCTGGCGATGGTTGCTGGAACCGATCATACCTTGGGGCTGTGGACTAAAAATTGTCTGAACGCATCGGTCAGACGGCCACCTTCTCCACCGCTCCTTCTTTGACTGACCAAAGCCTCAGCAACACATTGTCCAGAAACAGGAGTTTGTAACCTCCCAGTCTCTGGTAACGCGTTGCACAGACTTTTCTGCAAGACCTCCTGAAGATGTTTCGTCCACTGCTCCCTCTGAGACAGCAAGATAACGTCCGCAACCTTACCCTTATAACATGGATCAAGGAGGGTTGCCAGCCAGTTCTGGTCCTTCTCCTTGATACCACGAATACGAGGATCCTTATGCAGGCTTTGCAGGATCAGGGAGGCCATGCAGCGTAGGTTTGCTGAGGCATTCGGTCCGGAGTCCTCTGGGTCACTAAGGACGACATGGTCCGCAGCCACCTCCTCCCAGCCACGTACAAGTCTATGGGTTTCTTGGGACTGTAAATGATGACTTAAAGACTGCTGCTGATGCTGAGTGCCAGGCTCCACCTCCATGCTGACACAATTCTCCTCCTTCTCCTCCTCCTCATCCTCTTCTTGTGTGATCGGCGGGCACGCAGGAATACTGTTTTGATAAAGGGGGCCTTGAGAGCTAAGGAAGTCCTCCTCTTCCTGCCTCTGTTCTACCTCAAGTGCCCTGTCCATTATTCCACGCAGTGTGTGCTCCAACAGGTGGACAAGGAGGTAAGTGTCACTGATGCATGCACTGTCACTGCTCACCATCCTCGTGGCCTCCTCAAATGGTGACAGGACAGTGCATGCATCCCTGATCATGGCCCACTGGCGTGGGGAAAAAAACAAGCTCCCCTGACCCTGTCCTGGTGCCATAGTCGCACAGGTACTCATTGATGGCCCTCTGCTGCATGTGCAGCCGCTGCAGCATGGCCAACGTTGAGTTCCACCAGGTGGGCATGTCACAGATTAGGCGGTTCTTGGGCAGGTTAAACTCCTTTTGGAGGTCTGCCAGCCGAGCACTGGCATTATATGAGCACCGCATGGCATCTTTTGGCCTGCGTACTTGCATAGCCCCTTGAACGCCTATGGAGCACCGCTGGTTCCGAGGACAAAGCACAGGAAGAGGCCATGGAGGAAGAAGAAGAGGAGGGGGTGGAGGAGAGAGTTGTGTCACAATCATTAGTATTGGCATTTTGGAGGCGTGGTGGCAACACTACTGCACCTTGTCCTGCATCCTTCCCAGCTGCCAGCAGAGTCACCCAATGCGCGGTGAAACTTAGGTAACGTCCCTGTCCATGCCTGCTGGACCATTAGTCAGCAGTAATATGCACCTTACCGCTGACCTCCCTGTCCAGTGAGGCATGGACATTTCCTTCCACATGCCGGTAGAGAGCCGGAATCGCCTTCCATGAGGAAAAGTGGCGTTTGGGTACCTGCCACTGAGGAACCGCACATTCCACAAACTCATGGAAGGGGGCAGAGTCTACCAATTGAAAAGGTAGCCGTTAAAGTGCTAGCAATTTTGCCAAGCTAGCATTCAACCGCTGGGCATGTGGATGGCTGGGAGCGAACTTCTTTTGGCGGTGCAGCAGCTGGGGCAGGGAAATTTGCCTGGTACAATCTGACGTCGGTGTACCGAAAGCAGATTGCCCACAAGTACTTGGCTGTGACACACCTAATTCTACATCTTCATTCCTCTCAGTGCAGGTCTCAGAGAGAACTGAAGGTATAGTGGGGTTGGAGATCTCAGCTGATGAGGAACAAGCAGAGGTCCTCTTTGTTCTTTGGTGTGGGTCTTTTAGATACGCTTGCCAACGAACTGCATGGCAGGTCAACATATGTCTGGTCAAGCATGTGGTGCCCAAGCGGGAGATGTTTTGGCCACGCAAAATACGCTTGAGACATATGTTGCAAATAGCAGCGGTGCGATC
Organism: Lithobates clamitans; assembly: GCA_037952925.1. NCBI lineage: Eukaryota > Metazoa > Chordata > Amphibia > Anura > Ranidae > Lithobates > Lithobates clamitans. Next base: position 2,498,419 of record JBBGZY010000391.1, on the reverse strand, counting down.
TGATGCACTCGTCTCAAAAAAGGCCCACACCAAAGTACTTTTGGAATAACGCGCAGAGACAGCAGCACCGTGTACATGCAGAGCTTTGCGGTGTGATGCAGTCAGTGTGCTGCCCTTAGGCTGGCACCTGGAGGGCATCCTGCCTCATTGGTGATGTGCCTTCTCCTCCCCTCTCGTATCAGGCACCCACGTTGAGTCAGTGACCTCATCATCCCCTCCCTCCTCATCACTGGAGCAAACCTGGCAGTATGCTGCAGCAGGGGGAGCATGACAGCCAGATTGCTGTCCTTCTTGGGCACCCCTCTGTCCGTGCTCATGTTACTGACTTCATCTAGCTCAGTATCATCATCAGAGCCTTCTAAACGCTGGGCATCCTCCTGGATTGTGTACCCAACACTGTGGTCAAACAGTTCAAGGGACTCTTCAGGAGGAAATGGTGGGGCTAGGGAAGGAGTCACTGATGCCATTGAGCCGAGGGAAGAGGCCGCGTTGACAGCTGCTTTGCCAGACAAAGTACCTTGAGCATGGGTGAGAGAGGATGAGGAGGATGAGGACGGCTTGGTGATGCACTCGACCAAGTCTTCCGCATCTTGGGGCTCAACACGGCCAGCTGACAAAAAAAGGCCAAGTGTGTCCCACGACCACGTGCTGATGAGGATGCACCATCTCCACAACCAGCACTGTTGCCTCTAGACACAGAGCCTGCTTGCACTCTTTTATTGGCTTGTGACTGTCTGCCTCTCCTTGTTGGCCTTCCAGACATACTAATGGCCTATAGCTGCACTAAGCTGAGATATATATATATATATATATATATATATATATATATATATATATATATATATATATACTGATACTGCAGCTAGCAAAATCAACTTCCTGCCTGTAGTATGAGAACACCACCAACCTTCTACAGGTAGCTTTAGCAGAACACTGTGCAGAGGTCGCACTACACTAACTTGTATCTTATTTAGCTGCTTGTGGTAGTGATAGGATCAGGAAAACACCACCAACCTTCTACAGGTAGCTTTAGCTGAACACTTTGCAGAGGTCGCACTACACTAACTTGTAGCTTTAGCTGAACAGTGTGCAGATAAGGCACTACACTAACTTGTAGCTTTAGCTGAACACTGTGCAGAGGACGCACTACACTAACTTGTAGCTTTAGCTGAACACTGTGCAGAGGTCGCACTACACTAACTTGTAGCTTATTTAGCTGCCTGCGGTAGTAATAGGATCAGAAAAACACCACCAACCTTCTACAGGTAGCTTTAGCTGAACACTGTGCAGAGGTTGCATTACACTAACTTGTAGCTTTAGCTGAACAGTGTGCAGAGGACACACTACACTAACTTGTAGCTTTATCTGAACACTGTGCAGAGGTCGCACTACACTAACTTGTAGCTTATTTAGCTGCCTGCGGTAGTGATAGAATCAGGAAAACACCACCAACCTTTCACAGGTAGCTTTAGCTGAACACTGTGCAGAGGTCGCACTACACTAACTTGTAGCTTTAGCTGAACACTGTGCAGAGGACGCACTACACTAACTTGTAGCTTTAGCTGAACATTGTGCAGAAGTCGCACTACACTAACTTGTAGCTTTAGCTGAACACTGTGCAGAGGTCGCACTACACTAACTTGTAGTTTTAGCTGAACACTGTGAGAAGGACGCACTACACTAACTTGTAGCTTTAGCTGAACACTGCGATGAGGATGCACTACATTAACTTGTAGCTTATTTAGCTGCCTGCGGTAGTGATAGGATCAGGAAAATACCACTAACCTTCTACAGGTAGCTTTAGCTGAACACTGGGCAGAGGTCGCACTACACTAACTTGTAGCTTATTTAGCTGCCTGCGGTAGTGATAGGATCAGGAAAACACCACCAACCTTCTACAGGTAGCTTTAGCTGAACACTGTGCAGAGGTCCCACTACACTAACTTGTAGCTTTAGCTGAACACTGTGCAGAGGACGCACTACACTAACTTGTAGCTTTAGCTGAAAACTGTGCAGAGGTCGCACTACACTAACTTGTAGCTTATTTAGCTGCCTGCGGTAGTGATAGGATCAGGAAAACACCACCAACCTTCTACAGGTAGCTTTAGCTGTGCACTGTGCAGAGGTCGCACTACACTAACTTGTATCTTATTTAGCTGCTTGTGGTAGTGATAGGATCAGGAAAACACCACCAACCTTCTACAGGTAGCTTTAGCTGAACACTGTGCAGAGGTCGCACTACACTAACTTGTAGCTTTAGCTGAACACTGTGCAGAGGACGCACTACACTAACTTGTAGCTTTAGCTGAACACTGTACAGAGGTCGCACTACACTAACTTGTAGCTTTAGCTGAACACTGTGATGAGGATGCACTACATTAACTTGTAGCTTATTTAGCTGCCTGCGGTAGTGATAGGATCAGGAAAACACCACTAACCTTCTACAGGTTGCTTTAGCTGAACACTGTGCAGAGGTCGCACTACACTAACTTGTAGCTTATTTAGCTGCCTGCGGTAGTGATAGGATCAGGAAAACACCACCAACCTTCTTCAGGTAGCTTTAGCTGAACACTGTGCAGAGGTCGCACTACACTAACTTGTAGCTTATTTAGCTGCCTGCGGTAGTAATAGGATCAGGAAAACACCACCAACCTTCTACAGGTAGCTTTAACTAAACACTGTGCAGAGGTCGCACTACACTAACTTGTAGCTTTAGCTGAACAGTGTGCAGAGGATGCACTACACTAACTTGTAGCTTTAGCTGAACACTGTGCAGAGGTCGAACTACACTAACTTGTAGCTTATTTAGCTGCCTGCGGTAGTGATAGGATCAGGAAAACACCACCAACCTTTCACAGGTAGCTTTAGCTTAAAACTGTGCAGAGGTCGCACTACACTAACTTGTAGCTTTAGCTGTAAACTGTGCAGAGGATGCACTACACTAACTTGTAGCTTTAGCTGAACACTGTGCAGAGGACGCACTACACTAACTTGTAGCTTTAGCTGAACACTGTGCAGAGGTCGCACTACACTAACTTGTAGCTTTAGCTGAACACTGTGATGAGGATGCACTACATTAACTTGTAGCTTATTTAGCTGCCTGCGGTAGTGATAGGATCAGGAAAACACCACTAACCTTCTACAGGTTGCTTTAGCTGAACACTGTGCAGAGGTCGCACTACACTAACTTGTAGCTTATTTAGCTGCCTGCGGTAGTGATAGGATCAGGAAAACACCTCCAACCTTCTACAGGTAGCTTTAGCTGAACACTGTGCAGAGGTCCCACTACACTAACTTGTAGCTTTAGCTGAACAGTGTGCAGAGGACGCACTACACTAACTTGTAGCTTTAGCTGAACACTGTGCAGAGGTCGCACTACACTAACTTGTAGCTTATTTAGCTGCCTGCGGTAGTGATAGGATCAGGAAAACACCACCAACCTTCTACAGGTAGCTTTAGCTGAACACTGTGCAGAGATTGCACTACACTAACTTGTAGCTTTAGCTGAACAGTGTGCAGAGGACGCACTACACTAACTTGTAGCTTTAGGTGAACATTGTGCAGAGGTCTCACTACACTAACTTGTAGCTTATTTAGCTGCCTGCGGTAGTGATAGGAACAGGAAAACACCACCAACCTTTCGCACTATAGCTTTAGCTGAACACTGTGCAGAGGTCGCACTACACTAACTTGTAGTTTAGCTGAACACTGTACAGAGGACGCACTACACTAACTTGTAGCTTTAGCTGAACACTGTGCAGAGGTCGCACTACACTAACTTGTAGCTTATTTAGCTGCCTGCGGTAGTGATAGGATCAGGAAAACACTACCAACCTTTCACAGGTAGCTTTAGCTGAACACTGTGCAGAGGTCGCACTACGCTAACTTGTAGGTTTAGCTGAACACTGTGCAGAGGACGCACTACACTAACTTGTACCTTAAGCTGAACATTGTGCAGAAGTCGCACTACACTAACTTGTAGCTTTAGCTGAACACTGTGCAGAGGTCGCACTACACTAACTTGTAGTTTTAGCTGAACACTGTGAGAAGGACGCACTACACTAACTTGTAGCTTTAGCTGAATACTGTGATGAGGATGCACTACATTAACTTGTCGCTTATTTAGCTGCCTGCGGTAGTGATAGGATCAGGAAAACACCACTAACCTTCTACAGGTAGCTTTAGCTGAACACTGTGCAGAGGTCGCACTACACTAACTTGTAGCTTTAGCTGAACACTGTGCAGAGGACGCACTACACTAACTTGTAGCGTTAGCTGAACACTGTGCAGAGGTCGCACTACACTAACTTGTAGCTTATTTAGCTGCCTGCGGTAGTGATAGGATCAGGAAAACACCACGAACCTTCTATAGGTAGCTTTAGCTGAACACTGTGCAGAGGTTGCACTACACTAACTTGTAGCTTATTTCGCTGCCTGCGGTAGTGATAGGATCAGGAAAACACCACCAACCTTCTACAGGTAGCTTTAGCTGAACACTTTGCAGAGGTGGCACTACACTAACTTGTATCTTATTTAGCTGCTTGTGGTGGTGATAGGATCAGGAAAACACCACCAACCTTCTACAGGTAGCTTTAGCTGAACACTGTGCAGAGGTCCCACTACACTAACTTGTAGCTTTAGCTGAACACTGTGCAGAGGTCCCACTACACTAACTTGTAGCTTTAGCTGAACACTGTGCAGAGAACGCACTACACTAACTTGTAGCTTTAGCTGAACACTGTGCAGAGGTCGCACTACACTAACTTGTAGTTTTAGCTGAACAGTGTGCAGAGGACGCACTGCACTAACTTGTAGCTTTAGCTGAACACTGTGCAGAGGTCGCATTACACTAACTTGTAGCTTATTTAGCTGCCTGCGGTAGTGATAGGATCAGAAAAAAACACCAACCTTTCACAGGTAGCTTTAGCTGAACACTGTGCAGAGGTCGCACTACACTAACTTGTAGGTTTAGCTGAACACTGTGCAGAGGACGCACTACACTAACTTGTAGCTTTAGCTGAACATTGTGCAGAAGTCGCACTACACTAACTTGTAGCTTTAGCTGAACACTGTGCAGAGGTCGCACTACACTAACTTGTAGTTTTACCTGAACACTGTGAGAAGGACGCACTACACTAACTTGTAGCTTTAGCTGAATACTGTGATGAGGATGCACTACATTAACTTGTCGCTTTTTTAGCTGCCTGCGGTAGTGATAGGATCAGGAAAACACCACTAACCTTCTACAGGTAGCTTTAGCTGAACACTGTGCAGAGGTTGCACTACACTAACTTGTAGCTTTAGCTGAACACTGTGCAGAGGACGCACTACACTAACTTGTAGCTTTAGCTGAACACTGTGCAGAGGTCACACTACACTAACTTGTAGCTTATTATGCTGCCTGCGGTAGTGATAGGATCTGGAAAACACCACCAACCTTCTATAGGCAGCTTTAGCTGAACACTGTGCAGAGGTCGCACTACACTAACTTGTAGCTTATTTAGCTGCCTGCGGTAGTGATAGGATCAGGAAAACACCACCAACCTTCTACAGGTAGCTTTAGCTGAACACTGTGCAGAGGTCCCACTGCACTAACTTGTAGCTTTAGCTGAACACTGTGCAGAGGACGCACTACACTAACTTGTAGCTTTAGCTGAACACTGTGCAGAGGTCGCAATACACTAACTTGTAGCTTTAGCTGAACACTGTGATGAGGATGCACTACATTAACTTGTAGCTTATTTAGCTGCCTGTGGTAGTGATTGGATCAGGAAAACACCATTAACCTTCTACAGGTAGCTTTAGCTGAACACTGTGCAGAGGTCGCACTACACTAACTTGTAGCTTATTTAACTGCCTGCGGTAGTGATGATATCAGGAAAACACCACTAACCTTCTACAGGTAGCTTTAGCTGAACACTGTGCAGAGGTCCCACTACACTAACTTGTAGCTTTAGCTGAACACTGTGCAGAGGACGCACTACACTAACTTGTAGCTTTAGCTGAACACTGTGCAGAGGTCGCACTACACTAACTTGTAGCTTATTTAGCTGCCTGCTGTAGTGATAGGATCAGGAAACACCACCAACCTTCTACAGGTAGCTTTAGCTGAACACTGTGTAGAGGTCCCACTACACTAACTTGTAGCTTTAGCTGAACAGTGTGCAGAGGACGCACTACATTAACTTGTAGCTTTAGCTGAACACTGTGCAGAGGTCGCACTACACTAACTTGTAGCTTATTTAGCTGCCTGCGGTAGTGATAGGATCAGGAAAACACCACCAACCTTTCAGAGGTAGCTTTAGCTGAAAACTGTGCAGAGGTCGCACTACACTAACTTGTAGATTATTCAGCTGTCTGCGGTAGTGATAGGATCAGGAAAACACCACCAACCTTCTATAGGTAGCTTTAGCTGAACACTGTGCAGAGGTCCCACTACACTAACTTGTAGCTTTAGCGGAACAGTGTGCAGAGGACGCACTCCATTAACTTGTAGCTTTAGCTGAACACTGTGCAGAGGTCGCACTACACTAACTTGTAGCTTATTTAGCTGCCTGCGGTAGTGATAGGATCAGGAAAACACCACCAACCTTTCAGAGGTAGCTTTAGCTGAAAACTGTGCAGAGGTCGCACTACACTAACTTGTAGCTTTAGCTTAACACTGTGCAGAAGTTGCACTACACTAACTTGTAGTTTTAGCTGAACACTGTGAGAAGGACGCACTACACTAACTTGTAGCTTTAGCTGAACACTGTGCAGAGGTCCCACTGCACTAACTTGTAGCTTTAGCTGAACACTGTGCAGAGGACGCACTACACTAACTTGTAGCTTTAGCTGAACACTGTGCAGAGGTTGCACTACACTAACTTGTAGTTTTAGCTGAACACTGTGAGAAGGACGCACTACACTAACTTGTAGCTTTAGCTGAACACTGTGATGAGGATGCACTACATTAACTTGTAGCTTATTTAGCTGCCTGCGGCAGTGATAGGATCAGGAAAACACCACTAACCTTCTACAGGTAGCTTTAGCTGAACACTGTGCAGAGGTCGCGCACTACACTAACTTGTAGCTTATTTAGCTGCGGTAGTGATAGGATCAGGAAAACACCACCAACCTTCTACAGGTTGCTTGAACTGAACACTTTGCAGAGGTCCCACTACACTAACTTGTAGCTTATTTAGCTGCCTGCGGTAGTGATAGGATCAGGAAAACACCACCAACCTTCTACAGGTAGCTTTAGCTGAACACTGTGCAGAGGTTGCACTACACTAACTTGTAGCTTTAGCTGAACAGTGTGCAGAGGACGCACTACACTAACTTGTAGCTTTAGCTGAACACTGTGCAGAGGTCGCACTACACTAACTTGTAGCTTATTTAGCTGCCTGCGGTAGTGATAGTATCAGGAAAACACCACCAACCTTCTACAGGTAGCTTTAGCTGAACACTGTGCAGAGGTCCCACTACACTAACTTGTAGCTTTAGCTGAACAGTGTGCAGAGGACGCACTACACTAACTTGTAGCTTTACCTGAACACTGTGCAGAGGTCGCACTACACTAACTTGTAGCTTATTTAGCTGCCTGCGTTAGTGATAGGATCAGGAAAACACCACCAACCTTTCACAGGTAGCTTTAGCTGAACACTGTGCAGAGGTCGCACTACACTAACTTGTAGCTTTAGCTGAACACTGTGCAGAGGACGCACTACACTAACTTGTAGCTTTAGCTGAACACTGTGAGGAGGACGCACTACATTAACTTGTAGTTTTAGCTGAACACTGTGCAGAGGTCGCACTACACTAACTTGTAGCTTTAGCTAAACACTGTGCACTACACTAACTTGTAGCTTTAGCTGAACACTGGGGGGAGGATGCACTACACTAACTTGTAGCTTGAGCTGAACACTGCAGAGTTCGCATTACACTAACTTGTAGTTTTAGCTGAACACTGTGAGGAGGACACACTACACTAACTTGTAGCTTTAGCTGAACACTCTGAGGAGGACTCATTTCACTAACTTGTAGCTTTAGCTGAACACTGTTCAGAGGATGCACTACACTAACTTGTAGTTTTAGCTGAACACTGTGCAGAGGTTGCACTACACTAACTTGTAGCTTTAGCTGAACACTGTGCAGAGGACGCACTACACTAACTTGTAGCTTTAGCTGAACACTGTGCAGAGGTCACACTACACTAACTTGTAGCTTATTATGCTGCCTGCGGTAGTGATAGGATCTGGAAAACACCACCAACCTTCTATAGGCAGCTTTAGCTGAACACTGTGCAGAGGTCGCACTACACTAACTTGTAGCTTATTTAGCTGCCTGCGGTAGTGATAGGATCAGGAAAACACCACCAACCTTCTACAGGTAGCTTTAGCTGAACACTGTGCAGAGGTCGCACTACACTAACTTGTATCTTATTTAGCTGCTTGTGGTGGTGATAGGATCAGGAAAACACCACCAACCTTCTACAGGTAGCTTTAGCTGAACACTGTGCAGAGGTCCCACTGCACTAACTTGTAGCTTTAGCTGAACACTGTGCAGAGGACGCACTACACTAACTTGTAGCTTTAGCTGAACACTGTGCAGAGGTCGCACTACACTAACTTGTAGCTTTAGCTGAACACTGTGATGAGGATGCACTACATTAACTTGTAGCTTATTTAGCTGCCTGTGGTAGTGATTGGATCAGGAAAACACCACTAACCTTCTACAGGTAGCTTTAGCTGAATACTGTGCAGAGGTCGCACTACACTAACTTGTAGCTTATTTAACTGCCTGCGGTAGTGATGATATCAGGAAAACACCACTAACCTTCTACAGGTAGCTTTAGCTGAACACTGTGCAGAGGTCCCACTACACTAACTTGTAGCTTTAGCTGAACACTGTGCAGAGGACGCACTACACTAACTTGTAGCTTTAGCTGAACACTGTGCAGAGGTCGCACTACACTAACTTGTAGCTTATTTAGCTGCCTGCTGTAGTGATAGGATCAGGAAACACCACCAACCTTCTACAGGTAGCTTTAGCTGAACACTGTGTAGAGGTCCCACTACACTAACTTGTAGCTTTAGCTGAACAGTGTGCAGAGGACGCACTACATTAACTTGTAGCTTTAGCTGAACACTGTGCAGAGGTCGCACTACACTAACTTGTAGCTTATTTAGCTGCCTGCGGTAGTGATAGGATCAGGAAAACACCACCAACCTTTCAGAGGTAGCTTTAGCTGAAAACTGTGCAGAGGTCGCACTACACTAACTTGTAGCTTATTCAGCTGTCTGCGGTAGTGATAGGATCAGGAAAACACCACCAACCTTCTATAGGTAGCTTTAGCTGAACACTGTGCAGAGGTCCCACTACACTAACTTGTAGCTTTAGCTGAACAGTGTGCAGAGGACGCACTCCATTAACTTGTAGCTTTAGCTGAACACTGTGCAGAGGTCGCACTACACTAACTTGTAGCTTATTTAGCTGCCTGCGGTAGTGATAGGATCAGGAAAACACCACCAACCTTTCAGAGGTAGCTTTAGCTGAAAACTGTGCAGAGGTCGCACTACACTAACTTGTAGCTTTAGCTTAACACTGTGCAGAAGTTGCACTACACTAACTTGTAGTTTTAGCTGAACACTGTGAGAAGGACGCACTACACTAACTTGTAGCTTTAGCTGAACACTGTGCAGAGGTCCCACTGCACTAACTTGTAGCTTTAGCTGAACACTGTGCAGAGGACGCACTACACTAACTTGTACCTTTAGCTGAACACTGTGCAGAGGTTGCACTACACTAACTTGTAGCTTTAGCTGAACACTGTGATGAGGATGCACTACATTAACTTGTAGCTTATTTAGCTGCCTGCGGCAGTGATAGGATCAGGAAAACACCACTAACCTTCTACAGGTAGCTTTAGCTGAACACTGTGCAGAGGTCGCGCACTACACTAACTTGTAGCTTATTTAGCTGCGGTAGTGATAGGATCAGGAAAACACCACCAACCTTCTACAGGTTGCTTAAACTGAACACTTTGCAGAGGTCCCACTACACTAACTTGTAGCTTTAGCTGAACACTGTGCAGAGGTCGCACTACACTAACTTGTAGCTTATTTAGCTGCCTGCGGTAGTGATAGGATCAGGAAAACACCACCAACCTTCTACAGGTAGCTTTAGCTGAACACTGTGCAGAGGTTGCACTACACTAACTTGTAGCTTTAGCTGAACAGTGTGCAGAGGACGCACTACACTAACTTGTAGCTTTAGCTGAACACTGTGCAGAGGTCGCACTACACTAACTTGTAGCTTATTTAGCTGCCTGCGGTAGTGATAGGATCAGGAAAACACCACCAACCTTCTACAGGTAGCTTTAGCTGAACACTGTGCAGAGGTCCCACTACACTAACTTGTAGCTTTAGCTGAACAGTGTGCAGAGGACGCACTACACTAACTTGTAGCTTTACCTGAACACTGTGCAGAGGTCGCACTACACTAACTTGTAGCTTATTTAGCTGCCTGCGTTAGTGATAGGATCAGGAAAACACCACCAACCTTTCACAGGTAGCTTTAGCTGAACACTGTGCAGAGGTCGCACTACACTAACTTGTAGCTTTAGCTGAACACTGTGCAGAGGACGCACTACACTAACTTGTAGCTTTAGCTGAACACTGTGAGGAGGACGCACTACATTATCTTGTAGTTTTAGCTGAACACTGTGCAGAGGTCGCACTACACTAACTTGTAGCTTTAGCTAAACACTGTGCACTACACTAACTTGTAGCTTTAGCTGAACACTGTGAGGAGGATGCACTACACTAACTTGTAGCTTTAGCTGAACACTGCAGAGGTCGCATTACACTAGCTTGTAGTTTTAGCTGAACACTGTGAGGAGGACACACTACACTAACTTGTAGCTTTAGCTGAACACTCTGAGGAGGACTCATTTCACTAACTTGTAGCTTTAGCTGAACACTGTTCAGAGGATGCACTACACTAACTTGTAGTTTTAGCTGAACACTGTGCAGAGGTCGCACTACACTAACTTGTAGTTTTAGCTGAACACTGTGAGGAGGACGCACTACACCAACTTGTAGCTTTAGCTGAACACTGTGAGGATGATGCACTACACTAACTTGTAGCTTTAGCTGAACACTGTGAGGAGGACGCACTACACTAACTTGTAGCTTTAGCTGAACACTGTGCAGAGGTCGCACTACACTAACTTGTAGTTTTAGCTGAACACTGTGAGGAGGACGTACTTCACTAACTTGTAGCTTTAGCTGAACACTGTGCACTACACTAACTTGTAGCTTTAGCTGAACACTGTTCAGAGGATGCACTACACTAACTTGTAGCTTTAGCTGAACACTGTGAAGAGGTCGCAGTACACTAACTTGTAGCTTTAGCTGAACACTGTGCAGAGGTCGCACTACACTAACTTGTAGTTTTAGCTGAACACTGTGAGAAGTACGCACTACACTAACATGTAGCTTTAGCTGAACACTGTGATGAGGATGCACTACATTAACTTGTAGCTTATTTAGCTGCCTGCGGTAGTGATAGGATCAGGAAAACACCACTAACCTTCTACAGGTAGCTTTAGCTGAACACTGTGCAGAGGTCGCACTACACTAACTTGTAGCTTATTTAGCTGCCTGCGGTAGTGATAGGATCAGGAAAACACCACCAACCTTCTATAGGTAGCTTTAGCTGAACACTGTGCAGAGGTCCCACTACACTAACTTGTAGCTTTAGCTGAACACTGTGCAGAGGACGCACTACACTAACTTGTAGCTTTAGCTGAACACTGTGCAGAGGTCGCACTACACTAACTTGTAGCTTATTTAACTGCCTGCGGTAGTGATAGGATCAGGAAAACACCACCAACCTTTCCCAGGTAGCTTTAGCTGAACACTGTGCAGAGGTCGCACTACACTAACTTGTAGCTTTAGCTGAACACTGTGAAGAGGTCGCAGTACACTAACTTGTAGCTTTAGCTGAACACTGTGCAGAGGTCGCACTACACTAACTTGTAGTTTTAGCTGAACACTGTGAGAAGGACGCACTACACTAACATGTAGCTTTAGCTGAACACTGTGCAGAGGTCGCACTACACTAACTTGTAGCTTATTTAGCTGCCTGCGGTAGTAATAGGATCAGGAAAACACCACCAACCTTCTACAGGTAGCTTTAACTAAACACTGTGCAGAGGTCGCACTACACTAACTTGTAGCTTTAGCTGAACAGTGTGCAGAGGATGCACTACACTAACTTGTAGCTTTAGCTGAACACTGTGCAGAGGTCGAACTACACTAACTTGTAGCTTATTTAGCTGCCTGCGGTAGTGATAGGATCAGGAAAACACCACCAACCTTTCACAGGTAGCTTTAGCTTAAAACTGTGCAGAGGTCGCACTACACTAACTTGTAGCTTTAGCTGTAAACTGTGCAGAGGATGCACTACACTAACTTGTAGCTTTAGCTGAACACTGTGCAGAGGACGCACTACACTAACTTGTAGCTTTAGCTGAACACTGTGCAGAGGTCGCACTACACTAACTTGTAGCTTTAGCTGAACACTGTGATGAGGATGCACTACATTAACTTGTAGCTTATTTAGCTGCCTGCGGTAGTGATAGGATCAGGAAAACACCACTAACCTTCTACAGGTTGCTTTAGCTGAACACTGTGCAGAGGTCGCACTACACTAACTTGTAGCTTATTTAGCTGCCTGCGGTAGTGATAGGATCAGGAAAACACCTCCAACCTTCTACAGGTAGCTTTAGCTGAACACTGTGCAGAGGTCCCACTACACTAACTTGTAGCTTTAGCTGAACAGTGTGCAGAGGACGCACTACACTAACTTGTAGCTTTAGCTGAACACTGTGCAGAGGTCGCACTACACTAACTTGTAGCTTATTTAGCTGCCTGCGGTAGTGATAGGATCAGGAAAACACCACCAACCTTCTACAGGTAGCTTTAGCTGAACACTGTGCAGAGATTGCACTACACTAACTTGTAGCTTTAGCTGAACAGTGTGCAGAGGACGCACTACACTAACTTGTAGCTTTAGGTGAACATTGTGCAGAGGTCTCACTACACTAACTTGTAGCTTATTTAGCTGCCTGCGGTAGTGATAGGAACAGGAAAACACCACCAACCTTTCGCACTATAGCTTTAGCTGAACACTGTGCAGAGGTCGCACTACACTAACTTGTAGTTTAGCTGAACACTGTACAGAGGACGCACTACACTAACTTGTAGCTTTAGCTGAACACTGTGCAGAGGTCGCACTACACTAACTTGTAGCTTATTTAGCTGCCTGCGGTAGTGATAGGATCAGGAAAACACTACCAACCTTTCACAGGTAGCTTTAGCTGAACACTGTGCAGAGGTCGCACTACGCTAACTTGTAGGTTTAGCTGAACACTGTGCAGAGGACGCACTACACTAACTTGTACCTTAAGCTGAACATTGTGCAGAAGTCGCACTACACTAACTTGTAGCTTTAGCTGAACACTGTGCAGAGGTCGCACTACACTAACTTGTAGTTTTAGCTGAACACTGTGAGAAGGACGCACTACACTAACTTGTAGCTTTAGCTGAATACTGTGATGAGGATGCACTACATTAACTTGTCGCTTATTTAGCTGCCTGCGGTAGTGATAGGATCAGGAAAACACCACTAACCTTCTACAGGTAGCTTTAGCTGAACACTGTGCAGAGGTCGCACTACACTAACTTGTAGCTTTAGCTGAACACTGTGCAGAGGACGCACTACACTAACTTGTAGCGTTAGCTGAACACTGTGCAGAGGTCGCACTACACTAACTTGTAGCTTATTTAGCTGCCTGCGGTAGTGATAGGATCAGGAAAACACCACGAACCTTCTATAGGTAGCTTTAGCTGAACACTGTGCAGAGGTTGCACTACACTAACTTGTAGCTTATTTCGCTGCCTGCGGTAGTGATAGGATCAGGAAAACACCACCAACCTTCTACAGGTAGCTTTAGCTGAACACTTTGCAGAGGTGGCACTACACTAACTTGTATCTTATTTAGCTGCTTGTGGTGGTGATAGGATCAGGAAAACACCACCAACCTTCTACAGGTAGCTTTAGCTGAACACTGTGCAGAGGTCCCACTACACTAACTTGTAGCTTTAGCTGAACACTGTGCAGAGGTCCCACTACACTAACTTGTAGCTTTAGCTGAACACTGTGCAGAGAACGCACTACACTAACTTGTAGCTTTAGCTGAACACTGTGCAGAGGTCGCACTACACTAACTTGTAGTTTTAGCTGAACAGTGTGCAGAGGACGCACTGCACTAACTTGTAGCTTTAGCTGAACACTGTGCAGAGGTCGCATTACACTAACTTGTAGCTTATTTAGCTGCCTGCGGTAGTGATAGGATCAGAAAAAAACACCAACCTTTCACAGGTAGCTTTAGCTGAACACTGTGCAGAGGTCGCACTACACTAACTTGTAGGTTTAGCTGAACACTGTGCAGAGGACGCACTACACTAACTTGTAGCTTTAGCTGAACATTGTGCAGAAGTCGCACTACACTAACTTGTAGCTTTAGCTGAACACTGTGCAGAGGTCGCACTACACTAACTTGTAGTTTTACCTGAACACTGTGAGAAGGACGCACTACACTAACTTGTAGCTTTAGCTGAATACTGTGATGAGGATGCACTACATTAACTTGTCGCTTTTTTAGCTGCCTGCGGTAGTGATAGGATCAGGAAAACACCACTAACCTTCTACAGGTAGCTTTAGCTGAACACTGTGCAGAGGTTGCACTACACTAACTTGTAGCTTTAGCTGAACACTGTGCAGAGGACGCACTACACTAACTTGTAGCTTTAGCTGAACACTGTGCAGAGGTCACACTACACTAACTTGTAGCTTATTATGCTGCCTGCGGTAGTGATAGGATCTGGAAAACACCACCAACCTTCTATAGGCAGCTTTAGCTGAACACTGTGCAGAGGTCGCACTACACTAACTTGTAGCTTATTTAGCTGCCTGCGGTAGTGATAGGATCAGGAAAACACCACCAACCTTCTACAGGTAGCTTTAGCTGAACACTGTGCAGAGGTCCCACTGCACTAACTTGTAGCTTTAGCTGAACACTGTGCAGAGGACGCACTACACTAACTTGTAGCTTTAGCTGAACACTGTGCAGAGGTCGCAATACACTAACTTGTAGCTTTAGCTGAACACTGTGATGAGGATGCACTACATTAACTTGTAGCTTATTTAGCTGCCTGTGGTAGTGATTGGATCAGGAAAACACCATTAACCTTCTACAGGTAGCTTTAGCTGAACACTGTGCAGAGGTCGCACTACACTAACTTGTAGCTTATTTAACTGCCTGCGGTAGTGATGATATCAGGAAAACACCACTAACCTTCTACAGGTAGCTTTAGCTGAACACTGTGCAGAGGTCCCACTACACTAACTTGTAGCTTTAGCTGAACACTGTGCAGAGGACGCACTACACTAACTTGTAGCTTTAGCTGAACACTGTGCAGAGGTCGCACTACACTAACTTGTAGCTTATTTAGCTGCCTGCTGTAGTGATAGGATCAGGAAACACCACCAACCTTCTACAGGTAGCTTTAGCTGAACACTGTGTAGAGGTCCCACTACACTAACTTGTAGCTTTAGCTGAACAGTGTGCAGAGGACGCACTACATTAACTTGTAGCTTTAGCTGAACACTGTGCAGAGGTCGCACTACACTAACTTGTAGCTTATTTAGCTGCCTGCGGTAGTGATA
The DNA here is from genome assembly GCA_037952925.1 of Lithobates clamitans. Classification (NCBI taxonomy): domain Eukaryota; kingdom Metazoa; phylum Chordata; class Amphibia; order Anura; family Ranidae; genus Lithobates; species Lithobates clamitans. Next base: position 2,482,642 of record JBBGZY010000391.1, on the reverse strand, counting down.
GGATCAGGAAAACACCACCAACCTTTCAGAGGTAGCTTTAGCTGAAAACTGTGCAGAGGTCGCACTACACTAACTTGTAGCTTATTCAGCTGTCTGCGGTAGTGATAGGATCAGGAAAACACCACCAACCTTCTATAGGTAGCTTTAGCTGAACACTGTGCAGAGGTCCCACTACACTAACTTGTAGCTTTAGCGGAACAGTGTGCAGAGGACGCACTCCATTAACTTGTAGCTTTAGCTGAACACTGTGCAGAGGTCGCACTACACTAACTTGTAGCTTATTTAGCTGCCTGCGGTAGTGATAGGATCAGGAAAACACCACCAACCTTTCAGAGGTAGCTTTAGCTGAAAACTGTGCAGAGGTCGCACTACACTAACTTGTAGCTTTAGCTTAACACTGTGCAGAAGTTGCACTACACTAACTTGTAGTTTTAGCTGAACACTGTGAGAAGGACGCACTACACTAACTTGTAGCTTTAGCTGAACACTGTGCAGAGGTCCCACTGCACTAACTTGTAGCTTTAGCTGAACACTGTGCAGAGGACGCACTACACTAACTTGTAGCTTTAGCTGAACACTGTGCAGAGGTTGCACTACACTAACTTGTAGTTTTAGCTGAACACTGTGAGAAGGACGCACTACACTAACTTGTAGCTTTAGCTGAACACTGTGATGAGGATGCACTACATTAACTTGTAGCTTATTTAGCTGCCTGCGGCAGTGATAGGATCAGGAAAACACCACTAACCTTCTACAGGTAGCTTTAGCTGAACACTGTGCAGAGGTCGCGCACTACACTAACTTGTAGCTTATTTAGCTGCGGTAGTGATAGGATCAGGAAAACACCACCAACCTTCTACAGGTTGCTTGAACTGAACACTTTGCAGAGGTCCCACTACACTAACTTGTAGCTTATTTAGCTGCCTGCGGTAGTGATAGGATCAGGAAAACACCACCAACCTTCTACAGGTAGCTTTAGCTGAACACTGTGCAGAGGTTGCACTACACTAACTTGTAGCTTTAGCTGAACAGTGTGCAGAGGACGCACTACACTAACTTGTAGCTTTAGCTGAACACTGTGCAGAGGTCGCACTACACTAACTTGTAGCTTATTTAGCTGCCTGCGGTAGTGATAGTATCAGGAAAACACCACCAACCTTCTACAGGTAGCTTTAGCTGAACACTGTGCAGAGGTCCCACTACACTAACTTGTAGCTTTAGCTGAACAGTGTGCAGAGGACGCACTACACTAACTTGTAGCTTTACCTGAACACTGTGCAGAGGTCGCACTACACTAACTTGTAGCTTATTTAGCTGCCTGCGTTAGTGATAGGATCAGGAAAACACCACCAACCTTTCACAGGTAGCTTTAGCTGAACACTGTGCAGAGGTCGCACTACACTAACTTGTAGCTTTAGCTGAACACTGTGCAGAGAACGCACTACACTAACTTGTAGCTTTAGCTGAACACTGTGAGGAGGACGCACTACATTAACTTGTAGTTTTAGCTGAACACTGTGCAGAGGTCGCACTACACTAACTTGTAGCTTTAGCTAAACACTGTGCACTACACTAACTTGTAGCTTTAGCTGAACACTGGGGGGAGGATGCACTACACTAACTTGTAGCTTGAGCTGAACACTGCAGAGTTCGCATTACACTAACTTGTAGTTTTAGCTGAACACTGTGAGGAGGACACACTACACTAACTTGTAGCTTTAGCTGAACACTCTGAGGAGGACTCATTTCACTAACTTGTAGCTTTAGCTGAACACTGTTCAGAGGATGCACTACACTAACTTGTAGTTTTAGCTGAACACTGTGCAGAGGTTGCACTACACTAACTTGTAGCTTTAGCTGAACACTGTGCAGAGGACGCACTACACTAACTTGTAGCTTTAGCTGAACACTGTGCAGAGGTCACACTACACTAACTTGTAGCTTATTATGCTGCCTGCGGTAGTGATAGGATCTGGAAAACACCACCAACCTTCTATAGGCAGCTTTAGCTGAACACTGTGCAGAGGTCGCACTACACTAACTTGTAGCTTATTTAGCTGCCTGCGGTAGTGATAGGATCAGGAAAACACCACCAACCTTCTACAGGTAGCTTTAGCTGAACACTGTGCAGAGGTCGCACTACACTAACTTGTATCTTATTTAGCTGCTTGTGGTGGTGATAGGATCAGGAAAACACCACCAACCTTCTACAGGTAGCTTTAGCTGAACACTGTGCAGAGGTCCCACTGCACTAACTTGTAGCTTTAGCTGAACACTGTGCAGAGGACGCACTACACTAACTTGTAGCTTTAGCTGAACACTGTGCAGAGGTCGCACTACACTAACTTGTAGCTTTAGCTGAACACTGTGATGAGGATGCACTACATTAACTTGTAGCTTATTTAGCTGCCTGTGGTAGTGATTGGATCAGGAAAACACCACTAACCTTCTACAGGTAGCTTTAGCTGAATACTGTGCAGAGGTCGCACTACACTAACTTGTAGCTTATTTAACTGCCTGCGGTAGTGATGATATCAGGAAAACACCACTAACCTTCTACAGGTAGCTTTAGCTGAACACTGTGCAGAGGTCCCACTACACTAACTTGTAGCTTTAGCTGAACACTGTGCAGAGGACGCACTACACTAACTTGTAGCTTTAGCTGAACACTGTGCAGAGGTCGCACTACACTAACTTGTAGCTTATTTAGCTGCCTGCTGTAGTGATAGGATCAGGAAACACCACCAACCTTCTACAGGTAGCTTTAGCTGAACACTGTGTAGAGGTCCCACTACACTAACTTGTAGCTTTAGCTGAACAGTGTGCAGAGGACGCACTACATTAACTTGTAGCTTTAGCTGAACACTGTGCAGAGGTCGCACTACACTAACTTGTAGCTTATTTAGCTGCCTGCGGTAGTGATAGGATCAGGAAAACACCACCAACCTTTCAGAGGTAGCTTTAGCTGAAAACTGTGCAGAGGTCGCACTACACTAACTTGTAGCTTATTCAGCTGTCTGCGGTAGTGATAGGATCAGGAAAACACCACCAACCTTCTATAGGTAGCTTTAGCTGAACACTGTGCAGAGGTCCCACTACACTAACTTGTAGCTTTAGCTGAACAGTGTGCAGAGGACGCACTCCATTAACTTGTAGCTTTAGCTGAACACTGTGCAGAGGTCGCACTACACTAACTTGTAGCTTATTTAGCTGCCTGCGGTAGTGATAGGATCAGGAAAACACCACCAACCTTTCAGAGGTAGCTTTAGCTGAAAACTGTGCAGAGGTCGCACTACACTAACTTGTAGCTTTAGCTTAACACTGTGCAGAAGTTGCACTACACTAACTTGTAGTTTTAGCTGAACACTGTGAGAAGGACGCACTACACTAACTTGTAGCTTTAGCTGAACACTGTGCAGAGGTCCCACTGCACTAACTTGTAGCTTTAGCTGAACACTGTGCAGAGGACGCACTACACTAACTTGTACCTTTAGCTGAACACTGTGCAGAGGTTGCACTACACTAACTTGTAGCTTTAGCTGAACACTGTGATGAGGATGCACTACATTAACTTGTAGCTTATTTAGCTGCCTGCGGCAGTGATAGGATCAGGAAAACACCACTAACCTTCTACAGGTAGCTTTAGCTGAACACTGTGCAGAGGTCGCGCACTACACTAACTTGTAGCTTATTTAGCTGCGGTAGTGATAGGATCAGGAAAACACCACCAACCTTCTACAGGTTGCTTAAACTGAACACTTTGCAGAGGTCCCACTACACTAACTTGTAGCTTTAGCTGAACACTGTGCAGAGGTCGCACTACACTAACTTGTAGCTTATTTAGCTGCCTGCGGTAGTGATAGGATCAGGAAAACACCACCAACCTTCTACAGGTAGCTTTAGCTGAACACTGTGCAGAGGTTGCACTACACTAACTTGTAGCTTTAGCTGAACAGTGTGCAGAGGACGCACTACACTAACTTGTAGCTTTAGCTGAACACTGTGCAGAGGTCGCACTACACTAACTTGTAGCTTATTTAGCTGCCTGCGGTAGTGATAGGATCAGGAAAACACCACCAACCTTCTACAGGTAGCTTTAGCTGAACACTGTGCAGAGGTCCCACTACACTAACTTGTAGCTTTAGCTGAACAGTGTGCAGAGGACGCACTACACTAACTTGTAGCTTTACCTGAACACTGTGCAGAGGTCGCACTACACTAACTTGTAGCTTATTTAGCTGCCTGCGTTAGTGATAGGATCAGGAAAACACCACCAACCTTTCACAGGTAGCTTTAGCTGAACACTGTGCAGAGGTCGCACTACACTAACTTGTAGCTTTAGCTGAACACTGTGCAGAGGACGCACTACACTAACTTGTAGCTTTAGCTGAACACTGTGAGGAGGACGCACTACATTATCTTGTAGTTTTAGCTGAACACTGTGCAGAGGTCGCACTACACTAACTTGTAGCTTTAGCTAAACACTGTGCACTACACTAACTTGTAGCTTTAGCTGAACACTGTGAGGAGGATGCACTACACTAACTTGTAGCTTTAGCTGAACACTGCAGAGGTCGCATTACACTAGCTTGTAGTTTTAGCTGAACACTGTGAGGAGGACACACTACACTAACTTGTAGCTTTAGCTGAACACTCTGAGGAGGACTCATTTCACTAACTTGTAGCTTTAGCTGAACACTGTTCAGAGGATGCACTACACTAACTTGTAGTTTTAGCTGAACACTGTGCAGAGGTCGCACTACACTAACTTGTAGTTTTAGCTGAACACTGTGAGGAGGACGCACTACACCAACTTGTAGCTTTAGCTGAACACTGTGAGGATGATGCACTACACTAACTTGTAGCTTTAGCTGAACACTGTGAGGAGGACGCACTACACTAACTTGTAGCTTTAGCTGAACACTGTGCAGAGGTCGCACTACACTAACTTGTAGTTTTAGCTGAACACTGTGAGGAGGACGTACTTCACTAACTTGTAGCTTTAGCTGAACACTGTGCACTACACTAACTTGTAGCTTTAGCTGAACACTGTTCAGAGGATGCACTACACTAACTTGTAGCTTTAGCTGAACACTGTGAAGAGGTCGCAGTACACTAACTTGTAGCTTTAGCTGAACACTGTGCAGAGGTCGCACTACACTAACTTGTAGTTTTAGCTGAACACTGTGAGAAGTACGCACTACACTAACATGTAGCTTTAGCTGAACACTGTGATGAGGATGCACTACATTAACTTGTAGCTTATTTAGCTGCCTGCGGTAGTGATAGGATCAGGAAAACACCACTAACCTTCTACAGGTAGCTTTAGCTGAACACTGTGCAGAGGTCGCACTACACTAACTTGTAGCTTATTTAGCTGCCTGCGGTAGTGATAGGATCAGGAAAACACCACCAACCTTCTATAGGTAGCTTTAGCTGAACACTGTGCAGAGGTCCCACTACACTAACTTGTAGCTTTAGCTGAACACTGTGCAGAGGACGCACTACACTAACTTGTAGCTTTAGCTGAACACTGTGCAGAGGTCGCACTACACTAACTTGTAGCTTATTTAACTGCCTGCGGTAGTGATAGGATCAGGAAAACACCACCAACCTTTCCCAGGTAGCTTTAGCTGAACACTGTGCAGAGGTCGCACTACACTAACTTGTAGCTTTAGCTGAACACTGTGAAGAGGTCGCAGTACACTAACTTGTAGCTTTAGCTGAACACTGTGCAGAGGTCGCACTACACTAACTTGTAGTTTTAGCTGAACACTGTGAGAAGGACGCACTACACTAACATGTAGCTTTAGCTGAACACTGTGATGAGGATGCACTACATTAACTTGTAGCTTATTAAGCTGCCTGCGGTAGTGATAGGATCAGGAAAACACCACTAACCTTCTACAGGTAGCTTTAGCTGAACACTGTGCAGAGGTCGCACTACACTAACTTGTAGCTTATTTAGCTGCCTGCGGTAGTGATAGGATCAGGAAAACACCACCAACATTCTATAGGTAGCTTTAGCTGAACACTGTGCAGAGGTCCCACTACACTAACTTGTAGCTTTAGCTGAACACTGTGCAGAGGTCGCACTACACTAACTTGTAGCTTATTTAGCTGCCTGCGGTAGTGATAGGATCAGGAAAACACCACCAACCTTCTACAGGTAGCTTTAGCTGAACACTGTGCAGAGGTTGCACTACACTAACTTGTAGCTTTAGCTGAACAGTGTGCAGAGGACGCACTACACTAACTTGTAGCTTTAGCTGAACACTGTGCAGAGGTTGCACTACTCTAACTTGTAGCTTATTTAGCTCCCTGCGGTAGTGATAGGATCAGGAAAACACCACCAACCTTCTACAGGTAGCTTTAGCTGAACACTGTGCAGAGGTGGCACTACACTAACTTGTAGCTTTAGCTGAACAGTGTGCAGAGGACGCACTACACTAACTTGTAGCTTTACCTGAACACTGTGCAGAGGTCGCACTACACTAACTTGTAGCTTATTTAGCTGCCTGCGTTAGTGATAGGATCAGGAAAACACCACCAACCTTTCACAGGTAGCTTTAGCTGAACACTGTGCAGAGGTCGCACTACACTAACTTGTAGCTTTAGCTGAACACTGTGCAGAGGACGCACTACACTAACTTGTAGCTTTAGCTGAACACTGTGAGGAGGACGCACTACATTAACTTGTAGTTTTAGCTGAACACTGTGCAGAGGTCGCACTACACTAACTTGTAGCTTTAGCTAAACACTGTGCACTACACTAACTTGTAGCTTTAGCTGAACACTGTGAGGAGGATGCACTACACTAACTTGTAGCTTTAGCTGAACACTGCAGAGGTCGCATTACACTAACTTGTAGTTTTAGCTGAACACTGTGAGGAGGACACACTACACTAACTTGTAGCTTTAGCTGAACACTCTGAGGAGGACTCATTTCACTAACTTGTAGCTTTAGCTGAACACTGTTCAGAAGATGTACTACACTAACTTGTAGTTTTAGCTGAACACTGTGCAGAGGTCGCACTACACTAACTTGTAGTTTTAGCTGAACACTGTGAGGAGGACGCACTACACCAACTTGTAGCTTTAGCTGAACACTGTGAGGATGACGCACTACACTAACTTGTAGCTTTAGCTGAACACTGTGAGGAGGACGCACTACACTAACTTGTAGCTTTAGCTGAACACTGTGAAGAGGTCGCAGTACACTAACTTGTAGCTTTGCTGAACACTGTGCAGAGGTCGCACTACACTAACTTGTAGTTTTAGCTGCACACTGTGAGGAGGACGCACCACACTAACTGTAAATAGTCTAGCTGCCTGACTGTGGTACTAATAGGATCAAAAGAACACCAGCAATTTTCTTCAGGTAGCTGTAAATACTGAAACAACACAAGCCTGCCTGTCAGGAAGATAATATCAGGAACGGATCTAGCTAAACTGAATACAGTGTATATATATATATATATATATATATATATATATATACAACACCTGGGATGCATATATATATATATACACAATACACTTTAAGTGCAGCTAACTGACTGACTGTCCTGCCTAATCTATCTAACTTAAATCAAATGACACTGTCTGTCTCTCTCTCTATCTATGAACACCGGAACACACTACACAGGGCCGCCGTGCAGGCAGCCTTATATAGAGTGAGGCGTGTACTAAATCCCCTGAGCCATAATTGGCCAAAGCCTCCTTGGCCGGGTCATAGTGCATGCTTGGCCAATATTCAGCCAGCAATGCACTGCGATGCCACAGTGAATTATGGGCCGTGATGCGCCACACGAATTTGTCGCGAACGCCCATATCGTTCGCAATTCGGCGAACGGGCGAACAGCCGATGTTCGAGTCGAACATGGGTTCGACTCGAACACGAAGCTCATCCCTAATCCTGACATATCAGGATGCTTACCCCCTGGAATACATGAAAGAGGTGCAGTGAAATTGGGTACTGAACAATCAAGGGGACAGGTTAGGTGTGGGGTCAGGGGAGAGATGGGTCTCCTGTAAGCAAATAATACCAGCATCTAGAGACTTAATAGTTCTAAGGACTGCCAGTCTCTTCACAGGGTTACTAAGTCCTCAGACATTCCAAGACATAATTTTCAGGTTTGAAGCTATAGGGGAACACATTTATCAATATCATAATCATGCCAGTTTCCCAGGCACGTTGTAAACCTAGCAACGTGCACCTAGCGTTATAGACCAGTAGGCAATGTAGGTAGTATTATAATCAAGATATGTAAGCAGTCTGACAGGGTCCATATCAGAGAACACAAAAAATTGGAACTGTGGCAGGTCAAAAAGGAGCAACAAACACAACATAGAAAAAGAAAAGAAAATTGAAGTATAAAGCCAACAGGGCTCCCAGCCAGTTAAGCTGAGGAACTTGCTGTCCCCATGGATCCTCCATGGGGGGGGCAGAGGAAACTCCAGTAAAAAAAGATGGTAAGTGGGTTTCACTTCAGCAGTGTATGTGGTATAAACCATGATACAGATAGATCCAATGTTCTCCAGAGTCCGCCTTGACTGAAAAGAACATGGAAAAATTGTAGAAACATATCTAGGACCAGATATTAAAAAAAAAAGACCTTTTGCAATGTGACCATAATTCAAGTAGAAGCAGAGCATTGCGACATAGCGACTCAAAGTGCACTATCATCCCTATCCAGCCATTGTGCCGCAGAAGTAGGGCGATCAAAGAAGTAGACCTCTTCCAGTGCAACCACCCAAAGGCGGGCACGATATAGCATGGCATATTATAGATTAAGATCTTGGAGCCTCTTTTTCACATCAGTGAACTTTGCACACTGCTTTTGTAGTTCCGCAGAGAATTCCGGGAATATATGGATATTTTGGAGTTGCCAATAGCCATAGCACCACTCATGGTTCTAGCCTTGGAGAGGATAGCATCCCTTTCCTTGTAATTTAATAATTTGAACAGGAATGAGCAGGGGTGATTGCCCAGGGGCAGTGGGCATGCTGGGATCCTATGCACCCTCTCCACTGCAAACAGGTGGGAGAAGGTATCTTTGCCAAAGGTAGAAGTGAGCCACTGCTCAATAAAGGTGACAGGATTTTTGCTTTCAGCCCGCTCAAGAATACCCAGGGCGCATACATTGTTGCGATTTTCTAAGTCATATAGGTGGGCGGCATGCTAGGCTGTGAGATGGCAGTTGTATTTGAGATCCCTTTGCATGGGAGCTATATCATCCTCCACTGTGCTCACTCTGCCTTCCAGGCAGTTTTTTATGTCATGCTGCACAGAGATTTCAGCCTCAACTCCCTTGAGTTCAGTGAGGGCAGAGATAGACATATTGCAGGATGTTACAGCAGAGAGTAAATCATGCAGAGTGGGCTTTGGCTCTTCTACATCCAGGGAAGATGCATGTGGCACAGCAAAAATATTCCCAAGAGTACTCACTGTGTTCCACTCTGGAGCAGATCCACCTGCATCCTCCAGCGGGACGGTGTTATCAGCCTCGGATTGACTCCTTGAAGCACCACCTAAGGCAGATGAAGAATGCAGGTGTTCTTTGGGAGTCCTCCAGCTGAAGAGCTTCCAAGCTGCCTCTTTGTACTGCTCCTTGGAGGAGCATTACGACCAGGCGCCATCTTGCCCAGGATCCTCCATAAGGCCTCGGTTTTCTTTAAACCATTTTGCCATGTCAGTGGTGGCAACGGAGTAACGGGAATGTGGGTCACAGTAACAGGAATCTGATACTGGTACCGGTCAGTGGGGGTCCGTGAAGGAGCGATATTGAGTGATTTTAGGAGAAATGCATGGATTATTGGCGAAGGAGGAGACAGATGTGACCAGCTACATCCACTGCTCAGTCACGCCCCCAAATAAATACTTTTAATGTTGAAATGAAATGTATCTTTCTCTGAAATAAATTTTCCCCGCAACAATGTTGCTTTTAATCATCTATTTTGTTTTTAGGAATGCCAATATGTGGAATGTTTTCATGTTTTGGTAAAATATATTTGTCTGTCACTTTCACTTGTTAGTTACTTTCCATCTCGCAAAAACCTTTACCCAAACTCACACAGGTGTCTTTACAAACCACAAACCATTCCATTGCTGAGTAAATGAGTCACAATTTTACGTGTTGTTTAGTATTTCCAAATGATCAGAATTTGAGCCCAAAAAATGTGATATGTGTACCAACATCAGAAATCAAACTGTCATTCCCAAAATTCAGAGGGTAATATCACTTTTCTACACCCACCCACCAAGAATCACCAAATATCACAGAATAAATAAAGAAGCATAACTCCTGACTGATGTAATTCCACCACCTATAGGAATATGTCCAAAGACATGCAGCATTTATGTGAATTTATGTGTAGTGGGGTCCCACCGCCATTGCAAATCATGTCATATGTTTTCCACGGGCAAGGACTAGGGTTGATGGTTCGGATCCCAAGCATGCCACTTCACGTAGAAAAGTTGTCTGTCCTCCCTATGTTGTTAAACATAACTCCTGACTCAGGTCCTTCCATTAATTATGTCTAACTGTAGTATTTATGTGTAGGAGGGTTCCACCACCACTGTAAATCATGTCATATGTTTTCCATGGGCAAGAACAATAATCAGCCTTAGCATTTTCCCACCACCACTAATTGCAGCCTTTTGCCAAGCAAAAACTAACCAATTTTGAGATGTTCAGCATGATGACAGTAATCACCCATACCGAGCCTTCAAAACACATGGCATATGCCAGAAACAGGCCGATCAATGGCTCTCTGACCTTCCACGGTACATCTGCATTGATTAACTCATTGCACCACTGAGACTTAGGACTGTTTGATAGCACAGAGATGCAGCCTTTATCTGTGTGGCAGCTCAATGGCTAAGTGGTTAGCATTTCTACTTAGCAGTACTGGGGTTGATGGTTTGAATCCCAAGCATGCCACTTCCCATAGAAAAGTTGTCTAGCCTCCCTATGTTAAACATAACTCCTGACTTAGGTCCTTCTATTTATTATGTCTAAATGTAGTATTTATGTGTAGGAGGGTACCACCAACATTGCAAATTGTGTCATATGTTTTCCATGGGCAAGAACAATAATCAACCTTAGCATTTTCCCACCACTAATTGCAGCCTCCTACCAAGCAAAAACTAACCAATGGTTCAGCATGCTGATTGTAATCATCCATAACCGCCTTCAAAACATGGAAACCCAAGAAATGACATTATAAATCAATTTACTACTTGCAACCCATGCTATAGCTGAAAGACGACTACAGCGCGGGCCTTATTTGCCAGGAGGGCATCCATAGACGTCCCCCCGAGCAAGCGCTGTCTGCTCGTCCCCGCAGGTCACGGGCGGCACGCTCTGTGATTAGCAAGTCTATGAGACTCGGCTGATCACAGATCAGAGTAAGGGTCGTGATCAGCTGTCAGCCAGTGATGGCTGATCACGTGATGTAAACAGAAGATTGGTAATCGGTATTTTTTTCCCCTCACGCTGCTAGCGTGAGGGGAAAAAAAGCTGATCACCGGCCACTGTCAGAGGGACTTCGGCCCCTCACACAGAAAGCTGCAGCTGCATTTTCTATGCCCACCAGTGTAAGCTGCCAGTGCCAACTGTGCCACCCACCAGTGCCACCTATCAGTACCCACCAGTGCCACCTACCAGTGCCCACAGTGCCACCTACCAGTGCCTACAGTGCCCCATAACAGTGCCCACAGTGCCACCCATCAATGCTCTTGATGGGTGGCATTGATCAGTGTGTCTCATAATCAGTGCCATAGATCAGTGTTGCTTATCAGTGGCACCTATCAGTGCCCTTCAGTGACACCTATCAGTGCCCTTCAGTGACACCCATCAGTGCAGTGCCAACCATCAGTGTCACCCATCAGTGCCACCTATCAGTGCCACCTCATCAGTGCTTATCAGTGCCACCTATCAGTGCCCATTACTGCAGCCTTATCAGTGCCTATCAGTGCCCTTCAGTGCTGCCTATCAGTGCCCATCAGTGCAGAATATCAGTGCCCATCAGTGCAGCCTCATCAGCGCACAATAGTGAAGGAGAAAAATTACCTGCTTTCAAAATTTTATAACAAACTATGAAACAGTTTTGTTTTGTTTTTTTCAAAATTTTCGGTCCTTTTTCATTTTATTTAGCAAGTAATAAAAAACCAACAGCAATTAAATACTACCAAAAGAAAGCTCTATTTGTGTGAAAAAAAATGGTAAAAATTAAATTTGGGTACACAGTAGCATGACCGCTCAATTGTCATTCAAAGAGTGATAGCGCTGAAAGCTGAAAATTGGTCTAGGCAGGAAGGGGGTTTAAGTGCCCAGTAAGCAAGTGGTTAATAAATTAATAATTTGCAACAAATCTAGAACTGTGTGTTTTTGGCCAGATATGGATGTGGTGTGATGCTGCACACATATTTTAATGTTGTATGCTAATGATTGTCAACTATTTGTGCGAAGCAGCCCTCACAAAGTTGTCATCTCCTGTTTTACCCTCCACATCCCCAACAACGTACAAGTTTAATGTTTAGATTTTTGGCTTCACTGATCCTGGCCAGAGCCTTGGACATGTGTTAATTTTAGGTTTAGCCTGCACAGATACATATGCTAAGGCATTCTTTCATTTGTAAAGAGTGTGTGTTCCTGATGAACACGTGTGACCATTTGCACTTGAGACATACACGCAGAGACAGAAACAATTACACTGGTGGGTGTGTCCTTTACTGGGTGGGTCTGTTAGCAATTCTATCTAGATCAGGGGTAGGCAACCTTTTGACCACAGTGTGCTGAAAAATGTTTTCAAAGAAATTGAGCGTGCTGATTTTATAACAAAAAATGTCAACTTCACACTCTCAACCACGTAAAGAATTTTTTATAAAGTAAATGCTGTAAACTACTTTAGTAGTGAGAAATTAACATCCTGCACTCTCACACCTCAGATCAGCCCCAATTCATACACCTTCACACCTCAGATCACTGTCTGCCCTGCAAATCTGTCCCACCACTGTAACCCCCTGCACATCTTCCCCACTACTGTAACCCCCTGCACATCTGCCCCACCACTGTATTACCCTGCTCATCTGCCCCACCACTGTAACCCCCTGCTCATCTTCCCCACCAATACACCTCCTTTCACATCTGCCCCACTACTCTACCCCCTGCTTTTCTGCCCCAAGCCTGAACCCCCCTGCTCCTCTGCTCCACCACTGTAACCCCCTATACATCTGCCCCACCACTGTACCACCCTGCTCGTCTGCCCCACCAATGTATCCCCTTTCTTATCTGCCCCACTAATGTACCCCTTTTCTCATCTGTCCCACCACTGTAACCCCCTGCTCATCTGCCCCACCACTGTACCTCCATGCACATCTGCTCCACCACTGACCCATCTTCTCATCTGTCTTAACACTGAACTTATCTGCTCATCTGCCACACCACTGTAATCCTCTTTCTCATCTGCCCCACGACTGTACTTCTTAATCTTCTGCCCCACCACTGTAACCCCCTGCTGATGTGTTCCAACGATGTACCTCCTTTCTCCTCTGCACCCCTCTTCACATCTGTCCCACCTCTATACCCCCTGCTCCTCTGATCTGCTACTGTAACCCTCTGCTCATTTGTCTCACCAATGGACCTCCTTTCTCCTCTGCCCCAACACTGAACCCCCCCTTCTCATCTGTACCACCACTGTAACATCCTTCTCATCTGCCCCATCACTGTACCCCCCTGCTTTTCTGTCCCCCTGTTGAACCCCCTTCTCATCCCTCCCACCACTGTACCTCCTGCACATTTGCCCCACCACTGTACCCCCCTGCTCATCTGCCCCATCAATGTACCACTTTTCTTATCTGCTCCACCACTGTACCACCCTGCAGATCTGCTCCACCGCCGTATCCCCATGCTCTTCTGTCTCACTACTGAATCACCTTCTCATCTGTCCTAACACTGAATCCATCTACTTATCTGCCGCACCACTGTAACCCGATTTCTCATTGTCCCCACCAATGTACCTCCTGCACATCTGTCTCACCTCTGTACCCCTTGCTCTTCTGCCTTACCTCTTTTCTCCCTGCTCTCCTGCCCCACCACTGTAACCCCCTGCTCATCTGCCCCACCAATACACCTCCTTTCACATCTACCCCACTGCTCTACCCCCTGCTTTTCTGCCCCAACCCTGAACCCCCCTCTGGCCCAACAAGGAACCCCCTGCTTCACTGCTGTCCCCTTCTCCCATCTATGATATGTGTGATATGCATAGTGGTGAAAGGAAGCAGAGATGAGACACATCTACCTGTCCTGGCACACTCATCCTGGTGATCCAGCTCTCGCGTTCAACCCACATGCTTCTATGTGATGTATATTATGTATGTGATGTATATGATATCACATACAAGAATATGGAATGGATGCGCAATAATGAGCTCGGGTCAAGGGTATTTTCTGAAAGCAGTGGGCCTGTGTACAGGATCATAGGTTGGGACCCCGCAGCTGAGAAAAAATAGTTGGGTGTTATTTTCATTGCGCTGAATACTGGCTGCATAGAGTGCAGGGGTTCAGTAGTAAGTGACGCAAAGGTTCAGGAATAATTTTAACAATGTTCCCAGAAGCTCAACAGTAATTTGACAAACTGTCAGCTGATTGTGGTTTTCTCAATCCCAGTGAAATCCCTTCTTTCTGAGATTGGTAGTGGTAACCGAGTGAGTCATCTTCCTCCAGATGGTGGACAGGGCTAGCAGGACTGTGATAGGCTTTAGCAGTGGCCAAGACAGTCCTCCTCCTGTAAACAAGGACCGCCCCCCCCCCCTAGCAGAACTGCACCCAATCTTTTCCCCATCACAAAAGCTGACAATCGCACCTACAGCAAATTTAGATGTTTCCCATCTTTTACAATGTGTGAGGGCACAGTGCCTCCCACTCAGTGCAGGTGCAGCATGGGGAACTCTGAAATTGAAATGCATTAGCATCTCACTGACACTTTCCTGCGCTGCTCTGCTGATGGGGAGGGAGTTGAGTGCTTGCAGAAGAGGCTTTGCGTGCCGCTTGCAGCACCAGTGCCGGGGGTTGCCTACCCCTGATCTAGATTATATAAAGGCCTGAATCTTTGTTTGCAGTGCGTATATTGGTTTACAAGTAGATTTATATTTATTTTTTTGGGGGGAGAGAGTGTGCATACCCCTTAAAGGACCAGTGCCAAGGGGTAAAGGATGTTTAAAGTGAAAGCAAAAAGTTAACATTTTTATTCAAAAGAGTGTCTGGGGGGGGTCCCCTTCATCTGCCTGTAAAGTGTTGCATTTGTCTCGAACCTGCTGCAGCAATAATGACATATTTAAACACCAAAAATGACATTTGAATAGTTTTCCATGGCTCCAAGCCATTTGTGGCAATATAACCACAAAACAAGTAGACCACATGGCTCTCCCCACCTCCCCCACCTCCTCAATGCATACAAGGCCCTTTGGGGCTTGTATGGGTTTTAAGGGGAACCCCAGCCACAAATGTAGCATAAACAGCATGGGGGCTCCATACAAGATCCATATCAGATCCTGATCTCAGCGCTCAGCCTAGCAGACCATGGAAAAGAGAGTGCCCCCCCCCGCTCCTGAGCCAGATCAGGCCACATGTAATCAGCATGTAGGGGTGTTTTTGTGGTGTGGGTGGGGCTCTGCACCCCCACTAGCAAGGCACCTTGTCCCTATGTTGATGGGGACAATGGCAACTTCCCCAGAACCATGAACGGTGGTTGTCGGGGTTTGCGGGTGTGAGGTTTACCAACAACTGGAGACCTCCTTTTACAAGGGGGCTCCCAAATCCCGGCCCCCCTATGTGAATGGGTATCGGGTACATCGTACCCCTACCCATTCACCCAAAAACTCTCCAAATATATAAACCACAAGAGACCATTTTTGACAATTCCTTTATTTTAAACATAAAAATAATAAAAAGTGTCCCACGGTGTACATCCATCGTCAATCACGGCACCAGATGGACCCAAAAAATAGCAAAAAATCCAAATTCTCCACCTCAATGGAAGGGCTCCCCCCAACTGCTGTCTCTTCACTTTGATGGGTGTTAAATTTGCAAGGGAGGTGCCACCCAGTGACGTAACTGGGTCACCCTGCCCCTTCTGACACCATGTGACGTCAGAGGGGGCGGGGCCATTGGGTGACGTACCCATATGGCCCGCCCTTGCCTATAAATGAACTCTCGAAGTGCACAGAGCGCATACAGTGGGAGCCTTCCCATCTAGGCGGAGCGTTTTGATTTTTTTCAAATTTTCGGTTCCATCGGGTGCTGTGATAGATGATGGCTGTACATCACGGGACACTTTTTATTATTTTTAGTTTTTGTATAAAGAATTTGTCAAAAACTGTTTCTTGTGGTTTGTATTTTTGGAGACTTTTTGGGTGAATGGGAAGGGGTATGATTTACCTGATAACCACTCACATTAGGGGGGGCAGGATCTGGGGGCCCCCTTATTAACCACTTACCAACCAGGCCAATTCTGACATTTCTCTCCTACATGTAAAAATCTTCATTTTTTTACTAGAAAATTACATAGAACCCCCAAACATTATATATGTTTTTTTTTTTTTTTTTTAGCAGAGACCCTAGATACTACAATGGTAGTCATTTTTTTATCTTGCACAGTATTTGTGCAGCAATTTTTCAAATGTGTTTCATTTTGGAAAAGAAACAGTTTCATGCTTTAAAAAATAACAAAACAGTAAAGTTAGCCCAATTTATTTTTCGTACATTACGGGACACAGAGCACCACAGTAATAACTGTATGGGTTATACGCCACCTTCAGGTGATGGACACTGGCATAGTTACAGACAGGAAGTCCCCCTCCCTATATAACCCCTCCCACACAGGGAGTACCTCATTTTTTTCGCCAGTGTCTAAGGTGTTGGTCACGATTAAGATCCGTGCTAAAGGAAGCTCCCTGGAAAGGCCTGTCAGGGTCAAGGAGCTGCACAATCGGATCTTGCCCATAACGCTTCTCTTTAAGAGAGCTGGGCCCTGGGATCCAGCACCTTGGTCACATTCTCATACCACAGGTTCTGTTCTGGCAGGGCGCTATACGGTTCCAAGTCAGTGGACCCTACATTAAAAGGGGACCCCGTCCTTGAAGGTCTGGCATGACTCCAACCTGCCATGATGGGTTAAGATTGGGTCACTGTGAGTATTCCAGTTTGTACCCTGCGGCGGGAATGGTAAGTTAAGAATATCCTGGGACATTCCTATGGACTTCTTTTAAGTAGATGTTGTCTTGCCTGTATTATGTTTTCAACCACTAGAGGGTGTTATTGTCATATGTAATGTTAAACATTTCATGCTAGTCACTATGGGTAGTCGTAACAAACAGTACCGGTGGAGGGGTCTACTTCCTAGGTTCCTGTCAGCAGCTACTCATAAGGGGAAGAAGGGGGGAGAAACCAGGCATCAGTATACTCCCCCCCTCCCCCCCCGGAAATGCCGTTGTGTACCGCGCTGCATGTGCTCTCCTCCTTCACAGTGTGGATTGTGAGGTTGTCACAAGGGCTCGACGTCGCTGGCATGCACGTGGACCGGCATGCACGCTTTCTTATGGTGCAGGTACGGCTTCGTATAAGCCATTGCCGTGTACAGAGTGCTGGTTGAAGGAGGGACACAGGCACAGTCCAAGGGCATGTAAGTGCTGGGTGATTGGCTACAGGCGATTCAGACACATTTACTTAGCATCTTGCTCACACTGATGTGCCCTTGTCCTCATCAACATGGGGACAAGGTGTTTTGGGGGGCTACCCCAAAGCACCCTCCCAATGTTGAGGGCATGTGGCCTGGTACGGTTCAGGAGGGGGGGGCGCACTCTCGTCCCCCCCTCTTTTCCTGCGGCCTGCCAGGTTGCGTGCTCGGATAAGGGTCTGGTATGGATTTTTGGGGGGACCCCGCGCCGTTTTTTTTTTTTTTTTTGGCGCGGGGTTCCCCTTAAAATCCATACCAGACCTGAAGGGTCTGGTATGGAATTAAGGGGGAACCCCACGTCATTTTTTTTTTTTATTTTGGCCGGGGTTCCCCTAATATCCATATCAGACCTGAAGGGCCTGGTATGGAATTTAGGGGGACTCCTACGTCTTTTTTTTTTTTTTTTTTAATTTTGGTTCGGGGTTCCCCTTTGGGGAATTCCCATGCCGTTTTTATCAATGAACTTCTATGTGTATTGTCGGCAATGCAATAGCCACGGTAGTTTTAAATTAGTTTTTTCCTTCAAAATGTCATTTTGCTGTCAGACTGTTCTAAACACAGGAAACATGTGCCCCTTTACAGGCATACTATAGACACCCCCCAGGTACGAAATTTAAAGGGATATTACACTTTTATTGTTTGACTTTAAGCATTATTAAAATCACTGCTCCTGAAAAAACGGCCATTTTTAAAAAATTTTTTTGCATTGATCCATGTCCCCTGGGGCAGGACCCAGGTCCCCAAACGCTTTTTATGACAATAACTTGCATATTAGCCTTTAAAATTAGCACTTTTGATTATTCATGTTCGTGTCCCATAGACTTTAACGGTGTTCGCGTGTTCGAACGAACTTTTTTCCTGTTCGCATGTTCTGGTGCGAACCAAACAGGGGGGTGTTTGGCTCATCCCTACTCCTAGTGCGAGAGTGAGAGTTGGTATCCTCGCAAGTATGTCATAAGTAGAATTCTATCCTTCCTGCAATCAGGAGTAGAGATGAAATTAGCCACGAGTACTATCAAGGGTCAAGTCTCGGCTTTGTCAGTTTTTTCCAAAAACCTCTTGCTTCTCATTCCTTAGTTCGGGCCTTTATACAGGGAGTATCTCGTATCAATCCTCCGGTCAGATCACCTCTGTGTCCATGGGATTTGAACCTGGTCTAGTCAGTCCTTCAGGGACCTCCTTTTGAGCTAATGTGTGATACTCCATTGGTCCTTGTGACAAAGAAATTGGTATTTTTAGTTGCAATAACCTCCGCAAGGAGAGTTTCTGAGTTTGCAGCCTTCTCTTGTAAAGAGCCATACTTTATTATTCATAAAGATAAGGTGGTCTTACATCCTCACCCATCCTTTTTACCCAAGGTAGTATCCAGTTTCCATGCAACTAGGACATTTTTCTACCTTCATTTTTTCCAGAACCCCGTTCTGCAGAGGAACATTTACTACACTCTGACTCTACACTGACGCTTTGTTTGTGCTACCAGAAGGTACCAGAAAGGGGCAAGCAGCATCAAAATCAACTATTTCTATGTGGATCCGTCAGGTCATTATTTAGGCCTATGATTTAAAAGGGAAAATTCCACCTTTTCATCCTAGGGCACACTCTACCAGGGCAGTTAGTGCTTTTTGGGCAGTTCATCTTCAAGCCTCCATAGCTCAGATTTGCAAGGCTGCAACATGGTCATCAGTACATACATTCACAAAATTCTACCAGATGGATGTAAGTCAACAAGAGGATGCCTGTATATATTGCTTTGCTACAAAAACTGTGGTAGGGTTATATAGGGAGGGGGACTTCCTGTCTGTAATTATGCCAGTGTCCATCACCTGAAGGTGGCGTATAACCCATATAGTTATTACTGTGGTGCTCTGTGTCCTGTGATATACTTCCAAGAAAAGGATTTTACAGGTAAGCTGTTATAAAAATCCTATTTTTTTCATAATGTGAAACATGATGTTATGCCGAGTAAATAGATACCTAACATGTCACGCAAAACTGCACACACTCGTGGAATGATGCCAAACTTAGGTACTTAAAAATCCCCATAGGCAAAACTTTAAATTTTTTAGTTTGACACTTTAAAAAAAAATAAAAATAATTTTGATCACTTTTATTCCTATTACAAGGAATGTAAACATCCCTTGAAATAGGAATATGGCATGATCGGTCCTCTTTACAGTGACATATGGGGTCAATAAGACCCCACATCTCACCTCTAGGTTGGGACAGATGAAATAAAAAAGAAAACATGATCTCTGCTTCCCAGCCGAGGTAGTGCCATTTGTTTGAATGCAGAGGCTGGGCATGATGTCATAACATCGCGCTCGGCCTCCGAACGATCATAGAGACTCCGGCGACCATCTGCTCTGAAGGAAATCTATATGCTAAACATTCAGGGCCGACAGATCCATTCTCCGACTCACTGATCGCATCGTTGAGTCGGTAGAAGTACCAGAGGTCGGCGGGAGGGGGGACGTCCCCTCTCACCGCCCATAAAAACGATCAAGCAGCTGACCAGCTGCTATGATCATTCTTATGGTGTAGGAAATCGCCAGCTGAAAAAGCCAATATCTGAATGATGTCTGTAGCTGCAGGCATCATTCAGGTATACTCCCACAAAGTCAAGGACGTCATATGACGGCCTGCGGTGGGTAAGTGGTAAAGGGGGCTTCCAGATTCCAATAAGCCCCCTGCCTGCAGACCTTGAAAACCAATGGCCAGCGTTGTCGGGAAGAGGCCCCTGTCCACATCAACATGGGGACAAGGTGCTTTGGTGGGCACCCCAAAGCACCCTCCAAATGTTGAGGGTATGTGGCCTGGCACTTTCTCATCCCCCCCAACCCTGACCTGCATGTTTGGATAAGGGTCTGGTATGGATTTTGGGGATGGGAGCCATGCCAAATTTTTTGTTAATTTTGGCGTAGGGTTCCCCTTAAAATCTGTGCCAGACCCAAAGGGCCTGGTATGCACTGGGGGGGACCCCACACCATTTTTTTCCAAATTTTTAAAAGACTAGCCAATGCCACATCAGCATGAGCATGGTTGTTTCCATTATATTAATGGCTCATTTGCTAAACATTATTGTATAGAATTAAAAATTTCAAACACTTCACACTACTACAAGTATTTTGTATGTAAAATTGTGCTCAGCCCAATAGACTCAGGCCTTGAAAGAGCCATGGGTTCAAATCCCACAGAGGGATACTAATGCCTCGTTTCCACTGAGCGGATCGGTTCGGTTCGGTACAGTACGCTATTTTGGGTTTTTTAATTATGAAAGCGGCCCATACAACCGAACTGTACCGCTCCATTCAGGGTCCTGCTTCAGATGTGGGGCCATAGAAAATGGAACTCTTCGGTTAGGGCGGAGCTACGATATATTCCACTAATTGGCTGACAGAAAACCCTCTGCTGTGCTATGCTGAGGCATTTTTTCTAAACCCTGTATGGCCCCTTGTGGTCCCACTTGCAGTGGAAACACTCACCAGAATAGACCGGACCATTCTAGGCCATTCAAACTGTACCGACCCGAACCGATCCACTCAGTGGAAACAAGGCATTAAAGATTGCAATAATGAAAAAAAGATGAATGTCTGTTAGCCAATTAGCCAAAGCAGCATATGCTGAAAATAGGCAAATGCCAATTAGCCAATGCACTTTTTGGCTGATTCTATTATATTAACTCTTAAAATGCATGCAATGGTATGTAAGTATTCAATAATATTATGGTGCAGAATTCCAAACATCACACACTAGTTAATGGGCAGTTTACATTTTTTTTGTTTATTTTAATTTGCTTGTGCACTGAAAAAAAAAACACAGCTGGTGGATGGTAGGTTGGCTGGGATTTGAACTCATACTTTGAGTGCTGTGGAGACATCTGAGCACACCACCAAGCCATTGTGCCAAGTATGCTCAGACCTGCATAACAGTGTAGTATGATTAAAGAATGAACATAAATAATTACCGCTTTATAGTCACCTAAAAAAAAAAAATGTTTATGTGGTTCTGTTTATGCCATTTTTTATCTGTATAGTATATATTTTTGGATAACTTTTATAGATTTTTCTATGTGCCTTTTAATTAATAAATGTATACACTATTGTTAAATGCACAAGTGACTACAAATGACTACTGCAAACCTTCTTTTGAAAATGTTCTTACATGTGCCAAAAGAAAAATAAATAATCCAATTTTGTTTAATGTTCCTGCAAATTCTTCTGCTTATTCAAATATCTGTACTCTAATCGTACTTGCCTAGAAGAAGTCTTTTGGGATTTATATAATATCTGCAGCATATGAAGTTAATCCTTTGTAATTGTTTTGCCTTTCTGTCAATATGGCATGAAGTATTAGTAGGTTAACCATGAACTGCCACCATGATAGAAAATACATTATAATATTAATCCTAGTGTTTTCAGTCACTTTTTCAAAGTTAATTATTCATTCTGTTATTTAATAATAATTTTAAAGGATAAGTTTACTTTTGTAAACATGTTACATGTAACACCCATATTTAGGGTGTTATGTGTAACATGTAAAGCATTTACTATATGAATAAAAGTAAATAGTAGCGCTAATAAATGAAATCATAAAAAAACACCCAGTGACAAGTGTTAATGACTGCCAAACTGATGATATATAAATAAGTATGCTATTGTGAACATAGTCCGTAACTACAGTAAATAGTCCATGAATAAGACATGATGTCTTAATTGAAAAACATGTAACCTGAAAATCTTCCACGACACCGTGTGCACTTGGTGATTCCATTCCTCTCTAGATGTGCACTTATCAGATGAAGATGCCTTGCACTCTCATGCTTGGCAAATCAGCATCAACCCACACAGGGTTAAATCATCCAACAATATCCAATCATGAAACCGGATGTCTAATGCCCTGTACACACGGTCGGATTTTCCGACGGAAAATGTGTGATAGGACCTTGTTGTTGGAAATTCCGACCATGTGTAGGCTCCATCACACATTTTCCATCGGATTTTCCGACACACAAAGTTTGAGAGCAGGCTATAAAATTGTCTGACAACAAAATCCGTTGTCGGAATTTCCGATCGTGTGTACACAAATCCGACACACAAAGTGCCACGCATGCTCAGAATAAATAAAGAGATGAAAGCTATTGGATACTGCCCCTTTTTTTAGTCCTGACTTACGTGTTTTACGTCACCGTGTTCAGAACGATCAGATTTTCCGACTACTTTGTGTGACCGTGTGTATGCAAGACAAGTTTGAGCCAACATCCGTCGGAAAAAATCCTAGGATTTTGTTGTTGGAATGTCCGATTAATGTCCGACCGTGTGTACGGGGCAATAGATTTTCTGCATATAATAAAACAAAGTGCAGTAACGTTATGATAAATTTATTAAATTAAAAAGCTTCAAACATTGCACTCACAATAAAGTAGGTACTTAAGAGTATGTGTAAATTCACTGCAACAGCAAGGACTGTCATGGTATGGTCACAGCAGACCCAGCATGTGTGGACTGTGTCTCAACCACACGCGATCGTAACCCTCAAAAAAAAAACATCCAGACACAAAAGAAGCTTTTCCATGTTGATGGGGACAAGAGCATCTTCACGACAACTCTGACCATTGGTTGACGGGGTCTGCGGGTGAGGGGCTTATCGGAATCTGGAAGCCCCCTTTAACAGGGGACCCCCAGATCCTGGCTCCCCTATGTGAATGGGTATCAGGTACATTGTACCCTTGCCCATTCACCAAAAAAAGTGTAATAAGTAAAAACCACAATAAGTTTTTGACAATTCCTTTCTTAAAAAAGGAAAAAGAAAGTGCCCCACGATGTACATCCATTGTCAAACACATCGCCTGATGGGCCCCAAAAAAAGAAAAAACTCTGCTTCCATGGGAGGGCTCCCACCGACTGCTGTCTTTTCCCTTTGATAGCTCTTATATGGGCAAGGGTGGGCCACCCACTAAAGTAACTGGATGACCCCGCCCCGTCTGACGTCACATGACGTCAGAAGGGGTGGGGTCACTCGTTTATGTCACCGGGTGGCCCCACCCTTGCCTATATAACAGCTGTCACAGCCAAGAGACAGCAGTCGCCGGGAGGCCTCCCATCAAGGCAGAGCTTTTTTATTTTTTTCTATTTTTCAGGTCCATCGGGCGGCATGATTGAAGGTGGACTTCGTGGGGACACTTTTTTATAAAGGAATTGTCAAAAACTGTCTGTTGTGGTTTTTACTCTTTGATACTTTTTTTGGTGAATGGGTAGGGGTACAATGTACCTGATATCCATTCACATGGGGGGCGGGATCTGGGGGCCCCCTTGTTAAAGGGGACTTCCAGATTCTGATAAGCCCACCGCCCACAGACCCAATAACCAATGGCCAGGGTTGTTGGGAAAGGGCTCTTGTCCCCATCAACATGGGGACAAGGTGCTTTGGGGGGCACCCCAAAGCACCCTCTCCATATTAAGGGCAAGTGGCCTGGTATGGTTCAGGAGGAGGGGGGCGCTCGCTTGTCCCCCATTTCCTGGCCTGCCAGCCTGCTTGTTCAGATAAGGGTCTGGTATGGATTTTGGGGGGGACCCCACACCATTTTTTTTTTACATTTTGGCGTGGTGTTTCTCTTAAAATCCATGCCAGACCCAAGGAGACTGGTATGGATTTTTGGAGGCCCACGCTGTTTTTTTTTAAATTTTGGTGTTGAGTTCCCCTCAAACTCTATACCAAACCAAAAGGGCCTGGTATAAATTTTTGGGGGGACCCAATGCCGTTTTTTTCTTAATTCTGCTCCCCCTCCACTTAAATACACTGTAAATATATATATATATATATATATATATATATATATATATATATACATATACACACACACACACACACACACACACACACATATACAGTATACAGGGCTCAAAATTTCAAGTCCTGAGCTACTAACCAGGCCTTAAGGGTTATTCGCCAACAGTTGCCCCACCCAACCCCTACCATGTCCCACCCCCAATCCTGCCCCTTTACACGCCCTCATAAATAAATTCTAATGAAATGACACTAAAATGTTTAATGCAGAATTAAGTTACACAAATAAATATTAACAACAATTTTATCACCCGCACCATCAACGCAGCCATACCCGTGCCCATCAATGCAGCCTCACCCATGTCCATCAACGCAATGTGACCAGTGCCCCCTAATGCAGCTTCACCCATGTCAATCAATGCAGCGTGACCAGTGCCCACCAACACAGCCTCACCTGTGTCCATCATTGCAGCCTCACCCATGCAGCTTCACTTGTGTCCATCATTGCAGCCTCACCCGTGCAGCCTCACCAGTGTCCATCATTGCAGCCTCACCAGTGTCCATCATTGCACTCTCACCCATGCAGCCTCATCCGTGTCCATCATTGCAGCCTCACCCATGCAGCTTCACCTGTGTCCATGTCAGAGAGCTTACCTGATTGGGCGTCGTCGCGCGGCGGGGCGCGTTGGTGCACGCTTTCCTGCGGGTGCTCGGGCGCCTGCTTCTATGGGCACTGGTGTTGGCATGCCGGCTGGCCGTGGTGGACGCGGTGGTGCACAGGCGCGTATGCCTATGGGCGCTGCTATGCGTTCACCTGGTGGCACTGGTGTGCATGCCGCTGTCCGGGGGCGCGGTCGGGTGCGTGTGGGTGTGCGGGCGCCTGTGCGTAACGGTGCATGCACGAACGCGGCGTTTGGCGCCAATCAGCCTATTTAGGCTTGCTTCCCCCTCTGATCAGTGCTGCCTGATCAACAGCTCCGTGCCTAGTTCCTGTTTCCTGTTTCCTGTTCCTAGTTCCTGTGATTCCTGTGTTCCTGATCTGTTGAAGACCCGGCTTGCCTTTTGGACTCTCCTGACCTCCGCCTGCATTTGACCCCGGCCTGTTTTGACTTCGCTTCTGCCTGCTCCTTCTGTACCTCTGCTGCCCGCTGTTGCCAAACCCAGCTTGTGCACTAACCTGTCTCAGGCTCCTGCTCAGCATCTGTTGTCTGTGCCGCTGACTATCATCTGCTGTTTGAAGACTGCTAACCTCTGGAACACGGACTCCTGCACAGGCTCTTATACCACTCCGCACTTATGGGCCTCCTGTCTGCTCTACCAGGGGTCGCGAGTCGGATACGTAAGGGAGCCTACCCTCTGCCATAGTGGACTCTCCAGTCTGGTAAGTGAGAGACTTGACAGCATCAGGCAGCCATGACCAAGTCCGGGCAGGGGGCCTCCCCCATGGATGAACTTTGTAGGCACCTTGCGGGCCTTACCCAAGCAGTCAAGAGCCTACAAGAAGGCTACACCAGATTAGAGGGTCAGGTCCAAGCCCTCTCAGCTGCTCCTCCCCCCCAAGGGGCACCATCTGCCGGACTCTCCTCAGCACCCTCCATAGTAATGCTCCCTCCCGTAACGCCTGCGAGCTTTACTTTGCGCTACAGCCTCGCACGTTCTCTCTGGACACCACTAAGGTGGGATTTGTCATTGCACTGCTGTCCGGCGAGCCCCAGACTCATCATTTACTGCAGCAGAAGTCCAGATCCTTAGATACCCTGGACGCTTTCTTCCTGGCAATGTCCCAATTGTACGAGGACCCTCAACTTACTACTACTGCTGAGGCAGCCCTGCATTCCCCGCAGCAAGGCCGCAGAGCGGCCGAAGACTACGTAGTTGAGTTTCATCGTTGGAGCTCTGATACAGAGTGGAACGATGCTGCCTTGCGTCATCAATTTCGGATGGGGTTATCTGATCCCCTTAAGGATGAACTGGCACGTGTTGGGATACCCCAGACTCTGGATGAACTTATAAACCTATCTATTCAAATTGACCGACATCTGAGAGAAAGACACTCTGAGAGGTCCTCTGGTCACCCTCGTCCTATTTGGATGCTCCCTAGAATTCCCAGTTCCCCCAACCAATTGCCTCTCTCCTCTACTTCAGCCACGGAAGCACCCGAACCCATGCAGCTTGGTCTGCTCCGGCCATCCCTTACCCCGTAAGAGAAGATGCGCAGACGTACGCACAACCTATGCTTGTATTGTGGGGAACAAGGACATTTTGTGAGGACCTGCCCTAACAAGATACGTAAGTGTCTGACGTCTTCTTCCGCTTGTGCATCTGTTTTGCCCAAACCTGGTAACCATTTGACTATCTCTGTTGTGTTACAGCTTCCCGGAAAGAACATCCCGGTGTCGGTCATTATTGACTCTGGAGCATGCAGTGGCTTCATCGATCAAACCTTTGTCAATAATCATGGCATTCCTCTTCGACCTAAGACCCAGGGTCTTGCAGTATTCCTAGCTGATGGCTCTACCCTTAGTTCAGGTCCAGTCACCTTTGAGACTGTTCCGCTACTGGCCACCATAGGCCCGGAACATCAGGAACTCTTACGTTTGGATGTCATCTCCTCCCCTCTCTTCCCAATCATTCTCGGAATGCCCTGGCTACAGGCACATAACCCCATCATTGACTGGTCCACAGGAAGAATCCAATTCTCATCTGACTACTGCAGGCAACATTTGTCCATCTCTTTCCGAGGCCTATCAGGACTTCCAGGATGTCTTCAGTAAGAAGGGGGCAGAGACTCTTCCAGTTCACAGGCCTTATGACTGCCCAATAGAACTTTTACCTGGAACCGAAGTTCCCTTTGGAAGGATTTTTCCACTAACTGAGCAGGAGCTGGGCACCTTAAAAAACTACATTGACGAGAACTTAAAGAAAGGGTTTATCCGCCCTTCCACGTCTCCAGCCGGTGCAGGCATTTTCTTCGTGGAGAAGAAGGACCACACCCTACGTCCCTGTATCGACTACCAGGAATTAAACAAAATTACTGTAAAGAACAGATACCCGTTACCCTTAGTACCTGAGTTATTCCAGAGACTGGGAACCGCAAGAGTTTTCACCAAGCTGGATCTCCGCGGGGCATACAACTTAATTCGCAATAGAGAAGGGGATGAGTGGAAAACAGCTTTTCGTACTCTATTCGGGCACTATGAGTACCTTGTCATGCCCTTTGGCCTGTGCAACGCACCAGCCACCTTCCAGCACTTTGTCAGCAACGTATTCCATGACTTTTTAGACCTCTATGTCATAGTCTATCTGGATGATATTTTGATTTTCTCCGCCTCTCTGACCGACCACCGCAGACATGTGCGAAATGTTCTCACCCGACTTAGGCAACATGGGCTCTATGCAAAACTTGAGAAATGTGAGTTTGAGCTTCAATGCATTCCGTTTCTGGGCCTGATCATCTCCCCTGAGGGCATCAAGATGGATCCCCAAAAGGTATCTGCTATCCTGGACTGGCCTGCACCTATTGATAAGAAAGGGGTACAACGTTTTATTGGCTTTGCCAACTTCTATAGAAAATTCATAAAAGGGTTCTCTTTGATAATCGCTCCTATTACTGAACTTACCAAACAAGGAAGTCGGTTTTGCTGGACTCCTAAGGCGCAGTCGGCCTTCGACGAACTCAAGGCTCTATTTACCTCAGCCACTATTTTAAAACACCCCAACCCAGCTCTACCATTTGTGTTGGAAGTTGACGCTTCCGAAATTGCAGTAGGGGCCATACTCTCACAACGACAAGGCACCAAAGCTCTTCTGTACCCTGTGGGGTTTTTCTCACCTTCCGAGAGAAACTACGATGTGGGTGACCGTGAACTCCTAGCTATTAAGGCGGCCTTGGAGGAATGGCGTTACCTTCTGGAGGGTGTTGCTTATCCCATACTGGTCTACACGGACCATAAAAACCTGGAATACCTGAGAACGGCTAAGAGGTTAAGACCCCGGCAGGCCAGATGGGCACTTTTTTTTTCTCGATTCCAGTTCCATGTCACCTTCAGACCCGGATCCAAAAATATTAAATCTGACGCACTCTCACGAATGTTCCATGATTCAGAAGAAACCGCACCTCCAGATACCATCCTTCCCCCTGGGAATTTCTTGCTTCTTCAGGAAGATCTAATCTCTCGAATCAGACGGGCTTCTATGGGGGCCACGCCGCCTGCTGGGGCCTGTACCAAGTATGGCCTATTTTGGCATGAAAACAAGATTGTGGTCCCCGAAGAACTAAGGGTACAGGTATTGGAACTGTGTCACGATCACAAATTAGCTGGACATTTCGGCTCACGAAAAATGAGTGATCTGGTACTACGTACCTTCTAGTGGCCTCATCTCATCAGGGATTGTAGAAGGTTCATTGATTCCTGCAATACTTGCGCTAGAAGCAAAACCAGACGGGCCAGAGCTTGGGGACTGTTAAAACCTCTTCCAGTCCCAGAGAGACCATGGAGCATGATCTCAATGGATTTTGTCGTTGAACTCCCCCCATCAGAAGGCTTCTCCTCCATCTTTGTCATGGTAGACAGATTGTCTAAAATGGCTCATTTTCTCCCAATGAAGGGTACCCCATTGGCCACGGAGACGGCTGATATGTTTATTAAAGAAATTGTCAGGCTGTATGGAGTTCCGAAGAATATAGTTTCTGACCGTGGTGTCCAATTCACCTCCAGATTCTTGAAGGCCCTCTGTGGCTCCTTGGAAATTGAGTTGGCATTCTCCTCGGCCTACCATCCCCAGTCCAATGGGCAAACTGAGAGGACGAATCAGACGCTGGAGCAGTATCTCCGCTGCTTCTCCGCATTCTCCCAGGACGATTGGGCCCCCCTACTCCCTATTGCGGAGTTCTCTTATAATAATTCCTTGCATTCAGCCACCAACCAGACTCCATTCTATGCCAACTATGGCTT
Source organism: Lithobates clamitans (assembly GCA_037952925.1). Lineage (NCBI taxonomy): Eukaryota > Metazoa > Chordata > Amphibia > Anura > Ranidae > Lithobates > Lithobates clamitans. The sequence continues at coordinate 2,453,162 of JBBGZY010000391.1, read as the reverse complement.
TCATCCGACCTTTTTACCTGGATCAATACCTGAATGTTCTGTTCTTGCAGTATCTGAGACCCTGAATTTCTTCTCGGCGAACAATAAGCTGTTACAAGATACCATGGCCAAGGCCCAAGAAGGTTATAAGAAGGTGTTTGACAAAAAGAGAACTCGTGTTGGAACCTGGTAACCCAGTATGGTTATCTACCGCCAATCTGAAACTGGCATGTCCATCCAAAAAACAAGGCCCTAAGTTCCTGGGTCCCTTCCTGGTAAGGAGGAAAATTAATGATGTTGCCTACGAGCTTGATCTGCCGAATTCCCTGAAGGTGCACCCGGTCTTCCATGTATCTTAAAGCCGGTTATCCCCAATTCTTTTGTTGGCCGTACTGTCGGTCCACCCAAACCCATCCTTGTAGATAACGAGGAGGAATTTGAAGTAGAGGCAACATTAGACTGCAGAAAAAGACTAAATCAAAAACAATACCTCATAAAGTGGAAGGGATATGGCCCTGAAGACAATTCATGGGAACCAGAAGATAATTTGCATGCCGGGGAACTCCTGCAAGCTTTCAAGGACTCACATGCCTCCAAGTTGGCCCAATTGGGCATCCGGTGTCTGCCCTTGAGGAGGGGGCACTGTCAGAGAGCTTACCTGATTGGGCGTCGTCGCGCGCCTGGGCGCATTGGTGCACGCTTTCCTGCGGGTGCTCGGGCGCCTGCTTCTATGGGCACTGGTGTTGGCATGTCGGCTGGCCGTGGTGGACCCGGTGGTGCACGGGCACGTATGCCTTTGGGCACTGCTATGCGATCACCTGGTGGCGCTGGTGTGCATGCCGCTGTCCGGGGGTGCGCACGGGCGCGTGCGGGTGCGTGGGCACCTGTGCTTAGCGGTGCATGCACGAACGCGGCGTTTGGCGCCAATCAGCCTATTTAGGCTTGCTTCCCCCTCTGATCAGTGCTGCCTGATCAACAGCTCCGTGCCTAGTTCCTGTTTCCTGTTTCCTGTTCCTAGTTCCTGTGATTCCTGTGTTCCTGATCTGTTGACGACCCGGCTTGCCTTTTGGACTCTCCTGACCTCCGCCTGCATTTGACCCCGGCCTGTTTTGACTTCGCTTCTGCCTGCTCCTTCTGTACCTCTGCTGCCCGCCTGTTGCCAAACCCAGCTTGTGCACTAACCTGTCTCCAGCTCCTGCACAGGCTCTCATACCACTCCGCACTCATGGGCCTCCTTTCTGCTCTACCAGGGGTCGCGAGTCGAATACGTAAGGGAGCCTACCCTCTGCCCAAGTGGACTCTCCGGTCTGGTAAGTGAGAGACTTGACAGTCCATCATTGCAGCCTCACCCATGCAGCCTCACCTGTGTCCATCATTGCAACCTTACCAGTGCAGCCTCACCTGTGTCCATCATTTCAGCCTCACCAGTGAAGCCTCATCTGTGTCCATCATTTCAGCCTCACCTGTGCAGCCTCACCTGTGTCCATCATTGCAGCCTCACCTGTGCAGCCTCACCTGTGTCCATCAGTGGTGACCCATGCATTGAGGGCACATGGGTGCCACCCCCCTTTCCCTACCGCCACCTCCCTATCCATGCGCCTGGCCCCTTTCGGAACGCCAGACACATGGATTCCTATGGCGGGGGTGGGAGGCTCTAATCGGCCTTAAAAAAGGGTAGGTTAGGGGCGCAGAGAGTGCGCCCTGATCCAACCCAATTGTGTGATCATAGAGAATGAATTTTCGCTATCTTCACACTACAGTGCCTCCCCGCCAATCAGGAGGCAGGTCGGTGAGACCTGTTTCCCGACTGGCCAAAGCACCAGGCAAACCTATTGGATGCCTAGTGGCGCTTTGGCAAGCAGAGGAAGCATGAGAGGAGCGGACAACTCCGCCGCTGCTGCTGCCTGAGTGTGGAGGAGAGGAAGAGAGTGGAGACACAGAGCGAGGATGCTCCTCAGGTAAGTGCCAGAACTCCCATGGGGATGAGGTGTCTAGAGCTGCCAGCCCCATGCTTTATGAAGGGTGCCTAGGGGTGTTATGATCCCACTTCTATCCCAGTCTCCACTGTATAGAGGGATTAAAGCGATCTGAAAGATGTCAAACCCTTTAATTGTTTTTCCAAGAGCATTGCACAGCTCAGATCACCACCTTGCTGGAGGGAGATGCTACTCTTTTCATCTCCCCGCCCATTACAAACAAACAGCCAAGTTTAGACAGAGGAGTCATGTATGATCTTCTGGAAGAAAGTGTGCATGAATAGTGCCACAAAGTATACTATGGAGATATGTCAAAGCTGAGTTAAGTAAACACCAGGCTGGGAGGGAAGAAACTTGCTGGTTTATGTCTCTTCTTTTCTGCAGCACAGAGCTGTCAGTTCACTTTGATATATTCCTAGTCTGAATGTATCATTCTGAAACAGCCAAGTACATGATAGTATGGATACTTTTATGATTGAATTAGCAGATGGCTGCTAGTCTGCAAATTTTTATATTCATGGTTTCCTCATTTCCATTGATAATATGGGGATGTAAAGATATTTTTGAGCATATTATTGAGCTTAGCATATTCAAGGGATTTTACAGGTTTTTTAAATTTATTGCACACTTTTAGGCAGAGATTAGGTGCAATATGCCATACAAGAGCGTTTTTAGGTCAGAATTTAGCATTTTTGGCCCCATAGACCTTTGTAGTGGGATTGCCTGAAAAACAAAAGTAACACATACTTTTGCACTTTATTTTCAGGCACACCCAATGAAGTCTATGGGGGCAAAAAAAGAAGCAGAATCTGCTTGAAAATGTACTTGTATGTACTTTTTTTTAGGCAACAAGTGCCTGTGAGTGTGTACAGACACCATTTCAAATAATAGTGTTTTAATAGCAATAATCCGGAACCTGGTGCAGGGAAAAGCGTTTTCCCCGCACCAGGTTGTATCCAAACCCGGTATAAACTGAATGTTGCTGAATGTTGCTCTCCAGAGTTGAAAAGCCCCAGGTGCTGGCTAATGCTAATCCATGTTGTGAGGGAAGAAAAAAGTCCGGACAGCCGCACACCAGGAGAATATAATCCAACCAAATTTCTTTATTGTAAAATCAGGAACAAATCATGTACAAAGCACCATGGATAGAATGTACAGATAGCTTACTCATAGCTAACAATAATAAAAATGAAACCACATATATACCATTTATCATGAATCATGTGGCCAAGTGGTAAATCTAAAATGCAGAACAGCTGAGATCTGATTGTGAAGGGTGTGAACATTGGTCAGTGGTTGATGAGCACAGGGGTGAAAATCCATGTGAGTGCAGGGTGTATATGTGTAAGCAGCGGCAAAATGTAGAGAAAAGGAACCAATTATATAAAATGCTATATAAGCATGTAAGACACGTAAAGTACCTATGAAAAATGATTAAAAAAAAGTGGAGAAAGGGGCTATATTTGGATTAACGTGAAAAATAAATGATGAAAAGTGAATGAAAAGATTGAGAAATCCTAATGGGTAGTGAATGCTGGTGTAAAAATAAATATAAATTACACCAGGGGCGTGGCCTGACCTGACATAGAGAGAGACGTCTAATCCCGGAGCTCTGCCCGCCACAGGAATTACCCTCCAGAATACTGAGGTATTTTCTCTTCGCCTTCCTTCTTAACTATGGGAACGGCATCCCGCACCTCTTCTGCCTCCCGCTCACGCTCACCCAGAGACTTAGCGGGCTCGCAAGGACAGAACATTCCGGAGATGTTCAGGGCCGGCAGAAACAACATGGCGCCGTCCCGCCAAGGGCCCCTTCACTCTCCTCAGCATCCGACCCCGCCATCTGAACCAAGTGCCTCACTCCAACAACCCCCGCATTCCCATGGCGGGGAAGCGGGAATAGAGCTCCGACCTCATCCTCCACTTAGTCTGCAAGATCTCTGCTCGGTTGCAGATGACATTAAGGAGACTCTGTATGCGGCCATTTCAGAACTTAGGCTAGATATGAGGGAGCTAAATGACAGGGTGCATGTAGTTGAACGCACCACAGAACGACATGAAGAGACTCTTCGCACTGTCAATACCCGCATTGATTCACATACCCTACAAATGCGTGATATGCAACGACATCTGGAAGACCTCGATAACCGAGGTAGAAGGCATAACTTGCGAATCAGAGGTCTTCCAGAGTCCATTGAAGGGGAGCAAATCTCACAATCTGTGGTGGCCATTTTCAATAATCTCCTACAACATCCCCCTCAAACTCACATCGCTATGGAGAGGATTCACCGAGCCCTGCGACCCAAAGCCAGGGAGAACGATGCACCACGGAACATTATCTGTTGCATTATTGATTTCAAATTGAAAGAAGACATAATTAAACGAGCTAGGGGCATACAGCAGATTCTCCACGAGGGCTACCCTGTCCAAATTTACCAAGATCTCTCAGGCATTACACTGCAGCACAGACGCGACCTCAAGCCCTTGCTGGATGCCCTCAGAGATAAAAATATCGTATACAAGTGGAAGTTCCCATTTTGCCTTGTAGCTTCCTCTAATGGCCGCTCAGCTGCTCTCAAGGTCCCTGAAGACCTGCCACAATTTTGCTCCACACTCGGCTTGCCCTTGATCTCAGTACCTCTCTGGTACGCAGCTTTCCGTCCCAAACCATCCCACCGGAACATGCGCCGGGACGTCCCCGTGGAAACACAAGGCTCAGGACACCGCAGGCACCGTTCGCCCTCCATCCTGAGGAACCACGCCGTCTACCGCTCTGGGATACAGGAGGCTAACCCCACTATCTCACCGCGGTCAAGAAGAGCTCGAAGAGATCATTAATGGCGGGTTATTGCAGCTTTGCCACCAGTCTCTAATTACCCAGTTTGACCCTCGGACGGTCATTTACCCTTCTGTTTTTTTTTTTTACACCAGTTTTGTGTATGGAACTTTATATTCTTTTTATTAGTTTGAGATTTTCAACAAACAGGAACCCAGCACTAACAGCCGCAATCCCTTCCTTCGCTCCCTGCCTCTCTCGTGCTGCTTGAGCGACACTCACCTGCCTGCACCTTGTCCCTCGGACAGAACTTTCACATCTGCTCTGCAAGTTACCCCACCCCACTCTAACGGCAGGCTTCACAAATCCGCATCGGGACTCAATGGCTCTCACTGGCACCGAACTACATTCCCCATAAAGCTCAGCGGGGGTAAACCCCGCCTGGATATGACGTGAAGTTCCGCCTATACGAACTGCCTGTCTGTCACCCACGGGATGCTCCTAAGAGTTCTCCTCATACAATTCCACAGATTATCAAGGCGCCTTACTACGATCCCTTCATCTCTACTTTTGCTGCACTCATACCTCTCCGAACGCTCCGGACTCCCGCCAGCATTGCCTCCACATCATTCTCAGTAAGTCAGTCTCTGCACTCAAACGTTCATATTTATGATCGTTTTATGTGCAGAACCTGATGTTGCCTGCGAGCTGGTCGCCTCACTCACCTCACGCTGCTGGACTGTTACGGTAACATGATTCTGACACTTTAACACTTTGTTTCTAGGTTATATAGTCCTCCATCAAGACTATGACTTTCGTTACCATTGTTATCTATATTGTTAAGTTTAAAATACACCTATTGTTTATTATTTACGCCTCTGTAGCTCCCTATGGCTCCCTGGGTTGCATGGGGTAGTCATGGAGCTTGAGGGACCCTTCTGGAAACACACAAAATGAGATGCATATACTCTCCACTCAATTACTATTGTCGTGATTGTGGCAATGTGTGTCGGGGGAGTGACTTCTGCCCACTGCTTTAACCTCCACCATCATTTGGGGCAATGTACGTGGCCGACCTGGGGGAGGTGACATGGTTCTTAGACTGACCGAGGCCGGGGTCGTCCCCACGACTCAACATACATGAATAGGCTAACCTGACGGTCCTAATATTTTTACAGCCACCTGAGCTCAATATACATCGCTACCCACTTACCAAGGCTATACACACAAGTCCCTGAAGAACACGTTAAAAGCTAAATACCTCCTACACTGCTTCTCTTTATCCTGTGGCGGCAGATCATACTCCACCACCTGTACTTTAGTCCTATATTGCCTCCTTTTCTCCATTGCCTGGATTTAGGTCAACCCCCATACAGACCCGTTTCGGGGTTCAGTAATCCCTGCAGGGAACTGTGCCTCAGGCGCGTTCTGTACCACACCGACCTCCCAGATTAGAGGCTCGTGGACGTATAACTCCACGCCTCATCGGTTACCCCCTTGTTACATACACTCCTCACTTGTACTTACACCTTGTAAAGCAGATCACATCACTTTTCTCTTATCCTCTCTCCTCTCCCCTACTCCCTTCTAATGGCGGCTACTTCAGCCACCCACACACACGGAAGGCTACCTCATTCTCAACCACATAACCTCAAATTACTCTCTATTAACATTAGAGGTTTAAACACCCCTGAAAAACTATCCCAACTCCTTCACTCACTCAAACAATCTAACGCTAAAATTGCACTAATACAAGAAACGCACTTTCGAACGGACTCCATCCCTAAACTACATAACGTTTACTTCCCCACGGTATTTCATGCCTCCAACCCTGAGGCAAAATCAAAAGGGGTATCCATACTCATTTCCAAACACTGCCCCCTCCAGGTGTCTGACGTCCAAAGGGACTCACTCGGCAGATTCCTTTTCATAAAAGGGAATATACACCAGAAACCATTCACAATTGCCAATATATACGCTCCCAATTCTGGCCAAGTCACCTTCTTTCATAATACACTACAACTACTCTCCAGCTTCTTCGCGGGAACTCTCATAGTCGGAGGCGATTTTAATGTCCCTCTCATCCCGTCTATTGACACATCCAATGGGACTTCTTCACTCACATACAGAGCCCTACGATCCATCAAACAAACTAAGAAACCTTTTACTCCATGACACTTGGCATACTCTACACCCTAAAGAAAAAGACTTTACCTTCTTTTCATCCCCACATAACAAGTACTCTAGACTGGATCACTTCTTTCTCTCCCAAAAGGACCTGACATATCTTACCAAAGCAACCATTGAACCATCTTTGCTATTCGACCACAACCCTATCTCCATGACTCTACAATTATCTGCACTAAGCTCACAGAAGCGTATTTGGCGACTGGATAGCTCATTGCTGACTGACGAGGTCAATGCCCTCAGACTATCTACTTGCATCTCTGATTTTTTTGCAAACAATGCCTCAAATGATGTCACTCCCACGATTACGTGGGCTGCCCATAAATGTGTCATTCGCGGAGAACTAATGTCCATAGCGGCACAACGTAACAAGCTTAGGTATACACGTATTAACGAACTTACTACACGTATACACAAGCTTGAACAAACGCACAAGGCCTCCCTAGCAACTACTGCTCTAACTGAACTTACTCTGGCAAAAGAAGAACTTTTAGAAACACTGAATGTTACACTGAAACGCAAATTTGCACTATCACAAAAGCTCTACTATGAATTTGGCAACAAGGCTGGGAAATTCCTGGCAAGAGCCCTCCAAGCAAGGAAGGCCTCAAATACCATCCACAAAATCAATAGTCCTGCTGGGGAGGCTTTGGTGACTAATGAAGACATAGCAGCACAATTTACCCAATACTTTTCCAAACTGTATAACCCTCACCCATCCACATCCACTACTGACACTTCATTAGACCACCCAACAGCCATCAAAGAATTTTTAGCACAATATGGTCCAACCCCTTTATCTCCTGCAGAAGTACAATCCCTAGACCTTCCCCTCTCGGTGACTGAATTACACACAGCCTTAAAACAGATGAAGACAGGCAAAAGCCCTGGGCCGGATGGTCTTTCGGTCTGTTATTACACATCTTTTGCGAACATTCTCCTCCCACATCTAACCACAGCTCTGAACAACCTCACCCCTGACTCTGTAGCCAACAAGGACCTACTCGAAGCCCATATCACACTCCTTCCCAAACCGGGCAAAGACCCCACGCTGGTAACCAATTATCACCCCATTTCCCTTCTAAATGTAGATTTGAAACTATATGCAAAAGCATTGGCTAATCGCATTCTACCCTTCCTCCCCACCCTGATTTCACTGGACCAAGTGGGCTTTGTCCCGGGCCGTGAGGCCCGGGACAACACCACCAAAGCACTGAACATCCACCACTGGCTCAGCAGAACGTCTACACCTGTTTTTTTCCTCTCATTGGATGCAGAGAAGGCGTTCAACAGAGTCGCTTGGGACTACATGGAGGCCTCTTTGAGAGCTGTGGGCTTCCCACCACGTATGCTACAGATGGTCTTAGCTCTATACTCCTCCCCGAGGGCCAGGATTAGGGTTAACGGGGAATTGTCGGACGCCTTCTCTGTATCCAATGGTACCCGACAGGGCTGCCCCCTTTTGCCGCTAATATTCATATTAACAATGGAACCTATGCTTTGCAGACTGAGGGACAATCCTGCCATAAGACTAGTGGACGTTCTGCATAATCAGTATAAAATAGCAGCCTATGCTGATGACATTTTACTTTTCTTGACAGACCCCATTACGACTGTACCAAACTTACTAGCAGACTTTAAACTCTTCAAAAACCTCTCCAACCTTCAAATCAATTTTGAAAAATCAAAGGCCCTTAAGGTCACCTTACCAATAGCTACAGTGGCTCTCTGCAAACATAACTTCCCATTTAGCTGGGAAAAATCAGACATTTCATATCTCGGAATTAAACTTACCACAAACCTATCTGACCTTTACACAAAAAATTTTCTACCATTGCTCCTGTCCATCCAATCGGATCTCAGGAAATGGCACCTGGGCTCCTTTTCCTGGCTAGGCAGGATAGCTATACTTAAAATGAACGTCCTACCCAGACTACTCTACCTCTTCCAAGCTATAACGATTAAACTCCCGACGTCCTTTTTCCTTTCTTACAAAACTTATCTGTAGGAACTTCATCTAGGCAACTAAAGCACCTCGACTTAGCTGGGTCAGACTAACTCTTCCCAAACGACTTGGAGGCTTAGGCCTCCCGGACATCCAAAAGTACCACTGGGCATGCCACTTAACCAGAGTGGTTGATTGGCACGTCCATCGCCCCTCTAAGGACTGGATTGCTCTAGAAGATTCCTTGACGAGTCTTCCGATTGCCAACTCCCCCTGGATTACTCACAGACACATCCCCCACGACTTCTCCTCGCACCCCCTCATTGGTGCCACACTATCCATTTTCAAAATGGCATGCAAATGGCTCAACACTTCACCCTCTCCTGGCCCTATGACGCCACTCGACAACAACCCAGACTTTCCCCCAGGCCTGATGTTGAAAGACAAGACTCTTGCCACACATAACACGCAGGCTAGGGCACACCAATTTTTTCAGAACGGATCAATCCTCTCCCAACCATTGCTCTCTGCAAGCTTACCCAACCACGATATACCCTTCTATAAATACCTACAACTGAGATATTTTCTACAGGTCACACAACACATGTCCCACTGGCATAGAGATCACACACCGTTTGAACTACTATGTTTAAGTACAGAACCCCAAAGCCACTTAATCTCCACACTTTACTCCCTACTTTTCTCAAGCCACAAGAATAAACGGGACAAACTGGTACTCCAGTGGGAAAAAGAGCTGTCCGTAGATCTCTCGCCCAATGAATGGGATCAAATATTCACCCTCATGCACAAAGGCTCCATTAACGTCTGCACGCAGGAAAATAGATACAAATTGTTCTCTAAATGGTACAGGACGCCTGAAAAGGTTCACCACTTCCATCCCACCATTCCCCCAACATGCTGGAGATGTGGTGCGACCAGGGGCACCCTGCTACACATTTGGTGGGAATGCAGCCTGATACAACCATTTTGGCATGAAATAAATCAGCTGATTTCACAAATCACTACGTTCCACATAACACTCTCCCCGGCACGCTATTTGCTCCACTATGCTCCTGTTTCTCTGAATTCCTACAAAAAATCCCTCACTTTACATCTCATCAATGCAGCCAACCTTTGCATCCCTGCCTTTTGGAGGAACACTGCCCCCCCTACAGTCCAAGATTGGATCCGTAGGGTAGACCAAATAGCTAACATGGAAAATCTTATATCTCAATCTAATGACCACCCTACCAAATTTTATGTCACATGGGCAAGTTGGCTACACTACAGACAAACCCAAACATGGACATCGTTACCTCAAATTCCTCCAAGATCTTCCTGAAGTCCGTCCATTACCTTCCGTTTATGACACACCCCTTATAACACAACCGCCATTCCTCACTCCCCTTTCTTTCCCGAGCTCTTTCATACAGTGATACCCCCACACTGTTTCTCAACTGGTTAAGCTTTATACTAATACCAAAACATCTCTTTTCCTCTCTACCTCATAAGTAAAGGTTTACACCTATATTGTTATGTTCACCCCAGTTAACATTCACATCATACCTTCCAGAATTCCTACCGGGAACTTAGCCAACCTTCAACCACACCACTGACTCTTGCTCTATCCTCTCACCTCTCGAGCCTCCCGGTACATTCACAGCGAAGTTCCCTTTAGGGGTGAATGATGCCGGGAGTATCGCCCAGTGGTGTGTACACTACCCACAGGCATATCCCGGTCTCTACGCCACCCACTTCTTATCTCTGCAGAAAATTAAGTATATATTGTATATTAGTTGACATTATAGTTAGACTTCTCTCTACCTTCCACAGGCTACCTAATAGCCACTGGTCATCTCGCCCACATTGCAAATGCCATAGGATTATTGCAAGTTTATATACTTAAATGCCTTCTTATGTTTCTCTGCATGACTCCAGGTATTCATTACCTCCTTAGTGGGCGGAAAACCTGTACTGTTACATTGTAAATGCATACTAATCATCTGTAACCTTGCTATCGAGATGTATGTTGTACTCTCTGTGTCCAACCACAAAATTCAATAAAACCTTTTTGAGAAAAAAAAAAAAAAAATTACACCAGAAAAGAAAAAAGGAACAATGCGTGTGAAGTGTGTTTGGGGGGTGAAGGGAAAAGAAAAATATGGGGTTTCTGTGTATGCAAACAATATCACAATAACGTGATATTAATGCTGTGTATGGATATTGTGAAACCAAAAAAAAATTTTATATATATATATATATATATATATATATATAAACAGTGGTTATCTGATAGTAAAAAAGTGATGTGGTATTGTGGAAAGTGGAAGTCCCATAAGGAATGTTTGCTTAATGTGTCAAAAGACTATGAATATGTGTGTGTTTCATGTGTGTGAATGAACTCTATGACCAGGATGTATGTGAATACAATAAACATGTGTTTTAATTCTGTTTATAAAATACATGGTCATATAGAAAAAGGGGAGGGGGAAAAAACACATACATGCACACTTCCTCTGTTCACAATAAAAACAATACTAATATATCAGAATTGAATACATTTGTGTCCACATGTGAATTATTCTGGTGCGTAAATGAAGCACCTTTCCTAAAGAAACGAAAAAGGAGGGGGTAACCTTCATCAATTGACATGTGAAGACATATATTAGTACCGTAGATAACATATTATAAATACTATCATGATAAAAATTATTATAGTGAGCATGAAAACCATGCTTATAACAAAAACAACTCCATATTTTTCAGTGTGTACATAAAAAAACCTATAAACTAGGCACTTACATGCACAAACCAATGTTTATATGTTTGTGTATCTGCGTGTGCACAGGTGAAGGTCGCAATTAACGGGAGAAAAACTTTCCATGTCAATAACCTTGTGCACACACATTCACACAGAGACCGTGCTTGTTAGGACTCTAATTTTCTGTAAATGGTGAAAAAAACTTTTATTATAAAAATTACGTGTACATATACTGATTAGGATAAAAAACATATAGAAAAATGTATATATATATATTTGTCCTAAACCTGAATCAACAAATCATGGAAATACTAAAGAATATTTATTTGTTAATTACATTAGTCTTGTTTAAAACTTGGATTCCCAGAGATCAGGATAAAAGGAAGAACTCTCACGAAGTGACTTATCTTTTTGAAGAGAAAAGAGTAATGAACATATTTATGTGAAAGCCTCGAGAGGTGTTAATCAAAATAATTACCGGATGTATTGAGTTAAACCCTGCCGAGTATTAAGGTTGTCTAGGTATTCAAATATATCAAAATATATTAAGTAATATTTAAACATAAACTTGACAACCCCAACAAACGATTATGTGACTGGATGAGACTATGTCGGTGCTAGTGGAGAATATAGTAAAACTTTGCTGTAAGCATAGCGGCATATGAATGATTTTAAAAGGGATACCATTTCTCCACAAAGCTGTGAGTGAATATCGCTGTGTCAATGGTCTCTTAGCGGTCAGTTACAACCTTTAACCATTGATTTACCAGGCTATTTGAGAGACACTAAATAGCTCTTAGGTAAACTCCAAGGTTTTAAGTGGGAAGACAACTACAGATGGATCATTTGCGATGTCACTAGCTTGTATTCTAGCATCCCGCACCATTTGGGTCTTCAAACGGTTGCTTGGTTTTTGAAAAGATCTGGGAGGTTTTCTTTAGTATTACAAGATTTCATTTTACAAGCTTTGGAATACCTCCTGACCCATAACTTCTTTATGTTTGACGGGGGCTATTACCTCCAGAAATGCGGGGCCTCCATGGGAGTGAAATTTTCGCCCTCACTGCCAACCTTTTTATGGGTTGGTGGGAGAGGTCTCGCATCTTTGGATGTAATGGCCCCCGCCGACTAGACACAGTATTCTTCTGTCGTTTCATTGATGATCTTTTATTCATCACATATGATGCCAATGCTGACATCAATGTTTGGCTTTCCTATTTTAATGACAATGATAAGTCACTTCGTGAGAGTTCTTCCTTTTATCCTGATCTCTGGGAATCCAAGTTTTAAACAAGACTAATGTAATTAACAAATAAATATTCTTTAGTATTCCCATGATTTGTTGATTCAGGTTTAGGACAAATATATATATATATATATATATATATATGAATAAATATATAAAAATAATATTTTTCTATATGGTTTTTTATCGTAATCAGTATATGTACACGTAATTTTTATAATAAGAGTTTTTTTCACCATTTATAGAAAATTAGAGTCCTAACAAGCACAGTCTGAATGCGTGTGCACAAGGTTATTGACATGGAAAGTTTTTCTCCCGTTAATTGCCACCTTCACCTGTGCACAGATACAAACATATAAACATTGGTTTGTGCATGTAAGTGCCTAGTTTATAGGTTTTTTATGTACACACTGAAAAATATGGAGTTGTTTTTGTTATAAGCATGGTTTTCATGCTCACTATAATAATTTTTATCATGATAGTATTTATAATATGTTATCTATGGTACTAATATATGTCTTCACATGTCAATTGATGAAGGTTTCCCCCTCCTTTTTCGTTTCTTTAGGAAAGGTGCTTCATTTTCACAATTTACAGAAAATTGATGTTACGCACCAGAATAATTCACATGTGGACACAAATGTATTCAATTCTGATATATTAGTATTGTTTTTATTGGGAACAGAGGAAGTGTGCATGTATGTGTTTTTTTCCCCCTCCCCTTTTTCTATATGACCATGTATTTTATAAACAGAATAAAAACACATGTTTATTATATTCACATACATCCTGGTCATAGAGTTCATTCACACACATGAAACACACACATATTCATGGTCTTTTGACACATTAAGCAAACATTCCTTATGGGACTTCCACTTTCCACAATACCACATCACTTTTTTACTATCAGATAACCACTGTTTTATATATATATATATATATATATATATATATATATATAAAATAATTTTTTTTTTTTTTTGGTTTCACAATATCCATACACAGCATTAATATCACGTTATTGCGATATTGTTTGCATACACAGAAACTCCATATTTTTCTTTTTCCTTCAACCCCCCAAACACACTTCACAAGCTTTGTTCCTTTTTTCTTTTCTGGTGTAATTTATATGTATTTTTACACCAGCATTCACTACCCATTAAGATTTCTCAATCTTTTCATTCACTTTTCATCATTTATTTTTCATGTTAATCCAAATATAGCCCCTTTCTCCACTTTTTTATATCATTTTTCATATGTACTTTACGTGTCTTACATGCTTATATAGCATCCCCTCTATGTAGAATGGATAGATTTATGCATTGCATGAATCTATTCATGGCCGCCACCCCTATTCAGGCGACTGGCCCCTTTTAGGACGCCAGGCGCCTGAATTACAGCAGAGGTGGTGTTTATTTGAAGCAACTTATTAGAGCCATAGGCTCTAATAGGCTTCAAAAAAGGTGGACTCGGAACACAGAGCATTGTGCTCAGAGCCCACCCAGGTGTGTTAGAAAAGCAAATGAATATTTGCTTTTCTAACACTGAACAGTCTCTCCGCCAATCAGGTAGCGTGGGTCTGACCCGTCACCTGATTGGCTGAAAGGACAGGCTCTGCTATTGGACGCCTAGCAGAAAGCAAGAAGAGACACACGGAGAACACAGCTCGCCGCTGCCTGACCCGCCACCAAGATGGGGTAAGTGCCGGTCAGACAGCGGGCGGGGATCACAGTGGCTGCATTTGATGGGGCACACTGGTGGCATTTGATGGGCACAGTGGCGGCATTTGATGGCATAGTGGCGGCATTTGATGCCACAGTGGCTGCACTTGATGGCACAGTGGCTGCAATTGATGGCACAGTGGCTGCATTTGATGGGCACAGTGGCTGCAATTGATGGGCACAGTGGCTGAAATTGATGGGCACAGTGGCTGAAATTGATGGACAAGGTAGCTGCAAATGTTGGGCATAGGGGCTGCTATTGATGGGCACAGTGGCTGAATTTGATGGGCACAGTGGCTGCATTTGATGGGCACAGTGGCTGCAATTGATGGGCACAGTGGCTGCAATTAATGGGCACAGTGGCTGCAATTGTTTTTTTTTTTTGCAGAACTTTTCAGAAGAGTTTGTTTGCACCCCCCAAAAAATTTTGAGCACCAGCCACCACTGGTGTCCATCTTTGCAGCCTCACCCGTGCAGCCTCACCTGTGTCCATCACTGCAGCCTCACCAGTGCAGCATCACCTGTGTCCATCATTGCAGCCTCACCCATGCAGCCTCACCTGTGTCTATCATTGCAGCCTCACCTGTGCAGCCTCATCTGTGTCCATCATTGCAACCTCACCAGTGCAGCCTCACCTGTGTCCATCATTGCAGCCTCACCCATGCAGCCTCACCTGTGTCCATCATTGCAACCTTACCTGTGCAGCCTCATCTGTGCAGCCTCACCTGTGTCCATCATTGCAGCCTCAACTGTGCAGCCTCACATGTGTCCATCATTGCAGCCTCACCCATGGAGAGGGGGTGGCCAGATCAACATAGCGGAAGAGAGCTTGGAGGAAGAGGCAAGCATTAGAATTGCATACAAATTGCAGTCCGCGCGCTGTCACACACAGCCCTGCCCTCCTGATCCTGCACCTGTGACAGACAAAATGCCGGTCCAATGTCAGGGTGCATTCTGTCTGTCACAGGTGCAAGTGCAGGAGGGCGTGGCTGTGTGTGACGGAATGAGGACTGCAATTCTAATGTAAGCTGTTACAGCGGGCAAACCCCACTCTGTGATCAAGCCAGCTCTCCTCTTTCTCCACGCGTCTTACACTATGATTATCCAGCCGCCGCCTCTCTTCCTATGGGAGAATGGCTCCCATTCATCCCTGCCTGTCGGCGGGACTCGCCCCCCCCCCCCGATCCCAGGCAGCCCAGCTCCTTGCCAGCCCTCATTTTCCACTCGCAAAATGTGAGTAGAAAATTTGAGGACTGTGTGTATATATATAATACACTGCCTGTACTGTATATATATTCTACACTCACTGCACTGTGTGTATGTATATATATATATATATATATATATATATATATATATATATATATATACACACTAAACTGCCTGCACGCCACTAACTAACCTGCCTAATCTAGCTCAAGTTCTCTCAATCTCCACATTATCACACTATATACGGCCAATGTGTAAACAGCCTTACAAAGTGTGGGGCATGGACTTAGCCCCCTGAGCCATGATTGGCCAAAGGCACCCTGTGTTTGGCCAATCATGGCTCTCACAGCTGATTGGGCTGTGATTGGCCAAAGCATGCAGGTCAGGTGCATGCTTT
This sequence comes from Lithobates clamitans, assembly GCA_037952925.1. Lineage (NCBI taxonomy): Eukaryota > Metazoa > Chordata > Amphibia > Anura > Ranidae > Lithobates > Lithobates clamitans. The sequence goes on along the minus strand of JBBGZY010000391.1, from coordinate 2,436,962 downwards.
GGCCAATCAGCAGCCGTCAATGCACTGAGATCTGCGGATGTTTGAGTCAAACCAACATCCAGACCATCCCTAGAGATGAACTAATGAGAGCCTTGGATGCTTTCTGGGTAACTAAGCTCCATATATAATGAGCAGAGATGTTAACAAGATAGTCGAGGCCACAGTCATATGTGATATTTGGGGACCCAGTGTAGCATCAGAGATCACTGGACATCCGCAATAAATGCGATAGATCACTAATAATGACTTTGGCACAGTTACAGAGGGACTCACGATTGAATAGATCATATCATATCGAGGGTCAAGTCCATCCCAACAGTCATCTGTGCCATCATGGGCCTTGGTATCCAGCAGCTCCCAGCTTGAGCTGTTCACAGTGGCGGTCTCCTCTGTCCCCACACTTCATGCGTACTTCCGCACATGCACAATGGATGATCAACTCTGTGGCTGAGTCACTGAGATCCCTAGGTCTGCGACTCTTATTATGCCCACTGTTTGATAGTGTGACTCATGGGAGGCCCATTGGAAGGAGTGGGGAAATACCTTGACCTGTTGATTAAAGAAACACCCAACTCCCTTCCTATGTGATACGTCAGATTCACTCAGGAAACTCCAACATGGCGATACCTGTGGGGGACTTACTTGTTGGTATAGATGTGGAGACTCTATATACATCAATACCCCATGAATGGGGCTCTGAAGCCATTTCTTATTTTCTGGAAAAACACAACCCAATGATGGAAACCCAAAATTAGTTAATCGTTGAACTCCTCAAATTCGTTCTGAGTAACAATGACTTTCAATTTCTAGGAAAATACTTCCAGAAAATAATGGGGACGTCCCTGGGCACTGGCATATGCATGCCTACACCCAGGACTCTGGGAGGAACAATCGGTGTATCCCTCATTGCTGTTTTGTGCCCATGTGGTGGCCTGGGCATGTTACATTGATGATGTGCTGGTAGTACGGACTGTGACATTTGAGGGACTACATGAGTTTATGAGAGAACTCAGCAGCAATGACAGAAACATTCATCTCACCTTTCATTTCCACCAGACAAAAATCCAATTTTAGATCCATCTGTATAGATCAGGGACACCTAAGTACATCAACATTTAGGAAGGAAACGGCAGCAAATACCTTCCTCTATGCTACAAGCCACCACCCTGAACCTCTCATTCAAGGAATTCCGACAGGTCAATTTCTCAGAATTAGGAGGAACTGCAATGATTGAAACAGTTTAAAAAGGAAGCTGATTTAGGGAAAGAGGATATTCCCATAGGACACTGAGAAAAGCTAGAAAAGAGCTGTCTCCACATAGAGAGATGACCTACTGTTAACTGGTGAACCACAAAAGAGAAATGAAATCAAGGAGAGAAGTGATCAAGTCAGATAAATTAAAATATTTGGAGTCCAATGAGAAAACAATAGAAAGGTTTTAAACCGATATGGCATATCTTACCTCTAATCCCCAACTGACAAGGATAGTGGGACCACATCCCCAGATGGTGGCGAGACGGGCTGATAATTGAAAAGATCTTATAGTTCACTCAGAGTTATCTAGGGCCCTTCCAAAGGATCTAAATTCAAAAACAACTGGAATGCACCCCTGTGGGCACTGCAACATATGTCCATTCGTTGAGAAGACAAAAAGATTTTCTAATGTGAAGGGAATAAAATATTTGAAATACAGTGCGCATGCTTGAGAGATCAAAGATGGCCGCTTGAGCCCGGACCTCCGCACCTCCCCAGACCAACGGCCCCAACAGCACCTCACCGCACGCTCCAGGACAACTCATAGCAAGGGTATCGGTTCCACTAACTATTAGGGAACACCCCCGGATGCTCAATTCAGCCATCCGCTGAGACCTAGGGCCTCATTTTGAAGCCTCCCTCCGGACCGGGTGTACCAAGATGGCCACCGCAGCTGCTGTTGGAACTCAGCCTCATGCTCCCAGCATGGAAGGAACCTCAGACCACAGGTAAGTGCTCACCCCAGCCACTTTGACCTGCACCCCACTCACTCATGGGAGCTGCCAGCAGGCTGTGACACCCTTCCCTACTTTCACAGAATCCTTCATCGGCCGTACGCTCAGTGACCAGGCATTCTCCCCTGCGGGTCCTAACAAGCCTTACTACACTGACTTTACCACCCCAGGCCCTCATCCCCAGGATCACAGCTTTAATGTGTTGGATTTCTATCACAAACTGTCAGCCCTCCTGGAAAGGGGATTGGCGACTACAGCAGCCACAATCACGGGGAACATAAAATCAGATCTGCAAAACATAGGCTCCCGGATGGAAGCAATTGAAAATAAACTGGAGCAAACTTACGGCAATTTCTAACCAGTTCTAATCCAGACCCTTCATGATCAACTGGACACTGCCCTATCATGCATAGATGACCTTGAAAACAGATCCAGAAGGTACAGTTTCAGGATCAGGGGCCTACCAGAGACAATCATGGATGTAACCGTGGCAACCCAAGGACTAATAAAACCCTTGATACCGAACACCCAGCAACATCGTATAGAGCTTGATAGAGCACACAGAGCCCTGGGACCCCCCAGGAAGGATGGCTCCCCCAGAGACATATTAGTCAAACCCCACTAGTATGCAGTAAAATAAGTGGTTATGAAGCAAGCCAGCGCTATGCCCCAGGTGACCTGCCAAGGCCACTCAGTAAAAGATTTTCACTGATCTATCACCTTCCACCATTCAACGCAGGTGCGCCCTGAAGCCATTACTGTCTGCTCTGGCCCAGAAGGACATCAAATACAAGTGGTCGTTACCTTTTGCAGTGAAGCTCTGTTACAAAGGCCAAAACCAGGCCTTCTCCAACTTCCCAACAGGAGAAAAACTCCTCCTAAGCCTGAAAATAATATCCCAAGAATCAGACATGGAAACGTCCTCTTCCTTCTCAAGATCCCCCAAGAGACCACCACCCTTGAGCCCTTCGACCCCCCCTCTGGAACAAGACAAAGGCATGAAGAGCAGTGAACAATGCCCCCCCCCGAACTCCCCCATCTAACTTAATGTTAGACCATTTGACACTTGAGTTTGGTTGATCTTTTAGTTTGGGGTTGTGACCCCTTTATCCCTTCTACGGCCCTTTTAAATATGTTGGTCAGCTCATTGGGTGCTTCCTGCAACTGGTGTTATCATAGACAACTCTTTGAAAATTTAAAGACAGGATCACCTTGCAGGATTGTCTATTGTTGTTCACGCTGCTGAACTTTTGTTGTTTATTTACTACTGCTATTACTCTTCTAAATAGTTAATGTTCCTGGTCTGGTTATTTACCCATTTGTGGTTATTTTTTCTTCTTTCTTTGACACAACTATATTGTTGTTTTCCTACTGGGCGCCCTGTTCTGGGGTGGTACCCATGTTCCTCCTCCTATCCATTGGATTTCTCCGGGTCTTCGAGGAATAGAAAATCCAAGACTATTTAGCGCGGATAACCTACCCTTTATTGGTGTAAGATGGCTCCCAGGGATCCCTTCTCTCCCCTGGGGTCAGTTTCCTACCTAGGGAGAAGTCACCCCCTCCTACTTTTCTTCTTACTCTATCTATCCCCCCCCCCCTCCTGTCTATCATGTATCTTCTAATTACATTATCTCCTGCAGATAGTCATTGCACCTGGCTTGCAAATTGCACTGGTCTCCTAATGCTCCAATAGAAAACTCCTGCCACACGCATATACTGGAGAAGACTCCCCTCGGTAAGTGACGATGGGTGCATCTATACCCCTCACCTCTGTTACTATGACTAACTCTACACAAAACACCCTAAAGGTCACCCTCACAATGTGCTGGGCATAAACTCTCCTCTCAAACATAGGAAGGTTTTTGACTTCTATAGGTCTATGAACCTGGACATAGTTATGTTCCAGGAGACTCATTTCCCGGTTGGGTACAGTCCTACGTTTCTACATGCTCACTTCCCTAGATTTTAAATAGCAAATGCAGAAAAAAAAACAAAAGGGGTAACCATCGCCTTTTCAAAAACATGCATGTTTAACTGGATCTCAGATACTAAAGACCCAGAGGGTAGGTTCGTTTTAGTTAAGGGAATGATTGAGGGACAAATATATTCCCTGGTTTCCTATTATACCCCTAAGAAGGGACAGGTGGCATTCTTCTCACGTCTCTTTTACACCCTTAACCCCATGCTGGAAGACACAGTCATCCTGGGGGGTGACTCCAATGTCACCTTTAATCAAGGAGTAGATAAATCTAAGCCACCCAGAGCACAGCTAACCTGCCCACCCAAAGCTAGCCACATAATAGCTAAACTAATACACACAGGGCCTAGTTGATGTCTGGAGAGAACTAAATCCCTCAACAAGAGACTTCATGCACTACTCTGCACCGCATAACACATATGCCAGAATCGACCACATTCTGATTCCCACTCACTCTATCCCATTTGTCTTAAACTCCCACATTAGAGACATGGTCCTGTCGGACCATTCTCTGGTTATAATGACCATTCGCCTTCCCTCCCCAAAGCCTGGACAGAGACACTGGAAACTAAATGAGTCCCTTCTCTCTGATCCACTCAGAGTCACCATGATTGAGAAATCATTGCAGGAATACTTTAAATTTAACAATACTGAGGAAACCTCGGTGGAGACCTTGTGGGTAGCCCACAAGGCCTTCATCTGGGTGGAGATCATTTGAATGACCATACAAATTAAACAGCAAAGAACAGCCAAAATCGAGAAATTAGAAAGAGAATACACATCACTTTGACCCCAACACAAAAAGAATCCCTCAACCACTAGAATAGTCCAACTTGATAAAATCTGGCTATAACTAAACTTGGCTCTCATGGCACAAGCAGAAAAATAAAGAATAAAAACAAATTTTATACACAGAAAGACAAGATAGGCCCCATGATAGCATCCAAACTGTCTCCCCGAATACAGCTTCATGTAATGCCAAAGATCAGAATTCCCGGACATGGACCCACAGCTAACCCCATGAAAATCTTAGAGGCATTTAAGGATTTTTATGTCAAACTGTACAAGGCCCATCCCTCAAATAATAACCAAACCGTTAATTGATTCCTGGATAATCTTCTCATTCCTGTCTTATCCCCTGAACATAAAGATACTCTGGAAGCACCCTTTGCCAAGGAGGAGGTACTAGGTGTCATCAAGGACCTTAAAAGCGGGTCAACCCCTGCTCTTGACGGTCTATCTAACCCTTACTATAAAGAATTTGCTAACACCTTAGCTCCTCATCTAGCAAACTGTTTTAATGCCAAGACCTGGGATGACCCAATGGACACACAACTTAACACAGCATACATTGCTGTAATAACCAAGCCAGACAAAAATCTGGAGGAAGTCAGCAACTATCACCCGATATCCCTCATTAATAGTGATCTGAAAATACTGACCAAAATCCTAGCCAACCGATTCTCATCCTTAATCACTTACATTCCCAAAGATCAAGTTGCTTTCATCCCAGGCAGACAGGGTCCTGACCAAATTAGGAGAGCAGTTGATATAGTCTCCATATTCCAAACTTAATTGGGAAGGGGGCCCTAAACAATCAGGCATGCTTCTCTCCTTAGACCTAAAAAAACCTATGACTCCTGGCCATATATCTTTACACTCCTGGAGCGATGGGGCTTTGGCGACCGATTCATGGGCTTAATTCAAGCTCTCAACCACAAGCACCAGTTTGCCTCCAAGGACACTACTGTAACCCAATACATATTGCAAAAGGCACTAGGCAAGGATGCCCACTCTCGCCGCAAATTTTTGCCTTGGCAATTCAAACCCTTGCCATTGCAATTCGTCAAAACCCAAACATAAAAGGAGTAACATGTGGCTCCCAAACTTATAAGCGCGGTCTTTATGCAGATGACATCCTACTATTCCTCACCTCCCCTATCACATCCATTTCCAACCTTTGCCAGACATTAGAAGAATGCTCCAAAATATCAGCCCTCCAGGTTAACTACTCCAAGTCCCAAGTGCTGAATGTCTCCCTTCAGCCAGATACAGTTACCCTTCTGCAGAAATCCTTCAAATTTGAATGGAGTGAAGTTCCCCTTAAATACCTTGGAATTATCTTAACACCTAAGACGGAGCCCTCTATAACAGTAATTACTCTTCTTTTTTTTTTTTTAAACAAGTTTTTATTGAAACTTTAACAGATACAAAGAGGAGTGAGTAATATCACAAATAGATGCGGAGATGCGGGTGTAGCCGCAGTAAATGTAAAAAGTTAACAATACAATACAGTTATGTTTGCTTACTTGAGGTGAAGAGCACAGTAGTGATATAACTTTTATTGTACCTTGTATGTAACAGTCAAAATATGAATATAAAGTAGATTGTTGTAACCTTATTGCAGGGTATAGGTATATTTAGTTCTTTGTGTTTTTGGACAAGTGATGCGAGTTGAGTTCAATATGTGCAAGGTATATTGTATCTCAGTTACTGAAAAAAAAAAAAAGGAGGGGGGGAGTGTTGTGGGTATGGAAGAGGGGTGGTGGGTATCTGTGGGAAAGATCGGGTGGGGCGCCTATAGGTTGACATGCGTTTTTGTGGTCTTCCCGATATTTCTGGGTTTAAAGCGCTCTTTTTTGGGCTGGAGGGGAGGTTTGGGGTATATGAGTACGTAGAAAGAGTGAGGGGGGAAAAGAATGAGTATATCGAAGCAGGGTTAGAAGGACTCATCTGTAGAGTTTGTTATTATCTATGGAAGTCAATCAGGTCATAGTTGTTTTATATTTGTTCGTGGTGGTGAAGTGTATCCAGCATGCCCACGTTTTGGTGACTTTTGTCTGGGAATCTTTGGATTGATGTATGAGGTCCTCCATGGTCTTTGTCTGTTGGAATGCGATGAAACCATTCTTTTATGGTAGGCGGTTCTGTGGATCGCCATTTATGGGGAACACACATTTTTGCCACGTTTACTAGGTGCATTGCTAAAGAGTGTTTGTAGGTCGGTATATGTGTCTTAGAGTGATGTAGTAGGAACATTTGAGGTGAATAGTCTAGGGAATAAGTGGTGATTTCTGTGATCAATTTGTGGACTTTCATCCAGAAAGGTTGGATTTTGGTGCAAGACCACCAGATATGCAACATGGAGCCTGTATCTGCGTTACATCTCCAGCATGTTGAAGGGGACATTCGGTTGAATTGGTGTAGAAGGAGTGGTGTCCTGTACCACCTGGAAAGCAATTTGTATGCGTTTTCTTGGACATGCACGTTCATCGAACCTTTATGAATTAAAGTGTATACGTTAGCCCATTCTTGGTCGGTCAACTGAATGGAGAGGTCTCTTTCCCATTGTCGGTTGGACCAGTGATTTGAAGGGGCTTGGTCGTTAAACAGGAGGGTATAGGTTTGCGAGATTAGGTGTGTGAGCGTGCCCTCGTGTAAACAGAGGTTTTCGAATGGTGTGGTAGGTCTAGACCACTCTGGTGCAGGAGAAAATTTATTGAAGAAGCTACGTAATTGCATATATGACCAGAAAGGAAACTCGTCAATTTGTAGTCTTGAGGCTAAGGCGGTTTGGGGTAGGAGGCAATCCCTTTCAAAAAATTGATTAGCTCTGATATGTTGATGAGGCCATATGTCTGTTAGGAAGGACGCGTGCATGCCTGGTACGAATTCTGGGTTTAGGCGTAAGGGGGTCATTGGGCCTTTGATTGAAGAGATATTATGTTTATTACATGTGTTACGGAATGATATTAGTGTAGGGTTGATCAGTGGGTGCTGAGAGTAAGCAGGGGGTAGGAAGGGGGGGTCGATCCATGGGAGATGTTGGATAGGCGTTGGTGATAAAGATTGTTCCAATTGGATCCAGTCTTTATGTATGGTATTATCATTCCAGTCGATAATCCTAGCAAGGTGACATGCTTGTTGGTACTTACGTATGTCTGGGAGCCCTATACCTCCTAACTGTTTGGGAATGGTCAATCTCTTGTAGCTAAGTCTCGGGCGTGTCTTACCCCATATGAATGTCGTGCATGCTTTCTGGAATATAGAGAAGAATGTGTTTGGTAGCTTAATTGGTATTGTTTGTAGAAGATATAAAATTCTAGGTAAGATGTTCATTTTGATGATTGCGGCTCTGTCGAACCATGAGAAATGTTAATTACTCTTCTATGTTCCGCAGACTGGAATTAGATCTTAAGGCTTGATCCAAACATAACCTATCCTGGATAGGATGAATTAAGTCCATAAAGATGACACTACTCCCCAAATTGCTCTACCTGTTTCGCTCCCTCCCCATCCCAATCAAAAGGGATCACATTCGCTCCTTTCAAAACAAGTTACTGAAATTCACATGGGGAAAGGGTGGATACAGAATCCCACAATGCACCCTGTATTGTCACAGGAAAAGGGCGGGCTTAGACCTACCACAATTAAACCAATATTATTCAGCATCCAGACTTGCCCAGCTTTTAATAACATACTCCAGATTTGAAACCCGGACTGGGTTCAAATTGAAAGACAAGCAGTCTCCTATTACACTTTGGACCTTTTGCTGTGGTGTCCCCCAAAAACCCGCCCACTGATAATGACTTCGACCCTGTCTCACTCCCTAGCCCCGTGGGACTCTTTACGCACGTCGGTGGCCCTGACCTCAGCGAGCAAGCCACTGTCCCATCTATTTTATAACCCGACTTTCCCCCAGGCATGAACATATTAGCATTTAAATGGTGGCTAGACAAGGAACTGTACCAAATTGGACATTTCTACACCCTTTAGGTCCTCTTTCCCTCAATCATTGCGTCAATAAGTTGGATTTACCCGCCTCAGAACACTTCAGATTCAGACAAATTTCACACTTCTTATGCTCAATCTGGTCGGACAAACCACTATCGCCTAGGTTCTATGAACTCTGGTGTGGACAAGGCATGGAACAGAGAGAAGGGATCTCGATTATTTATTCGTCATTGGTGCTTCCTGCCTCCAAATCTCCCTTCATGACTTCCTGGGAGTCGGACCTCCAATTCCACTGGGACCTGGAGACCTGGCAGGCGGCTTGTTTTAAATCCTTCAAGGGCATTCTAAATACATCCCTCACACATACCAGTCTGAAAGTAATTTCTAGATGGTATTACACACCTTTCAGATTGGCCTCTATGTACCCCTCAGCAGACCCTCTATACTTTAGAGGTTAAAAAATTTTTAAGAACAATGGCCCACATTTGGTGGGAATGTCCCAGAATACGCCCTTTTTGGAGAAAAATCTCTCGCTGGTTGCCAGGTCCCCTGAACCCCGATGGTGGCCCTCCTCAATGCCTCAATCCCAAAGATCTCGGCTCCCACTCAAAGGCTAATCCACTTTATTCTAGTAGGAGCCAAACTTACTGTGGCCAAGGCATGGAAACAACCAAAAATCTCGGTAAAGGCTGCACACAGGAAAATCTCCCGGCTAATGTCTCAGGAAAAGATATCCAGTATACTATCAGACACAGTCCACAAATTTGAAGCCACCTGCGAGCTCTGGGCTCAACGCATAGGCATCTCCCTCCTCCCTAGTGCTAAGCCAGATTGAACTGTTCCTAAAACCTGCTGATAGACAAACTCAACTCTTTCTACTTCCTCTCTCTCTACATCTCCCTTTCCTCCTACTACCTATTCTACCCAATTTCCTCCATACTATGATACCCAAACGTGTATCGGGTTATAGAGGTTTTTCCAAAAATCAAAGTTAGTTATTTTGTGCCTATGTGAGTAGCCATAATATTGTATATGTACTACTGTTTCGTGGTGAGATGGGGGTTAGAGAGTCGGGGGTTAGAGAATCCCCTCCCGACACAGCTTGATCCCCTTTGGGGTGCCGGGCATAGAAGGGGTCACCCCCGGACCGACCCGATCTCCCTGCGGCAATGGGTGACTTCAAGTGTCCCAGAGGCCCAAAATAGCCCACAGGATGATGCCAGTAAGTTTACAGGGCCTCATCAATTGTTTTCTGGTTATAATTTATGCCGATTAATTCTCTGAAACATTCTTTATATGGCTCTCCAATTTCACACTAGCTCCTCTGGAGCTACATTCCTATTGTATCATATGGTATCTCTTCTGTTTCACCTATGTTCTGCTTGTACATTACTTTTTCCCTCAAAATAACATTTTTTTAAATAAAAATATTTGAAATAAAAAGTTTTATTAACTGATCAACGAATAGGGTCATTACATGCTGAAATGTCCATGCCATAAATTCTATATTGTAAAAACCAAGAGACCCTACTGACTGACGATTGGGGAACATACACGTATAATCAAAAAGAAGAACACAACTGTAGAGTCTGAACAAGAAAAAATTAACCCTATGGTACAACACTTTACAGAGACACATGGTGAGAAAGTAGATGGACTAAGAGTGAGAGGTATAGTGGCTCTGAAGCTACCCCAAAGAAGAGGCAATTTTGACAAGGTCCTACAGCAGGTAGAGAAGAAGTGGACAGAGGACACCGGCATTGTGAGCAGCTCCAGCCGGGAGCTTCCGGCTACCGAGGATCATGGCGGCATGGATGACTGTTGGGATGGACATGACCCTCAGTATGATATGATCCATCCAACCATGAGTCCCTCTGTAACTGTGCAATGCCATAGTCATTATTAGCACCCTATCGCGTTTAATTGCGGATGTCCAGTGATCTCTGATGCTACACTGGGTCACCAAATATCACATATGACTGTGGCCTTGACTATCTTGTTAACATCTCTGC